>CM057083.1:22198966-23493028 GCA_029379335.1 Thymus mandschuricus
TTCGATCGAACCACGTAATCCCTGTGTTCTTTACTTTCCGGCACTCTAATCTCTCATACACATTCAATCTAATACCGAGCAACGAAATTAGGATTCATCAACTGCCATATTGTTCGAAATCAATTTCTTGCAGGGTTCATTCTTACCCATCATATGTCTTCATCAAAGCAACTAGCAGATCTCTTTACTAAAGCTCTTCCACTGGCTCGCTTTCGTTTACTATTGTCCAAGATGAGAATGACAGACCTTCACCATTCTCATGGGGGAGGGGGGGGGGGGGGGGGGGGTTGTAGAAGTAATGGTGGTGAAGTTGGTGTGGAGAAGAAGGCTGGAAGTGAGGAAGAAGGTGGTGCATGAAATGGAGTTAGGGTTTTATATGTATTTTGTTGGTGAGGGTGGTAGTACACATGGATTACTAAACCACGTGTTATTTTCGTATTCACTGAGTATTTGTTAAATAGAATAAAGGCTACACGTTAGTTTATGTTGATGTGTTAGTTTAGGATTGGTTAATATTTCTTTCTTCCTTTCCAAGTTTGTTTCTAGCTGAGAGTATAAGAGTTAGAATCGATGTAACAGTACATGAGTTTTGGTTGAATGAATTCTGAGATTTCTGCTTCATTTCATCTACTCCATATATGAATCTATACACAAACTATTGAATTTTACAACCTTGACCACAGTTTGTTTTAAAAGACAAAACGGTTGACTATTGGTGTACATATATAGATCTTCTATTAGTCATTGTAAATTTGAAAAGGAAAAAAAGATGATATTGTATAATCTTAATTATTTCGTCTGGTATCAGATACAAAAATGAACCATATTTCTTCCCCCAAGATGCATAATACTCCATTCCTCCAACAAAACTCGCACAACTTTTCATTATGAATTTAATTTTTGTAATGAGTGAAAATGTAGGAGAGTTTAAGTTTCATTTAGTCAAATGTATCTCACGGCTAGTGAGTTGTAAAAAGTGAACCGGCCCATTAAAATTTGTTGGTAAATAAATTGTTGCATTAATTAAGGGGGTGTTTGACAGCGAGATAAAGTCAGATAAAGATTGTTATCGAACCTTATTTACACTAGTAATTTACCCATTCGACGTGCGGATATTTATATGCTTCATTGTCATTCGATTCAAAATTTATAAAGATGTTCCAAATCTTGTCATAAACATATTTAACATGCTCATTGTTAATATAGAAATGACATGCTGGTGATTTTTGATGAGCTGTTTATTTTATTTATGGAATTACTCTTAGTATGTGACTCAATAATCTATATAGAAAAAAAAAAGATAATTATGTGGCGGTATACACAATACAAACATAATAACGAATTTAACGAGTCTTCAATTAAGTACATATATGATTACACATATACAATAATACAAAAAATATAAGAAGATATTACACTCATCTTGTCTTATAGCTAACTTTATGTTTTTTTATTGGAGCGTCTCTTAAGCTAATACATTACAATGTTTTTATGTTTGAAAAAAATGTAATTCTTCAAAAATAGACCTTAACAAAAATATTACATTTTACACATCCTTCCTTATTTTTGTACCCAGAAATAGAACCTCATTTATAAAATTGATGAAATACTCCCTCCGTCCCATGGGAATTGTCCGGTAGAGAAATGGCACACATACCAATATAAGGAGGGATAAGGGATTTTAAGATGTTAATTAGTGAAAGGATTAACTATTTCAGTTACTATTCATGTTTTGTCTTATTATCCGTGTTTTTACTTTTCCTACTCTAAATCATTGTTTCGTTAAAGTGCACTACAAAAAGTGTGAAGAAATAAAAATTGAAAAGTGTGTGCTGTACAAAAATTTAAAAAATTGAAAAGTGAAAAGGTTAACTTTTTAACTTTAGAGCCAAATTTTCAATTTTGACACCAAAAACCAAATTCAAATATGGATTCAAAATTTCATAATTCAATCAACCCACGTTCAAAGTCTATTCTATAAATACAAGTGCTGCTCTACATTCATTCCACACCAAGTTTTTATCTTCAGCAAAACAAATCCTCTCTACATCTATATCAAATAGAGAAAAAATACAGCAAATGGGATTGGAGAATGATCTTTCAAATGGAGTCAAGGGAGCAATTGTTCAGTTTTTGCTTGGCCACAGCAAAGATGGGAAGCCTTTCAAAGGGAAGAAGAGTGAAGCAGCTGCTCTCTACAAGTGTAGCAACAAAACAGTTGCAAGGCTTTGGAAATCTGCACAAGAACAAGTCAACAGAGGTGCTGTCGTTGAAGTTACAAATAAAAGAGTTGGAAGATTCAGAAAGCTTAAACACGAATGCAATGAAGAGCAAATCAGGCAAGTACATCATCAAAAAAGAGGTACACTTAGATCTCTAGCTAAGAGCATTAAAGTTCCTAAATCTACTGTGGGAAGATGGGCTAAACAAAAACTGATCAGAGCTCACACCAATGCAATTAAACCTGACTTAACAGCTCCTAATAAGTTGTTGAGGTTACGTTTCTCTCTACAAGCCATTCACTTTGATGACCAAGCCAATGTTATGAAATTCAAGCCAATGGAGAACATAATCCATATAGATGAAAAATGGTTTTACTTGACTGACAAAACCACAGATACTATATGACCCCTGTGGAAGATGATCCTTACAGAACTTGCAAGTCAAAGAAGTTTATACCCAAAGTAATGTTCATGTGTGCTGTATGTCGGCCCGTATTTTCTGAAAATGGGTCAGTTATCTTTGATGGGAAGATTGGGATGTGGCCTTTCATTGATGAAATTACAGCCAAGCGAGACAGCAAGAAGAGGAAAAAAGGAACTGTTGAAACCAAGCCCATAGAGTCAATCACTAAGCAAGTTATTAAAGACTGCTTAATAGATGAGGTAAAATCTCTTCAGTTTCATCAATGTAATGCTTGTAAACTATCCATGATTCTCATAGAACCCCTATGAATGCAGATTCCTGAAGATTTTTTTTATTTTTCTTACTTCCAACTTTAAGATAGTCATAGTAAAGATTGATTTACTTTCTGTATTTATGTTATGCTAATAAATGTTTCAATTTCCATATACAAATAGTTAGAAGATCATGAGCAAGTATATACAGTTTTAGAGAATGAATGCTGTTTCTTTATCAATTCAAGATCATGGAGTTTCATTTCATTTTCTTGTGCAGATGGTTCCAGCTATCAAGGCTAAATGGCCATCATGCTTAAGCAAAACAATCTATATCCAACAGGATAATGCAAAGCCACACATCAACAACATTGATCAAGATTTCAAAGAAGTTGCAAATAGTGATGGATTTCAGATATCACTGGTTCAGCAGCCACCAAATTCTCCAGACCTAAATGTTAACGATTTAGGTTTTTTTAGGGCAATACAAAGCTTACAGCACGAGCAAGCATGCAAGGATGCAGATGAACTAGTTGTTGCTGTGGTAAATGCCTTCAATACACTTGATCCTATGACAATTAACAAGGTTTTTCTGTCCTTACAGTGTTGTCAAGTAGAGATAATGAAGGTGAAGGGCTCAAATAATTACAAAATTCCACATATGAAGAAGAATGCTTTGTTATTGCAAGATGCACTGCCTACTAACCTTGAAGTAGAAGAAGAACTAGTCAAAGAATGCATTGATTACCTTATCAGTGAAGGCCAAACAGATGGGATAGAGGAGTTGGTTTCAGCATTAGGACTGGAGATACCACTATGATTCAAGTATGAAGAAGGCTGATGCAAGTTTTTGTACAGATTGTGACAATCTGATTTTTTGTAAAGCACATATGCTAGATATATAATGTTTGCTCTTGCATTTAAAGCTTTTAGAAGCTATATTTCAGTTCTAATGTGGAAGCTATATTAGGATTTTGCATGTATATGAATGATCTAGTTAATGCCATCTTTTGGCCATTTTGCCATCAACCCTAGAATGTTTTCATTTCAATTTCATAGATTTTTTTTACTTCCAGTTTTATTGCTTCAAGTTTTAGAAACATTAATCCTCAACATCTTAAAAAAATCACTTCACTTCAAATTTGTCACACATTTCACACTACTATGATTCAAAAATGTGTGAGAAATGCAAATATTGTAGGCAACTGCAATCATCTCAGCATATTTAATCCAACATCCCAATATAGCATAACTACTAGTCACAAAAACCAGAATCAAAAGTAGACCAGATCGCATTATATCAAAACAAGGGCACACATTACAGATTCAGAGAGTATGCGATGAGGCCATCAAAAAAAAAAATCTACTGAACATTAATCAGGGATCAGAAATCACCGAATCTTTTGCTTCCATTCTCTTCAACATTTTCCACATCTTCTCCTCCCATTCGCTTTGTTTGATCTCCTCTGCCGTTGCCACAGCCAATTGCTTAGGGTTAGGGCCGCTCAGAGTAGGAGCCAATTGCTTAGGGTTAGGGCCGCTCAGAGTAGGAGCCGCATCACAAAAGCCGTCGTATGTGTCTTCGTATGTGTCTGCGATGATGTATCCGGCCCACAGAGCCGCCTCAGAGTCGACCGCGGAAGCATCTCCAGCTGAATCAGCCACGTCGCCTAGATCTTGATAGGTCTCCGGCACAAAAGTTTCGCCCCATTGATCCACATATTTCTGTGAATCCTCAATAAAATCAGATGACCTACGGCTGCAGGGAAATTGGTGAAGAGTGGTGAAACCATCTGTACACCTGATTTCCTTGCTCCAAGGAGGCGATGGGGATGGGGAAACGTCTCCAGCAGGGCCGGGCGGCGGCAGATGCAGCTCAGATTCAAGAGGATCTCGGTCAAAAATGTTAGGGTTTTTGAGAATAGGGGTTTCTCTGTGAGAAACGGTGATTGATTCTCGGCCGTTATGTTTTACCATTGCGGCCGCAGGAACCCTCGGAAAAAACCTAGGCGGCGGACGGCGCATGATGACGGAGGTGAGAACAATTTTTTGAGATTGAAGGTAAACGAGAGAGGGAGAGGGGGGGAGAACCGTGGGTAGAGAGAGATGAAAGTGAGGCAGAAGTGAGGAAGAGAGTGGGGGTAGGTCGACAATTAGAATTTAATTTGCGTTAATCAACTTTCAGGCCCAATTAATTGTCCCTAATTAAAAAGCATTATGAGCCTGATTTTTGTCTTAATTTTTGCCATTTAGGGAAACTGGACAATTATATGGGACGTCCCAATAAGGCAACATGGACAATTGCCATGGGACGGAGGGAGTATATGTTTTCATTTACTATAATAACTACCGCTATAGTATTTTATTATAATATTTTTCAAAAGTATTTGAATCAATACATTATTGTCACGAATATTAGAACAAAGTAGAAACAATCACATATCAATAGATGACATACATAATGTAGTGGACAAAATTCGTCGGCCCATTAAATTAATATACTTAGTTAACTGGCCCAACTAATGTGACAGACCGGACGTACCGGGCCGAGAAAGGGTGTCCGCCACGTCATACTGTACATACTGGGCTGAAGGGTGTCCTCCACGTCAGACCGGCTTCATCGCGCCCACTATAGTCTTGACTCTATCCGATGACTCAACGGAGAGAACGGGTCTACGAAGGATATCTTCCCCACGAATATCGCAACCGACAAGGCCGTTGAGGTCAGAGAGATAAGTACGACTGTTGTACACCCTAATGGGGGGCCGTCCTATATATACGAATGACTTAGGTTAAACAACTATCTAGACTCTCGCGACTAGCCACACACGACTCTCAAGCACTCTCCACCTCCATCATTGAACGACTCAACTTCCCTAATCCCACTGTTGTCGGACTAGCCGTACAGACTAGCCCCACCGGCACTAACGAACCTCCGCACGCTCTATCCTTGATGATCATCATCTCTTGGACGCCCCGGACGTCCGAGACCCCTACCATTAATTCCCCATCGTTTCTCGTGTTACTATTTGTTTCATTTTATTAAACTTACTACGATATCTATTGACTTGAGCGTCGGAGGCCCTTCACCGGACACCCCCACCAGTGCTCTGGAAGGGCGCTTACGTTTGTTGATTGTGATTTCAAGTTGCTAGTGCCCGCCGTACCGGACATCCAGGACGTACCGGACGATATATCTAATTGTAGGATTCTACCCCTACACATAATATGTCATGACTAATATGACAATGTCACGTTAATAATTTTTCATTTTAGATTTAAATTTTTTTTAAAGTTAGATTTGATTACGTTTGTAAGAATTGTTTTGAATATATACTCCATATGTACTAAAAATAACGTCTTTTCTTTTCGACACCTAAATTAAGAAAAAATTGTAAAATTTGAAAATGTGGTAATGTCCATTCTTTTTTAAAAGTTAGTGTTTTTTTCCTTCAAAAATAGAAACATAACATAATTTATGGGATAATTTAATTAGTGCCTGTTTGGTTTTCAAGATGATGCATGACTATAACTCAGATTGCACTAAATCTATAATAACATGACGATATGTATGAGACTGAGTATATTATTAACATTTTTATGTCACCTCACTACATTCGATATTACCCACTCTGTCTCACTTCAATTGTCATTCTTTACTAATCAAGCCCTCTCACATGCATCTGTTTTTAAAACGGAAAAAATGAACCCTTATACTATACTTCTCCCGTCCCACGTCAATTGACTTGTTGCATTTCAGCACAAGATTTTAGGTATAATGTTAAAAGTGAAAAGTAAGGGGTTCACATTGAAAAATAAGAGTTAATTATTTCCTTTTTAGAAACAAGCAAATTGAAGTGAGACGTCACGATTAGGAAATGAAACCAAAACCAAGTAAAGTGGGACGAAAGAAGTACCACGAACCTCTTATTCTTTACGAATCACAATTGAAGTGAGATCGGAGGGAGAGGGAGTAATGTGTCACCTTTAGTCAAATTATTTACTACAGAAAACATTGCATCAAATGCAGTTATTCGCCCGCCAAAAACCGCTTCCCTTCATGTATCCTGCTTTGGCCCCCAAATTCCCCAATTCAAACCTACAGTCGCAGTTTCTCCAAAGATTTAACTCAATCAATGAAAACCCTAATCCTTGTATCGATCACCCTGTTGTCGCTCTATCAACAAATCATCGGATTGCAGATTCTCTCCAAATCCAAAGTCGAAAAATGCGAAAAGATCTCGGATTCAGACGACCCCCTCAACTGCACTTCAAAGATCATCCTCGATCTGGCCGTCCCCAGCGAATCAGTGAGTTTTTTTATGTTTGGTTTAATTTTTCAATAAACTTTTCATTTCCTGTGTAGTGATTTCAGAATTTTTGCTTTTGTGTAAGCAGAGTGGGAGAGAGGCGTCGATTGTGGCGGAGGTAGTCGAGGCGGAGGAAAATTCCACGAATCACATGCGTACGCTTCGAGTGCCTCCGGTGATAACTATTAACAAATCTGCTGCTTATGCGTTGTACGAGTTGACATACATTCGAGTATGTTGTGCTAATTACGTCTGTTTTTGTGCTATGTATTTATCTGTTGATGGGATTTTTCATAATTCTGTTGAAATTGGGAATTAATCGTTCGCTATGTTAGATCGTTCCACTGGAAAAACTCGGTAGAATTTTTTTTGAACATAACAGGTCGTTACTCGTTTGAAATTTGTGTGTGGTTTAGATGATTAAGTAATTTGCAAGGTGATGCATTTTGTTTAACTTGTGTTTATTTAATCCATTCAAGTTACCAATCTTGGTGTGGTGGGAGCATTTGTAAAATGTAGTAAAACGAGAAATATATTGAGTGCTCAGAGCCTAGTCCTATTTTCTAAAATCGATTGATTGAGTGAGATTTGTATCCGTGCTTTTTCCAGGATGTAGCTTATAAGCCGCAAGAATTGTATGTCAAAACACGAAAATGCGAGCCAGATGCTGGAGCAAATGTAGTCCAAATATGTGAGAGGCAAGTCTACAGAACTTTCTCTTCTATAGTTATATGATTATATCTCCACTGTTTTCACAGTAATCTCTTCCGTTATACAGAATCTTAGTTTAGGAAAAGCAAATGCAGCAAGTTGAATTTTCTGATAACTAGTGTAGATATCTACCACAGAAGGAAATCGGAATAGATTAACATAAAAAAGAAAATACGGGTTGGGGGGGGGGGGGGGGGGGGGGGGGGGTGGAGACTGAGGAATAAAATAAGGGATGCAAAAAGGAAATCATACATCACTATTCAAATCGGAATTTGAAGAAAGGGAGAGGGAAGGAGGACTGTTGCTGATAATATGGACATAGTTAGGAACGTAGAAGCTTGTAACTGGAAGAATCAGATGGAATTGTGTAGAACTTCAATCCTCTCCGACATAAGATCTGCTAACATGCCCAGTTATCAAGATATCTTGTTGCAGATCAAAGTATAATTCTGAGTATCTTATTTCAGAGAATATTGATATCATCGTACTTCTACTTGAACTTGGTTTTTCAGAACTCTCTTTAGTGTATCTACTTCTATCTATACATCCAACACGAGCATTACTAATATGCTATCTTCTGAAGTTTTCGATGCTGAGCTCTTAGTTGAACGTACTTCTCGTTTACATGGCATTCTTTCATCTGAATTTCATTTTGCATCCATATGGCATATTCATGACAATGAGTCTTCTGTCCTTTATTTGATATGTATATCTTGTACTTTATCGCGTTATTTATTCATGTGATATTATGTCACCTTGTAGCCATTTTTCAAACTCCAAATATCCTGCTCTTCGTTTTTGATGGTATATTTTGTGTTTGAAATGCCTATATAGGTTACGAGATGTGAGCGGTCATATTATTGAGAACACTCAGGTACCAAGTTAAAAATCTGGCACAAGAAATTGTTTATTTGCAATATATAGCTCAATGTAACAAATTCAAATCTTTATAAACCATTATTATCTCGACAATTTTTTTCTCGAGATGGTCTTTTAGTAGGAAACTTGCTAATTCACATATATTTTTGTAAATGTTCTATGCATAGCCAACTTGCTGTCCTTGTGGAAACCAGCGCAGGGTCCCGTCATCTTGTGGAAATTTCTGTAAGTTTACTGTACCTGTATCAAGTGATCGTTGTAGAATACATTTTAATTGTTGTGAAATATAGTGTAACTTTTACAATTTCCATTATTTAGTTGACAAAATGGTAAAAGGGAAGGCAAACACAGCACACTGTCTTCGGTTCACAGATGATTGGTAAGGTAACACTTTCCTTTCTGTATTCTTTTTCTGCTAGGGATTCTTCCAACTGCAGATCTATGACCCCCGGTATCAGTCCATAAATTGAAGTTCTCGATCTTTCCCAGCTCATAAGTTTTTCCTTCGTAGTGCGCTAAATCTACTGAACCTGCTTTTTCGATCGTTTTATAGACATATGATCAGTAAATAGTTTCTTATGTCTAAAAGAGAGTATGCTTCATGCGTACACTAGAGTTGGCAACGAAATGGTTACAATTGATGTATGCTATATTCTTTACATGCACCAGTTGCTTACAATATTGTGTTTTCATCCATCTAATCATTTTCACTCTTCATACTTACAAAATTAGTTTGGTATTTAGGTTCCATGTATTTGGTGTCGGACGGCGATCCATTGGTTTTAGCATTCGGGTTGAGGTTAAGACGGATTCCAAGACATCGGTAAGTTACATCTGAATACACGTTCAAATCTTAAGCTTAAATGAGTTTTATTTACTTTGCCTTCCGATCCTTCATTTTTGCACCATTAAATGATCACATCGGAAGTAAACATCGGAACTGATCTGGTCATCATTTGGCAGGAAGTCGTTGTGGGTCCGAACAACAGGTCTGCGATATCTGATGATAAATTCTTGAGGGTGAATCTGGTTGGGGATTATGTTGGATATACTAGCATTCCAACATTGGATGACTTCTTTCTGGTTACGCCAAGACAGGTGCTTGTTTACATCGAATAAATTTTTGGTCTTCGACTTTTAGAAATATTTCAATGCCAAAACTAACATTTAGTTGATGAAGCATAATCTACCATTTATTGAGTTAGGAAAGTAGCATAACCAGTTTGTCCTTTTGGCCTATCATTTTTCAAGTCTTATGGCGGTTCATATTAGAATCTTATCACTATCTTCTCCGATTGAAGGGTATTCCAGGTCAGCCTCAAGACCTCGGTAGCAATTTCACCATGTGGATGCTTCTTGAACGAGTTCGTTTTGCAGTTGATGGAAACGAATGCAACAAAATTGGCGTCAGTTATGAATCTTTCAATGCGCAGCCGGACTTTTGTGCTGCACCATTTTGGAGTTGCTTGCATAATCAGCTATGGAATTTTTGGGATGTTAGTATTCTTGTCCAAAACACCTCCATCGATGTTTTTTAATCTTCGGAATCCATGCATGGACATTTTTCTGTTGTACAAGTTATTAACCTTGGGATTATATTCCAACTCAAATGGCACTTCTCTAATTTTCAGGCTGACCAGAATCGGATTAGCCGGAATCAGGTTCCTCTGTATTGTGTGCAAGGAAGGTTTGAAAGGATAAACCAACATCCAGTAATGTTTAATGGAATACTTTACATTATGGATATCGAAGGATTACCCTTATTAGATGACTAATCCTGTATAGAAAATCTGCAGGGTGCTGGAAGTCATGCGTTTTCCATTGGGATAACGGAAGTTATCAACTCGAACCTTTTGATCGAACTGAGAGCTGATGATATAGAATATGTCTACCAAAGGTACATCTATTAGTTTGATTATCATTTTCCGGATAGTATTGTATGACCGGTCGAATTTTATCACTCGTAGGAGCCCCGGGAAGATATTAGACATAACCGTGCCAACTTTTGAAGCTCTGACTCAGTTTGGCACTGCCACAATCACAACGAAGAATATTGGTGAAGTCGAAGCATCTTACAGCCTTACTGTAAGCTCGGTGTTAACACTTTATTTATAATTAAATTATTTAACTAGTCTTTCATGATGATATAACTCGTATCGACTTTCTTGCAGTTTGATTGCTCATCTGGTGTGAGCCAAATGGAGGTAATAATCTCAAAGTCTCTACTGAATGCTCAGATGTATTTTGAACGACAGATAGTCAGTCGTCCGGTAACTAATATGTTATTCGTGATAGCACAGGAACAATTCTACATAATGAAGCCAAAAGAAGTTGTGATCAGATCGTTTAAACTGTATCCAACTACTGATCAAGCCGCTAGATACGCTTGCTCAGGTGTGATCGTAAATTGGTGTCAGTAACTTCTGAGCATGAGTATAAATCATGTTTAAGTTTTCCGACTTGAATATCTCATCACCTATTTTATCATTACAGCTATCTTGAAGGACTCTGACTTTAGTGAAGTTGATAGAGCAGAATGTCAATTTACGACCACAGCTACGGTTCTTGAAAACGGATCACAGGTTTGTTATTAGCCTTGCACTTGATGATGGCTGCCATACGTCTCTATAAACGAAAGAATCAACTCTAGAACACGATTCATATATCTTATCATAGCCGGTATACCCCGATGGATTTAAGTTTTTGAATTTGACAACATTGATCATGCCCGACGTTCAGATTCCATTTCAACCTCCGGAGACGAGTGTAAATGGATTCTTTGAATCCATCGAGGAGATGTGGAACAAGTTTTGGATCTTTTTCGCAGACTTCATTACCGGAAAAAACTGCAGGTGTGCTATCTTTTATCCTTTTTTACACCAAATTCATACAATGTCTATCTATGATGTGCCTTTACCTCTGCTTGGTGGCAAAGCAGGAAGAAATGTGCCGGCTTTTTCGACTTCAGCTGCCACATTCAGTATATTTGCATTAGCTGGATGTTGTTGTTCGGTCTATTTCTCGCGATTTTCCCTACCGGTACCCTACTCGTGGCTCAGTTTATTTTTCTTAAACACGAGGATAGCCCATCTACGTTACTGATATCTAATATGTTCTGAGATGCAGCGGTTGTGCTGCTGTGGCTTTTACATGAGAAAGGGCTATTCGACCCCATATACGATTGGTGGGAGGATCATATCTGGGCTTCGGAGGAAAGAGATTTGTATGTACGAAAGCATGAAAGGGATGCATTAGAGAGAGTTCATAGGCATGATATAAGGCATCAACATTACAAGCGCGAGAAGAAGCGAAGCAACCACGTTGAGCACAGGCATAGAAGCAGAGCCGAGGAAGGCGATTACCATTACTACCTCCACCAAGTACATAAGGATAGGCACAAGCATAGAAGGCTCAAGAGTTCAAGCATATTAACACAAGAAGATAGAGCTACACATCATCATCGTCGTCATGGAAAACAAGACAAAATTCATCGTAGGTACGAGCCAAGATGATTGTTCAAAGAAAAGAAAAAATGTCCAAACGGATTTGTGCTTTGTTAGTAGGCATGATGTTCTTCAAACTTGCATATGCATGTACATATAGTCTAGATCATAGATTTCCCTTTTTTTCTTTTTTCTTTTTTTTTTTAATAATAATTTTGCTAAACTACACTTCAATATTAAACTATCGATCTTTAACAAAATTTCCTCAAACTATACAGATATATCTTGGAATTTTTTTAATGGCTAGTGACTTAATATTCAAACTACAATGGTTAAATTGTGCTCCGTATTGGAATTATAAAGCTCAAGCTCAAGCTCAAGCCAAGCTCGACTGAATGATGGTACAAAGCTCAAGCCCAGGCGCAGTGTTCAATCCGGAAATAAGACGAAAATCCCGCATTGGTTGTATAAAGAGGGTTGATTTGAAGAGAATAATCGAAGGATCAAATAGAGATTGTACCCACGTATATTTCGATCCATTATTATTAAACTGTGAAAGCAAATCTGTGTTCATAGGATTAAATACATGAATTAAACACCCAAAATAGAGATTCTTAGAGAAACTTGTTATATTTGATCAAATAAAGAGCACCCAAACATGATTACGAGATACCGTTATCTCTTCATATTCTCTTTTAAAAATCTAAACAATAATATACAAATTGAGAATGTAATATTGTTAACAAAACACATATTATGTGTGATCATGAATCCATGGTGGAGATCGAAACATTATCAGTTCTCTTGAGTCTCCATATATAGGTTTAGGTGGTGAAATCAGGAGGCATGGACAATACGAATTGTAAGATTTTTTCTGAAAATTTATGTTTTTTTGGAATATTGTAGCTAAACTCACTCTTAACTTTTAAGACCGTTGTTGGGTCAAGAGAGTGTCATTTTTGAGTGACAAATTTTGTTGATTACGTTTGTCTTTACCAAAATAAAATAAAAATAAAAAATCGATGTGTAAGAAATACTGTGAAGTAGAAAATGTAACTCTATGGGTGTGTATTGCCTAACTATAATGATGTTAATGCGTAAGGCATACATCATAAATATCTCAAATTTTAGAGTCACATGCGATGGTATTTTAAAATTATATTGTGTATTAAAATATTTTAAAAAAAATGTAACTAGGACATCTAAGGAGTTTAGATGGAGAAAAACATATTTAATTCTTTGACTAGTAAAAGTTTTAGCTCTATCGAATTAAAAGATTTTTTTTAATTTGAATACTTTAATTATTTACAATTATAAAATGAACAAGTTGGAGGCAAAGTTCTTTACGGGAATAAGCTCAAACGACCAAATTATTTCAACAAAAACTAATGTATTATTTCAACAAAAAACTTATGAGAAGGTTGTTTCGGGTTTGATAAAGCCCATCATCGATATTATATAGTTAGAAAAATCATATACTACATATAGGGGGTGTTTGGCTAAACTTATAAGTTGTGTTTGACTGCTTATAAGTTGTTTAACTACTTATAAGCACATTGAAAGTGTTTGACAAAATAAGCTCCTAAAGTGCTTATAAGCTCCCAAAATAAGCTACAAGTGCTTATTAGCACTCCAAAAAATAAGCTCCTCCACACCAACTTATTTTTCCAAAATTGGACTTTTTTATTGTATAGATTTACTAGTATTGTACCCCCGCGTTGCCGAGTATTACTTTGTCTTCCAATAAAAGTATAATTTCTATATGGATGGGAAAATAAAACATACATTGAAACTACACGTATGCATGTATATATGTGCGTGTGTTTTCATTAAAACTGCTAGACATTTGTTACAAATATAAGATTCAAAATAAGCAGGAAAAGAAGTATACAGTACATGGAGAAAGAGATTGTACGTAAATCACCTTTGTAATCTTGCCTCCGCTTTTGCTGAACAGATTTTGCTTTATAAACAGGCGCGCAAGAAAAGCGTATCATATATAATGAACTTCAACACATTAATGGCTAGTGGATTAATTCCGTCAAACTTTATAAAGATGGGTCCGGCCGTTGCTTATGGTTGTTTGTAGAAAACACCTGCAAAAATAGATGAGAAAAGATTAATAGCGATAATCTCTTGAATGTAGATAAATAGTAGTAAGTGGCTAAAATGCCTAAAAATACTTGCAAAAGGCAATGACTAAAAATGTCTCATAAATCTATGGAGAAAGTGTGGCTCGTTATGAAATGGCTCCTATTGCGATGAACAAACATCGAGTTATGCATTTCAAAACTTCAAAGTTTGACTGCAGAGTAATGACAAATGTAATTAACAAAGAAATGTATATAGGTGTCTTTGATTTTCTACAAAGTTTGTATTGGAAATGATTCCAAGGTTTAAAACGATGATTAATGCAAAATTATTTTCCAAGTAATTAAAATAATTAACATCTATAACAATCATATAATATATGATTCAAATAATTAAGTTGGGCACTTAAAATAATAAGAATTAATAAGCACAAATATTGAGGATTTAGGAGGGAAAAAAAGTTTACACTATTTTACTTTAGTATATGTATATAGATATTATTTTTATATTTTTATTATATTCACTTCCATTTGGTTGTATAAAATAAAATATTCCAAAAAAAAAAATAGTTTTTCAATTTTAGATTTTAATTTATTTTGAGCTTATAAGCTATTTTATCCTAACACTTTGACAACTTATAATATCTTAAATCTATGAGCTTATAAGCTCTTAAAACATCTTATAAGCACTTAGAGCTTATAAGCTCCCCAAAATAAGCTTAGCCAAACACCCTCATAATATGTGTGTTACTTATATGCCTATATATATGATTATCTATTTTAGGATATACTTGTTACACTTATTTTCAAACATTTTGTTTAATTTGAACTAATTATAGGATACTCCCCCGTCAATGATTTACTGGAATAAAATTGTGGACATTAGTTTAACGTGCTTGATGATACTGAGTAAATTAAAGTGTTAAAGTGTTAAAGTGGAATAATTGTGCACATGGGTCCATTATATATTTTTCAATTGTGTTAAAGTGTTACAGTGATTGTGGAGTCTATGTCCCAAAATAAAAAGGTTCAATAAATTGTGGACGTCTCAATATAGTAATATAGTCAGTAAATGATGCACGAAGGAAGTATAATAGGTTAAATGTATATCACACTATCGTTTTCCTTATTCCCTCATTTACCAAGACATTTTATGGAATTGGTTGATTTTCCTTTTCCACAGTTTTCTCACATTTCATATTCTATAGGTGGAACGGTGAAATTTTTTAGCTATGTAAAAATTCAAAGTGATTGCACTAAAGGAAGAGCATAGATAATACATATGGTATTGTTCCACTTATGTAATTTAGCAAATGCCTACTATAGAAGAATTGTTACTTCTCCCTTTTATGTTAGGAAGAAAATATTAAACTACTAAAAGGCGTTTCTGCGTATGAAGCACACGTTTCTTACAACAAACCATACCCGTAAGATAAAGATCTTAATTATCTACGGCTAGGATCAATTCTCTTATATAAACACATGATTGTTATGCTAGAAGGCGCCAATCCTCCTCCTCCTCCTCCTCGTTCTTCACTCATCTATTTTTCAGAAATATGAATGTGATACCCATGTGAAAATTGCAAACCAGGAGTTCGGAGAATCTCTCCACCTTTTGTTGCTTTCCACCTGCAATGGCCATTCACTGTAAATCAATAATAGTTTGTTATATACAACATATTAATTTAAGATCTCGTGTGATGAAATGTTACTTATATCCTGTGACCAAGCAATGGAGAAAGACTGCAATTTGCAACTTAGCAAAATCTGCTCCGACACAGACTCTGAAGCCACCTCCGAAGGCCATGAAGTTTCTCGATGCAACATTGGTGTCTACTCCCTGCACCATATCTATGGTTAGTGTCGGATGCAGAAAATTTCATTCGAGGAAATATTTTCCAAATCTCATGTTATATACATGCATATAGAATTTCTTTAATCTAGTACATTGCAAAACAAAATATTTTGTCCGATCTTGTACATAATATTGAATTTGAGAATTGTGTATGTACAATCTTCCGTTGTATAAACATACGAAGTTGCAATTTAAATAAGTTGAGTGACTTGCCCTCCATCGCAATGGATTGAATAGAAGTGGATCTTTGTATATGGTGGGGTCTAAGTGAACGGCCGGAGGGCATACCATAATTGGCCAACCTACCGGAATCGTATATTCTGCACAATCAAAGATGTCAATAATTAACCCAAGTTATAACATCTTGATAAGACGTTACCTCTCCAATAAATAAATATTGGATCGGGCCATCTAATGTACGCGTGTCTGCGAGTTGTAACAATAAAATTAAAGGTATGGCTCTTTTGGAAGGTAGACATCAATTTCTAACCTTTAAATTTAATTTCTTTCAATGTTTTTCTGAATATTGCCGGAGCTATATTAGCTAGCCTGAGAGTTTCATTAATAATCTGAAAATCATCAAATACATCAAATATAATAATTAGTCAACAATGCATTTGATTAACATATTAAAAAGCAGATAAATTGTAGAAAATTTTGATAAGACCGGGGATTTTAACCTTGGGGTATCTGTAGTTTATGAAAATCTATTACTCCATCCGTCCACTATCTTTGTGGTTCGAATTTTTTTTCTCACGCATTCTAATTTGTTCTAAAGTAGGTGTTATGATAAAATTTATGTCGAACTTGATATATGTTATTATATACTCCCTCCGTCTCACTTCACTAGTCCAGTATACTATTTTGGTCCGTCCCACATTACTAGTCCACGTTCCTAAAATGTCAAAAACTAACCCTTACTTTTTGATGTGGATCCCTTACTTTTTTACTTTAACACTGCGCATAAAATCTCCCGATCCAATCATAACAAATGAAGAAAGATCTCGACGCAGACGATGGATCGATGATCATCCTAAAGAGCTCATTATTGGGAACCCAAACCAAAGAGTGCGGACAAGAAGAACGATTGGTGAAAGTGCACTACTAAGCTGCTATCTCTCTCGTATAGAACCCAAAGATACCATTGAAGCTCTTCGTGATGCTGACTGGATTGAAGCCATGCAAGAAGAACTCAATGAATTCAAAAGAAATGAAGTATGGTCTCTAGTTGATCGTCCTTATCATCAGGGCGTCATTGGAGTTAAATGGGTCTACAAAAACAAGAGAGATGAATCTGGAGAAGTAGTCAGAAATAAAGCCCGATTGGTAGTGAAGGGTTACTGTCAACAAGAAGGAATCGATTATGATGAGACGTTTGCCCCCGTCGCAAGATTAGAAGCTATAAGGCTGTTTCTAGCTTATGCCGCTCATCAACGATTCAAAGTCTACCAAATGGATGTAAAGAGCGCGTTCCTCAATGGCATTCTCGAAGAGGAAGTCTATGTGGAACAGCCTCCAGGATTCGAGGAGGGTGATTCGAGCAAAGTCTACAAACTACACAAGGCCGTTTACGGACTTAAGCAAGCTCCTCGAGCTTGGTATGAGACGCTATCATCCTTTCTCATCGAATCTGGATTCAAGCGTGGTTCAGTCGACAAAACGCTATTCACTATCAAAGTGAATGAACATATCCTTTTAGTACAAATTTATGTTGATGACATTATTTTTGGATCTAAATCTCCCATTTTATGCGAAAAATTTGGTAACCTAATGACAGACAAATACAAAATATCTATGATGGGGGAAATGAATTTCTTTCTAGGGTTGCTGGTCAGTCCGATGAAGGAATCTTCATTAGCCAAATAAAGTACGCACACGAGCTGGTTGATAAGTTTGGTGTCAAAGACAGCAAGCCCGTCAAAATACCGATGCTCTCTGGTGGGAAGATCGACCCGGATCCCGAAGGAGAACCTGCCAACATAACGCAGTACAGGGGTATTATTGGTTCATTACTTTATCTAACTGCGAGTCGACCTGATATCACTTTTGCAGTTGGAGTGTGTGCTCGATATCAAGCTAATCCAAAGGAATCTCACTTGGAAGCGGCAAAGAAATTTCTTCGATACATCAAAGGAACCGTAAATTTAGGTCTTTGGTATCCCTGTGATGATAATTTGCAGCTTACAGGTTATTCAGATTCTGATCATGCCGGGTGCAAGCTCGATAGGAAATCAACCTCGGGTACTTGCCATTTTCTCGGAAACAAGCTGATATCATGGTTTTCAAAGAAACAAACTTCAGTAGCCACCTCCACCACAGAGGCCGAATATATGGCCGCAGGGAGTTGTTGCGCACAAATCTTGTGGATCAAACAACAACTCAAAGATTATGAAGTTGAAGTCAGTGAAGTGCCTATATTCTGCGACAGCTCGAGTGCTATCGCCATTACTCAAAATCCAATTCTTCATTCAAGATGCAAACACGTGGATATTCGACATCACTTTATTCGTGATCACGTGGAAAAGAAGAATGTGGTTATTGAGAAGATACACACTGATATTCAACGGGCTGATATCCTAACCAAACCACTAGCCGAAGAAAGATTCAAGATATTGTGTGGAAAGTTAGGTTTATTAAATGTTGAGCCAACAGGCCGTTCGTGAGCCAACAGGCCGTTCACGATTCAACAGGCCGTTCAAGAGCCAACAGGCCATTCGTGAGTCAACAGGCCGTTTTTCTCAACAGGCCGTCATCCCTTCAACAGGCCGATAGTCAAATGACAGTTCGTTCCCCATCAACAGGCCGTCAACTAATCAACAGATTGACCTGTGTTCCTCAAATTGAGGGGGAACACTTAACCAAGTGATTTATCATTTGAGGGGGAACAAAGGTCGATATCTACCACCAGGTCGATATCACAAGTTCAGGCCGTTCTCACATGTCCAGGCCGCTATCAACCTGAATGCTACCCGCATTAATGAAGGGGGAATCAAAAGGGCAGTATCACCCTTTTGTCTTTCATTTAACTTCTTTAATACGCATTGAATTCTCTATTTATTATTGATATTTATTTCTCAATGTGTTACATTGTTTAAGGCTCTGTTGTGTTGCAGATTTTAAGGGAAAAGGGAATAATCATTGCTATTTTTGCAACACATCTAGTCAAGTGTCAAATATTGACACATTGACCGAGGTCACATTTAATTCCCTGCCACCCTTTCTGAAAAAGTGCAAGTATACGCACGTTTTCCTTATCTCACGCGCGGATGTGAACCGTTTCACATTCCACGCGCTTTCATCGTGCGGACGTGAATTAAATGGCGAATTTTAACCCTTTCAAATTCAAAAGATCCCAACCATTCAAATTGTCTATATATATCATGGGATTTTTTATTTGAAACGTTACTTGCTTCTTTTTCCTGCAACCCTAATTTCTTCAGTTTCTGCAAAAAAAAACACCAGCCGCTTTCGCTGTTTCTCTTCCATTTTCCTTCAAGTTTTTACTCATCTATCTCATAAAAATGGCAGGAAAATCAACATCCGGCCCCAAGGAAATGGAGTGGGAGGAGATTACTGTGTATTTGAACTCTCACATCAAATACGAGCCATACATGGTTCGTGAAACCTTCGGGTTTCGCGATTTGGAATCGATGTATGCTTTGGTGGAGACCTGCCTTCCGTTCCACCGGATTATCTCCGCCCGGCCGCCGAAACAACTCACAAAGATTGTGAGTGACTTGGGACGAAGGCGACCTGCATAATCACTTCCTTCTTCAAAAATAGGAAGTGGACTGACGAGCCTCCCTTTCTCCACATCTTCATTCCAAAAGATCTCCATCAAATGGAGATGGCATTGGGGGTTGCGCCACAAATCTTCTACGGGTCGGCAGACCATGTAAGGGCGCACCTTGTCAAGACTGGTGAGTCCAAGGTTGGTTGGAGGGTGCCGCCTCGTCCCGTGCAAAAGAGGCGAAAGGCCGATGACGAGTCGTTGCCCTCTCACCCTGCAAAGAAGACTCCCCCTGCCAAGAAGACTCCCCCTCGGAGGACGCAATCGGCCTTCACAGATCCGGTCAGGCCGATGCACCGCATTCTCCCCATGGAGATCGAAGAACCTGCTCCTCGCAGGCAGCCTTCGCCCTCCCCATCACCCTCGCCGGAACGGACTCCCTCTCCAGTCCGTTCCGCCACCGAGCCGTCCTCCTCGCAGCATCGACCTGCATCTCCCCCTCCGCAGGTCGTTGTCGTTCCTTCTCCAACAGGCTCTCCCGCAGTCCGACGCGCTGGCTCGGTGGAGATCGAGGATCTCATAGAGGACGATCCCCATCCTTCCCCCTTCCGGCATGTGGCCGTGGAGGAAGACGTCGTCCTGCCCCTCCAGCCGATCACCGAGCAGCCCGTGTCTGCTGCTCACTCCCAGGTGGCTTCCTTGAAGGCCGAAGCCAGGCTGAAGGTGATCGACCTGATGCCGGGGATTGAGCAACTCCCCAAGTCCCTCGACCTAGCAGCTCGCCTCCAGTTTTATCTGGTTTGTAAGTCGAGCTACTATTACATTTTTGAAGCTTTGCTGCAGGTCGTTTCCCTCGACGACCTGAAGGTTGAGGAGCTGGAGTTGGAGGCTGAGTTTAACTTTTTCAACGTAGAGGATGCAGCCGCCAATTTCCAATCTCTCGTGCTGCGGCGCATGAAGGTCGAGGCCAAAATTCTGGGCATCGACCTTCGCCCCCTCTACACTCACTCTCGCGCCCTCTACAACTCCGCCACCATCATTGGAGACGAGTTTGATGCTATTCAAACTCCGGAGCAACCGCCACCAAGGAATGAAGGTGGTGATCAAGCTCTGACTGCTGCTGATTCTGCTCCCGACGCATCAAAGTTCGATGTGGAGACCGAGTTCAATTCCCTATCTGCAAAGCTCGAGTCTCTCACTCTCAGCATACCGGAGCAGATCAAGCAGGCCATAGCAGAGGCCCGGGTCGACATTTTGAAGGAGGCCAAGACCCAGGCCGATGAAGCAGCCAGAGAGCGGGTCACGAAGTTTGTCATTGAACACTTGAAGGAATATACTGACAAACTTCTGCCGGCCCAGCTCGAGGCCCTCAATATGGCATCCCGCGACCTGATCGGGGAAGTGTTGGAGGACGTGGCCAAGGTCGATCATCGTGTGACTGACCTGACCTCATCAATTGCCAATTCTGCATCGGCCTCCAACACCCAAATCAACGACATCCTTGACACACTCACCAGCCTGCTCAACGGGCATCAACAATTGAGGGATGCCGTTGGAAAGCTGCAGGAGGAGGACGCTACCCTTCTTTCCCTCATCAAGTCCCTTTCTGATGATGTCGAAAAGGGGGAAGAAGCAAGGGCCGCCGCCGCCAAGAAGAAGAGGACCAACAAAGCCAAATCACCTCCATCTTCTTTGGCTCATCCTCCTCCTCCTCCGCCTCCGCCGCCAAGGAAGACCGTCTCTCAGGCCGCCGCCTCCAAGCCCGATTCCGAGGCCGCCGCTGCCCAAGCTCGATTGGCTAAAGAGGCCGAGCTGATCACTGCCTTGCATCTGGCCGGAGCGACTCCGGAACAGGCCGTGAATCCAATCGAGCAGAGGCGTTTTATTGCGGAGCGCCGGGCTGCCGAAGCGAGGAAGAAGGCCGAAGAGGACTGGATCAGCCAGTCGGCCTCCGAACTCATTTTGGAAGCTGGAGTCCAGCAACAGGCCGTGGAGTGGCTAGATGAAAGCCAGAACGCCCTGTTGAGGGAGCTCAACAGCTGCTTCATCCTCCTCTTTTACTAGATCCAAGACCCCTCCCTTCCTGAAGATGCTGATGATGCCTATGCGGCCTACATGCTCAAATTTCCTCACCAAGATTTTGTTGGTGAACTGCGAAGAAAGGCTGCAGAGGCCGGTGCGATTATACGGGCTCCTTGCAAGTAATATTTCACGCCCTTGCTTATCGGTGATTCGGGCTACCTGGATTATTCCCAAATCGACCGGTACATCGCACTGACCGCTATCGGCATGAACGTAAACGTCTCAAATTCCGATCCCGCTTATTGCCGAATCCGGGATGGAATTTATGCAAGTATGAAGGCCAAGTCCAGGGAGCAGATCCAGGAAGAGCGAGTGGCAGCCCGTGCCCAGCAGAAGAAGTAGAATAGATGATTTTGTATGTAATTTCTGTCATTCATTTATGTTCATAGCCTGTCTTGTAAATTTCCTATGAAAGTTCGCTATCGAGCTGAATGAAGCAAAAATCATCTATTCGACCTGACGACAATATCTCTTTGTCCAGGCAATCTGCCTTTACTGCTTTATTTTCATTATGCTATTATCTGCCTTTCTTATAATTCCTTATCAACCTTCATGGTTAATTAATCGTTCATCGTATAATATCTTAGGAATTATTTGTAAAGTGTATGGTTTCGACATCATCAAAAAGGGGGAAATTGTTGGGAACCCCTTGCAGTTTGATTTTGATGATGTTTATCGAAACCACACTTAGGCATATTTTCACTTGTTAGGGTCATGGCCGATAGATCGACCTGCTACCTGTTAGTGCAGGTCGATGCCCTCTAAAGTTTAAATACAAGTTCGATCCACCCTGTAAGAGAAAGGTTGTTTATCGACCTGCCTCATTCGGATCGAGCTGGTATATCTAGCTATGTAATGACCTTCCTTATCAAGCTTCCAGCCTGCTTTGACTTAGAAGATTTCAAGAGCTGGATTATCATATCAAGGTCGATGCTCTGCCTTCATGGAGCATCACGACCTGATCCTTGCCACGTAGTGTGCCAGCAAGGACGAATCTTCCCAACGGCTAGAAGTGAGTCATCCTCGAACGGCTAGTGCCACGTCATCCTGATTCCAACGGCTAGTATTTCAAAACTGCCTATATATACTTCAAGCCATTATCGGATTCAAGTACGGGAAACTCAAGCTATCAACGCAAAATCTCTGCCAAAATCTCTCTCAAAGTTCATACCGATTCAAGTGTTCGAAATTCCATTAGTTTCCCAAACACTTGACGAAGAGAGATTTTCGATTCCGATAAAAGCCCAACGTCGAAGCGTTCACTGCTGCTTGTCGTTGATTCAAACAACTTCTTCTCCGACTCGTTCGAAGCTAGAAATATTGTTTTGTGTTCTTCGCCATTATAGAGTTAGTCGAGCTCTGTAATTCGTGAAAGGTTGTTTGTACAATTTTGTACGAAAGGTTGTAAGGGTCACGACCCAAAACTCGTGTCTAGATATATTCAAGTTAGAGTGTATTTAGAACTGATACTCAGTCAGTATAAATAAGAGAGAGGTTGGATCCAAAGGTAAAGGGATTCTCAGGTCGAGTCGACCTGACGTGGACATAGGAGGGTTTCTCCGAACCACGCTAAATTGTCGTCTCTCTCTCTCTCTCTCTCACTCTTTACTTATCGCTCTTATTTATCTTATCTATCTAACGAGCATCAACCTGCATTTCACGAAACAACCTGCATTAGCCTATCGACCTTAGATTTTTCAAAGAGTAATCAACCTCCACCAACTTCCGCATTAACAGTTTGATAAATCAAGCTTGTTTTCAAACGAGCTTGATAGATCAATCTGCCTCTGATAGGATCGACCTTGACAATCGAACCTGATCAACTTGATTTTCAAAAACGTCAAAAACGGTTGGCATTGGTGTATTCCCCCCCCCCCCGCCCCCATATACACCAATTACTCTTTTTCGGGACCAACAGTGATCAAAACCCAAATATGGAAGCCATCATGAGGAGGATGGAAGAAATGCAAGCGGAGATAGATGAACAAAGGATAAAGGCAAATGAGGTGCCACCACCTCCCACAAACTTTATGTTTCAAGTTCCAACAGAGCAATATCAAGGAGGGGAGTGGGGCACGATCAATGCCAATAATTTTTAGTGGAAGACCAGCTTAATCCAAATGGTTATGAATGCTCAATTCGGAGGAAGCCCACTAGAGGATCCAAATGCACATCTCACTTCCTTCTTGAAAATGTGTGACACCGTTAAGCTAAATGATGTCCCTTGTGATGCCATTCGACTAAGGATGTTTGGTTTCTCTTTGAGGGATAGAGCCAAGGATTGGTACAAGGGATTGGATAAGTCGGAGATACACACGTGGCAAGACCTTTGAAAAGTTTTCCTATCCAAGTATTTCCCACCTTCGGAAGCTCACAAAATGATCTCAGAAATATCTCATTTCTCTCAACATGGAGATGAGACACTTTATGAGGCGTGGGAAAGGTATAGGGAACTCCTAAGGAAATGTCCACAACATGGATTCAACGAAGGGCAACAAGTCACCCACTTCTATAGTGGACTTACTCCACACACAAGGAGTGTAGTTGATGCTACTTCCGGAGGGTGTCTATTAAACAAACATGCCAAGGAAGCTTTGAAGATTCTTGAGGAAATGGCCACCCATGCCTATCAATGGCCAATGGAACGAACTTCAATGAAGAAGGTTGCTTCTATCTCGGATGAGAGGTATGATGAGTTGACCTCACAACTCACCATTCTAAAGAGGGATTACGACAAAAAGCCAAAAATACTTGATGGAAATGCAAGTTATCAAGAAATTTGAAAATGGTGATATCCTAAGCCAAGAGGAGGTTCTCTACATCAACCAACGAGGAGGCTTCCAAAGGGGATTCAATCACCAAAATCAAGGTTCCTACTCTACTTTCAACAATCATCCAAACCTTGCTTATGGAAATCCCAACAATGCATTACATGCTCCTCAATCTCAAGTTGTGGAAGAGACAAAGCCTGCAAGTCTTACGGAGCAAATGTTGAAGTAATTGGTGGAAAGCCAATCTCAAATGGTTACTCAACAAGGAACGTTCATTGCCCATACGGGTCAAAAGGTCACAAATTTGGAGAACACCGTTTCTTCTATGGAAAAGCATATCAAGATGCTAGAAGGTCAAATAGGCCAAATGGCCAACCAAGCTTCCTCTCAACATCAACAAGGGAAGTTCCCAAGTAACACGGAGGTCAATCCAAAGCAACAATGCAAGGTGATTCATGTGGTCAATGAAGTTGAGTCTATGCAACCTTTTGGAGAGCAAGAATGGGGAGGTCAAAGAGTTCCTCCATGGGACCTTTCCCATGACCATGATAGCTATGAAAATAAGAAGACTCCAATGACCCTTGGAGATGAGATTTATTTTCTTACAAAGCCGGACCATTGGCCACCTTATGAGAACCTTCCACATGATGCCCAAGAGAAGGAGAAGATGAGCTCTTACTATCAAAGAATGAGAGCTAACAATGGGGTGATGTATGCAAGGGGGATGGATTTGAAGAGGATGGAGAAGGCCTACTACATCCATGAGCTTGGAAAGGTTATCAAAGAGCGAAGAAGCTATGTAGAGTTCCAGAGTATTTACCCTACAACCCCCTTGGAAATAGTGAGTTTGAGTGAGTCTCTTGATAGTGTGGATGCTATTAAGTTGAGAAGAAGATCGATTGAGAAGCCAATGAGGCTTGGTGAAGTAAAGGATGAAAAGGAGAAGGAAGAAGTCCTAGTGGAGGACGTTGATGATGAAGAGGAAGAAATTGAGTCTCTAAGAGCACCTATGCCAAAGGAGAATGTTTCCAAGAGAAAATCGTTTGATTATGAAAAAGATGCACCACCTCATGAGTGGATAGAGTTCCCTACTCCAAAGAAGGATGTGATTTCCAAAGCTCCGTTTCCCTCTCGTTTGGCCAAGCCCAAGGTGGACCCCAAAATGAATAGGTTTGTTGAGATGTTTGAGAAAGTGAATGTCAACATCCCTCTCATTGATGCTTTGAAGGACATGCCGGGGTATGCAAAGTTCTTGAGGGAATTAGTTGCCAAGAAGAAGAAGCTAGAAACTTGTGAAACCATGGAGCTTTACGAGGAGTGTCGTGCCATTGTGCAAAGGAATTTGCCCCTAAAAAGGAAAGACCCCGGAAGCTTCTCGAATCCTTGTGAGATTGAAGGCCAAAGATTTGAGAGAGCTTTGTGTGATCATGGAGCTAGCATCAATTTGATGCCTCTCTCGATTTTTAGAAGGTTGAAGATTGGAAAGTTCAAGCCTACCTTGATAGAGCTTCAAATGGCCGACAAGTCCATCACTAGGCCTCAAGGAATGGTGTAGGACGTGCTCGTAAAAGTTGGGAAGTTTGTGTTTCCGGCCGACTTTGTTGTACTCGACATGCCGGAGGATCAAGACACTCCTCTCATTCTCGGCCGCCCATTCCTCGCCACCGGAAGAGCTTCTATGGACATCGAGAGTGGAAATCTCATATTCCGAGTGGATGATGAGAAGATGGTCATTTCCATCTATGATTCAATGAAGGAGCCAAAGAAAGCATCTTGTTACAAGCTCGAGGTTGTCTCGCCATCAAAGCTCGATCAAGTGTCTCAAGGGCGTGGTTTGAAGAAGCAAGGAATGAAGTTCAAGGAGAATGTGGATTATCCATCTCGAAGTGGAGGTTTCACCAAGTTTGGGGGAATTAAGTTTCAAGAAGAGTTTAAAGATTCATTTCACGTAGAAAGTGGCAAAGAGTTGGGAAGTTTTGGGAGTTTGGTATGCTTTGGGAGTCGGGGAAAGAGTTCGTTTGATGTCCATTGATTCACGTTTTGAGGTATCGTCGAGCTAGCGACGTTAAAAAAGCGCTCGTTGGGAGGCACCCCAACACGTATCCTTTTATCGTTTTTATCGTTTTTGAATAAAGTTTAGTTTGAGTCGTTTTATTTGAATAAGGGTTGAGAGTGAGGTTATACTTGCATTAGGAAGGAATTTTTAAGTGTTGAGAGTATTTTCTTGCCTTAGAAAATTTTTGACATTTTTCATGTTTGGAAGATTTCCATGCCTTAGAAAAATTTTGAAAATTTTCAAGTTTTTATGCTTCAACACTTAGAAAAATTTTGAACATTTTTCCAGCTTTGTGCAGTCTCACGGAAAAGGCAAAACGGAGTATCAAAACTCGTCGGAATTCAATTCCGTTGATTGGAATGGATTCGGAAGACCCGAAAGTAGGGGGGAGAGTCATCTCCAGCCGCAAAAGCCGCCGGAATCCGGCGGCCGGCCGACCGGACAGAGGGAAATGCGGCCCAAATCGCGGGCAAAGTTGGTTGGGTCGCGGGTGAAGTTTGGCCGCGATTTCAGCCGGAATTTAGCCTTCCCAAATCGCGGTCAACGGTCCCAGCTTTCCGTTGACTGCGATTTCCCCTCCTCCTCTCATTTGTGCACTCATTTCTTCACCTTATCTTCTCCATTCAAGACACCAAACTCCATTGTTGCTCTAACCTTCAAGAAACCCACAAAAACTCAGATTTCTTTCACTCATATCTCTCAAACCACCTAGAATCATGTCAAATCCTTTGGTGAAAGTATTTTTCTTCACTTAAGCTACATTTAAAGACAAGAATTTCAAGTTTTCATGGTGTTTTGAGTGAAAAACGAAATTTCCATTTGTTGAGCTAAGAAGTGTGTTTTCTTCAAATTTTGCTAAGACCATGAGGTAATACGCTCCAATTCATTGCTCTAATGGGATTTATTTAGCTATATCATGTGTAAGTTGATGGAATCTTGATAGAAATGTGTGGGAATTTTGAAGAATTAATTTTCTTTATTTTCTTGCAAATTCTTGGAAATTCAATTTGGCATACATGATGTTGACACTACTACAAAAACGCACATAGACAACACATCTACGACAACGGTTCCGTGTATTTCCTGTTGTTATATCCCTGAAAAGTGTTGTCGTTTTAAAAACTGTTGTCTATGAGCGACCGGAGTACGCTCATAGACAACAGTGTTTTATGAATTGTTGTTGTATAGTGTTGTTGTATATAAATTTCACAACAGTGTATAAAATTGTTATCGTTTAGTGTTGTCGTAGTTTATAAATTTATTTTTCGATGAGTTAAAAGTATGAATAATTGAAATTTCCCAACTGGAGCCCTAATTAGAACAGGCGTCGTTCCGGCCTCTCGTCGTCGTCTCTGGCCTTCTCCCGGTAAGATCCTCTCGCTCCCTCTCCCTCCGTCTCTCTCTCGCTGCCTCTCCCTTTCCCTTCGTCTCTCTCTCTATCGCGCTCCCTCTCCCTCCGTTTCTCTCTTTGTCGTTCCCTCTCCGTCCATCTCCATCTCGGTAGGAGCCCTAATTTTTGATTTTTCATGCTCATTCTAGGTGTGAGACATCCCGGAGCCGACGACATTAACTCGGCGTCGTCTCTACACCCTTTGAAAGCAGGTTTGTTTTATTTTTCACCCTCTTGCTCTGGGAAAATCTTCCCCTCTTGTTCGAACTTTTGGGTTTGGGGGAAGTTTCTGGGAACCGGCGGATTTTAGTTTCGGTAGTTGTAGTGGGAGGGAGCTGCTTTTCTTTAATTGGAAGCAGCGGAGCTTCTGATTTGTGGCTATTGGGTGGATGAATCTTTCGATTTTGGGAATGCTAGTATGTGCTAGTTCGGGTTTGATGTGTTTGCTTTTAAATTTCTTTTTAAGTGTGTTGTGTGGTTGAAAATCGAGTCAATTTCAGCTGCCAAACTCCCCTAGTTCCCCTGGTAAGTTTATAGATGAATTTTTCGATTGGAATGGTCGCGTTCTGATTGAGGGCAGTGATTTAAAGAGTGAGTTTGAGGATGCAGATCTCATGGTGAACTTGATAGCATGTAGAGAGCCCATGATGATGTGTTGTTGTAAGATTAAGTGTGAAATGTTTGTTTCAGAAATTGCCCAGTAACCTCATTATTTCGAATACTACCTATAGAAAATTTTTTTGTTATAGTTTCTTTCATTTTCTTATCATGTTTCTTTATCATGTTCTTTATCATGTTTCAGAATCTTCCCTTCTTGTTCGACCTGCTGCTTATCTGCTCTTGTTTTGCCACCAGTCGGTCCAGTCTCCCGAATCAGCAACTATCGGTTCACTCTCTCGTCGCCTAGGTGAGTTCTCTATCTCTCGCGATTTAAGTCTGTTTAGCTTTTTTATTTTGTCCAGAAATAAAAATTCCTTTGAACGTTTGAGTTTATGTTGTTATTGTTAAGTGTACTGGGAATCTGCATGCTGCTTCCAGAAATGAATCAAGCCTAAGTTGATAATATCCACATTTGTTTCTTGATTTGGATTCTTGAGTAGGCTAACTGGTTTAGTTACTTCTAAACAGAGTGAAATGCAAGCCCTGATACTCAATTTGGAGGACAACCTCAGGAGCTCGTCAGAAAATTCAAGATTATCAGAGGAAAAAAGTGGTAAAAGATCGTCTACTGAATTTGGTCTCTTATGAAATGGAATGTGGTATAAGTTGATTTCTTTTTTTTTTTTTTTTTTTTGTTCTTGTCATGCAGCAAGATTTATTGCTGAAATTTTCTGAGTTAGAGCTCAGCAGTAAAAGTCTTATAGATGAACTTAAAACGGAGATCCTGAAGAAGCAGCAAGAAAGTGATCTCTTGCAGAAAGAAGTTGAAAAAAGTGAAGAAAATGTACATTTCCTTGAGGAAAGAGTGAAAGTGCTTGAGAATGCAATAGAGGAAAAGGACCAACTTGTTGTGGAATTGAAAGCAAGAGAGAAACAGATTGATGATAAAAAAGCAGAGGTATGTTTTACTGCAATTTTGAACAACTGCCTGGTGGATGGTCTAGTAACATCTGGTCTTCTGCTTCAGGTTATGGCTTCCTTGGCTGATACTGAAAGTAAGCTTCAGGAGGCCAGAAAGGAATATGATCATATGCTAGAAAGCAAACACTCAGAACTATCCAAGCATTTGAAGGAAATATCTCAAAGAAATGATCAGGTCTGCTTTTTTTTTCCCCCCCCCTTCACAATTTTAACTTCTAAGGATTATGCATATCCTTGTTACTTTCTAGATCCATCAAGATGACCATTTGTTGGAATTTGATCAGGCCATTAACGATATTCGAATGAAGTATGAGGTGGAGAAGCAGGAGACTGTTAATCTTGAGAAAGAAAAGGTTCATTTCGGTTACTTTTCCATTATGAGTTACTGCATTCCAGTTCCTGCATCGTTTAAATATCATCCTATCAACTTTCAGGCAGATAAAATTGTCCAAGATGTGGAGAAAAGGTGTGAGCAAAAAATTGAAGATATCAAGGAAGAATCTCGGCAACACTTGGTGAGGGTAAAGGAAGAACATGCTGCAGCGGTAAGGACTCAAACCTCTTAAATTCAGATTTCATAAGTCCGCGAACCAATAGTTCCAGTTTCAGAATATTATTTAGAGAAAAATAGAGAAGCCAAGGCAAAACTAAAGAGCACTTGAAGATGAATTCACTATTTTCATTAGTTCTAGATAAACTATAGCCCAACTCCTGAAATGCAGTTGAAAATATCTTCGACTGATTCTTGAATACAACCATATGTGTGTTAGGAAAGAGCTAAGTATGGTTTCCTCTGTCCAGAACCATATATGACAGAAGTGAAATTAATATCATTTGTCCTCTACTTACCCAACATTCTGAAACAGAACTAAAATATCCTTCGTAGTTCATAGTTACAACCTTTTAACGTGTTTAAAGAGTGGGGCATGCAAGTCCTCATCCCATAAACTCTTCAAGGACAGAGCCAATATCGTGTAGATGATCTGCTGGGAGTCTTTAGCGATCTTCAATCAGCTATTAGGAGAGTCTGACAATTGATGTGGTGGTGCTCGAAGAGCAAGTGCACCAGATGCTTCGGGAATGGAAATTTGAACTTAATAAGCCCTTGTCAGCTTCTTCTTTGCAGCAGGTAATCCATCTTAACTAGAGTGCCTAGATTTATGCCTATACTATAGTTGCATTGATAATTCATGGAGAAGTCTCCTCTTGAATTCTGTGTTATAGCTTGATGAGAATGTAGATTCAAATTATGATTGTAGGACCCATAGAATCATATTGCTCAGCTGTGGTTATTTATTGGAAGTGTAATTTGTGCTTTAGATTACTTTTTGAATGTCCAAGATCATTCTTAAATGCTTGTTAAATAGTAGGATATTTAGATACCTTAAGGATGAAGGTTTCGGTGTATTAGAATTGGCTTTACAGCCTTTACTCATTGGGATATTGATTGTTCAAGATTTTGGCAAACTTATATGAAACTACCCTATGTTTTATTTAACAAACAAAGGATACATTTTACCTTGTTCGATTATTTGGCGACTAATTTTATTTTACTTGTTCTATTCAGGCTGTGATTACAGAACAGTATGGTTCACATGGATGCAATGTTAGAGAAGATGGCGGATTTGCTCCCAATATATCCTGGTAATCTCACTGGTCTCTTTTGTACAATGTGGATCTGTATCTGTTTTCTTAAGTTTTTACTCGTGCAGCTTGAAAGAAGGCTTGGATTTTGTAAAGGAGGCTATTGAAAGAACGGGATACAGTGAGAAAATAAAGATTGTAATTCGTGCTGCAGCCACTGAATTTTGCATAGGAATTAAGAGAAGAAATTCAAGGTCGGATGTCCATGTTACTTTTAGATTAGTGTTAATTTTGGCTACTATTGGATCTCTTAGACTTGAAATCCTTTGAGGATTTTTTTAAATTTTTTTTTTTTTAATTGATCATGACTAGAACTTAGAGACCTTGTAATGGATAGTTGTATTAATTTGATATTCATATTTATAATATTTGAAATTTATATAATCTGGTTTAATTTTAATATTAATTTTGTTGTTTTAATTATTTATATATAAAAATAGGTGTAATAATTAATAAAAACAACTACATTAAAATACACATATACGACAACAGTTGAACTACTGTTGTAGTAATTCACAACAACAACACGTCTACGACAACGGTTAAAACACCGTTGTGGTAATACATAACAACAACAGTTCAACATACCGTTGTCTATGAGCGCGTATCTACGACAACACAGCCTACGACAACGGTACGAAATTGAGAAAGACAACGGGTATTAACTGTTGTCGAAGACCTTTTTTGTAGTAGTGTGAGCTTGAATATATCATGTTCCTAGCATATTTTAAGAAGCTTGTTGCACTTATCTCTTGACTTGGCATGATTTTGTGAATTTTGGTCATATAAGAGGATAGTGTTAGTTTGCTTGTTCTTGAGCTAGAAGGTTTTCTTGCTAGTGAATTATTGAATATGAGCATGAATTTGACTTCTTGTAACTCATGAGTTGAGGCAAATGTAATTAAATCTTACTTGAGACTTGTTTCGTATGTAGGCACAAGGCAAAGCTCTGAAATGTGGTGAGTGATTGTTGGAAGGATTTGAATGAATAGTGGAGACGGGGCAAGAAAGGAGGGTCAAAAACCGATCGAGTAAGCATTAGATTGAGTAGCGTTTGACATGATATTCAACATAGCTTGGACCTTTGTGAGTATAGTTTAAATTCCTTATTATTTTCCCCTCCAAACTCATTTTAGACTTTGTTTCTAAAATAAGTTTGGGGGAGGGGGGTAAGATAAGGTCTTTAAACTACTTTTCTCTCTTCGGTTTTTCATTAAGTTGTATGCTTAGTTGGAATTTGATTCAAGTGATTCATATGTGTGTAAACGTGTGCTTACTTGCAAATTTTGCAAAATTTTTAAAATCTCTTCCAAATGAATCATTTGAAATCTTGGTTTCATAGTGTGGTTGTCAATTCCTTTGCTTTCAAGAGAGATGTCGATGATGATTTGAGCAAAAAATGATATCGTATTTTTGGAATCTCTCATATGTGTATTGAGCATGAAATGGTTGCATGACATGATTAACTAGGAATGATCGACCTTAGGCACATGAACTCTAAACAAAAGCTTGTAAGGTTTGAGCCAAAACGTTGTGTTGATAAGGTTCTTTTTCCTTCTTGAGAGTTTGCCATGTATTGCATTGTTATCTTCTAGAACTTGCCTTTAATCTCGATCGAGGTTGCTATATGTGCTACTAGAACTTAGAAAGGATTTTAGGCCCTCACTTGTTAGCCTCATTATTCCCTAAACACTAACCAAATAAAATGTTAACGTTGTGGTCCCCCTTGAGCCTTTGAAGCCTTTGTTGCTAAACCGGATGAAAGGGGGTGAAGGTTGGTTAAGGGAATCCATTGAGAGGTTGTGAAGTAAGTGAGATAATGAGGTTTGAGAAGTTTGATTGAAGAGGTCGTTTTGTGATAAGAATAATCCTATAAGCTCTAATGTAAAAAAAAGAAGGAAAAAAAAAAAGAAAAAAAAAGAAAAAGAAAAAAATGAATGGGAAAAGAAAAAGAAAGAGTTTGAATACAGATAGTTGTGAACGAGAGCATAAGGGAGTTATTCATGAATATTTGAGAAGCTTCGATCAAAGCTTTTGTACTAAAGAGTGAAAAGAGGTGAAATGGTGAAGGTAGAAGGTGGAGAAATTCACACTTAGAGTGGAAAAGAGAGGGTGAAAGTACTTAGGAGATTTCTTAGTTACTTAGCCTAAACGTCCCTACCTAAACCAATGTCCCCACATTACAAGCCTAAATAAAAGACCTAATTGATCTTAGTTCTAGAGCACAATCAAGCGATGGAGATCTTGAGATTTAGGGCAAGCTTATGGTAAGAACGATGCATGCATGAGTTCGATGAGTGTAAACTTCCTTCCATACACTTGAGAGAAACAACGATACACTTACACCTAGAGAGGTTTAGAGTTTCATTATGCTTGAGTGATTGATTTCTTAGTTGAAAGTGTTGTGTGATTGTGGATTGTTCGATTCACCTTGGGAATTTCGTGCTTGAAAACGCTTTGTTGAGTGAGTATTTTGAGACATTGATGATCTTGAATTGCATACCCATTCAGTTTGAGTGTTTTGATTGTTTTGTTCCATTGTCGGGACGAACAATGGCTTAGGTTTGGGGGAGTTGACAAACCGATATTTTATATACATTTCAAGATGTTTTTTTGGTAGGTTTCGGCTTTTATATGTGTGTTTAAGTGATAGAAATGCTAGGGATTTAATACTTATGCATTTTCTATACATTTCACATTTTCTCTCGATTTCCATGCCAATTACAGGTGCTGTGGTAATTTTCTGGGAACTTTTTAGTAGTCCTATGTCGAAGAGGATCGAAAGAGGAAGCCGTAGCACTTTGCGGATTATTTTTCCAAGGCCGGACGAGAGAGAACGGGCCAAAACCGTAGGAGTGCGCAAAATGACAAATGTGGCCGAAAATGCACACAGACACCCTTGAACTACTTTCCGGAAATTACAGTTTTTATCCCACCTTCTCAACTCAAGTTTCTTTTTATTGCAATTCGACCCCAACTTTTGGGAAGACTATAAATACTTAGTTATTTTCCTCATTTGGTATCTTGAACCACTTTGTAATTCACTTTTATCATCTACTTTAGAACCCTAACATTTTCCCTCTTTCCTTTTTAGTATTTTCAAATTGTGATGAAGATTATACTTGGAGTTTGAAGAGATTATTGAAGATTTCTTCTCTATTTTCTTCCCTTGTCATTTTCATTATGTTTTTGCTTGTTGTTGATGGTTTGATGCTTAGATCCATGCTAGGCTAGATCCATTGAGGTTTCAAATGATGGATGATGTGAATTAGGCTAGGATGTGAGGGCTATCGATGTTGATTTACCCTTTCCTTGAGTTGCCCTTGGATTTGATTGAATTTAATTGCATCAATGATTGACAACCATGTGTGCATACAAGGTGTTTGATGGAATGCCTAGTAAGCTTCCATTCATAGCACTTGGCATGAATCCTTGCTCATATTAGCTAGCTTTGCTTTCGCATTATTCCTAGTAAGAATTATGTGAATGATTGCTAGTTAATAGGTGTTGTGCTTTTAGGAGTTGGTAATATGTTTAGAATGGTAAGCATGTTATTCAATCCACTAGTTATCAAGTCTTAGGAGGATGAGATAGCTTGATTTATGTAAGAATGTCACTCAAGGGAATTAAAATGGTTTGACACATCAAATGCCTAATCCTTAGCCTAATTATATCGGAAATCGTTTGAAACCTTATCTTCTTTACTTGTTCCTTTACTTGTTCTTTACATTACTTGCCTTTATTTTTGCTTGTTATTTCACTTACTTATTGCTTGCCTAGTTATAAAACACCAAAATCATGAATATGTGCTTAGATAGTATGATAGGGGCTAAGTGAACTACTTGATTTTTCTATTGCCACATTCATTCTCCGTGTTCGATACTCGGACTTCCATAGTTCGATATTATTGCTAGGTTAGAAATAGCCTAGTCAGTATGCCAATTTCGCCGCCAAGAGAAATACGGAATGGAATGATAAGGGGAACAACATGAGGACCGATCTGGAGAAGCCCTAGAACTATATCTGTGAATTGTACACCAAATCAGTGGTGTGCAACATCGGAACCCTAGGGCAGGTTTCCGATAGCAAGCTTTTTGCCGTGAACGCAATCATTGACAGCCTAACCGAAACCAAATTCAACTGGTTCGACTGGTTTATCAAAAACATACCGGAGGCTGCCAAAGATTTTAGGTTTGAAGAAGGCAGCACTGTCAACCTCATTCGCAAAGGAAAGCTTCGCTTGTTCGGGAAGCTTTCGTACGCGTTGGAACAACTGTTCCCGGGGAGGAAGTGGACATGAACGCTCGAGTACAAGAAGGTGAGCGTCTTCAATGACTTGTCAAAGTCGGGATAAGTCATCATCGATAGTGGGATACTGCAGAAAACCGTGTGCCCTGCAGTACCCATCGCTGAGAAGAGAGGAAAGCAATCCAAGCGAGCCGCTTCACCGGCCAAGCGAGCGGCTCCGAAAAAAAAGAAGTTGAAGCGAGTCGCTTCAATAGTTGAGCCAAGCGTGGAGCAGGTGGATCCGCTTGAAGACTCACTGTTGAAAACAACCGATGATCAGGAAGCTCGATCACCAGCGGGTGATGAAGTAGACCAACCCCAGCCAGAAGCATCCACCACCATTCCCCAAGCTCCCCAACCCAAGCCACACAAATACCTCAGCCACAACCCCAAGCTTCCGAACCCACATTCCAGCCTTTCCCCCCTCACCCTAAAATTAAAAAAAGGAATATTTGCTCACAGAGGAGCAATATTCGAAGATGAAGAATCCGCAAGTACTATGCCCCTACCCGATCTCCCACCCCGATCCAACCGCAACCTACACTACATACGAACCTACCCAAGCCACCGTACAAGCCATTACCCAATCAACCATCCAAGCTTCTACACCAAACTCCTCTACCAACACCATTGATTTCGAATTCACTCCTCATATAGACATGCAACCACCCCCTATATCCTCTGCCGATAAAGCCTTGAAGAGGTACCGAGCAGACTGGGAGCAGGCCGCTGAGAAGCTGCAGAAGCGGTACCCCAACCTGCAGATGGATGATGAGTTTTGCACCAAGGGCACCGACTTTCTCACCTATGTCACCGACCGAGGAACTGAATATTACAAGATCTTCGCCCTCTGCCAAGCGTTCTCAGATGATGCGATTACTGAGAAGGAAGCAGAAATGCTTCAATTTATTGGCGTGGATGGGTTCAAGGTTTTGCTGAATAAAGCCATGTATTGGGAGCTGCTCGATGCAGCTGTGAAGCGTGCCTACCCGGACGCAGAGCTCCCAGAGCGAAAGCTCTCCGAGCTTGAGCAAAAGATGGTTGAACAGCACAAGGTAGAGCTGTCGACGAAAGAACAGGAGATTCTCAGTCTCCAAGAAGAAATAAGAAGGATGAAGGAGGAAATCAAGAAGGAGAAGGTGAAGGTCGAGAGTCAGAAGAGAGACTTCGACAATGAGAAGGCCAAGCTAGTTGGAAAGCTTGAGGAGGAAACGAAGCGAGCTGGTGATGCCAAGCTTGCGCTTGAGGAGGAGAGGAGTAGATTGAAGGAGTTCACCACAAAGCTTGTCTCTTTGGAAGGTGAATTGAAGAAGACGGAGGAAGAAAGGGCCTCGCTCATGAGAAAGCACAGGGAAGACATCTCAAAGGCTTATCATGCTGTAGAAAAGAAAGATAGTGAGCTTCCAGCAAAAGAAGGCCAGCTCATTAATCTGCAGAGCGAGCTCACTCGCACAAAGTTGGCCGTCGCTACTCTAGAGCAGGAAAAGGCCATTATCCAGAGTAAATATGATAAGGACAAGAGCGAGCTTGAGAGTCGCCGAAGTGAAGCATGAGCTTTTGATATGAAACACGCCAAGCTGGGTGTAACTCTCGAAAAAGCAAGCAAGGATGCTGATAATCTCGCCGTGCGTATCGGTGCAGCTGCCTTGCTCATCACAAATCTCAACATCCACGAGAGGAGTCTTGCTGCCCGTGAAGCGGAGCTTGCCGCTTCACGTGACCATTTTGATCTTCTTGTGCAGGAAGAAAAGAAGCAGATTCGTGCGGATATTGAAGCGGAGCTCGACGCTCGCTTCAAAGCAGTTGAGAAGCTTGAACAGAAGGAGAAGGCCTTGATAGAGCGAGAGAAGCAGTGCTCTCTGCTACTTAAAGAAATTTCTGAGAAGATGGCGGAGATGGTGCTCACCAAGGAGACATTGTTTGCCGAGCGTACCGATGGGACGCTTCATGCAATTATCAACGAATTTGCCAGCCTCCGCCATGCCATCGACGCGAGAGCATTAGTCCCCGTTCCCTCCGGCAAGCTTAATGATGCCAAAAAGGGGGAAGGAAAGATGTCGGAAGAGAAGTTGACAGAACAAAAGAAGGCTGAAGCAAAGGAAGAAGGAGAAAGATAAGTTGATAAGGGAGAAGAAGACGAGATAGAGAAGCCACATGGAAATGGTCTTGTTGCTTTCTAGGAGAAGCCGAAGCTGCTAGCTTCATCGATGGCAGCTGTTGCCAGATCATCTTCTCTTGTCGCAGAGCTGATCGCCGCCGACGCCGTACTTGCTACCACACTACAGATGCAGCAAGCTTTTGAGCTGATGGAGACGGGACTTACTGAAATACCGCTAGTCCAGCCGCTTCAAAAGATGTCATCCCAAGCGGCTCCCTTTTCATCTACTCAAGCAGCACTCGCTCTCACCGCACCACCTGCTGCAAAAAAGAAGAAGATGACCCCACCACCACCTCCAAAATCACAACCTAAGCGAGTCGCTCCTTCTGAGAAGGAAGAGGATCCCAAGGCCAAGCGCCAGAAGATCCAAAAAGATATAACTGCCAAAGCTTCTCGCTTGGAAGAGAAGAAGAAGGAGGAGGAGGAAAGGAGGAAGGAAGCTGAGAGACAGGAGAAGCTCAGAGTTGCCATAATTAGGAAGGTTGAAGAAAGAGCCACCAAGTTGTGGGAAGAAAACAGGCTGATTCAATCTTGCCTAGTGAGAAGTGCTTACATTCCTTTCACTCAGGAGAAATCGGAAGCTTGCGCTATTCAAGCTGACATCGATGCTTGTCGTGTTACAATCAAAGAGATGGTGGATTCCGACCGATACAATCCTGATGAATTTGATCTCATCCGCAAAACCATCAACCAGAGATCTCCACAATTCAACTCCGAGCAGAGTGAAAAGTTCAACAGAATGATGAAGGAGCTGACAGGAAGATCTGTTGAGGAGATTGAAGTAAGAAGAGCTCATCACCCGACTCTTGTGAAATCGAGAAGTTTATATCTGATAAGCTGAAGGACGATTGGAGCTTGTGCAAAGAAAAGTTCATAAAGGCCTACTACTTCTGGCAAGTAGTTCCCGGCCAAGAATTTGTCTCCATGTTGGACGCTCTTAACAACTTCATGATGATGTGCTGCGAGCCGCTGCGAGATCTTTATTGAAGCAGAGCTCGTGGAGCCGAAGAAGAAGATAATCAAAGGGCCAGAGCAGAAGCAGTTCCCTATGCCAAGGATGCCGAATTCAGATGTTCCAAATCGGAATATTCTTGAAGCAGAGATCGACGAAGCCTTGGAGTTGGACAATTCTCACAGAGAAAGCACGGAGACTATCAAATCGATGAAGCAGAAAGTCTACGCTGCTTATTTCTCTAAGAAACCATAAACTGCTCTCTTGTGATATGCTTGATTGATCTATCAAAATTTATTTTCTGTCAAGTGTGTCTCATTTATATGCTTTATGTGTTTTTATCCTTTATACTACAAAACTCACACGACAACCATAAGAACTTAAAAAAAAATAGATAAGGCTGAGAAGGTATCAATCGCTTGAAGTTCTTACCGTGGTTGGAATGTTGGGTTTTGGCATCATCAAAAAGGGGGAAATTGTTGGGAATTGTTAAGGATCATATGTTAAGGGAGAACTTAACGGTACGCTTTAAATAAAATGTATATGTTTGGATTGGATCCCAAAACCCTCTATGTATTCTATTCCCAAGCGACCCTATTTTGATTAGATAGGTTAGAATTTTTCGAAGCCTATAATGTTAGAAAGGCTTAATTTTTGCTTTAGATGCTTAGGTTATTAGACTGCAGATTTTCAAGTGGAGGCCACTCGCTTGAGTGTGTTTTGAAGTGAAGTAAGTCTGCAGAAGCGAAGCGAAGCGAGCGCTACAGTAAAGTTAAAGCGAGTCAACTTTTACTAAAGCGGACGCTCAGGAAAGCTGTTTCCAAGCGAACGCTACAGTATTAGTTAAAACGACTCACCCAAGCGTACGCTCAAGAATCAAAAGCGAAGCGAGCCACTTCCTAACTGAAAGCGATAGTTCATTTCCCGCTCTGATTCAAACCAGAAGTTCAAACTCGAGTCAAGTGAAGATCAAGACATTTATTGTGGATCTCCACGTGGCACACGAAGAATGGAGCACAGGAGTTGACCGCCAGACTGACAGAGCCGCCGCTACAGTACTGGGTGCTCCAGTTACTGTTGAACTTTGCTCTTAGCCATTTTCGGCAAAGAGACAAAGCGCGCGTCTGAAAAGGTGCAGGTCAAAGGCGAGTACTGTCGAGTGAGGAGGGACAAAGCCACCAACCATCAACGGCTCCTGTCCATCCCTCTCTCTATAAATAGTGAAGGTCGAAGATGGAGAAGAGTAGAACACTACTTGAGATTTCAGCGCAAACAGCAAACAAGTACTCACAGCCTTCAAGCAATTTCTTAGAGTTCTTGTCTAAGTGTTCTCCAAGTTTCAGTAACATCGAAACTTGTCTCCGCAACCTTCACTCTCCCAGATTCTAAGCCTAATTCGTATATCCGAGCTTAGAAGAAGAACTCTAAACCTCTTTGCACTCACTGTAAAGAGTTTTTCACTTAAAGAGTCGTCAAAACCAAAACCCTAAAACCCTTGTTCTGTCAAGTTAGGTTTTTGTGTTGTTGATAGGTTGTGTCCAAGATCTAAGGCTCTACTTTCCTCGATAGTAGAAGTCCCGATCGTAGAGTGTAGATCCAAGCTTGCACTGTCTTCGATAGTGTGAAGCTCGATCTTAGCTAGGTTTGTGGAGAACCAGTAATCTCCAAGTTGTCGTTGTCAAGGATCCAAGTGAGTGAAGCTCGATCCAGTTAAGGTTTTTGTGGAACCTGTAATCTTCAAGATTCTTAGTGAAGAGAATCTGTTGCAGCGAGCAACGAAGAAGTGGACGTAGGTGTTTCATCACCGAACCACTATAAACTCTGGTGTCGTATCTCTTTACTTAAACTTTCCATATTTTACTTGTTTTGTTTATACATATTGCACGTGCATCGTAAACAAACCTAAAACTACACTTTAAATACTTAGGAAATAATAGCTCACCTAATTCCGCATTTCGCAAGTGAGTCACTCTTTGATCAAGCACCTGCTTAGGTCAAGAGTCAAGCTTCCACTGTAGGTCTAGCTTGCAACTAGGTCTTAAGTTCTCGAAGCGACCTATTTACTTCCTACTCTAAGTTAAGAGGAAAAAGAAGTTGAAAAACTTCTTACACACGTATTCCCCCCCCCCCCCCCCCCCCCCCCCCCCTCCTCTACGTGTGTACCACTTAACAAACTGGGACCAACAATCCTTTTACATCCAATAATAATAGAATAAAATATATAAATTACAACAACAATCTAACTAATTCAATCTTAATTAGCAATCTGAAAACCACAACAATTTGTCGATTCATCATTAACACTACAAAAAATAAGAGTTTCAACCACACATGCATGTGTGGTTAAAAATATGCTTATGTGTAATAATTGAGATTTAGTTACACATAATGCAAGTGTCACCATGTGTCACTATATTTCCGTGGAGAAAGAGCTTTACCCACACTTGTATTTATATGTGGTTAAATCGTTATACATTTAACTACACATATATGTGTTACTAAATGTATCATTTATGTGTGAATAAATATATTTTTACAATAATATAATGATGAGGTGGAAAATACGTGGACAATGACATGGACATTGACATGTGTGGGTAATCATTTTCTACTAATGAATTATATATATATATATATATATATATATATATATATATATATATATATATATATATATATATATATATTTTATCAATTTAAAATTTTAAATGTGGTAATTTAATTGTTTTTGTTAATTTGTTTATCAATTCACTTAATAAGGAAAAAAAATTTATACATAAAATTAAATACACTACCAACACAATAGCAATTACATTTTTATAATAAACTAAATATTAGTGTTTAATCGGATACAAATACATAAAATCTGCATATACGAACTTAAAAAGAAAATGAATACAAACTGCTACTTTTGATTTTCTAGCTAGCTATTCTATAAGACTAAGCAGCTCCAAATCTATATATACTCGAATTATCAACTTCATATGCAAAACGACACCTTTTGTCCCTGTTAAGATAGCAAAGAACAATGATATTCAACATAGCGTAATCCGTAAGGTACAAATACATAAGTATTTGCTCCAAGTGATACTTTAATTAGTCAAGTAGTTCTCACCTTTTAAAAATTCCAATAACAATATTACAGGTAGAATTTGTGCTGGGAACGCTGCTGCAATAGAAGTTTAGAATAAGAAAAGCAACATAATATCAAAGAAAATGAATTAGAGAATGAATTTGATCATTCCAAACCCTCTGTATCTACCATTACTCCCTGCTGCTGAAACTCCACCTTCCCCATCGAAACCCTTTGTATCTGCCACGTCAGCAGGAGTTCGAGCAAAGGAATTCGCGCCGCCGACGAGAAAAGGAAATGAATTAGAAAATGATTTAAGCATGAAGGAAGAAAGGGAATTTTCGTTCATCAGCCATTAAAATTGTGTGTATGGCTATAAGATGATGGGGAAGTACAGGTAAAAAACTGCCGCAGAAGAGGAGGTGAGGAGATAACCGCTTATTTCGATATCGGTGGATTTTTTTATTTTAAAATTATTTTTTTGCGAAGGCGGCAAATAGAGAAGCGATTTTTTTGGTTTTAACTTTTCATCTGTTTTCCGCCCTTTAAGTTTTTTTTCATCTATTTGGACTCTATCATATTTCTTTTGTTATAATTAAGGGTTAATTATTTATCTACTTTAATTATTAAATTTAAAACATCAATTAAAGGATATTACAAAATTGCTTGATAAGGAATTACCTTATTAATCAATTTATTTAATTATATAAAGTCAGTCACCACCAAAACATAATTTTTACTGTGATACTAATACTTTTGATTTATTTGCTACATCCATCATATTCGGAGTGGCACAACAGAATATACATAAAAAATTAGTTTAATAGAAAACGATAGATTTTTTTTGGCCACATATATTTAACCACACATATATAATTGATATGTGTCGCTAAGAAATTTAATTAATTTGCCACATAAGCACGTAAAAATTAAGATTAAATATTTAAATCAAAAAAATAAAACAAAAAATATAGGCAAATATATAAATGTTACTAAATTTTTTTGCCACACATGTTAAATGTCAACAATTGCTGAAGTATACTAAAATGATTTACCTACACATTTTCTACTATGTGTAGTTAAATTACCACACATAATTATGTGTGGCTAATTTATGTGTAGCTAAAAGTTAAATTTCTTGTAGTGTAAATTAAAATGAAAATCTAAATCAACATTCAACAAGTCAAATTCACATCAAAAGACTCAAAACAAACAACATCTAGTATTCCATTCAAACAACAAAGATTCATAAGTTCAAACACTCCATAACGACAATATTATAATCCGAAATTCCCAAGAGTAACATGGTGATAATTAAAGCATAATCAAGAAATCCAGACGTCGTGACCACCGATATCAATTCCAGACTCTGCTGGACTAGTCATGGATGTGCGATTGCTACTACCCTCTTGAGTTGTCTCTCGACCAAAACAAAGGTTTCTCATCACTAGAAATGAATCAAAACAAGGAAAATAAGTGACTATATATATATATATATATATATATATATATATATATATATATATATATATATTAGAAATGTTATGCTACATACCTTATGCTACATACCTCGTGAGCACCGCTCTCGTTTCGTCGACATTAACATTAATTTATTTCATTTTATACATTTGGTTTAGTTCTAATACCCTAAATATCGTTATTCACATCGTTAATTTTATAAATTTCATAAAAATCAAAGCTCGATTTGTTCTTTTTTCTTTTATTAATATTTATACATAAAATGGACAATATAGCTTCGATTTTTATGAAATTTATAAAATTAACGATGTGAATAACAATATTTAGGGTATTAGAATTAAACCAAATGTATAAAACGAAATAAATTAATGTTAACGTCGACGAAATGAGAGCGGTGCTCACGAGGTATGTGGCATAAGGTATGTAGCATAACACACACACACACACACACACACGTATATATACATATATATATATATATATATATATATATATATATATATATATATATATATATGAAACTAATGTAAGCATAAGTTACGTACCCATGTCAAATTCTTCTTCTTGTTGTTCTTCCGGTACATCTTCTTCATCAAGTATAAAGGTTGTACTCGATCCCATCTAGTCTGAAGAGCAAATTAGAGCTTCGACCATGTATCAGGATTCAAAGAGCTTCTAAATTGGTCTAGAACTCGCCCTCCCATATTGAAACCCGACTCAGCGGCAACAGTGGATATCAGAATAACCAATATATCTCTTACCATCTAAGATAGAACTCTATACCTCATACCATCCTTTGACCACCACTAGACTATATCAAATGTGTCAAATTTACCCTCATCATCATCATCATCATCATCATCATCATCATCATCATCATCTTCTTCAACTCCATTCGGACAATTTCTAGTAATCTCCTCTATATGTTGTGGCTATGAGAAATAGATGGTCATCTCAGAAATATCATCTGCATAGATTGAGAACTTCTAGTTATAATATGGCAACTACCTCGAGGCCGAGCCCTAAACCAAGGGCGGGGGCGTTGTTGTTGTTGAGTATTTATCGGTGGAGGGTGAGATTTACAAAGAGATACATCGATTGAATAAAGTGCATAACTTCGATAGTAGAATATTGAGAATTCAACACAATGTTTAGAATCTAGTCAAGATTCTTATCGACTTACCTAACTATCAAACTTCAAACATAAAATGGACACTTTAAAACCAATATTCAGACAGTGGAATCAAAGTAAAAGGGGGATAATCAAACAATCAAAAGTGAAATATTTTGCCAATTCGAATTCAGATCATCGAATTTCACAGCTCATAAACTAAATTTAATCCCTAAATTGATACATTGAATTTAAAATTGCAAGAAATATTTGATGGATGCACATTTATATGGGCATAAATTTTAAATTACCTGCAAGTGGAGTCTGGTGCTTCTTCTTGTAAAAATCTAATAACTCGTGCATACATTCTCTCACATGAGCCAATAATTCCCTCGCTCGAGCTGGACCCGTACACGTGTTTCAAAGATATTTCCAAATGGTTCAACTTCTATCAAGGATCGAGTATTGCAGTGATGTATAACAACTTGTTCATTTTTGGATTCAAATCTTCACTCTCTAGCCAATAATTTCCAATATTTCCCTTCATCTCCATTACCATGGATCCAATCTCTTCATCGATGCTCATCTGTAACTCAGAAATGATCTCAAATATGTCACACATTTCTTTTAAAAACAAATGCGTAGTGACGTATGAGGTACCTGAATAGAAGTGTGAAGTTGTTAGATTCGGGTCAAAGATTAACAACAATTATACAATTATTCATCATACTTATAAATTAGCAAAGAGTATTCATGTACAAATGACCATAAATGGAGATACAAAAGAGGACAATGCGATACATCGTTCTTAGTAGCTCAACTTCCATGAAACACCTCTGTTCCATGTAAAAGGGGATCAAGATAAAGGTCACACGCAAAGCGTCTGAACTATCGATCCGGCCGAATCCATGAAGAACAGAGCTCACCCAGGAAGGAGAAAAAGGGAGAAGGGGATGGAGTAGGAAACGCAAGGCGCTCTCATACTCGTCCTCGCTTGGTAACAGGAATTATACCTTTAGATTACGTGGTTGAGAATGTTTTGCGCCCATGAAATGAAGATGGAAAAAATAGAGGAAGAGGGTCCTTTGAGAAGAAACTCCGCTGCTCTGGTTCAAGAGATCACGAGGAAACTCTAAGTAGAGCGTGAATGGAATAGTATGGAAAGTGTTGAAAAGTTGTTTTTGGAATGGTGAAATCACTCTATATTTATAGGAGTAGAAAAGGACGAAAAGGTGAATGTACATGTAGGGGAAGGACAGGAGAGGAATTTCTGGGGAGACAAGATTCCCTTCATCATTAATTTAGTGGTCCTCACCTTAAGGTGTGTAGAGTCACGCGGATTGTATGTTTGACAGATCCCTACACTTTAGCAGATGCTGAAGGATTTGGGAAGGGTTCTGTGCTGGGAAAGATCCATACAGGACCTTATGGCTTCTGTGCAGGATACAACATCTGCATCAAAGGCGACGTTTGCAACTTCTGCAGTGTTAGTTCGATCATCATGGGAAACTGCCACGTGGCAGAGCTGACATTGGTCCCTATCAGCTACCCCCCCCCCCCCCCCCCATATCCCGAAGCGAGTGCTCTCAGCTTCTGGTAGACGTTCTGGAGGGAAATGGTCTCATTGCGGACGTCACAAATGTCTTGTCGCGTGAAAAAATAGTGCGACGTTTAGTTTTTTGAGAGCCAGGCAGTGTAAAAACTCTCTCACTCATCATTATTTCCTTTCTGATGTAATCGAGACAAGAGAAAAGAACACTCTATTATTTTTCTTGTTTATAAAGGGCCTTATCTTCTCATCTAAATTTACCACTACCAGAACTGATGATTAAATTTTACAGTCATCAAGCTTGAGCTTTCTCCAGCTATGAAAATGTTTTCTCCTTGTTACATGAGGTTCTGGTAGTACACTTAAGATGATCTTGAGGCCTTTTCGACTCATTGCTTTATGAAAAATTGGCCCATTTTCTGAAGGGAGAACCTGTACTCTTGCTCGTCCTTCCCTTATCTCTACTATGTTTATTTTTGTCATTCTTTCCTCATGGCCTCACTTAGGTGATTCCAACAGGAAATGAGATTCAGTAACTGTGATTTTGATGAATTTTAGACATCTTTTTCCTTTGGACATATTATTATTTTTTATTCCTGGCGCTTGTAAGCACGCCTGAGAGGGGCGAAACTTGTTTTTAGAATTAATTGTAATATGGCGTAGTGGGTGGGACACATTCTCCTTTTCTCTTTCCCACGCTTTTACCTTTATTTCTCTCCTTCCTTGAATTTAGAGGCAGTGGTTGTTCACCCTTCTTTATATTTTCTCCAACATTCTAAAGAAAAGGAAAAGCTTTTCCATCATTTTCAGTTCTTCGGAGTTTCTACTTCCCCTTCCAAGCAGGTACTCTTGCATTCTATTCTTCTCTTAGATTTTCCGGTATCATCTTTAGAAAGTCACTATGAAACCCTCTTCTTCCCGTCGAAGTACTTCCGACTATCGGGGTAGTAGTAGGTCTACTAGATCTGTTCAGGGGTCCCAATTCGAGAGAGACAGTACTGAGAATAGGCTGAAGAAGAAAATCCTCCCTTTGGATAGATATGAAGGCTCTACCCTAGATAAGACTGCTTTGGACATTTTTATTAAGAAAGTGAAGAAGTTTGGGGGATATCTGCTGGAGATCCCTGAGAAGGATGAACGACCTTTATTGCCGCAATCTCCTTGCAAAACTTTTTGGTTTTTTCAATTGACGGCTGGCTTGCGCTTTCCAGTGCCTCCCTTTTTTGTTCGTATCGCTCAATTATACAATGCGCCCCTAAATCAATTGAACCCTGCATCTATCCGCAAGGCTGCCTTTTTTCACATAATTGCGAGTTTGGAGGGGGTAAAGGATACGACATTCCTTTTCTTCTGCACCCACGAACTAAAACATAAGGGATTTCATCTGTACTTTTCTCCGATTGTTCGATTTGCAAATAATACGGCAAATACGAATCCAAAGATAAAGATTGGCATGAATATTATTTGACTATCAGCCCCCCTTCCGATGCTTCTTGGAACATCCCTGACATTAGTTTGTACAAAAATCCTAGTAGAGAGAAACCTTCTCGGTCCCTTCCTCCTCTATCTCCTTGGGAGGAAGAAATGATGTCTAATCTTTTATCTCGATATCCCTCTGACCACACTATGCTTAGACCTCTTGTAGAGAGTGAAGAGGCTCTATCTTTCTTTGTCTTAAAACCCAGCGTCCCTTGGTCTCCATCAATGGGTAAAAATTCTTGATTTTTGTTGCTATTCTCTAGTTTCTTACGCATCTGTTTTCGAATGGGTAGGCAATATTAACTCTCTTGACTTGAGCAGAAATGGATACTTCCAAACAGAATTTAATGAAAAAGGCTCATGATATGCTTCTGCGGATGATCGTAGAGGCCAATGCTAAGGATGTAGATCCTGGTGTTGTTAAGGAGGCCTCGTTGGCTGAGCACGAAGCCTTCTCCTCGCCGATAAGGGGTTCTGTGGGCTCACCCCGGCCCTCACGGCGGGTAGACACTTCTTCTTCTGGCATCGCCACCTCTACCCTGCTAAAAGCAACAACTCATCATAAGGGAAAAGGCAAAGTTTCTCTTAATTCGGCTCTGCCTTCTGCTATTTGTCCTGCTCCTCAGGATCCTAAGGACTCTCCGTCTCTATCTTCTCAAGCCTTGACTCAAGTTTCTGCCGAGCCAAACACAATGAGTAATGTGGAGGATCACGCTCCTTCTTCCATTCCCTCTGTTACAAATCCTTCAATGGAGGGTTTTGATTTTTCTCCTTTAGGGAGAAACTTGCCAGCGGCAGAAGCCTCTCCTGCCTTCATGCGGGAGCTTGAGGCTACTTCAGCCAATTCTTCTCTGGTCCTTGTAAAGGGGAAAGATTCTTCCCCTTCCTCCTTTCGTGCTAAAAAGAGCAAGCTTAATTCTGGTACAATGGTAACATGCGCCGTTCTAGGCACTATGGCCCCTTCACCTTTAGACTCTAATCTCCAAGCGTCCTCTGCCTTGAGTGAGCGTGATTCTCAAGTTCTAGCACTGAGCCCTTAGGCCTCATTCGCTCGAACAAACCCTTATACTTCTCAAAAGGGGTCATCAGTTTCTCGGCCTCGCCTCTCCCCATCGTCTGCCGGTTCTTTAGCCTTCGTTCATTCCCTCCGCCAGAAAGACTTGGATGTCCCCCCTGCCACCGCACAGGTAGCAGGTGCGAGCATCTCTTTTCCCGGCATAGTGGACAATATAGATGGGGGTTTGGCTGCTATGATCCTAGACAACATCCCCAGGGAGGAGGGTTGGCGATTGGCAGAGGCCCATCCCTCGGATTTCTTGATTAAAAGGTCCACTAGCCTCGAGGTACAGGTATATCTTGATTTGTCTGTCTCTACATTCGTGTATGCAGATGTGTCCCTTTCTCACCATAACTCAATTACTTGTATCGCTTTCAGGCTGCTAGTTGCAGGTCAATGTTGGGTGTTCGTGCTTTAGTGTATGACAATCTGCAAGCCCACCATTCTCATGCAGAGAGAGAGAGAGAGAGAGAGAGAGAGAGAGAGAGAGAGAGAGAGAGAGAGACTTCAAGATGAAGTACATCGCCTTCGCGAATGGGCCCATAATCGTGAGGCTTTACAAACTCTCAAGACTCAAAAAATGAAGCTGGAGGCAAAATTGTCAGAGTTGAAGAAAATGGATCAAGATAGGGAGATTTATTTGTAGAATCAGGAGAAAGAAGTTTCACAACTTCGCGTGAGCTCCTCTTCCTATTCTCAATAGGCGAATGATTTGTACAAGGCTTTGGAAGCTTCTTTTATGCAGATGGTAAGGGCGCATGATGCCCATTTCGCAGAGGTGGAACGGCTTAAAAAGAAGCATGAGCAGGAACTAGCGCGGGCAAGGGCCTCTTCCCATGCTTTGGGCCAAAAGGAAGGGTTGGAACAGGGTCTTATTATAGGCATGAGAGGTTGCCGCTCTCAGCTTCTGCTCGCTCCTTATGGCCAAGCCTTCCTCGATCACCTGATTCATAACCTGCCAAAAGTGTATCTCCATTCCCCAGATTTCTGGGTTAGGATGACGGAACCCCTTATAGAATGGGCTGCCAAGTCCGTACTTGAATGTTGCCGATTGTGGGGCATTCTGAGAGGGCTACATCTGTGAACTTGGATCCTATCGTGCAAGCCTTTGGTCAAGCACCTTAGACGTTGGAGCCTAATCGCAAGATTAGCCCACGAAACCCTTGGTACTTCCAAGTGTTACGGAAGGCCTCTGACATTCTCCATCGGCCCCATGATCACTTGGAGCAATCACTGCCCTGGGGTTCCCCTCGCATCCAAACTTTCCTTCCTGATGCTGAAATACAGGGGTATTTGAAGAAGGTTTTTGAAGAGGTATTATTTTATTGTCAAGGGACCCATCTATTCGTCTCCTCATTATTTATATTTTTAATATAAGTAATCCATTATTTTTTCTCTCTTTTCTTATCCTCCTTCTCCTCCTTTTTTTTTTTTTTTTTTTTTTTAAGGAAAAGTAATTTCCCGATTTGCTTCCACCCAGGTGTGAGCTTTCTCCTGAGGTCTCTTTTCCTAATGTTTCCTTATCCAATTCTTCGGATACAGAATCTGATGATGATGTGCGTACCCTTGCTGAGCGGGTTGCTTTGCTTAAGGGTCCTGGAAAAGTCCCTTCTGTCCTTCCTGCGGAGGCTCAGGTGGAAAGTGTGGCAGAAGCAAGCATTCCTTCTTCAGAGGTTAACCAGGTCAAGGAGGATTCCACAGTTGCTCCCGATCTCCCTCGGCTCCTCCCACCACTGATGTTTCTAACTCACATGTCGAGGACCCCACGGATCCTGCTCAGGATGCCGACCGTTTTGTGGCCAACTTATTCAATTTCGATGCAGCCGAACCCTCTGCTCAAGGCTAAAGTTCTCTTATTGATACTTTTCTCATGCTGGTTGATGGTTCAAAGACAATTCCTCTGTTTTAGTTTTTGGTTTTTACTTTAGGCTTTTGGATTATTGGAACAATTTTGTTTTTATTCTCAGGATCTGCTTTACACTTTTGTTGGAGCAACTTATTTTTTACTTTTATGCTTATGCAGTTTCTCGCCATGTTTCCGCTTGTCAAAACATTTTAAGATAATGAAACATAGATAATGAAATATAGGTGATGGGGTGCAGGGTATTCCCTAATCCCCCCCCCCCCCCCCAAGTGAGACATAAGAAATCGAAGGAATTATTTCTCATTTATGGTATCTTCTGCAGAACAACCACTTTAAAATAAAAAACATAGTTTGTGTTCCCCACATATTGATTGAAATAAGAAAAAACCAAATATAGATAAAGGACATTACTAGCCCTGCTTTTCTCTTTCTCCCAAAAAGTAATGTTAAATTCTTCATAACCTCCCCTGGGGTAGGTGGGTCTTCTTTTTCTTTTTATTTGATAATGCCTCTGGGTTCTGGGATTCCTTCAACCTCAGGTGCTTTGTCATCTGCCTCCTTGCGCTTCTTATTTTGATCAGATTCTTTATTGACATATTCCAGGAGCTCTTCTTCCTGGATCAGCTTTTCGATAGCTATCTTCAAATTTCTGCAATCATTGGCCATGTGTCCATAGTCGTTATGAAACTTGCAGAATTTGTCAGAAGGCGGTTTTCTTGGCTGGTGCCTGTGTCCCATAGGGATCTGAACTCCTGGTTTTCTCATGAATATCTCAAGCAGGTCAGTGAGCTGTTTGACGAGAGGGGTAAAAGGCCTCAGGAATCGCTCGTTCTGGTCAGTTCTTCTAGTTTCTGGGACCGACCTTTTCTTTTCCTCGGGCTTCTTTTCTTTTTGAGAAGCAAGTTTAGCCTTTTTGCTGCTCATAGCTTCTTCCATGTGAATATACTTCTGCACTCTCCTTAGCAACTCCTCAACAGAAGTAGACTCCTTCTTGATGAGGGATGCGAAGAACTGCCCCGACTTCAGACCGTCAACGCAAGCGTACACCTTTAACTTTGGCTCTACCCCCGGTATTTCCAGGACGGCCTCATTGAAACGCGTCATGTAGTCTCTCAGACTTTCATTGATACCTTGTTTGATCATCGTCAGGTGCAGGGAATTCCGAGTAGTCCTTTTGGCACTGACAAATTGTTGCAGGAAATCCTCCCTCAGATCATGAAAGGAGTGTATAGAAGATTTTGGTAGCTGCTTGAACCAGTGCTATGTAGTTTTAGACAAAGTTGTGAGAAATACTCTGCATTTAACTCCCTCTGAGTATTGATGTAAGAGGCACAAGCTCTCAAATTTCATTAAGTGCTCTTCTGGGTCACCCTTTCCTTGGTACTCATAAGAGACTGTCTTAAAGTTCCCTGGTATGGGGTCTGTCTGGATATCAGCCGAGAATGGGCTGTTTTCATCAATGTAAACAGAAAAGAGTTCTGATTTGTGCCCTCCCTTCTTTTGGATCGGGATGTGCTTTAAGTTTCTTTCCTCACCTATAGTATGAATTTCTCCTTCATTTGCTTCTGCCGCTCTTGAGGTCCTTTCCGGGATCTGTTTCTGCTTTTTTTAGCTTTTCTAGCTCTTTCATCAGAAGCTTCACTTGCTCCTGCTGTTGAGCACACTTCTTGGCCCATGCATTAACGGTGTTTTCTCCAAGGTCATCCCCGTGTTCTTGGGGATCCTCTTCCTCTGGGGATCCCATTCAGTAAGGAATCCCTCTTCTTGAACTGTGGCCATTATTGGCAATCTGGTAGCCATCTCTTGAACCACACTTGAATTTCTAGGCTTCTGCGTGTGTGCTGTAGGGGTACTTTTGCTTCCCCCACCTTCTTGAGGCTCGTGTTGAGGATCTGAGTTTCTGGGATTCATTCCTAGGGCATGGAGCCTCTTTTCTATAGCTCCATCGACCACACCTTCTATGAATGTTTTCATTTGCAGGAGCATAGCAGGAGAAAAATGAGCCTCCGCATTGACACTAGCTTCTGTCACCAGAGTGTCTTCTCCCTTATTCCCCTGTGGGGAATTTCCGGAGCCTCCAGGAACTTGGAAAACTTCTTTTGAAGCAGCATCAGAATTGGCAGTCATCTTTGCAGGGTTCTGCAAATTTTAGGAGAATTCTTAGAACGTTAGTTCCAGATGCCTTTGAAGTGAGGCTTAAACAGATATTGCCTATTTTACATAGGGCTTTTGCGAGTATGGTGCCTTTGCACAAGTCTTTATAGATGTTGCCTACTTATGTAGGGCTTAGCGGGTAGTGCCTATTTGCATAGGGCTTGATGGATGATGCCTACTTTCATAGGGCTTGATATATTGTGCCTATTAATATAGGGCTTGATATATGGTGCCTATTTATATAGGGCTTGATATATGGTGCCTATTTATATAGAGCTTTCGAGGGTTCTGCCTATTAAATAGGGCTTACGAGATTTTTGTCTATTTAGATAGGGCTTTTTGAGGGTTCTGCCTATTAGATAGGGCTTATGAGAGTTTTGCCTATTAGATAGGGCTTATGAGAGCATTTTAGCTCGTTTTATGCCTTCCAATGTGGGGCCCCCTCATCAGGATGAGGGGGGTGACATCCTCATTTTCGGCTCTCTGTTTTTAGTGTTTGCTCGGGCAGAACTTCCTGCTCCATCGACACTTGTTCTTTAGAGACGACAGTCTTCAGTAGGGTTACATGGAGAGGTTGTTGCGAAGATTTGGCCAGAGACTTGGCAGATTTTTGGCTATTGGAAGACATGATGTTTTGCTTGCGGGGTGCTTTTCGGGTGTTTTTGGCTCTGGGTGGTGGTGAGTCGCCGGTGAGATCGATTTTTGTTCCATGAGGGAGAGTGAATTTGTTTTTGGGGCATGTTCCTACCATAATGAAGAAAAGGAGGGAGTTATTGTGGTTATAGGTTAGTGGGAGTGGTGGAGTATGGAAGGTTTTGAATTTGAAATTCAAATTAGGGTGATGATGGTGGTTAAGGAAGGTTGGGGTGTTGGGGAAGGCAACCGTCTCTGGCAGAATCTGTTCTCGATTTAACAGATTCGAGCAGATTCCTTTCTATAACCGCCCCTCCGTGTCTTGCCCAAGCCATCATACTACACTTCCATGCCCAACCTGCAAGGCAAGATAACAAAATCCTCCCTGCACGACGTGTTACACGTTTTTTTTTTTTTTTTTAAAGTTTCCTCATCATCGGGGACCACTTCCCCTTCCGTGTACACTTCATCCTTCCCATAGTAGGCCTTAAACCTCTATCCATTCACTTTGAAGATGAGCCCTTTTTTCAGATCACGAATTTCCACTGCTCCATTGGGATGTTGGTCTTCCACCGCATATGGTCCGCACCATTTGGTGGTCAGCTTGCCCGACATCAATTTGAAACGTGACTGATATATGAGAACCAGTTGCCCTGGCTCGAACTCCTTATTCTGAATTATCTCGTCATGGGCTCTCTTCAATTTCTTCTTGTATATTGTTGTATTATCATACGCCTATAGACGAATCTCCTTGAGCTCTTGCAAGCTCAACTTCCTGGCTTGCCCTGCTTGATCCCAATCATAGTTCATGCGGCTTACTGCCCAATATGCCCTGTGCTCCAGCTCGACAGGTAAGTGGCAGCCTTTTCCAAACACCATGCGATACGGTGCTATCCCAAAGGGTGTTTTCTAGGTGGTCCGATACGCCCAGAGCGCGTCATCAAGTTTGAAACTCCACTGTGTGCCTGAAATACCTACTACTTTCCTCATGATGGTTTTGATGATTCTGTTCGATAGTTCTGCTTGCCCATTTCCTTGAGGGTGATACGCTGTGATCAGCTAGTGGTGTACTCCATACTTGTTCATCAGGGCTTCCACAATACTGTTGCAGAAGTGAGTTCCTCGATCACTGATCATTGCCTTGGGCACTCCATATTTTGTGAATATATGGGACTTGAGGAAATTAACTACGACACTAGAATCGTTCTTGGCAAGTGTTTGTGCTTCCACCCATTTTGACACATAGTCCACTGCTAGGAGGATGTATTGATTGCTTCTTGATTTGGCAAGGGGCCCATGAAATCTAATCCCCACACGTCGAAGATCTCGACAGGAAGTATGGGCACGGGAGGCATCTCATTCCTCCTTCTGATATTCCCTTCATGTTGGCATCTGTCACAAGCTTTCACCCACTCGTAGGTATCCTTGAATAGCGTGGGCCAGTAGAACCCGCAATCCAAGATCTTCCTTGTTGTTCTCCTTTGCCCAAAGTGTCCTCCACATTCCTTGGAATAGCAATGTTCGAGGATGCTTTTTTGTTTTGACTCAGGTACACATCTCCGGATGACTTGATCAGCACAATGCCTCCACAAGTAGGGTTCGTCCTAGATGCAACGTTTTGCTTCATTCATCAGCTTGTTCCTTTGATAACTATCCATATCCTTGGGAAACTCTCCTACCGCCAGGTAGTTGACCAAGTCAGCATACCAAGGTTCTTGTGTCTTGACTCCATATATGGCATATAGCTGCTCGTCTAGGAAGGTCTCTGTGATGAGCACTCCATCATCCTCTTGCAGGATGCGACTGAGATGATCAGCTACATGGTTTTGCTTCCCATCTTTATCTTTTATCTCCACATCAAACTCCTGCAAGAGTAGCACCCATCTTTTCAAGCGTGGCTTGGTCTCCTTTTTCGTCATGAGATACCTTATCGCCGAGTGGTCAGTGTATACAATCGTCTTACTCCTGAGTTGGTATGATCTGAATTTCTCTAAGGCAAATACTATCGCCGACAATTCCTTCTCGGTAGTTGAGTAGTTGCTTTGGGCAGCATTCAACATCTTCGATGCGTAGTATATCACATAATTTTCTTTTCCAACCTTCTGCCCAAGCACTACTCCGATAGCATAGCCACTAGCATCACACATCAACTCAAAGGGCATTCCCCACTCAGGTGGGCGAATGATGGGGGCTGTGATCAAGCTTTCCTTCAAGATGTCGAAAGCTTCCTTGCATTCCTTTCCGAATTCCCACTCCACATCATTCTGTAGAAGCCTTGTCATTGGTTGTGCGATCTTGGCAAAATCTTTAATGCACCTCCAGTAGAACCCAGCATGCCCGAGGAATCCTCTTAACTGTTTGATTGAGGTAGGTACAGGCAAGTTGGCTATGATTTCGACCTTGGCCTTGTCCACCTCGATTCCTCTTCCTGAGATAACGTCCCCAAGCACTATTCCTTCCCTGACCATGAAATGGCATTTCTCGCAGTTGAGTACGAGATTCTTCTCTACACAGTGTTGTAATACCTGTTCCAGATTGCCCAGGCAGATATCAAAACTCTTCCCATAGACGGTGAAGTCATCCATGAAAACCTCAATACTCTTTTCCAGCAGGTCGGAGAAGATGCTCATCATGCACCGTTGAAAGGTTCCGGGGGTGCATTACACAGTCCAAAAGACATTCTCCGGTAGGTAAACGTTCCGAATGGGCAAGTGAAGGTAGTGTTGCTCTGATCTTCCGAGGCAACATTGATCTGCATATACCCTAAGTATCCATCTAGAAAGCAGATTTATTCATTTCCCGTCAGACGTTCATGCATCTGATCGATGAAGGGCAAGGGGAAGTGATCCTTCCGTGTCACCTTATTCAGCTTCCTGTAGTCAATGCATACTCTCCACCCGGTTTAAAGTCGAGTGGCTACCATTTCCTTCTTCTCATTCTCCACCACCTGTATACCTGACTTCTTGGGCACGACGTGGACTGGACTGACCCATTTGCTATCTGATATCGGATAGATGATATTCTGATCCAACAGCTTGAGCACCTCCTTGAGAACCACCTCCTTCATGGCTAAATTAACTTCCTCTGCTGATCACGGACGAGATTCGCCTCTTCCTCCAATAGTCCATCCAATAGCCATTTTGTACTTCTGGATCATCGTCTTAACCTACTCTTCTTGATCAATGCTCAACTCAGCGCTTATGATAATGGGCAATGTGTCTCCCCCCAAAACACATATTCAAGTGTTTGGGCAAGGACTTGAGCTGAAGCTTCGGTGCCTTAATGAGTGAGGGCACCAACTTTTCCTCATTTCGTATCCCAGGCAGTTCCTCTCGATAGATCTGTCTGTGCTCTGGTTCCGTCTTCATCTGGTTTACCTCTCTTGGGCACTCCTCCTCATCCATTATACTTTCTTGAATCACTATATCTAGCATGTCGCGAGATGTGATCTTGGGCAATGTTTCCTCCACCATGTTGTCCACAGTGTCTACATAGTCCACCATTTCTGTATCTGGATGGTACTTTTCTACCTTATAGATGTCAAATGCGACTGTCTCTCCAGCAACTTGACATATCAGTTTGCCCGTATCGCAGGTTACCTGTGTTCGTGCCGTCTTGAGGAACGGTCTGCCCAAGAGCATGATTGGTGATTTCCCTTCACTCTGTCCCATGTCGAGAACGTAGAAATCAGCAGGAAAAATCAAATCCTTCACCTTAACCAAGATGTCCTCCAGAATTCCCTCGGGGTACACATTTGACCTGTCCGCCAGTTGAATCACTACTCGTGTCGGTTTAAGTGGGCCCATATTGAGTTCCTGATACATAGACAGGGGCATCACATTGATTGATGCGCCCAAGTCTAACATGGCCTTCTCTATCTTCATAGTTCCGATTACGCGGGAATGTAGAACATTGACGGGTCTCCACACTTAGTAGCCATCTCCCTGCCCAAGACAGAAGAGACATGCTCTCCCACTTGGAACTTAGCATTTTCATCATATTTTACCTTCCGCGTGCATAACTCCTTCAGGAACTTTGCGCACTTGGGCATCGAGCGCATGGCGGTGAGTAGTGGAATGTTAACTTCCACCTTTTTAAAGATCTGATACATCTCACTCAATTCCTCTGCTTCTTTGTTCCTGGCCAACCTTCCTGGGAAAGGTGCCTTGGGTTTATACGGGCATAGGACCACTGTTTCTTCATCCTTCTTCCCGTCATCTATCTTGCCCGATTCGACTTCCTTCTCTATCTCTGGCTGCTTTACCTCTGGTAACTGCTTCCCGCTTCTTGTTAAAATTTCTTTGACATGGGTATGATTGATTTCCACCTGTGGTGGTAACTCTCCTTGCTTCTTCTCCAATCTGGCTAAGGTCTGAGTGAGCTGCCCAAGCTGAGCGTTGATGTGTTGCATAGCTCCTTTGGTTTCCATCCTGAATTTTTCAAGGTCGTCTTGTGTTTTGCTGTTTTCCCTTGCCATAGTATGAACCATCTCGGCCAAGGATGGCCGATTCTGCTGATGTTGCCTTTACTGGTGTTGTGGTTGCTGTTGTGGCTTTGATCCCCATTTGAAGTTCTCGTGATCCCTCCACCCTGGATTGTAGGATTGTGAGTTGGGATCATATTTGGGATAACCATTCCCTCCATTCCCTTGGTTGTGGCCAAGTATCTTGACTTCCACCTGCAACACCACCTCAGAACACTCATCAGTCATGTGTGACGTGGCAAAGCACAGCTGACATGCGCGTACTCCCTTCTTTTTATGTCCATTCATGTTGACTATCTACTCCAACAGAGTACACATCTTGTCAAGCTTTGTATCTGAAGCCGATCGTTCAACAGGGCTTGCCCTTGGCACATCAATGGGCTCATCTCGAGTCTCCTCCGCCATATCTGCAAATAACTTCATAGCTTGACTGGGTAACTTGTTCAGCACCGACCCTCCACATGCAACATTCACCAAAGCCCGATCTTGCGGTAGAAGTCCCAACATGAATTATTGAACCAGATCTGGTTCACCGATTGCATGCTGTAGGGACTTGGCAAAGAGCTGCTTAAACCTACCCCAATACTCGTAGAAACTCTCTCATGCACCCATCTTGATTGAGCTAATCTTTTTTCGCATGTTTTGAATGCGGGAGGCAGGGTAGTATTTTTCTAGAAACTTCTGTTGTTGTGCCCATGTTATCACTGAGCCTTCTTCCAACGTGTATAACCACTCCCTTGCCCCGTCTTGCAACGAGAAGGGAAAAGCCAGCAGCCGTATATATTCTCCCATGTTTCCTTGAGTTCTGACAATGCCGCACGCCATTTCAAAGTCTTGGAGGAGACGTTGCGGATCTTCTCCAAGCATATCGCTGAACTTAGGCAATAGTTGCATGAACGCATGCTTAAGTTCCCAATTTGGGGCTGAAGGAACAGGCAGGGTGATGCCCAAGGGCCTCAGATTTTCATTGTTAGGGAAAACAGTTTCCCTAAGTGACCGTTCAGCATTGTTGGGCGGTGCTCGCTGGTCGTCTCCCATCTCACGCCACCTTCTATCGCGATCTCGTTGTTCAAGCCTTCTCCTTTGTGCAAGTAACTGCCGGTTGGTTCTCTCGATCTCCGCGTCGAATTGAAATTCTTCGGGTTGAGCTCCACTCCTTAGTTGCAACTCCCCGGCAACGGCGCCAATTGACACGACCGTCGTTTAGCCGCAATCAATAATTTATAAAACCTATGCCTTGATTACTACAACTAGTATAGCAATGTCAAGAACAGGGTCGATCCTACGAGGAGTTGGAGTAGCAATCTTTCGAGAAACAAGTTGTCACATTTTGGGGGTGGGCGTTGCCCAAGACAAAACAGAAACTAACAAGGGGAAAAGTAAAAATGACTGAATGTAAGGAGTGTGTAAACAATAATTAAAAGGAAACCCGGCCTGAGCAAGTACCATGAATAACAATATAACTCTACTCGTTCACTGATCTAAGTATGCACATGTCATCGGTTATAGGCAAGTCACTAGGCAGGACCCCCTTCTGTCACGTGTCACGTGCCCCGCCCATGTGTGCCCAATCCACCCATACAATTTAGAAATATATATATATATATATATATATATATATATATATATATATATATATATATATCCCTAACCTGAACATTCTGCATGCAATGATTTGTTGTCACATATCCTGCCCAAGCAGTATTATCGATCTGTGGTGGACCCGAATAGCCACGGAAGCAAGCTTAACGTCGACCTATGACTACACTCTATTGCTAGTTCATACTATATGGCGTGAGGACTTATCTTACACGTTTTGCCAATATACTATTTGTAATCATGCTCGACTCGATATGATACTGGCCACATACCCTACCAAGACTAACACGAATTGTAGATCAGAACCTAGCAAACTCGGGAACACATGCAATAAATCAGTTAATCCAATTAATCCGATCTCACGAGTATTGAGTTACATTATATTCACGGCATCTTGCCTAAGTTGGGCTTAAGCGACTACTCTAGCATGCTTGAAATGTAAATGACAGAAATATAAAAAGAAGACACAATAAAACTAAGTACTGAAATATTATAAACTGAAATCAAAAGGGGCGGACACCAACGTCGGCCATGCAAAGTACTTACAACATATAAAACTTTGCCCGTAGTACTTGTTCATTTCTTCCCACTCTCAAACATAAAGAAGTAAAAGCATGAAATGGAAAAGTATAAAGCAGCTCCGGTGTATGCTCGTGTGTCTTGATTCTGAAATGAAGGCTGCTTTTATACTTGTGGATGAATTCGTGGACCAGGCCCATCAATCGTCTGCTAGAGTTTGAGCTCGGGAGGACTTGCCTTCTCTGCGTGGATTTGTTTCCTTGTTGATCATCGCGACAATTAGGAAAGAATCTAGATTGGATTCTTTCCTTCTTCGCGTCTCCTTCCCTGCTGAAAAGCCTTCGCCCTAGCTCGATCTGGTCATCATATGGCCCAAGAATACTCTCTAAGCTCGGTCCATCGTGCTTGAACTCATCTTGCCCAGCCAGCTTCCCCAGACCGCCTTGCCTGCTCCAAATCCTGCCCAAGATTACCTGAAACCAAAATGTGCCATTCCCAAGCACAAGACTCATGCAAAGACTCGACTAATACACCTATATGCAAACTCAGTATGAAAAAAATACGAGCATAATATGGGCTCGTGAATCGGTATAAGGCATCTACTTTAGACAAAAATGCCTTCGATACCATTAAACGAAAAGTGCATAATTGCAGAGGGTATATACGGGATATTCCTGGGAGGGACGAGCGGCCTTTGTTGTCGGAATCCCCTCGAAAAACCTTCTGGTTTTCTCAATTAACCGCTGGTTTGCGCTTTCCAATCCCTCCTTTCTTTATTCGTAAAACACAATTGTATAGTATGCCTCTAAATCAATTGAACCCAGCATCCATCCGCAAAGCTGCTTTCTTTCATATGATTGCTAGCTTTGAAGGGGTACGGGATACTGCATTTCTTTTCTTCAGGACCCACAAATTCAAGCACAGGGACTATCATGTATATTTTTCTCCTCTTACTCGCTTTGCGAGAATGTATAGCAAACATGAGTCTAAAGATAAATATTGGCATGACTATTATCTAACAATTAGTTCTCCTCCCAATTCCTCTTGGAATATTCCTGATATCCACCTTTACAGAAATCCCAGTAGCGAAAAACCTTCGCACTCTCTCCCTTCCTTATCTTCATGGGAAGAAGAAATTATGTCTAGTCTTCTAGCTCAGTGTCCTTCCAACCATACTATGCTTAGGCCTCTTGTAGAGAGTGAAGAGGCTATGTCTTTTTTTGGCTTAAAGCCCATCATCCCCTGGTCTCCATCAATGGGTAATTTAATTTTCTTTTTATTTAGTTTACAATGTATCTTTCCTGAGTGGGCATAGTATTCTTATTTTACGATTCGTGCAGGGATGGATACCACCAAGCAGAATTTAAAGAAAAAAGCTTACGGCAAGCTTATGCGGCTTATCCAAGAAGCCAGTGCAAATGATTTTTCACCCAGCGTGGTTAAGGAGGCTTCAGCAGCAGAGATCGAAGCATTTTCATCTCAACCCGCGTCTCTGCGGGAGCTCTGGAGACAGCACAGAGAATGGGAACTTCTTCCACCAGTCATGGAACCTCTGCTCAGCAGAAAGGAAAAAATAAAGTCTCTCCCTTTTCGGCTTCACCAGCTATCGCTGGTCCTGCTTTGCAGAACCTTCGAGATGCTTTGCCTCTAACTCCTTAAGCTTCAGCACGGACTTCTTCTATGCCCAGCATTGTGATTGACGCAGATGCTCATGGTTCTTCCCCAGCTCTCAGTATTCCTTCTTCTACCACGGACCCGGTGACGGAAAGTTTTAATTTTTCTCCTTTGGGAGGGATCTCGCTTTCCGCAGATGCCTCTCCAGAGTTTATGCAAGAGTTGAATGCTACTTCGGCAGATCCTCCCCGTGTTCTTACAAAAAGAAAAGGTAATTCTCTTTCTTCTCCTCCTGTCAAGAAAAGCAAGTCCAACTCCGAAGTGATAGTGGTACACACCACTTCTGGTGTTATGTCTCCAACACCCTTGGATTCAAATGTCCAAGTATCTTCCACTCTGAGCGAGCGAGATTCGCAGGTTTTGGCATTGAGCCCCTTGGCTTCATTTGCTCACACTAATCCCTACATTTCTCAAAAGGGGCCACAAGATCCTCGATCCAGTCTTTCTCCTTCTTCAGCATGCTCTTTAGCCTTTAACCACTCTCTTCGTTAGAAGGGGCTAGATGTTCCCCCAGCCAATACGTAGAGAACTAGGGTAAGTGTTTCTTTTCCGGGCGTGGTGGACAATATAGATGGGGGCTTAGCCGCCATGATCCTTGATAGCATCCCTCGAGATAAAGATTGGCGGTTGGCAGAAGCTTTCCCCTCTACTTTCTTGGTTCAAAAAGCGGCTAGTTTAGAACTACAGGTATGGTTCTCCTCATATTCTTTGGTTTATATATGTATATTTGCTATTTCGAGTAGGCTTTTTTATGATCATATTTTGACCATTTGAATTATTCTAGGCTGCTAGTTGCAGATCCATGCTAGGCATTCGCGCTTTGGCATATGATAATTTGCAGGCACGACATTCCAATGCGGAGAGGGAGAGAGAATGGCTCCAGGCTGAAGTGCACCACCTTCGCGAATGGGCTCGGAACCATGAAGCTTTCCAGGTTTTGAAGGGGCAGAATGCCAAGCTAGAGGCAGAGTTGGCGGAGTTGAAAAAGAGAGATCAAGATAGGGAACAATATTTAATGGATCGGGAAAAAGATGTCTCACAGCTTCGAGAGAGTTCTTCCTCTTATTCTCAACAGGTAGAAGGCTTGCAAAAAGCCATGGAAGTCTCTGCTACCCAATTAGCGAGGGTTCAAGATGCACATGCAGCGGAAATGGCCCAAGCAGAACGTTTGCATAAACAGGAGCAGGATAAGATCAAGGCCTCTTCCTATAAGTCAGGAAAAAAAGGATGGATTGGACCAAGGCATCATCCGAGGCATACAGGGATGTCGATCCCAGCTTCTGCTGACCCCTTATGATCAGACTTTCTTGGATCATCTCGTCCGACAGCTACCAAAAGCATATCTCCACTCTCCTGACTTCTGGATTAGAATGACTGAACCTCTTACCATATGGGCTGCTAAGTCAGTGTTTGAATTCTGTAGGATGTTGGGAATTCCAGAGCAAGACTTGTCCGTAGATTTAGGTCCTATTGTGCAAGCTTTTGGCCAAACAACTGAAACCTTAAAGTCGAATTGCAACATCGACTCAAAGAATCCTTGGTTCTTACAGGTTTTGAAGGAGGCTTCTGACATCCTTCACTGGCCACATGATCACTTATGGCAATTTCTGGCTTGGAACTCTCCTTCTATTGACACTTTTTCGCTAGATGCAGAGATGCAAGAGTTTTTGCGAAAGGCTTTTGATGAGGTATTATTTTGTTGCAAAGCAAGTAACTTATTTGTTTTATTGTCTAACACCTTCTAATACGCAGTTCTTCTATGGGGGGGGGGGGGGGGGGGCTCTTTCTTTCAGGAAAAAGAATCCCTCTCTCTACTCCCGCCTAGAGGTGAATCCTCTTCTCGGCCTCCTATGCGTACTTTATCTTTAACCAGCTCTTCAGATACAAAATCTGATGATTAAATACGCACTCTTGCCGAACAGGATGCTCTGCTCAAGAGTCAAGGAAAAGCTTCTTTCGTCCTCTTTGAAGAGGCACAAGTGGAGGTTGTCATGGAGAAAGATGCCCTTTCCTCAGAGGCCAACAAAGATGAGGAAAGCTCTGCTATTGCTTCAGCTACTCCCCCTGCTAATTTTGCTGCCAATGCTTCTACTTCTCATATCGGGGACCCTGTAGATCCTGCTCAAGATGCGGATCATTTCGTGTCGGGCTTTCTTAGTTCTGATCACCTGGATACTCGATGCGGATCATTTCGTGTCGGGCTTTCTTAGTTCTGATCACCTGGATACTCCTGTCCAGGATTAATATTTCTTTCATGCTGGCTGATGGTGAAAACAATTTAACTATTTTCTGCTTTTGAATATGGCATTTATTCCATGCCCATGCCGAAAAAAAAAGTGAACTAGTGAAGTGGGACGGAGGGAGTATTATATAACATAGAATAATATTATATCAAGTTCGACTTAAACTTCGTTATAAATCAACTTTTTATCACATAAACTAATCATTTCATTTTTTTTTTTTTTTTGAGAGGACTCATTTTTTTTTAAACGCTACACTTTTCAACTTGTTAGATTTATGTCTTGTCATCCCGAATTCCAGTGCCCGAAAACTAACTTAGCTTGTTGTTATAAAAAATAGTAATATTGACTAAATCAAAATTTTAGATCAGAAATCGAGCGCTAGAATTTGGGATTAGGAACTAATTAAATCACCAAAGCCTATACGTCCAAGTCAAAATTATTTAATTTATGCACTTTAATTAAAGTCAAGTACTCCCTTTGTTTTTTTTATAAGGAGCTTTTAGCTCAGGCACATGATTTAATAAAAATTAATGACTATTCATTTATGTTCATATTTTTTCTCGTAAATTACAGTTTTCATGTAAAAATAGATGAAATCATTTTGAAAGAAGAGGACAACATTAATAATGACAAATGAAGACAATGAAAACAAGAGAAAAAAATGATGAATAGTGAGTCGGAAATTGAAAATTCTACCTAGAAATATGAAAACACCTTATAAAAAAAAAACAAGTCAAAAATCTTAAAACCCCTTACAAAAAAAAAAAAAAAAAAAAAAAGGGAGTAAGATTTACCTGAAATGTGAATTTCATTGACTTGTATTCAGTCCATGTTAATCCCGAATCTTGATCCTTCCTCCTCCTTATAATTGCATTGTGCTCTTCCTGCAGTGTTCATTAGAATAAACTAGCACAAGAATTCAGGTAATTAAATGAAGCAGTTTAATCTAATTTACTTACTGTTAATTGGTCTAAGACAGAAGAGTTCTCCGCAAGAAATTTAATTGCAAAAGTAAGCGCCAATGAAGTAGTTTCATAGCTAGCGAAGAGCAGCACAAACATTAAATCAAGAGCAATGGGCTCAGTGAGCATCGCACTACAAGCAGTGGCGGAGCTAGAAATTTATAGGGGTGGGGGCTTAGCACATATAAATTCATAGGGGAGGGGGCTAATTGACATTTTTTTACAAAATATTCAAAATATACACTGAAAAAAAAAATATATATATATTTGAGGGGAGGCTTAAGCCTCCACCAGCCACCCCCCAGATCCGCCACTGAATACAAGAAACACGCGAAATAACTACCGAATTAACAACCGAAAATATTCGGTAGTTAAATAACTACCGATTAACGACTGACTCACGACCGAAACATAATAAGCATATTAACGACCGAATAACGACTGAATCCGTTGTTAAAAATAACGACCGAACATTATCGGTCGTTGTTTAACGACTGAATTTTAATTCGGTCGTTAAAATTTGGTCTTCAATCATAAAAATATTTCAATATAAAATTAAATAATATAACGACTGAATTTCGGTAGCTATTTTTAACGACTAATTTAATTCAGTCGTTATTTAACGACTGAACAGTAATTCGGTCGTTAAATATCAATTTTCAATAATAAAATAATTTAATAAAAAAAATGAAATATGCTCACCACCGAAATTCGAAATTCGGTAGTTAGTTTCGGTAGTTACGTCCAAGTAGGAATTAAATATACGACCAAAATTATAATTTTCTCCCCATTTTTTTCTCAGCCCTAACCTGGTGGAAATCGGCCGACTTTCGTCCTCTGCCGCCGTCGACTTCGCGCCTCTTCTCTCTCAGTATCTGTCTCGCTCTCTTCCTCTCTCTCTCTCTCTCTCACTCGCTCTCTTTCTGTGCGCATTGCAGAATTTCGTAGCGGAGGGGTACTTCGTCGTCGTCCTCCTCCGTCCTCCGATTTCGTCGTCGTACTGAAGGTATCTCTCTCTCTCTCTGTGAACAATTTCAGCTTGCCTGCCGCAATCATCTCCGTTTTCGCCGGAATTTGCTCGTTGCTGCCGGACGTCATCCTCTCTTGCAATCATCCTACTGATAAGCTCTCTCTCCTTTTCTCGTGTCTCTTTCTCTCTCTGTGCGTGCTTATTACTCTCCCTCTCGCTATGAACGGTCTCTGAATTGTGAATTGTTATTGTTCTCTCTTCTGTGTTGACCTCGACTGTGCAAACTCAAATTTATCCAGTCATATTCTAGGTTTATGTTTTTGGTGGATTTATTTGCTTGATTTTGGCTTAATTGAGACTAATTTGGGTGCAAAGTCTTTGTGTTTGTTCTTTTCTGCTATAAGGATGAGATTGGAAGGCCAATGCACTTGATTTGATTGAGACTTCCCCAAAAATATCATGAGATCAGGTAAGCTATTCTAGAGCTTGACATTCGTCGTCTTTTTTTGTGGTATATTGTTTGATTCGCTCCGTATCATCAAATAATTGTCTATTTAGTTCATTATCCTGAACATTTATCTTTATCATGTCATATTTTATGTTCCAATGGAAGCTATAAGTGATTAAGCGTTATTATTTTAAGCTATAAGTGATTAAGCAGTGAGTACTTTCTTTTAAATTGAATTAATCTTTTGTTATATTCCTTCTTTACTGAAACTAAAGTAAGTTTCCTAGGTTCAAGGTGTAGTTAACGCCTTTGGGGATCTTCGAGGAGCCTTAGCTGCTGTTGAAAGAATTAACTCTGTTCTGTCTGGTGCTTAAATCGACGAAGCATTAGCTTTTGCTCTAGAAAAGGACTTGAAGAAAGCAAATTGCACGATCCGAACCTTGAGCCTCTGTTGGTTGAGTCCAATGGAAAAGTACAAACCAGCATGGGATACATGTCTTCGCTACAATCTGCTAATGGTGTGTGCAAGCTTGCAGAGTCAGGTGACATTCACTTTGAAGGTACAGACTGATTATTAATTGCATTGAACCTTGAGCCTCTGTTGTTTTGTTGCAGGAAGTTACTCCTAAGATGTTGGAGTTTATGAGGAACCTTAGAAAGGTACTTGATTTTTTTTCATTTTCAGGCTGCATAAAATTTCGTTGCTGAGTAGTGTAGTGTCAAAGCATATGTTTTGCTGTTGAACGCTCGATAAGCAAATCCATTAGAGGCAAACAAGATAACGTGTTTCAAAACAGTCTTTATAAGCTTCGTACAACATGTGTGGTTTTGTCAAACCAGGTCATAATGGAAAATTAAATCCCAGACTTGATATTTTGCTAGCTGCTAGAGATATTGACGTGTTCCTTTTGATAATGCTAGGTATTGATGGTTAATCGAATGCTCCCCCTAATAATAAGTATTAAAGCATCTTGTAGTTTTTGTTTCACTTGCTTCTTGTTTGATGAGTTAACATATGCTATGCAGAGCTTGAAGTCATTTCTTGGAGAAGAAAAGCTCAAGGTTAGAATATGCCACCTTGTTACAGTGAACGTCTAACCCCTTAAAATTCCGAGATTTCTTTTTGAAAGGAACAGAATTCTACTGCTAGCTTTAAAAAACAGCAACCTACAGGATACAAATGGAAGTTTGGGGAGCATGTGGAAGTATTTCTCGGAGTCTCAAGGTCATAGCAACTTCATTTTTTTCTCGTCACCACATGTTTAGAGTTTTTTAGCTAGATGTTCATATACCTTTGAAGTGTTAAAACTTGAATTGGATTAGCCACAAGTAAACTCAACTACTTTGTTAACTTTTGTCAATGTAATTTTAGAATTTAATGTTTTAATTACAATGGATCTTTGTTTATTTATTGTGTATTTGAGCTTCAAATTATTTAATCACACTGTTCTTGATTCGGTTATTGATATATCTAATTGTTTAATCAGGGGTAGAATATTTGAAAATAAGCTACTGTCCAGATCACAACATGTAACTACTGAAAATAACGACTGAAAAAATAGTAATACATTTTAACGACTGAAAAAATCGGTAGTTAAAAATAACGACCGAAAAAATCGGTAGTTAAAAATAACGACTGGAAAAAAATCGGTAGTTAGAAATAACGACTGAAAAAAATCGGTAGTTAAACATAACGACCAAAATTTCGGTCGTTGTTAGAGTAACTACTGAAATTTCGGTCGTTAGTGTGAAAGTTGACTTCGTTGACTGGCTACCGTTTAACGACCGAATTTCGGTCGCTGATTTCCGTAGTTAAATCTAACGACTGAAATTTCGGTCGTTATGTTTTTAACGACGAGCGTTCCTGCTACAGACATTTTCGGTAGTTATTTCGGTCGTTATCATATTTAGCTACCGAATATATGTGTTTTTAACGACCGAAATTTCGGTCGTTAAAAGACGCATTTCTTGTAGTGTTGTATCCTTTCGTTGAAGCTCTTCTAATACGTAATCGAAGAAATCGGCCTGTGTTTTTTGCGGCTTTGCTCGTCGTTCTTGAAGCATGTTCTTCAGCATCTTCATCGCCTTTTTTCTTCCCTTAACAAATAGATGGCCATTAGCGGATGCGATATGAGTCCTATTGGTGCTTAAAGGGGTGAGCATTCGGGCTGGTTGATCCTAACCGAATCCAAAAAAATCGAAACCCAAAGTTCGTATCTTATACACCGGACCACACCGAACTAGCATATCAACACAATAATAGCATTATCTCACATAAAACTAGCAACATTGTAGTAAATGAATTAGAAATATATACTATACTAGATGAAATTAATAGATGTATAGGGTATGGTTCTCGTGAGAATGAATACTTAGGTAGGAAATAAGAATAAATCTGGTCCATAGATATACACAAAATCAGTGGCTAAGATCAATTCTCACATTAAATGATGCATCATATGTTTTAATTTGATGCACTGTCATTTTCATGCATTGCATTTAATAAATTCATGCATCGTCATTTTGAATCTTTGATACATTGCGTGACTTAATTCAATGCATCGGTCAATCTCAACAACATATCTTGTTTTGATCAAGGGTTCTGATTTATTCCTATTTCTTACCTAACAGTCTATTCTTATTCGCACATTGTAGCTCATGCCTCTCTCTATCTCTCTCTCTCTGACGAACAACATCATGCTTGTCGCCTCCGCAACCTCCTTTCTCAGCATTCTGTCACAACCATCGTCCCTAGTGTTCGCATACGTGTCCATATACGATGAAGATCAAGCTATCATCGTCAAATTATTTGCTTGTCCACGATCAGGTCCTTATGATGATGGATGGGATGAAGATGGAGGAATACACAGTGAGGCGACGGGTCTTGGGTGGGTGGGTCAGAATTCTTTCTTTCTTTATATAGTTTTATATAGCTAGAATAAGACCATTTACTTATTTGTAGCTAAAAAAACTTTTGTCTTATGAGAATCACTACTTATGAGTATTCTTTCTAAGAAGTAATGTTATAATATTACCCTTTTAAGTACATTAAATAATGTTTTCATGAGATGATAATTACACACATGTATTATATGTGATCTTTTATCCCAAAAGTGTATATCTTTCATATGGAGCTACTAATTCCACCATTTTACTACTCTCCTTATTTCTTTTTAGTTGGCCCGTATGTCTCACAAATTTTCAAACACATAGGCTAAGTAAAACGAGACAGGGGAGTAATATTTATCATAAAAAATAAAACTATGTATATAATATAATAACTTACTATTTACAGTTTTGGATTTATAAACCCTATTCAACTAATAAATTTCAAATAATGAGATAGCATCGATGAACCCTAATAAATAATTGTAGAATTAAATAAGCCATAATATATTCAAACAGAACGAATATAAGAGGAAAGAAATGATATTGATACATTGTTGGAACACGAAAATTGGGACCATGTCATTCGTGTACATACTTGTAAGCATTGATGGTAACTAATTAGTTTTTTACTAGTGAAATCAAATATCATCTGCAAATAGAAAAAACCAAAACAGAAGTGCGATTAATTCAAGAAAACGAAAGCAAAATATATGCATGCATATGTAGTAATTGTTGATCCAAGAACCTGTGTGATTGTTTCCTTGGCATCGACATTACTCTGGTATGACCACATTTTCAAGTACCGTTTGGAGTAATATTCAACTTCTACGAGCATCGTTTTGAGGCTCTCGGGCCCGAATGAATTGAGGACCAAATTCCTAACATACTTGAACAAGAATCCATGCATATTGCTTAGGTTTTGGTTGCCGAAAATTTTCCTGAACGTGTCAGGATACCTATTTCAAAGTAGCAGCCGCGGGTTCAAAACTAGTATACTTATGTTAGTAAAATGTTTTATCCTATAATCAATAGGTAAAGTTCAAGTCATATTACACGCGGTGCTGACGTAATCGTATGAACTGAACTGGTGTCACGTGACTTATGTGTTTGAGACGTTACAATCTAAGAAAATTTTGAAAAATTAATGAAATTAAAAAATTATAGACTTTTAGGTAAGAAATTAAATAAAATGAAGGAATCCAAAAATAATAAAGAAGGTCAAATACATATAGACTTGTAGTTAAGAAATAAGAACGAATCAGAAGCATCGATCATAATTAGATATGCGGACTGCGATAGATATTAACCGATACATTGAATTATGTCATACAATGCATCAACACGTTGATGCATCCATCAAACTATTGAAGGCAATGCATGGAAATGGCATTGTATCAAAATTAAATTAAGTATTATGATGCCCAATTAATGTGAGAATTAATCTAGACTACTGATTTTGCATAGATATATAGGTTAGATTTATTTTTATTTCTACCAAAACATTTTGTGTTTGTGGTGTGTGTGAAAAATTAAATGAATAACCAAACATATATACAAGCTCAAAATACTTGTGAAACTTAAAATCAAATATAAACCTTGAAATGTACAGAAAAATTTATTGGCACTGAAAATTGTGGCAGGACACTGGTGTAAATAAAATATATGTGTACATTTGAACATTATTGCAATTATAATAATTATTAATCTATATATATACACTAAAGTAAAATAATAGTCACTTTCCCTCCCAAAATTTTGATATTTGTGTCATTAATTTTTCTTATTTAATTAAGTTATTCAATATGTTTATAATGTGTCATGTCATTTTCCATGCAATTCTTAAATGCATTTTTATTTTAAAAAATACTCTCCGTCACACTTCACTAGTCATATTTCTTTTTGACACGAGATTTTATACGCAAGTGTTAACGAGAAAAGTAAGGAGTCCACGTGGAAAAGTAAGGGTTAATTATTTCCATTTTAGAAAACAGGAATAATGAAGTGAGACGGCACAAAATAACAAACATGACTAGTGAAGTGGGACGGAGGGAGAATATATATATATATACATATATATACCTATATAGGGAGTGGTTCTGGTGAAAACCACCCTTACTATAGAATCTAAAAACTAATCTACACCCTCCGATTTAAATAAACAAGCGGTCAGGATTATATAAGAGATCGATATTAAAATAAATTGAAAGTGCATCTGAAAAGTAATATGGGTATTCAAGTAATTTTCAAATTGATTATAAGAATTGCATAATCACGTCTCCAGATTTTGCGGGATTATGCGTTTCATTCAAGCTTCGGATCGGAATATGCAGAAGGTCATATCAAATCTTCCCGATATTGTCAATCTTCAACCCCGTCTGAAAGCCCATCGTTATTTATCAACATTCGAAGTATCAAAAGTGCGACAACAAAATGAGTTCTGGAAACAAAACTCAAGAAGATGGAGTAGAAGAAGGCAAAGGTTCGAGTTGTTTTGAAACTTTTTCTTGGGGATAATTTGAAATAATTGTGTTGATTTTTAAAATTTTATTGCCGTCACATGGAATTGCTAATATGTGTTATTATGATATGAATAAAAGGTAAATTGGTTGCATGTGGTAAAATTCTTATGGATTGTTCGCGCTCTGGATAATTGCATTGAAATCGTTTTTGTCAAGTAAATCAAACAAAGTAAATTTCTAAAACTGTTCTTCACATGTTCTTGAGCACAAACTGTTCGCATAAATGCATGAGTTAAAGATGTGTTATGCATAGGGTAATTAATGTATTGTATAAGGGGAAACTGTGTGTACGAATGCATGATGTAAAGTACTCCCTCTGTCTCACTTAATTAGTACCATTGAAATATTATATACAGTGAGACGGAGGGAGTAGTATTATGCATATTATTATTATTCGATTATATATTATTATTCGATTATATAAGGGTAATTTGTACTGCATATTTCTTATTAGTTTATTGCATAATTTTATTTTCTAGTATTGTGTGGGCGAATTTTGCCTAAATTGTTTGAGAAATTTTCTTTTGGTTATGCATTTAATAATTGTTTCAGTGCATTTTTACATAGTTTTTTGTGCATTTTGTCATCTGTAATATGCTAATTTTTACAAATTTTATTTATGTTCGTTTTTTGCATTTGTATTTGTTTTTTTTATGCATTTTGTCATCTATAAATATGCAAATTTTACAAATTTTATATATGTTTGTTTTTATGCATTTGTATTTGTTGTTTTATGCATTTTGTCATATGTTATGCAGCAAGAATGCAAGCAACAAATGATGAAGTCATTGATGATAATTCTTTAGTTGATCGTATCACCATGAAAAAGCAAACATCAAAAGCACACCCGAAAGCTAAGGATATCGAATCACTTGACAAGTTTGAAGACCATAACATTATGCAAGAAAGAGAAGGTTAGTATAAATTTATATTTGCAATATTTATTATGTGGCACTTATATTTATTTTTCTTATAATATGAAAGAAAGTCAAATGTGAATTTTGTATGTGATTGAGTAGTATGATGTGATAAAAATTGGTAAATCTGATTTATAAAATATTGAATTTTATGACAGCTAGCAATATTTTCAGAGTCCAACTTCTAGAGAATATATATTTTTTATATGGTTTTTTTTGTTTAAAAAAAAGGAGGGGGTGAAAGGAGGGATTGTTTAGGCGTTTTTTTACGAGGTTTAAGCTATCTTATAAGAAGCATATTTGTTATCATGTTGCTGCATAATTTGTTTTCATGGTTTTTATGCACATTAATATGGATTTTGGTGTTTTTTTGTGCCTACATGTTCTGCAACAATATGCATTTCTTTATTAAATTCAATGCATTATTTTCTCTAAACATATATAATAAAGAAAGTTGTTACTTTTATGTAGTAATATCTCATTATATGTTGTACTTTTTATTAAAAAAAGCATATCCAAATAACTTTTGTATTTAATGATTTAAAGCTAGAACAAAGGCAAAGAATGATCGACCACAGTTGAAGCGAAAATCGTTCGATGACGTATCTGATGCAACAAACTCATCTGAAGAAGACGATTTCGCAACTGGTATTAAAGTTAGGAGATTAAAAAAAACAAAAGAGATTGTATTGCAAGGTGATTATGCGTGTGTCCAGAAAAATGATATTTTGAGTAAGGATAAAAAGAAGAATGATGCCAAGAAGGGTAAAGGTAAGAGGGTAGCAGGTGACATTGATTATCCACAGCTTAGAACTAGGACAAATCCATTCACGTTAGTTGATGCTTGCTGTAAAATGAATGAAGCTCAAAGGAATGCGGTCAAAGATTTAGGTTTTGAGCATATTCTTGCTTTAGGAATTACAGAGGTACCTTCTAGAATGGCCTATTGGGTGGTTAATTGCTTTGAGCCACGTAGTTGTGAATTAGTCTTGGAGAGCGGCAGGAGAATTCATATTGAACCGCAAGACGTGCACAGAGTTTTTGGCTTCCCCATGGGCAAAATTAAAATTGATAGAGTCAAGAGAGATGCCAAATGCAAACTACTAGTAGAGTGGATGGATATATTTGGTTTAAGGAAATCAACAATAGGGCAGAGAGATGTAGTAGATAAGATGTTGGAGGAGGAAGATGGTGGAGTATGGTTTAAAAGACATTTTATGGTTTTGCTAGTATCATCATTAATGGAGCACACGTCGCACGGCTACGTACTTCCGAATATAATGCCTTACTTGCAAGATGTTGAAAAGATTAGGGACATGGACTGGTGCAAATATGCATTAAAGTGTTTGGTGGAAAACAAGCGCACGTGGGAGAAGGAAAAGCACAAAGCGTTCCTAGGATCAGCATTATTCTTGACGGTTAGATATTTTATATATTTGGGAAATGTTTATTGAATTTAATTATAAATATGGTTGTATAAAATAACTTTATTTTTATGTGTGTGTGTGGGGAATTTCACAGGTACTTTACGTTGACCGTGTGTCGCTGTTTGGAATGGATTTTGATAGAAATTTTCCAATATGCAGCAATTGGAATTATGCAAGCTTGAGAGCACGTGAAATTGATGAAATGGATGGAGGCTTTGGATTTGGATTACCAATTGATCCAATACAAGTGTATTTTGGTGACAATATGATAAAGGACATTGATGTTATGAATGAGGAGGTGGAGATGGAAGGAGATAACAAGAATTCTGGTAGAGACAACTACACCATGGAATTGATAGGTAATGCAAAGCAGCTTGCCGAAAAGATGGTTAAAACTCTAGATGTCTTAGAGCGAGTTCCTGCTGAATTATCTAAAGATATTACTTTCCAAAAAGTAGTTGGGACAATTCAGGTGTTAATCGGATGCAGTGGTAGAGAAAGTATACCATCTCCTGACATTGTGCAAACTCAATTCGGTAAAACCCAGGAAGATGATGCATTTTGGGATCGTGTGGATGTGGTTAAATCGATCGAAGAGGTGTTTCATGCACTTGATAGGAAAAAGCAGTTCGTCGAGGAAAATGATGGTTTCCCTAGCTTTAGTCTAGGTGTTACCCAGATGCTTGATGAAGTCGATGATGAAACTTTGCGAACTATACATGCTGCTGATATTGGCGATCAAAATGTTGTGAGTGTGAATGAAACACCTGACGGACAAGCGCAAAACAAAAATGACGGCACGGTAATAACTTAAAGACTAATAATGTGTTCTATTAGAGTTCTGCATTTCTAGTTTAAAGGTCTTGCACATTTCTCTGATATGTGCGAATTTAACATTTTAAAATGTTTAACATGATATAAGTCTAAATTTATTTTACTTGTGCAGGGTACAGAAGTAGAGAGGAATTGTGGAGAATTGGAAAAGACAAATCACGATAAAGGAAAACAAAAGGTCGAGTTTATGTTCAGATTGCTCATTTTTTAGTTTTTATTGTAAAAATTAAAATATCTTTATTTTTTTGCAGATTGGGGAAGATGACGATATTGAGGAAAATGATGATATTGAAGAAGATGTTACAGATGTAAATAAGGTAATAATTATGTATAAAGTATGACCAGAAATGGTTTAAGTACTCATCAATAGAATATTTTCAGGTAGCCAATTAACTAATTTTTTTCAGCTTGTTCACTTCAAAAAAAAATGCATAATTTTGTATAGAATTATGCATTGCGTAGTGTAAAAATCTATATTTTACATGTATGGTGTATGAAAGCATCTGTTTTTTATTTTCTATTAGAGTTCTGCATTTCTAGTTTAAAGGTCTTGCACATTTCTCTGATATGTGCGAATTTAACAGTTTAAAATGTTTAACATGATATAAGTCTAAATTTATTTTACTTGTGCAGGGTACAGAAGTAGAGAGGAATTCTGGAGAATTGGAAAAGACATATCACGATAAAGGAAAGCAAAAGGTCGAGTTTATGTTCAGATTGCTCATTTTTGAGTTTTTATTATAAAAATTAAAATATCTTGATTTTTTTGAAGATTGGGGAAGATGCAGATATTGAGGAAAATGATGATATTGAAGAAGATGTTACAGACGTAAATAAGGTAATAACTATGTATAAAGTATGACCTGAAATGGTTTAAGTACTCATCAATAGAATATTTTCAGGTAGCCTATTAAATAACTAATTTTTTTCAGCTTGTTCACTTAAAAAAAAAAAATGCATAATTTTGTATAGAATTATGCACTGCGTAGTGTAAAAATCTATATTTTACATGTATGGTGTATGAAAGCATCTATTTTTTATTTTTATTTTTAAATATTGATCAATCAATTTCCTTCATAATAAGGTGCTACCTAGAACGAAAAGGATAACTAAAAGAACAGAGACAACATGCTCTCCGTATGTGGTACGCCCCTTGTCAGCAACTGAAAGACTAACAAAGATGGAAAGAGAACTTGCTTTCTATATGATGTTCAATGATTCAGGAAACATGTAGCTTTATTTTTTTTATTTTTAATTTCCATGGATTAAATTTTACTTTATTATATGTGAAAATGTTTTTGGGTTGTGCATTTTTATACATTATTCGACGCATTTTTATACATATATTGGTGCATTTTTGCTACAGGTTACACAATATTATGTATATATTTTAATATAGATTTCGATGCATTTGAATTTATTATGTTTTATTTAATTACCGAACAGGGAAGATGTGGTTTTCAGACATGGTGATGTGGTTCTATTGAGAAGGCATATTACTACAATGAAGCAGACACTGTCTATAACTACTGAAGTAATCGACGTATGGAGCATAATTTTGAACCAAAAAGAGCTGTTGCGTTCAAAGCTTTCACCTGCTAGGTTCTTTGCCACCAGCATACCCTGTGTGAGTTGCAATTATTACTCTATATAATTAATAATTTTGATATATTGGTGTTTTAATAATTAGACAAGGTATTTAAATATCTATTGTCCATTATTTATATGTTAACACAGAGACACTCCATTTGTAACCAAAATTCTGGGTGGAGGAAGGAAAAACGTCAGGCATGGTTTAATGAAAAATTAGCAATTGATTTGACAGTGGCAGGAAAAGTAGATGCGTCGAAGATTGATCTGGTACAATCCTTTATAATTATTGTAGTTAATATTAGATATTTATGTTTAAATGGTTGTTGATGTACATATATCTATGGTTTGAATCTTATGTGCAGTTTTTCTTTCCAATATACGGAGATAGGCATTTTTATGTAATATGTATGGACATGAAGAAGTCCCAAATGCTTGTGATTGATAATGCAAACAATTCAGCGGGAGAAGGCCGAGATGAAAACTATGGAAGTATCCCTACATTGTTGGTGAGTATTTGTATTTAAAATAATAGTTGCATTATGGAAATTTAGAATGAATAAGTGATTTCTGTCTTTTTATTGGATATATTTCAGAAACGAATGTTTGGGAAATTCCTCAAAAGCAGAGGGTACCATGCAAGGGCAGTTATTGTAGAAAATGCTGCAATTTCTGTCCCTGTCCTAAAATGGGTTGATCCGGAAAACGAAGATGACTGTGGGGTTTACGTTATGAGACACATGGAAACTTTCATGGGAGAAGTTGGCAATAAGTGGAAACATGGTCTGAAACCTAGGTTGAAGAATCAGATGAAGTACTTGAGAGTCAAGTATTGTGCATCTATTGTTTCATCAGAGTGCAATACTTTGAGGGAAGATAATATTGAGGAAGCGGAGTTTTTCTACAGTCTTTCGTCTGAGAAGCATAAGACAATGGATTTGGAAACAATGTTGATTGAGTATTCTGCAGAACTTCCAATTTTGAATTGATGAAATGTGTTTGGGTTTAGAGACCAAAGTTTAATTTTCTTAGGATTGAGAAATTTTGTCTCGAGTACTATTGTGTTTTGATTAGAACAAAAATATATTCCAATGACTTTTGTTTTGTTTTGTTTAGCTTCCTATGGGTCATCATCAACTTATATTATGAATGAAATTCATGCCAGTATAATGCATTTTATACTATCTAGTATTGCATGACTCATCAACATATGGCATATTGCCATCAATAAAATGCATTTTCTACTATTTAGTATTACATAAAATATTATTTTCACTAGGGAGGGGGAAAATGAATCTTATTTTGTAGAAAATATTTTTTTTATCAAATGCATTATTATTGGCGAGAAAATCCATCAAAATATTCCTTATATTGCATAATGAATGAAATGTTTTTTTTATGTAATACTCACTCTGTTTCATTTATAAAGGGATAAGTTCTATTTCGTCCGTCCCACTCATGTAGGGATATAACCTTTAATAGCAAAATTTTCCCACTAAAACTCATTCACATTACTTTATCTACTACTATCACTCTCGCCTTAATTCACGCGTCCAAAAAAGTTATCCCTTTATGAATGGGACTGAGGGAGTATATATTACGCCCGTGTTAAAATGCATTACAATTTGCACAAAAATGCATCAAACTGTTACTTATAATGCATTGTGAATGTATATTTATTTTATTCAAACTAATATTCTGTCGGAATTACTATAATATTTTTTAATTGCATTCAGTCGTTAAAATAGACCTTAAACGGGGTAAAATAAATCATTTTAGCGCAATAAGTATTCTTATTCAATAAAATACCACCCTACAAGAGTGTGTAAATGCTCGTTAAAAAAATGCATCGTTATTGTTTATTACATGCATCAAACATATATTTAACATATATTTCCTCCGTCCCACTCTATTAGTCTCATTTGTCATTTTAGTTTGTCCCACTTATTAGTCTCATTTCCTAAAATGGCAAAGAATACTTGGCCACAATTCACTCTCTCTCCTCAGTATTAATTACAACCACATATTCTCGACTCACTTGGTTCCTGTGCCGAAATCAAATGGGACTAATAGATTGGGACGTAGGGAGTATTACAATCAAGATACATAAACCCGAAGCTCAGGAAAATAAACCATAGTCGTGGGAGCATAAAGCCTAGTCCGAAAACCTAAATCGTTGTCTTTAAACCTAAACCCCAGACTGAAAAATCTAAATGGTTTAAAAAATTGAAATGCATTATTAGCTTTAGGAAAATGCAATATGTTTTCCAATACAATGCATTATTATTTTTCTTTCATCAAACTTGTCCATAGTAATCATTATATTGGACAATATTCACTACCAACTTTAAGACAAACGTATTATCCAAAAATAAAATAAAAAATTCATCGGAGTGCTTTAAGATAATGTAAAAGATTGTCTAAAAAAAACACTGGAAAAATGATATTAGACGGATATATCACAATTTCGAGCGTCATGGCGCACCATCTTCTTGCATTTACCGCATCTTCTCAATGGCTTATTTGCATCTCTTATTGCCTTCTCTTTTCTCGACTTTAATCTACTTCCACTTCCTTTGGTTTTGACTGGATCGGGTGGTAGTACACAAACCTGGTCTGGAAGCGAAGATTCATAGAAATTCTCGATCAGATTTTGCTTCCCATCTGAATTGGTGGACATATCTTGTTTATATTTTTCATTCAAACTGTCCAGCTCCTTTAGCATCCCTTTCATACGAAACACATCAAGTCCAACTGTTCCTATGCATCTAGAAGAAGCACGGTGCAATTGATTCAAAAGAGATAACTTCTCTTTCTGCGAAGAAGTGTTATCATCACTCAAATGCAATACATCTTTAGAGCATGCATACTTCGTCCAGCGAGGCATAATATACTTATCCGGGATTTTCCGTGCACGCATGTTCCTCAAAACGGCATAAATATGCCGACATAGCAACCCATGTTTGACAAAATGTTTGCATTCACAAACAAAACTCTCCTCTGATATGTTCACTTCAACCTTGAATACCAACTCCGCATACGAATCGTCAATATCATATACAGTAACATCCGGTACACGGCTAATATTGACAATACTACAAGCATTACTACATGCTTTCATATCCTTCTGGATCTTTGCAAAAGTCTCACCTGTGTATATCGAAGCTGCATGCTTCTCAAACAAACAATCAGTACGCGATACCGGCGAAGAAGAATCATCAATGCTAACGAACTTTTCATGTTTATCTCTTTGTGCCTCAATTGCACTATCGAAATGCATCATGAAATGTAAGAGATTAGCATCCTTGTTATTGTACTTACGAAAAAAACTATTCTCGCTCTCCGACATGGATGTAGTACGAAACAACCCTGCCATTGCAATATCTCTGAAATAAGCTGGGATCCAGAATTTGCGTAATTCAAACATGGTAGCAAACCATTCATTAGTTGACAATCCATACTCTTCAAGAACACTTTTCCATCTATCCTCAAATTCCTTGGGTTGAAGAAACTCAGACCACACAATATCGTTAAATTTCTGAGTAAATCCTTCATCTTCACTTACGGATACAGGTATTTTGTCGGAAACTTTCAGCATGATATGCCACATACAGAATCGATGTGCAGTTTCCGGCATAACGCGCTCTACAGCAATTTTCAATGCAGGATCTTGATCTGTAATTATCATATTTGGCTTTTTCTTCATGCAATCAACAAACTTTTGCAAAATCCAAATATATGATTCAACATCCTCTTTTGAAAGCAAACCGGCTGCAAATGTTACACACTTACCATGATTGTCTTTCCCAGTAAATGGTGCAAAAATCATGTTGTACCTGTAACAACTATCTTAATTACTACTTGATAAAAACATGGGATAAAAACAATGTAGCATAGTAATACATTAGAAAGACGAACCTGTTAGTCGAATACGTAGCGTCAAAGGAAACTGCCTCACCAAAAGCTTTGTACATGTTTATTGAAACAGGGTCTGCCCAAAAGAGACGTGTTAACTTTTCAGAGTCACTTACACAGTAGTCGAATGTGAAATCAGAGGATATTTCTCGTTTACTGTGGAATTTGTCAAGTAAAATCTGGGCATCGACACCCTCCACGTAAGCCCTCAGATCACGAGTGAAATTCTTGAATTCCACACTACTACACCCTATATTTTTGTAGCTCCCTGAGATTTCCTTAAACAAACGATATGACTTCATCGGTCCGATGTTTGCTTTTGCACAGTTCACAATAAAATTCATATGCATGGTATCCAACTGTTTGTTGCATTTCATGAAATGCCTACTGCTCTCCGACACAAAATCGTGTGTATGACCCTCTTTAAAAACTTCAACAGAATAACCATCGCGGCCACAAAAACGGAGCATAATCATAGCCTTGCAAGACACTCTTGTGTTAACTCTTCTCCTTCGATTAGAAAATGAACTTGAAAAATTGTTATCCTCTGCAATAGCTCTTGTCTTCACACCCTCACGATTACAATACACATAACGAATTATAACAGTATCATCTGCCGATCTTTTCATCTGTCCAAGCCTAATATCGAAACCGCATTGAGCACCATATGACCTGTAAAATTGTTCGGCATCCTTCAAATTCGGAAATTTGCGCCCGACGAATGGCTTGTCCACATCATTGCACACCGGTATGTATTCTTCATGCAAAGCGGAATCAAAATTATTGTCCAAATTTTGTTCTAATTGATCATCATCATCACCTAACACGATAGGAGAAACATTTATAATTAATATATAAGTTTATAATTGAAATGCAATAATGTATGTAAGCATAATTGAAAGGCATGGTAAAATAATATCAATATCGATTTTTAAATGAAATACATATTGATAAAAGGTAAAAACTATATATGCAACATGTTTGTAAATAAAATGCAAAACAAACAAAATGAAAATGCATAATTTAATATAGATTTATGCAACATGACTGTAAATAAAATGCATAGTGCACTGCAAACCTGCAATAACATAGCTCAATAGAATTAAGAAAAAATCAGATTCCAAAAAAAGGGAACGACGACTTAAAAAAAATATATATAAAAATTCATCTCAATAATAATAATTGGATTTTCATATATTAACAAAAAAAAAAAAAAAACCTGTAACCACCATCTTCAACTAAGAAATATTGGCAAGAGGTTTTAGAATCGGTGAGAAAGAAACGAGCATAGGTTTCTGATGATGAGTAAGGAAAAAAAAAAACAAAAAAAAAAATCATTAAAGATCTCCAAAATCAGTTTATTTTGAGTTACTCACACATATTAAAATAATCCCATGAAATTAGGGGGAAAGCCACCGTTTCAATCTCAAAAAATTACCTTTCTACCCAAATTACACTTATATTGTATTAAAATAATACATAAACGAAAGATTCAGCAAATTAATTACAACCATTAGATCACAAAGATTGAGGGTCTAAAATAGTTTTTAGTTTTCACAATATAAATAGTTTTCACATGATCTACTACCTATATATATATATATATATATATATATATATATATATATATATATATATATATATATATATATATATATTATATTTTTACTCTTTAAATATAACAATGAATGTTCTACCAAATAATATATGAAAATGGGTAATAAATCTTCACATGCATATAAAATATATAAATATGTACATAAATATATGACTATGCAGTCTATACTCATGCATCCACAAATACTCTTTCCTTTAGTCCATTTTATTTTATGAAATAAAATAAAAAAAAATATTAATTGAAAACAAATAGAAATTATTTAACTAAATATTTTATAGAATAAATCTCTGCACCGCGGGAGTACAATTCTAACGAGACACTATTATAAAGGGTTAAAATTAGGACTACTAGTCATAACAATGAAAATATAAAACTAATAATTTTTCGTTAAAGTAAGATATACATACCAGCTCTCGAAAGACACTCCCTCCTTTTGAAATATCATGTAATTCAGATCCGCATCAGTTGAAACGATTATTGGCTTTCCCACCAAACTCGTTTTGAAAATAGGGCCATATCTACAATGACGATGTTAGAAATTTTAGCTCGGAGGATCAAGAAGATAATAATAAAACTTTATTAATTCGATTAAATAAGAAAATATGAAACAAACTTACAAAATTAAACCAAGTCCGATTTAAACTAGCAATTGTGTACAAAATAAAACTTATTAATTCGGAGTTTACATGTTGAAATAGAATACTACTCGTCAAGAAAAAATTACTAGATGGGCTAGTTTAATTTGCAAGACTACACACTACAATCAATTAATTTCCCTAATCTTCACTGCTAAATGTGTCGCCGTCACAAGTTACAACACATATATACACAAAAGATGAGCGAAAAGAGTTAAAAGTGAGAGGATTTAGGTAGAATATTAAGTACTTTTGAATCCTTTTATGTATGAAAGGAGGAATGCCGGAGTCGGTGGTCGGAGCCATGTATTGGAGAGTTTCCCCGAGAAGTGGCCAACCCATCGAGCCCAGTGGAAGTGTGCCGTTGCACTTGGGATTCCACCACCGGTGGAGCCAGTTTGTAACCAAGATCACCACCACGCCAATCAGGAATAAAAATAATATAGGAAGCATTTTTCTTTGAACAAATTAATGAATGCAAGAAAATATCTTATAGAGAGTAAGGGTTGGTATGAAAATGAGATCATGCAAAGAAGAGGGAGTTTAAGTAGAAAAAATCCTGCGGATTTTATTTTGCATGACCTCTATTTTCTGCAAGCTATTCACCAATGGCATTATTTATAATCAGAAACGTTCTTATACCCACTATGGACACTTTTAATATATTCACTGTTGATGTGGTAGTGATAGGATATACTCCCTCCGTCCCCTAATAAGTGTCCCGAGCCGTCAAAATGCATTAACCTAGAAAGTGTATAATTTTACCATATTAACCCCTAATCATTACATAGAAAATTGAAAAAGTAAAAAAAGTGTAATGATAGCAGGGGTAAAATTGGTAGTTTAGCTAAATTTTTACATTGAAAAATGTGATAGGACACTTTTTTAGGGACAAAAATTTTGGCGGCTCGGAACACTTATTAGGGGACGGAGGGAGTACTTTTTTATGATAGGCTGAAGTATCGATTTATATATTTTATTTATGAACAGTATGTCACGTCATTTATGAACACATTAAAAATGTTCACGCTCATAGGGGAGCATTCCACTATTTATAATTGTTTTTTGGGGTAATAGGTAAAATTACCCACTTGAGGATAGAGAAGATAAATAATAGCACTTAGATAAAAAAAGATTAAAAAAAATATGTATATATATAGAGAGAGAGAAATGATATGCTAGTCACCTTATGTTGGACACTTTCGTGGGCACCTTCGTCATTTTTTCATTTCGACATTATTTCGTTCGATTTTTTCAATTGTAATATATTTTAGAGGCAAAAAAAGAATATAGTCATTCCAACTTACAAAAACTAAATTTAGCTTAGTATGTTTAAAAACACAAAAAATACCCATATTTTTGAATTTGAGACAAGATTGCCCTTGTTTTTTGCTTTTTGCTTTTTGCTTTTTGACTTTGACCGCCAACTCTCTCTCCCTTTGCTTGTTACAAATCGTACTGTGTTCCATACAAATAAGTACGAAACGTGTTTCTTACTGTGTACTTAAATACACAGTAGGATTTTCTTCCTTTCGTACTGTGTACTTTAGTATATCATGTAAATTGAACAAAAAAAAACTTACACAAGACTAGTAATCTATTTTGTGTTTCTTACTGAGTACTTAAGTACACAGTAAGCTTTTCTTCCCTTCGTACTGTGTACTTAAGTACACAATAAGATTTTCTTCCTTTCGTACTGTGTACTTTAGTATATCATGTAAATTGAACAAAAACTTACACAAGACTAGTAATCTTTTTTTCTTCCTTTCGTACTGTGTACTTTAGTATATCATGTAAATTGAACAAAAACTTACACAAGACTAGTAATCTTTTTTGTGTTTCTTACTGTGTACTTAATTACACAATAAGCTTTTCTTCCCTTCGTACTGTGTACTTAAGTACACATTTTTTTGCAAACAGATAAACCTTTTAACAGCAGTAACTTCAACGAAATCGGAATAGTTTGCTTCGTTGGTATACTACTACATTAGGATAAAATCGAACCGGATTGGACTATTTCTTGTTGATTCCTGTAAAAAAAGAACAATTGGAATAGAAAGCCCATAATTTTTTTTTTTTTTTTTGCAAATCAATCTATTTTTATGTTATTTCGTACTGTATAATTTTTTCTTTGTGGGATCATTTTCCCACGAGAGAGAATGAGAAGAATTAGAAAATGGATTGCTGGCTATGCCTAGATCGCGGATAAATGGAAATTTTATTGATAAGACCTTTTCAATTGTAGCCAATATCTTATTGTAAATAATTCCGACAACTTCAGGAGAAAAGGAGGCATTTACCTATTACAGAGATGGTGTGATTTGATTCTTTTTTTTATTGAATTTATCTCGGTCTTACGAGAAAGACACGTGATTCGGGAAAATTTTTGAAATAAATCTACGCTTCTTGAAGGTGAAGTTTGGAAATAGAACAATTCCTTCTGTCGTGTATCCTCGATTAATGCAACCTCAGATGCTATGTTTCAATTTTGATTCTAGTATTGAGCGAAAGGTTACACCTAGAGGTTTTGTATTATGGGGCAATCCTACTCCACTAGTACCAACGGACAGCATAAGGGAAGAAGCACTACACCTAGGAATCAACAACACAAAAACCTTGTTAGAAATGACCCCCTTCCTTATTTTATTGGGCTCGGGACTAAAAAATGGTTGGGACAACAAACATCCATCTCGTTCGTACTTTGGATACCAATATAACCATTGAAGGTTGTTTGAAGTGACTAATTCCTGGAATTTGGGAGGCGTTGAAAACAAAGAAATTGCTCGAGCTCTCATTTCTATCTAGTCTTCATGTTAAGAAAAGATCTCTTGCAGGAAGGTTGGCTAGAGATTTCTTGTAAAAACACTAGCCTGCTCAGTCCATAATGAGAATATTTTCATCTTTTTGATTTCATGTATATTCTCCTTATGTACATAAGGGAGGAGCCGTATGAGGTGAAAATCTCACGTACGGTTCTGGAACGGAGATTCTTTTAATTGAATGGCGACCGTAACGGATGTCAGCTCATTCCGAAGGAAATTATGCAGAAGCTTTACAACATTTATTATGAAGCTATGCGACTAGAAATTGATCCCTATGATCGAAGTTATATACTCTATAATATAGGTCTTATCCATACAAGTAATGGAGAACATACGAAAGCTTTGGAATATTATTTTCGAGCAATAGAACGAAATCAATTCTTACCACAAGCTTTTAATAATATGGCCGCCCAGATTTCAAAAAAGGATAAGAAAAGAAAAACTAAATCTTCCACAAATCTATGAATATTCTTCAAAAAACTACGTAAGACAGCGACAGTTTCAATAGCAGAAACCCCAGAATTCAAGAAAACGCCTCACAAAAACAAATCTTTCTAAAATCAGAAACTCCAAATACAGGAAAAAATCGCCGCCTCCTTCGCGGCGGCGTACAGCAAATCGCGGCGTAGGTAGTCCTCCGCATCCGGAGGCGAGCAAAAGCCCGAGATGGAGTTTGGTCTCACCGCCGGGCCGGGCTTGCACCCGCACAGAGTCGATTGCGGCTAACCGGACGGCTTCCAACCCTAAAATTACAGAAAAATCAACGCATTAGTTATGGAAACTTGAGAAAAAAACCATCGACACACAGAGAGAGAGAGAGAGAGAGAGAGAGAGAGAGAGAGAGAGAGAGAGAGAGAGGAAGTTGAATAGAAACGATTTGAGCAAACATACCCTTGAAGCGTAGTCGGGGGAGTAGCCATAGTCGCGGAGAGAAGACTGCGCAAGCTTACGAGTCAACTCGGCGACGAGGTCGTCGTCCTCGTTTTCAGTCTCCGTAGGGCTAGTCACCAACTCGCCGGGCGAACTCAGATCCGAGTTGAAACCACGCGAGTTCACGAATCCACCGGAGAAACCGTCAAACCTCGCCGCCCTCAACCGGTCAACTCTGAAGTCCGTGAGCAGCTCGTCCTCCGTCAGAAACTCCGACGGCAGCCAAAACCCCAAATCGTCGAATAGAGAGAGAGATGGTAGAGAGAGAAAGAGAGAGAGAGTGAAGAAATAAAATAGAGAGAGGGAGATTATGGTATAATGAAGAAGAAATTGGTGAGAAAAAAAGAGAAAAAGTCAAAAAGCAACTCCAAACCTAAAAAGCAAGGGCATAATAGTCCACCAAAGCAAAAATAGGGTAATTTTTGTGTTTTTAAACATACTAAGCTAATGTTAGTTTTCAAACTTGAAAGTGGGTAAAAACATATATATTCTCTATATTCTAATGCCTTATAAATTAATATTGAAATCATTAAATCAACAAAAAGTATAAATATCAAGGTTCGATTTGTTCATTTTTCTTTCTAAGTTCAAAAAATGAATAATAAAATAAATCGAGCTATGATAATTTTTTTTTTGTTGATTTAATGATTTCAATATTAATTAATAAGGTATTAGAATATATTACAATCGAAAAAATCGAACAAAATAATGTCAAACACGAAGGTGCACACGAAGGTGACTAGCATAGGGTGACATATATATATACCCACTCTTACCATAATACCCCCGCCCTTTCCTAATTCACGAATTTGAGGTAGTGAATTCACTCACACAATTGTTTGAAATCACGAATTCACGAATCTGACGTCGTGAATCCACTCACATAAAATGAGATTGTGAATTCACTCACAAAAATGCCTAAAATAACGAATTCACAAATTTGAGGTCGTAAATTCACTTACAAAAATGCCTGAAGTCACAAATTTTCAAATACAATTCGTGAATTCACTCACATTAAATTCTGAAATCAAGAATTCTCAAATTCAAGTCTTGAATTTAAGAATTTTAACTCAAAAATGCAAATTACGTTTTTATTATACTTTTCAACGAATTTTATTATAATGAATTAATTTATTTTTATAATTATTTATAGGGCTCACTAATTAGGATTTATAATTATTTTTAAGAATTAATTTCGTTTTTTTAATTATTTTAGGGTCAATAAATCTAAAATTATGTGTGTGTTTTTTGTGTGGTTGATGTGTGTGGAATGGGTTTTGGGGAGGATGTGGATTTGTTGGTCTTATAACTTTTTTGATGTACTTTTGTTTAAAACGTGGATAATATGATTTTTTTTTTTTTTTTTTTAATTCTAATAGCTATATTTTTATATCACTAAATAGAAGGGGGTATTTCCCTACTTCCCCTTATTTTTTTCTCCTTCTATTTATTGATCCCTTTAATTTTACTATTAGGCCTAGGGATATGAATATTTCACATGCATTTTACACATAATAATGACTTCAATAAATTATTTTCATAGTAACGTCTATTGCATTTTTATATAGTAATAATTATCTAGTTTTTTTTTTTTTTTTGAAAAAAAAAGAAAATTTGGAGTTGTTGGATAAAATTTTATACTCCTTCTCCTTGTGTTCTTCTTGAATATAAAATTTTCTAAAATTACAAGTACATATGAAATTAAAAGATAATTAAAAATTATAATATATAAATAAAAAATTAGAAATAGATAATCAAATTCGGATATTTAAGTAAACTTTGCAAAATATTATGGAATAATTATACTCCAAATGATTACACTATTCGATCTATATTACTATTATAAAAAGTGTTTTTTTTACAAAATTTGATCTGCCTATTTTACCCTTATCATTAGAATAAATCTTTGAAACAATAATGATATCATTAGAATAGTTTCAGATATGTTTAAATTTAAAAATATACCTTACCCATATTTTAGAATGAATCTTTAAAATATGAATATTATTATTAATATATTCGTACCATTATAAAAAGTTTTTTGATTATAAAATTTGATTTACTTATTTTACCCTTTTTTTTTAAACACCACGAGAGTGGAGGGTTAGGCGGACCCTCAACCTGTATATAACCGAAATAAATCAGAATAAGTTGTGGAAAGAACTAAGACCATCTCCAATCTAGTACTCTATTTTACAGTATGCTATACTTCAAAATGAAGTATCCCGTACTCTATTTTAAAAATCTATTCCAACCACGTACTCTGAATATATTTAATTTATTATTCTTTTATATTTAATTTTAATAACTTAACAATATTGACAAAAATTAAATGAATAATACTGTGATTTATTAACATATATTGTAAATTAAATAATAACTAAATAAAAAAATTATGGCTTCTTGAACTATTAAATTTATGTAATGTTAATTTTTTCTAGAAATACTTTAAATTTTATTTTTATAAATAGGAGTAAATGAAATAATATGATATACGAATTAGTATAATTATTTACAATGAAAAGCATAATTAAATAATTCAATATCTACAATTAATTTTTTTTTTAATATTGAAAATAGAGAATGAAGTATTGAACAGTAAAACTCTATATAGAGTTTTACTGTTCAATACTTCATACTCTAACTGCAAAATAGAGTACGGTTGGAATGACCTCCGTACTCCAAAATGAAGTAATACTTCAAATTGAAGTATGGGTTGGAGATGCTCTAACCAAGATTGGTTAGTCATAAACCTCATACAAGTAAACATAATCCTATCTACGTCCGAACCAAACAGTGGGAGGACTACTGTGAGAAATCGAAGAAACAAAAAAACCAAACACGATACATCGAGAGATCCAAAAATGATCAACTCGTAAGCTAACACCACATAACCTATCATCAAGATGAATATGAAAACAAAACAAGCCAACACTATACATATCTAAATCTAAAGTTGTGGCCAACTGATCCATCCGAACTAACCCCAGAAAGAGGCGAGGTGCAGAAGACGTATCAAAGAAGGACATGGAGTCAGTCTGAGAACCCTGACGCGCCATGAAGTTAGCCGGTCGATTACCTTCCCTTTGAATATGAGAAAATCGAACCTGAATACCTTGTGTTAATGTGGATTGGTTTAATTGTCTTAATTTCAACATAATATTGGGATTCAATGTTTTATTGTAGTGCTACGGTGTCCATTTAGTCGTACTAACTCCAGCTTTATTCTGTTGCAGAGCATCAAGGATCTCTCTTCTCTTATAGAGCTTAACCTATCAGACAACAATATTTCGTCCCTTTCCCTAAATCTGGTTGGTTCAGAAATTTCTTCCGTTTCCTCTCTACTGTTCCGTGTTTCCTTTCAATTGATGAATAACTGTCTCCATGTTCATAGATTTTAGTACCCTTGTTTATTGTTTGTTGTTTGGTGTTCATAAATTCTATTCCAACGTAGCACATTTGATATAATGCTTTGTTGCAGCATGTTTTACGTGGAGAGTGGATTTCATATGTGGCATAATTATGTCTACGGTGTGGTGTTAGAGTTTATATGGTATAAGGATTTTTTCCTTATTATTTTATATGAAGAATCACACGTATATGGTAAAGATATACATGAAGATCCGATTCTACTCCAATAAGGTTATGTTGGTCCCGGGAAAGAGTAATTGGTGTATGGGAGAGGGGGGGGGGGGGGGGGGGGGGGGGAATACACCAATAACCAACCTTTTCTGACTTTTATAAAATCAGGTCGATCTAAAGGTCGATTGTCAAGGTCGACCCTATCAGAGGCAGTTTGATCTATCAAGCTTGTATGGTATCAAGCTTGATTTATCAAACTGTTGTTAATGCGGAAGTTGGTGGAGGTTGATTTACTCTTTGAAAAATCTTAAGGCTGGTGAACAGTAGTAGGTTGATGCGTGATATGCAGGTTGATGCTAGTCAGTTTGATAATAAAATATAAGGGCGATAACTAAAGAGAGAGAGAGAAAGAGAGACACCGCGATTTAGCGTGGTTCGGAGAAGCCCTCCTACGTCCACGTCAGGTCGACTCGACCTGAGAATCCCTTTACCTTTGGATTCAACCTCTCTCTTATTTATACTGACTGAGTATCAGTTCTAGATACAATCTAACCTGAAAATATCTAGACACGAGTTTTGGGTCGTGACCCTTACAACCTTCGTACTGAAATGTACAAACAACCTTTCACTTTTACAGAGCTTGACTAACTCTATAATAGCGAAAATAAAAACAAGCTTTCTAACTTCGAACAAGTCGGAGAAGAAGTTGTTGAACAATCGACAAGCAGCAGTGAACGCTTCGTCGTTGTGGTGTTTATCGGAATCGGAAACCTCTCTTCGTCAAGTGTTTGGGAAACTAATCGGATTTTGAACACTTGAATGGATATGAACTTTGAGAGAGATTTGGGCAGAGATATGGCGTTGATAGCTTGTGTTTCCCGTGCTTGAATCCGATAATGGCTGAAGTATTTATAGGCAGTTTTGAAAAACTAGCCGTTGGAGTCAGGCTGACGTGGCACTAGCCGTTGGAAGCTGACTCACTTCTAGCCGTTGGGAATATTCGTCCTTGCTGGCACTCGACGTGGCAAGGATCAGGTCGTGATGCTCCATGAAGGCGGAGCATCGACCTTGATTGATAATCCAGCTCTTGAAATCTTCTAAGTCAAAGCGGGCTGGAAGCTTGATAAGGAAGGTCGATAGACAGGCTGATGATCCAGCTCGATCCAATTGAGGCAGGTCGATACATCGACCTTTCTCTTACAGGGTGGATCGAACTTGATTCTAAACATTAGAGGGCATCGACCTGCACTAACAGGTAGCAGGTCGATCTATCGGCCTTGACCCTAAACAAGTAAATTATGCCTAAGTGTGGTTTCGATAAACATCATCAAAATCAAACTGCAAGGGGTTCCCAACAATTTCCCCCTTTTTGATGATGTCGAAACCGAACACTTTACAAATAATTCCTAAGATATAAGACACTGAAAGATGGTATCAGAGCTTGATAATTTTTAATCATGAAGATTGATAAGGAATTATAAGAAGGCAGATAATGACATAAATAAATAAAGCAGTAAAGGCAGATGCCTGGACAAAGAGATATTGTCGTCAGGACGAAAGATGATTTTTGCTTCATTAAGCTCGATAGCAGAATACATAGAGAATTTACAACAGGCTGAGAGCATAAATGAATAACAAAAAAATTACAAAATCATCTAACTACATCTGCTGGATCTTGGCTCGGGCTGCTATTCTCTCTTCCTGGACCTGCTCCCTCGACTTCGACTGCATACTTGCATAAATTCCATCCCTGATTCGGCGGAAGTCAGGATCGGAATTTGAAACATTTACGCCCAGGCCGATGGCGGTCTGTGCGATGTATTGGTCGACCCGGGAGTAATCCAAGTATCCGGAATCACCAAGAAACAAGGGCGTGAAGAATTGTTTTGCTGGCGCCCTTATCATCACACCGACCTCTGCAGCTTACTTCCGAAGCTCACCAATGAAATCTTGGTAAGGGAATTTAAGCATGTAAGCTGCATAGGCGTCATCGGCATCGGCAGGAAGTGAGGGGTCCTGGATCCAGTAATGCAGGAGGATGAAGCAACTGTTAAGCTCCCACAACAGGTTGTTCTGAGATTCGTCGAGCCATTCAACGACCTGCTGCTGAACTCCAGCATTCAAAACAAGGGCGGACTGGCTGATCCAGTCCAACTCCCTTTTCTTCCTAGCTTCAGCAGCCCGGCGTTCGGCCTTGAAACGCCGCTGCTCTTCTGGATTTGAGGCCTGCTCCGGTGTTACACCAGCCAGAGTCATAGCAGAAATTAGATCGGCCTCGGCAGCCAATCGAGCTTTGGCGGCGGCAGCCTCGGCAGCACCAAGAAGAGAAATTGGATCGGCCTGGGAGGCAACGGCCTTGGAGGCAACGGCCTTGGAGGAGACAGCCTGGGCAGGCTTCTTTTGAGGAGGAGGAGGAGGAGCCACGGAAGTTGAAGGAGTTTTGGATTTGGAAGTCTTCTTCTTCTTCGCGGCGGCGGCGGCTCTTTCTTCTTCCCCCTTTTCGACATAATCAGAAAGGGCTTTGATGAGGGAAAGAAGAGTCGCATCCTCCTCCTGCAGCTTGGTCACGGCATCCTTCAACTCCTGTTGACCATTGAGAAGGGAGGAGATGGTGTCGTGAATGGCGTTGATTTGATCGTTGGAGGTCGATGCCGAGTTGGAGACTGAAGAAGTCAGATTGGATACTCGCTCATCGACCTTGGCCAAATCTTCCAACACTTCCCCGATCTGGTCGCGGGACGCCATATTGAGTTCCTCGAGCTGGCCAGGCAGGAGCTTGTCAGTATATTCCTTCAGCAGCCTCACGGCAAAGTCCGTGACACGCTCCCTGGCAGCTTCATCGGCCTGGATCTTGGCATCTTTGACAATATCGACCCGGGCCTCAGCTACAGCCTGTTTGATCTGCTCGGGAAGGCTGGTGATGATGGACTCGAGCTTGGCAGAGATTGTATCGAGCACCACCTCCACATCAGCCTTTGAAATTTGAGAAGTCGGAGCAGCAGCATCAAGAAGCTGATCACCACCCTTATTCCTGGATGGCGATTGCTCCGGAGTTTGAATCAATTCAAACTCGTCTCCAGCTTCTGCGGCGGAATTGTAGAGAGCACGAGAGTTGATGTAGAGGAGGCGAAGGTCGATGCCCAGAATTTTGGCCTCGACCTTCATGCGGCGCAGCACAAGAGATCGAAAGTTTGAGGCCGCATCCCCCACATTGAAGAAACCAAACTCCGCTTCCAGCGCCAACTCCTCGACCTTCAGGTCGTCGAGAGTAACGACCTGCAGCAAGGCCTCGAAGACAAAATAATAACTCGACTTACAATCCAGATAGAACTGGAGGCGAGTGGCGAGGTCGAGAGTCTTGGGGAGTTGGGCTATCCCTGGCATCAGGTCGATGACCTTCAGCCTGGCCTCGGCCTTCATGGCGGCGACCTGGGAGTGAGCAGCAGACATCGGCTGCTCAGAAAATGGCTGGATCGGCAGCACTACGTCCTCCTCCATGGGCACGTCCCGAATGGGGGAAGACAGAGAGTCTTCAGCAGTGAGATCCTGGATCTCAACGGATCCAGCTCTTTGGACTGGGGGGGATCTCACTGGAGAGGGAACAACGACCTGCGGAGAGGATGCAGGGCGTTGCTTCGAGGCGGACGGCTCGGCGGCGGAACGGACTGGAGATGGAGTCCGTTCGGCAGAATGAGAGGGCGATGAAGAGGGTGATGGCTCCCTGTGAGGAGGTGCAGACACCTCGAAATCCAGAGGGAGGATCTTGTGAAACGGCCTGGGTGGATCACCAGAGGCCGACTGCGTCCTCCGTGGAGGAGTCTTCACAGCTAGAGCCTTCTTGGCAGGGCGAGAAGGAACCAGGTCGACATCGGCCTTCCTCTTCTTTTGGACGGGTCGATCTGGAATCCTCCAACCAACCTTGGATTGGCCGGTCTTGGCGAGATGCTCCCTGACTGAGTCTGGGGAGTTGAAATAAATTTGCGGCGCCACCCCTATCTCCATCTCCAGTTGGTGGAGATCTTTTGGAATAAACAGAGGGGGGAAGACCGGATCAATGGACCATTTCCTATTCTTGAAGTTAGAAATGATAATACAAGTGGCCTTCGTCCCAAGGCGCATCGGCCTTTTCTCGTTGTGGAGAGACACTTTCACTACGGCCTCTCCCTCCGTCTCGTAAACGATCTGTCTGGCCTCCTCCCAGAGCAGCGAGACCATCAATTTGGCCCAACTAATGGGCAGGTCGAGGATTACGGCCGTCAAAATTTGAAATTTGAACGGGGTGACCTGGTCGTAATTCTCGATGTGCCCTAGAAGGCACTTCTGCACGAAGTCCATTAGGAGGCGGAATTTGGGACGCAGCTCGTTCCTTTTGAAGGCTACTGGCACGTACTGCCTTTGCTCGATCAGCACTCGATCTGCAACCTGCTGCAGTTGATCTCGAGAAATATCCGAGAGCTGCAACGTCCCTCCTTCACCAATACCGAAGGCAGCCTTCACCGCGTCAAGAATGTTGATGGTGACCATGGCTTTCTGGGTTCCGAGGGAGACTGTGTGGGAAGACACGGACTCGTCCTCGTTCCAGTTGTAGAAGAAGGCACATACTAGCTTGGGTAGACTCTTCGCCGGCCGGTGGGAGATAATCTGATGGAATGGGAAGCACTTCTCCACCAGGGCGAACATGGAGTCTAGATCGCGAAAACCGTAGTTTTCGCGCACCATGTATGGCTCGTACTTGATGCGAGCAGTCAAATAGTCCTCGATTTCCGACCATTGCAATTCCTTTCGGCCGGAGGTTGAAACTTTTTCTGCCATTGTTTTTCCTGCAAGTTTTCGAGAGAGATTAGAAAAATAAAACCAGTGAAGAACTTGACAGAAAATAAAAACATAATCGTTGAAAAGAGTACAAACCACCGAGAGTGATTTGATGCAGATAGTGAGTAAGCAGAAAAACGAAGAACACGACGGCGGCAGTTTAAATTTTTGCAGAGAAAAATTAGGTTTTTCGAAGAAGATGATGAGAGTAAGTAAAGTTTGAGAGAAAACTGCATGCCATATATATAGAATTTTCGAACGGTTGTGATCGTTCGAATTTGAAAAGGTGAAAATCTCTCTTTAATTTTCATCCACACGATGGGTGCGCGTGAAATGTGAAACGTTACACATTCGCGCGTGAGATATTGAAAACGTGCGATAACTTGCACTTTTGCAGAGAGAAGGCAGGGAATTAAATGCAGCCTCGGTCAATGTGTCAATATTTGACACTTGACTGGATGTTTTACAAAAATGGTAATCATTACTCCCTTTTTCCTCATTTTCTGCAAATTATCAGACCCTTAAATAATGAAACACATTGAGAAATAAATAACATTAATAAATGAAGAAATCAATGCGTATTAAAGAAGTTATAAGACAAAAGGGTGATACTCCCCTTTTGATTCTTCCTTCATAAATGCAGTTGCATTCAGGTTGATATCGGCCTGTTGATATCGGCCTTGTGGCATAGAACGGCCTGTCGAAGTTGACGGCCTGGGGGGAAGACATCGGCCTGGCGAAATAAACGCCCTGGACATGTGATATCGGCCTGGCGAAATGAACGGCCTGGACTTATAATATCGGCCTTTGTTCCCCCTCAAATGATGGATTATTTTGGCCAAGTGTTCCCCCTCAATTGAGGAACACAGGTCGATCTGTTGAATAGCCGACGGTCTGTTTATGGACATGGTCTGTTTATGGACACGGCCTGTTGACAGATACGGTCTGTTGACAGACACGGCCTGTCCAAATAGTAACTCCCTGTTCAAATGGTAACGGCCTGTTGAGAGTTGACGGCCTGTTCCCCCTTAATATCTGCCTGTTTGTAAAGAGACGGCCTGCTTGTTGGTCCCTATTGTTGGTTCCACACAAGCTTTTGAAAGATGTGGCAGGCTGATGAGGAGATAACGGTCTGTAGGCTTACGATCGGCCTGATGACTCAACATTTAATAACCCTAGCTTTCCACATAGCATTTTGAATCTTTCTTCGGCTAGAGGTTTGGTTAGAATATCAGCTCGTTGAATGTCAGTGTGTATCTTCTCAATAACCACGTTCTTCTTTTCCACGTGATCACGAATAAAGTGATGTCGAATATCCACGTGTTTGCATCTTGAATGAAGAACTGGATTCTGAGTAATGGCGATGGCACTCGAGCTGTCGCAGAATATAGGCACTTCACTGACTTCAACTTCATAATCTTTAAGTTGTTGTTTGATCCACAGATTAGTGCACAACAACTTCCTGCGGCCATGTACTCGGCCTCTGTGGTGGAGGTGGCTACTGAGGTTTGCTTCTTTGAAAACCATGAAATCAGCTTGTTTCCGAGAAAATGGCAAGTACCCGAGGTAGATTTCCTATCGAGCTTGCACCCTGCATGATCAGAATCTGAATACCCTGTAAGCTGCAAATTATCATCACAAGGATACCAAAGACCTAGATTTGTGGTTCCTTTGATGTAACGAAGGATTTTCTTTGCTGCTTCCAAGTGGGATTCCTTCGGATTAGCTTGAAATCGAGCACACACTCCAACTGCAAAAGTGATGTCAGGTCGACTAGCAGTTAGATAAAGTAATGAACCAATTATACCCCTGTACTGAGTTATGTTGGCAGGTTTTCCTTCGGGATCCGGGTTGATCTTCCCACCAGAGAGCTTCGGTATTTTGACAGGCTTGCTGTCTTTGACACTGTTGGGAATTGTTATGGACCAACTTGTTAAGGGGGAACTATAAGGGATACTTGATAAACGAAGTCATTTATTTTGATTGGATCCCAAAACCCCAAGTGTCCAACTCCCAGGCGACCCATTTTGATGTAGTTAATAGGTTAGAATTTTTCTAAGCCTAAACTGTTAGGATGGCTTTATTTTGCTTAGCTATAAACTGCAGGAATTCAAGTGAAGGCCACTCGCTTGAGTGTGTTTTTCCAAAGCGAAGCAAGTCTAGCAAACTGAAGTGAAGCGTGCCGAAACCAGCGAAGCGAAGCGACCGCTACAGTGGAGTCAAAGTAAAGCCACCAAAGCGAAGCAAAGCGAGCGCTACAAAGAAAAGCTGAAGCGAGTCAACGTGGGTCAACGCTTATTAAAGCGGTCACTACGAAACTTTGTTTTTCAAAGCGACCCACTACAGTATGATTCTGAAGCGACTCACTTCAGAGCGGACGCTACAACTTCAAAGCAAAGCAAGCCACTACCTACCAGAAAGCGACAGTTCAACTCCCGCCCATATTTTGAACTCCAGTCAACAGGAGATCGTAGCATTAATTACGAAATCTCCACGTGTCGAAAGCGGAGTGGAGCGGAAGAGTTGACTGCCAGGCCGACAAAGGCACCGCAGCAGTACTGGCTCGCCCCAGTTACTGTTAAGTTTGTAACTTAGCCATTTTTGGCAAAGAGACAAACTGGGCTCCTGCAAAAGCTACTGCCTGCGCAAGTACTGTCGAGAGGAGGAGGGACAAGGCCACCAACCAAGCAACGGATCTAAGCCATCCCTCCGCCTATAAATAGTGAAGGATGAAGACGAAGAAAAGAGAGAACACTACTTGAGCATTCGAGCGCATACAGCAAACAAATACTCCCAGCCTTCGAACAAATCTTCGAGTTTTTGTTTCCAAGTGTTCTCCGAGTTTCCAGTTCATCGGAACTCGTCTTCACAGCCTTCACACTTAGATTCTAAGCCCACTTCATACATCCGAAGCTTAGAAGAAGAACTCTAGCCAATCTTTGCATCTATTGTAAAGAGTTCTTCATAGTGTGTTCGTCAACCAAAACCCTATACTTCATTTGTTAGGTTTTGAGTGTGTCGTTAGGTTGTCCAGATCCAAGGCCCTTCTTTCATCGATTGAAGAAGCCTCGATCGTAGAGTTGAGATCCAAGCCTACACTTACATCGTTTGTGTAAAGCTCGATCGAAACTAGGCCGTAAGGAGAGCCCGGAATCTCCCTGTTGTTCGGACAGAAACGAGTGAAGTTTCGTGTCCAGTTTAGGTCTTAGTAGTGAACCCGTAATCACTGCATTGTTCGTCAGATCCAGGCGAGTGAAGCCCGATCTTGACCAGGTTTTTGAAGGACCCGTAACCTTCAAGTTCTTGAGTGAAGAGAACAGTTGCCGTCGTGCAACAAAGTGGACGTAGGAGCGTTATCTCCGAACCACTATAAATCTTCGTGTCGTATCTCTCTAACCCTAAACTCTTTATCTTGTTTATCCATTGCACTTGCATCTAAACAACTTAATCTGGATATTTTAAATACTTAGGAGAAGATTTTAGCTCACCAAATTCCGCATATACGAGTAAAGACTCCCTCTTGATCAAGTGTTCACTTCGGTCAAGCAGGCAAGCTACATACTTTAGATCTAGCTTCAGCTAGGTGTTAAGTTTTTACGAGATCTTTACTTGTTACTCTGAGTTAAGGGATTTGAAGTTGAAAAACTTCAAAATACGTATTCACCCCCCCCCCCCCCCTCTACGTATTTTTCCCATTAACAAACCGGGACCAACAAGTGGTATCAGAGCAGCGGTTCTTTCGAGCCTCTGCTTTGCATATCCGAAGTGAGTCCCCACTCACTTCACGTTGTCTCACTGAACCGGATCCTATTTCCTAAGTGCATCAAAATCTCACCCACGCATACTGCATTACTACTAACTGTTTACCATGAATGCTTCTAGTCTTCCACAGTTTTCCATTGAAGGCTACGAGATCTGGAGCTTCCGTGTGGAGAGCTTCTTATGCTCCGTCCATGACCGCATGTGGGAGGTCATAGAAGATGGACCTATCACAATCAAGAAGAGCATCACTGTGGATGTTCCAGCAGCGGAAGGACGAGCAGCTCATGTTCGACAACAACTAGTAGACAAGGACAAAGATGAGTACACTCCCAACGAATTCAAGATTGCCAATCTTGACAAGATCGCACGCCACACGATGCAGAGCACCGTGTCGGACGCCTATCTTCCAAGGATTAGGAAGTGCGCAACAGCGAAGGAGATGTGGGAAACCCTAGCTCTCATTTCTCAAGGCACTGACAAAATCAAAGAAAACAAACTTGCCGTACAAATGCGGGAGTTTGAAAGCCTGATAATGAAGCCAGGAGAATCCATCGACACCTTCGAACTGAGAGTCACCAACATCACTGCAACTCTCAACTCGCTTGGGAAGGAACTCACGGATAAGGAAGTCAACCTGAAGATTGTTCGAGCTCTCACTAGGAAGTGGCAGACAATGAAGGAGCTGTATCTAGCAACCAAGGATCTATCAAAGCTCACACCGGAGATACTGTTTTCCGAACTCAAAGCTCACGAATTCGATCTGAATCGAATGAACCTCGACGAAGAGGATGAAGCGCCCACTACGTCAAAAGGAGTAGCTTTTAAAGCTGCTGAAGGGCCAAGCGAGCAGTCGCTAGCCAAGATGACGAGGGAAGAGTTGGAAGAACACATTGCGTACTTATCCAAGAACTTCAACAAGATGAACTCTCGAGTGGGCAAATACAAAAGGTTCTACAAGCAGTACAAGGGGAGGAGCACTGATGCTCGAGAAGGAAAAGGGAAGAGAGAAGAGACGACAAAGTCGATCCCGAGAGACATGATGGAAGTGGAGTGTTACCACTGCCACAAGATGGGTCACTACAAATCCGATTGCCCAAAGCTGAGTGCGAAGGAGCGTGAAGAACTCAAAGCAAAGAGGGATGCTCCAAGGCAAGCGCTTGTAGCAAGTGAAGCTCCGGTCGCTTCAACTGAAGATCCACAAAGCGACTCAGACGCATTCACTGATCCCAACTCCAGTGATGGAGAGGATCTTGGATTTATGGCGCTCACCGATGAAGAAACAGGAGAGGTATTCATCTATCCCTCACCCAGTTCAATTACACTCGCACACACACACCAAGAGGAAGCAAATTCCTCTGCATGGAGTGGTTTGTTTGACAAACACCAGAAACTGTCAAGTGACCACGAAGTGCTGCAACAAGCTCTGTCTCAAAGCGAGAAGGAGAACCGAAAGCTAGCCACTGAGCTTGATCAAGTCAAACTTAATCTAAGGGCTATGACTAGTAAGTTCGAGGATCTCTTCGTGAGACATCAAAGCTTGGAGGGAAGGTATGAAGCCCAATCCACTCTAGTTGCCAACTTAAACAAAGCTTCATATGCTAGACAGGCACTAGAAAGTTCTCTTCTACCTTTTGGTAGAAACGGAGGACTTGGATATGAGGGTGGACCTTCCAAGCCAACTGTCTTTGTTGGTGCTTCAAACACGACACCATCAGTCACTTTGGAAATGCCCACTGCATCCAAAGCGACCACTAACAAAGACAAAGGCAAAATGGCTGAAAACCCTAAGAAGAAGCCAATGAAGATGTCTATATCCTTAAGGGCAGAATCTAAGGGTAAGCAAAATTCAACAATCCCTAGCACTCACCATGCTAAAGTTTACCAATCCAAAGGTAGTGGAAAAACTGTTGAAGCTTCTAAGTTTCAGACCAAGACACCAGAGACAAAGGATCTCCCTTTCAAGAAAAGGAGTAATGTCTATGTGTCACGTTATCCGGACTGGAGATGGTCCAACCGGACTAACATTGAGGGGGAAGAATTCGAAGGACCAAAGAGGTCGCTTCGAACTTCCAAGGTTACTCAAGCGAGTCAGGGTCAAAACCCTAGTTGGACCGCTTTGAGGAAACCAAGCGAGCCGCTTCGACAGACTAGAAACCCTAAGTCAGTCTCTAAACCCAAAGCTAATCCGAAGCGAGTCGCTTCAGGATTTAAGCAAAATGGGAAGAGCATAGGTAGGACTGAAGCAAGCCGCTACCCCTCTTGCACACACTGCTGCACATGTGAAGCTGCTTTAAGGCAGAAGTCACAGTTTTCGAAGGTCGAGAAACCCAAAGCACAAGCTCCCTTTCAAAAGAAAGTGAAGCAAGTGTGGGTACCTAAGGGAACTAACCTGCAAGGACCCAAACTGATTTGGGTACCAAAATCTGTCTAATTGCAGGTGGGCGCCGTGGATCCCATGCCAAATGAGGGTCATCAAATCTGGTACTTGGACAGTGGATGTTCGAGACACATGACCGGCATGAAAGCTCTACTTCAAGACTACATTGAGAAGAAGGGTCCACACGTAACCTTTGGTGACAACTCTCGAGGAAGCACCAGAGGATACGGCGCACTGAAAGTTGGAAAGCTCACGATTGAAGAAGTCTCCTACGTGGAAGGACTGAAGCACAACTTGTTATCCATTTCACAGTTCTGTGACAAAGGATACAAGGTGGAATTCATTTCCAACAAGTGCATAGTAAAGAGCAACCTTTCATCCCAGATTGTGCTTACTGGAATAAGACAAAGGAACGTCTATATAGCACAATGGGATAGCTGCAAAGTGGAGACGTGCTTAGTAGCAAGGAGTGCTACAGAGATTGGATGGCTATGGCACAGACGCTTGAACCATCTTAACTTCAAAGCCATCAATCGCTTAGCTCGTAAGGGTTTGGTGCAAGGCATGCCAAATGAAGTCTTCATCAAAGACCATCCATGCTCACCATGCCAACGAGGGAAGCAGACAAAGACGCACTTCGCCAGTCTTGAAGAAGCCTCTTCCAAGCGAGTGCTCGAGCTACTTCACATGGATCTGTTTGGTCCAGTTACTCCAGTTAGTATAAATGGTAGGAAGTACACTCTAGTTGTAGTCGACGACTTTTCTCGCTACACTTGGGTCGTATTTCTCTACAGCAAGAAGGAGACTCTGACCAAGCTACCACAACTGCTCAAGCGATTGGCTGTGGAGAAGAATCAAGCTATCGTGACCATCCGCTCCGATAAAGGCACAGAGTTTTTGAACTCTACCATTCAAGCTTACTGCACGGAGCATGGCATAGCACATCAGACCTCCTCAGCACGCACACCACAGCAGAATGGAGTTGCTGAAAGAAGAAATCGAATCATCAAGGAAGCTGTTCGAACTATGATAGCAGACTCAAAACTTCCAATGAAGTACTGGGCTGAAGCTGCCAATACTGCATGCTACACGCAGAATCGAACACTTCTCTGCAAACGGCACGACAAAACACCATATGAAATATGGACAGGGAGAATTCCTAACATATCTTATTTCCATATTTTTGGTTGTAGGGTCTTCATCCATGACAATGGGAAGTCACAGTTGAAAGCCTTTGAAAGCAAAGCTGATGAAGGAATATTCTTAGGATATTCTACATCAAGCAAAGCCTTTAGGGTGTTCAACTGTAAAACCCTAATTGTGGAGGAATCACCCCATGTCGTATTTGATGAATCTTCTTTAAGTCATCCACAGGAACAGGATCAATCTAAAGACGAAAAGTCAAGCGAGGAACCCATTAACACTCTTACTTGGGACATAATTGAGGATGAAGAAGAAATCAAAGGCTCAAGCGAGCAGAAGGTCCAAGGAAAGGATGAAGCTGCCCCCAAGACTCCTGAAGCGAGTTCAGGCGAAGCACCCAATCCAGTCGCTTCAGATGGTGAAGCGAGTGACAAGGAAGACGATGAAGATGAAGCTGGCGGATCCAAGCGCGCGTGGCTCAAAGATCACTCACCAAGTCAAATCATTGGAGATCCATCCAAGGGTGTAGTGACCAGAAGACAAGTGTTTGGAGAAAGTGCCATGTTCAGCTGCTTTCTCTCAAACATTGAGCCGACAAGCGTAGAAGAAGCCTTAGCCGATTCAAATTGGGTGATCGCCATGCAAGAAGAGCTGAACCAGTTCACCAGAAACGACGTATGGTACCTCGTGGATCGTCCCAAATTTCAGCACGTTATTGGCACCAAATGGGTGTTCAAGAACAAGACGGACGAGGACCACAACGTAGTAAGGAACAAGGCGCGTCTCGTTGCCAAAGGCTACTGCCAAGAGGAAGGAATCGACTTTGACGAGACCTTCGCTCCAGTGGCACGACTTGAAGCTATCAGATTGTTTCTAGCCTATGCAGCAACCAAGAAGTTTAAAGTCTATCAAATGGATGTGAAGAGCGCGTTCCTGAACGGTGAATTGAAGGAAGAAGTGTATGTGGAGTAGCCACCGGGTTTCGAGCAAGGAGACAAAGTGTACCGCTTGAAGAAAGCTCTATATGGGTTGAAGCAAGCCCCCAGAGCTTGGTACGATACACTTTCTCAATTCCTAGTGGAAAATGGATTTCACAAAGGAAAGATAGATCGAACCCTATTCACGATCAACCATGGAGAAGATATGCTATGGGTTCAGATCTACGTAGATGACATCATATTTGGGTCACCAAATCAGTCGCTTAGCGAGAAGTTTGGAGAGCTGATGAGGACCAAATATGAGATGTCAATGATTGGCTTGATGAGCTGCTTTTTAGGTCTTCAAGTGAAGCAGCAGGATGATGGTATCTTCATCAATCAAGCAAAGTATACTAGAGACATGCTTGCCAAGTTTGGTATTCAGCATGCTAAAGCTGTGAAGATTCCAATGAATACCAACTGGAAGATGGAGCCAGACGAGGAAGGAAAATCTGTGAATCCTACAGATTATCGTGCCCTAATTGGGTCACTCCTCTATCTCACTGCAAGCAGGCCAAATATTGCTTTTGCAGTCGGAGTCTGCGCTCGATTCCAAAGCAACCCCAAGCACAGCCATCTTGAAGCTGCCAAAAGAATTCTTCGATATTTGAAGGGCACTATCAATATGGGGCTGTGGTATCCAACGGAGGACAATCTGGAGCTCACTGGATACTCAGACGCTGACTATGGAGGGTGCCGAATTGATAGGAAATCAACTTCGGGCACGTGTCAGTTCTTGGGAAGCAAGCTGATCTCATGGTTCTCAAAGAAGCAGACGAGTGTAGCCACTTCAACGACTGAAGCCGAATATATGGCCGCAGGAAGCTGCTGTTCTCAAATTCTATGGCTTCGCCAGCAGTTGAAGGACTACAATGTTGAAGCGAATGAAATTCCGATTTTCTGCGACAACAACAGTGCTATATGCATCTCGCAGAATCCAGTGCTACACACCAGATGCAAGCACGTGGAAATCCGACATCACTTCATTCGTGATCATGTCGAGAAGAAGGATATCAAGCTCGAGAAAATTCATACCGATCTCCAGCGAGCAGATATCCTCACCAAGCCTCTAGCTGAGTCTCGTTTCAATCAGCTATGCATGGAATTAGGGTTGTTAGACCCTGGTGAAGAATGCTAGATCCAGGATGCACGAAGGAGTGGTCGCTAATTTTTCGTAGCGTCACTCGCTTCGGATCTTCACCTACTCAAGCGAATCACTTTAAGATCTCACTCGCTTGAAGAAGGAGAAATAAGGTGGAGCAAGGTGGAGTGTTGGAAGACGTTCCCTACCCGCTTACAGGAATTGTTAAGCCATTGGTTAAGGGGGAACTATTGTTTACTCTCGGAGCAAGCTACTTCCAAAGCGAGCAAGGAAAGCTGCTACCTAGCCTAGGATTCCTAGCGAGTGGGTATAAACACTCGCAAGTGCCGTTTCTAGTAACGGTTGTGGGGTCTTGTATCGGGCCTTCCCACGTAAAAATGGTGAAAGATTAGGCAGGGCTGGCACCTAGACCTTGTGTCCTCTTCCCATCTTTCCGCCGAAGAGGAGCAAGTCTTCTCATCTCCTTCATCGTGGATAAATATCCATTCATTACTCACTCTTCACTGAGTTGAGCTGCCGGATGTCTATCCATTCCCCTCTCATCTTGAACTTTGCATCGCTTCAATTTGCCCAATGTTTGGTCAAAGCGAGTCGACTGCAAGTTCATTCTGTAGCATGTAGAAGGATGCTTGAAGGTTTACCTTTTTCTACAAAAGGTTGCAGGGCTGGTGACATGCTTCTGCGTAGAATACGAGATTGTCTTGTCAGAGCATTCTCATTGTCATCCTGTCCATTTCTGCTCTGAGATAAGGACTTGTACTCATCCCCCATTCATCGTGAATATGTACACTTATGTGAAGCTCCCCTCTGGGTTGTAGTAAGCTTGTGTACTATATTCATTTCCTCCCTCATTCACTTCGATGGAGGACTCTCTAATTCGTAGAGAAAGATGAATGCCATGAAGACGAATGCCAAGAAGATGGGATACACAACAAGTAATAAACATTCCAACAAGTGGAATCAACACACGCAGTCATCAACAAGTGGAATCAATCAATCAACGTGTGGTATCAATCTCCTACGAAGTGAGATTGACTGGTAAGCATTTCAATTTTAAGTACACTAAATGAGCTGAAGCGTGCTTGAAACCTTCACTCACTACGTGGAAAATATGAAATGAATCTGACACAAATACGAAGAGGAAAACACTCTTGTTTATCCTCGAAGTATGTAAGTCAGAAACATTTTAAATTAAGTAAAGAAATTTAATTTCTTATTCCAGTCGCTTCAAATGGCCAAGCGAGTGCTTCGTCACTCAATGCTAGCCATCGCAAGCGAGTGCGGAACAGTCACGTAAAGCAAGTACTCCGCAAGCGAGTGAATGCCGAAGTGGCTACACTTGAAGCGAGCGGATACGAAGCAAAGCGTATGAGCTGTCTGCACTCGAGTGCCTATTTTACTTTCTGCCAAGCATTTAATGCAGTGGCGCGTAGAAGAAGAAATGACAGGCGCGTGGACGTCAAAGCCGAGGAAAGCGGGAAAAATCGCACTCAATCCAGCCGTCGAATCTGAACCGTCTCGAAATCCCAACCGCTGGATTGACTACTGTTGGAGAGACGAATCATCAACAGCCACGTGGCCACGTCAAGCGGAATTGGCGGTTCACTTTTCAGTGATGACTCCGGACACGTCAGTTCCATCACCGGAGGTCGCCGCCTACGCACAAAACCCTAGGAGTGATTTTACCAGAATGCCCCTGCCACGTCAGCCAAGATCTTACTCTATATATATTTGCAACGAGGCAGAACTGCAAAACTTTCACAGCCTTCAAAATTTTCCATTCTCGTGCTTAGATCTGCAACCTCTGCAACTCACGAGTCTCAACCCCTTTCTATTTCATCGTAAAAACTCTCTTCAAATTCCTTTCAAATTCACGATGGGCAAGAAGAAGAGTACAGAAACGATGGAGAAGTTCATGTCAAATATTGGCGATCACATCAACGTCGAGCCCCATCTCGACCCGATCGTCATAGAGAAGGATGGTTTCTTCCGTAGAGCCGTGACCACGGCCGGTCTATGGAAGTTCGTAACTTTGGTTCCGACGAAGATTCTGGCTAAAGCCATCGGAGAGATTCTGCTGAATCTGAAGAAGGAACAGAATACATCTTCCTTCACCAATCCACGAACCAGGAAGCCGGTGGAAGTTGATATGAGTGAACTCATCAAGGTGTTCGATCTACCAAGAGAAGGAGGAGATTCTCTGCTAGATCTAGGCCTTTCTGCCGAAGTTCAGTATGATCGATTTAAAGTTGCCAGAGCAGATCCGAATTTCAAGGATGCCAACATTCGCAAAAGTCTCAAGGAACCGTTCAATCTCATCTGCGAACTCTTCACGAAGAGTATCGCATGCTACGTTGGTTCCCTCGACACACTGTCGGAGACTAAGATGATCGGCACCACCATGATCATCGACAGCCTCACTGGAACAAAGTTTAACTGGCACGGGTGGCTTCTCAAGCAAATCCACGAAGCTGCTGACGATTTCGCATTTATTCCAGGAACTGCAAACGAGATCCTTCGAAAAGGAAAGTTAAAATTCTTCTCAAGGCTGTCTGTCGCACTGGAGAAAAAGTATCCAGAAATAATGTGGCCGGATTCTGACACGACCATATACAACAAGCAAACCATCTACTACGACTCGTGGAGGAAAACCAAGACTTTGATGGATCTGGGACTTCTGGAAGTTGAAGTGCCCATTGCAAGACCAGTTGCCGAAAGGCAAGCTGAGGAAGGCCAAGAGAGAGTGATCGCTTCACCTGTGAAGCGAGCCAGGTCCAAGCGTACCAGAACAAAGATGAAGCTAGTCACTTCGCTTGTCCAAGATAGCGAGGCAATGGAGAAGCCGCTCGAGGACATCGAAGTGACCCAACCTCAGCCTTCACCAACCAAAGTCCTATCCCCTCTACTCCGAATCACCCAAAACCCAGAACCCCAATCTTCATCAACCCAACAACCACCAAAACAGACAACCCCCCTCTCTCCCCATGAAGAAGAGTCAGCATCTTCTTTCCATATTCCCACTGTGCCATTTCTCAGCACAGATGAAGCTGCTGCTTACACCACATTCACCCAACTTCAATCCCAGCCTATACAACCACCACCCACCGAAACTATCCAGATTTCAGAAACCCAAGAAACCTCATCACCTACCCAATCCCCCTCGACATCTGCAGCTACAGCCGACACCGCCCAAACTATTGGAGAACTCCCCATCATCCCTCAGTTCATAACCCCTGCCCTCTCTGAACACAAGCGGGCTCTCGAACGCTTTGCTCTAGACAGAAAGCAAGCCGCGGAGACAATCAACCTCCGCTACAATCTTAGCTCCGCAAGTGTTGAATGGAGCGACATATTCTACACAAATGTCGTTGATTCTCTGACGTACATTACATATCGTGGAACAGAATACTTCAAAATCTTCAAGCTCCTAAAAGCATTCACTGAGGAAGAACTAATCCAGTTGGAAGCCAAGCTACTGAACTTCATGGACGTGAGTGGCTTCCATGTCTTCCTCGAAGGGACCAGCTTCTGGGAGACGCTGGATGCAAAAGTGAAAGAAGCATATCCACTCACCTCAGTTCCGAAGCGAGTGCCCTCATCCCATGAGAGGAAACTCATCAGGGAATATAAGGAGGAGCTGGAGTTGAAGGATGCGGAAATCGCTAGCGTTCATAGCGAGATCACAAGAATGAGTGAGGAGATGGAGAAGAAGGCTGGGGAGGTCACTAGTCTTAGAGAAGACTTTGACAAGAAGAAGAAAGAATTGGAGGGAAAGGTAGAGGAGAAGGAGAGGCTTCTGGAAGAGAAAGAGAAGGCGCTGGAGGCGCAAGTGAAGCTGGTGAATGACAACAACAAATCTATCACCGAACTCAAGGGCTTGCTGGATGCAGAAAGAAGCCGCTTGAGGGAGGTTAATACTAAACTGACCTCTCTTGTCAAGGAAAAGGATGTGTTGGAGAAGGAAGTGAAGAAGTTGAAGGAGAAGTTTGAGAAGAGAGAGGAGGAACTGATAAGGACGGGAAGCGAGCTGCTGAGCAGTAAAAAGACAATCGATTCACTCAAGACAGAAATGAAGCTACTAAAGCAAGAAAGCGAGACTGATAAGAAAGAACTAGAGAGTCGAAGGAAGAGTGCACAAGATCTTGACTTAGAGAAAGCAGAGCTTTCTATTCTACTACAGAAAGTCAAGAGACTGAAAGAGACTCTCACTGTAAGAATCACTGCAGATGCCGAATTTCACAATTCCCTCAATCGAAGGGAAAGAAGGCTTGCAGTGATGAAGGCAGAACTTGAAGCGTCCAAGGAACACTTGGACCTCACACTTCAAGAAGAAACAAAGAAAATCACCAACGCCATTGAAGCGGAGCTGGCGGAACGCTTCAGAGAAGTAGAACCGTTAGAAGAGATGATGGCCTCAGTTGTGGAAAGAGAGAAGCAATGCAAGTTCCTACTCGAAGAAATCACAATCAAAACTGCTGATTTGGTAGCACCATCTATAGGAAAAACTGAGAAGATGCTCCAGTCCATTCTCAACACGGTCAACTCACTTCATCAAACCCTCTCCGGAAAATCATTGACCCTAACCCCTGGTTTTGATGATGCCAAAAAGGGGGAAGGACAAATGATGGAAGGACAAGTGAACTTAGGAGAGGAAGAACAGATGCAGGGAGGAGTAACTGGAGGCTCAAGAGGAAGTAGAATTGGTATAGAATTGATGCTGGAGGGAGGAAGTGGTGCAGGTGAGAAGGAGGATGAAGCGAGGTCTCTGGGCAAGACAAAACTCACGGAGAAGGAGTTATTAAAACAGCTTGAAGAGCCCAGTAGACCACTTCAAGATAAAGTGCTAAGTGCTTCCATTGCACGGCATCCTCCAGTGACCGTGATAACGAAGGAGGAGAAGCTGAGGCAGGTGGAGCAGGATGCTGCCATGGCGTGGGAGTTGGAGCAAGTGTTTAAGCTAACAAAAAATTCTATTGCTGCAGGTGCTTCATCTAGCTCCCAAGTGGCCGCTACTCCCAAAGTGCCCACTTCAGACGCCGCGCCAACTTCGACAGCCGCACTCACTACGACCACTGCTGCACTCACTTCGTCAGCAGTCGTCTCTCCAAGTGCTGCCAAGAAGGATATGCCACCTCCCCCACCACCGAAGCTGCCCTTGAAGCGAGCTGCACCAGAATCTAAAGTCGATGACTCTACGGCTAAGCGCCAAAAGTCTAAACATGCAGTCGCTTCAAGAACTGAAAAGGAAGAGAAGAGGAGAAGGGAGAGAGAAGGAGGAAGGAGCGAAGCGGAGAGATCGAAGACAGTGAACGCCAGGCGTCTTCAAGTGATTGACGCACGAATCGAGGAGCAGTTCAGCGAAGTACTGCTTATTCAGTCCTCTTTGCTTCGTAGTGCGTTCGTTTCCCTCATGCCTGATGAGTCCGAAGCATGTGAAGCCCAAGCCATAAAAGATGCATGCGACGTGACTACGAAGGAAATGGTAGAGTCGGGTCGCTACCCTAAAGTAGAAGAGCAAAACTATATAAGGAAGCGACTCAACGAAAGGCGTCCTCTGTGGAGTGGTGAATCAGGGAAGAGATTCACTGATATAATGACTAAGCTGTCAAAAAGAACAGAGGAGGAATTAGCCAAGAGGAGGAACGAGCATCTTGACGCAAGAGAGATCGAGGACTTCATTCCGCGAGATCTACTCGAGCAGTGGCTGTGCTACAAGGACTTATTCATCAAGGCTTATTACTACTGGGAGGTAGTGCCGCTGCAGAATGAGTGCTCTCGAATAAGTGCCCTCAACAACTTTCTAGCCGTCTACGACGACAAATTGCGCCGAAAGATCTTCACTATGGCTGAACAAGCTCAACCGAAGCCAATTGTCGTCAAGGTGCCAGAAATAAAGGACTTCCCCATGCCTTATCATCCAGGCACGGATGTTCCTAACAGGGGAGTCACTGATGCTGAAGTAGATGAAGCGTTCAGGCTGGAGAGTGCATGGAGAAGACCAAGCATTCACACAGTAGGCACTATGGAAACAAAAGTCTTATCAGCCTATAGTGTTGATGCTACTGATGAAGAAGAGAAGAAGGAGGAGGAGAAAGAGGAGTAGGACGAAGCGGCAGGAAACCGTTGAAATTACATGCTTCATTTTGTGTGAACTTCTTGTTCATATATCCTATTTTTAAATTTCTGTCTCTTCTCGTGTCATTTACTTGCTTTGTGAATGACTTTACCTTTTTGCTACAAAACTCAAATAATTTAACCGAAAAAAAGGGGAAAGGAACTTAAAAGAAAACTTACAAACGAAACTGCAAAGGAAGCAGTCGCTTGGAGTTCCCTTCACGGTTAGGTAGGCTTGAATTTTCTAAATCTTAGCCTTTGGGTTTTGGCATCATCAAAAAGGGGGAAATTGTTGGGAATTGTTATGGACCAACTTGTTAAGGGGGAACTATAAGGGATACTTGATAAACGAAGTCATTTATTTTGATTGGATCCCAAAACCCCAAGTGTCCAACTCCCAGGCGACCCATTTTGATGTAGTTAATAGGTTAGAATTTTTCTAAGCCTAAACTGTTAGGATGGCTTTATTTTGCTTAGCTATAAACTGCAGGAATTCAAGTGAAGGCCACTCGCTTGAGTGTGTTTTTCCAAAGCGAAGCAAGTCTAGCAAACTGAAGTGAAGCGTGCCGAAACCAGCGAAGCGAAGCGACCGCTACAGTGGAGTCAAAGTAAAGCCACCAAAGCGAAGCAAAGCGAGCGCTACAAAGAAAAGCTGAAGCGAGTCAACGTGGGTCAACGCTTATTAAAGCGGTCACTACGAAACTTTGTTTTTCAAAGCGACCCACTACAGTATGATTCTGAAGCGACTCACTTCAGAGCGGACGCTACAACTTCAAAGCAAAGCAAGCCACTACCTACCAGAAAGCGACAGCGCAACTCCCGCCCATATTTTGAACTCCAGTCAACAGGAGATCGTAGCATTAATTACGAAATCTCCACGTGTCGAAAGCGGAGTGGAGCGGAAGAGTTGACTGCCAGGCCGACAAAGGCACCGCAGCAGTACTGGCTCGCCCCAGTTACTGTTAAGTTTGTAACTTAGCCATTTTCGGCAAAGAGACAAACTGGGCTCCTGCAAAAGCTACTGCCTGCGCAAGTACTGTCGAGAGGAGGAGGGACAAGGCCACCAACCAAGCAACGGATCTAAGCCATCCCTCCGCCTATAAATAGTGAAGGATGAAGACGAAGAAAAGAGAGAACACTACTTGAGCATTCGAGCGCATACAGCAAACAAATACTCCCAGCCTTCGAACAAATCTTCGAGTTTTTGTTTCCAAGTGTTCTCCGAGTTTCCAGTTCATCGGAACTCGTCTTCACAGCCTTCACACTTAGATTCTAAGCCCACTTCATACATCCGAAGCTTAGAAGAAGAACTCTAGCCAATCTTTGCATCTATTGTAAAGAGTTCTTCATAGTGTGTTCGTCAACCAAAACCCTATACTTCATTTGTTAGGTTTTGAGTGTGTCGTTAGGTTGTCCAGATCCAAGGCCCTTCTTTCATCGATTGAAGAAGCCTCGATCGTAGAGTTGAGATCCAAGCCTACACTTACATCGTTTGTGTAAAGCTCGATCGAAACTAGGCCGTAAGGAGAGCCCGGAATCTCCCTGTTGTTCGGACAGAAACGAGTGAAGTTTCGTGTCCAGTTTAGGTCTTAGTAGTGAACCCGTAATCACTGCATTGTTCGTCAGATCCAGGCGAGTGAAGCCCGATCTTGACCAGGTTTTTGAAGGACCCGTAACCTTCAAGTTCTTGAGTGAAGAGAACAGTTGCCGTCGTGCAACAAAGTGGACGTAGGAGCGTTATCTCCGAACCACTATAAATCTTCGTGTCGTATCTCTCTAACCCTAAACTCTTTATCTTGTTTATCCATTGCACTTGCATCTAAACAACTTAATCTGGATATTTTAAATACTTAGGAGAAGATTTTAGCTCACCAAATTCCGCATATACGAGTAAAGACTCCCTCTTGATCAAGTGTTCACTTCGGTCAAGCAGGCAAGCTACATACTTTAGATCTAGCTTCAGCTAGGTGTTAAGTTTTTACGAGATCTTTACTTGTTACTCTGAGTTAAGGGATTTGAAGTTGAAAAACTTCAAAATACGTATTCACCCCCCCCCCCCCTCTACGTATTTTTCCCATTAACAAACCGGGACCAACAGACACCAAACTTGTCGACCAGCTCGTGTGCGTACTTTGTTTGGCTAATGAAGATTCCTTCATCGGACTGCTTGACCTGCAACCCTAGAAAGAAATTCATTTCCCCCATCATAGACATTTTATATTTTTCGGTCATGAGGTTACCAAATTTTTCGCACAAAATGGGAGATTTAGATCCAAAAATGATATCATCAACATAAATTTGTACTAAAAGGATATGTTCATTCACTTTGATAGTGAATAGCGTCTTGTCGACTGAACCACGCTTGAATCCTGATTCGATGAGGAAGGATGACAGCGTCTCATACCAAGCTCGAGGAGCTTGCTTAAGACCGTAGACGGCCTTGTGCAGTTTGTAGACTTTGCTTGAATCACCCTCCTCGAATCCAGGAGGCTGTTCCACATAGACTTCCTCTTCGAGAACGCCATTGAGGAACGCACTTTTAACATCCATCTGGTAGACTTTGAATCGTTGATGAGCGGCATAAGCTAGAAACAGCCTTATAGCTTCTAATCTTGCAACGGGGGCAAACGTCTCATCATAGTCGATTCCTTCTTGTTGACAGTAACCCTTTGCAACCAATCGGGCTTTATTTCTGACAACTTCTCCAGATTCATCTCTCTTGTTCTTGTAAACCCATTTGACTCCAATGACGCCCTGATGATAAGGACGATCAACTAGAGACCATACTTCATTTCTTTTGAATTCATTGAGTTCTTCTTGCATGGCTTCAATCCAATCAGCATCTTGAAGAGCTTCAATGGCATCTTTGGGTTCTATGCGAGAGAGATAGCAACTTAATAGCGCACTTTCACCAATCGTCCTTCTAGTTCGCACTCCTTGGGTTGGGTTCCCAACAATGAGTTCTTTTGGATGAGCGTCGATCCAACGTCTGCGTCGAGCTCTTTCTTCATTTGAAATGATTGGCTCGGGCTCATTAATGGGTTCGTCAAACTCCGGATGAGTTGAAGGTTGATCAGTGGGCACATGCTGTTGCTCGGGCTGTTGATCAGGCTGCTGTTCGGCCTGGATGTTGAGCTGCTCCATTGTGTTATCGAGCTGCTCGATTTGGGATGTAAGGTCGTGAACAGCATCAGTCTTGGGGACTGAGGGAGGGGGATCAGCCTGGTTAAGTCCGGCTGATGTATTACAGCTCGTAGTATCATTTGCATCACTTCCCCCTTGCTGCGTGACCCTAGGATCAGATTGATCCTCTTCCTCCAAATCATTTGGAGTCCATACTAGCAGGTCGTCAATGGGGGAGTTAGACGGCCTGTTAGCAGCGGGCTGTTCTGTACCTGTACTTGATTCTCTGTACAGACATGTAGATTCATCAAACACAACATGAGGTGTTACCTCCACAACTAGGGTTTTCTTATTAAAGACTCTATAAGCTTTGCTAACCTCTGAGTATCCTAAAAATACTCCTGGATCGGCCTTGCTATCAAAAGTCTTTAATTGAGATTTCCCATTGTTATGAATGTAACACAAGCACCCAAAAGCTTTAAAATACTTTAACCTGGGGAGCTTGTTGTTCCACAGCTCGTATGGAGTCTTTCCATGTCGGGTCATGATGATCGACCTGTTTTGGGTGTAGCAGGCTGTGTTAACGGCCTCTGCCCAAAATTTCTTTGGAAGATTGGTTTCATCCAACATGGTACGAGTTGCTTCCTTCAGCGACCTGTTACGGCGTTCCACTACGCCATTTTGTTGAGGTGTACGAGCTGCTGAGGTTTGATGATGAATCCCACTCTTTGTGCAATATTCTTCGATCATTGCATTGATAAATTCGGTGCCTCGATCTGATCGAATGGAGATGATGGATTTCTCCTTTTGATTGCACAGCTTGCTCAGCAACGCAGGTAGCTTCTCCAAAGTCTCCCTCTTTTTGTACATGAAAATAACCCACGTAAATCTAGAATAATCATCTATAATAACGAGAGCGTAGTTTCTACCGTTTATACTCAAGGGAGTGACTGGACCGAAGAGGTCGAGATGGAGAAGCTCAAGAATTCGATTTGATGTTTGTGCCGTCACGCTTGGAAAGGATGATCTTGTTTGCTTTCCAGCTTGACAGGTTCTGCAGATGTGATCACGATCGAAGACTTGATCTGGCAGGTCGTTCACCAGCTTGTTGCGTGCGAGCTTGTTGATGGCCTTGAAGTTCAAGTGACTCAACCTCTTGTGCCATAGCCAGCTTGTCTCGGAATCAGCCTTTGTGACCAGGCAGGTTTCTATCCAATCTGTCCATTGAACAATATAGAGTCTATCCTGCAAAATTCCGGTAAGAAGTGTTTCTCCTTCCTCATTTTTCACGAGACATTTGTTAGCGGTGAATTCTACTCGTTTACCACTCGGGCAGAATTGCGACACAGAAAATAGGTTATGATTAAGACCTTCAACATAAGAGACGTTAGAAATAGTTGTTTTACCAACTTTTAGATCGCCCTGGCCTCTTGTAAATCCCTTAGAATTTCCTCCAAAGGTTACAAGTGGCCCGTCTCGTTCTTGAAAGTTTGATAGTAGCGTTTTGTCACACGTCATGTGCTTTGAGCATCCACTATCAATGATCCATACAGCTCCACAAGCTGCTTGGCTCCTTCTTTGAGCCTTCCCAACCTGCAATTAGTTAAACTTAGCGACCCATTTGAGATTGGGTGCTACATCGGTTGCGGGAACGGCCTTTGGGACCCATATTTGCTTCACTGGTCTGCTTCTATCCGAGGCTGAGGACGAGGCAGTAGCGGTCTTGGGCTTGGGAGCCTTGGATTTCTTTGAGCGAGGGCGACGAGGCTGATAGAACTGCTCATCATGAAATCCAGATTGATACTGCCAGTCTTGATAATTAGACCGTTGAGGATAATGGCAGTTACAACCTTGATGAGCAGGGTAGAAGAACTGAGGGTGATACGGCCTTTGATAGTACTGGCCTTGGTATCGCCCTTGATGAACAGCCTGACTTTGATGATAGGGGACAGGTCGACGTTGCTGGACAGGTCGACTCTCTTTCTTTTGAGGAACAGGCTGTTCCTTCTTTTGTTGCTTTATGAGGATGGCCTGGGGCTGTCGAACTGGATTCTTCAGCTTGACCACCTTATCAGGGAGAGCTTGATGAGCTTTCCGAACACTCTTCGATTTAGGCTGCGCTTTCACGAACGTGATCTCGCAGTTTTTGTCCTTGCTTTCCTTGGATTTTCCCTTAAATCCAATACCAGAGTGATCGCGCGGATTGCGTTGCATGGATTGGACATCTTCTAATTTCTTTCCGCTTTTCTTCAACTGACTCAAGGTGAGTTGAAGTTTTTCTTCCTTTTTCACGAGGAGTTCGTGTCGAATTACCAAGTCAGCCAACTTTGATGTAAGGCTGTGTATTTCGGCATCTTTGGTCTTGAGGGACTCATCCTTCTCGAGCTCCCTGGTATCGAACTCCTTGACCCGTAAAGTCAATTCGTCAACCTTTGACTTTAGGGCTTCGATCTCCCTTTCCTTTTCTTCATCGTAGGGAGAGAATCTTTCTTCTAATGCTAGCTTGTATTTTTAATTTTTGTTCATAAGCTCAGCATTATCTTCAACGACCTCTTTAAGTGTATCCACGAGATTGGCATAGTCGTCGAGCTGTTTCTTGATTTCTTCCCAAGACACAGCCTCGGATAGGTCTTCATCACCTTCTTCTGCACGGTCATCGTCAGAAAAAGAAAGTGAAATGGGTTGAAGATCTACCTTGAAGATTCCTCGTTTTGTTGGTGCTCTCCAACGAAACATTCTTCATCATCACTTTCGTCGAAAGCGATGTAACCTTCGTCATCACTTGACAAGCTATCCGAGAGGTGAGCTTCCTTTGTTTCTTCGGCAATCATTGCAGCTCGTTGATCTTTGAGCTTCTTATCGCGCTTTGCACGGAGCTCGTCTCTCTCGGCCTTGGTAAGATCCGGGCAGTCGGTCTTGTAGTGACCTGGCCTGCCACAATTGAAACAACCACCCTCGGGTGTGTTAGAAGAATTGAAGGTTGAGGGTTTACCTTATCCCTTTTTGTCAGGGCGGTCGTGGTTGCGGTTTGAGAAGTTTCGCTTGTTGTCACGGTAGAATTTCTTGTATTTGACAACCTTCCCTAGGAGCTTCTCATTTCTCCTAGCAGCTAGAGCATAGTCGAGAGTCATCTTCTCGAACTTCTTGACGATGGATTCGTCAATCGGACTTGGGGTAGCAGCAGAGGCTGAGTCGGCCTTGAAAGCTACCTCCTTGTTCTTTTCATCAGCCTTCTTGCTGGTGGAAGGCTGTGTTGATCCATGGATGCGGATCATCTCATATTCATTTCCGACAAGAATGTCGAAAAGGTCTTCAGTGGTGAGGGAGTTGAAATCCGATCGGGCTGGATGCATGGCGGCGTATACGTGCCAATTTGCAGGAAGGGCACGTATAACTTTGAGATTTTTCTCGCGCTGCGTATATTTGTACAGGTTGATTGCAGCGACCTCGAGAATAATTTCGGTGAAGCGAATTTTCATCACTTCTATGGTTTCACCCGAAACCATCTTGAAGTCATCGAACTTGCTGCACGCCATAGACAGCTTGTTCTCCTTCATTTCCTCTGAGCCAAGGCTGATGGACCGGAGGGTGTCCCACATTTCTTTGGCCGTTTCAAGATTTCGGATCTTGGCCAGGTAGACGCCCTTCACGGTGCTGGAGATGAGTCCCTTTGCGTAATCATCGAGACCGGCCTCTTTCCTTTCCTCGGTTGAGTAGTCGCGAGGGTTTTTGAGGACTCTCTCGTATGTAGCCTCCCCGGGGGATGTTCCATCCACAATAATCTTCGCTGCATATATGGGGGAGGGGCCATTCTCGATAATATCCCACATGAGGACGTGATGTGCCTTGAGACACATCTTGATTCGAAAACTCCAGTCTTCATAGCCTTGTGTGGAGAAGTCTTCACATACCCTGAGAAGAGAAGCCTCCATAGCAAATAATATGATATGAAATGAATGAAAAGATTTTTCTAAGGATCGGTTCAAAATGACCAAAAGTTTGATAAAGAACTTTTAGTATGCAAAGCAGCGGTCAAAAGAACCACTGCTCTGATACCACTTGTTGGTCCCGGGAAAGAGTAATTGGTGTATGGGGGGGGGGGGGGGGAATACACCAATAACCAACCTTTTCTGACTTTTATAAAATCAGGTCAATCTAAAGGTCGATTGTCAAGGTCGACCCTATCAGAGGCAGTTTGATCTATCAAGCTTGTATGGTATCAAGCTTGATTTATCAAACTGTTGTTAATGCGGAAGTTGGTGGAGGTTGATTTACTCTTTGAAAAATCTTAAGGCTGGTGAACAGTAGCAGGTTGATGCGTGATATGCAGGTTGATGCTAGTCAGTTTGATAATAAAATATAAGGGCGATAACTAAAGAGAGAGAGAGAAAGAGAGACACCGCGATTTAGCGTGGTTCGGAGAAGCCCTCCTACGTCCACGTCAGGTCGACTCGACCTGAGAATCCCTTTACCTTTGGATTCAACCTCTCTCTTATTTATACTGACTGAGTATCAGTTCTAGATACAATCTAACCTGAAAATATCTAGACACGAGTTTTGGGTCGTGACCCTTACAACCTTCGTACTGAAATGTACAAACAACCTTTCACTTTTACAGAGCTTGACTAACTCTATAATAGCGAAAATAAAACAAGCTTTCTAACTTCGAACAAGTCGGAGAAGAAGTTGTTGAACAATCGACAAGCAGCAGTGAACGCTTCGTCGTTGTGGTGTTTATCGGAATCGGAAACCTCTCTTCGTCAAGTGTTTGGGAAACTAATCGGATTTTGAACACTTGAATGGATATGAACTTTGAGAGAGATTTGGGCAGAGATATGGCGTTGATAGCTTGTGTTTCCCGTGCTTGAATCCGATAATGGCTGAAGTATTTATAGGCAGTTTTGAAAAACTAGCCGTTGGAGTCAGGCTGACGTGGCACTAGCCGTTGGAAGCTGACTCACTTCTAGCCGTTGGGAATATTCGTCCTTGCTGGCACTCGACGTGGCAAGGATCAGGTCGTGATGCTCCATGAAGGCGGAGCATCGACCTTGATTGATAATCCAGCTCTTGAAATCTTCTAAGTCAAAGCGGGCTGGAAGCTTGATAAGGAAGGTCGATAGACAGGCTGATGATCCAGCTCGATCCAATTGAGGCAGGTCGATACATCGACCTTTCTCTTACAGGGTGGATCGAACTTGATTCTAAACATTAGAGGGCATCGACCTGCACTAACAGGTAGCAGGTCGATCTATCGGCCTTGACCCTAAACAAGTAAATTATGCCTAAGTGTGGTTTCGATAAACATCATCAAAATCAAACTGCAAGGGGTTCCCAACAGGTTATCTTGGAGATATACCTTAATTATCTTGTTAGGGTTTGCATGAAGAACTATATATATATTCGAAGATCAGATCTTTGCTGCTGCGCGTGGAACGAGGGCAATTCTTGAGAGCTTTCGTTATCTTCGTGTTCTTCATTGTTGAGAGTGTTATTATTCATTCATCAATTATCGGGGTAGTGTTATTGGTGAGTGAATTGTATTATCTTGAACTATTCTACGTTCAAGGTTGGGTTATACTTTTCGATCTTGAGAGAAGTTGTGTGGGTAGACTAGTTGAGAGTTTACCGAGAATCCATTTGTGAGGAGTAGAGTCGGGTGAGGAGAGAACGTTTAGTGCGGATAACGTTCAAGAGTCTTGTATCCCTTATACTCATTATAGTGGATTGTTTTCTTGGAATAGCTTCCTCCAGACGTAGGTGTATTTATCACCGAACTGGGTTACCAACTTGTGTGTTCACTTGTGTTACGTCTTGTGTTACTGTTGAACATACAATTGTGTGGGTTATACAATTTCAATTGGCACCAGAGCAGGTCATCGAGGTGCGGTGCTAGATCCTGGGATATTCGCATAACCCACGGGTATATTGGACGTTCTCAAGATGAGTACTATCAAGGAAGGTGGCTCTACTGTTAGACCACCACTGTTTGATGGAACAAGTTATGGTTATTGGAAGGTCAGAATGGCTTCGTTCATCAGATCTATAGACGAGGTTGCATGGATAGCAGTGGAGAATGGTTGGAGTGCGCCAACAGATGAAGATGGAGCAAAGATACCAAGAACAAAGTGGTTTGAAGAAGAGTTAAATCCTCAGGCATGAATCAGAAGACTATTAATGCTATCCATAGTGATGTAAGTGTTGAAATCTTTGTTATTATTTCTACGTGTCAATATGCCAAAGAAGCTTGGGATATTCTGGAAATCACTTATGAAGGGAACAAACGTGTGAAGAATCAGAGGATTCAACAACTCACATCACAATTTGAGGCCCTAAGGATGGATGAGAACGAAACTATCTTAGATTTCTATGCCAAGCTACTAAGCCTGTCAAATGAATTCTTCTCATTCGGGGAGAAACTCACTGAAGCTAAGATTGTGAGGAAGATTCTGAGGTCACTTCCAGAAAGGTTTGATTATAAAGTGACAACTATTGAAGAAGCAAAGGATGTTGATGAGCTTACACCGAATGAACTCATTGGTTCTCTTAGAACTTTTGAGATGAGCATGCGCATTAATCCAAGTGAAAAGAAGAAGTCTGTGGCTTTCAAAGCTTCATCTACAAACCATTCTGAAGAAGAGATGAATGCTGAGGATATGGCTGAATGTATTGCATATCTATCAAAGAAATTTGGGAAAAAATTCTTTAGGAGAGGAAACAACGATGAAAACTCCAGATTTCGACGAACAGATAATCAAAGTAATGCTCAGAATAGGAATTCTAATCCTGTGGAGAAGAAGGAGAATGGAGACAGAGGCCCCCAGTGTCATGAATGCGATGGTTATGGTCATATCAAGAGTGAGTGTGCTAACTTATTCAAGTACCAGAAGACCAGTAAAAAGGCTTTTCAAGCTACTCACAGTGATGAGGATGTTACTGATTCTGAATTTGAAGAGGGACAAGATATCTCTCATACAGCTCACGTGGCTACCATAAATGGCCAAAGGATCACATCTGGAGTAGTAGATCAAGATCCATTTGACGTTGTAGATGTTGATGAGAATGAAGAAGGTCACGAAGACTATGCAGAATTGGTGGATGCGTGCAAGAAAGCCTTGATCCTAAATCAGAGTCTTACTGAACAGGTTAATGATTTGGAAAGAGAAAGAGATTCTCTTAAATCTGAGTTAGAGTCTCTAAAACAAAAGCTCAGTAATTGCGAGGAATGAAGAAAGGAGACTGATGGAGAGTTAGGCGAAATTCAGAAATTGATCAGGATGATGAACTCCAGCACTGAAAAATTGGATGAAATCCTTAGACAAGGAAAAAGAGCTGCAGACAAGGAAGGATTTGGCTTTAAAAGAGATGATTACAAGCAGGTTAGGTATCAGTATCAACAAAGAACTCAAAGGTAAGACTGGAATCAACCAGGAAGGAGAGTTAGGGATGGAATCAATTCAGAGGAAATCCTGGAGCTTAACAATTTGAAAGACCAGCCAACCGTGAGGTATGGAGACCAAAAACAACTGATGCTTCAGTTGATGTTGAACAGAAGACTGGAGAAGGAGAAGTACCAGAAGCAGTACAAGAACAGAAACATCACAAGGTACCTGAACATAATCCTGACTCTGAAGTATTTATTCCTCTTTGTCATTACTGTCATAGACTTGGTCATATTAGACCTAGTTGTCGTTTTTACCTTGGAGACAAGAGGCAAGAGATGATTAAGTATCAGAATAGGAGAAACCAAGGTCATGGATATCATAGGGCTTATGTTGTTCATACTAGCAATAGCTCTAGAGTGGAAAACTCTTGGTACATTGATAGTGGGTGTTCTCAGCATATGACAGGGAATAAGGATTTTCTTATTAATGTGCAAAGCTGCTCTAATGAATCTGTGATTTTTGGAGATGGAGGCAAAGGGAGAATTAGAGGAATTGGTACATTAAATGTTCCTGGTATGCCTGTTCTAGATGGAGTTCTATATGTTGAAGGCCTGAGGGCAAATCTGGTCAACATTAGCCAACTGTGTGATGAAGGCATGAATGTGAGTTTTGGGAAGAACAGTTGTGTCATCAACAAGGGATCAGAAAAATTTCTGGAGGCTAATAGATCATCTGACAATTGCTATATTTTCACACCGAAGATCACCAGTTTCAGAGTCTCTTCAAAGATGAGTGAGATATGGCATCAGAAACTTGGTCACACTCATTATAGAAATATCCAGAAGCTTATTCAACTCAATGCCATAGAAGGAATTCCTAAAATCCGATTCAGTGATGTTGACTTCTGTGGTCCTTGTCAACAAGGAAAGCAGACACATGAGGTTCACAAGAGTGTACTGCGAATTACCACAGATAAGGTCCTTGATCTTATACATATGGATCTGATAGGGCCCATGCAGGTTGAAAGTCTCGAAGGAAAGAAATACATTTTAGTATGCGTGGATGATTTCTCTAGATACACATGGGTTGAATTTTTAAGGGAAAAATCAGACACATTTGAGGCATTCAAAATTCTGTGTCTCAGATTGGAGGTAGAGAGGGAGAGTAAACTCAAAGCTATTAGAAGTGATCATGGACATGAATTTGAAAATCAAGAGTTTATGGAATTCTGTCAGTCCAAAGGAATCAGACACGAATTCTCATCTCCCATTACTCCTAAGCAAACTGGGGTGGTAGAAAGGAAAAACAGAACTCTACAGAGTATAGCAAGAACTATGATGAAGGCCAAGGATATAGGTTTAAGATTGTGGGCTGAAGCATTTGAGACAGCGAGTTACATATGCAATAGAGTGTATCTCAGACCACAGACTGAGTATACAGCCTATGAGATTTGGAAAGGAAGGAAACCAAACGTGAAACACCTTCACATTTTTGGTACTCGATGTTTTGTTGTGAATGACAGAGTTCAGAAGAAGAAACTTGATGATAAAGGAATAGAGGGAATCTTTGTAGGTTACTCAAGAAGCAGTCGAGCTTTTAGAGTATACTTGAAGAATCAAAGTACAGTCATTGAATCAATAAATGTCACATTTGATGATTCAATAGAAGATGAAGCAATCACTGATGAAGATGGTCAGATGGTCAGTACTGAAGGGAGATCTCAAACTTCCAGTGGAGAACAGACTGTTTCCAGTATTAAGAAAGAGGAGGATACCAAAGAAGATACTCCAGAGGGTACATCAGATGGTACTCCATATGAAGTCCTAGCTGAAAGAAAAGTTCATAAGAATCACTCTGCCACAGATGTGATTGGGGATATCAATGAAGGGATACAGACCAGAAAGAAGGACATAGACTTCAAGAAGATGGTGTCCCACATAGCTACATTGTGCTTTGTTTCCAAAATTGAGCCAAAGAACGTGGTTGATGCTTTTCAAGATGAAAACTGGATAGCAGCCATGAAGAAGAGCTATTGGAGTTTCAACGATGCAAGGTATGGTATCTTACTCCACTTCGCAAAGGTTAAAATGTGATTGGGACCAAGTGGATATTTAAGAACAAGACTGACGAGCAAGGCAACATCACTCGTAACAAAGCCAGATTGGTAGCTCAAGGATATTCCCAAGAAGAGGGCATTGATTATGGGGAGACCTTTGCCCCTGTGACAAGATTGGAATCTGTAAGATTCTTAATGGGGATGGCTAGTAGCATGGATTTCAAACTCTACCAAATGGACGTCAAAAGTGTCTTTCTAAATGGAAATTTGGAAGAAGAAGTTTATGTGAAACAACCTAAGGGATTTGAAGATCCAGAGCATCCAGATCATGTTTACAGATTGAATAAAACCCTGTACGGATTGAAGCAAGCTCCCAGAGCTTGGTACAATACTCTAGCTGAGTTCTTACTTAAGAAGGGATACACACGGGGTAGTGCTGACATGACTCTTTTTGTCAAACAGCAATGAGGTCACATATTCATTGTCCAAGTATATGTTGATGATCTAGTGTTTGGTTCTAGATCTGAATTTCTTGTGAATGAATTTGTTAAATTGATGACATCAGAATTCAAGATGAGTATGTTTGGGGAACTGATGTTCTTTTTGAGACTCCAGGCCAAGCAGAGTGAAGATGGGATATTTGTAAGCCAAGAAAAGTATGCTGAAAATCTGGTAAAGAAGTTCGGCTTGGAAGGCTCCAAGGCAAAGAGGACACCAATGGGTACATCGGTCAAATTAACTCAAGAAGGAGAGGGTAAACAGATTGAACAGACTGTGTACAGGAGTATGATTGGTAGCTTGTTGTATTTAACAGCCAGTCGACCAGACATAGCATATAGTGTTGGTGTGTGCTCAAGATTTCAGTTAAATCCTAAAGAGAGTCAGTACAAAATTGTGAAGAACATCATTAAGTATGTCAAAGGCACCTGCAAATTCGGCTTATGGTTTGGAAAGGGGAGTTCTCTAAATTAACTGGATACAGTGATGCAGATTGGGCTGACAACCCAAATGATAGGAAGAGTACCACTGGGGGGTGTTTTTTCTTGGGAGAAAATCTTATATCTTGGCATAGTAAGAAGCAGAACTGTGTTTCACTATCCTCAACTGAAGCAGAGTACATTGAAGCTGGGAGTGCTTGTACTCAGTTGATCTGGATGACCAAGATGCTGCATGACTATGGGATTGATGAGAAAGAGTATTTACTATTCTGTGATAATATTGGGGCTATCAATTTATCAAAGAATCCAGTCAGTCACTCGAAAGCCAAACATATAGAGATCAGGCACCATTTTATAAGAGATCTTGTAGAGAGCAAAGCTCTATCTCTTCAGCATGTCTCAACTCGGGTGCAAGTGGCAGATATATTCACCAAACCTTTGGATGGGGAAAGGTTTGAATCTCTTAGAAAATCGCTCGGGATGTGTATAATATGAGATTCTCAGATTATGTTTATGTGATTTCTTCAGTTTATTGGTTTCATAGAGATTATTGAGTAATTGTTATGTCTGGGGTTCTCTTTCGTGTTCCTATCTGACGTGGATAAGAGGCAGTTGTGAGGTGGCTATTTTTTAGCGCGCCCTTTTCTTATCACTGTTGAAGCTTTGGAATTCGAACCTTCTCTAGTGTATTTGCAGAGTCCATCTTCTCTTCAACTCTACTGTGTTCCTGCTAGGGTTTTGGCTCCTGATTCTCTTCTCCATTACTCTCGATTTCCTCCTGCAAATTCTTCTCTGCAGTTTCAATGGCTTCGTACAAATCCTCAAATGAAATAGATCTCGCTGCATTACTGGCTTCAGCATCGCCAGTCCCCAAAATCCTATCTCTGCCATGGTATGGAGATTCCGGTCTTACTACGGAAAATGCTCCATCTTTTCCTCCAAGAGACAGCGTGACGAATGAGGTTCTTGAACCTCCGTTTGATTCTGCGTCCGTTCCTGCATCAATGGAAACCGGTCCTAGGGTTTCTGCTCAGTCGGCTTCGGTGGATCCCCCTCCGCGAAAAAGAAGAGGATCAAACAAGTAGCTAGGAAGGAAAAATCTCCTCCTCCTCCGCCATCCATTGGCGTCAGCCGGAGGACTCGATCTCAGGTCTGCATTCCTGCTGCTGTTTCTGTTCGTGAGTCAAAACGGAAACGAAATGTCTCCCATTCCTCTTCTGCCCAAAAGAAGAAGAAGCAATCTCCAGCTTCTGCAAAGTCGAGGTCGAAGAAGTCTATCATTGATATTGAGTCTGAATCTGATTTTGATGAGTCAGTTCATAGTGATTCTGAAGAGGATGAACCAATTCCAGTTTCTCCTTCTAAAGAACAAGGTACTCCGGTTTCTTCTCCTCCTGTTGGTTATTCGTTCATGCCTATTTTTCGCAATGCTTCGTATGCAAAGTACTGGGATGTCAATCACGGGAAGAATATTATTGTGGATAAGCCTGCCATATCTTTTGATCTAAAGAGGGCAGGGGTTTATGAGTGTATTTCAAAGGCGAAGCTTATGACAACTCTGTGTGATGATTTCTCTTTGGTAAAGGATGTGATTCTTGAGTTTTATTCCAACCTCAGTTTGTCTATGTTTGATGTCAAGTCTGCTGAATATCATAGAGGTTTTGTTTGAGGCAAATTCTTCAATTTTTCTCCTGCATTGATTGATGCATTTATCTGTGGAGAGGTGATTAATGAGAACAATGCAGAGATTGATCCAGATCTCATTGCAGCCACTCTGTTGGGGAAGAAGAAGGCTCAGTGGCCTATTGTAGCAAAGAAGCTTCGTGCTTCAGCTCTTACTAAAAAGTATAAGGCTTTGTATCACATAGCCAATTTGAATTGGGTGCCTACTACTCACAAAACCTATGTGAATCTCTCTCTGGCCACTCTTCTTTATAAGATAGGAGAAGGCCATCCCGTGTCTTTGGAAGATTGGTTTTTGATGCATTAGCTGAGCATGCTGAGAAGATGGTTACTCCCAACAAAGCTATCTACTTCCCTAGGGTTCTCTATGCCTACATCACTAAGTTAATTTGTGAAGTTTGACATTCCTGAAGGAGCTAAGGAACCTGCGGCTGCTTACATGATCTTCAACAAAGCATTGACTGGTGTAGCTGAGATGCCTCCTCCCTCCAGCTCTAAGACTGATAAGGCATCTTCATCAAATGTGCCTCAAGAGGAATCTACTGATGATGTTAAGCTGTCTTTTGGCCCTGCACCTGAGCATTATGAGTCTGCCATAACCAAGCTTATGTTTCAGGCTATTTCTCTGGAGTATGCATGCGTGTGTGAACAAATCAGGATGCTGGAAGCAAAGAAGGGAGAGATTGAGGACCTTCTAATTCTTGCTGGTGGTACACCTCAAGGGGGAGTTGATGAAGCTCAAGCTTCGGATGCAGATGCTAGTCAGCAGCAGTGATGGTGGCATTTTCAGTAAGCAATCAAGGGGGAGTAAGAGCATCTCCAACCCATACTCTTAAATGGAGTATTACTTCATTTTGAAGTACGGAGGGCATTCCAACCGTACTCTATTTTACAGCAAGAGTATAGAGTATTGAACAGTAATTCTCTATATATGGAGTTTTACTGTTCAATACTTCATACTCTATTTTCACTATTTGAACAATATTAAACTATATTAAAAAAATTAACTACATTTCATTAATATAATTTGATTTATAATTTATTGTATTGTATATTTTATTTATAACTAAATTTTATAATTTTTATTTAATTTAACATATTTAATTTTATATAAATAAAAAATTAGCAATCCACAATATACTTAAATTATGTTATTTAAGATACAATTTAATTAATTATTTAATATTTATGATACATTAGAAAATGTTAATTATGTAAAATAAATGAAAAACTACAAATAGAGTATATATATATAAAGTACGTGGTTGGAATGAATTTCTAAAAAAGAGTATGTCATACTTCATTTTGAAGTGTAGCATACTGCAAAATAGAGTATAGGGTTGGAGATGGTCTAAGTATCTAGTTTTTTTTTTTTTTTTTTTGCTGGTTATTCGATTGCGTTGTTAAACAATATTTTTGCTTGGTGGTTGGATATCTTGTCTTGGTGGATGGATACAGATTGCTGGTTCTGTAATAGTAAGTAGGGTATGATGCTTGATACTTGACTATTTTCGTCTGTGTTTGCTAGTTTGCTGGTGTTCTGGGTAAAGCAAACAATATGGCAATCCTTTGTGCATTCAGTGGTGTCATGACTGGTGTTTCTGATGGTGCTCTGAATGGTGTGTACTCTCTGTTTTTTGTTAGTATTCTAGTTCGGGTGAGCTCGGCTAGTGCTACATATCAGAGAGTTTTTGAAGTAAGGGGGGGTTACTTAACACTATGCAATTAAGTATGGTTTTGTGGGTGCGCTCCTTGCCTGCTTATATTGCATTAGGTGTGTATGTAGTTAGGGGGAGTTGTGTGCGTTTGGTAGTGCGTGTGATTGCATACATAAAATGCCAAGGGGGAGATTGTTGTTGCATGTTTTACGTGGAGAGTGGATTTCATATGTGGCATAATTATGTATGTGGTGTGGTGTTAGAGTTTATATGGTATAAGGATTTTTTCCTAATTATTTTATATGAAGAATCACACGTATATGGTAAAGATATACATGAAGATCCGATTCTACTCCAATAAGGTTATCTTGGAGATATACCTTATTTATCTTGTTAGGGTTTGCATGAAGAACTATATATATATATATATATATTCGAAGATCAGATCTTTGCTGCTGCGCGTGGAACGAGGGCAATTCTTGAGAGCTTTCGTTTTCTTCGTGTTCTTCATTGTTGAGAGTGTTATTATTCATTCATCAATTATTGGGGTAGTGTTATTGGTGAGTGAATTGTATTATCTTGAACTATTCTACGTTCAAGGTTGGGTTATACTTTTCGATCTTGAGAAAAGTTGTGTAGGTAGACTAGTTGAGAGTTTACCGAGAATCCATTTGTGAGGAGTAGAGTCGGGTGATGAGAGAACGTTTAGTGCGGCTAACGTTCAAGAGTCTTGTATCCCTTATACTCATTATAGTGGATTGTTTTCTTGGAATAGCTTCCTCCAGACGTAGGTGTATTTATCACCGAACTGGGTTACCAACTTGTGTGTTCACTTTGTGTTACGTCTTGTGTTACTGTTGAACATACAATTGTGTGGGTTATACAATTTCATGCTTCGTTGTAAATTTGATTATGCAGGGCTTGCTTGAACATAGTCTGCAGGTCTTAAAAGTTGACGGTAACCCTTTGAGAAGGTACGCTTACGATCAACTTGTTGTATTTAAAACAAGGGACAATCGTTACTTCTTCGTCCTTCCTTATTAAATTAAATGCTAAAAATTTATTATAAACCCTAATTTGGGTGGGTGAACCCTGAAAATAAACATGCATAAAGTTAAATTAAATCATTATAAATTAAAATTATTTAATAAAAATATATAAAACTAGTACTCCCTCCGTTTTTTTTTATAAGTCGTTTTAGTTTTTTTGTCTTTGTATTTTTTATAAGCCGTTTTCATATTTCAAGATAAGATTTTCAATTTCCAACTAACTATTCTTCACTTTTTCTCTTGTTTTCATTATCTTCATTTATCACAATTAATGTTTATCTCTTCTTCCAAAATAATTTCATCTATTTTTACATGAAAAATGCAATTTACGAGGAAAAAAATGAACAATAAAGAATAGTCATTAAGTTTTATTAATTCGTGTGCTTGAGCTAAAAACGACTTATAAAAAAAAATGGAGGGAGTAGAAATTAAAATTTGGTATACAATTGAAACACCAAAATGGGTGTAGAGGATCTCAATTGTGTTTTTGGACCTTTGTTCTCTTCATCACCAAATTTATTTTGCAAACGGTTTATCATTTTTTATTTTACTAGGAAATGACACGTGAATACGATTTTTTTTTTATAATAATAAAACAAAAATAATATAATTTTTATATTTGGATATACAATGAACTACTAATTTGCTAAAAGTGAAAATAAAATAATAAGTAGATACTAAGCTTGAAAAAACATAAAATGAAATCACGTAAAAACTATAACTATTTATGTTTGATAAAAAAAAAAAGGAAGGAAAAACTCTGTTGATTTTAATAAGTTTAAATGTTTTGAAATATGAATTTATATTCACATTAATTTTTTTTGTTAACTTGATGATTGATATCAAACATTTTTTCTTTTTACATCTAAAGATAAGTTTGTCCAACGCCTAAAACTGCCTCCAAAGCACAGGGGGGACTGCACCTTTCAATGGGAGATCCCCCGGGAGCGCCCCCTGTTGCGTTGGGGGGAGGGCGCGCTCAAATCTTTTTTTTTTTTTTTTTGGTTTTCATCAAAATATAAATATATTTTTTTCAAAAATATATTTTTAAACTATTTAAAAATTGTTTTTTCAAAACTAAAACAAATTTGATTTTGGAATTTGAATTATGACTTTTTTGGTGTGTTTCGTAGAGAATGTAAAGGAAAATATTTATAGGTTCAAGGTTGTCTTCATATTTTCGATATGGAACAAAGAAACAATATATTGTAGTATATACAAATTCGATCCGGAAAAAGAGAAAATGAAAAATCAAGAAAAAATCAATAAATAAGTTAAATTAGTTTTAGTTTTTTATGTTATATTTAAATTAAAAAAAAAATCCGAATAGAAATCGAAACCAAAATCGAACTATAAATAGAAATTAAAATTTTATTAAAAAAATGAATTAAAAATAATAAAATTAAATTAAATCGGAGAGGCTCGGAGAGAGCCACCGTGCATTGGAACCGATTTTGTTGGGGGCTCTCTCCACAGGAAAAGGGAGAGAGCCCCCAAAAATGGAGGGCGGCGTAGAGGCAGTCTTATCATCATTTAGACTACAAATATCGGCGGCGAAAGATTGGCAACCTCAACCTTTTCTTTTAAAAAAAAATTACAAATTAATGTATATAGTGAATTTGAGGTCGGATTCACTGCAACCAGCGACCTCATCAAATTTGTGGTTGGGTGTAATATTATATTATTTATAAATATAAAAAAATTATTTTATTTGTATAATATATAAAAAAACAAATGATTTCTTTTTATTTAATATATTTTTGAAAAAACATAAATATATTATAAAAAATAAATGATTTCTTTCCTATTATGAATGTTTTGTCAGTTGTTTATTTAATTTTATGTTTTGATTGCGATTGTTTTTGTGGTGATTTGAAAACGTTCATGTGATATGTGTTCATACTTTGAAAAATACTTATTTTCTCATTTATTTTATTTTTAATTATTATTTGAACATAATTAAATTACTATTATGTAAATTATATTAAAAAATTATATATAATGTTGGGGTTGAGTAATTTTGAATGGTCATGGATAAACATATAAAAACAGAAGTGGTTGAGGTTGGATGAATAATGAATTGATATAAGGGAGAGAAATTATTACTCCCTCCGTCTCGCGATTATTAAGCCCTTTCTTTTCGGCACGGGAATTATGGCGAAAGTGTTTAGTGTTTTAAGTGTATTGTTTAGGGATGAAATGTGGTTTAGGGATTTAACATTATTTATAAACCTCAATAAATTTCTAAAAAATAGTGTTCCAATTTTAATTTAATTTTTGTGCTTAATTTAATTTTTTTGTGCTTAATTAAATTTAATAATATAATTTTAAAAAAAATGTATTCATCAATTTCAGGGATACTAATTGCAATAATTTAAAATATATAATTAAAAAAAACGTATTAATTAAATTTAATGATATAATTTAAAAAATATAATTAAAAAAAATGAATTCATCAATTTCAGGGGATACTAATTGCAATAATTAAAAAAATATAGTTTAAAAAAAACGTATTAATTAAATTTAATGATATAATTTAAAAAATATAATTAAAAAAAATGTATTCATCAATTTCAGGGGATACTAATTGCAATAATTAAAAAATATAATTTAAAAAAAATGTATTAATTAAATTTAATGATATAATTTAAAAAAATATAATTAAAAAAAAAATGCATTCATCAATTTCAGGGGATACTAATTGCAATAATTAAAAAATATAATTAAAAAAAACGTATTAATTAAATTTAATGATATAATTTAAAAAATATAATTTAAAAAAAATGAATTCATCAATTTCAGGGGATACTAATTGCAATAATTAAAAAAATATAATTTAAAAAAAACGTATTAATTAAATTTAATGATATAATTTAAAAAATATAATTTAAAAAAAAATGTATTCATCAATTTCAGGGGATACTAATTGCAATAATTTAAAAAATATTTTTTAAAAAAACGTATTAATTAAATTTAATGATATAATTTAAAAAATATAATTTAATTTTTTTGTGCTTAATTAAATTTAATAATTAAATTTAATGATATAATTTAATGATATAATTTTTAAATAAAATACTAATTGCAATAAGGGGATACTAATTGCACCATTAGTATGTTAATTATTTCCCTAAAAGGAAAGGGCTCAGAAATCGCGAGACGTCCCAATAAGGAAAGAGGCTCAGAAATCGCGAGACGGAGGGAGTATAATAATGTGAAGGTTGGATGGTTGAGGTTGCTGATAAAGATAGTCTTAGGGGCGTTCTTCGCCAATGTGTATGTGTTATGAGAGGGTGCGTGTTCGATTCTTCTTGCGGCCCAGCTGATGCCAAAAATCTTCATTTTTATTTATATATTTTTTATATTTTGTTTTTATGTTTCAATAAAACTATTTGGCCATAATGTGGCCGGCCACACAACGATATTTTTCATAATATACGTAATTTTAAAAATGGTAAATGATAACTATAGTTTATTACTTTTATATTTTAATTTAAAAATATTTTTCCCACAAAAAATACATATTTTTCTCTTTTTTTCTAGATAAAAAGGTAAAAAAATTCTTTAAAATAGTAAAAAATATCAAATAATTAAAGGGTTAATTTTAAAAAATACGTAAAAAATACGGAGCATCACTTTTTGAGTTTTTTATGATATAAAAAAGTTTGGAAAAAAAATATAAATTATTTGATACTTAAAAAAATTTTAAAAGTTAAATTATGGCCGACCACATTATGGCCGAATAGCATCACCCTGTATGTTTAGTTATTTTTCCTATCACTCCAAGCTAGGGTTGTGTATTAGTCTCATTATTACTTAGTCCGAAGTTTTGATATGATTGATCCCTCGCCACTGTAACCTTTCTTCTAAGGCTTAGAAACTCAATGGATGGTACATCCTTCCGCCACAGGCAGCGGCGCCGCCGCTACTGCGATTCGAACATGCGTAGTGAAGAAGGAAATCCATTGGTAAGCACTTCATCCTATCCCCTATTTCATACTTCGAAATTAGTGTTCAGATTATTAATAGAGAAATCCTAATTAAGATATGGTGATGAATTTCTTCTTCTCTCCGATTAGGTTACTATATGTCTACACATATACTACCTCCGTCTCAGTCTCAAGATTTGTGATCCCTTTCCTTTTCTTCTTTTTAGTGCGTATTTCCACGCTTTTCGATCGTGAGTTTTAAAATGGATTTTTGAAATATTTTTTCGTTTAAGAGATACTCTATGAGTCTCGTAGTATTTCGTAAAAGGAAAAATATTTTAAAATTTATTTTAAAACCCAGAGACGCACGAATCTTGATACAGAGATAGTATAAAATTATAGCAAGTCTATCTAATGTGCAGATGTCTAGGGCAAAAGGATTATGCTTGAAAACCAACATAGGTTCCCTCTCCGATGATCTATTGTTCCAAATTCTTCAACTTTTGCCGGCTGATTTTCTCTACGAAAAAGCAAGGTTTGTTTGTCGCACATGGTACGAAATCATCCATTCCGAAGATTTCACCAACGCACAGATTCGCCGTTCTACTTGCGGACTTCTTCTCTTACCAATACCGAACAGTCATCCAATTTTCGTCACAGCCATAAGCGGCCAAATCCACACATACAAGTTGAGTTACAAATGTAGAACCAGACATTTTCATACTTGTAATGGTTTGCTTGTGGATGTATTACACTATCACAACGAAAGAGCAGCTATTCTAAAAGTAGTGAACCCTGCAACAAAGCAACAATTCCTTGTCCCTCCAGTTCCTATGCTCGGTGATGGAGAATTCTACAAGCAAGAATGCCACATTGCATATTCTGCAGCCTCCAAGGAGAATAAACTCTTTCTAGAATATCTTGATGAGGACGACGAAAATCGTGCAGGTATAAAAATAGTTACTGCCAGAGTCGATAAATCATGGAGAAACGTTCCGATTCACCACTTATCCGATGATCTTATGACAGTTGTCGCTGAAATAAGTGCAGTAGTGACTGAAGGTTTCTTGCATTGGGTGGGAAAGAGAAGAGTGTTGACATTGAATGTGGAAACCGAAACCTTTACTTACAGTGAAACCCCTGAATCTTATCCTTGTTATGTTAGACTTAGACCACTATCTGGCGGGAGGTATCTATCTGTGTTGTGTGGAGGACGGGAAGTTTGGGAGATGAAACCGGAAAGCGGTGAATGGAGAAACTTGCTGCCTTTGATGATTGATTTGAGACAGTTTGCTTCTGAGCATCGTGAACTTGTGTCGCCACTAGGATGGGTTAAATACAATCTTGTTACTCATAAAATCGACACCATCGACTTACATCATTCCAATCAAAGTGTTTATAGGGCTTCCCCGCATATGAACAATTTCGCATGGTTGAGTTAAGAGTATATATCAAGTACAAGTTCATGTAGTTTTATATAGACAAGCCACATTCATATATACGAGAATAGGTTGGTGTTGTCTTTAAATTTCACGTTCAATCTTGTTAGAAAAAAATAGTTTACATTATTATTTTATATTTCACATTTCAATTTCTTTTTCAGCTACAACAGCTGTTAATTTTTATTTATTTTTCTCCTCTTAGCTACATGTTAAATCTTCGGGTGTTGCTTGTTGGTCAAATGACTTTTACTTTAGAGTTTTTGTTTTTCATTTTCTCTACTAAGATTGAAATATGAAATTCCTACAATATTTCACATCTATGATATATTTTTGTTCTAATTTGACTAGTACTCGCCCCCGCGCGATGCGCGGCCCTGTAAGTTATTAATATTTTATAAGAGTAGTAAAACGAAACATGAACATACAAACAAAGAGAGCAAACGAATACAATGTTAGAGCCAAACTCGTGTGCGAGTGCCGGACTCAGGTGAGAGGATACGATACAAATTCTTGATTTTTACAAATTTAGGATATGAAAACTCGACTGTAAATGATCCGAATTTTGGACACGGGACACAGACACATTTTAGCATAAGAAACCATAAATAATTTTGTTTCAAGCTAATCTCCATTTAATTATAAAGTTGGATATAATAGAATCTTATTTAAATGAAAACACCTAGTACAATATTGCAGATTGCATATTGGGGAAGAGATGGCACAACACCACAAACTTTTTCAAACTTTTCCATTTTTTCCTTCACTCATTTCTCACCCAACTCTACTATTATGGAAATTGAAAGATAAGATTATTAATGATCGCCTTGTTTTTGCTGAAAGAAAATAAAAATATAGAATAATTTATTATAGTAATTTCAAGAGTAGGTGGTTACCCAATCTTTCTCACTATAATAATAAACACTATTTTCTGTATATATAAGAAAAGGGGTGTAAATAGATTTTGAAAAGGAAAAAAAAGGCCTTTAGGGGTGTAATGGAAAATTAAAACCATGCATGTGTGATGTCTGTTAAAAATACAATTCAAGAAATTATTTTAAAGGATGGTTAAATTCAAGAAATTGACATTTACCTACAACCTACTTACCATTATTTATTTTTTACTAAAATTACAAAATTGGCTATTTTCATCTAATTTAATTGGAAATACAAATTGGGGAATAATGGGTTGGCAAAACAGTGGAGTAAATACCCTCTATTTTACATTGCCTTATATGTTAAATGTTTCAATCGTAGAATTATACTACTGCTATATTATACGTAGCCAAATACTGTAATGGTAATATGCTATTCTATACAAACCTCTTAGTGTTTAACAATATTTGTCCAAAATTTTAAAAAACACAAAATCTAGTCAAATTTGCCTTAAACTCCCTAAACTACCCCTACACTATTCATAATCAAATTTGAATTATACTTTCCCTCCACTCTCTTTCTTTCTCTCAATTTTTTTGAATATATCCCTCTTCTTTCTCTCTCATCTCTATATGTCTCTCTAACAACTCTCTCTCTCTCTCTCTCTCTCTCTGTTCTCTTTCCTCTCTCTCTCTAGAAAACCGACGGCGGATGGCGGATGAGCAGCGGCGACGGCGGATGAGCAGCGGCGATGGAAGGCGGCGCTGGGCAGCGGAGATGGAGACGACGACGGAGATGGGGAAGACGGCGACGACGGGGGATGAGCAGCGGCAGCGCTTGGCGACGACGACGGCGGTGCTGGGCAGCGGCAGCGCTTGGCGACGGCGGAGACGACGGAGTAGGGCAGGGGCGGTGGTCGGGCTTCCAGGCGTCGGCGGACGACGGCGGAGCTCCCAGCCACGGTACGGGCTGCCGGATTTCCAGGCTGCGGGAGAAGCTTTCCGACAACGGCATCGAGCAGATGCTGAAATCACTCGGGCGGAGCAGTTCCGATCTGCTCCGGCGGCGACGTCTTCGACCGGATCTCCTCCGCCTCTCTCTCTCTTTCCCTTTTTTCCGGCGGCGACCTCTCTCTCTCCAGGAGATGATGACGGCGGCGCGGCAGATGATGACGGCGACTGCGGATGAGCAGCGACGGTGGAAGGCGGCGCGGCAGGCGGAGATGGAGAAGGCGGCGATTTCCTGCCTCTTTTTTCCTCTTTTCCGTTTTTCTTTTCTTTTCTTTTATATTTTTCTTTTCTTTTTTCCTTGTTCATTTTCTGTTTTCATTTTTCATTTTTCATTTTTTATTTCCTTTTTCCATTTTCCTTCCTTTTTTTTAATTAGGAATTGAGTGGGTTGTGTTTTTATTGAGTAATTTAATGAGTTTTTATAGCACTTTTGAAAGGTGGAAGAAGTGCAAAAGGAAGAAGAAGAGGAAGAAGAAGAGGAAGAAGGTCTCACGCAGTAAGAAATTCATAAAAATCGTAGTTAGAAATTATGATAAATAAAATCATAGTAAGAATTTTGTGTGGGTTGTGTTTTTTGATTTTTTTTCCAAATGTAACAGGAGTGAGTAATTGTATATGTATTGTAATTTCTTACTTAATAATGTATTATGTGTTTAGTGTACTGATTGGTGGTGTATTCAGTCATGAAAGACTGAGTTTGTTGATGGATGTAAAATGAAATTGAATATGTTATTTCGTAGTGTAATAGATCTATAATTTTTAGAATAATTGTTGTTTGATTCGAAATAATCGATTCTATTCATATCTATGCATTCTAACTGATTCAGTTAACTCGGTAGAATTATTCATTATCTTACTAAATAAATTCTAATAATTGGTTAGAAATTATCTTATTCTAACCAATCGGTTAGAATGCAAACCATTTATGTTAGAATTAGTTAATATCTAACCAAACATGCGAATTCATTTAGTAAGAAAATGAATAATTCTAACAGATTGATTGATCCAATTAGAATGTCGGACGTGGAGCTTTAATGTGTAAGGAGTGAAGAAGGAAGAAGGTGAGGAAGAAGGTCCTGCATCAAAAATTAGTTTATTTTGATTTTCTTTTTTTTTTTCTAATTTTTATGTATTGTTTCTTGCACTCTTGATTTTTTATAATTTCGTAGTGTAATAGATCTATAATATTCAGAATAACTGTTTTTTGATTCGAAATAATCGATGCTTGTTTCATTTAAAGAGCAAAATGAAGAAATGCGATACATACGAATTTAATAAATTTTAACCATCCTTTCGCTGTAATAAGTAAGAATATTTAAGATTCTAACCAAACATGTGGCATTCTATCTAATTATGTCCACTAGTTTTGAAATGCCTACTTTCTTACGTTACAATGGCATATGACCGGTTAAAATTTAGTATATTCCAACCCGTCCCGTGGCATGGTAACAGGTTAAGTCCACCCGTCAGAAATACCCACTTTCTTACGTTGTAATCGCATATCACGAGTTATAATTTTATATATTCTAACCTGTTCTGTGACATTCCATCAGGTTCAGTCCACCCGTTAGAAATACCCACTTTCTTACGTTAAAATCGTATATCACGAGTTAGATTTTTGTATATTCTAACCTGTTTCGTGGCCATTCCAACAGGTTCAGTCCACCCGTTAGAAATACACACTTTCTTACGTTATAATCGCATATGACCGGTTAGAATTTTGTATATTCTAACCTGTTTCGTGGTATTCCAACAGGTTCAGTCCACCCGTTAGAAATACCAACTTACTAACGTTACAATCGCAAAAATGACCGGTTAGAATTTCGTATATTCTAACCCATCCCTTGGCATTCTAACCCGTCCCGTGGCATGCATTTTAATTGGTTCAATCAACCTGTTAGAATTATTCATTTTCTAACTAAATAATTAACATGTTTGGTTATAAATTCATTAATTCTAACTAATCGCATACATTCTAACCTGTTAAATCAACTAGTTTGAATTATTTTATTCTTTACGAAATGAATTCATACGATACGTAATAATACACTCGATTCAATCAACTTTGGTAGAATTATTGATTATCTTATTAAATAAATTCAAAGTTTTGGTTAGAAATTATCTCATTCTAACCAATCGGTTAGAATGTATACCATTTAGGTTAGAATTAGTTAATATCTAACTAAACATGCGAATTCGTTTAGTAAGAAAATGAATAATTCACAATTTCTAACTATGATATTTTTAGTATGGTGTATCAGATCTAAAATAAAAAAATAAAAAAATAAAAAAACAAAAAAAAAACCTCCAATCGAGAAAAAAAAAACATATCATAATTAGAAATTGGGCGAGTGAGGGAGAGAGAGTGGACGAGAGAGAGTGGGAATCGGAGAGTGGGGGAAGGTTAGTGGGCGAGTGAGGGAGTGAGAGTGGGCGAGTGAGAGTGGGACTCTGCAGTGGGCGAGTGGAAATCTGGTGTTGGGTGTGGGCGAGTGAGGGAGTGAGAGTGGGCGAGAGAGAGTGGGAAAATGGGAGAGTGGGGGGTAAATTAGGGAGAATATCCCAAATTTGGCCAAATTTTACACTTCCTTATAATTTGGCCAAATTTTAGTATTCACTATCCTAATAAGACATAATATTTTTTACCCCTGAACTGTAAGTAGATGCCAACTTTCTTCTATATACATGCATGGCTTCGGCTATTTTTTTCCATATATCAATTGCAATTGATATTTGCCCCCTAAATCTTTAAAATAATTGCATAATGGGAGCCGTTACACATTTATTACATGTGCAAAATAAAATAAATGAAGTTTTAAAAAAAAAATCAAACAAAATTCTGATGGAGAACTTAGATGCTAGTAATCGAATTGTATGCAAGATGATAGTTTGTAGTAAGATTTTGAAAATTCATGGATATGCATTATGTTATGGTATGGTATGGGTCTTCACTTTAACTTTTATGTATGCATGCATGCCCATAACCATCTTCACTTCTTACTCTCTCTCTCTCTACTTAAAATTTACCCTATTTTCCTTCCTCAAAGAAACTTGCTCGTCTTCATCTCTTGTAACTCGCTAATCTCTCTCTCTTGAAAACTTTGCTTCTCTCTCTGCTGAATCTTTGGCGGCATGGCTATGGCTCCGTTGGCTACACTCTTCTTCACCATGATGGCTCTCCACCTTTTTCTGGGTAATTACATTTCTTCTCTTGTTTTATTATTTCTTAGAAAAAACACCTAAAAAATGTGCTTTATTAAGCGTGAAATTTTGCTGTATGTGTGAAATTGCCTCTCTCTCTCTCTCAATTTAGCAGTCACCTGCTGCTCTTCATCTTTTTTCTGTGGATTTTTCTATAGTTGGACTTAAACCTGTGGTTTTAATTAAACGTTTTCCTTTTTTCTTCCTTTTATTTTGATGAAAAATAGTGATTTTTAATAGTTTTTAATTTCAGATTATTCAACGTTCAAAAGAGTGAGCTTTTTTTTATACTTCAACCTTTCTTTTTTTTTCAAATGGACCTGATTCTCTGATTGAATGGGACTGGGTTTAAAAATGGGCTGTTCTATTTATATTTATGAAGACAATTCTTGAACTTCATCAATGTACAACAGTGGATGTTAGTTACTAATCACATTTCTCCTTTTCCTTCCTCTCAAGGTTTCCTAGCGTATGCTCCGGTGCCGTCTGCGAAGGGCGAACCGTCGACGTCCAAGCCAAGGTCGTAGCCAGCACGGCAGGCAACATATAACCGCCGAATGGATCACAGCCAAGCCCGGGTGCTGGACAATGTTCAAGGGCAGTTTCACGGGCAACGTGAGCAAAGTCGTTGAGCTACGTTTCGAGGTTCGTCTCTAACCCTTACGTTATATATAATCAGCGCCTGTGTCTCTACTTTCCAAAAACAAAAAAAAATATGAGTTTAAACTATGTTGACAACATACTGTGCATTTATTTACTTTTCAATGCTACTTTCTTTAATTTTAATCACTTAAGAATTTCTTTTCTGCATTACTCTATACATCTAGTTACATCTAGTTTGATTAAAGCTTTTGATTGAGGTATAATTCATATATTGAATAAGTACTCTTGTTGTTGTTGTTGTATGTAGACGACCAAGTCTCCGAGAGTCGATATTTGGATCAACAATGTCTCTTTGCAGCCTTTCACCGGAGAAGAATGTGCACTCGACCAGCAACACAGTGTTGACAAGGTAAATAAACAACTGATTATTAGTCTACAGTTTAGTTGTGCGTTAATTTATTTTAAAATGTGTAGTAAATGTATTAATTAGTATATGAATTTGTGCAGGTCCGAAAGGGCCGAGTGACGGTGCAAGTGATTGGCCGATTCTTGAGGCTAGTGGCCGACGCAGCCATCACCATCAAGCAACTCCTAACGCATTTCCCCCTCGGCAACATGATGAATGGACTGATCATCGATCCAAGCTTACCAGAGATGGTTTGTGGAGAAGGGGTTCCGATACACCGCCTTCGAGAATGAGCGAAATATTTGGTCCTTAACTAATTAAATTTTATTAGTATATATTCGAGATAAATAATTAAACTGATCATCTTTCTCTCCTTTTATTTTATTTTTCAGGGCATCCACGGAGACTAAGCCGGAGATACACGACTATGCCATTCCCGACGCAATGCTCGCCTTTTGCAAGGCGAACAATCTTACGGTGCGGGGCCACAACATCCGATGGGATGTCAAAAAGTTTCAACCCAGTTGAGTGGTGAAGAACTTGACTAGTGCCGAGCAACGGAAGGAGACGGCGATCAATCATGCCCGTTCGGTGGTGGACCATTATAGAGGAGAGTATATGCACCTCTGTAATGGTCCACCACCTAACGAGCATGATTGATCGCCGCCTCCCTCCGCTCCTCGTCACTAGTCAAGTTCTTCACCACCCAATTGGGCTGAAACTTTTCAACATCCCACGGGATGTTGTGGCCACGCACCGTAAGATTGTTCGCCTTGCAAAAGGCGAGCATTGAGGCGGGAATGACCTAGTCGTGTATCCCCGCTTAGTCTCCGTGGATGCCCTGAAAAATAAAATAAAAGGAGAGAAAGATGATCAGTTTATTTATCTCAAGTTCAAAGAATACTACTCCCTCCGTCTCGCGATTTCTGAGCCTCTTTCCTTTTCGGGACGTCTCGCGATTTCTGAGCTCTTTCCTTTTTGGGTAATAATTAAGCCACTAATGGTGCAATTAGTTTCTCCTTATTACAATTAGTCTTTTATTTAAAAATCCATTTATGTATAAAAAAAAAAAAAAAAAAAAAAAAAAAAAAAAAAAAAAATTAAAAAACTAAAAATCGAACCAGCAAACAAACACACCCACCATCATTTACTTCCCCCACCATTAATTCCCTCAACCAGATCTGAGGGTATGAATTGGAAACCCTAGCCCCCCAATTCATTCGTTGTTCATCTTCGATCTGGAGAGCTCCGGCCGAAATCCCTCATCTCACAGATCCCCCTCTCCACCGTCGGCGTGGTCTTCAACCCGCAACCCCCCCGCTGCATTGAATCGCCGACGCGGCGGGCTCGCAGGCCGCGGGTGGCACCCGGCGGTGGAGCTGTGCGTCCCCTTCATCTCACAGATACCCCTCTCCGCCTCGCGATTTTTGAGCCCTCTGTTTCATCCGGCCCGCGGCGAACTGGTGCTCCTCCACCACGCATGCCGCCGCCGCTGCTTTCGGGAGGCTCTTCAACGCCGCCGCCGGCCTACCGAAATCGGAGATGAGGAGTCTCCCGAAAGCAGCGGCCCAGAGATGTTCCTTCGACCCCAATCCCCTTCGTTCCCGATTCCTTGGACCCGAATCCCCTTTACAGATGAACTCTGTAAAGGGGATTCGGGTCAGGAGGAGGATATAGGCCCTCTGTTTCTTCCGGCTTGGTGTTAATGGCTTCTGATCTTTGGCTTGGTTTCATGGCTCCCCTCTGTTCCTTTTTTGATGGCTTCCCTCTGTTGATTTTCTGATGTAGTACTGATCTTTGGCTTGTTGGTGTCCCTCTGATTATAGCATGCTTTATGAATATGTGGAAAATTGTTTTGATGGTTGCTGATACGAAAATTGATGAGGATTGTTGCCATTATTTACTTGATGTTTGCTGCTTGATGTTGGTGTCCCCCTGATTAATGCATGCTTGATGATCTTTTGTAGAGATATATGAAAAATGCATTTTCCCATTCAAAAGATGATAAGTACAAGTCTTTTGAAAACTAAAATGCAAACATGGTTAACTGCATATCATGCAATTACAAAATGTGAGTCATATATACTGCCTATGTCCAAAAAAATGCAGTAATCTTCATCTTCTCTGCTACCTCTGCATGAGCATTGCTTCTAAATTATTGATGTGTTTGCAAAGGCTGATTCCAAACCTGTTAGTTGCTGCATCCCAAGCCTTTGAACCAAGTTATCTATTCCATTAATCTGGCCATTCTGAACTAGATAGTGTATGCTTTCCCTTGCCAAATCCACTGGAATTGTGAGGCTCACTGGCAGTGTTCCTTCCCTTATGAGCCTGTCCTTTCCCATGTGAGGGATTTTGTAGTTGTTGTGCCCTTTAACCTTCATTATCTCTGTTAAGACTCCTTGCAGTGTTAGAAATACTTTGTTAAGGGTCATTGCTGGCAACTCTTGAAATGCATCTTGCACTGCATTAACTAGATCATCAACTGTTTTGCACAATCTCTTATGTTGTAGGGATTGAATGGCATTAAAAAACCCAATGGGTATCTGATTGATGATACACTCTTTGATCACCTCTCTTGTGATTGATTCTGTTGCTTTTATGTATGGAGTGCCCTTGGGTCTGTACTTGCTGTTTTTTTTTGCATCTTCCTGAGTTATGAAAGGGAAGCATCCTATCTTTCCATCAAATGAGACTGCCCCATCCTCATTTAGTATGGGTCTGGTCACTGCACACAGAAACATGATCTTCCCAATGAATTTTTTGCTTTTGCATGCCCTATATGGTTCCTCCTCATCAGGTGCAAGGTAATACCTGTGTAATGTGAATGATTAGCAAGGTTAAAGCACTTTCTTCATGACCAATGATGTAACACTATGAACTGAGGTCAGATTTCAAGTGAAAAAATGTTCAAACTTTACCTCCTTTTCTCTTTGGTTATGTAGAACCATTTCTCATCCATGTGCACTATGTTATGCATAGAGGAGTACCTCAAAGTGTTCATTACTCTGTCAAGCTCTAGATATTCTAGACTGAATCTCATCCTAAGAAACTTATTTGCTGCTGTAAGTGAGGGCTTGATGGATGATGAACAAGCTTTAAACAGCCCAGCTTTCCACCATCTCTGTAATGTAGCTTTGCTGACATCAAGAACAGCCTCCATTGCTCTGAAACTGCTTCTGTCATGCACATTCAGAGCTTTAAACTGCACATAATCTGGTTTCATGTTATGATCTCTAATTCTGCCCTTTTTTTTTGAAATGAGATGAACTGCTGACCCCTTTGCTTGTTGATCTCTTGCCTGTTTCCACAGCCTAGTCATAGTGGACTTTGATATTCCAAATCTTGTTCGAGCTTCAACAAGTCTTCCTCTCATGGGCTTTCCACCAGTAGACCCTTGAAGAATAAACTGCACAACCACATTCCTCTCCGATTCGGTGAGATTCTTTGGCCTCGGCACCATGGCGAAGCTGCTGCAGAATCTGTTCTTCTTCTTCTTCTTCTGGCTTTCCACCCTCTTCTTTTCCTTCTCGGCAGAGATGTTCTTTTTTTTTTAATTGTAGAGAATGGTGTGGAGCTAGATATACTTAGTAGAGTAGCTTTGTTTTTGATTTTTGAATATGGCGCCCAATTTTGTGAGGTTAATTTCCCTCTCTAATTAATGGATGATGGCTTTGTTCTTCTCATTATCTCAGTTTTTTGTTTTTATTATTCATGTGAATGTTTGTTTTTTTTCCCAAGAATTGCCACAATCTTTGAGTTTGGTATAGCAATCGCAAGTTTCTCTCTTTGAATAATTTTTTTTTTTTTTTAATTATATCATTAAAATTAATTAACCACAAAAAAAAATAATTAACCTCAGAAATTAAATTTAAATCTGTAAAATATTTTTTATAAATTTATTGAGGTATATAAATAATGTTAAATCCCTAAACCACATTTCATCCCTAAACAATACACTTAAAACACTAAACACTTTTGCCATAATTCCCGTGCCGAAAAGAAAGGGCTCAGAAATCGCGAGACGGAGGGAGTAATAAAAATATAATTAGCTAGGCACGTACCATTTGAGCTCATTCTCGAAGGCCCCTTGTGATATGCTTTCCATAATACTCTATATATCATCACCATACTTCATAGGTTCTGCAGACAATCATGGACAAATATTTGTGGAGAAACTCCTACGAATTAATATATGACCATTTTATATCCATATAGCCCAAGCCCATACAGACCTGGGCCAGGCCCGATCTTGAAAATAGGCCCAAAGAAAAACATGGAAGAACGGTGGCTACAAGGGCAATGAAGGAAATTTCAATTATAAGAGTGATTAATTTAATTTTGGTGGCTATGAGGAGTAATTTTTGGGCTACGTATAGAATTACCCAAAATCGTACTAAGGATCTGCACACTTCACTCGTGGGCCTAGGTCGGTTTGGGCCTAATATGTTATCAGAAACTATAACAATATATATTTTCCTGACTCGGGTGAGTTAATTAAAAGAAATAGGCAAATTCTAAAATAATCATTCTCATAATGTAAACGTCTTTGTTAACCGCCTATACAATATAGTTTAAATCTAGTCATTTTATATTTTCCTACCAATTTTACCCTTACTACTTAATGTTAATGAATAGAAATACTCCCTCCGTCCTCCATTTAGTGACATTATTACTATATTGGGACGTCCTCCATTTACTGATATATTCCGTTTTAGGACGTAGACCCCACAATCACTTTAACACTTTAATACTTTATACATACATCTACTTTTTATTATTTTAACATTTTTGATAGGGATAAATATCAGCTTCACCTGTAATGTACTTCCTTGCCTCTATCCGGAATTATTCCCCCTATAATGATTAAAAGAGGTTGATCCAACAATTCGCAGATCATGGATGCCACAAGATCTGACAATTACTATGGTCCGGGTCAGGACCCAAGTGCAGAAGCTAATACTCACTGGCATTTGCAAAGATGGAAGGATCTGATCAGATTCCACGAGTGTGTAGCAGATGCTTAAGGTTCTGCGTAGCATACGGTTCGCGTGACTCTATGTACTATAGAGTGAGGACCACTACATTCATGACAGAGAATACTTCGTTCCTGTTGGAATTCCTTTTCTGTCCCTCCTTCACAGGAATAATCACTTTTCACCCTCCTCATACCTATAAATACTTAGTGAACTCACAACATCATCATTCTCTTACGAAAAAACACGCTCCTTAGCGTACTGTTCCATTCAGTTCAATACTCTCCCTCATAAACTCCTCTGAGCTCAGGCCAGCCGAGGCGGACAAGACCTTCTTCCGGGAAGCCGTAGCCCGTTTTCACATCCACCCGCTCTTCTCAACACCGGGAAGAGTCTCTCTCTTACACATACTCCCTTGAGCTTAAGGTAAAACCCTCATGACCTCAAGGGGAATGAGGCTCAACGGAGCTCCGCGCTCCTCATTTCTCTCTCTTTTCCTACTTCGTTCCTTCATTATCTGCCTATATGAGTATAAAACTCCATGAATCTTACTAGTTTATGGCTAAATATGCCCTTTACACACAGCACGCAGCTTGATTATCAATCATTACTTGTTATTTCTAGGCGAACAATACTCTCTACAAAATACACAATTATAGTTCCTCAAACGCATGAATCTCTTGCTCTTCACTACTGTGATGCTTTATCCATGAATGCTCTTTGTAAAACATGATAAATAATTTCCTAAATTGTTGTGGATCTCCAACCCAGATCTATCAACTGGCGTCGTCTGTGGGAAATCCTTGAGTTAAGATGTCGATTTCCTCTGTTTTTTATGCGAAATTCCACCTCCTTGTTATAATGTTGTTTGCGATTTCCCTTTATTCTGTCCTTATGTGGAGAATATGAGAAAATCCGATGTTATATTGGTTGGAAATACCCTGTTTGTGGTCCGAGTAGCGAAAACATAGATGGGTATGCTGCTGTTTGATATGTGCTAAGCTCTCCACAATTATGAGCTGTTGAAAGTCGTGTGATTCTAGGATTACATCTCCTCTGAACCGGAAATTGTGATAAACTTGTCGATTGAGGGAGAATCTGTGTTTTGAAAGGCTGATTTTCTCTCCTTGAATGTGATTTTCTCTCCCTGAATGTGAATTGAGAGTTGATATCTGTAAATACTGTGAAAATCCATGGGTTCAGAGGGCTAATCCCCTGTTTGCCCTTGAAGTTTTAATTGATTTTGATGATGTGTGCATAAATTTGCCTTGTCATTTACTCTGTCGCGGTGATCACCTAGGATGGTGGTTGTCTAATAGAAGGAATATGTATTGAACGCAAGATTTATATTATTCCTGGAGAATTTCAGCATGTATGCCCTGAATCTGTTTTGACTACATTGCTCATAGCGCGTCACTACGATAGTTAAAAAGCGATCTCAAGGCCATATCTCCTTCATGACATGAATTGTGATGGCTAATCCGTTGTTGTTTTGTCAAAAACTTAAGGTTGTGAAGGATCCGGAGGAAAGCCGGGTCATAGACTGCAGCAATCTCCAAACACATTTGATTCACCTTGCGTACTTGGTGAGCATACAATTCTGTCTATCATCTGCTCAATATGAAACCCATTTATGAGTTACAAAAGATTGGTGACTACTGAATAAGTATCACTACTAAAGTTAGTCGAATGCCCCTTGAATCGCCATAACTTAAAAACCCATGAAATAATAAAAACATTAAAAAAGTGGAGAGCCGAGGATGACAAGGTTACCCCATTCACCTTGATGAAGGGGCCCTGCATCTGGAAGCAGAACCTCCCCTAAGCCCCATATAATGGGCAAACTCCTCAGAAGCCCTGTCTAACAGGCAAACATCCTTCAGAAGCCCTGTCTAACAGGCAACTCTCTCGTAAGCCCCATATAATGGGCAGAACCTACTCTCAAATGCCCTACCCAGCAGGCAATATCCTCGTAAGCCCCATATAATGGGCAGAACCTTTCTCATAAGCCCTGTCTAACAGGCAACTCTCTCGTAAGCCCCGTATAACGGGCAGAACCCTTTCTCATAAGCCCTGTCTAACCGACAACTCTCTTGTAAGCCCCGTATAATGGGCAGAACCCTTACTCATAAGCCCTGTCCAACAGGCAACCTTCTCATAAGCCCCGTATAACGGGCAGAACCCTTTCTCATAAGCCCTGTCTAACAGGCAACTCTCTCGTAAGCCCCGTATAATGGGCAGAACCCTTACTCATAAGTCCTGTCCAACAGGTAACCTTCTCATAAGCCCCGTATAACGGGCAGAACCCTTTCTCATAAGCCCTGTCTAACAGGCAACTCTCTCGTAAGCCCCGTATAACGGGCAGAACCCTCTCTCAGAAGCCCTGTCTAACAGGCGACTCTCCCGTAAGCCCCGCCTAACGGGCAGAACCTTCTTAAAAAGCCCTGTTTAATAGGCAATACCATCCTAAGCCCCATATAATGGGCAGAACATTTCGTAAGCCCTATTTAATAGGCGATCCTCACGCAAATCCTTATCTAATGGGCACCTCTTTCGTAAGCCCCATGCAATGGGCATAACCTTTCCTAAGCCCTACTCAGTAGGCCACATCCTCGCAAGCTCCATACAATGGACAAAACTCCTTATAAGCCCCATTAAATGGCAGGGAACCCCTAAATCATGTTTTAAAGGCGACATTCTTATATAGCACTCCCATAAATCTTACCCATCGCATTCCGGTGGGTAACACCTCGCCTAAAATCCCGCCTCATAAGGGGCATTCTCGAAAAACTCTATTTGATAGACAATACTTCCATAGACCTCTAAGGAGGATATTACTCTCATAAGCCTAATCTGATAAATAGCGCTTCTGTAAGCCCTATAAAATAGACCAAGCTCTCATAAGCTCGGTCCAATAAGTAATGCTCTCATAAATCCTGCCTAAAGGATATCACCCTCACAGTCCTTGGCTGACAGGGAATATCCTAAAAGAGAGTTCCATAAAATAGGCGCTAAATATAAGAAGGGTCTATACGGATGAGGCATCTCGTGTTGAGCTCAATAGAATAAGATGCCACACAAATCCTTAATAACCTCTCCTTCTGATCAGATCACTTCCAAGGGCCTCATAAAGAAAGCCGCAGGAAAACAAACAACCTCATAAAACAGGTTTCGGAAAGATAGATGTCCTTGACCTCAGCTTCACTTTGGCACAAGCCATCCTTGAAAAGCCTTATATTAAGTAAACCACATTTGTTAAAGCCATCTTAAATGGTTAGCAATTATGAAAGGATCTGCTGAACCAAAAATATATCACAACTAAACCTCCCGTGATCAGATGCCTCATGTCAAGAGGGGGGAACTATGTCAAAGCCCTTTGTCATAATCAAAATCCCATCTTTAAATTATTATTTACCTTCATCATATACTAGCGGAGGCCACCCCCCCCCCCCCCCCCCCCCCCCTTCCTAAAAATCTTATAACAAATAAGCTATACTCGTGGAAGACACCCTAAATGATGCTCTAACGCAGAAGGCTTGCTGATAACAAGTTACTATATTTCAAAGTCTCTTTCAAAGAGCATTTGGAATTAATGCTTTACACGTCCTCAAATCTTTGCAGATTCTTATAAGAATGAATGCTGCATCAGATGCTGCTTCCAAGGAGGCTGGTCAAGCCACCGGGAATCCAGAAGATTCTGTAATGGGAAACAAAGGAACAGGCACTATGCTGACAGGGGCTAGTGTCAACATGGAGGCTCAGTTTTCTCCAGCTATGCTTCAGCAAATGACAGCCCTTATCGAAGGGGTAGTAGAGGGGACTGTTGAGAAAAGACTTCACACCCTAGGAGCAAATCCTCAAAACACAGATCCCTTGGGCGAAACCCAGGAAGGAGGGGGAAGTAAGAGCACTCCCGCAATGCATAAACAGAAGCCTATGCACCAAGGCATAAATCAAGAGCTAGTCTCAAGGCTGCCTCCGACAGCGGCCGAGGGGGAAGAGGGATTTTCTACTGACTGGGAGTCCCCAGATGAAGAAGGTCCTGAAGAACTTGAAGGAAAATTTCAATAAGAACACTGAAAATGCATGGGCCAAGAAGTATGCCCGACAGCAAGAGCAGATGAAACTCTTAACAAAAGAAGTCAAAAAGCTAAAGGAACAAAAACAGGCCGGGGAAAGGGCCTCAAAAGAAATGGAAACAAGCGAAAAAGAATTCCGTAACCCAAAGGAAGGAAAAAATCCGAAACCTTCCTCAAGCAATAGGAGTGGAGGAGACAAATCAGAGCTCTTTCCCCTATATATTGACGAGAACAGCCCGTTCTCAGTAGACATCCAAACTGATCCTGTCCCAGGCAGTTTCAAAACAATCTCTTGCGAATATCGGGGGAAAGAAGACCCCGAAGAGCACCTGATGAAGTTCGAAAACCTATGTCTCCTTCATCAATATTCAGAAGGGGTTAAATGTCGAGTGTTCCTCACAACCCTGTCAGGAACCGCTCAACATTGGTTCAAACAGTTACCAAAAACCTCCATACACTCCTTCACGGATCTGAAAGAGGTTTTCCTACAGCAATTCGCCAGCGCTAAAAGGATCATTCGGGACCCCTTGCATCTGACGACCATAAAACAGGGTATCAACGAAAGCCTGAGAAACTACATGGCACATTTCAACGAGGCCGTCCTGGAAATCCCATGAGTGGAGCCAAAGCTAAATGTGCATGCCTGTGTGGACGGTTTGAAGCCAAGACAGTTCTTTGTTTCTCTGATTAAGGAAAAGGCTACCTCTTTTGAAGAGTTACTGACAAAAACCCAAAAAGTACATCCACGCTGAAAGAGGAACTGGAATGCAAAAGAGTTATCAATATGATACACGAGAGCTACCCTAAAGTAAGCAATTCCTCAAACGGGGGAGAATGAGTATCCTCCCATAAGAAAGAACAAAATTTACTATACCCTTTTTGCAGTGTTTATTTCTTAAAAGTTCGTAATATATGAAAGAGTCGAACTGAGTCCCTAATAGCGAAGGGGCATTTTGAGGAAAGCATCACCAAAATGAGGTATAATTCCTCATACTCCTTATACCTCACTTGGGGGGGGGGGGGGGGGGGGAGTAGGGAGTATCCCCCCATAGGAATATTTGTATTCCATTATCTTAAAATGCTTTTTCTATCTTTTTCTATGTCGACGTTTACACCATGTCGCATATGAAGGCAACAAATAAAGACAAGATGAGAGGTTGTATACCCATAAAAATCACACCAACAAAAGCAAAAAGCAGATTTTGAAGTCCGTCTTAATCATCCGAAAAAAAAAAAAAAAAAAAACTAGAAAACGGAAAAAAGTCTGTTTCAAAGTATCAGTCAACATAAATGACAAAAAAGATAAAGATTTTTTAGTCTTGAACAGAAGCCTCAGTAGCATCAGAATTGAACAGATTATCCACAAAACGGTCCCCAGCTTCTTGATTGGGATCTATAACCACATCCTGAGTGGTATTGGAAGGAGCACCTTGAACAAGTTCTAAAGGACCCTCGGAAGGAGGGACAGTAGCATCAAGGGAGGGAGAAACCACAGGAGAATCATGAACGGCAACCGACTCTTCATTGGTCTGCCCGGCGTCGGAAGCAAAGATATGAGCCTCGCCTGTTTCCTCCATTTGAGTTTCCACAAAAGGAACAGAAGAAGTCTTCCCAGAGCTCTTAAGGGAAGCGGCTTGATCAGCCAAGGTGTGCATATCAACATCAGACTCCGTATCTGAAGAGTCGACGGAGAACGATTCGGAAGACGAAATCTCAAAGGGAAACTCGCATGCAGGCGGAAGCAAATCGGGAGTATCTTTCTCCTAGAAAAAAAAATAAAATAAATATAATACAAAGATAACCTATGAATATAAACAATCTAGAAAATTACTATTTCCAAAACACGATTAGCAAAAGAGAAAAAGAAGAGAAGGCTCCCAGGTCGCAAAACTATACCTCTTCAAAAATTCTCTTCAATAATCTTTGGACCTCAGCATCTAGAAGATAGGTTTGAATACGTGGAGAACTCCAGAGAGCTGAAGGTTCCAAATGATCATGAGGCCGATGGAGGATGCGAGCTGCCTTCTGAAACACTCGAAGATACCAGGGATTCTGGTCATTGATTCGGCGCTTAAGAGCCAGAGTCTCAGGGGCCCTGCTAAAAGCCTCCACGATCGGACCTAAGTTCACGGATGTAGCCCTTTCAGGAATGCCTAGCATCTTACAGCACTCAAAAACAGACTTTGCGGCCCATTCGGAAAGAGGCTCAGTCATCCTAACCCAGAAGCCTGGGGAGTGGAGATAAGCCTCAGGTAAATGATTAGCTAAGTAATCAAGAAAAGCCTGCCCATATGGAGTAAGAAGGAGCTGGGATCGACAACATCTTATGCCTCTGGTGAGACCCTGCTCCAATCCGTTTCTCAGGCCTTCGGCATGAGAGGAAGCCTTCACCTGGGCCAACTCTTGTTCATGCTGCCTCTTAAGCTGCTCTATTGCCGCGAAATGGGCATCATGCGCCCCGGCCAATTGCATGACGGAAGACCTTAGGGCTTCATGAAAATCCTTCGCCTGTTGAGCATAAGAGGAACAGCTAGCCCGGAGCTCATAAATCTCCCTCTCCTGAGCCTGAAGATAGTTTTCCCTGTATTGATCCCTTTTCTTTAGCTCGGACAACTCCTCCTCCAGTTTCGTCTTCTGAGCTTGAAGGGTTTTGAAAACCTCATGCTGACGGGCCTCCTCTTGAAGACGGCTTACTTCAGCCTGAAATTTCTTCTTTTCTTTCTCCATGTGAGAATAATGAGCATGCAAATCGTCATAAGCTAAAGCACGAACGCCTAGCATAGATCTACAACTAGCAGCCTGGAAATAATATAAACGAGTAGCAAAAAATTGATATTAATATTTCCTTTATCCAAAAAAAAAGAGAGAGAGAAGGAAAAGAGAGAAATTGAGTAAACCCAATAGTATACCTGTAGCTCGAAACTAGCAGCTCTCTTTAATAAGAAATCAGAAGGTTGAGCTTCTGCCAACCGCCAATCTTCCTCGCGGGGGATGCTATCCAGGATCATAGCAGCTAAACCCCCATCTATGGAACTGACCATCCCAGGGAAAGAAACGCTGGCACCACTTCCTTGAACGGTGGAAGGGGGAACGTCCAAACCTTTTCGACGAAGGGAGTGGATGAAGGCCAAAGAACCAGTAGATAGAAGATGGAGAAAGGCAAGACTGGGAAGTCTGAGCCTCCTTCTGAGGAAGATAGGGGTTCACGCTAGCAAATGTGGTTAAAGGACTCAAAGCCTGAATTTGGGAATCCCGCTCGCAAAGAGCATGGGATCTGGAAGCAGAGGGGCCGAAGGTTGAAAGGACCAAGGCTCCTGAAGTGGAGCTGGGTATTGACGGGCCAGATTCATGCCTGCCTTTCTTAGCAAAAGGAGCGAAAGCAGGCGGCCCTTTCCTCTTATCAGAAGAGAGAGAAGGATCTTTCGAGACAATCCCCAGATCCTGGTCGGGGGAAGGGGAAGTCTCCACGCCGGTCAGGTCCTGACTTAGTGATGGAAAGGTACAACCTTCCACAGAAGAAGAAACAATAGGGAAAGGAGAGGAGGAATCAAGGTTCTTTGCAGCCATCATTGACCCTGACTCAGTAATAGCTCTGTTTTTCCCCTGTCGAGGGGCTTTCGCCTTTGAACGAGAAGAAGAGGGAGAATCTACCCCTCTTGGGGACTTAGACAAGCCTTTGGAACCTTCCGTAGGAGGGGAAAATGCCTCACGCTCAGCTTTGGAAGCCTCTGTAACCATGCCTGGAGCACCATTGTTCTGACCTGCTGCAGCAACTATCCGTTGAAGTTTGATGAATGCTTTGTTCTTCAAATTCTGTTTAGAGGCGTCCATCCCTACATGCATTAGGGAAATTAATATTGCTCATATGCCTAACAAAAAATATATAAAGGATTATCAAATAGCAATTACATCAAAGAAAGTTTTTACCCATTGACGGAGACCAAGGAATGTTGGGTTTCAAACCAAAGAGGGAAAGAGTACTTTCACTCTCTACAAGAGGCCTAAGCATAGTATGATCTGGAGAATATTCGATCAAAAGTGTGGACATTATCTCTTCTTCCCAAGAAGATAACTTCTGAGGAAGGGATCGAGAGGTTTTCTCTCTACCAGGATTCTTATACAAATTAATATCAGGGATATTCCAGGAAGCACCAGAAGGGGGGCTAACTACCAAATAACATTTATGCCAATCTTTATCTATGGCTTCATATTTGCCATATATTTCGGCGAATTTAACATTGGGAGAGAAATAAATATGAGAATCCCTGTGCTTTAATTCATGGGTACGAAAGAAAAGGAACGCCGTATCTTTCACCCCCCCTATGCTAGCAATTATGTGAAAAAAGGCGGCCTTACAAATGGAGGCTGGGTTTAGTTGATTCAGAGGCGCATTGTACAAGAAGGCAATGCGAGAAAAGAAGTGGGGCACTGGAAAACGCAACCCAGCCCCCAATTGAAAAAACCAGAAGGCTTTAAAAGGAGGTGCCAGCGACGAAGGTCGCTCATCCTTCTCAGGAATTCTCAAAGAATATCCCCCAAATTCCTTCGCTTTTCTCATAAACCCATCTAAGGATGCCCTATCTAGAGTAGAGGATTCATATTTTTCCAAGGGAAGAAGTTGTTTCCTGGGTTTATTCCCGACGTCTCCCTTCTGTACCTCAGGTCCAGAAGCGGATCTAGTGGACCGGTTGTGACCCTGATGTCCGGAAGCACCTCGCCGAGAAGAGGAGGGTTTCATGGCATTCATTTAAAGGGACGATATCGGAAAGTTCAAGAGAAAGGCAAAAGGCAGAAAAATACCTGTGCAGCAGAGAAGAAAAGCTCCGGGGAGATTGAAAGGAAATAGGAAGGGTTTCTTCTTTTCCGGGAATTTGGCGGATATAAAGAAAAATGAGTAGTTACTACTCATAAATTTTAGAAAAAGGGAGAGGAAAAGGCAGGCTTCTCTCAACACCTCGAGATTTAATCAAATCCCTAAAACGGGAATTATCCCCTGCACACGCGCAAAAAAAAAAAAAAAAAAAAAAAAAAAAAAAAGAAGAAGAGAGAGAGGGCAAAGACAAAGAGAGCTAGAATCTGTGCATTTGCTCGTTACCAGAAGCTAACACAACACACTTCTGGACCTAGGGGGGGAGTAGCTGATAGGGATAAATATCAGCTTCACCTGTAATGTACTTCCTTGCCTCTATCCGGAATTATTCCCCCTATAATGATTAAAAGAGGTTGATCCAACAATTCGCAGATCATGGATGCCACAAGATCTGGCAATTACTATGGTCCGGGTCAGGACCCAAGTGCAGAAGCTAATACTCACTGGCATTTGCAAAGATGGAAGGATCTGATCAGATTCCACGAGTGTGTAGCAGATGCATAAGGTTCTGCGTAGCATACGGTTCGTGTGACTCTATGTACTATAGAGTGAGGACCACTACATTCATGATAGAGAATACTTCGTTCCTGTTGGAATTCCTTTTTTGTCCCTCCTTCACAGGAATAATCACTTTTCACCCTCCTCATACCTATAAATACTAAGTGAACTCACAACATCATCATTCTCTTACGAAAAAACACGCTCCTTAGCGTACTGTTCCATTCAGTTCAATACTCTCCCTCATAAACTCCTCTGAGCTCAGGCCAGCCGAGGCGGACAAGACCTTCTTCCGGGAAGCCGTAGCCCGTTTTCACATCCACCCGCTCTTCTCAACACCGGGAAGAGTCTCTCTCTTACACATACTACCTTGAGCTTAAGGTAAAACCCTCATGACCTAAAGGGGAATGAGGCTCAACGGAGCTCCGCGCTCCTCATTTCTCTCTTTTTCCTACTTCGTTCCTTCATTATCTGCCTATATGAGTATAAAACTCCATGAATCTTACTAGTTTATGGCTAAATATGCCCTTTACACACAACACGCAGCTTGATTATCAATCATTACTTGTTATTTCTAGGCGAACAATACTCTGTACAAAATACACAATTATAGTTCCTCAAACTCATGAATCTCTTGCTCTTCATTACTGTGATGCTTTATCCATGAATGCTCTTTGTAAAACATGATAAATAATTTCCTAAATTGTTGTGGATCTCCAACCCAGATCTATCAATTTTAATACTATTAAACAATTCAAATGGACCCACAATTATTTCACTTTAACACTTTAACACATTAATTTATTATTATACCATAAAAATGCAAAAAAAACTTGTGCCCAGAAAATAATGTCACTAAATGGAGGACGGAGGGAGTAACTAAAAGAAAAAATAAACCCCTAGATATCACCCCCCACCTACCCCCACGTTATTTCCTTCTATCTTCTCATCTCTCTTCTTTCTCACCGTGTCTCTTCTCCCACAAGCTCTGCCATCTCTTCTCTTAACTAGCGCCGCCACCGATACTCGTTACTGAGTGGAGATGTCTGCTGAGCACATAGTCGCTTCTGCCCCCCTCTCTCTCTCTCTCTCTCTGACGATCAGCATCATGTTTGTCTCCTCCACAACCTCCTCCTCAACATTATGTCACAACCATCTTCCCTAGCGTTCGCATACGTGTGCACATGCAGTCATTTCACTCATGTTCGAACGAATCCTTATGCTAGTTTCCCTTGTGTTCGTGTGTAATGGTGAAAATCAAGGGATATGATTTGTATAGGCTATAATTATGGAGTTGATACATATTTTAGGATACTTTCTTAATTCTTCTATTGTAATCTTGTAAATCTATATATTTGAGAATATACACGGACATGTATTGTGTGGGAATCATAAATTTTACGTAGTATCAAGAGCCTTTCAAGGTTAAACATTAAACATCAAATTATTTTTTCGATCCACCCAGCCCCCCCCCCCCCCCCCCCCCCCCAAATTTGTTCCACTCCCCTTAGGTACTCTTATAGACGATCATCGTCAAATTATTTGCTTGTTCACGATCGGGTCCTTACGATAGGTAGGTCAAAATTCTTTCTTTCTTTATATAATTTTATTTGATAAATTGCATTATGGATACAAATGACTTTCTACACACTAAATGGCTAGAGTAAGACCATTTACTTATTAAGAAGTAATGTTATAATATTAACCTTTTAAGTGCATTAAATAATGTTTTCATGAGATGATAATTACACAGATTATATGTGATCTTTTATCCCAAAAGTGTATATCTTTCATATGGAGCTACTAATTCCACCATTTTACTACTCTCCTTATTTCGTTTTAGTTGGCCCGTATGTCTCACAAATTTTCAAACACATAGGCTAAGTAAAACGAGACAGGGGAGTAATATTTATCATAAAAAATAAAACTATGTATATAATAATATAATAATCTACTATTTACAGTGTTGGATTTATGAACCTTATTCAACTAGTAAATTTGAAATAATGTGATAATAAAATAATTATAAATAGTAATTGCATCAATGAACCCTAATAAATAATTGTAGAATTAAATAAGCCATAATATATTCAAACGGACGAATATAAGAGGAATTAAATTATACGGATACATTGTTGAAACACGAAAATTGGGACCATGTCATACATGTACGTAATTGATGGTAAGTTGATCCAGGGATGTTCAATGGAAAGGCGACCAATCCTTTCATGAAAGCTGCAAAATATCCTCTCAGATTTCTCAGAGGATGTTTTTGAATTGTAACTAATTAGTTTTTGGCTAGTGAAATCAAATATTATCTACAAATAGAAAAAAGCAAAAAAGAAGTGCAATTAATTCAAGAAAAAGAAAGAAAAATATATGCATGCATATGTAGTAAGCTGATCCAAGAACCCGTGGGATTGTTTCCTTGGCATCGATGTTATTCTGGTATGACCACATTTTCATGTACCGATTGGAGGAATCTTCAACTTCTGCAAGCATCTTCTTGAGGCTCTCAGGCCCGAATTAATTGAGCACCAAATTCCTAACATACTTGAACAAGAATCCATGTATATTGCTCAGGTTTTGGTTGTCGAAAATTTTCGTAATTGTGTTCGGATACCTATTTCAATGTAGCAGGTTCTAAACTAGTTTTTGGAGTGAGTAAAACGTTTTATCTCCAACCAATACAAAAAGTTCAAGTCATTTACACATAGCGATGACGTAAATGTGTGATGTGACATATATAGCGGAAGGTCATGTGACTTTATATGAGAGCGATGCACACAAGATTTAATACAATTCAACAAAATTTTGAAAAAAATAATTATTTAAGATATCCCGAAATCTATATAATATTACTAAAACAAAGTAGTGCCAAGTTTTTTTCCCTCCTAAAATCTTGACTTTTGAGCTCATTAATGAATAGTGAGAAGCAAAATGTTTTACAGAAAATTTCGTGCATGCATATTTTTTTTCTTAAATGCCAATCTCATTTTCAAAAATAGCTGACGCATTTACCTTCAAATATTCTAATTAAAGTTATGCATTAATTGGGTAATTGGGTTTTGGTGGTGGAAATAACATAGAAATTAACTTTTGAAGTATAATGCATTTTGTTAAAAAATAATATTTGGAGTATTAATTACACCATCACAAATTTACGAAATACTCCAAAATAAATATTCTTTTATCACTTTTCAAAATGTTGACCTTTCATTTTTCAGTGTCTATAAACACAAAGTACACTATTTCAAGGTTAATCTCAATTAAGTTTAGGCATTTTTATTATTATATATAGATCTATATATTTATGAGTTACGCAAAAGCTACTACTGTTGAAGGTTTGTTCGTATATTTTCTCCCTGTTGATACTTGCTTGATATTTATTTTTTTTCCCTACGGATTGTTGTGTTCTTATTATTTTTTTCCTCACTATTTTCCATATACATCGGATAGTATTTATTTCTGATTTTTTTTCTAGAACCAATATACAATACTCAAGAGGCAGTAGTCACATTTGCTAATATAAAAGGGAATGCGAGGACCGATATTCTTATATGTTGGCTATGATTGTAATTTCGTTAAATTTTTAGAGCTGGGGAAAGCATGTTTGCAAACAAATTCCGAAATAGTATTAGAGGATGATCTTTATCAATTATCCTTAAGCCTACTATTTATATATACACTAATTGGATTGCATTGTCTTGCAGATCAAACAAGAAGTCCATAAAGAGACGCACACTTTGATGTTTAGGGTTTACTCATTGCATTTCATTTTCGTTGTGAGTTCACTATTCCAATTTATTTGCAAGTCTGTAATTATAAGAGTCGGTTTTCCTATAAGGCTATTTTTCATACAAATTTTGAATTTTTTTTTAATAATTAATTGATTTAGTTTTCATTTATATTTTAATAAAATCCATCTCACTTTATTAAAATCTGTTATTGAATCAATAAAACTTTTATAAAAAGATATATAAAGTGGATCCGGTGCGACGCCCGGGTACAATACTAGTTAAATATATAAATTAGAACCGTTTATTATATAAAGATCTGCTGTTGAGATTGATTGGTACACTGAATTAAGTCATACTATGCATCCAACGATAATGTATCAAACTATTGAGTGTAATTCATAAAAATGACAGTATATCAAATTAAAACATATTAGTTTGGACCGCTAATTTTATGTAAATCTTTGGGCTAGATTTATTTTTTATTTCATACTACCTAAGAATTTTGTGTTTGTGACGTGCGTGTGTTTCAAAAATAAATAAATAACCGAACGTATATACAAGCTCAACACATACTTGTGAAACTTAAAATCACATATAAACCTAGACATGTATAAAAAAATTGGCAGTGAAAATTGCGGTTTTACACTATTGTAAATAAAATATAGAGGCAAAAAATAAAATAATCAATATGAGATAGTAAACACAAAACTTACCCACTATATTTAAAACACACAAAAACTACCCACTAATTAAAAAGTGGGACAAAAATTATCCTCCTGCTTATTTCACCTTTCTTCCATAAAATAAATCTAATTTGATTTCTCACCTCCTCCAAAAAAAATAAGAAACGTACTCTCTCTCTCTCTCTCTCTCTCAAAATGCGGCATTCTCTTCCTCTCTCTTCAGAAAACCGCCGCCGCCACCACCAGTCGTTCTTGCGCGGTCGTCGTCATTCTTCTTCTACTTTCTTCCCCTTCTGTATTCTTCCTTCGTACCAGTCGCACGAAACCATATCGATGGGTCCTTCCAAGAGGCGCTGAACGGAACAACGTTCAGCCACTGCGACGGATCCGGCAGAGACCTTGTCGGAAAGAGGCGACGAAAAGGATAAATTACCCACGGGACAAATCTTCAGAAATCCAGAGGTAACCATTACATTATGCATGTTAATATCGGTTCGAAATTGATTTTTGTTGGTTTGTTTGTGTTCAAACATTTTAGGTTTATGATTTGATTTAGGGTTCATGTTTGAAGAGGGTTTATACCTGATCTTTTGGTTTGAAATTATGCTTAATTTTTGGTGGTTTGTTTGTTCAAGCATTTAGGTTTTGTGATTTGATGTAGGGGGTTTATGCCATCTGATTTTTTGGTATGAAATTGTGCCTAATATTGAAGGATTATTATTTTTTAAAGCAGTAGTGTTTGTGTTCCAAATGTTGTGTGTTTTAGGATTCGAATTATTGGATTTTATTGGTACGTAATTGGTGAAATCATACTAGTTTAGTGTTTGTGTTCCAATTGTTATGTGTTTTCTGGTTCTTGTGCTTTATTGGTACGTAATTGGTTAAATCATAGTATTAATTTAGAGTTTGTGTTCCAACTGTTATTTGTGTTCGAAATATTGTGTTTTATTGGTACGTAATTGGTTAAATCATACTAATTTAGAGTTTGTGTTCCAATTGTTATGTGTTTTGAGGTTTGGATAAATTGGATTATTGAGTTTTATTGTTATGAGATTGGTGAAATCATACGAAGTAATGGTTTTGCTTATGAGTTTCGTACAAAATTAGTGTAAATTATTTAAAATCATACATGCTGCTAGCTAATTTAGTACGAAATTAGTGAAAATTATACTGTTTTCTTACAAACTATAGTGCAGTGTGGATAATATGGAAACAAAATTGCAAGGCTCTTTGGTTGTTTGATATGAATTAATCATTTCTTTTAATTTATTTATTTTATTTAGGTTGAGTGGATATACACCCGATACGACATGGAGGGTAGGACGCAAAGAAAATCAACATGCTCCACTATATCGTTTTCCGAGAGGTCGAGTCATCTCAGAACTTTGACACGATCTACTTCAAAGTAGGCAACGCAATGCTGCATTTTTCATACCAAATATTAGTGTGTAAAATATAGTTACAAACTGTAAAGATATTGGTGTTGTTAATACTAGTTTTGGTATGACACGTATTGTTCGTAATCATGGATGAATATTTGTCAATTCACAATGATTATTGGTTGAGAATATGAGTCAGTTCGTAACAATCACTTATAACATAGTACGATATATGTAAACAAGTATGAAATTGTTGGTACGAATATGAGTCTATTCGTACCACTTGCATATAAAAACTAGACAATGATGTAGAAATCTAAACACAAGTGAAAAAAACATATCCCTATCAGGAAAATTAAAACCCTGTTAGAGAAATCATGTAGAAAAATTTTAAACCATGTAGAAAAATTCTAAAGCATAAAGGGAAAAAACTACACCATCATTGTAAAAGCTAAACCCTATATGGAAAATCTAAATTTTATCTTGCCTCTTAATCTTGTACGAAATGTGAACTGCGTACCAAATTCATTTGCACAAAATAACAAATGTGTCATCTATTTGCATGTATAGTCATACATTTGATATGATGTTCAAAATTTTAATTATCGTATTGATATTATTCATACCATGATTCGAAATTGGTTACGCCTTCGTACCCGGTACGAAGTGCAAATTACGTACCAAAATACCAAATAAGGTGTGTACGAAATGTGATATTTCATACCTTGTCAAACCAACAAATGACAGTGTATTTCTTATTTTATAATACATTATTAACGATCTCATTTAACTAAAAAATAAAAACCAAATCACTATGCACTAACAAGTACATAAAATATAAAAAACGTAACCATAACAAACATTAGATACAGAAGCTATGAAGAACATATATTTCAGAAAAATAAGTACCAAAATAAGATAATAATTCATAACTCAACGAGATTAAAATGCACCAACGACTTGCTATAGACTGTGATATTTCGTATATTATTGAGTCAAATGCATGATAAGATCCTCACTAAAAACAAAACAAACATATATTTACTTTCATACAAATGATTAGCAGTAAAATGACATATGCTATTAAGATGTGAAGGTACAAAATATATATATATTTCATACCAGAACAAACATTAACACGAAGTAACAATCGAAAAAAGAAAATTCAACAAAAGGACTCGGTAAATTAATACAAACATAAGTATTCATCTGAAACAAGCACCACCGTTGTCGACTACGATAAACTTCGGCGACGCTAGGCTTCCGGCACGCTAGTCTGGAGCAGTTCATGACAGATCCGAGGGAGCTACTAATTCATCAGAGAGAGAGAGAGAGAGAGATAGAGAGTTGTAGAAATTTGGATAATTAGATCTCGATTGCCGCCGTTGTCTTGAACACGGATTTCGAAAAGAAAACTCTTCACCTTCAAGCAACGAAAGAGCGCACAACCATAGAACTCTTCTTACTTCCCTTTTGTTTCTAGATCTGAAAGAGGTTACCACTTGACGACGTCGTTTTCAAGGCTTCAAGTGGTGGCTTCCGTAGACGATGTCGCAGATCATGGTGGTTCTGCGGCAACTCCGATGGAGGATTGTGAGGTCGGGAGGGAGATGAGAGAAAGAGAGATAAGAGAGAGAGAGAAAACATAAAATAAAAATTAAAGATAGAGATAGAGAATATGTAGAGAAGGGGGATAAATTGTTGAAGAGAAGGAATATTCCAAAAGTAAGGGTACTTTGGTACTTTTAGACTCCAATTGACTCCAATTGGATAGTATTTTAACTTTTTAAATGTGGTGGGTAGAATTTGTATTTACAAAGTCAAATTGACTACTTTTATATATTAACTCTAAAATATATATGTGTACATAAGAACATTATTTCAATTATAATAATTAATAATGAGAGACTATTATAAAACGTTAAAATTAGGACTACTAGTCATAACAATGAAGATAGAAAACAAATATTTTCCCTTAAGGTAAGATAAATGTATTTCTTATATATACCAGCTCTCGAAAGACACTCCCTCCCATTGAAATATCATGTAATTCATGCCCGCATCAGTTGAAACGATTATTGGCTGTCCCACCAAACTCGTTTTGAAAATAGGAACATATCTGCAATGACGAAGTTAGAAATTTTAGCTCGGCGGATCAACAAGATAATAATAAAACTTATTAATTCGATTACATAAGAAAATATAAAACAAGCTTACAAAATTAAACCAAGTCCGATTTAAACTAGCAATTGTGTACAAAATAAAACTTATTAATTCGGAGTATACATGTTGAAATAGAATACTACTCGTCAAGAAAAAATTACTAGACGGGCTAGTTTAATTTGCAAGACTACACACTACAATCAATTAATTTCCCTAATCTTCACTGCTAAATGTGTCATCATCACTAATTACAACACATATATACAAAAGATGAGTGAAAAGAGTTAAAAGTTAGAGGATTTAAGTAGAATATTAAGTACTTTTGAATCCTTTTATGTATGAAAGGAGGAATGCCGGAGTCGGTGGTCGGAGCCATGTATTGGAGAGTTTCCCCGAGAAGCGGCCAACCCATCGAGCCCGGTGGGAGTGTGCCGTTGCACTTGGATTCCACCACCTGTGGAGCCAGTTTGTAACCAAGATCACCACCACGCCAATCAGGAAAGAAAATAACATAGGAAGCATTTTTCTTTGAACAAATTAATGAATACAAGAAAATTTCTTATAGAGAGTAAGGGTTGCTCTGAAAGTGAGATCATGCGAAGAAGAGGGAGTTTAAGTAGAAAAAATACTACGGATTTTATTTTGCATGACCTCTATTTTCTGCAAGCTATTCACCAACGGTATTATTTATAATTGGAAACACTCTAATATCCACTATGGACACTTTTAATGTACTCTCTACTGATGTGGTAGTGATATGATATACTTTTTTAAAATAGGTTGAAGTATCTATTTATATATTTTATTTATTAATAATATATCACGTTATTTATAGACACATTAAAAGTGTCCAAGTGGGTAGAGGGGCACTCCACTATTTATAATTGTTTATTGGGGAAACGGGTAAAATTACCCACTTGAGGATAGAGAAGATAAATAATATCCACTTAGATAAAAAAGATTAACAAAATAAAATAAAATACCCACTCTTACCATAATACGAAATTGAGGTCGTAAATTCACTCATATAATTGTCTAAACTTACGAATTCACGGATCTGAGGTCGTGAATCCACTCACATAAAATGAGGTCGTGAATTCACTCACAAAAATACCTGAAATCACGAATTCACAAATTTTAGGTTGTGAATTCACTTACAAAAATGCCGAAGTCACAAATTTTCAAATACAATTCGTGAATTCACTCATATTAAAGTCTGAAATCACGTTCAAATCTTGAATTTATGAATTCTAACTCAAAAATGCATGCAAATTATATTTTTATTATACTTTTCAACAATTTTAATTATATTTTTAAGAATTAATTTCGTTTTTATTAATTATTTTAGGGTCGATAAATCCAAAATTAGGGTGTACATTTATTAAAAAATAAAATATTTGTTGGGAATTGTTAAGAACAAAGTGTTAAGGGGGAACTCATATGGGACACTTCGAAGTAAGACAAATAGTTGTTTTGATTTGATCCCAAAACCCTAAAGCGTTCTGTTCCCAAGCGACCCATTTTGATGTAGATGATAGGTTAGAAATTTTTCTAAGCCTACACTGTTAGGATGGCTTAATTTTGCTTTAGTCACTTAGGTTTTTAGACTGCAGAAAGTTCAAGAGAAGGCCACTCACTAGAGTGTGTTTTCAATCAAAGCGAGTCTACCCAACCGAAGTGAAGCGTGCCGAAGAAAAGCGAAGCGAAGCGAGCGCTACAGTGGAATCAAAGCGAGTCCACCAAAGCGAAGCGAAGCGAGCGCTACAGTGAAAAGCCGAAGCGAGTCAACGCGGGTCAACACTTTTCAAGCAGCCACTTGGAGAACTCACTTCCCAAGTACTCGCTACGAAATGACCTTGAAGCGACTCGATTCGAAGCGGACGCTACGAGACTGAAGCGAAGCGAGCCACTACCTACCAGAAAGCGACAGCACAATTCCCGCTCGGAATTTGAACTCCAGTCAACTAGAGATCTTCGCATTAATTGCGAGATCTCCACGTGTCGAACGCGGAGAGGAGCAGTGGAGTTGACTGCCAGGCCGACAGGGCGCCGCTATAGTACTGGCTCGCTCCAGTTACTGTTAAGTTTGTAACTTAGCCATTTTCGGCAAAGAGACAAATTGCGCACCTGCAAAAGCAACTGCCTGCACAAAGTACTGTCGAGAGGAGGAGGGACAAGGCCACCAACCAAGCAACGGATCTCGGCCATCTCTCCGCCTATAAATAGTGAAGGATGAAGACGAAGAGAAGGAAAACACTTCCTGAGCATTCGAGCGCCTACTGCAAACAAACACTCCCAGCCTTAGAGCAAACTTCGAGTCTTTGTTTTCAAGTGTTCTTCGAGTTCCTGTCTCATCGGAACTCGTCTTCACAACCTTCACACTTAGAGTCTAAGCCCATTCCATATCCAAGCTTAGAAGAAGAACTCTAGCCATCTTTGCATCTACTGTAAAGAGTTCTTCATAGTGTGTTCGTCGTATACCAAAAACCCTAACCCTAAGTTCTGTTGTTAGGTCTTTGTGTTCGTCGTCGTTAGGTTGTTTCGATCCAAGGCCCTACTTTCATCGATTGTAGACGCCTCGATCATAGAATCTAGATCCAAGCTTGCACTTACGTCGTTTGTATAAAGCTCGATCGAAGCTAGGCTGTATGGAGAGCCCGCAATCTCCCTGTTGTCGGACTGAAGCGAGTGAAGCTTCCAGTCCAGTTTAGGTTTTTGGTGTGAACTCGGAATCACCCAGCGTCTGTCAGATCCAAGCGAGTGAAGCTCGATTTCGACCAGGCTTTTGAAAAGCCCGTAATCTTCAAGTTCTTGAGTGAAGAGAATAGTTGCCGAGTGCAACAAAGTGGACGTAGGAGCTTTATCTCCGAACCACTATAAATCTCGTGTCGTATCTCTCTAACCCTAAACTCTTTATTTTCCTTGTTTGATTATTCATTGCACTTGCATCTAAACGAACATAACTTGGAATTTTTAATTACTTAGGAAAGAGTTAGCTCACCAAATTCCGCACTAAGAGTAAAGTCTCACTCTTGATCAAGCTCTAAGCTTAGGTCAAGAGAATCTTGATTGCTTTACATCTAGCTCTCGGCTAGGTCTTAGTATTTCTTACGAGAACTTTACTTCATACTCTGAGTTAAGGAATTTGAAGTTGAAAAACTTCAAAATACGTATTCACCCCCCCCCCCCTCTACGTATTTTTCCTATAACAAACCGGGACCAACAAGTGGTATCAGAGCCAGGTTCTTTCGAGCCTCTGCTTTGCATATCCGAAGCGAGTTCCCACTCGCTTCTGTTGTCTCACTGAACCGGATCCTATTTTCCTGAGTGCATTAAAACCTCACCCACGCATACTGCATCTCTACTGACGGTTTGCTATGTCTACATACAATGCTTCTAGTCTTCCACAGTTCTCCATTGAAGGCTATGAGATCTGGAGCTTTTGCGTTGAAAGCTTCATGTGCTCCATCCATGACCGGATGTGGGAGGTCATTGAAGATGGACCAATCGAAATCAAGAAAGCCATCTCTGTGAACGTTCCAGCCACCGAAGGCCGCGAAGCTCATGTTAGGCAAGAGTATGTCGAAAAAGAAAAGGACGACTACAATGCCAACGACTTCAAGATTGCCAACCTTGATAAGATTGCACGCCACACGATGCAGAGCACTGTGTCGGATGCCTACCTTCCAAGGATCAGGAAGTGTGCGACGACAAAAGAAATGTGGGAAACCCTAGCCCTCATTTCTCAAGGAACGGACAAGATCAAAGAGAACAAGCTCGCCGTACAAATACGGGAGTTTGAAAGTCTGATAATGAAGCCAGGAGAGTCCATCGACGCCTTTGAGCTAAGAGTTACCAACATCACTGCAACTCTCAACTCACTTGGGAAGGAGCTCACTGACAAGGAAGTAAATCTGAAGATTGTTCGTGCTCTCACAAGGAAGTGGAAGACAATGAAGGAGCTGTACCTAGCTACCAAGGATCTATTAAAGCTCACACCGGAGATTATGTTCTCTGAACTCAAAGCTCATGAATTCTGTTGGGAATTGTTATGGACCAATTTGTTAAGGGGGAACTATGTGGGATACTTGATAAACGAAGTCATTTGTTTTGATTGGATCCCAAAACCCCAAGTGTCCAACTCCCAAGTGACCCACTTTGATGTAGTTAATAGGTTAGAATTTTCTAAGCCTACTCTGTTAGGATGGCTCTTTAATTTTTGCTTAGATTATAGGCTTCAAGAGTTCAAGTGAAGGCCACTCACTTGAGTGTGTTTTCCAGAGAGAAGCAAGCCTAGCAAATTGAAGTGAAGCGTGCCGAAGAACAGTGTAGCGAAGCGATCGCTACAGTAGATTCGAAGTGAGTCCGCCAAAGCGAAGCGAAGCGAGCGCTACAGTTCAAAGCCAAAGCGAAGCGAAGCAAGCGCTACAGTGAAGAGTCAAAGCTAGTCAACTCTAGTCAGCAGTTTCCAAAGCAGTCACTAAGGAACTTTATTTCCCGAAGCGACTCACTACAGAATGACTACGAAGTGACTCAACTAAAGCAGACGCTACAACCTCAAAGCGAAGCGAGCCACTACCTACCAGAAAGCGACAGCACGACTCCCGCCCATATTTTGAACTCCAGTCAACAGGAGATCGTAGCATTAATTACGAGATCTCCACGTGTCGAAAGCGGAGTGGAGCGGAAGAGTTGACTGGCAGGCCGACAAAGGCGCCGCAACAGTACTGGCTCGCTCCAGTTACTGTTAACCTTGTAAGTTAGCCATTTTTGGCAAAATGCCAAAACTGGACGTCTGAAAAAGGTGCCAGCCTGCGCAAGTACTGTCGAGAGGAGGAGGGACAAGGCCACCAACCAAGCAACGGATCTCAGCCAACCCTCCGCCTATAAATAGTGAAGGATGAAGACGAAGAAGAGTAGAACACTATTTTGAGCATTCAAGCGCATACAGCAAACAAACACTCCCAAGCCTTCTAGCAAATCTTCGAGTCTTTGTTACCAAGTGTTCTCCGAGTTTCCAGTTCATCGGAACTCGTCTTCACAACCTTCACACATAGAGTCTAAGCTCACTTCAAATATCCAAGCTTAGAAGAAGAGCTCTAGCCTACTTTGCACCTACTGTAAAGAGCTCTTCATAGTGTGTTCGTCAACCAAAAACCCTAAACTCTGTCTGTTAGGTTTTTGAGTGTTGTCGTTAGGTTGTCCAGATCCAAGGCTCTTCTTTCATCGATTGAAGAAGCCTCGATCATAGAGTCTAGATCCAAGCTTGCACTTACATCGTTTATGTGAAGCTCGATCGAAGCTAGGCTGTAAGGAGAGCCCGTAATCTCCCTGTCATGTTTTGACTGAAGCAAGTGAAGCTTCCAGTCTTTGTTAGGTTTGTGTAGTGAACCCGCAATCACTACGTCAGTCGTTTGATCCAGGCGAGTGAAGCCCGATCTCGACCAGGTTTTTGAAGGACCCGTAACCTTCAAGTTCTTGAGTGAAGAGAACAGTTGCCGTCGTGCAACAAGTGGACGTAGGAGCTTTATCTCCGAACCACTATAAATCTTCGTGTCGTATCTCTCTAACCCTTATGTCTTTACTATATTCGATTATTCATTGCACGTGCATTTAAACAAACAAACTTGATTCTTTAATTACTTAGGAAAGATTTAGCTCACCAAATTCCGCACACGAGTAAAGACTCCCTCTTGATCAAGTTCTCACTTAGGTCAAGCAGGCAAGCTACATACTGTAGATCTAGCTTTAGCTCGGTCTTAAGCTTCAAGTGAGCTCTTTACTTGTCACTCTGAGTTAAGGGATTTGAAGTTGAAAAACTTCAAAATACGTATTCACCCCCCCCCCCTCTACGTATTTTTCCTATTAACAACCGGGACCAACAAGTGGTATCAGAGCAGCGGTTCTTTCGAGCCTCTGCTTTGCATATCCGAAGCGAGTCCCCACTCGCTTCACGTTGTCTCACTGAACCGGATCCTATTTTCCTAAGTGCATCAAAACCTCACTCACGCATATTGCATTTACTGCTGATAGTTTGCTATGTCTACATACAGTGCTTCAAACCTTCCACAGTTCTCGATCGAAGGATACGAGACATGGAGTTTCCGAGTCGAGAGCTTCCTTTGCTCCATCCACGACCGGATGTGGGAAGTCATAGAGGACGGACCAATCGAAATCAAGAAAGCCATGTCTGTGAACGTACCAGCTGCTGAAGGACGCGAAGCTCATGTCAGACAAGAGTACGTTGAGAAGGACAAAGATGAATACAATCCCAACGACTTCAAGATCGCCAACCTGGATAAAATCGCACGTCACACGATGCAGAGCACTGTGTCTGAAATAGAATACTACTCGTCAAGAAAAAATTACTAGACGGGCTAGTTTAATTTGCAAGACTACACACTACAATCAATTAATTTCCCTAATCTTCACTGCTAAATGTGTCATCATCACTAATTACAACACATATATACAAAAGATGAGTGAAAAGAGTTAAAAGTTAGAGGATTTAAGTAGAATTTTAAGTACTTTTGAATCCTTTTATGTATGAAAGGAGGAATGCCGGAGTCGGTGGTCGGAGCCATGTATTGGAGAGTTTCCCCGAGAAGCGGCCAACCCATCGAGCCCGGTGGGAGTGTGTCGTTGCACTTGGGATTCCACCACCTGTGGAGCCAGTTTGTAACCAAGATCACCACCACGCCAATCAGGAAAGAAAATAACATAGGAAGCATTTTTCTTTGAACAAATTAATGAATACAAGAAAATTTCTTATAGAGAGTAAGGGTTGCTCTGAAAGTGAGATCATGCGAAGAAGAGGGAGTTTAAGTAGAAAAAATACTACGGATTTTATTTTGCATGACCTCTATTTTCTGCAAGCTATTCACCAACGGTATTATTTATAATTGGAAACACTCTAATATCCACTATGGACACTTTTAATGTGCTCTCTACTGATGTGGTAGTGATATGATATACTTTTTTAAAATAGGTTGAAGTATCTATTTATATATTTTATTTATTAATAATATATCACGTTATTTATAGACACATTAAAAGTGTCCAAGTGGGTAGAGGGGCACTCCACTATTTATAATTGTTTAATGGGGAAACGGGTAAAATTACCCACTTGAGGATAGAGAAGATAAATAATATCCACTTAGATAAAAAAGATTAACAAAATAAAATAAAATACCCACTCTTACCATAATACGAAATTGAGGTCGCAAATTCACTCATATAATTGTCTAAACTTACGAATTCACGGATCTGAGGTCGTGAATCCACTCACATAAAATGAGGTCGTGAATTCACTCACAAAAATACCTGAAATCACGAATTCACAAATTTTAGGTTGTGAATTCACTTACAAAATTGCCGAAGTCACAAATTTTCAAATACAATTCGTGAATTCACTCATATTAAAGTCTGAAATCACGTTCAAATCTTGAATTTATGAATTCTAACTCAAAAATGCATGCAAATTATATTTTTATTATACTTTTCACAATTTTAATTATATTTTTAAGAATTAATTTCGTTTTTATTAATTATTTTAGGGTCGATAAATCCAAAATTAGGGTGTACATTTATTAAAAAATAAAATATTTGTTGGGAATTGTTAAGAACAAAGTGTTAAGGGGGAACTCATATGGGACACTTCCAAGTAAGACAAATAGTTGTTTTGATTTGATCCCAAAACCCTAAAGCGTTATGTTCCCAAGCGACCCATTTTGATGTAGATGATAGGTTAGAAAATTTTTCTAAGCCTACACTGTTAGGATGGCTTAATTTTGCTTTAGTCACTTAGGTTTTTAGACTGCAGAAAGTTCAAGTGATGGCCACTCACTAGAGTGTGTTTTCAATCAAAGCGAGTCTACCCAACCGAAGTGAAGCGTGCCGAAGAAAAGCGAAGCGAAGCGAGCGCTACAGTGGAATCAAAGCGAGTCCACCAAAGCGAAGCGAAGCGAGCGCTACAGTGAAAAGCCGAAGCGAGTCAACGCGGGTCAACACTTTTCAAGCAGCCACTTGGAGAACTCACTTCCCAAGTACTCGCTACAAAATGACCTTGAAGCGACTCGATTCGAAGCGGACGCTACGAGACTGAAGCGAAGCGAGCCACTACCTACCAGAAAGCGACAGCACAATTCCCGCTCGGAATTTGAACTCCAGTCAACTAGAGATCTTCGCATTAATTGCGAGATCTCCACGTGTCGAACGCGGAGAGGAGCAGAGGAGTTGACTGCCAGGCTGACAGGGCGCCGCTATAGTACTGGCTCGCTCCAGTTACTGTTAAGTTTGTAACTTAGCCATTTTCGGCAAAGAGACAAATTGCGCACCTGCAAAAGCAACTGCCTGCACAAAGTACTGTCGAGAGGAGGAGGGACAAGGCCACCAACCAAGCAACGGATCTCGGCCATCTCTCCGCCTATAAATAGTGAAGGATGAAGACGAAGAGAAGGAGAACACTTCCTGAGCATTCGAGCGCCTACTGCAAACAAACACTCCCAGCCTTAGAGCAAACTTCGAGTCTTTGTTTTCAAGTGTTCTTCGAGTTCCTGTCTCATCGGAACTCGTCTTCACAACCTTCACACTTAGAGTCTAAGCCCATTCCATATCCAAGCTTAGAAGAAGAACTCTAGCCATCTTTGCATCTACTGTAAAGAGTTCTTCATAGTGTGTTCGTCATATACCAAAAACCCTAACCCTAAGTTCTGTTGTTAGGTCTTTGTGTTCGTCGTCGTTAGGTTGTTTCGATCCAAGGCCCTACTTTCATCGATTGTAGACGCCTCGATCATAGAATCTAGATCCAAGCTTGCACTTACATCGTTTGTATAAAGCTCGATCGAAGCTAGGCTGTAAGGAGAGCCCGCAATCTCCCTGTTGTCGGACTGAAGCGAGTGAAGCTTCCAGTCCAGTTTAGGTTTTTGGTGTGAACTCGGAATCACCCAGCGTCTGTCAGATCCAATCGAGTGAAGCTCGATCTCGACCAGGCTTTTGAAGAGCCCGTAATCTTCAAGTTCTTGAGTGAAGAGAACAGTTGCCGAGTGCAACAAAGTGGACGTAGGAGCTTTATCTCCGAACCACTATAAATCTCGTGTCGTATCTCTCTAACCCTAAACTCTTTATTTTCCTTGTTTGATTATTCATTGCACTTGCATCTAAACGAACATAACTTGGAATTTTTAATTACTTAGGAAAGAGTTAGCTCACCAAATTCCGCACTAAGAGTAAAGTCTCACTCTTGATCAAGCTCTAAGCTTAGGTCAAGAGAATCTTGATTGCTTTACATCTAGCTCTCAGCTAGGTCTTAGTATTTCTTACGAGCACTTTACTTCATACTCCGAGTTAAGGAATTTGAAGTTGAAAAACTTCAAAATACGTATTCACCCCCCCCCCCCCTCTACGTATTTTTCCTATAACAAACCGGGACCAACAAGTGGTATCAGAGCCAGGTTCTTTCGAGCCTCTGCTTTGCATATCCGAAGCGAGTTCCCACTCGCTTCTGTTGTCTCACTGAACCGGATCCTATTTTCCTGAGTGCATTAAAACCTCACCCACGCATACTGCATCTCTACTGACGGTTTGCTATGTCTACATACAATGCTTCTAGTCTTCCACAGTTCTCCATTGAAGGCTATGAGATCTGGAGCTTTCGCGTTGAAAGCTTCCTGTGCTCCATCCATGACCGGATGTGGGAGGTCATTGAAGATGGACCAATCGAAATCAAGAAAGCCATCTCTGTGAACGTTCCAGCCACCGAAGGCCGCGAAGCTCATGTTAGGCAAGAGTATGTCGAAAAAGAAAAGGACGACTACAATGCCAACGACTTCAAGATCGCCAACCTTGATAAGATTGCACGCCACACGATGCAGAGCACTGTGTCGGATGCCTACCTTCCAAGGATCAGGAAGTGTGCGACGGCAAAAGAAATGTGGGAAACCCTAGCCCTCATTTCTCAAGGAACGGTCAAGATCAAAGAGAACAAGCTCGCCGTACAAATGCGGGAGTTTGAAAGTCTGATAATGAAGCCAGGAGAGTCCATCGACGCCTTTGAGCTAAGAGTTACCAACATCACTGCAACTCTCAACTCACTTGGGAAGGAGCTCACTGACAAGGAAGTAAATCTGAAGATTGTTCGTGCTCTCACAAGGAAGTGGAAGACAATGAAGGAGCTGTACCTAGCTACCAAGGATCTATTAAAGCTCACACCGGAGATTATGTTCTCTGAACTCAAAGCTCATGAATTCTGTTGGGAATTGTTATGGACCAATTTGTTAAGGGGAACTATGTGGGATACTTGATAAACGAAGTCATTTGTTTTGATTGGATCCCAAAACCCCAAGTGTCCAACTCCCAAGTGACCCACTTTGATGTAGTTAATAGGTTAGAATTTTCTAAGCCTACTCTGTTAGGATGGCTCTTTAATTTTTGCTTAGATTATAGGCTTCAAGAGTTCAAGTGAAGGCCACTCACTTGAGTGTGTTTTCCAGAGAGAAGCAAGCCTAGCAAACTGAAGTGAAGCGTGCCGAAGAACAGTGTAGCGAAGCGATCGCTACAGTAGATTCGAAGTGAGTCCGCCAAAGCGAAGCGAAGCGAGCGCTACAGTTCAAAGCCAAAGCGAAGCGAAGCAAGCGCTACAGTGAAGAGTCAAAGCTAGTCAACTCTAGTCAGCAGTTTCCAAAGCAGTCACTAAGGAACTTTATTTCCCGAAGCGACTCACTACAGAATGACTACGAAGTGACTCAACTAAAGCAGACGCTACAACCTCAAAGCGAAGCGAGCCACTACCTACCAGAAAGCGACAGCACGACTCCCGCCCATATTTTGAACTCCAGTCAACAGGAGATCGTAGCATTAATTACGAGATCTCCACGTGTCGAAAGCGGAGTGGAGCGGAAGAGTTGACTGGCAGGCCGACAAAGGCGCCGCAACAGTACTGGCTCGCTCCAGTTACTGTTAACCTTGTAAGTTAGCCATTTTTGGCAAAATGCCAAAACTGGACGTCTGAAAAAGGTGCCAGCCTGCGCAAGTACTGTCGAGAGGAGGAGGGACAAGGCCACCAACCAAGCAACGGATCTCAGCCAACCCTCTGCCTATAAATAGTGAAGGATGAAGACGAAGAAGAGTAGAACACTATTTTGAGCATTCAAGCGCATACAGCAAACAAACACTCCCAAGCCTTCGAGCAAATCTTCGAGTCTTTGTTACCAAGTGTTCTCCGAGTTTCCAGTTCATCGGAACTCGTCTTCACAACCTTCACACATAGAGTCTAAGCTCACTTCAAATATCCAAGCTTAGAAGAAGAGCTCTAGCCTACTTTGCACCTACTGTAAAGAGCTCTTCATAGTGTGTTCGTCAACCAAAAACCCTAAACTCTGTCTGTTAGGTTTTTGAGTGTTGTCGTTAGGTTGTCCAGATCCAAGGCTCTTCTTTCATCGATTGAAGAAGCCTCGATCATAGAGTCTAGATCCAATCTTGCACTTACATCGTTTATGTGAAGCTCGATCGAAGCTAGGCTGTAAGGAGAGCCCGTAATCTCCCTGTCGTGTTTTGACTGAAGCAAGTGAAGCTTCCAGTCTTTGTTAGGTTTGTGTAGTGAACCCGCAATCACTACGTCAGTCGTTTGATCCAGGCGAGTGAAGCCCGATCTCGACCAGGTTTTTGAAGGACCCGTAACCTTCAAGTTCTTGAGTGAAGAGAACAGTTGCCGTCGTGCAACAAGTGGACGTAGGAGCTTTATCTCCGAACCACTATAAATCTTCGTGTCGTATCTCTCTAACCCTTATCTCTTTACTATATTCGATTATTCATTGCACGTGCATTTAAACAAACAAACTTGATTCTTTAATTACTTAGGAAAGATTTAGCTCACCAAATTCCGCACACGAGTAAAGACTCCCTCTTGATCAAGTTCTCACTTAGGTCAAGCAGGCAAGCTACATACTGTAGATCTAGCTTTAGCTCGGTCTTAAGCTTCAAGTGAGCTCTTTACTTGTCACTCTGAGTTAAGGGATTTGAAGTTGAAAAACTTCAAAATACGTATTCACCCCCCCCCCCCTCTACGTATTTTTCCTATTAACAACCGGGACCAACAAGTGGTATCAGAGCAGCGGTTCTTTCGAGCCTCTGCTTTGCATATCCGAAGCGAGTCCCCACTCGCTTCACGTTGTCTCACTGAACCGGATCCTATTTTCCTAAGTGCATCAAAACCTCACTCACGCATATTGCATTTACTGCTGATAGTTTGCTATGTCTACATACAGTGCTTCAAACCTTCCACAGTTCTCGATCGAAGGATACGAGACATGGAGTTTCCGAGTCGAGAGCTTCATTTGCTCCATCCACGACCGGATGTGGGAAGTCATAGAGGACGGACCAATCGAAATCAAGAAAGCCATATCTGTGACGTACCAGCTGCTGAAGGACGCGAAGCTCATGTCAGACAAGAGTACGTTGAGAAGGACAAAGATGAATACAATCCCAACGACTTCAAGATCGCCAACCTGGATAAAATCGCACGTCACACGATGCAGAGCACTGTGTCTGATGCCTATCTTCCTAGAATCAGGAAGTGTGCGACGGCGAAGGAAATGTGGGAAACTCTAGCCCTCATTTCTCAAGGAACAGACAAAATCAAGGAGAACAAACTCGCCGTTCAGATGCGGGAGTTTGAGAGTCTGATAATGAAGCCAGGAGAGTCCATCGACACCTTCGAGCTGAGAGTTACAAACATCATTGCTACTCTCAACTCGCTTGGGAAGGAACTCACAGATAAGGAAATCAACCTGAAGATTGTCCGAGCTCTCACAAGGAAGTGGCAGACTATGAAGGAGCTGTACCTAGCAACCAAGGATCTATCAAAGTTCACACTGGAGATTCTGTTTTCCGAACTCAAAGCTCATGAATTCGATCTGAATCGAATGAACCTCGACGAAGAGGATGAAGCGCCCACTACGTCAAAAGGAGTAGCATTCAAAGCTGCTGATGGGCCAAGCGAGCAGTCGCTAGCCAAGATGACGAGGGAAGAGTTGGAAGAACACATTGCATTCTTATCCAAGAACTTCAACAAAATGAATTCTCGAGTGGGCAAATACAAAAGATTCTACAAGCAATACAAAGGGAGGAGCACTGATGCTCGAGAAGGAAAAGGGAAGAGAGAAGAGACGACAAAGCCGATCCCGAGAGACATGATGGAAGTGGAATGTTACCATTGCCACAAGATGGGCCACTACAAATCCGATTGCCCAAAGCTGAGTGCGAAGGAGCGAGAAGAACTGAAAGCAAAGAGGGATGCACCAAGGCGAGCGCTCGTAGCAAGTGAGGTGCCGGTCGCTTCAACTGAAGAAATCTCAAGCGACTCGGATGCATTTACAGATCCCAACTCCAGTGAGGGTGAGGATCTTGGACTCATGGCGCTCACCGATGAAGAAACAGGAGAGGAGAGCGCCGTGGATCCCATGCCATGTGGGGGTCAACAAATTTGGTACTTGGACAGTGGATGTTCAAGACACATGACCGGCATGAGAGCTCTACTTCAAGATTACATAGAGAAGAAGGGTCCACACGTTACATTTGGTGATAACTCTCGAGGAAGCACCAAAGGTTACGGCGCACTGAAAGTTGGAAAGCTCACAATTGAAGAAGTCTCCTATGTGGAAGGACTCAAGCACAACTTGCTATCCATTTCACAGTTTTGTGACAAAGGATACAAGGTGGAATTTATTTCAAACAAGTGCATTGTAAAGAGCAAGCTCACATCCCAGATTGTGCTTACTGGAATTAGACAAAGGAACGTCTACATAGCACAATGGGATAGCTGTAAAGTGGAGACGTGCTTAGTAGCGAGGAGTGCTACAGAGATAGGATGGCTTTGGCACAGACGCTTGAACCATCTCAACTTCAAAGCAATCAATCGCTTAGCTCGTAAGGGTTTGGTGCAAGGCATACCAAATGAATTCTTCATCAAAGACCATCCATGCTCACCATGCCAACGAGGGAAGCAGACAAAGAAGCACTTCGCCAGTCTCGAAGAAGCCTCATCAAAGCGAGTGCTCGAGCTGCTTCACATGGATCTGTTTGGTCCAGTTACTCCAGTTAGTGTGAATGGAAGAAAATACACTCTAGTTGTAGTCGACGACTTCTCTCGCTACACTTGGGTCGTATTTCTCTACAGCAAGAAGGAGACTCTGACCAAGCTACCACAACTGCTCAAGCGATTGGCTGTGGAGAAGAATCAAGCGATCGTGACCATCCGCTCCGACAAAGGGACAGAGTTCTTGAACTCTACCATCGAAGCTTATTGCACGGAGCATGGCATAGTACATCAGACCTCCTCAGCACGCACACCACAGCAGAATGGAGTTGCTGAAAGAAGAAATCATATCATCAAGGAAGCAGTTCGAACCATGATTGCAGACTCAAAGCTTCCAATGAAGTATTGGGCTGAAGCAGCCAATACAGCATGCTACACGCAGAATCGAACGCTTCTCTGCAAACGACACGACAAAACACCATATGAAATATGGACAGGAAGAATTCCTAACATATCTTATTTCCATATCTTTGGTTGTAGGGTCTTCATCCATGACAATGGGAAGTCACAGTTGAAAGCCTTTGAAAGCAAAGCTGATGAAGGAATATTCTTAGGATATTCCACATCAAGCAAAGCTTACAGGGTGTTCAACTGTAAAACCCTAATCGTGGAAGAATCACCCCATGTCGTATTTGATGAATCTTCTTTAAGTCATCCACAGGAACAGGATCTATCTAAAGACGGAAAGTCAGGAGAGGAACCCATCAACACTCTTACTTGGGACATACTTGAGGATGAAGAAGAGATCAAAGGCTCAAGCGAGCAGAATGTCCAAGGAAAAGATGAAGCTGCCCCCAAGACTTCTGAAGAAAGTGCAGGCCAAGCACCCAATCCACTTGCTACAGATGGTGAAGCAAGTGACCAAGAAGAAGATGAAGACGAAGCTGGCGGGTCCAAGCGAGCGTGGCTCAAAGATCACTCACCAAGTCAAATCATTGGAGATCCATCCAAGGGTGTAGTGACCAGGAGTCAAGTGTTTGAAGAAAGTGCCATGTTCAGTTGCTTTCTCTCAAACATTGAGCCATCAAGCGTGGAGGAAGCTCTAGCCGACTCAAACTGGGTGATCGCCATGCAAGAAGAGCTGAACCAGTTCACCAGGAATGACGTATGGTACCTCGTGGAACGTTCCAAATTTCAGCACGTTATTGGCACCAAATGGGTATTCAAGAACAAGACGGACGAGGACCACAACGTAGTAAGGAACAAGGCGCGACTCGTTGCCAAAGGCTACTGCCAAGAGGAAGGAATCGACTTTGACGAGACCTTCGCTCCAGTGGCACGGCTTGAAGATATCAGATTGTTTCTAGCCTATGCAGCAACCAAGAAGTTTAAGGTCTATCAAATGGATGTGAAGAGCGCATTCCTCAACGGTGAACTCAAGGAAGAAGTGTATGTGGAGCAGCCACCGGGTTTCGAGCAAGGAGACAAGGTGTATCGCTTGAAGAAAGCTCTATATGGGTTGAAGCAAGCTCCCAGAGCTTGGTATGATACACTTTCTCAATTCCTAGTGGATAATGGATTTCACAAAGGAAAGATAGATCGAACCCTTTTCACAATCAACCATGGAGAGGATATGCTATGGGTTCAGATCTACGTAGACGACATCATATTTGGATCGCCAAACCAGTCGCTTAGCGAGAAGTTTGGAGAGCTGATGAAGACCAAATATGAGATGTCAATGATTGGCTTGATGAGCTGCTTTCTAGGTCTTCAAGTGAAGCAGCAGGATGATGGTATCTTCATCAATCAAGCGAAGTACACAAGAGATATGCTTGCTAAGTTCGGTATTCAACATGCTAAAGCTGTGAAGATCCCAATGAATACCAACTGGAAGATGGAGCCAGACGAAGAGGGAAAATCTGTGAATGCTACAGATTATCGTGCTCTTATTGGATCCCTCCTATATCTCACTGCAAGTAGGCCAGATATTACTTTTGCAGTTGGAGTCTGCGCTCGCTTCCAAAGCAACCCCAAGCACAGCCATCTTGAAGCTGCCAAAAGGATTCTTCGATATTTGAAGGGCACTGTCAACATGGGTCTGTGGTATCCAGCGGAGGACAATTTGGAGCTCACTGGATACTCCGATGCTGACTATGGAGGGTGCCGAGTCGATAGGAAGTCAACTTCGGGCACATGTCAGTTCTTGGGAAGCAAGCTGATCTCGTGGTTCTCAAAGAAGCAAACAAGCGTAGCTACTTCAACAACTGAAGCTGAATACATGGCCGCTGGAAGCTGTTGTTCTCAAATCCTATGGCTTCATCAACAGTTGAAGGACTACAAAGTTGAAGCGAATGAAATTCCGATCTTCTGCGACAACAACAGTGCCATATGTATTTCGCAGAATCCAGTGCTTCACACCAGATGCAAGCATGTGGAAATCCGACATCACTTCATTCGAGATCATGTCGAGAAGAAGGATATCAAGCTCGAGAAAATTCATACCGATCTCCAGCGAGCAGATATCCTCACCAAGCCTCTAGCTGAGTCTCGTTTCAACCAGCTATGCATTGAATTAGGGTTATTAGACCCTGGTGAAGAATGCTAGATCCAGGATGCACGAAGGAGTGATCGCTAGTTTTTCGTAGCGTCACTCGCTTCGGATCTTCACCAACTCAAGCGAGTCACTTCAAAATCTCACTCGCTTGAAGAAGGAGAAACAAGGTGGAGTAAGGTGGAGTGTTGGAAGATGTTCCCTACCCGCTTACAGGAATTGTTAAGCCATTGGTTAAGGGGGAACTATTGTTTGCTCCCGGAGCAAGCTACTTCCAAAGCGAGCAAGGAAAGCTACTACCTAGCCTAGGATTCCTAGCGAGTGGGTATAAACACTCGCAAGTGCCGTTTCTAGTAACGGTTGTGGGGTCTTGTATCGGGCCTCCCCACGTAAAAATGGTGAAAGCTTAGGCAGGGCTGGCACCTAGACCTTGTGTCCTCTTCCCATCTTTCCGCCGAAGAGGAGCAAGTCTTCTCATCTCCTTCATCGTGGATAAACGTCCATTCCTTACTCACTCTTTACTGAGTTGAGCTGCCGGATGTCTATCCATTCCCCTCTCACTTTGAATTTTGCATCGCCTCAATTTGCCCAAGCTTGGGTCAAAGCGAGTCGATTGCAAGTTCATTCTGTAGCATATAGGAGGATGCTTGAAGGTTTACCTTTTTCTACAAAAGGTTGCAGGGCTGGTGACATGCTTCTGCGTAAAATACAAGATTGTCTTGTCAGTGCATTCTCATTGTCATCCTGTCCATTTCTGCTCTGAGATAAGGACTTGTACTCATCCCCCATTCGTCGTGAATATGTACACTTACGTGAAACTCCCCTCTGGGTTGTAGTAAGCTTGTGTACTATATTCATTTCCTCCCTCATTCACTTCGATGGAGGACTCTCTAATTCGTAGAGGAAGATGAATGCCATGAAGACTAATGCCAAGAAGTTGAATTACCAATCAGGTAGCAGCAACAAGCTTCAAAGCAAACAAGTGGATTCTACAATCTGAAGTCCAAATCAAATGAAGTCTTCAAATAGTGGTATCAATCTCCTACAAAGTGAGATTGACTGGTAAGCGTTTCAATTTTAAGTACACTAAGTGAGCTGAAGCGTGCTAGAAACCTTCACTCGCTATGTGGAAAATATGAAATGAATCTGACACAAATACAAAGAGGAAAACACTCTTGTTTATCCTCGAAGTATGTACGTCAGAAACATTTTAAATATAAGTAAAGAAATTCAGTTTCTTATTCTAGTCGCTTCAGATGGCCAAGCGAGTGCTACGTCACTCAAAGCTAGCCATCGCAAGCGAGTGCGGAACAGTCACGTGAAGCGAGTACTCCGCAAGCGAGTGGATGCTGAAGCGGCTACACTCGAAGCAAGCGGATACGTAGCGAAGCGTATGAGCTGTCAGCACTCGAGTGCCTATTTTACTTTCTGCCAAGCATTTAATGCAGCGGCGCATAGAAGAAGAAACGGGAGGCGCATGGACGTCAAAGCCGAGGAAAGCGGGAAAAACCGCACTCAATCCAGCCGTCGAATCTGAACCGTCTCTAAATCTCAACCGCTGGTTTGACTACTATTGGAAGAGACGGATCAAAATCTACCACGTGGCCACGTCAAACCAAATTGGCGGTTCACTTTTCCAGTGATGACGCCGGACACGTCAGATCCATCACCGAAGGTCTGCCGCCCCTGCACAGGATCTTGGAAGATATTACTGTCCTGCCCCTGCCTCGTCAGCCGAACCCTAGTTCTATATATGTGTAACACCAAAGGCTGCAGAAAAATTTCAAAAGTCTCAAAACTACCATTTTAGTGAAACCTCTGCACCTCTGAAATCTCAAACCTAAAATCCCTCAAAGCCTTAACTTTTTCTCAACTCTCTCTACAAGTATACACCATGGGAAAGAAGGAGAAAACTGAAACAATGAAGGAATTCCTAAAAAAACCTCGACGACAACGTCTTCATTGAACCGCATCTTAATGAAGATGTGGTAATGGAAAATGGCTTTCTCCGCAGGGCTGTGACCACGGCCGGCCTGTGGAAGTTCGTGACTGCCAAGCCGCAAAAGATTCTGAGCAAGGCCGTTGCCGAGTTTCTCTTGAATCTCAAAGAGGGAGAAGATACGTCAACCTTTTCTCATCCACTGAGAGGAACATCCGTGGAGATTGAGCTAGACAGAATAGCACGAGTATTCGATTTACCGACGACCGGACCAGTATCCCTGTCAGAACTGGGCATGTCAACTCAGGTGGAGTATGCTCGCTTCGCCAAACAAAGAGGTGTGAAGTTTGCAAACCCTAAGTTGAGCAACATCAGAAACGACTTGAAGGCTCCATTCAATCTGATCTGCGAGATGTACACGAAGTCCATTCTCTGTGGAGTTGGTTCGCTCAGCCAACTGTCAGACACCAAGATCTACGCCACCTCAGTAATTGTTGACAGCTTAAAAGGAACAAAATTCAACTGGCATCGCTGGTTTATCAACCAGATTCATGAAGTTGCGGCGGATTTCGAGTACGAGAAGGGAAGCATTAGTGAAATCGTCCGCAAGGGAAAGTTGAAGTTTTTCTCCAGGATCTCCTACGCCCTGGAGAAACTGTTCAATGACATGCCGTGGACAGATACTGCTCCATACAAGAAGAACACTCTTTACTTTGATTCGTGGAAATCTGAGAAGCTTCCGATGGACCGGGATTGTGTTGATGTGATAGTTCTTCCTTCCGCTCCAATCGCTGAATCCTGTAGCGAGGCGGAAGAAGAAATCGAAGCTACTTCACCATTGAAGCGAGTATCGAGGAAAGCAAGGTCTAAGCGGCCTCAAAGATTGAGAAGTGTTTCAACAATAATCGGAACGAGCGAGGCTGAGGAGCAGCCGCTCGAGAAGATCGCTGAAGAAGAAAATCCCCAACCCTCACCGGAAAAAGACCTACCTCAGCCTTCACCAACCAAAATCCAATCACCTCCTACCCAAATTCAAACCCAAACCCAGCCGCTACCAGAACCTCAAACATCAACCACTGCCATTCCCATCACTCAAACATCATCCTCACCACAAGAATCAACCCACTCATCCTTTCAAATTCCTAACATACCTTTTCTGGGCACGGACCTCACCGATGCCTACAAACTTTTCTCTGTCCCACTCAATCCTCAACCAGAATCCAACCAACCTGAAGCTACTGAAGCTTCCACCCCCAGCTCACAATCCTCATCAGCCGAAAGCGCTGATACCGCCCAAATAGCCAAAACAACCAACACCTATCCCAACATCATCCCAGATTCTTCCCCAACTCCAACCGAAAAGGAATTGGTCCTTGAACGGTACCTGAAGGACCGAGAACAAGCTGCCGAGCTCATCCGTGAACGATACCTCTCTGTGAAAATGGCCGATGACTTCTTCACCCGCGCAGTAGATTTCCTCACGTACATCACGTACAGAGGAACAGAGTTCTACAAGATCTTTAACCTGCGCAAGGCGATGGAAGAAGAGGTGATAGAAGCCATGGAGGTTGAAGTGCTCAAATTTGCCCAAGTGGACGGTTTCCACACCTTCCTCAGTGAGGCAAAGTACTGGGAGGCGCTCGATGCAAGAGTAAAGATGGAGTATCCCGATGCGTCCATCCCAGAGCGTGAGCCTTCGTTGCATGAGCTCCGATTGGTCAAGGATCATGAAGCTGAAGTAAGAGAGAAAGACGCGGTGATCTCTAATTTGCAGAATGAGATCACCAAGAAGGATGCTGAGCTAACTTCGAAAATATTGGAGGTCACTAATCTGCGTGCAGTTTGTGACAAGAGGAAGACGGAAATGGAGGAGTTGGTTGTGGAAAAGACAAAGCTTGTGAAGGAGAAAGCAAGTTTGTCAAAGCAGGTAGAGAAGTTAGAGAAAGGAAGTCAGGAAATGAAACAATCCCTAGATGCTGAGAGAAACAGGCTTAGGGAAGTAAACACGAAGTTGGTGGAAGTGAGTGGAGAGAAGGAGAAGCTAGAGAAGGAGGTGGAGACAGAAAAGGAGGGGAAGAGGACCATGAGAGACAAGTACAGAGAGAATATCAACAAAGCACTGGTAATGTTGAGAAGATGGAGAAGCAGATCTCCAATAATGAGGAAAAGATAAGGAAGCTGGAGAGCGAGCTGACAAGAGGAAAAGTGAAAACTCTCGGTCTTGAAAAAGAAATCGAAATCCTCAACAGCAAGCTTGACGAAGCAAATGCAGAGTTGAACAGCCGAAGGAAAGCTGGTCTCGATGTAGCTCTCAAGCAGGCTCAACTTGCTAACGACATCGAGAAGGCACAAAAGACGGCCGGAGAATTTGCTGCCCGCATGGCTGGAGCTGCTCAGGTCTATGTGACCTTAAAACAAAAACAGAACGCTCTTGCCACTGCTCAAGCGGAGCTGGAAGCTTCGCAAAACTTCTTCAACCTCAAGCTGGAGGAAGAGAGCAAGCTTATCCGTGCAGATATTGAAGCGGAGCTGGATGCTCGCTTCAGAGCAGTAGAGCCATTAAAAAGCTTGATGCGGTCGGTAAAGGAGAGAGAAGACCAGTGCAAGTATCTCCTTGAAGAAATTTCTATAAAGACAGCAGAGCTCGTCCTCGCCAAGGAAAATGTGTTTGCAGCACGGTCTGAAAAGATGCTTCAAGATGTGCTAGGCAAGCTGACAAACATTCACCAATCCATCAGCGGAACGGTGATTACAATCGCCCCCGGCAGTCTTGATGATGCCAAAAAGGGGGAAAACATTGAAAAAGCACTCATTCAATCAAGTGAAGTTGGAGGATCGAGCAACGCAGGAAGAGCGATCGAAGCCAAGGGCTTGATCGAAGGAGGTGTTGGAGGATCTGGAGGCTGTGAAATCATTGAGATTGAGAAGATGTTAGAAGGAGGAAGTAGTGCAGTGGAGGAAGTGGCTGATGAAGCTAGAACTGAACTAGCAAGGACAAAAGGCAAAGAGAAGGTTACGGAGGAGCCCCGCTTGCCGACGGCCGGAAAACTGTTAGGTTCATCAATCGCCACTCATCCCGTTATTCCCGGTGTTCCTTTATCCAAAGAACAAAGGGAGCGACAGATTGCAGAGGATGAAGCTTACGCACAAGCCTTGGAAGTGGAGCTTGAGCTCAAAAGAACTGACACTCAAGATGGTCCATCTTTGCATGCGCCCGCTTCATCTTCACGAACGGTTGCTTCACCCTCTGCCCCTGTCTCTGCACAGGCACTCACTTCAGCATTGGCTGGAATTGTTCCTGCCAGTGAAACTGTTACTCAAATGCCACCGCCGCCACCTCCTGTTCAGAAAATTTCCTTGAAACGATCAACGCCTGAAACAAAGGAAGATGACACTGCTGTCAAACGCCAGAAAATGCAGCAAGTGGTCAAAGAGAAGGCTAGTCGCTTCGAGAAGAGGCAGAAGAAGAAACAGGAGAAGAAGAGAAGAAGGGAGAAGGATGAGGAAGTAAGGGAGAAAAGGCTGATGAAATTGGATGAACGGATCGAGTCCCACTGGAATGAAGTGAGGCTCATCCAATCTGCCATCACGCGCAGTGCCTACATTCCTCACTTGCCTGAAGAGTCTGATGCTGTCAATCTCCAAGCCTGGATGGATACTGGCAGAGTTACGCTGAAAGAAATGATCAATTCCGGTCGCTACTCGACTGAAGAGCATGACTTCATTCGGAAGCGAATTAATGATATGCTTCCGAAGTGGAGTGGTGACGCCAGCACACAATTTAACTCAATCATGAAGGAGTTGAAAAGCAGGACAGAAGAGGAGCTGGCTATGCGGAGAGATCATCATCCGGACTCCAGACAAATCGAGGATTTCATCCCAAGAGACCTTCTCGACACTTGGCTGATTCTAAAGGATAAGTTCATAAAAGCCTACTACTGGTGGAAAGTAGTACCGTATCAAGACAAGTGTTCTAGAATGAAGGCTCTCAGCAACTTCCTGCATCAATACAATGAGAGATTGAGGCGAAAGATCTTCACGTTGGCAGAAGAAGCAAAACCCCTTCCACTTATTGTCAAAGTGCTAGCTGCGAAAAACTTTCCTATGCCTCTCAAACCAAATTCAGAGATTCCTAATCGAAAGGAAATTGATGCAGAAGTGGATGAAGCACTGAGATTGGAGAAAAGTTGGAGAGACAACCAGTACAACATCCGGACAATGGAGTCGAATGTCCGATCTGCTTACTATTCAGAGAAGAAGAAAGAAGAGGAGGAGAAGAAGAAACGTGATGAAACTGCAGGAAACCGTTGAGTTTCAAGTTTCATATTTTTGACTATGTGAACTGCTTGTTCATCTATCAAATTTCAATTTCTGTCAAAATTTGTCATTTACCTGCTTTGTGAATGACCTTACCATTTGCTACAAACTCAAATAATTTAACCGAAAAAAAAAAAAGGGGAAGGAACTTAAAAAAATTTTACAAACGAAGCTGCAAAGGAAGCAGTCGCTTGGAGTTCCCTTCACGGTTAGATAGGCTGGAACATTCTAAGTCTTAGCCCTTGGGTTTTGGCATCATCATAAAGGGGGAAATTGTTGGGAATTGTTATGGACCAATTTGTTAAGGGGGAACTATGTGGGATACTTGATAAACGAAGTCATTTGTTTTGATTGGATCCCAAAACCCCAAGTGTCCAACTCCCAAGTGACCCACTTTGATGTAGTTAATAGGTTAGAATTTTCTAAGCCTACTCTGTTAGGATGGCTCTTTAATTTTTGCTTAGATTATAGGCTTCAAGAGTTCAAGTGAAGGCCACTCACTTGAGTGTGTTTTCCAGAGAGAAGCAAGCCTAGCAAACTGAAGTGAAGCGTGCCGAAGAACAGTGTAGCGAAGCGATCGCTACAGTAGATTCGAAGTGAGTCCGCCAAAGCGAAGCAAAGCGAGCGCTACAGTTCAAAGCCAAAGCGAAGCGAAGCAAGCGCTACAGTGAAGAGTCAAAGCTAGTCAACTCTAGTCAGCAGTTTCCAAAGCAGTCACTAAGGAACTTTATTTCCCGAAGCGACTCACTACAGAATGACTACGAAGTGACTCAACTAAAGCAGACGCTACAACCTCAAAGCGAAGCGAGCCACTACCTACCAGAAAGCGACAGCACGACTCCCGCCCATATTTTGAACTCCAGTCAACAGGAGATCGTAGCATTAATTACGAGATCTCCACGTGTCGAAAGCGGAGTGGAGCGGAAGAGTTGACTGGCAGGCCGACAAAGGCGCCGCAACAGTACTGGCTCGCTCCAGTTACTGTTAACCTTGTAAGTTAGCCATTTTTGGCAAAATGCCAAAACTGGACGTCTGAAAAAGGTGCCAGCCTGCGCAAGTACTGTCGAGAGGAGGAGGGACAAGGCCACCAACCAAGCAACGGATCTCAGCCAACCCTCCGCCTATAAATAGTGAAGGATGAAGACGAAGAAGAGTAGAACACTATTTTGAGCATTCAAGCGCATACAGCAAACAAACACTCCCAAGCCTTCGAGCAAATCTTCGAGTCTTTGTTACCAAGTGTTCTCCGAGTTTCCAGTTCATCGGAACTCGTCTTTACAACCTTCACACATAGAGTCTAAGCTCACTTCAAATATCCAAGCTTAGAAGAAGAGCTCTAGCCTACTTTGCACCTACTGTAAAGAGCTCTTCATAGTGTGTTCGTCAACCAAAAACCCTAAACTCTGTCTGTTAGGTTTTTGAGTGTTGCCGTTAGGTTGTCTTGATCCAAGGCTCTTCTTTCATCGATTGAAGAAGCCTCGATCATAGAGTCTAGATCCAAGCTTGCACTTACATCATTTATGTGAAGCTCGATTGAAGCTACGCTGTAAGGAGAGCCCGTAATCTCCCTGTCGTGTTTTGACTGAAGCAAGTGAAGCTTCCAGTCTTTGTTAGGTTTGTGTAGTGAACCCGCAATCACTACGTCAGTCGTTTGATCCAGGCGAGTGAAGCCCGATCTCGACCAGGTTTTTGAAGGACCCGTAACCTTCAAGTTCTTGAGTGAAGAGAACAGTTGTCGTCGTGCAACAAGTGGACGTAGGAGCTTTATCTCCGAACCACTATAAATCTTCGTGTCTTATCTCTCTAACCCTTATCTCTTTACTATATTCGATTATTCATTGCACGTGCATTTAAACAAACAAACTTGATTCTTTAATTACTTAGGAAAGATTTAGCTCACCAAATTCCGCACACGAGTAAAGACTCCCTCTTGATCAAGTTCTCACTTAGGTCAAGCAGGCAAGCTACATACTGTAGATCTAGCTTTAGCTCGGTCTTAAGCTTCAAGTGAGCTCTTTACTTGTCACTCTGAGTTAAGGGATTTGAAGTTGAAAAACTTCAAAATACGTATTCACCCCCCCCCTCTACGTATTTTTCCTATTAACAACCGGGACCAATTCGATCTAAATCGAACGAACCTCGACGAAGAGGATGAAGCTCCCACGACATCAAAAGGTGTAGCTTTCAAAGCTGCTGAAGGGCCAAGCGACCAGTCGCTAGACAAGATGACGAGGGAAGAGCTGGAAGAACATGTTGCGTTCTTATCCAAGAACTTCAACAAAATGAACTCTCGAGTGGGCAAATACAAGAGATTCTACAAGCAGTACAAAGGGAGGAGCACTGACGCTCGAGAAGGAAAAGGGAAAAGAGAGGAGACGACAAAGCCGATCCCCCGCGACATGATGGATGTGGAGTGCTACCACTGCCACAAGATGGGCCACTACAAATCCGACTGTCCGAAGCTGAGTGCAAAAGAGCGAGAGGAACTGAAAGCTAAGAGGGATGCTCCAAGGCGAGCGCTTGTAGCGAGCGAGCAGCTAGTCGCTTCAACTGAAGATGTCTCAAGTGACTCGGATGCATTCACAGATCCCAACTCCAGTGATGGAGAGGATCTTGGACTGATGGCGCTCACCGACGAGGAGACTGGAGAGGTATTCATTTATCCCTCACCTAGTTCAATTACACTCGCACACACTCACCAAGAGGAAGCTAATTCCTCGACATGGAGTGAGTTGCTTGACACGCACATCAAACTGTCAAGCGACCACGAAGTGTTGAAACAAGCCTTGTCTCAAAGCGAGAAAGAGAACCGAAAGCTAGCCACTGAGCTTGACCAAGTCAAACTTAACTTAAGGGCTATGACTAGTAAGTTCGAGGATCTCTTCGCTAGACATCAAAGCTTGGAAGGAAGGTATGAAACCCAATCCGCTCTAGTTGCCAACTTGAACAAAGCTTCATACGCTAGGCAGGCACTAGAGAGCTCACTTCTACCTTTTGGTAGAAAGGGAGGACTCGGATATGAGGGTGGACCTTCCAAGCCTACTGTCTTTGTTGGTGCCTCAAACACGACACCATCAGTTACTTTGGATGTGCCTACTGCCTCCAAAGCAACCACCAACAAGGATAAAGGCCAAATGGCTGAGAACCCTAAGAAGAAGCCAATGAAGATGTCTATATCTTCAAGGGCAGAACCTAAGGGCAAGCAAAGACCAATTGTCCCTAGCATTCACAACGCTAAATCTTACCAATCTAAAGGTAAAGGGAAACCAGTTGTAGCTTCTAAGTCTCAGACCAAGACACCAGAGACAAAGGATCTCCCTTTCAAGAAAAGGAGTAATGTCTATGTGTCACGTTATCCGGACTGGAGATGGTCCAACCGGACTAACGTTGAGGGGGAAGAACTTGAAGCACCCAAGAGGTCGCTTCAGATTCCCAAGGTTTCTCAAGCGAGTCGGGGTCAAAACCCTAGTTGGACCGCTTAGAGAAAACCAAGCGAGCCGCTTCGACAGACTGTAAATCCTAAGCCAGTCTCTAAGCCCGTAGCTAATCCGAAGCGAGTCGCTTCAGGATACAAGCGAGTGGGTAAGAGCATAGGTATGCCTCAAGCGAGTCGCTACCCCTCTTGCACACACTGCTGCACATGTGAAGCTGCTTTAAGGCAGAACTCACAGTTTTCAAAGGTCGAGAAACCCAAAGCACAAGCTATCTTTCAAAAGAAAGTGAAGCAAGTGTGGGTACCTAAGGGAACTAACCTGCAAGGACCCAAACTGATTTGGGTACCAAAATCTGTCTAATTGCAGGTGAGCGCCGTGGATCCCATGCCAAGTGAAGGTCAACAAATTTGGTACTTGGACAGTGGCTGTTCAAGACACATGACCGGCATGAGAGCTCTACTTCATGACTACATAGAGAAGAAGGGTCCACACGTTACATTTGGTGATAACTCTCGAGGAAGCACCAAAGGATATGGCGCACTGAAGATTGGAAAGCTCACGATTGAAGAAGTCTCCTATGTGGAAGGACTTAAGCACAACTTGTTGTCCATTTCACAGTTCTGTGACAAAGGATACAAGGTGGAATTTATTTCCAACAAGTGCATAGTGAAGAGCAAGCTCACGTCCCAGGTTGTGCTAACTGGAATTAGACAAAGGAACGTCTATATAGCACAATGGGACAGCTGCAAAGAGGAGACGTGCTTAGTCGTAAGGAGTGCTATAGAAATAGGATGGCTATGGCACAGACGCTTGAACCATCTCAACTTCAAAGCCATAAATCGCTTAGCTCGAAAAGGTTTGGTGCAAGGCATACCAAATGAAGTCTTTATCAAAGACCATCCATGCTCACCATGCCAACGAGGGAAGCAGACGAAGAAGCACTTCGCAAGTCTTGAAGAAGCTTCATCCAAGCGAGTGCTCGAGCTGCTTCATATGGATCTGTTTGGTCCAGTCACTCCAGTTAGTGTGAATGGAAGGAAGTACACTCTAGTTGTAGTCGACGACTTCTCTCACTACACTTGGGTTGTATTTCTCTTCAGCAAGAAGGAGACACTGACCAAGCTACCACAACTGCTCAAGCGATTGGCTGTGGAAAAGAATCAAGCGATTGTCACCATCCGCTCCGACAAAGGCACAGAGTTCCTGAACTCTACCATTGAAGCTTACTGCACGGAGCATGGCATAGCACATCAGACTTCCTCAGCACGCACACCTCAGCAGAATGGAGTTGCTGAAAGAAGGAATTGAATTATCAAAGAAGCCGTTCGAACCATGATTGCAGACTCGAAGCTTCCAATGAAGTATTGGGCTGAAGCTGCCAATACAACACGCTACACGCAGAATCGAACGCTTCTCTGCAAACGGCATGATAAGACACCATATGAAATATGGACAGGGAGAATTCCTAACATATCTTATTTCCATATTTTTGGTTGTAGGGTCTCCATCCATGATAATGGGAAATCACAATTGAAAGCCTTTGAAAGCAAAGCTGATGAAGGAATATTCTTAGGATATTCCGCATCAAGCAAAGCTTACAGAGTATTCAACTGTAGAACCCTAACTGTGGAGGAATCACCCCATGTCGTATTTGATGAATCCTCTTTGAGTCTTCCACATGAACAGGAATATAAAGAAGGAAAGTCAAGCGAGGAACCCATCAACTCTCTGACTTGGGACTTGCTTGAGGATGATGAACAAATCAAGGGCTCAAGCGAGCAGGTTGCCCAAGGAAAAGTTGAAGCTGCCCCCAAGATTACTGAAGCGAGTGCAGGCCAAGCACCCAATCCAGTCGCTTCAGAAGGTGAAGCGAGCGACCAGGAAGAAGATGAAGGCGAAGCTGGTGGATCCAAGCGTACATGGCTCAAGGATCACTCACCAAGTCGAATTATTGGAGATCCATCCAAGGGTGTAGTGACCAGAAGTCAAGTGTTTGGAGAAAGTGCCATGTTCAGTTGCTTTCTCTCAAACATCAAGCCATCATGCGTGAAGGAAGCCCTAGCTGATTCGAATTGGGTGATCGCCATGCAAGAAGAGCTGAATCAATTCACCAGGAACGACGTATGGTACCTCGTGGATCGTCCCAAATTTCAGCATGTTATTGGCACCAAGTGTGTTGGTCCCGGTTTGTTATAGGAAAAATACGTGGGGGGGGGGGGGTGAATACGTATTTTTAAGTTTTTCAACTTCAAATCCTTAACTCAGAGTATGAAGTAAAGTGCTCTTTGAAATACTAAGACCTAGCCGAGAGCTAGATCTAAAGCAATCACGAATCTCTTGACCTAAGCTTAGAGCTTGATCAAGAGTGAGACTTTACTCTTAGTGCGGAATTCGGTGAGCTAAATCTTTCCTAAGTAATTAAAAATTCCAAGTTATGTTTGTTTAGATGCACGTGCAATGGATAATCAAACAAGGAAAATAAAGAGTTAGGGTTTAGAGAGATACGACACGAGATTTATAGTGGTTCGGAGATGAAGCTCCTACGTCCACTTGTTGCACGAAGCAACTGTTCTCTTCACTCAAGAACTTGAAGGTTACGGGTCCTTCAAAAACCTAGTCGAGATCGAGCTTCACTCGCTTGGATCTGACAGACGCTGGGTGATTCTGGGTTCACACCAAAAACCTAAACTGGACTGGAAGTTTCACTTGCTTCAGTCCGACGACAGGGAGATTCCGGGCTCTCCTTACAGCCTAGCTTCGATCGAGCTTTACACAAACGATGTAAGTGCAAGCTTGGATCTAGACTCTATGATCGAGGCGTCTACAATCGATGAAAGTAGGGCCTTGGATCAAAACAACCTAACGATGACGAACTCAAAAACCTAACGAACAGATTTAAGGTTTTTGGTTTATGACGACACACTATGAAGAGCTCTTTACAATAAGTGCAACGATGGCTAGAGCTCTTCTTCTAAGCTTGGATATGGAATGGGCTTAGACTCTAAGTGTGAAGGTTGTGAAGACGAGTTCCGATGAGACTGGAACTCGGAGAACACTTGAAACAAAGACTTGAAGAATGCACTAAGGCTGGGAGTGTTTGTTTGCAGTAGGCGCTCGAATGCTCAGGAAGTGTTCTGCTTCTCTTCGTTTTCATCCTTCACTATTTATAGGCGGAGGGATGCCGAGATCCGTTGCTTGGTTGGTGGCCTTGTCCCTCCTCCTCTCGACAGTACTTGCACAGTTTGGCTGCTTTTCAGACGTGCAGTTTTGGCTCTTTGCCGAATTTGGCTAAGTTCCAATTTCAACAGTAACTGGAGCGAGCCAGTACTGTTGCGGCGCCCTTGTCGGCCTGGCAGTCAACTCCGCTGCTCCTCTCCGTATTCGACACGTGGAGATCTCGCAATTAATGCGAAGATCTCTAGTTGACTGGAGTTCAAAATCAGAGCGGGAATTGGGCTGTCGCTTTCTGGTTGGTAGTGGCTTGCTTTGCTTTGAAGTTGTAACGTCCGCTTTGAGTTGAGTCACTTCATAGTCTTTCTGTAGTGAGTCGCTTGGGAAGTAAAGTTCCCTAGTGACTGCCTTGGAAAATGTTGACCAGAATTGACTCGCTTTGACTTTATACTGTAGCGCTCGCTTCGCTTCGCTTTGGCAGACTCGCTTTGAATCTACTGTAGCGCTCGCTTCGCTACGCTATCCTTCGGCACGCTTCACTTCAGGTCGCTAGACTCGCTTCGCTTTGGAAAACACACTCAAGCGAGTGGCCTTCACTTGAATTTTCTGCGGTCTAAAATCTAAGCAAAATAAAACCATCCTAACAGAGTAGGTTTAGAAAAAATTTCTAGCCTATTATCTATATCAAAAAGTGGGTCGCTTGGGAACAGAACGCTTGGGGGTTTTGGGATCAAATCAAAACAATAGAATGTCCCTTATAGGTTCCCCCTTAACACTTTGTTCTTAACAATTCCCAACAATTTCCCCCTTTTTGATGATGCCAAAACCCAAAACAAATTCTTAGACTAAGAGATTTAGCCTACCTAACCGTGGAAGGAACTTCAAGCGAATGCTTCCTTTGCATGTTCGTTTGAATATTTTCTTTTAGGTTCCTTTCCCCTTTTTTTTCGGTTAAGTTGTTTGAGTTTTGTAGCATAAGGATAAAATATCCACAAAGCTAGTAAATGACACATGAGAGACAGAAAATAAAATGGGATAGATTGAACATCAGTTCACAAAATAAGAAGCTTGAAACTCAAGGGTTTCCTGCAGCTTCATCCTTCTTCTCCTTCTCTTCCTCTGTCACTTCCTCTCCCTTCTCTTTCTCCTCTGCCTCCAAATCCTTCTCAATCATCTCCTCTGGAACAGTATATGCACTGAAGACCTTCACTTCCAATGTTCCGACATTGTGAATACTTGGTCTCCTCCAAGTTTCTTCCAGTTTGAAGGCTTCATCAACTTCCGCATCAATGATGCTACGATCTGGAACGCTTGTGCCTGGTAGGAAGGGCATAGGAAAGCCCTTCTTAGCTGGCACCTTGATGATTAGAGGCATGGGCTCTGCAAGCTCTGCAAGAGAGAAGAATTTCCGCCTGAACTTCTCATCATAGGCACTTAGAAAATTGCTGAGGGCGCTGATCCTTGAGCATACAGTCTGCAGTGGCACTACCTCCCAGTAGTAATATGCTTTGATGAATTTATCCTTGTAGTATAGCCACCGCTCAAGTAAATCATCAGGGATGAACTGCTCGATCTCTCGGGCATCAGTATGCTCATTCCTACGCACAACCAACTCCTCTTCAGATCGGCTGGACATCTGAGCTATGACAGCATTGAACTTAGCACTTAGCTCTGTGTTCCACTTTGGGAGCATATCAGACAGTCGCCTCCGGATATATTGTTGCTCCTCTCTGCGCGGGTAGCGACCGGACTCGATCATCTCCGTAGTGGTCACATTGCAAGCGTCTATCCAGGCCTGCTTCACACATGCTTCCGATTCTTCAGGCAGAAACGGGATGAAGGCGCTTCGAGTAAGAGTGGTCTGGATAAGTCTCACTTCATTGAAGTGTTCCTCGATCCGTCCCTCGATGATCTGTATACGCCTTTCATTGATTCTTTTCTCTTTCTCAGCTTCCTCCTTCTTCTTTTCTCCTCGCTTCCTTCTCCTCTCCATCTCACCAGCTCTTGAAGCGATCGTTTGCTTGATCTTTCGGCGCTTGGCCTCAGGATCATCATCTCTTGCTTCAGGGGTTGTTCGCTTCAAGGCTTGCTTTGGTTCTGGTGGTGGAGGCATCTCCTTCTTCTTCTTTTCTGCTTCAGTAGGAGGGATGACTGCGGAGGCACTTGGAGTAATGGCTTAGCTGGATGAAGTGGCTCCAACAGTCGATGAAGTAGCTCCTACAAGATCAGAGATTAGTGCAAGAGTTGAAGCGGCCAGAGGTGAAGCGGGCGCTTGGAACTGGGCATGAGCCTTCAGGTCGAATTGCTTCTCCATGTCGCGAGCTAGAGCCTCGTCTGCTCGGATTTGTGCCTCCCTTTGTTCCTTGGTTAGCGCAACCACCGGAGGGTGAGTAGCAATCGAAGAGGCAAGCACCTTCCCCTCAAGCGGCCTGCGAGGCTCTTCGGGCTTCTTAGCGAGTTCTTCTTCTGTAAGCTTTACTTTTCCCTTCTTTGCACGCTTCGCCCTCGCTTCATCATCCATTTCCTCCTCTTCAATCTCCTTCTCTACTTCGCTACCTCCAACTCCACTACTTCCTCCTTCCAACATTCTCTCTACTCCAATTCCTCCTTCTCCGCCGTGTATCTCCAGAGTTTCAACACTCTTCTGCATAATACTTTCCCCCTTTTTGGCATCATCACTGTCGGGGGTTGGTGTGATCAGTTTTCCAGTGACAGTTTTGCGAAGCTCCTCAAATTTATCAAACACGGCATGGAGCATCCTTTCAGTCCGTGTCGCGAAGACATGCTCTTCGGACAGTACCATCTCTGCCATTTTGATCGAGATCTCTTCCAGCAAGTACTCGCACTGCTTTTTTCGCTCCTTAACAGAGGCCATCAGCCTTTCTAACGACTCCACGTTCCTGAAGCGAGCGGCAAGCTCCGCTTCGATCTCAGCGCGAATTTCCTTGCGCTCCTCCTCGATCGTGAGATTTAGGAAGTCCTGAGAAGCTTCAAGCTCCGCCTTTACAGTAGCCAAGGCGCTTTCTTGGTTGTTCAGTGCCACGCGAAGCTGGGCAGCTTCGATGATCTTGTAGGCAAGTTCACTGGCCTTCTGTTTGGCTTCATCAACTTGGATGGCCAGCTCTGCATGCTTTAGATCCATGGCTTGAGCACTCCTTCGCCGGCTGTCAAGCTCCTTCAGATTTATCTCATGCTCCAGCTTTAGATCTTTCATTTCCTGTTTGAGCTTGTCAAGGGCTGTCTTGGTCCTTGTCAGCTCACTTCCCTTCATCACTAGATCTCCATCTCTCTTTTCTACTTCCTCCTTCAACTCCTTCACCTCCTTCTCTAACTTCTTCTTTTCTTTGCCAACTTCCACCAGCTTGGCATTGACGAGGCTCCCTCAAGTGACTCCTTTCGGCATCAAGCGAGTCCTTGAGTTCGGTGAGATTTTTCTTCTGGTCTTCCACCAGCTTCATTTGTTCCTCCAACACTCTCTCCTTCTCCTCTACTAGCTTCGCCTTTTCCTCCACTTTCCCTCCAGCTCACCCTTTTTCCGGTCAAAATCTACACGCAGATTATTGACTTCTTCCACCTTCTTCTCCATCTCCTCATTCCTCCTGGTGATCTCACTCTGTAGACTGGAGATCTCCGCATCCTTTACCTCCAACTCCTCCGCATGCTCCCTTATCAGTCGCCGCTCATGGATGGTCGGGACGTGCTTGGGGATTGAAGCGTCCGGATAGGCTTGCTTCACCTTCGCATCCAACTTATCCCAGAAGCTGGTCCCAGTGAGAAAGGCGTGGAAGCCATTCTCACCGATGAAGTCGAGCAGTTTTCCCTCCATTTGGATGAGGTCTTCCTCTGAGAAGGCCTTGAGGAGTTTAAAGACCTAGTAGTACTCAGTGCCGCGATATGTGATGTATGTCAGGAAATCGACGATCTTAGTGAAGAAGTCGTCGGTCATCGGCACTGAGGAGTAGCGGGTCCTGAGGGTTTCTGCGGCCTGCTCTCTATCTCTCGCATATCTTTTTAGAGCATCCAGCTGTGCAGGGGTTTTGAAGATTTGGAATTGGGGAATGATGGTTGTTTCTGTAGTTTGGGCGGTATCGGCTGTAGCTGCCGATGAGGTAGGTGACTGGGTTGGTGATGAGGTTTGGGTTTCGGAGAGTTGGATGGGTTCTGTTTGTTGCTGGGATTGGATGGGTTGAAATGTAGTGAATGCGGCTGTGGGATCAGTACTTAGAATAGGTATTTCGGGTAGTTGGAATGAAGATGCAGATTCTTCTTCCTGTGGAGAGAGGGGTGATTTCTGGGTATGTGGTTGGGCTGTGGATGAGGCTTGGGGTTCTGGTGGTTGGGTTTGAGTTTGTGTTTGTGGTGGGGGAGTTTGGACTTTGATAGGTGAAGGTTGGGTTTGGGCAGGTTCGGTCTCCTCAAGCGGCTGCTCCTCAGCCTCGCTTGATTTGACCAACGAAGCGACCAGCTTCGTTTTCTTCTTTTTGCCTCGCTTTGGCGCAGCACGCTTCCCGGGTGAAGCGGCTCGCTTTGCTTGGCTCGCTTCAGCTTGCCTTTCGGCAACGGGTACTGCAACGGGCACTTCAACCTCGAGAAGTCCCAAATCTATCGGAATTTTGTTTTTCCTCCACTTGACATGGAACACCGTGAGCTTGTTGTAAACGGCGACATCAGATTCCAGCCACACTTTGTCCGGATACCGTTCCTCCAGTGCAACGGAGAGTCTGGAGAAGAATTTCAGCTTCCCCTTGCGGAGAATCTGATCGGCGCTTCCTTTCACGAACGCGAAATCATCAGCAGCTTCGTGAATTTGGTTGAGAAACCAACCATGCCAGTTGAACCTAGTTCAGGTAAGGCTGTCGACGATGATGGTGGTGGCGAACAGATTAGTTTCAGAGAGCGTGTCCAGGGTTCCAACGTAGCATGCGATGCACTTCGAAAAGAGCTCGCAGATATGGTTGAAAGGTGCCTTCAAATTTGAACGGATACTGGCCTCCTTGAAGTTTGGTTCTGCTCCGTCGACGGTAAATCGACCATATTCGACTCCGGCCGAAAAACCTAACTCCAACAAAGAGTTTCCACCTTCCCTCGGCAAGTCGAATACGCCGATGAGGTTGCTCAGGTCCACCTCCACCGGCTTTCCGGTCTGTGGATCGGTGAATGCGGATGTATTCTCCTCTTTCCTCAGATTCAGAAGAAGCTCACCCACCGCCTTGGCCAAAATCTTTAACGGCACCGCCTCACGAACTTCCATATGCCGGCCGTGATCACGGCCCTACGGAAAAATCCATCTTCCTCGATGACGACTGGGTCGAGATGAGGCTCGACATTGATATGCATGTCGACCTCTGTGAGAAATTCCTCCATCGTCTCGGTGTTTTGCTTCTTTCCCATGATAAAATATTTGAGAGGGTTTTGATTGGAGATTTAAAGAGCAAAAATAGAGGTGAGACTCGTGAGTTTGCAGAGAGTTTCAGTTCTTGCACAAGAATGGCAAAGATTGAGAGTTGTGAAAATTTTCTCTGTCTGCAACGACGTTTTTTAAATAGAATTGGTGTTCGGCTGACGTGGCAGGGGCAAGACAGTAAAATCGGCGAAGATCCTGTAGGTAGGCGGCGGACGCACGGTGATGGATCTGATGTGTCCGGTGCCATCACAGTAAAAAGTGAACCGCCAACTTGCTCGGCGTCTTCACGTGGCCTGCTGTGATTCGTCACTTTACACGGCGTCGGATCCAACGGCTAGAAATCGGGGACTGTTAGGATTCGATGGTTGGATCTCCTCCGTCCTTTCCCGCTTCAAATTCAAAGTGTGAACCACGCGCCCGTTATTTTCGGGTGTGCATGAACCTGCATTTAATGCAAAGTAAAAAGGTAAAATTGCACTCGAGTGCAGACAGCTCATACTCGCTTCGTACCCGCTCGCTTCGAGTTGGGCCGCTAGGCCTTTGCTCGCTTTGAGAGGTACTCGCTTGAGTGACTGTTCCGCACTCGCTTGCGATGGCTCGCTTGGAGTGACGTAGCACTCGCTTGGCCATCTGAAGCGACTGGAAAATAAATGATGTTTCTTTGCTTAATTTTAAAATGTTTCTGACTTACATACTTCGAGGATAAACAAGAATGTTTTCCTCTTTGTATTTGTGTCAGATTCGTTTCATATTTTCCACATAGCGAGTGAAGGTTTCTAGCACGCTTCAGCTCACTTAGTGTACTTAAAATTGAAACACTTACCAGTCAATCTCACTTCGTAGGAGATTGTAACCACTTATTGAAGTCACCATTTGGATACCATTTGTTGAATCTCACTTCACTTGTTGGATACTTCATCTTTTGGGCATTCATCTTCATGGCATTCATCTTCCTCTACGAGTTAGAGCGTCCTCCATCGAAGTGAATGGGGGAGAGAATGAATATAGTACACAAGCTTACTACAAACTAGAGGGGAGCTTCACGTAAGTGTACTTATTCACGACGAATGGGGGATGAGTACAAGTCCTTATCTCAGAGCAGAATAGGACAGGATGACAATGAGAATGCTCTGACAAGACAATCTCGTATTTTACGCAGAGGCATGTCACCAGCCCTGCAACCTTTTGAAGAAAAAGGTAACCCTTCAAGCTTCCTCCTACAAGCTACAGAATGAACTTGCGATCGACTCGCTTGACCCAAGCTAGGGTTAATTGAAGCGATGCCAAATTCAAAGTGGGGGAGGAATGAATAGGCATCCGGCAGCTTAACTTAATGAAGAGTGAGTAAGGAATGGATGTTTATCCACGATGAAGGAGATGAGAAGACTTGCTCCTCTTCGGCGGAAAGATGGGAAGAGGAAACAAGGTCTAGGTGTCAGCCCTGCCTCAGCTTTCACCATTTTTACGTGGGAAGGCCCGATACAAGACCCCACAACTGTTACTAGAAACGGCACTTGCGAGTGTTTATACCCACTCGCTAGGAATCCTAGGCTAGGTAGCAGCTTTCCTTGCTCGCTTTGGAAGTAGCTTGCTCCGAGAGCAAACAATAGTTCCCCCTTAACCAATGGCTTAACAATTCCTGTAAGCGGGTAGGGAACATCTTCCAACACTCCACCTTTCTCCACCTTATTTGTCCTTCTTCAAGCGAGTGGAATTTTGAAGTGACTCGCTTGAGTTGGTGAAGATCCGAAGCGAGTGACGCTCAAAGGAACAAGCGAACACTCCTTCGTGCATCCTGGAACTAGCACTCTTCACCAGGGTCTAACAACCCTAATTCCATGCATAGCTGATTGAAACGAGACTCAGCTAGAGGCTTGGTGAGGATATCTGCTCGCTGGAGATCGGTATGGATTTTCTCGAGCTTGATATCCTTCTTCTCGACATGATCACGAATGAAGTGATGTCGGATTTCCACGTGCTTGCATCTGGTGTGAAGCACTGGATTTTGAGAGATGCAGATCGCACTGTTGTTGTCGCAGAATATTGAAATTTCATTCGCTTCAACTTTGTAGTCCTTCAACTGCTGACGAAGCCATAGAATTTGAGAACAGCAGCTTCCAGCGGCCATATATTCGGCTTCAGTCGTTGAAGTAGCTACACTGGTCTGCTTCTTCGAAAACCATGAGATCAGCTTGCTTCCCAAGAACTGACAAGTGCCCGAAGTTGATTTCCTATCAATTCGGCACCCTGCATAGTCAACATCTGAGTATCCAGTGAGCTCCAAATTGTCCTCCGTTGGATACCACAGCCCCATACTGACAGTGCCCTTCAAATATCGAAGAATTCTTTTGGCAGCTTCAAGATGGCTGTGCTTGGGATTGCTTTGGAAGCGAGCACATACTCCAACTGCAAAAGTTATATCTGGCCTACTTGCAGTGAGATATAGAAGGGATCCAATCAAAGCTCGGTAGTCTGTAGCATCCACAGACTTCCCATCTAGATCTGGCTCCATCTTCCAGTTCGTGTTCATCGGAATCTTCACGGCTTTGGCATGCTGAACACCGAACTTGGCAAGCATATCTCGAGTATACTTAGCTTGATTGATAAAGATTCCATCATCCCGCTGCTTCGCTTGAAGACCTAGAAAGCAGCTCATCAAGCCAATCATCGACATCTCATATTTGGTCTTCATAAGCTCTCCAAACTTCTCGCTAAGCGACTGGTTTGGTGATCCAAATATGATGTCGTCAACATAGATCTTAACCCATAGCATGTCTTCTCCATGATTGATGGTGAAGAGAGTCCGATCTATCTTCCCTTTGTGGAATCCATTATCCACTAGGAATTGGGATAGGGTATCGTACCAAGCTCTGGGAGCTTGCTTCAATCCATATAGGGCATTCTTCAATCGATACACCTTATCTCCTTGCTCGAAACCCGGTGGCTGCTCCACATACACCTCTTCCTTCAATTCACCGTTGAGGAACGCGCTATTCACATCCATCTGATAGACTTTGAATTTCTTGGCCGCTGCATAGGCTAGAAATAGTCTGATCGCTTCAAGCCGTGCCACTGGAGCGAAGGTCTCGTCAAAGTCGATTCCTTCCTCTTGGCAGTAGCCTTTAGCGACGAGTCGCGCCTTGTTCCTTACAACGTTGTGATCCTCGTCCGTCTTGTTCTTGAACACCCACTTGGTGCCAATAACATGCTAAAATTTGGGACGATCCACGAGGTACCACACGTCGTTTCTGGTGAACTGATTTAGCTCTTCTTGCATGGCGATCACCCAATTGGAATCAGCTAGGGCTTCCTCCACGCATGATGGCTCGATGTTTGAGAGAAAGCAGCTGAACATGGCACTTTCTCCAAACACTTGACTTCTGGTCACTACACCCTTGGCTGGATCTCCAATAATTTGACTTGGTGTGTGATCCTTGAGCCATGCACGCTTGGATCCGCCTGCTTCATCTTCATCTTCTTCCTTGTCGCTCGCTTCACCTTCTGAAGCGACTGGATTGGGTGCTTGGCCTGCACTCGCTTCAGGAATCTTGGGGGCAGCTTCATCTTTTCCTTGGACATTCTGCTCGCTTGAGTCCTTGACTTCTTCATCATCCTCAAGCATGTCCCAAGTTGATGAATTGATGGGTTCCTCGCTTGTCTTTCCTTCCTTAGATTGAACCTGTTCATGTGGAAGACTCAAGGAAGATTCATCAAATACGACATGGGGTGATTCCTCCACAATTAGGGTTTTACAATTGAACACCCTGTAAGCTTTGCTTGATGTAGAATATCCTAAGAATATTCCTTCATCAGCTTTGCTTTCAAAGGCTTTCAACTGTGACTTCCCATTATCATGGATGAAGACCCTACAACCAAAAATATGGAAATAAGATATGTTAGGAATTCTCCCTGCCCATATTTCATATGGTGTTTTGTCGTGCCGTTTGCAGGGAAGCGTCCGGTTCTGCGTGTAGCATGCCGTATTGGCAGCTTCAGCCCAATACTTCATCGGAAGCTTCGAGTCAGCAATCATAGTTCGAACGGCTTCTTTGATGATCCGATTCCTTCTTTTAGCAACTCCATTTTGCTGAGGTGTACGTGCTGAGGAAGTCTGATGTGCTATACCGTGCTCCGTGCAGTAAGCTTCAATGGTAGAGTTCAGGAACTCTGTGCCTTTGTCGGAGCGGATGGTGACAATCGCTTGGTTCTTTTCCACAGCCAATCGCTTGAGCAATTGTGGTAGCTTGGTCAGTGTCTCCTTCTTGCTGAAGAGAAATACAACCCAAGTGTAGCGAGAGAAGTCGTCGACTACAACTAGAGTGTACTTCCTTCCATTCACACTAACTGGAGTGACTGGACCAAACAGATCCATATGAAGCAGCTCGAGCACTCGCTTGGATGAAGCTTCTTCAAGACTGGTGAAGTGCTTCTTCGTCTGCTTCCCTCGTTGGCATGGTGAGCATGGATGATCTTTAATAAAGACTTCATTTGGTATGCCTTGCACCAAACCTTTCCGAGCTAAGCGATTTATGGCTTTGAAGTTGAGATGATTCAAGCGTCTGTGCCATAGCCATCCTATCTCTGTAGCACTCCTTGCGACTAAGCACGTCTCCTCTTTGCAGCTGTCCCATTGTGCTATGTAGACGTTCCTTTGTCTGATTCCAGTTAGCACAATCTGGGATGTGAGCTTGCTCTTCACAATGCACTTGTTGGAAATAAATTCCACCTTGTATCCCTTGTCACAGAATTGTGAAATGGATAGCAAGTTGTGCTTGAGTCCTTCCACGTAGGAGACTTCTTCAATCGTGAGCTTTCCAACTCTCAGTGCGCCGTATCCTTTGGTGCTTCCTCGCGAGTTATCACCAAATGTAACGTGTGGACCCTTCTTCTCTATATAGTCATGAAGTAGAGCTCTCATGCCGGTCATGTGTCTTGAACAGCCACTGTCCAAGTACCATATTTGATGACCCTCACTTGGCATGGGATCCACGGCGCTCACCTGCAATTAGACAGATTTTGGTACCCAAATCAGTTTGGGTCCTTGCAGGTTAGTTCCCTTAGGTACCCACACTTGCTTCACTCTCTTTTGGGAGGTAGCTTGTGTTTTGGGTTTCTCGACCTTTGAAAACTGTGAGTTCTGCCTTCAAGCAGCTTCACACGTGCAGCAGTGTGTGCAAGAGGGGTAGCGGCTCGCTTGAGGCATACCTATGCTCTTACCCTTTTGCTTGTATCCTGAAGCGACTCGTTTCGGATTAGCTATAGGCTTAGAGACTGACTTAGGATTTACAGTCTGTCGAACCGGCTCGCTAGGTTTTCTCGAAGCGGTCCAACTAGGGTTTTGACCCCGACTCGCTTGAGTAACCTAGGGAATCTGAAGCGACCTCTTTGGAGCTTCAAGTTCTTCCCCCTCAACGTTAGTCCGGTTGGACCATCTCCATTCCGGATAACGTGACACATAGACATTACTCCTTTTCTTGAAAGGGAGATCCTTTGTCTCTGGTGTCTTGGTCTGAGACTTAGAAGCTACAGCTGTTTTCCCTTTATCTTTGGATTGGTAAGATTTAGCATTGTTAGTGCTAGGGACAGTTGGTCTTTGCTTGCCCTTAGGTTCTGCCCTTGAAGATATAGACATCTTCATTGGCTTCTTCTTAGGGTTCTCAGCCACTTGGCCTTTATCCTTGTTGGTGGTCGCTTTGGATGCATTTCCAAAGTGATTGATGGTGTCGTGTTTGAAGCACCAACAAAGACAGTCGGCTTGGAAGGTCCACCCTCATATCCGAGTCCTCCCTTTCTACCAAAAGGTAGAAGTGAGCTCTCTAGTGCCTGCCTAGCGTATGAAGCTTTGTTCAAGTTGGCAACTAGAGCGGACTGGGTTTCATACCTTCCTTCTAAGCTTTGATGTCTAGCGAAGAGATCCTCGAACATACTAGTCATAGCCGTTAAGTTAAGTTTGACTTGGTCAAGCTCAGTGGCTAGCTTTCGGTTCTCCTTCTCGCTTTGAGACAACGCTTGTTTCAACACTTTGTGGTCACTTGACAATTTGAGGTGTCTGTCAAGTAACTCACTCCATGTCGAGGAATTCGCTTCCTCTTGGTGAGTGTGTGAGAGTGTAATTGAACTAGGTGAGGGATAGATAAATACATCTCCAGTCTCCTCGTCGGTGAGCGCCATGAGTCCAAGATCCTCTCCATCACTGGAGTTGGGATCTGTGAATGCATCCGAGTCGCTTGAGACATCTTCAGTTGAAGCGACTGGCTGCTCACTCGCTACAAGCGCTCGCCTTGGAGCATCCCTCTTAGATTTCAGTTCCTCTCTCTCTTTTGCACTCAGCTTCGGGCAATCAGATTTGTAGTGGCCCATCTTGTGGCAGTGGTAGCATTCCACTTCCATCATGTCCCTTGAGATCGGCTTTGTCGTCTCCTCTCTTTTCCCTTTTCCTTCTCGAGCATCAGTGCTCCTCCCTTTGTACTGCTTGTAGAATCTTTTGTACTTGCCCACTCGAGAGTTCATTTTATTGAAGTTCTTGGATAAGAACGCAACATGTTCTTCCAGTTCTTCCCTTGTCATCTTGGCTAGCGACTGGTCGCTTGGCCCTTCAGCAGCTTTGAAAGCTACGCCCTTTGATGTCGTGGGAGCTTCATCCTCTTCGTCGAGGTTCATTCGATTCGGATCGAATTCATGAGCTTTAAGTTCGGAGAACAGAATCTCCGGTGTGAGCTTCGATAGATCCTTGGTAGCTAGGTACAGTTCCTTCATTGTCTGCCACTTCCTCGTGAGAGCACGAACAATCTTCAAATTTACTTCCTTGTCTGTGAGTTCCTTCCCAAGTGAGTTGAGAGTTGCAGTGATGTTGGTAACTCTCAGCTCGAAGGCGTCGATGGACTCTCCTGGCTTCATTATCAGACTTTCAAACTCCCGCATTTGTACGGCGAGCTTGTTCTCTTTGATCTTGTTCGTTCCTTGAGAAATGAGGGCTAGGGTTTCCCACATTTCCTTTGCAGTCACGCACTTCCTTATCCGTGGTAGATTAGCGTCCGACACGGTGTTCTGCATCGTGTGGCGTGCGATCTTGTCGAGGTTGGCGTCTTTGAAGTCATTCGGAGTGTATTCATCTTTGTCCTTCTCCACGTACGTTTGTCGAACATAGGCAGCTCGACCTTCGGCAACTGGGACATTCTCAGAGACAGCTTTCTTGATTTCAATCGGCCCATCTTCAATGACCTCCCACATCCGGTCATAGATGGAGCATAGGTAGCTCTCAACGCGAAAGCTCCAGATCTCATAGCCTTCAATGGAGAACTGTGGAAGACTAGAAGCATTCATGGCAAACTATTAGTAGTATATGCAGTATGCGTGGGTGGGGTTTTGATGCACTCAGGAAAATAGGATCCGGTTCAGTGAGACAACGTGAAACGAGTGGGGACTTGCTTCGGATATGCAAAGCAGAGGCTCGAAAGAACCGCTGCTCTGATAACACTTGTTGGTCCCGGTTTGTTATAGGAAAAATACGTGGGGGGGGGGGGGGGGGGGCGGGGGGTGAATACGTATTTTTAAGTTTTTCAACTTCAAATCCTTAACTCAGAGTATGAAGTAAAGTGCTCTTTGAAATACTAAGACCTAGCCGAGAGCTAGATCTAAAGCAATCACGAATCTCTTGACCTAAGCTTAGAGCTTGATCAAGAGTGAGACTTTATTCTTAGTGCTGAATTCGGTGAGCTAAATCTTTCCTAAGTAATTAAAAATTCCAAGTTATGTTTGTTTAGATGCACGTGCAATGGATAATCAAACAAGGAAAATAAAGAGTTAGGGTTTAGAGAGATACGACACGAGATTTATAGTGGTTCGGAGATGAAGCTCCTACGTCCACTTGTTGCACGAAGCAACTGTTCTCTTCACTCAAGAACTTGAAGGTTACGGGTCCTTCAAAAACCCAGTCGAGATCGAGCTTCACTCGCTTGGATCTGACAGACGCTGGGTGATTCCGGGTTCACACCAAAAACCTAAACTGGACTGGAAGCTTCACTTGCTTCAGTCCGACGACAGGGAGATTCCGGGCTCTCCTTACAGCCTAGCTTCGATCGAGCTTTACAAAAACGATGTAAGTGCAAGCTTGGATCTAGACTCTATGATCGAGGTGTCTACAATCGATGAAAGTAGGGCCTTGGATCGAAACAACCTAACGACGACGAACTCAAAAACCTAACGAACAGATTTAGGGTTTTTGGTTTATGACGACACACTATGAAGAGCTCTTTACAATAAGTGCAAAGATGGCTAGAGCTCTTCTTCTAAGTTTGGATATGGAATGGGCTTAGACTCTAAGTGTGAAGGTTGTGAAGACGAGTTCCGATGAGACTGGAACTCGGAGAACACTTGAAACAAAGACTCGAAGAATGCACTAAGGCTGGGAGTGTTTGTTTGCAGTAGGCGCTCGAATGCTCAGGAAGTGTTCTGCTTCTCTTCGTCTTCATCCTTCACTATTTATAGGCGGAGGGATGCCGAGATCCGTTGCTTGGTTGGTGGCCTTGTCTCTCCTCCTCTCGACAGTACTTGCACAGGCTGGCTGCTTTTCAGACGCGCAGTTTTGGCTTTCTGCCGAATTTGGCTAAGTTCCAATTTCAACAGTAACTGGAGCAAGCCAGTACTGTTGCGGCGCCCTTGTCGGCCTGGCAGTCAACTCCGCTGCTCCTCTCCGTATTCGACACGTGGAGATCTCGCAATTAATGCGAAGATCTCTAGTTGACTGGGGTTCAAAATCGGAGCGGGAATTGGGCTGTCGCTTTCTGGTAGGTAGTGGCTTGCTTTGCTTTGAAGTTGTAGCGTCCGCTTTGAGTTGAGTCACTTCATAGTCTTTCTGTAGTGAGTCGCTTGGGAAGTAAAGTTCCCTAGTGACTGCCTTGGAAAATGTTGACCAGAATTGACTCGCTTTGACTTTATACTGTAGCGCTCGCTTCGCTTCGCTTTGGCAGACTCGCTTTGAATCTACTGTAGCGCTCGCTTCGCTACGCTATCCTTCGGCACGCTTCACTTCAGCTCGCTAGACTCGCTTCGCTTTGGAAAACACACTCAAGCGAGTGGCCTTCACTTGAATTTTCTGCAGTCTAAAATCTAAGCAAAATAAAACCATCCTAACGGAGTAGATTTAGAAAAATTTTCTAACCTATTATCTATATCAAAAAGTGGGTCGCTTGGGAACAGAACGCTTGGGGGTTTTGGGATCAAATCAAAACAATAGAATGTCCCTTATAGGTTCCCCCTTAACACTTTGTTCTTAACAATTCCCAACAAAGTGGGTGTTCAAGAACAAGACAGACGAGGACCACAACGTTGTGAGGAACAAGGCGCAACTCGTCGCTAAGGGCTACTGCCAAGAGGAAGGAATCGATTTTGATGAGACCTTCGCTCCTGTGGCATGGCTTGAAGCGATCAGACTATTTCTAGCCTATGCAGCGGCCAAGAAATTCAAAGTCTATCAGATGGATGTGAAGAGCGCGTTCCTCAACGGTGAATTGAAGGAAGAAGTGTGTGTGGAGCAGCCACCGAGTTTCGAGCAGGGAGATAAAGTGTATCGCTTGAATAAAGCCCTATATGGGTTAAAGCAAGCTCCCAGAGCTTGGTATGACACTCTATCTCAATTCCTAGTGGATAATGGATTCCACAAAGGAAAGATAGATCGGACTCTCTTCACCATCAATCATGGAGAAGATATGTTATGGGTCCAGATCTATGTTGATGACATCATATTTGGATCACCAAACCAGTCGCTTAGCGAGAAGTTTGGAGAGCTTATGAAGACCAAATATGAGATGTCGATGATTGGCTTGATGAGCTGCTTTCTAGGTCTTCAAGTGAAGCAGCAGGATGATGGTATCTTCATCAATCAAGCTAAGTATACTCGAGATATGCTTGCCAAGTTCGGTGTTCAGCATGCCAAAGCTGTAAAGATTCCAATGAACACCAACTGGAGGATGGAGCCATACCTAGATGGGAAGTCTGTGGATGCTATAGACTACCGAGCTTTGATCGGATCCCTTCTATATCTCACTGCAAGTAGGCCGGATATAGCTTTTGCAGTTGGAGTATGTGCTCGCTTCCAAAGCAATCCCAAGCATAGCCATCTTGAAGCTGCCAAAAGAATTCTGCGATATTTGAAGGGCACTGTCAACATGGGGCTGTGGTATCCAACGGAGGATAATTTGGAGCTCACTGGATATTCAGATGCTGACTATGGAGGGTGCCGAATTGATAGGAAATCAACTTCAGGCACTTGTCAGTTCTTGGGAAGCAAGCTGATCTCATGGTTTTCAAAGAAGCAGACGAGTGTAGCTACTTCAACGACTGAAGCCGAATATATGGCCGCTGGAAGCTGCTGTTCTCAAATTCTATGGCTTCGTCAGTAGTTGAAGGACTACAAGGTTGATGCGAATGAAATTCCTATATTCTACGACAACAACAGTGCGATCTGCATCTCACAAAATCCAGTGCTTCACACTAGATGCAAGCACGTGGAAATCCGACATCACTTCATTCGTGATCATGTCGAGAAGAAGGATATCAAGCTCGAGAAAATCCATACCGTTCTCCAGCGAGTAGATATCCTCACCAAGCCTCTAGCTGAGTCTCGTTTCAATCAGCTATGCATGGAATTAGGGTTGCTAGACCCTGGTGAATAGTGCTAGATCCAGGATGCACGAAGGAGTGGTCGCTTGTTCTTTGAGCGTCACCCGCTTCGGATCTTCACCAACTCAAGCGAGTCACTTCAAAATTCCACTCGCTTGAAGAAGGAGAAATAAGGTGGAGAAAGGTGGAGTGTTGGAAGATGTTCCCTACCCGCTTACAGGAATTGTTAAGCCATTGGTTAAGGGGGAACTATTGTTTGCTCTCGGAGCAAGCTACTTCCAAAGCGAGCAAGGAAAGCTGCTACCTAGCCTAGGATTCCTAGTGAGTGGGTATAAACACTCGCAGTGCCGTTTCTAGTAACGGTTGTGGGGTCTTGTATCGGGTCTTCCCACGTAAAAATGGTGAAAGCTTAGGCAGGGCTGGCACCTAGACCTTGTGTCCTCTTCCCATCTTTCCGCCGAAGAGGAGCAAGCCTTCCCATCTCCTTCATCGTGGATAAACATCCATTCCTTACTCACTCTTTATTGAGTTGAGCTGCCGGATGTCTATTCATTCCTCCCCCACTTTGAATTTTGCATCGCTTCAATTAACCCTATTCTGGGTCAAGCGAGTCGATTGCAAGTTCATTCTGTAGCTTGTAGGAGAAAGCTTGAAGGGTTACCTTTTTCTTCAAAAGGTTGCAGGGCTGGTGACATGCTTCTGCGTAAAATACGAGATTGTCTTGTCAGAGCATTCTCATTGTCATCCTGTCCTATTCTGCTCTGAGATAAGGACTTGTACTCATCCCCCGTTCGTCGTGAATATGTACACTTACGTGAAGCTCCCCTCTGGGTTGTAGTAAGCTCGTGTACTATATTCATTCTCTCCCCCATTCACTTCGATGGAGGACTCTCTAATTCTTAGAGGAAGATGAATGCCATGAAGATGAATCCCTAGAAGATGTAGTATCCAACAAATGAAGTGGTATTCAACAAAGGTGGTATCAAAAAAGCTCCAAGCAATATCATCTAGTGGATTCATCAAGTGCTGTCCAAATCCACAAAATGAAGTCTTCAATAAGTGGTATCAATCTCCTACGAAGTGAGATTGACTGGTAAGTGTTTCAATTTTAAGTACACTAAGTGAGTTGAAGCGTGCTAGAAACCTTCACTTACTATGTGGAAAATATGAAATGAATCTGACACAAATACAAAGAGGAAAACATTCTTGTTTATCCTCGAAGTATGTAAGTCATAAACATTTTAAATTAAGCAAAGAAATTTCATTTCTTATTCCAATCGCTACAAATGACGAAGCGAGTGCCACGTCACTCAAGCAAGTCATCGCAAGCGAGTCCGGAGCAGTCACGCCAAGCGGCTACTCTCGAAGCGAGAGGGTACGAAGCGAGGCGTATGAGCTGTCAGCACTCGAGTGCAAAATTTCACTTTTTACTTTAGCATTTAATGCAGCGGCGCGTAGACAGAGAAAAGACATGCGCGTGCAACTTGGTTCAATGAGAAGCGGGAAAATCGCCCTCGATCCAGCCGTCGAATCTGAACAGTTCCTAAATCTCAACCGTTGGATCGACGCCTATTGGAGAGACAAATCACAGGCTGCCGCGTGGCAACGCCAAGTCAAGTTGGCGGTTCACTTTCCCTGTGATGACGTCGGACACATCAGATCCATCACCGAGGGTCCGCCGCCTCCGCACAGGATCTACGAAGATATTAGTGTCTTGCCCCTGCCACGTCAGCCGAACCCTAGTTCTATATATATGCAACGACGGAGACCTGCAGAAAAATTCACAACTCTCTAAAATTGCCATTCTCGTGCAAGATCTGTGCCTCTGCAATTCACGAGTCTCAAACCCCTCAAAATCTTAAATTCTTCTCAAATCTCTCTACAAATAAATCATGGGAAAGAAGGAGAAAACCGAAACGATGGAGGACTTCCTGAACACTCTCAATGACAACATCTTTGTTGAACCACACCTCGACGAAGATGTAGTGTCGGAGAACGGTTTCTTCCGCGGGGCCGTGACCACGGCCGGCCTGTGGAAGTTCGTAACGGCGAAGCCACAGCGGATTCTGGCCAAGGCCGTCGCCGAGATACTTCTGAATCTCAAAGAAGGAGAAGAAACGTCAGCCTTCACCGATCCACAGGAAGGAAAACCTGTGACGATCGAGTTAAGCAGAATAGCCCGTGTGTTCGATTTGCCGATGGTCGGACCAGTTTCTTTGACAAAACTTGGAATGTCAACTCAAGTGGAGTACGCTCGGTTTGCCAAAAGGAGAGGCGTGAAGTTTGGAAATCCGGAGCTGAGCAACATCAGGAATGATCTAGTGGCTCCGTTCAACTTAATCTGCGAGTTGTACACGAAGTCAGTATTCTGTGGTGTTGGTTCGCTGAGCCAACTGTCAGACTCCAAGATCTACACCACCTCAGTCATAGTTGACAGCTTAACAGGGACAAGCTTCAACTGGCACCGCTGGTTCATTAACCAGATTCATGAAGTTGCGGCGGATTTCAAGTATGAGGAGGGAAGTGATAGTGAAATCGTTCGCAAAGGGAAATTGAAATTTTTCTCCAGAATCTCCTTCGCCCTGGAGAATCTGTTCGAGAATATGAGGTGGACTGGCAAGAAGGAGACAGCCGAGTATAAAAAGAACACCATCTACTTTGATTCATGGAAAACGGAGAAGCTCCCAATGGACCGGGATTGCATCAACGTGATAGTTCTCCCTTCCGCTCCAGTCGCTGAATCTTGTAGCGAGGCAGAAGAGGAAATCCAAGCTCCTTCACCATCGAAGCGAGCTCCGAGGAAAGCAAGGTCAAGGCGACCGCAGAGATTGAGAAGTGTAACCAACATAATCGGATCGAGCGAGGCTGAGGAGCAGCCGCTCGAGAAGATAGTGGAAGAAGAACAACCCCAACCCTCACCAGAAAGAGAACACCAACCCCAACCTTCACCTCCCAAAGACCAAACACCCCACACCCCTCAAACTCAAACTCAACAGCCACCCGAACCTCAAACCTCCACCACGGCACAACCCCATCCCCAAAAATCTCCCTACTCAAAACATGAAGAAGAATTCACTTCTTCACTCCAAGCCCTCAATCTACCCTTCTGCAGTGCTAATATAGAAGGGATGTACTCTTTCTTCATCCCAACCGCTCAACAAATCCAACCCCAAACCACCCTACCAGAAACCACCCAAGCATCCACACCCAACTCTCCGTCCTCATCAGCAGAATCAGCTGATACCGCCCAAACAGCCGACACCAACTTCATCTCAATCCCACCAACTCCACCACCTCCATCTGCAGAACAGAATGCTCTGGAATGGTACGTCAAGGACCGGGAGCAAGCTGCAGAATTGATTCGCAACCGATACCCTTCAGTGGAGATGACCACTGATTTCTTCACAAGAGCCGTCGATTTCCTCACGTATATCACATACAGAGGAATAGAATACTACAAGATCTTCAATCTCTTGAAGGCTATGAAGGAGGAGGATGTCGAAGCGAAGGAGGTGGAGGCGCTCAATTTCATCGGAGCTGATGGCTTCAACATATTCATTAATGAGGCCAACTACTGGGAGATGCTGGACGCCAGAGTATTGCGTGAATACCCAGATGCATCCGTCCCAGAACATGTGCCATCTAAGCATGAACTCCGATTGATGAAGGAGCACGAGGTGGAAGTGGAGGCAAAGGAAGTGGAAATCTCCAACCTTCAAAGTGAGATCACTAAGAAGGAAGGGGAGCTGACATCAAAGGTGTTGGAAGTCACTAATCTGCGTGCAGATTTTGACAAGAAGAGAGGTGAGCTGGAGGAGAAGGAGAGGTTGCTTGAGGAGAAGGAGAGTCTGTTGAGAGAGAAGGTGAAGCATGTGGAGGAGTCGGAGAAAGATGCTCAAGAGTCCAAGCAATTGCTTGAGGCTGAGCGAAGCAGGCTGAGAGAGGTGAATGCCAAGCTTGTGGCATTGGAAGGAGAGAAGAAGGAGTTGAGGAGTAAGCTGGAGAAAGAGAGGAATGAGTTGGATAAGAAAAAGGAAGAGGAAATCAAGCTAGGAAGTGAGCTGAACAGAGCCAAACTGAAAATTCACAGCCTTGAGAAGGAGATTCAGGTGCTCAATAGCAAGCTTGATGAAGCAAACGCTGAGTTGACGAGCAGGAGGAAGGCAGGAATTGATGTGGCTCTCAAGCAAGCTCAGCTTGCTGTCGAAATTGACAAGGCACAAAAGAAAGCAGGGGAATTTGCAATCAGAATGGCCGGAGCTGCTCAAGTCTACGTAACTCTAAAGCAAAAACAGAACGCCATTGCTACTGCTCAAGCTGAATTGGAGGCATTGTAGAAATTCTTCAACTTGAAACTGCAGGAAGAGCGCAAGCTAATCCGTGCGGATATAGAAGCCGAGCTAGATGATCGATTCAGAGCAGTGGAACCGTTGGAGAGATTAATGGTCTCTGTGAAGGAGAGGGAGCAGCTGTTGGGAATTGTTAAGAACGAAAATGTTAAGGGGGAACTACATGGGACACTTTATAAATGTAGTGTTTTGATTTGATCCCAAAATTTGATTTGATCCCAAAACCCCAAAGCGTTCTGTTCCCAAGCGACCCATTTTTGATGTAGATGATAGGTTAGAATTTTTTCTAAGCCTAAACTGTTAGGATGGCCTTATTTTGCTTAGCTTTAGACTGCAGGAATTCCAAGTGAAGGCCACTCGCTTGAGTGTGTTTTCCGAAGCGAAGCAAGTCTAGCAGGCCGAAGTGAAGCGTGCCGAAGAACAGTATAGCGAAGCGATCGCTACAGTTCAAAGCCAAAGCGAAGCGAAGCGAGCGCTACAGTAGAATCAAGTGAACCCACTAAAGCGAAGCGAAGCGTGCGCTACAAAGAAAAGCCGAAGCGAGTCAACGCGAGTCAACACTTAATTAAGTAGTGTCTCGGGAAATTTATTTCTCAAGTGACTCACTACAAATATGACCGTGAAGCGACTCACTTCAGAGCGGCCGCTACAACTTCAAAGCGAAGCGAGCCACTACCTACCAGAAAGCGACAGCGCGACTCCCGCCCATATTTTGAACTCCAGTCAACAGGAGATCATAGCATTAATTACATGATCTCCACGTGTCGAAAGCGGAGTGGAGCAGAGGAGTTGACTGCCAGGCCGACAGGGCGCCGCTACAGTACTGGCTCGCTCCAGTTACTGTTGAAGTTGGAGTTTAGCCAGATTTGGCAAACGGACAAACTGCGCATCTGCAAAAGCATACTGGCTGCACAAAGTACTGTCGAGTGGAGGAGAGACAGGGCCACCAACCAAGCAACGGATCTCGGCCATCTCTCCGCCTATAAATAGTGAAGGATCACAACGTGAAGAAGTAGAACACTACCTACGCATACAAGCCTACTGCAAACAAACACTCCCAAGCTTTTGAGCAATCATCGAGTCTTTGTTCAAGTGTTCTCCGAGTTTCCAGTTCATCGGAACTCGTCTTCACAACCTTCACACTTAGAGTCTAAGCCCATTCCATATCCAAGCTTAGAAGAAGAGCTGTAGCCATCTTTGCACTTATTGTAAAGAGCTCTTCACAGTGTGTTCATCAACCAAAAACCCTAAATCTGTCTGTTAGGTTTTTGAGTCGTCGTTAGGTTGTTTCGATCCAAGGCCTTTCTTTCACCGATTGAAGAAGCCTCGATCATAGAGTTTAGATCCAGGCTTACACTTACATCGTTTGTGTAAAGCTCGATCGAAGCTAGGCTGTAAGGAGAGCCCGTAATCTCCCTGTCTGTTCAACTGAAGCGAGTGAAGCTTCAAGTCTAGTTAGGTTTTTGGTGTGAACCCGGAATCACCCAGCGTCTGTCAGATCCAAGAGAGTGAAGCTCGATCTTGACCAGGTTTTTGAAGGACCCGTAACCTTCAAGTTCTTGAGTGAAGAGAACAGTTGCCGTCGTGCAACAAGTGGACGTAGGAGCTTTATCTCCGAACCACTATAAATCCTTGTGTCGTATCTCTCTAACCCTTATCTCTTTACTATATTCGATTATTCATTGCACATTGCATCTAAACAAACATAATCTGAAAATTTTAAATACTTAGGAAAGATTTAGCTCACCAAATTCCGCACACGAGTAAAGACTCCCTCTTGATCAAGTACTCACTTCGGTCAAGCAGGCAAGCTACATACTGTAGATCTAGCTTCAGCTAGGTCTTAAGTTTCAAGTGAGCTCTTTACTTGTCACTCTGAGTTAAGGGATTAGAAGTTGAAAAACTTCAAAATACGTATTTACCCCCCCCCCCCCCCCTCTACGTATTTTTCCTATTAACAAACCGGGACCAACAAGTGGTATCAGAGCAGCGGTTCTTTCGAGCCTCTGCTTTGCATATCCGAAGCGAGTCCCCACTCGCTTCACGTTGTCTCACTGAACCGGATTCTATTTTCCTAAGTGCATCAAAACCTCACCCACGCATACTGCATATACTACTGACTGTTTGCCATGTCTACATACAGTGCTTCTAGTCTTCCACAGTTTTCAATTGAAGGCTATGAGATCTGGAGTTTCCGAGTCGAGAGCTTCCTATGCTCCATCCACGACCGGATGTGGGAAGTCATTGAGGACGGACCAATCGAGATCAAGAAAGCCATATCTGTGGATGTTCCAGCCGCTGAAGGTCGTCCAGCCCACGTTCGACAACAATATGTGGAGAAGGATAAGGATGAGTATACTCCAAATGACTTCAAAGTTGTCAACCTCGACAAGATTGCACGCCACACGATGCAGAGCACCGTGTCAGACGCCTATCTACCACGAATAAGGAAATGTGCAACGGCAAAGGAAATGTGGTAAACCCTAGCCCTCATTTCTCAAGGAACAGACAAAATCAAGGAGAACAAACTCGCCGTTCAGATGCGGGAGTTTGAAAGCCTGATAATGAAGCCAGGAGAATCCATCGACACATTCGAGTTGACAGTTACCAACATCACTGCAACTCTCAACTCACTTGGGAAGGAACTCACAGACAAGGAGGTGAATCTGAAGATAGTCCGAGCTCTCACAAGGAAGTGGCAGACTATGAAGGAGCTGTACCTAGCAACCAAGGATCTATCAAAGCTCACACCGGAGATTCTGTTCTCCGAACTCAAAGCTCATGAATTCGATCTGAATCGAATGAACCTCGACGAACAGGATGAAGTGCCCACTACGTCAAAAGGAGTAGCATTCAAAGCTGCCGAAGGGCCAAGCGAGCAGTCGCTAGCCAAGATGACGAGGGAAGAGTTGGAAGAACACATTGCGTTCTTATCCAAGAACTTCAACAAGATGAACTCTCGAGTGGGCAAATACAAAAGATTCTACAAACAATACAAAGGGAGGAGCACTGATGCTCGAGAAGGAAAAGGAAAGAGAGAAAAGACGACCAAGACGATCCCGCGCGACATGATGGAAGTGGAGTGTTACCACTGCCACAAGATGGGCCACTACAAATCCGATTGCCCAAAGCTAAGTGCCAAAGAGCGCGAAGAATTGAAGGCCAAGAGGGATGCTCCAAGGCGAGCGCTCGTAGCGAGTGAAGTGCCGGTCGCTACAACTAAAGATCCACCAAGCGACTCAGATGCATTCACCGATCCAAATTCCAGTGATGGTGAGGATCTTGGATTTATGGCGCTCACCGACGAAGAAACAGGAGAGGTATTCTTCTATCCTTCAATCACTTCAATTACACTAGCACACACTGTCAATGAGGAAGACCAATCCTCTTCATGGAGTGAGTTGTTTGACAAGCACCAGAAATTGTCAAGCGACCACGAAGTGGTAAAACAAGCTCTGTCTCAAAGCGAGAAGGAGAACCGAAAGCTAGCCCGTGAGCTTGACGAAGTCAAACTTAATTTAAGGGCTATGACTAGTAAGTTCGAGGATCTCTTTGCTAGACATCAAAGCTTGGAGGGAAGGTATGAAACCCAGTCCACTCTAGTTGCCAACTTGAATAAAGCATCATATGCTAGGCAGGCACTAGAGGGCTCGCTTCTGCCTTTTGGTAGGAAAGCTGGCCTTGGATATGAGGGTGGACCTCCCAAGCCAACTGTCTTTGTTGGTGCATCACACACTACACCATCAGTCACTTTGGAATTGCCCACTGCATCCAAAGCGACCACTAACAAAGATAAAGGCGAAATGGCTGAGAACCCTAAAAGGAAGCCTATGAAGATGTCTATATCTTTAAGGGCAGATCCTAAGGGCAAGCAAAGTTCAACAGTCCCTAGCACTCAACATGCTAAGTCTTACCAATCCAAGGGTAAAGGGAAAACTGTTGAAGCTTCTAAGTCTCAAGCCAAGACACGAGAGACAAAGGATCTACCTCCTAAAAAGAGGAGTAATGTCTATGTGTCACGTTATCCGGACTGGAGATGGTCCAACCGGACTAACGTTGAGGGGGGAGATTTTGAAGCTTCCACTGGGTCGCTTCAGATTCCCAGGGTTTCTCAAGCGAGTCAGGGTCAAAACCCTAGTTGGACCGCTTCGAGGAAACCAAGCGAGCCGCTTCAACAGACCAGAAACCCTAAGTCGGTCTCTAAACCCAGAGCTAATCCGAAGCGAGTCGCTTCAGGATATAAGCATAAAGGGAAGAGCGTAGGTAGGTCTGAAGCGAGCCGCTACCCCTCATGCACACACTGTTGCACGTGTGAAGCTGCTTCAAAGCAGAGATCACAGTTTTCAAAGGTCGAGAAGCCCAAGACACAAGCTTCAGCTCAAAAGGGAGTGAAGCAAGTGTGGGTACCTAAGGGAACTAACTTGCAAGGACCCAAACTGATTTGGGTACCAAAATCTGTCTAATTGCAGGTAAGCGCCATGGATCCCATGCCATGTGAGGGTCAACAAGTATGGTACCTGGACAGTGGATGTTCAAGACACATGACCGGCATGAAAGCTCTACTTCACAGCTACATAGAGAAGAAGGGTCCACACGTAACCTTTGGTGACAACTCTCGAGGAAGCACCAGGGGATATGGCGCACTGAAAGTTGGAAAGCTCACAATTGAAGAAGTCTCCTATGTGGAAGGACTCAAGCACAACCTGTTGTCCATTTCATAGTTTTGTGATAAAGGGTACAGGGTGGAATTCATCTCCAACAAGTGCATTGTGAAGAGCAAACTCACGTCTTAGATTGTGCTCACTGGAATTAGGCAAAGGAACGTCTACATAGCACAATGGGACAGCTGCAAAGAGGAAACTTGCCTAGTTGCAAGAAGTGCTACAGAAATTGGATGGCTATGGCACAGACGCTTGAATCATCTCAACTTCAAAGCCATCAATCGCTTAGCTCGAAAGGGTTTGGTGCAAGGCATACCGAATGAAGTCTTCATCAAAGACCATCCATGCTCACCATGCCAACGAGGGAAGCAGACGAAGAAGCACTTCGCCAGTCTCGAAGAAGCCTCATCAAAGCGAGTGCTCGAGCTGCTTCACATGGATCTGTTTGGTCCAGTTACTCCAGTTAGCGTAAATGGAAGGAAGTACACTCTAGTTGTAGTTGACGACTTCTCTCGCTACACTTGGGTTGTATTCCTTTTCAGCAAGAAGAAGACACTGACCAAACTGCCACAACTACTCAAGCGATTGGCGGTGGAAAAGAATCAAGCTATCGTGACCATTCGCTCCGACAAAGGCACAGAGTTCTTGAACTCTACAATTGAAGCGTACTGCACGGAGCACGGCATAGCACATCAAACTTCTTCAGCACGCACTCCTCAGCAGAATGGAGTTGCTGAAAGAAGAAATCGAATCATCAAAGAAGCCGTTCGCACCATGATTGCAGACTCGAAGCTTCCGATGAAGTATTGGGCTGAAGCTGCCAACACGGCGTGCTACACACAGAATCGGACGCTTCTCAACAAACGGCATGACAAAACTCCATATGAAATATGGACAGGGAGAATTCCTAACATATCTTATTTCCATATTTTTGGTTGTAGGGTCTTCATTCACAACAATGGGAAGTCGCAGTTGAAAGTCTTTGAAAGCAAAGCTGATGAAGGAGTATTCTTAGGATACTCTACATCTAGCAAAGCCTACAGAGTGTTCAACTGTAAAACCCTAATTGTGGAGGAATCACCCCATGTCGTATTTGATGAATCTTCTTTAAGTCTTCCACAGGAACAGGCTCAAGCGAATGAAAAGGATCAAAGCAAGGAACCCTCAAATCAACTCACTTGGGACGTGCTCGAAGAAGATGATGAGATCAAGGACTCAAGCGAGCAGAATCCCAAAGGAGGAGTTGAAGCTGCCCCCAAGATTCCTGAAGCTAGTGCAGGCCAAGCACCCAATCCAGTCGCTTCAGTCGATGAAGCGAGCGACAAGGAAGAAGATGAAGATGAAGCTGGCAGATCAAAGCGAGCGTGGCTCAAAGATCACTCACCAAGTCAAATCATTGGAGATCCATTCAAGGGTGTAGTGACCAGAAGTCAAGTGTTTGGAGAAAGTGCCATGTTCAGTTGCTTTCTCTCAAACATTGAGCCATCAAGCGTGGAGGAAGCCCTAGCCGACTCTAATTGGGTGATCGCCATGCAAGAGGAGCTGAATCAATTCACCAGGAACGACGTATGGTACCTCGTGGATCGTCCCAAATTCCAGCACGTTATTGGCACCAAATGGGTGTTCAAGAACAAGACGGACGAGGACCACAACGTAGTGAGGAACAAGGCGAGACTCGTTGCCAAAGGCTACTGCCAAGAGGAAGGAATCGACTTTGACGAGACCTTCGCTACAGTGGCACGGCTTGAAGCTATCAGATTGTTTCTAGCCTATGCAGCAGCCAAGAAGTTCAAGGTCTATCAAATGGATGTGAAGAGCGCATTCCTCAACGGTGAACTCAAGGAAGAAGTATATGTGGAGCAGCCACCGGGTTTCGAGCAGGGAGATAAAGTGTATCGCTTGAAGAAAGCCCTGTATGGGTTGAAGCAAGCTCCCAGAGCTTCGTATGATACACTCTCTCAATTCCTAGTGGATAATGGATTCCACAAAGGAAAGATAGATCGGACTCTCTTCACCATCAACCTTGGAGAAGATATGCTTTGGGTCCAGATCTATGTGGATGACATCATATTTGGGTCACCAAACAAATCGCTTAGCGAGAAGTTTGGAGAGCTGATGAAGACCAAATATGAAATGTCAATGATTGGCTTGATGAGCTGCTTTCTAGGTCTACAAGTGAAGCAGCAGGATAATGGAATTTTCATCAACCAAGCGAAATATACAAGAGATATGCTTGCCAAGTTTGGTGTTCAACATGCTAAAGCTGTGAAGATTCCAATGAATACCAACTGGAAGATGGAGCCAGACGAAGGAGGAAAATCTGTAGATCCTACAGATTATCGTGCCCTAATTGGGTCACTACTCTATCTCACTGCAAGTAGGCCAGATATTGCTTTTGCAGTCGGAGTCTGCGCTCGCTTCCAAAGCAACCCCAAGCACAGCCATCTTGAAGCTGCCAAAAGGATTCTTCGATATTTGAAGGGCACTGTCAATATGGGGCTGTGGTATCCAGCGGAGGACAATTTGGAGCTCACTGGATATTCAGATGCTGACTATGGAGAATGCCGAGTCGATAGGAAGTCAACTTCGGGCACATATCAGTTCTTGGGAAGCAAGCTGATCTCGTGGTTCTCAAAGAAGCAAACAAGCGTAGCCAGTTCAACAACTGAAGCTGAGTACATGGCCGCTGGAAGCTGCTGTTCTCAAATCCTATGGCTTCGTCAACAATTGAAGGACTACAAAGTTGAAGCGAATGAAATTCCGATCTTCTGCGACAACACTAGTGCCATATGTATCTCGCAGAATCCAGTGCTTCACACCAGATGCAAGCATGTGGAAATTCGACATCATTTCATTCGTGATCATGTCGAGAAGAAGGATATCAAGCTCGAGAAAATCCATACCGATCTCCAGCGAGCAGATATCCTCACCAAGCCTCTAGCTGAGTCCCGTTTCAACCAGCTATGCATGGAATTAGGGTTATTAGACCCTGGTGAAGAATGCTAGTTCCAGGATGCACGAAGGAGTGTTCGCTTGTTCCCTTGTCGGCACTCGCTTCGGATCTTCACCAACTCAAGCGAGTCACTTCAAACTCCACTCGCTTGAAGAAAATGAAGTTAGGTGGAGTTAGGTGGAGTATTGGAAGAAGTTCCCTACCAACTTATTGGAATTGTTAAGTATATGGTTAAGGGGGAACTAATGCTTACTCTCGGAGCAAGCTACTTCCAAAGCGAGCAAGAATGCTGCTATCTCGAATTCTGCATCGCTTCAATTTGCCCTAGCTTGGGTCAAAGCGAGTCGACTGCAGATTCATTCTCCAGTCTGTAGGAAAGCTTGAAGGTTTACCTTTTTATACAAAAGGTTGCAGGGCTGGTGACATGCTTCTGCGTAAAATACGAGATTGTCTTGTCAGAGCATTCTCATTGTCATCCTGTCCATTTCTGCTCTGAGATAAGGACTTGTACTCATCCCCCATTCGTCGTGAATAAGTACACTTACGTGATGCTCCCTTCGGGTTGTAGTAAGCTTGTGTACTATATTCATTTTCTCCCTCATTCACTTCGATGGAGGACTCTCTAATTCGTAGAGGAAGATGAATGCCATGAAGACGAATGCCAAGAAGATGGAATACACAACAGGTGGTATCAACAAGCTTCAAAGCCAACAAGTGGACTCAAACTGAAGTCCAAATCTATTGAAGTCTTCAAATAGTGGTATCAATCTCCTACGAAGTGAGATTGACTGGTAAGTATTTCAATTTTAAGTATACTAAGTGAGCCGAAGCGTGCTAGAAACCTTCACTCACTATGTGGAAAATATGAAATGAATCTGACACAAATACATAGAGGAAAACACTATTGTTTATCCTCGAAGTATGTAAGTCAGAAACATTTCAAAATTAAGCAAAGAAATTCAATTTCTTATTCCAGTCGCTTCAGATGGCCAAGCGAGTGCTACGTCACTCAAAGCTAGCCATCGCAAGCGAGTGTGGAACAGTCACTCAAGCGAGTGCCTCTCAAGCGAGTCAAGGTCTAGCGGCCCAACTCGAAGCGAGCGGGCACGAAGCGAGTATGAGCTGTCTGCACTCGAGTGCATATTTCACTTTCTGCCAAGTATTTAATGCAGAATCAGGAACGGCGAAAATAACAGGCGCGTGGTTCTCACTTCAAATTTGAAGCGGGAAACGGCGGAGAAGATCCAGCCATCGAATCTCAACAATCCAATCACAGCAGGCCACGTGGAGACATCGTGCAAGTTGACGGTTCACTTTTACTGTGGTGACGCCGGACACATCAGATCCATCACCGCACATCCGCCGCCTACCTACAGGACTTAAGGCGATATTACCGTCCTACCCCTGCCACGTCAGACGAAACCTAATTCTATATATATGAGACGTCGTCGATTTGCAGAACCTCTCACAGCCTTCAAAATTTGCCATTCTCGTGCTTAGATCTACGATTTCTGCAACTCACGAGTCTCAACCATTTCTTTTTGAACTCTGTTCAAATTTCTCTAAAATCACTATGGGAAAGAAGAAGAACACCGAAACGATGGAGGAGTTTCTCGCAGAGGTCGACAAACATATCAATGTCGAGCCTCATCTCGATCCAACCATCATCGAGAGAAATGGTTTTCTCCGTAGGGCCGTGACCAAGGCCGGACTATGGAAGTTTGTGACGGCGGTCCCGTCAAAAATTCTGGCCAAAGCCGTCGGCGAGCTCCTGCTAAACTTGAGGAAGGAGCAAAACATATCCTCTTTTACCGATCCACAGACGAGGGCCAGTGGAGGTGGACATGAGCGAGCTAATCGGCACGTTCAACTTGCCGAGAGAAGGAGGAGACTCTCTGCTGGATTTGGGTCTCTCGGCCGGAGTACAATATGGCCGTTTTGCAGCCGACGGAGCAGATCCAAATTTTAAGGAGGCCAGTATCCGTTCGAGTTTGAAGGCCCCCTTCAACCATATTTTCGAGCTCTTCTCGAAGAGTGTCGCGTGCTACGTCGGAACCCTGGATACTCTTTCCGAGATGAAGCTGATCGCCACAGCAGTTATCGTCGACAGCCTCACCGGAACCAGCTTCAACTGGCATGGCTGGTTTCTCAAACAAATTCATGAAGCTGCCAGTGACTTTGCATTTATGAGAGGAAGCACAGATCAGATCATTCGCAAAGGAAAACTCAAATTTTTCTCGAGGCTATCTGCTGCCTTGGAGGAAAAATACCCCGGCAAAGTCTGGCCGGAGTCCGACGTCGGCATCTACAACAAACAGTCCATCTATTACGACAAATGGAGGAAAACCAAAACCTTGATGGACTTGGGACTTCTCGATGTGGAAGTGCCAGACCGGTTGCCGAAAGGCAAGCCGAAGTGAGCCAAGTGAGGCCGGTCGCTTCACCCGGGAAGCGAGCCGCGCCGAAGCGAGGCAAGAAAATGAAGCGAGTCGCTTCAATTGTTCAAGAAAGCGAGGCGGTGGAGAAGCCGCTTGAGAACGTTGAAGTGACTCAACCCCAGCCTACTCAAATCCAAATCCAATCTCCCCAACTACAAATCCAAGCCCAATCCACCCAAATACCAGAACCTCAATCTTCATCAACCCAACAACCACTAAAACAGATAACCCCCCTCTCTCCCCATGAAGAAGAATCAGCATCTTCTTTTCATATCCCCACTGTCCCATTCCTTAGCACAGATGAAGCTGCTGCCTACACTACCTTTCAACCACTTCAATCCCAGCCAATGCAACCACCACCCACCGAAACCATACAACCACCACCCACTGAAGCCATCCAAATATCTGATACCCAAGAAGCCTCATCGCCCTTCCAATCCCTCACAACATCGGCAGCTACAGCCGATACCGCCCAAACAGCCGGTGAACTCCCAATTATTTCACCATTCATACCTCCTGCCATCACTGCAGAAATGCAAGCCATCGATCGCTACGTTAAGGATCGAAAGCAAGCCTCAGAGATCATTGCTCTCTGATATTCCAATGTTCCGTGGATAGATGACTTCTTCACCAAAGTCGTCGACTTCCTGACATATATCACGTATCGCGGAACGGAATATTACAAAATATACAACCTCATGCAAGCATTCAAGAAAGAAGAGCTGATACAATTGGAGGCCAAGTTGCTCAACTTCATCGATGTGGACGGTTTCCACAATTTTCTTGATGGAACCAGCTTCTGGGATAAGCTGGATGCTAAGATAAAGCGGGAATATCCAGATGCTGTAATTCCCAAACGAGAGCCAACTTCACATGAGAAGTAATTGATCAGTGCCCATGCTGAGGAGATAGAGGTGAAGGAGGTGGAGATCTCAAATCTCCAAAGCGAGATCTCCAAGAAGGAGGAAGAGGTGAACATGAAGGTGCTGGAGGTTAAGAGTCTTAGAGAAGACTTTAGCAAGAAGAAGGGAGAATTGGAGGCTATGGTGGAGGAAAAGGGCAAGCTATTGGAGGAGAAAGAGAAGGCGCTGGAGGCGCAGGTGAAGCTGGTGGGAGATCAAACTATTACAATCACCGAACTTAAGGGCTCGCTTGATGGGGAAAGGAGCCGCTTGAGGAAGGTCAATGTCGAACTTGTCTCAGTTGGCAAAGAAAAGAAGGAGTTGGAAAAGGAGTTGAAGAAGTTAAAAGAGAAGTATGAGAAGAGAGAGGAGGAGCTGATAAGGACGGGAAGTGAGCTGCTGAGCACGAAAAAGGCCCTGGACTCTCTCAAGAATGAGATGAAGCTGCTCAAGCAAGAGAGTGAGACTGATAAAAAGGAGCTGGAGAGTAGGAGGAAGAGTGCGCAAGCTATTGACCTAAGGAATGCTGAATTAACTCTACTACTGGAAAAGGTCAAGGAGCTAGGCGAAGCGTACACAGAAAAGATGACTGCAAGTGCCGAATTCCATCTCTCTCTAAACCAGAGAGAGAGGAGCCTTGAGACGATGCAAGCAGAACTTCTAGCGGCTCAGGAATTCTGGTACTTCAACTTGCAGGAGGAGAAGGCGGATATAAGGAGGGAAATTGAAGCGGAGCTGGAGGCTCGCTTCAGAGAAGTGGAACCGTTAGAGAGGATGATGGCATCAGTTGTGGAGAGAGAGAAACAGTGCGAATATCTCCTTGAAGAAATCTCAATCAAAACTGCTGAATTGGTGGCTCCAACTGTGGGAAAAGCCGAAAAGATGTTGGAGGCCATTTTCAACACTGTCAACTCACTTCATCAATCCCTCTCCGGAAAGTCAATCGTCCTAACCTCTGGCAGTGATGATGCCAAAAAGGGGGAAGGACAAGTGAAGCTAGGAGGAGTTGGAGGAAGCAGAGTTGGAGTAGAATTGATGTTGGAAGGAGGCAGTGGTGCTGGAGTTGAGGAGGAAGTAGAGGATGAAGCGAGGGCTTCGCTAGTTGAGAAGGGGAAGGTAAAGCTCACGAAGGAGGAGCTGTTGAAAAAGCCCGAGGAGCCCAAGAGACCAATTGAGCAGAAAATTCTTGCTGCTTCAATTGCACGGCATCCTCCGGTGACGGTGATTACGAAGGAGGAGAGGCAGAAGCAGGTGGAGCAGGATGCTGCCTTGGCGTGGGAGATGGAGCGCCTTTTTGAACTAACCAAAAAATCTATTGCTGCAGGTGCTTCGTCTAGTTCCCAAGCGGCCGCTTCACCCAAAGCGCCCGCTTCAGCCGCCGCGCCAGCTTCGATAGCCGCACTCACTCCGACTACAGTTGCACTCACTTCATCTGCAATTGTTCCCTCGAGTGCCGCTACGAAGAAAGACATGCCACCTCCCCCACCACCGAAGCAAACCTTGAAGCGTGCTGCACCAGATATAAAAGATGACCATGCGGCCAAGCGCCAAATGGTCAAACAAGCAGTCGCCTCGAGAGTAGAAAAGCAAGAAAGGAGAAGGACGAGAGGAGAACATTGGAAGGAGAAGGAAGAAAAGGAGAAGAAGATTAGGGCCAAGCGACTCGAGATCATCGATGGCCGGATTGAGGAACATTTCAGTGAAGTAAAACTCATCCAATCCGCCATCTGCAGAAGTGCTTTCATTCCCTTTATGCTCAAGGAGTCCGAAGCTTGCGAGACTCAGTCCATCATCGATGCTTGCGACGTAACGGGAAGGGAGATGGTCAATTCGGGACGCTACCCTCTTAAGGAGGAGCAAGATCACATCCGCAAACGTCTTAATGAAAAGAGACCTATGTGGAACCAGGAGTTGAGCGCCAAATTTCATGCTGTGATGAAGGAGCTGGCCAGCAGATCTGAGGAAGAACTGGCAGCTAGGAGAAATGAGCATCCCGACGCAAGGGAGATTGAGGAATTCATTCCAAGAGATCTCCGCGATCAGTGGCTACTCTACAAGGAGCTCTTTATCAAAGCTTACTATTTCTGGGGAGTAGTGCCACTACAGGATGAGTGCTCGCGGATGAGTGCCCTCAACAATTTCTTATGTGCATACGACGAGAAGATGCGGAGGAAAATCTTCACTATGGCTGAACTTGCAGAGCCCAAACCCCTTATCGTCAAGGTGCCAGAAATGAAGAGATTTCCAGGCACAAGGATTCCTGATCGCAGCGTCACAGATGCGGAAGTAAATGAAGCATTCAGACTGGAAAGCGCATGGAGAAATCCAACTGTCCACACTGTTGAATCTCTAGAGTTGAATGTGCTATCTGCTTACTTTACTGAAGAGAAGAAGAAGGAGGAGGTGACGGAGGAGAAGAAGAAAGACAAGGATGAAGCTGCAGGAAACCTCTGAGTTTCAAGCTTCTTGTTTTGGGAACAAATATTCATCAATCAATTTACTTTATGTCCATCTTGCGTTGCTTTACAGCTTTATGGATATCTTATCCTTATGCTACAAACTCAACTCAATAATTTAACCGAAAAAAAAGGGGAAGGAACTTAAAAAAAAAAAAAAAAAAAAAAAAAAAAAAAAAAAAAAAAAAATACAAACGAAACTGCAAAGGAAGCAGTCGCTTGGAGTTCCCTTCACGGTTAGATAGGCTAGATTTCTATTATCTAAGTCTTTTGGGTTTTGGCATCATCAAAAAGGGGGAAATTGTTGGGAATTGTTAAGAACGAAAATGTTAAGGGGGAACTACATGGGACACTTTATAAATGTAGTGTTTTGATTTGATCCCAAAACCCCAAAGCGTTCTGTTCCCAAGCGACCCATTTTTGATGTAGATGATAGGTTAGAATTTTTCTAAGCCTAAACTGTTAGGATGGCCTTATTTTGCTTAGCTTTAGACTGCAGGAATTCCAAGTGAAGGCCACTCGCTTGAGTGTGTTTTCCGAAGCGAAGCAAGTCTAGCAGGCCGAAGTGAAGCGTGCCGAAGAACAGTATAGCGAAGCGATCGCTACAGTTCAAAGCCAAAGCGAAGCGAAGCGAGCGCTATAGTAGAATCAAGTGAACCCACTAAAGCGAAGCGAAGCGTGCGCTACAAAGAAAAGCCGAAGCGAGTCAACGCGAGTCAACACTTAATTAAGTAGTGTCTCGGGAAATTTATTTCTCAAGTGATGACTCACTACAAATATGACCGTGAAGCGACTCACTTCAGAGCGGCCGCTACAACTTCAAAGCGAAGCGAGCCACTACCTGCCAGAAAGCGACAGCGCGACTCCCGCCCATATTTTGAACTCCAGTCAACAGGAGATCATAGCATTAATTACAAGATCTCCACGTGTCGAAAGCGGAGTGGAGCAGAGGAGTTGACTGCCAGGCCGACAGGGCGCCGCTACAGTACTGGCTCGCTCCAGTTACTGTTGAAGTTGGAGTTTAGCCAGATTTGGCAAACGGACAAACTGCGCATCTGCAAAAGCATACTGGCTGCACAAAGTACTGTCGAGTGGAGGAGAGACAGGGCCACCAACCAAGCAACGGATCTCGGCCATCTCTCCGCCTATAAATAGTGAAGGATCACAACGTGAAGAAGTAGAACACTACCTACGCATACAAGCCTACTGCAAACAAACACTCCCAAGCTTTTGAGCAATCTTCGAGTCTTTGTTCAAGTGTTCTCCGAGTTTCCAGTTCATCGGAACTCGTCTTCACAACCTTCACACTTAGAGTCTAAGCCCATTCCATATCCAAGCTTAGAAGAAGAGCTCTAGCCATCTTTGCACTTATTGTAAAGAGCTCTTCACAGTGTGTTCGTCAACCAAAAAACCTAAATCTGTCTGTTAGGTTTTTGAGTCGTCGTTAGGTTGTTTCGATCCAAGGCCTTTCTTTCACCGATTGAAGAAGCCTCGATCATAGAGTTTAGATCCAGGCTTACACTTACATCGTTTGTGTAAAGCTCGATCGAAGCTAGGCTGTAAGGAGAGCCCGTAATCTCCCTGTCTGTTCGACTGAAGCGAGTGAAGCTTCAAGTCTAGTTAGGTTTTTGGTGTGAACCCGGAATCACCCAGCGTCTGTCAGATCCAAGCGAGTGAAGCTCGATCTTGACCAGGTTTTTGAAGGACCCGTAACCTTCAAGTTCTTGAGTGAAGAGAACAGTTGCCGTCGTGCAACAAGTGGACGTAGGAGCTTTATCTCCGAACCACTATAAATCCTTGTGTTGTATCTCTCTAACCCTTATCTCTTTACTATATTCGATTATTCATTGCACATTGCATCTAAACAAACTTAATCTGAAAATTTTAAATACTTAGGAAAGATTTAGCTCACCAAATTCCGCACACGAGTAAAGACTCCCTCTTGATCAAGTACTCACTTCGGTCAAGCAGGCAAGCTACATACCGTAGATCTAGCTTCAGCTAGGTCTTAAGTTTCAAGTGAGCTCTTTACTTGTCACTCTGAGTTAAGGGATTTGAAGTTGAAAAACTTCAAAATACGTATTCACCCCCCCTCCCCCCCCCCCCCCCCCCCCTCTACGTATTTTTCCTATTAACAAACCGGGACCAACAGCAGCAATGCAAGTACCTACTTGAGGAGATCTCCATCAAAACTTCAGAGATCGTGCTCTCCAAAGAACATGTTTTTGCGGAGCGTGCTGAGAAGATGCTCCAAGCTGTTCTGAGCAGAGTCAACGACATACACCAATCCATCAGCGGAACGGTGACCATTCCAGCCCCCGGCAGTCTTGATGATGCCAAAAAGGGGGAAATCATTATGAAGCCAACCGAACAAAGAAGAGAAGGTGGAGAAGGAGGTAGTGGAGTGAAGTTGTTAGAAGGAGGAAGTGGAATCGGAGGAGAAGGAGAACAGAGGATTGAAGCAGGAGGCTTGATCCTAGGGGGAAGTGGCGTTGAAAGTGGAGGAGCAGATGAAGAGATGGATGAAGCCCGGGCAGAGCTGGCGAGGAAGAAGGAAAAGACAAGCTCCTTGAAGAGCCTCGAAGGCCAGCTGCCGGGAAGTTGCTTGGCTCGTCTATAGCCACTCATCCTCCAGTTGTTGCTCCGCTAACCAAAGAGCAAAAGGAGCTGCAAATCCTTGAGGATGAAGCAATTGCTCGCGCGATGGAGAAGGAACTTGATCTTTCGTAGAGAGCCCTGTTGGAGAGCTTGCAGGAAGGCGCTTCAGGTTCATCATCACAAGCGCTCGCTCCAGCTGCGAAGCCCGCTTCGACTACTGTTGAAGCCGCCTCTGCTAGTCAAGTGATCACTCCATCCCCATCCACTGCAAAGACCGATATGCCTCCACCAAAACAGACCTTGAAGCGGACTGCACCCGAGTCCAGAGAAGAGGACCCTGCGGCCAAGCGCCAGAAAATTCAGCAGGCCATCACTGAAATATCTATCCGCTTCGAGAGGAGACAAAAGCAGGGAGAAGAGAAAAAGAAGAGAAAGGAGAAGGACGAGGAGTTGAGGAAGAAGAGGCTGAGAGAAATAGATGAGCGGATTGAGTCGCACTGGAATGAAGTGAGACTCATCCAGTCTGCTATCGCAAGAAGCGCCTACATTCCTCACACACCTGAAGAGTCGGAAGCTGTGCAGGCTCAAGCTTGGATAGGCACCTGCCGAGTCACCACGACGGAGATGATCAACTCCGGCCGCTACCCTCCCAGAGAACATGACTACATTCGCAAGCGTGTCAATGAGATGCTGCCCAAGTGGAGCACTGACACTAGTGCGAAATTCAACTCAGTCATGAAGGAGATGAAAAGCAGGACGGAGGAGGAGCTGGCCATGCGGAGAAATCACCATCCAGACTCGAGGCAAATCGAGGACTTCATATCGAGAGACCTTCTCGATACGTGGCTTATCTTGAAGGACAAGTTCATCAAGGCTTACTACTACTGGCATGTAGTACCTTATCAAGATAAGTGTTCGAGAATGGACGCTCTCAACAACTTCCTGTGCCATTATCACGAACGGCTACGGCAGAAAATCTTTACTATGGCGGAGCAGGCTGAGCCCTTACCTCTCATCGTTAAGGTGCCCGCAGTAAAGAAGTATCCCATGCCGTTTCAGCCGAATTCCTTGGTTCCCAACCGAAGGATTATCGATGAGGAAGTTGATGAAGCTCTGAGAATGGAGCGCAGGTTGAGACCAAGTCAGCACAACATCATGACAATGGAGGTGAATGTCATGTTCGCCTATTTCATCAAAGAAATGACAGAGGAGAAGAAGAAGGAAGAGGAGGAGACGGAGAAAGAGAAGGAGGAGAAGGACGAGGCTGCAGGAAACCCTTGAGTTTCAAGTCTCGATGTTTTGTGAACTATGTTCATATATCTCATATTTATTTTTCTGTCAACTCTTGTGTCATTTACAAGCTTTGTGAATGATTTATCCTTATGCTACAAAACTCAAATAACTTAACCGAAAAAAAAAAGGGGAAAGGAACTTAAAAAAAAAAATTCAACGAACATGCAATGGAAGCAGTCGCTTGAAGTTCCTTCCACGGTTAGGTAGGCTAAATCTCTTAGTCTAAAAATTTGTTTGGGTTTTGGCATCATCAAAAAGGGGGAAATTGTTGGGAATTGTTAAGAACAAAGTGTTAAGGGGGAACTCATATGGGACACTTCGAAGTAAGACAAATAGTTGTTTTGATTTGATCCCAAAACCCCAAAGCGTTCTGTTCCCAAGCGACCCATTTTGATGTAGATGATAGGTTAGAAATTTTTCTAAGCCTACACTGTTAGGATGGCTTAATTTTGGCCACTCACTAGAGTGTGTTTTCAATCAAAGCGAGTCTACCCAACCGATGTGAAGCGTGCCGAAGAAAAGCGAAGCGAAGCGAGCGCTACAGTGGAATCGAAGCGAGTCCACCAAAGCGAAGCGAAGCGAAGCGAAGCGAAGCGAGCGCTACAGTGAAAAGTCGAAGCGAGTCAACGCGGGTCAACATTTTTCAAGCAGCCACTTGGAGAACTCACTTCCCAAGTACTCGCTACAAAATGACCTTGAAGCGACTCGATTCGAAGCGGACGCTACGAGACTGAAGCGAAGCTAAGCCACTACCTACCAGAAAGCGACAGCACAATTCCCGCTCGGAATTTGAACTCCAGTCAACTAGAGATCTTCGCATTAATTGTGAGATCTCCACGTGTCGAACGCGGAGAGGAGCAGAGGAGTTGACTGCCAGGCCGACAGGGCGCTGCTACAGTACTGGCTCGCTCCAGTTACTGTTAAGTTTGTAACTTAGCCATTTTCGGCAAAGAGACAAACTGCGCACCTGCAAAAGCAACTGCCTGCACAAAGTACTGTCGAGAGGAGGAGGGACAAGGCCACCAACCAAGCAACGGATCTCGGCCATCTCTCCGCCTATAAATAGTGAAGGATGAAGACGAAGAGAAGGAGAACACTTCCTGAGCATTCGAGCGCCTACTGCAAACAAACACTCCTAGCCTTAGAGCAAACTTCGAGTCTTTGTTTTCAAGTGTTCTCCGAGTTCCTGTCTCATCGGAACTCGTCTTCACAACCTTCACACTTAGAGTCTAAGCCCATTCCATATCCAAGCTTAGAAGAAGAACTCTAACCATCTTTGCATCTACTGTAAAGAGTTCTTCATAGTGTGTTCATCGTATACCAAAAACCCTAACCCTAAGTTCTGTTGTTAGGTCTTTGTGTTCGTCGTCGTTAGGTTGTTTCGATCCAAGGCCCTACTTTCATCGATTGTGGACGCCTCGATCATAGAGTCTAGATCCAAGCTTGCACTTACATCGTTTGTATAAAGCTCGATCGAAGCTAGGCTGTAAGGAGAGCCCGCAATCTCCCTGTTGTAGGACTGAAGCGAGTGAAGCTTCCAGTCCAGTTTAGGTTTTTGGTGTGAACCCAGAATCACCCAGCGTCTGTCAGATCCAAGCGAGTGAAGCTCAATCTCGACCAGGCTTTTGAAGAGCCCGTAATCTTCAAGTTCTTGAGTGAAGAGAACAGTTGCCGAGTGCAACAAAGTTGACGTAGGAGCTTTATCTCCGAACCACTATAAATCTCGTGTCGTATCTCTCTAACCCTAAACTCTTTATTTTCCTTGTTTGATTATTCATTGCCTTGCATCTAAACAAACATAACTTGGAATTTTTAATTACTTAGGAAAGAGTTAGCTCACCAAATTCCGCACTAAGAGTAAAGTCTCACTCTTGATCAAGCTCTAAGCTTAGGTCAAGAGAATCTTGATTGCTTTAGATCTAGCTCTCGGCTAGGTCTTAGTATTTCTTACGAGCACTTTACTTCATACTCTGAGTTAAGGAATTTGAAGTTGAAAAACTTCAAAATACGTATTCACCCCCCCCCCCCCCCCCCCCCCCCCCCCCCCCCCTCTACGTATTTTTCCTATAACAAACCGGGACCAACAATATTTATTTTGAAATGTTTGTTAATTATTATGATGTGTGTGTGAAGGGGGGAGTAGTGTATTTTTGCTTAAAAAGTGAATAATTTTATCTTATTTATCCTAACTAGTATACGCCTCCCGTGCGATGCACGGCAACCAAAAATATTAAAATAAAAGTAGAATCAATGGTAGCTCAAGCATACCATCAAATCAACTTACTAAAATTTTCAATAAAATTTAGAGGTGTCTAAACGGGACAGGGTGGGTTACCCACTCCCAAGATCACATATGGTCAATAATTAAGCAATAGAGCAAATTCAAAGTAAATAAGCAATAGATTAAAACCTCACAATGAGAAAAAATAATTCACTTTCTATGTTAGCATACTGGAAAGCCTAATTCTCTTTGAGAGCAGTACAATTCAACATTATGATATGCTGCATCAGACGAATCATATAGTTTGATTTGCATACCTATACATAAAACATATTTAATGCAAGACAAAAGGAAAGATGAAAAAAAAAATACTATATATTGTAAAAATCAACAAATACTTAGTTTGGGTTCCACTGCTGCGTGCAAAGGAAACAGATATATTATCAATGAAAATCAAATCTTTGCCAGTTATGTGAAGGAGTTAAAAGATTTCAGAAACTTACACCAAGGAACATATTTCTTCAATACATTTCTTAATACATTTCTCAATAGATTATCATTTCTTCAATAATTGTAGCAACAAATTATCATTTTTGCCACAATTCCACAGTCCCTACATTTCTTCGAAGTCGTGAGAAATATGAACCCAAACTGAACTTGAGTGGATGAAAGTTCGATGAGCCCATGGTCTCGATTCCTCGGAAGATAACATTCTCTCGCCATATTCACTCTCCGCGCGTCTTCAAGAAATAGAAGTAATACTATAATTCAGAGTACTGTAAAAGAATTTTGATATATGAAAATTTGAAAAAGGCTAGACCAAATTATACTGTATGGGAACAATTCCCAATTCCATTCTTGGTGAGAGGAAGAAATGAGTGTTCTCAAATTGATACTCCGTATATAAGAGAGAGAAAATTTTGTTGGCCCATTTGAAAAAAATGAATTTTGAGATGGAGATATACATCATGGCGGAAGTTATATTTTCAACTGAACTTTTCCACGATTCATCGAGCAAATAACAAATAACTGCCTATATAGAAAATGGCGCCAAAAAAAAAACTGAATTTATATTTTGTTTTAATATATTAAGATGACTATATTTTTGTTTCACTAAACTCTAAGTGGGTGTTTCCCTATTTCCCTTCTCGTCTTTATTAATCCCTTTAATTTTACTATTAGGCCTAGGGATATGAATATTTTACATGAATTTTACACATAAGAATAATGACTTCAAAAATTAGTTTTGTAGTAATGTCTATTGCATTTTTATATAGTAATTATTATCAAGTTTTTTTTAAAAGAAAATTTGGAGTTGTTGGATAAAATTTTATACTCCTTGTGTTCTTGAATATAAGATTTTCTAAAATTACAAGTACACTAGTATTGTACCCCCGCGTTGTCGGGGAGTACTTTGTCTTCCTATAAGAGCACAACTGCACAATTACTATATTGAGATGGAAAATTTAGGAACATACATGAAATAGCTAGTTTAGACTTTAGATAAAAAATAATAATTTTATACCGGTTGCTTAAAAGTGTCAATTATTTTAAATGCTCATGTCAATTATGATCTTTTGTGGATCATTATAAATAAATAAAAAATTGTTTATTTAGATTCGATCTCATAATAAGACTGAGCTGACAATAGTGTGCTTTAAGGGGGAAAAAGGAAGGGGGGAAAGGTTCTACATGAATCTTGGTCTATTTCTCTATTATGTTAATAAGATGAGGTCTCTAGTTTAGTTCCTCCAATGTAAGTCTCAATTTTTCTTTTGTAAGATTGATTGTTTAGGTGAAATATGTTTGTATGCTTTTTTTTTTTTTTTTTTTTTTTTTTTTTTTTTTTTTTTAATTGATATTACTTGACATCTAATTTATCGATTGATCATTGATATTTTATTATTTTTTTTCCTTCATTGACCGTACCATGTTAAGTGATCGACAAACAATTGCAGTCATGTGATTAATTAGAACAATATATGAAAGTATTTAATAATATAAGTATATACATAATAAAGTTATGAACAATGAGGATTAAAAGACACACAAACATAACAACGTAACTGAATCAATCAATTAAAAGTGTAGGAAGTGATGACCTATTCATACAAACCGCTTAAATTGTGGCTAAAAGATTAAAATAGAGATCAATATGGGTAGCCATTTGAACCAGCAAATTCAACTTTCTAGTTCCAATACAACAAACCATCATACGAAAGCAATTAGGGAAATATTGAGAAACTAAACTAACTAATAGGATATTGAGAATTTAAAACAAACTGCACAATCTATTTAATTCTCATGATTTGTATTAACAGACATGTCTAATATGAGTAGTTGTCTTATTCTAAATAATATAGAGACTAATTTTATTTCTTGTAGGCCAAACATTAAAGAAAGAATCTAATCTAACACAACATAAAGTACCGAAGAAAATAAAACCAACCATAGAGTAAATAAAATAACAAAAAAACACCGTAAGAACATAACTTCAAAAGAGGCAATTTTCATAAGAATAATATAGCAGTCGCAGTATCTACAATGCAACTAATGAGCACAAGTATTGAGGATTTAGGAGGGAAAAAAGTTTTACACTATTTTATTTTAGTTTACCTACATAAAGATAACTTTGGCTAATAAATAAACTTGGGGAAAATGAATTGTGGGAGGTGAAAAGATGCCTTTAGGAGAAATAATAAAATAAATTCATTATGCATGTAAAATATATATAGATTATTTTATTATTTTAAAATTAATACCACTCCGGTCCTAGCTTCTTGACTCATTTGCTTTTTGCACGGGAATTAAGACGAAAATGTTTAGTGTATAAAGTGTATTTTGTAGGGAATGTAATGTGATTTATGTATTTAAACATATTTTAGAAACAGAGCATCATATATGCATAAAAACATGTTCTTGTCTGATCTTAAATGAAAGATCGTATAAAGACCTTTAATTTGATATAAAAATCATAAAAATCCGATAACAAACGAGCAAGTTATAATAATTTAAACTTTCGAAATTTAAATTATATTGAACTACGTGCAAAAAAATGAGTGGATGAGATTTAAGTATAGAATGTTAAGTGTAATAAGGGGTTTACTAATTGTACTAATTATACTCTAATTCTTTCCAAAAAAGGAAATGAGTCAACAAACATGGGACGTCCCAAAAAGGAATATGAGTCAAGAAGCTAGGACCGGAGTGGAAGTTAATAAGTAGTTATTGGATTAATTCATAAGACTGCATGCAATGTGTCGGAGGGGAAGTCAAATGTGCATTTAATTATCATTCTTGAAACAAAAATTAATGCGAATTGGATCTTGCATATATTAGTGAAGTGGAAGTTTGATGGACATGAAAATATATATAACACTAGCATTGTACCCCTGCGATGCAGGGATTTAATCGATAAATAATTGTGCATGATAAATGTTAGTTATAAAATATTCAAATTATTGATAATTTCACTTTGTTTTACAATGAAAAACTTATTTTTTTTTTATAGAGAGTAGTACACTATAGTAAAATATGTTTGCGTTTCCCTATGTACATTTTATATTCATGTATGCATGTGTAGGTTTGCATGTCTCATTTTTATAGATTATTTAACTATAAACATTCATGTATGCATGAAATTTTTATAGAATTTATAACATTATCAATTGAGTTTACCAATGTTTTATCAATTGTAGAAAAATGAACATGCAAAGAAAGAATATTAATATATACAATAACATATTGAATTTTATTAGTCAAGGGAATAAATAAAATCAATAATAAAATATTATAAAGTAGGAAATCAATCAATATTGAAGCTGAAAATCAATTAATATTGAAGTTGTTAAATTTTAATGAATTAAAAAAGGTGTTTTTATAGAAATAAATGCATTAAGTGTTTGTATAGGAAATAACAATATAATTAGAGAAAACTAATAACCTTATTAAATAGTAAAAGAATAAAGTTCAATTACCAAGAAAATTGGAGGGAAAAGTATTTTACTTTAGTATATACTAGCATTGTACTCCCGCGATGCAGGGCATTTAATCGATAAATAGTAGTGCATAACAAATGTTAGTTATAAAATATTTAAATTATTCATAATTTCACTTCGATTCACAATGAAAAACTTTTTTTTTTTTTCTTATAGAGAGTAGTACACTCAAGTAAAATATGCTTGTGTAGCCCTATGTACATTTTATATACATATATGCATGAGTTGGTTTGCATGTCTCATTTTTATATATTATTTAACTATAAACATTCATGTATGCATGAATTTTATAGAATTTATAACATAATGAATTGAGTTTACCAATGCTTTATCAATTGTAGAAAAATGAACATGCAAAGAAAGAATATTAATGTATACAATGACATATTGAATTTTATTAGTCAAGGGGATAAATAAAATCAATAATAAAATATTATAAAGTAGGAAATCAATTATATTGAAGCTTGAATTTCAATTTATATGTTAAAATTTTAATGAATTAAAAAAGGTTTTCATAATATTAAAAAAAAAAAAGAAGAAGAAGGTTTTCAAAGGAATTAATGCATTAAGTGTTTGTATAGGAAATAACAAAATGTCTAATTTAATTAGAGAAAACTAATAACCTTATTAAATAAAAAAATAAAGTTCAATTACCAAGAAAATTGGAGGGAATGTTTTTACTTTAGTATATATATATATATATATATAGATATATAGATAGAAGAGTTAATGCAAGATTTTTTTAGGCGGAAAATTAGGATTGTAAATTTAAAAATAAAGTGTTGACTACATTAATTTTTAGATTAAAAAAAAAGGGAAAAAGAGGTTTAGGTGGGAATTTTTTTCAAGACTATTTTGTTTTAGTAATATTATATAGATAGAAAATTAAAAAATAATTAAAAATTATAGTATATAAATCAAAAATTAGAAATAGATAATCAATTTCGGATATTTAGGTAAACTTGCAGAATATTATGGAATAATTATACTCAAAATGGTTATATTCAATTTTGCTAAAAATATCCTAAGGATGAATGAGTTAGAAACATAGGGAGTGTTTGGTAGGTAAGTTTAAGCAAGATAGGATTATTTATCTTGAGTTAACATGCATTTGGTAGGTAGGATGGGTAGACTTGGGGGCCCGTTACTATGTCAAAGCCCAAGGTTATTTCACTATTCACTTAAGTACTTGTTTGGTAGGGAAGATGTGATTAAGTATGATATCTTGAGTCAAAGATGATTTATCATGGTCTATGTGATATCACCTCTATTTGACTTTAGAAATATTGTGTTTGGTATACAAGATTTGAAGTTATTGATATCTTGGTACATATGTTTGGTAGACTAGATTAGAACATGATAAAAGAACAAATTTACTTTTTAACCCTGCTAAAATTCAAATATTACTCCTTCACAACAAATAACCCTAAACAAGAAGATAAAGCCGCGAATGAACTTCAGTTCCAAATTTTCATAGCCGCGAAAACGTGGTCTTCAAATTTCACCAAATTTCTCCCCTGGATTCTTCTCTTCCACATTCGCTTGGAGCCGCCGTCAAGAACCCTACCGGAGATTCATCACTCAGAATGACAACGCATCAAGGTGAGCCATATTTGAAAAGTTCTCCTTCAAATTCGGGCAAACACCGTTGAATTAAATCTGATTTTTGTCCCGAATTCTTGTCTCCCTATATTGTGTATATTTTATAGAATATGAATGATGTAATCTGAGTTTTCTTCGAAGATTATGTTAGAGGGAGATGGTTGGGGTCTGAATCAGGTGGATTTGAGATTTCCTTTGAATTTTGTCCCCACTCATAAATATTTGTTGGTTGAAATAAGTTCTCATTGATATTTACATATGTTGCGCTATATGTAGAGTTAAATTTGGTTTCATTTACTAGGTAGCAATGACACTGGGAAGGGAGTGAAAAGAGAATTATCTCGCCGTAGTTGGACGACGGAGCAGGAAAAGTTGTTGTTGGTAGCACTGAAGGAGCTCGTTGTGCAGGGATGGAAATCCGATAATGGATTTCGTGCAGGGTACCTGAAGAAACTCGAGGAGGCTATGAGGAAGGCTTTCCCTTCAGCTAATATCAAGGGCCATCCCCACATCCTTTCCAAGCTTACTAGCTGGAAGAGAACATATGGTACTCTCATCACAATTCTCAATCGTAGCGGCGTAGGTTTCAACGCGAATGGTGATCACAAGGTCGATGCTAGTCCAGAGCTATGGGAAGAGTTGCAGAGGGTAGTTGCTATCTAACTTGCTAATTAATAGATATTAACTTGCATAACTTGCTATGTATCTCAATTTCAGGTTGATGGGAATGCTGAGAAGATTAGGGGTAGATCGTGGCCTCTTCTTGAAGGTTGGAAGGAGGTCTTCGGAAAAGACAGAGCAATTGGAGATGGGGCTGTAGATATGATGGGCATGGTGAATGATCTCATTCATGATCACGAGAAAGAAGCAGCCGCTAATCAAAACGAAGATGAATACGTGAACCTCGAAGATGAAGTCGATGAGGTCCCTACTCCTACTGCCGAAGATAGTGTCGGCCAATCTAACTTTGGAGATGTCAGGCCCCCGAAAAACCACAAGAAAAGGAAAGTTGAGGAGAGCATCGATGCGTTAGTGGAGCTCATAGGTGATATACAGAAGAACTCCTCGGCCAAATACCAACTTTTCAGTTCTTCACTAGGCTATCAAGCCAATATTGGAAAAGGAAAGAGTGAGATGTTTGAGCTGCTACAGAATATCCCATCACTCTCCTTGGATGAGGTGTTCGAGGTAGGAGAGAAGCTGCTGCAAAATCCCGAAAAACTTGAGTTCTTCATTTTAATGCTGGAAGCTGCAAGGCCTGCATATGTGACAAAACTGATGATAGGTGACAAGTAATATGTTTGCATGGAGTAGATTAAAGAAGTGACTTTAACTTTTTGTAGCAACTTGTTTTCAATTTGTTGCTTAATACTCTATTAGGTTGCAACATCCTTTTGAAGAATTGGGTTTTTGTGTTCCGTCAGCCAAACTGTTGGCTTTTTGTGACCCAATCATGGGTAAAAACTTTGTCTAGTTTGCTATCACTTTGTATATAATGTTAATGCCTTAAATACCTTCGACTGACAGTTTCTTATTGCCCAAAAACTTGTGTTTCCATTAATATTTGGATACTGACAAATCTCACATTTATATAAATCTTCTCTACAAAATTTCACATGTTTCTTATGTTTGCTAATCATTTTTAAAGTATTATAAGCATTAGTGTGAAAGCATTAAAAATAATTGCTCCATAATTGAGTCATCAAATTAATTATATCAGAATTTCTTGGTGTTTGAAACACAATCGACATACTAAGTCACAAACTTTACTTAAATCTCATAATCCCTTATAAAACTTACAACCGTAGCAAGTTCAGAAATTCTACAAGTTTAGAGCATCAATATCACAGTATACAAATACAACAACTCAAATAAAAGAGATCATGATCGAGCTTGCCACATCGAACTAGCAATTGAATCACGAAATGAATTCCATTCTGAACTTGACTCCACATTGTTAACGTATGAAACTTCTTGCTCATCTTCATCCTCTCCATTTAAGCCTACCATGCCATCAAGATTCACCTCGCACGGATCAACCTCCATTTCGCTTCGGATGAAGTTGTGCAAAAGAAAACATGCAGCAATCATCATTATTTGCATCTTAATCGGATAATAAGAGGCTGATCTAAGGATACCCCACCGCATCTTCATAACCCCAAAAGCACGCTCAATTACGTTACGGGCTTTGGAGTGTCGCATATTAAACATTTCCTGCTCGTTGCTAGGTAAAATATTCTCGGGTCCCCACTCCTTCAAGTGATATCTTACACTTCGGTAAGGAGTCAAAAATCCATCACTATTTGAATAACCATTATCGGCCAAATAATAATTACCTAAGAAACATACAATAGCAGAAGTAAATGTCATAATAATTACATAAGAAACATACAATAACACAAGGAGGAGGAGTAGTAGCAGCAACAACATAGATTAGTATTTGTACCTTTCGGCACTTTCAAGCCATGTTCCCTATTAATGGCATCTCGTAAGACTCTGGAATCAGCAGCAGAACCCTCCCACCCCGGAAGAACATATACAAATCGTAGTTTTCTGTCACAAACAGCCAATGTGTTTGTGGAAATCTGCCCCTTCCTCGTCCTATACCGTGGCTTGTCAGAAGTGGCGACTTTCACATTAATATATGTGCCATCTAACGCTCCCAAACAGCCCTAAAACAATGATGGAATCAATGCATACATTAAAACATATATAAAATGACTTAAGCATTCTGAATTAGTTAAAAAGCCATGACTATATCTAGGAGGCAGCACGTTATACCTTAAACCATCTCCATCGAGGATCGTTACAATCGCTTGGAACAGGTTCAGGTTTCACCAAAAGTATTCCATGTAGCATTAACACTGATTTCAATACTGCACGGACATATTTGGAGATGGTCTCCCCTGATCTCAAGTAATCGAAGCCAACAACTCTATTTTTCTTATGATGAGCTAGAATTCCTAGAAAGGTGGCAACTTGCTCCTCGACGGTAACATATTTTCCATCAACTAAACCACCTAGTTCGCGTAGAAGCGAAACTAATCTACCAAAGGTGTTACGATCCATTCGTAAATTAGCAATGCAGTCAACATTGGTAACCCCTATCAGCCTATTCAAGTGTCGAATTTGATATGGCATTCTTGCTATCATAGAGTATGATTCGGGATTGCGGTCACGTTTTCTTTTTCTAAGTGAGAGGCAAGCTATGATAACCAGGGTGACTAAGATCTCTAAAATTTCATCATCTTCTATGCATTCCATCATCAAAAGGATGGTGTCAACACCAAGAGCACTTGCAGGCATATCTATAAAATTTCAAAAGGAAGTGAATGCATATGTTACAAACATAGTAAAAACATAATTCAAACTGTCAAAGAAAAGAAATCATGAAACATTTTAGACATCAAAAAATGTTGATTCATCTATGATACTGGTTCTATTTGTTCATAAAAAAGCAAGGACTTGGTGCAATCATTGAGGAAAATCAAGCAAGCATAAATTGTTTAAGCATTAATTTATGGTTCTTGCTCGAAAAATGTCATCATAGCTAAAGAAAATATGACTAAACTAGCAAATCAAAAGACCAATAAAAGGAATTTACGGAAATTTTTGCTATAACACTTCAACCCAATTTGCCCTCCTATAGTAATTAGCAAAATTTCAATAGAAGAATAACAAATACGAGGATTTAATAAGGCAATTACAGAGAATTCTCTATTTCCTAAAGGCTATGAAATTATAATCTAACATAGATAAGAAAAACATGTTTCTGAAGCTTTTTAACCCTTCCACAAACTTGTTCCTAGAAAATTTTGACGAGAACAACTCCCAAATTAATTAAGGATTATGTTGCAGCAAATTAAAAAGAGAGAACATAACACATAGTGATTATTCTGAAGAAAAAAAAATTAAAATAGCTATCGATTAGAGAATAGAACCGATTTCGATAGATTTCTGCAGCAATAACGCCACACGAATTTGGGAGATGGTTTCCTGTATTTGGGTCTTCTTCTCTCGTCGTGAATCTGAAGATGTTTTCCTATATTCGGGTCTTCTTCTCTCGATGCGAATTTGGAGATGATTTCTTGTATTTGGGTCTTCTTCTCTCCTGCTCCCAAATTGTGTTTATAGCTTTATGAATTTTTCTAGGAGAGGGGCAAAATTGGGGAAGGAGCAAATTTATCACAAACACTGTTGACCTATGAAAGCATATCACGGGGTCAAGGTGTGAGAAGAAATCGGTGAGTAACAGTGATTTAAGAACGGGCCGACATTATCTCACGGGCCTTGGACTTTTTAAAAAGTGGATACCAAACATAAACTTAGAGTGTGATATCATTGTCAAACCCATGATATCACACCTACCAAAAGATAACTAATCTGACCAAATACCTCCGATAACTTTACCCAAGTGAAACAGTGGCACAGACTAGGACTGGAAAATACCATTTTGCCCCTTCTTTTGGAAAACAATGGCGGTGGCCATGGTGGCGAGAAAGAAAAGGGTTGTGCATAAAGATATTTTAATTATTATTATTTTGAAATCATTTTAATTAATTTCATAACATTTGTTGTTGCCATAATTATTATTCATAATTAAAATTCAACATCAGAAAATTTTCAACTACCACAGTTTGTATCTTTTCACTTCAGGAATGTGTTTTTAAATTTTACTCCAGTTTGTGTATTTTATTATTTATGATAAGTTAGTTTTTATTAAAAGATTGTTTTGGATATAATTTTATAATTTTCCCAATTATTCCTAATATGACACATTTTAGGAATTAACATATGTATTTGAAATAAAAAAAATCAATACAAATATGTTAGAAAAAATGTAAGGTTATTTTGGTAAATTCAATTTTAATATTGAATTTTATATATAATACAAAATACCTATTTAACTTACTCACAATCATGCGAAATATCCGAAATGACTTTCGGGAAATAAATTCCGTCCGATAAGATAACTTACATAAATTATGTCCAATTTTTGCATTTTCGGACGAAAATGCCCCTAAAAGTTTTGACAAATTTTCACAATTGCCTCTCGAAAGTTTGAGCTGAAATTTTTGGTGAAATATTCTCATTTGCCTCTCTCGACCTTGCCTCTCTCGATTGTGCCCTAACCCCCTCTCTCGGATACCTCTCTGCCGCACTGCTGCTCGCCGGCGTTGAGAGCTGCCGGCACCGGCGTCCTCTTCGTCAGCTGCAGCCTCTCCTTCTTTCCCTTCCTTTCTTCCTCTGTCATTAACCCGACAACCACAGCCCCTCTCTCTCGCGGCCGAAGCCTCTCCTGCCGCCCCGTTCGCCGGCGTTTCCTTCGGCAGTGGTTCCACGATACACACCGGAGGGAGTTCGCCGTCGACGTCGCGCCAGGAAGCTCCGTCAGCAGCCGCTGCCGGATTCGCCGTCGTCGCTGCTGCCGAAGGGGTCTCCGTCCGCCGTTGCTGCCGAAAGTCGCCGGAGGTAAGGGGTTCGATTCCCTCTGCATTCCCCTCCCCTTCTCATATCTCCCCTTTTTATCTCCAGTCAATTAATTGTTTGCCTGTTTAAATATTGTGCAGTTTCGTCCTCTCGTCCTCGACGATAGCTCCGTCATCGGAGTCGGAGGGTTCCGACCGGAGGTGGCGTCTGCTACTTCTAAGCTAAGTCCCCCCCTTCTCTTTTTTTGTATTTCTTTCATCTTGGATTTTCTTGCTTACTAGCGTTAGATTAGGATTGCTGTTTTCTCAAGAGCAATATCTATATAGTTTGGATTTACAGATTTCGGTTTATCGTTACACCAAATCGTTGTGGATTTACAGCTTTCGATTTATCCTTTTTGTTTGAAGGGAAACACACATATGCTGTAGTAATTGGGGGTTTAATTCCATAGTGTTTTTGAGTGTTATGTTCTTATCGATAGGCATATGTTTTGGCGATTTATGAATCGTTAGCAATCTAAAATTTGTCGAATTTCCATTAGTAAAGCATGTAACTATATATGTATGTTTGAGGCCCTTTTACCTTGTTTATGAGGCTTGGAAATGACCAAGGCTTGGTGCTGAATTCTTGGTTTCTTTGGTGGTTGCTTAGCTTAATTAGGGAAACTTAAATGCATGTTCGTCTAGTCGAAAGGGTAAATTTTCAGCATGCTTTGTCTATTAACAAACTAAATCTCTAGCATGCTCATGAACTGAAAATTAGTCTTCTTGTTCATATTTGGAACTTGATTATTGTTTTAATGATAGTTGGGGTTTTGGGTACTTACTTAGAAGTTAGTAGTGCTGTTGTTGCTAGCTCGCCACACTCCTTCCTTCTTCTTCTTGATCTGCTGCTTCTTCTCTACTGTTTCTCCCTTCTCTAGTGTTTTTAGTGAGTTGAGAGTGAAAGAAAGGAACTAAAATAGTTGAGTGTGGAGGTATTTATAGGGCTGATTTTGTGATGAAAGTAGCAACATCATGATGGTAAGGGTTGGAGGAAAATCTGCTTTCCTCCATCCTTTCACTACTAATTTTCCTTTTGTTCTCTGCAAGTCTAGTTAGGTGTAAGAGATAGAGTCTTCTTTTCCTGATTTCTTCTCTAATCCTATCTTTTTTTGCAGGTTGCAAGTTGAAGGAAAGGTTGAGGAAGGTGCTGTTTTTCTTGGGGCTCAAGAATGGTGTAAGGGGGGATGAAGGAGGCTGGAAATTTGGAAGGAACATTATCTGCAGCAGCTGCCACTTCTCTGCCACTTTTCTGTTCTTCTTGTGGCTCAAGAAAGTGTAGGGGTGAAGAATGAAGCTGGAAAACTGGAAGGGATATTCTCTACTGCTGCTGCCCCCTCTCTGCTGCTTCTCTGTTTTTATTTTTCTTTCTTTCCCTTTTCTTTTTTTTTTTTTTCTTTGTTGGCTTCACGCAACGGCAGTAGCTGCTGCATGCTATTTGTTCCCCTTTCTCTGTTTTTTTTTTTTTTGATTGAAGCACTACTAGCTGCTGCATGCTATTTGTTCCCCTTTCTTTTATTTATTATTGTAATCCTTTAATTATTTGTAATTCTCTTTTATTTATCTAGTTTACGAATTTTACTACTAATGTAGAGTTATGAAAATGCGGGGCGTTACATACCATCAATACATTTATTTCAAAAGAAAAGTTAAAAATAAAAATATTATAAAATTAAAGTTACTATTTATAGAATATCGGACTTACTATATACGGTAGGCCGGTGCTGCTATTAGTATATAGATGTTCAACGCAGAATAGTTCCAATTGTTCCAAGTGTACCAAGTGTACTAAACATAATAGTTCCAATTGTTCCAAGTGTACTAAGTATAAAGTTCCAATAGTTCCAATTGTTTCAACTGTACTAAGCATAATAGTTCTAATATTTCCAATTGTTCCAAGTGTACTAAGTATAAAGTTCCAATAGTTCCAATTGTTCCAACTGTACTAAGCATAATAGTTCTAATATTTCCAATTGTTCCAAGTGTACTAAACATAATAGTTCCAATTGTTCCAAGTGTACTAAGTATAAAGTTCCAATAGTTCCAATTGTTCCAATTGTACTAAGCATAATAGTTCCAATATTTCCAATTGTTCCAAGTGTACTAAACATAATAGTTCCAATTGTTCAAAGTGTACTAAGCATAATAGTTCCAATAGTTCCAATTGTTTCAAGTGTACTAAGCATAATAGTTCCAATTGTTCCAAGTGCTTTCGTCCATGCTATATAGTTCTGATTAACACTTGGAACTATTGTAACTATTTTCAAACATAATTGCAAAATGTTCTAACCACCAAGAGTGGATCTTTCCATACGATCTATCTTTATCAAAGGTATATAGTAATGCAGCATTCAATAATCCAACAGAAACTGAATGTAATAATTCCAAATATTGTGTCATGTTCATATATTACAAAATATCCAACATCTCTAGCTAAAGATAACATTTCAATTGCTTTTCCTGCAACTGAGGCGAACCTCACCCCCATCAGGACTTTGGATATGAGTGAGCTTGAACATGGCAAGCCCAAAGTCTCGACGGAACTGTGGCATGTCCTTCGCATACGTCTCCACCCAGCTCTTGGTATCTCCCCGCGCCATGAGCTGCTGGTCCACAACGAGCAAGCCCTTGCCCTGCAGCAGGCTCCGGTAGTACACCTTGCCAAACCCGTTGCCAGCTCCCTCGTAGTCCATCGGCATTGCTCGATTTTCAAGTGATGCAGCTGGAGCTGGGGAGCTCTTTTCCGATGTGGAAGGCGATTGGGATGGTGGGGAGGAGGGATGGCTGCATTCAGATCGAAGGACCTCCAGAAAAATTGAGGGTCGATGGAGGGATCGGGTTGATTGGTTTGATTGAAGTTGGAGAGCCTCTTTAGGATGAAGTTGCAGTGCACCTTCCCGGTGCTGTGGCCACCACCTATATAACAGTAGTATTGTTTTGATGTAAGATAAGAGATAGTATGCGGAATCACAGAGCATATACAAGTTAGTCAAGAGGATTATCTGAGCAAATAGTAGTACTAGATTAGAGAAGTAAAATGATGAGAGGCAATATGTAATATGCAGAAACTCACATAGCATAATGCATGCCCTGAGATTGCTAACCACCAACACAACACAATCAAGTGGAAGGCACAGCTTAATTATTAGGCTAATTCCACATACAAAATGCACAGCTGATTAGTAGCATAATATGTAATGTGATGAACTAATTTTGGCGCTTAAATGCATTTCCCCTGTTCCGTTCCGGCAGTGTTATCATTAAAGAGATGAAAGATAAAAATCTAAACACAATTCATCAGTTCATATTAGCAAGTAGTAATATGATCTAAGACATTCCTCTATAATCTCGAGGCGAAACTGATAATCATAGCTGATATTCTAGCAAACAATGTTTTGTGATGAATTAAGTTTGTGGCTCTTAAGCATTTCCCCTGCTCCGTTCCGGCAGTGTTATAGACTAGATGAAGCAAAGAAAATCAAGACATAATTCATGATTTCACATTAGCAAGTACTCGTAGTAATAAATCATATATAGTAGATTTTAAGGGACATTACCGAGAAGAGCAACCATTTCTCTAGGAGTGAATCCTTTTACAGCAAAGAATTGGACTGCTTGTGCGATATCGAAGTCGAGGCCGGGAAGATCGGTTTTCGCTTGGTCGGGAAAAGCTTTCATGTTGTCCAATCGTCCAGTTAGAACAGGGTAGAACTGCCCTCCTGCCTGAAATTAACAACCCATACATTTCATCACCCAAATTAATCTCACAATCACACACAGATATATGTAGAGAGAGAGAGAGAGAGATACCAGCAGGACGCTCTCCCTCCCGGCCAAGGCAACGATATCGGCACAAGTGACAATGGCTGGGCACTCCTCTTCGACCTTCGACTTGATAAGGTCAATCTCTTCGAATCCTCTCAGTGACAGATTGGGAATCTCCTCTTTCTCACTCTTCATTTCACCCGCCGAATCAAGCAAAACCAAGGATAATATTTGTGGCAATGCATAGATACAACAATACCAATTTTATTACTCCATTTCTGAAAATGTTATGCCAACTGCAATTATCATGTAAGTAGATGATCGAGTAATTACCAATCCACAAACTTGAGAAATCAGATTACACCAACCTAATGCCATGATTAAGAGGAGCACAAAACATTAGCAAGGCAGCAACTAGCAGGCAGCGGTTAGGGTTTAGGCGTGGGCCGCTGCAACCAAATTGAGACAAAGGCAGTTGAAGAGCGAAGAGGAAGAAGCTCGGTACCACGTCTCCGAAGCGGAGGAAGAGATTCTGCGGAAGATCGAAGCCGGAGTGGAGGAGCGGAGCACAGACCAATCCTACGCGAGCGGTCTCCTTGTTTTGACGATGCCGAACTTGAGGTGTAGGAAGGTGGGCGTGTCATCGGAGAATAGGTCAACGACTGAGAGAAGGTAACACTCTACTTCACCAGGTTTCAAGACGGGGCGACCACCGATGTCAACTCCGTCGGCGGGAGGAAAGCGCCGGCCATAGTGAACAAATTGCGAAAGGGAAATTGCTTCTACAACAACCTAAAAAAAATTAACAATAATACCATAAATTGTAAGCTAAAAAACAATTTTGAACGAATCAAGCACACTACAAAATTCATGGAGACTAAATGATGCGTATGAATAAATTGAAAGTCTATGGGCTGTGCAAAAATTCGAAGAAAATAAACAACAAAACAAAAATTTTACTCATACCCAAAGAGCGCCGTCGCGAGAAGAGAAATTCGAAAGCTGAAGTTTTGCTCTGGAAGAGAGAGGGGGAGGGGGAGGGAACGAGAGGGGGAGAGCAGAGCGAGAGAATTTTTGGAGAAGCGGCGTTTCAATTATCAAAAATTAGGGTTCTGAAGCTCGCCGCTCTTTTTTAGCAAAAAACTCAAATCTGAAAAATAAGGGTAATTTCGTCCAAAAACACAAAATATGGACATGATTTATTGAACCTTAAGTTTGTGGACAAAATTTATTTTTAAAAGCTGAAAATGGACATATCAAATAATGCCCCTTTAACTTATCTCACCATTTAACCTTACCTACCAAACACTAGTAAAGATAACTTATCTTACTTCCTATTCATACTAATAATCTCATGCTTATTAATCTTACTATATCCTATCTTATCTACCAAACACACCATTAGGATTGGAATTTCCAAAATGAGCCTTAGGTAGCCTACCAAATAGTACGACACCGACACGATCTGGTATAGAACTATAGATGTAACGACAGCCCTCAGCTTTGACCATTAAGCCTGAGCCTCGTAGTCGTTACAATGTCAAGGGTGTATGATAGCTGGGAGAAATTGGTCGGTGCCGTTCTTGACAGGGAGGAGCTCCGGCGGCTTGCGCTTTGCGACAGCTTCAGTAGCTCTATGTTCTCTGATTCCACCAGCTCACGCTTTAGTTTCGACTCTGCACCTGGTAAATTTCACTTAACCGCAACAAATCACTTCTTTCTTCAATTTAGAATGATCTTTACAGTCTCCTTTTCTTGTATGGGGTTCCATTTTTTGGTATTAAATTCTACTCTTGTTGGCCGTACATACCATGGGACGTGATTAACTTCAATTTCTTGGAAATTTTGTTCAATCATATGTTTCTCCTTTCCTTGAGAGGTTTCAACTAAAGTAGTTTAATTTTATTTGATTTTCTTCTTCTTAGTTTTGGGATTCATGTGTGCACATTGGTTTTCATTTCTTTTAACATGTAATTGAAGAAGAAAATATTGGATTAGATTCTAAAAATATGATTTGTTTGGTCAGATTTCATGATCTTGAAAACAAATAATTTTGATTCCTTTCTTTCATTACGAACTCCAAGCTATCCTTCGGGTTTTGTGTGGCTGGGATTTCGAGTAGTTGCAAGGCAATAGACAAGTGAATCAATTTTTGTGCTCGAAAAATAAATAACTGCGTAAGAGAAGTGATAAGAGAAAATTTTTCAACAGTGACAAACCGAGATGATAATCTTTTGGAGACTTGAAGTCTAACTATCAGCTGCACCGGCATTTATTTATCCATGCTTCGATATCAATTACATCATGTTTAGGTAATCACATTGTGTACAGTATTACATGGAAATTCATATACGTCCTGATGATAGTGCAGCATCTTCGAGACAGAGCAACTTCTCAGGCCATGTTGTACGGCCCGTAGAGCTGAAAGAGATTATAAAAGCAACAGATAACTTTCAACCTGCCATGCTCATAGGGCAAGGAGTCATGTTTCAAGCTTTTAAAACATGGCTTAATGAACAGGATCTTACTGCTACGAAGCCTGAATCTGGAATGGCTGTTACGGTAAAGAGGTGGTATAATAACCTGGAAAGGCATCAGGATTGGCTGGTATGTATATATTGCCGAAATTATTCTCTTGGGCATTTCTTTTGTAGCATAAGTTCGACTAATGATGACAGCTAATTGCAGAAGGAAATTGATTATTTGGTGCAACTTCATCATCCAAACCTTGTTGACCTTGTGGGGTATTGCACGGAGGAAAACAACATGATATTGGTATATGAGTTCATGCCGCAAGGAAGCTTGGAAAAGCACTTGTTCACGAGTGAGATTTTCCACACTTAACTGCACGACTTCTGATATTTCTGCCTTTTGGACGAGTATGCTATTTATTGAAATCAAGAAGTCCTTAGCATGTAATGTTATTTAATACCTCCTTATATGATTTTACTGTTTGTAATGTGTATTTGATCCATAGGAGGAAGACATCAATCACTTCCTTGGGAGATGAGAATTAGAGTTGCTCTTGATGTTGCTAAAGGACTATCTTACTTGCACGACAGAGATATACCGATCATACATCGAGATTTGAAGACTGCTAATATTCTTCTTGATTGGGTATGCTGAACAAGCTGCGATCTTATTCTCCTGCGCCAGTTGCTATTAACTAATGCAGTTCCACAGTGGTGCTATTTTGCTTATTAGTCTGAAACAGAACCTTATTTGTGCATGAACCTTCGCTCACCGGTCATGTACTTGTGCTGTTATAAATGATTATTCACTACAACCTGCTTAACTCCACGTATTCGAGCTTTTCCGTGTCTGTTTGTTTTTCTTCATCACAATAGATAGTTGTGCATGAAATCATCAACTCTGCAATACAACGTGATTTATTGAAGCTCTCTCTATATTAATTCCCATAATTTGCTTATTTTAATGGACAGGGCATGGGAAATTTTTATAAATTCTCTTATAGATCAAGTTTATTTTTATCCCCATGTGCCTTTTTAATGTTCTATATTTTGTGTGTAGGAGCTGAATGCCAAGCTATCGAACTACTGTTACGGGAAGGATGATCCTACTGGTGAAATAACTCCAGTATCAACTCGTCAAGTATTCACTGAACATGGCTATACTGCACCTGAGTATACCTCGAGAGGTTCGTCCATCATTTTCTCTAAGCTTCTGCGAAGCACAATATGTAAATTCTTGTACTCATCGTTCTAATGTTTTCATCTTATGCATAGGCCACCTGACTACAAAGTCGAATGTATATACCTTTGGATCTGTTTTAACATAACTGCTATCTGGATATCCAGCATCTAATCTGAACTGGGTAAAAAAGTATTTTAGTAAAAAGTCAAAGATGTTGCAGATTATGGATATCAGATTAGAGGGCCGATACTCTGAGGAGGCAGCTTATAAAGTGGCGAAGCTGGCAGTGAAGTGCCTAAACAAAGATCCGAAATCAAGACCAAGAATGGCTGAGGTTGTGGTTGCACTACAACAGCTTCAACACCCATGAACCTATATGAGCACCAGCCTAGGTAGAACCTCTTGCTCACCATCTACGCCCTTTCTTAACCATCGTGGCCCCTTGAACCTCATCCAACTTCTCATAGGTGACTGTGGTAGATTAGGGACAGATTGCCCACCCCCAATGGCAAAAGTAGTAGCCCTAATATTTTTGATGATAAAATTTGTGCACTGCATGGAGGAGTGGAAGTGTACATATCTTCTTCTACTTCATTATAGCGTGTCCCGAGTCGATATCTGAGCCCACTTCGGATTGACACAAGTAGTTTTCACCTTTTCGGCAGTTTACTTGTATGGATTAGGAAGTGTACTCTAGTTCGAGTTTGTGATAGGCTTAGCAATACTTTGAGAGGGTTGAAAAGTTGGCCCAGCTGCCCGATCCACTTCAGACGGGGCTATGATCTCTATAACCTATCCAATTTTCTAGGAGTAGCTCAAACCAAGAAGTTTTGGGATTCTTGTTTTGGACTTTTTGTTGATATTCCAAGAAGCAATTTCAAATTCTGACCGGGCTTGAGACCCTGATGAGAGAAGGTCAGTGACAGTGACAGGTCTGTGTTTGTTTTGGAGGAAATCTTGTGTGATGGTGCTAAGATACAACATGTGGTTTCAAGATCAAGTAGTGGAGGCGAGGAAGAATCAATATTAGAGAACCGCTTAAGGCAGTTTACGAATTCTTTTACTTCTTCATTTCAATATCTATCTCCCTGATCTGAGGAAGGAACCATCACACATGAAAGAAATGGTCCAATAGTTGAAAGTGCAGAAAATGCAGAAAGCCCCAGAAATTTGGACTACTTTGAGCAATAAACTGCTTTCTCTCGGAGATTATGGAGCTGATTGGTGCATATGGTTTAGAAGCCCTTTGAGTCTAGTTTCCGTAGCATCAAACGAAAAGTCATTTGGAAGGGATTTATGGTTAATTTACTACAAGGTGGCAGTGAAAATCAAAAATCTGCAAGGCACAACTTTTCATCTCTTTAGCTTACTAACTATATGTGTTATTAATGCATCGTGAACGGAGGTAGCGAATGGATGTAATGGTCTAAGTAAATATGTGTATCTGGGAGTTCTTTGGGTGAATAATTTTGAATAAACATTGCTCTTTGTGTCTCTCGACTATTCAGCAGTAGTAAAATTTTCTTCTTTTGTTATTTCCTCTTACGTCTTTGGTGGATTCCACAGAGTGGAGATTTTGTTTCGAGTGTTCTCTTGTATTTCCTCCTCACCTCCTTTTTTCTTGGGTTCACTCCCAGCCTTGGCTTCAAATCTTGCTTCTTGAGCAAGAGGGAGGCATATTGAGTTGAACGTGCATTTTGTTTGAGGTAAGCTGCATCTGAACAGATTGAGTTCATTCACGTTCGTTCCCAAGCTAAAGAAATATGCTTTGATAGATATCGATACACCACGAGTATAACAACTCAATCCTCTCTACATACGTGTTGATGTAATGGTAGTACATGTTGATTATATGTTCAAAATCAACTGATCGATAGCTGGATGTATAGCTTTAACACTTAAAACATGTCCGAAAATTCTCCACTTATATTTTGCTATCAATCCGAAACTTTATTTTAACTCTTAATACAAGTATAGTAGTATACCAATCCCCAAGTAAAAAAAATCGATTTTTTTACTTCATCGTTGTCCTTCCTTTTTCTGTTACACTTTTCTACATCCTAAGAAAACGTCCTACACTGCAATTTTCAGATTATGTTATGAATGCTATACATGTATACATTTCTATCATCCTACAGTTATATGTGTATGCAAATGAAATCTCTCATCATCACATTCTGACTTGAGATTTTGGAGAGTAACGGTCATTTAAGTTGTTGAATATCGTTGCAGAAGCCGAGAGAAAGCAAGCCTGCATTGTTTTCTTCACAGTGGCTTCAGTTTTCTTATCCGATACTTGAATATGATACCCATTTGGAAACTGTAAACCGGGAGTGCGAAGAATTTCGCCTCCTTTGATTGCTTTCCATCTGATTCAAACAAATATGGTTAGCTTCCATAAGCTCTCTCCATCTCCCTTTATGTAAAAATACATTCTAACATTTAGTAAAGGGTTTATATAAAAACTAAGGTGAGAGATCAAATAGAAAATGAATTATAGTAAGTAATGAGAACTTCTTTGATCATTTTATTATCATTCACGGTCTAGATGAATTGATACATTATTATGTTGATAATGCACTATGGCAAACCATGCCACTGTGATAATTTTGACGATTAACGATAGAATTTGTAAATGAAGATTCTCCATAGTAAGTTAACTATCGATCGAAAGATGACAGAGGAGAAACCGGAATATTTACGACTCTTTAACAACAAATTCATTAAATAACGACCAAATTCATTTATTAGTGATAGTAGCGAAAATGCATTATAATACATGTATTATAATTGTATATAGGGTGCATTTTGGTTGCTCATAAATTAGCATTATTTTTATTTTCTTACAAAAACTATATTTTGATACTTTACAGGATCTTAATCCTAAAAACTAATATGGCTGCGAGAACTATTAATACATAGTCAATAATTGAGTATAAACGTACTATAAGATCAACGGTCAAAATAAAATAAAATTTAGTTTCTGCACCATATTTTGGTTCATTTGAAATTTAACCTAGTCTAAAGAGGAATTAACTTAAACTATTGATCTCAATATAAACTACGGTCGTTGTTGAAATAAATAATGACATATTACGTACGTAGCATGGTTTAAGACTGTACATGCAGTATACATAATTAAGCAATTAATTGAACATATTATCAAATTAATTAAAACATATTTCATATAACCTATGGTAAGTAATTGTGCAAGCTTACTTGTACTTGGTTACGAGGCAATGTAGAAAAACGGCCATTTGCACCTTAGTGAACTCAGTTCCGACGCAGAAGCGCATGCCACCTCCGAACGCCATGAAGTTTCTCGATGCATCATTCGTGTCTATTCCCTGCACCCATCAAATATTAAATGAACATATTAATTTCTAGCTAAACAATACTAGTATTTAATATATATTCTAATTATTATAAGGAATACATACATATTATAACAAAAAAAAGAGTTCAAGTTCGATGAATACTTGCCTCCCATCTCGAGGGATCAAAGTCAAGAGGATTTGTATATTTGGAGGGGTTCAAATGCACAGCTGGAGGACACACCATCACCGCCCAACCAGCTGGAATCGTATATTCTGTGCACCACATTTATTTACACATCATTTTTTTTTTTAATTCTATAATTGTATTCGTTCTGTTCACGATAATTATCAACGATTGTTTTCTATCTGATTTTTAGATTTCGCAATGGTAAACTATAGAATAGATTTTTATCGTGGTACCTTTTTTATAAAGAAATTACTCCAAAAACCAATTTTCAAATTGAAGCCCCAAAACTAATTAGACATTCGAAAGGGATCGACTCTATTTAATCATCGTGGAGAGTGTTAATTAATTCCACTTCTAACTTTAATTTGTTTTCGAGCTTTAATAACATAAATTTAATTAAAGGTCACTTTGTGGAAGACTCAAACTCGGGACATTTGGCCCCGAAACTTAACCCAGTGCCACTAGATTAACACACCACTGACCTTTAATTTTGATGTCCCTGATTGCCTTTCGGAAAATTCCGGGCACTATATTTGCCAGCCTCACTGTTTCATTGATAAACTGCAAGTGAATATAATTGATTTTGTTAATGGAAAAAGGGTCATTTTGCAAATAATAGCGATTTAAATATCGATGATTAATTAATTTTTAAGATAAACTTACTTGAAATGTGAATTTCATCGATTTATATTCTTGCCACGTTAGCCCAAAATCCGGATTTTCCCTCCTCCTAATTATGGCGTCATGTTCGTCCTGCGTTATAATATAAATAGAATAAATTAGTTATCGAGAAAAAAGGGTTTGTTCGATACTTCGATATTACTATTAAAAGGCATGCATGTGGCCAGATGATTGAGAGTTAATGTTTAACCAAAGGTTACATGTTTGAGAGTTACCGTGAGTTGCTTTAACACTAGCGGGTGCTCGTGGAGGAGCTTGATTCCCAAAGTAAGCGCCAATGAAGTGGTTTCATAGCTAGCGAAGAGCAGCACAAACATTAAATCGAGAGCAATAGGCTCAGTGAGCATTGTATCCTTTCGTTGAAGTTCTTCTAACACAAAATCGAAGAAATCGGCCTGTGTTTTTCGCGGCTTTTCTCGTCGTTCTTGAAGCATGTTCTTCAGCATCTTCATCGCCTTATTCCTTCCCTAGATGATCACAGCACAAAATATGTAAAACGTTAATTAATTACATGCAGCGCATGTAAAAATTCAAAAAAAAAATAATAATAAAAAAAAATAAAAATCTTATAATTTTGATGAATTTTTGATATTCTTTTATCTTACGAATAAACGAAACATCATATGATCTCGTGATTACGTACTGAACTTCCTTTAATAATTGAAATTGATAAAGATATACGTGGGATATTACTTACTATTAGATAGTACTCCCTCCGTCCCTTTGGAGTTGTTACACTTCTTTTTAGTATTTGTCCCAAGCGTTTTCGAGAATTTTAATGATGAGTTTTAAAATAGTTTTTTAAAGATTTTTTCTTTTTATGAGATACTAAAACACTTGTAGTATCCCGTAAATTTAAAATTTTCACAAAACGATATTTTGAAACTTACTATCAAGACGCTCGAAAATGCTTGAGACAAATGCTGAAAAGAAGTGTAACAACTTCAAAGGGACAGGGAGAGTAATATAATAATAATATATTTCGGTCCATTCTGTTCAGTGTAATATCATATTCTTCTGATGAGTTGATTGAAATAATAAAATTTGTAATCTGAGAAGAATCGGATAGAGTAATTAATTACCTGTAAGCATTTGTGGAATGCCGTTCCAGGAAAGTTAAGTGGAAAGGAGATTAGCCCTCGTATAAAAGCTTCAAAATTCCCCCTCAAATTCTCGCATGATTTCTTCGAGTCATAGCTGATTAGTTTCTTTGCAGCAAAATCAAATATCATCTGCACTACATACAATTAATTAATTCCCATTTAAAAAATAAAATAAAATAAAAGTAAACTACCATAATACATAAAGATGTCACGTACCTCTGCAGCTGCATCCTTGAGATCAATGCTACGATCGGAGCACGACGACCACGTCTTCAAGCTCGTATTTGCAGTTTCTTCGATTTCATGGAGCATCTTCCGAAGGCTCTCAGGGCCAAACAAATTGAGCACCATGTTCTTGAGATACTTATACATGAAGCCATGCAATGAACCCACATTTTGGCGCCCAAATATCTGAGTGAATGTGTCTGGATACCAGCTTTCGAATAGCTTCCCCTCTTTCTGGAATATCAAGTAATTAAGATCTGCATCTGTCGATACGATCACCGGTCGTCCCACCAAGCTAGTCTTGAAAATAGGCCCATACCTCCAAAAAAAAGGTGATAAAAATTTAAAGTTTTTCATAATGCATTGGTAACAAAAACCACTCGGGTTTTTTTAAATGTAATTTTTTTAGTTATTGCTGATTCAGGAAACATGGCGATCATTTATTTATGGAATAGGAAATGCTGCACGCAAATATAATAGATGATCTGAATTGTATTAGCATCATTACCTGTCCATCCTCTTTTTCACGAACGGAGGGACGCCGGAGGTGGCGTTGGGGGCGAAGAACTGAAGAGTTTCTCCGAGGAGGGGCCACCCCATCGACCCCGGTGGGAGGATTCCTCTGCACTTTGGATTTCTCCAACTGTATATCCAGTTTGTGAGGATGATCACCATCATTGCCATCATGTAGAGAACTACTGAAGGAAACATTGGATCAAACGAGAGCTAGAGAGAGAGAGAGAGCGAGAGTGGTCGAATGAAAATGGTGGAGAGGGGAGAGCTATAAATAGGGGGCAAGAATGTGCAAACTGGTCTAAATAACTATTTTTTGAAGTTAGCTAAGTTGATCTAGTTCTTAATCTTTAATTTATTTTATTTGTGTGGAGTTGTAATTAGATGGAATATTATTTGTCAACGCATATATAAAATTGCATACATTAATACAATAAAGCCTAACATGACGGTGAAGCTTTCACGATCCTTCCTCTCCCACGCTTGCATATTTCTTTTATATCTTCGATAATAAAAAAAGAAGGCATAATCGAGCATCACTTCTACATGGCACGTACTTCACTCGTTCGTATGTACCAATCATGTACTAATTAATTATTTTTATTAGTTTTATAAGTTTTTTTTCTAAATAAAAAAATAAATATTATACAAAGTAAAATAATAAAATTTCAAAATTTTATTTTTTAAAAATGTTGTTGTAGTGGACAAAATCCGCTTGATTGCCCAACTCAATTGTTCATGCTTGATTAATTAACCAACTCTAAATACTTGTGAGTAGTCAGCCTATCAATTAGACGGAACAATCCGCTTGGCCCAACTAAATATTCCCTCCGTCCCATGACAATTGTCCATGTTTCCTTATTGGGATGTCCCATTTAATTGTCCACTTACTTAAAGTGGAAAAGTTTTGCTCTCACAACTAATATAATATTAACCCCACTATCTCTTAAGGCCTTGGTTATTGTGTCAATTTCTTTTGTGGACAATTGTCATGGGACAGAGGGAGTATTAAAAAGTCATGTTTCTGTTGGGCCGACTGAATCCACAGTCGGCTAGGGGTCCATACAGTTAGTCAAAGAATTTAAATGAATCTCAATTAACCAAACGGGCGAAGCGAGGCAGCCGCGAGAAGTCTCCCCACATTCTCAACGACTATAGAGACAGATTAGGCTTTATGCGGAAAACCCTAGTCAGGTGGGTCGTCCTATATAAACTCCCGACGGCTACATCAAAAGACACGATCTCACTCACTCAAGCATTCACTCCACTTGCCAATTGAGTCCTCCTGTGAAACCCTCCACGCTCTCCATCAGTCGGCGTTTGTTCAACTTCAGTCAGACGGTGCCGCCTACCATCATCTCCACATTGCTCACTCTCACCACCATCACAATCGAAATTTATACTATATCTTTACTTATTCATTTTCCATTGTTTTGTTACCGCTTTCGACTACTTTATTTTTCGATTACTGACTTGAGCGTCCGAGGTCCTTTGGCCGACACCCCCACCGGTGTCCATCGAAGGGCTCTTGCGTTTGTTCTGATTGACAGGTTGCTAGTGCCTCCTCTTCAGTCGGGTCTGATCAATCGGATCGAACCTGTCGGATCCAACTCAATTATATATAGATTTACCCTCTACAACTATAAACCCTAATTTTCGATTTGTCAACCCTAGTTTACCTAATAAAATTGAAATCAAATGCTTAAAAAAATTAATATATCTCAAATGAATGATTGAATCCTAGAAAATAATTACAAAATTATCCTAATCATAATACTTCAAAATTTGTCGAAAAAAATGTATGGAGTTTTAAATTAATAAAATTGACATCTGTTACAATATCGGTACATGAAAATGGGCATACTTTTTATTTCCTACCATATTTATACATTCTCCTTTTTAAGAAGTACATTCCATAATAAAAATTACTCCCTTCGTTCCACTACGATTTTACCCTCGTGCACGATCGAGACATGAATGTGTTCTCGATCGACCCATGCATGTGTTCGATTGAGCCGTGCAATCCCTATTCATGTTTTCTCGACCGAGCTTGATAGCGTCGACGATTCGGATCTCCAGCGGATGGCGCGATTGGGGGTCGAACAAGGCGAAATTCTTCAGCAGACAGCGCGAATCAACGAAGACAGCTCGTCCAGGTTGAGTCGTTCCCCCACAGTGGCTCGAACGTCGGAATAAAGTGAGCAAAAACTTTCAATGAAGAGGTGGCGCGATCAGGGGTCAAACCGGGCAAAATTCTTCGGCAAACGGCACGAATCAACCATGGCAGCTCGAACGGTTTGAGTCATTCCCCTACGGTGGCTCGAATGACGGAATAAAGTGTGCACAAACTTCTGACGAAGAGGTTGCGCGATCAGGGATCGAACCAGACAAAATTCTTCGGCAGACGGCACGAATCAACGTCAACGGCTCAAACGGTTTGAGTCATTCTCTCAATGTGGCTCGACCAGCATAAGAGTGAACAAACTTCCGGCGAAGAGGTGGCGCGGTCAGGGGTCGAACCAGGCGATATTCTTTGGCACATTGTGAGAATGACCCAAACCCTTCAAGTGAGACCAAAAGAATTGAAAGAATCACTTTTAACACTTTGAAAATTGCATTTATAGTATTATACCCTTTAAAAATACTCAATCTACTCTAATAAATGGGACCATGTGAATCACCTAAACGCATCACCATAAAATCTTAAACAATGTGCCCAAAGTTTAAATCTATATATAATGGACGGAGGGAATATATTTTAAAATTTTGGTTGGTCGACGAGTTAAAATTGGTCTGAAATATTGATTTTTTTCATGATTTAATGTTGGTCGTTGAAATAAACATAACTACGATATATAATACAACCTCCAGTCCTCCACCCACAATTTTTAAACATTTTGACCTTTTAGGGCTTGTTTGGTTCGTTAGTTAAGCCATGATAAGAGTTTTTATCATGGGTTAGTTAGCTGTTTGGTATCATAGTTGGTAATCTTGGAAGCCCGTTTTAATTTTCGGGCCCGGTATAGTAATCTGGCCAAACACTGTAGCCTTCAATAAATATTATCGTGCCTTTTTGCTGCGATTATAATTGGGGGTTTGAACAGTAAACCTGTGATAGAAGCGAAATGACAATTATATCCTTCAATTTATGGATCAAAGGGGTGTTTAATTTTCTCGTCCAGAAATCAAAGAAAATTAGGGTTCTTGCCACTACAATCCCTCGATTTGGTAGAGAGGATACCTCCCCGTCCCACTCCCATCTCCCACTGAACACATCGCACCCATCGCCGCCCGCTTCGAAAACCCCATCCTCTCAGATTCCGGCGATGAACCGTTCAACGTCAGCCACATCATCAACGATGCATACCCGTGAAATCTCTCAACAACACTCTAGTCCACTCAGCAAGAAAAACAAAGAATCAAGCAGAGGCAGAAGGTGAGAGAGAGAGAAGTGGGAGTAGGGCAGTCGGTGCAGTAGAGATGAAGTAATTGCTGTAGAGATTGTTAAGATAGTGATAATCAAGATAGAGAGAGAGAGAATGTGTTTGGAACTCGGAAGAGAAGAGAGAAAGGAGAAATTGGGTTCTGCAGAAGTTGAGGTGGGCGGCGATGGAAAAGAGGAGAGATGGAGCCTGGAGGGGAAACAAGAAAGGGTTTCATCTATTTTGTCACTATTTACAAGGGTAGCTATGCAATTTCACAATTTTATCAAACACAAAATCTTGCATACCAAACACTCACATTAATTTCACAATTTTATCAAACACAAAATCTTGCATACCAAACACTCACATTAAAATTTCTTATCTTGACTTTATCTCACACATCAAGATAACTTTTCAAAATTTTATCTTATCATACCTTATCTCATCTATGCTACCAAACGGGGCCTTAGTTTATTTTGAACCTTTGTAAGTAATTGATTTTAAAATGAATTTTTGTTATATAGTCTTTTTTTTTAGGATACCATGAAGTATCTTACAAAAGAAATTAGTCTCACAATTTATTTTAAAATATATCATTACAAAGCCGCAAATCCATAAACATCAATTAAATATAGCTACAACTACGGGTAGATTGAGAAAAAAAACTATAATTACTAAATACTACTTTTATGAAAGCATTTCTCTAACCCCTCATCCACCATCTTTATGTCATATATCATTTTTCGTTTATTCATAATTTTAAAAGTCTTTTATTCAGGCAGTGTAACTCACGTAAAAAAATTACAATTATATATTTTAAACACCACTTTAATAATACGTACCACCAAACATTTTATATATTATCAACACAATACATTATACTTCGTTTTAATCCCTAAAGGGTCTAAAGATCACATACGGATGGAGTATTATTTTGACTTGGGGCTTTCGCTTATTCAAATACGTGCTAATCCATTTATGTTTTATTTTCTGAAGAAATATAATTAGTAGCAAAACTGGATGGCCTCTTAGCTACAGATTTAATAATGAATACATTAATTATCAGTATCTTTATTAAAATCTTTGCCATCTTCGTGTTGTGACCACAATATATTTATTTAATATTTCATCTTCTTCTCTTAAGATTGTTTCTGTTTCTTAGTTTGATTTAGAATTAGATCTCATCCTAGATTTTCTCGAGCTGTACATTATCTTGTAATTGATTCTAAATCTTATTCACATCAGCATAAACATTGCAAATATTGCCTTGTAGATTTTCTCATATTTAACTATTGTATCTAATTTTGTTCCTTGGCTGAGATATATTTCCTCCGTCTAACTCTAATTGTCTCTATTCCTTACTTCGCTCTAAGATTTACTCCCTCCGTCCCACCCTAATTATCTTTAATTCTTTATTGGGTTTGTCCTACATAATTGTCAACTTATCTAAAATAGAAAATTTATATTCTCACAACTAATATTATATAAAAATCAGGTGACTTAGCGCACCTGGCCACCGGGTTCCTCTATTTGAAGAGTAACCCGGGTTCGATCCCTTATGAGAGCGAATTGTTGGAGATATAAGGTGGGCTTAGAGAATTTCTGGGAGCGAATTGTTGGAGATATAAGGTGGGCTTGGAGAATTTCTAGGAGTTTGGGAGCTTGGCGTACTAACATCTAATCTAACAACTAACATTTGTCCGATCAATATATATATATATATATATATATATATATATATATATAGGGGTGAGTTCTTATGGGAGATAGTATCAATCTTGAGAACTAAGAACCAATCATATCACTCATTTTATAGAATCTAATGGTTGATATTAAATCTCAGATAATCTATTTACTGATTTAATGCTTTATTTCTATTTTAAAAGGTAGTTTAGGAAAGCAAAAAAAAGAAAAGATTATAGGTTCCAAGATTATCGTCACTTCTCAAAACTAATTATCCTCCTAATTAAAATTAATATTAAGCAAATTTCTATTCAAGATATGCGTAAATTTAAGTTGTAGATTGTCGTTATTGTATGAAGCGACATTATATTTGTTAAAAAGCATACTAATAAATCTAGAAAAGAGAATAAGCAATATTATATTTGTTAAAAAGCATACTTATAAATCTAAAAAGCATAATTATATGCATAAAAGGCATACTTAGATGTCTATATAATTATGAATTAAAAAAACATAATTATACGCATTAAAAAGCATACTTAGACATCTATATAAGCATAAATTAAAAAATAAAATTATTACATAATTATTAATTATTTTTATTTTATTAATTATTAATTATCTTTTATTTTAAATATTAAATATAAGCATGAATTAGAAAAAAGCATAATTATAGACATTAAAGAGCATACTTGGATATCTATATAAGCATGAATTAAAATTCATATGCTTTTTTTTTTTTTTTTCCCTTTTATATCAATTCATGTTTAATAAATCATGAATGACCGTGAATATTCGAATACAACTAAGAACTATTTTTATGCTTAAATAATCATGTCTACATGCTATCTTCCTATCTATTCATGCTTACTTACCTGTATATGAAAATTACAAAAAAGAATATAAAAGATATTGATAAAAATTCGAATGCAACTAAAATGTATTCCTATGCTTTAATAATTATGTTTATATGCTATTTTTCTTTCTATTGATGCTCAATAACCTATATATGAAATTTAAACCAAAAAAAAAAAAAAAAACCAGAGAGAATAACAAGACACCGGCCATTGTTAATAATAAACAAATTAAATTTTATATGTTATTATTATTATTATTATTATTATTATTATTATTATTATTATTATTATTATTATTATTATTATTATTATTATTATTATTATTTCAATTTTAATAAATCGTGAATGACCATGAATATAAAAATGCAAATAAGATCTATTTTTATGCTTAAATAATCATGTGTATATGCTATCTTCCTATTTATTCATGCTTAATAGCTTGTATATGAAAAATACAAAAAAGAACAATAAAACATTGATGAATATTAAAATGCAACTAATATATATTCTTATGCTTTAATAATCATGTTAATATGCTATCTTTCTTTTTATTTATGCTTAATGTCTATTTTGGCTAGAAGAAGAAGAATTTTACGCCGGCGCGAGAGAGGGAGAGATTAAACGTATGAGAGAAACATAATGAGATTCGGTTAATCCCATGAATTGTGGATTTTTTTTTAAAGATTACATTAATACCCTTTTCCCAAATAAAATATGTCTTATTTAATTAAATTCCATGAATAAATCATAACTACTAATCTATTGAAACGGAAGGTCTAGATTAGTTCCTAGTTCTCACGAACTAATATGGTTAGCATATGATCCAATCCCTATATATATATATATATATATATATATATATGATGGATCATATAGAAATAAGTCCTGATGTGAAAAAAAGAAATAAGATATGGACCATTGATCTTGATTTGATATGTTGCTGTAATTGATTTAAGCATGATTATAAGGTATCATAAGCATGACTAGGTTTAAGCATGAATTTGTACATTAAAAAGCATAATGGTGTTGTAAGCATAAATATATACTGATTTAAGCATGATTTTGTATAGTTTTAAGCATTTTTCGCATTTTAACACACAATGATTTATTTGCACACAAACCACTCCCTATATATATATATCACACGATTCGTGTGGGGCAGAAGGAGTAAGATTACAAGAGGTGAGTGTACACGTTAATTTTGTATAATGTAGTTGTGCAAATTGACATTATTTTTCCTTTTCCCCCATTTGCAAGAAAATAGGACACGAAACGAGGTGTAACTGCAGTCATCCATGACATCAGGTTATTCAAATAATAAGGATTATCTTGAAACTTGAACCTCCTTGCTTCTGATTAAATACAACTGTCCCATGAGCGAGCGAGCGAGCGAGAGAGAACATCTACGAGAGAGTTACTACAGCTATCTGTCAAGGAGAAGCTTCTTTTCGGTTCACAATGCTGTCTACTGCATTTCTGAAGTTACAATACATCTAGTGCCACTTTTCTATCATTTAAGAAACATAGTTTTTAAAATATATTCCAGGTGATTACTCCATATAAGTTTACAAATTACCTTCTTGGCAAAAGCTCGTGCATCGATAACCAACAACCATATCAAGCCTTGTTGCAAAGCTTTCTGATCTTCCTGTCATAATTCAACATAGCACTCACACTCTCCACCACCAGAATTATCTGCATAATGCATAAACATAAGCACATGTAAAACAAATGTCGAGGGGACTCAGAGGAGATACAAACTTACAAACCTCATTTTTTAATGATAGGTACTATGATGATGGAGATTAGAAAAATTCCTTGTAAAATACAAATTAGATTCAATAAATATAATGTTTCCCAGTTCATCCATTTAGCCACTCATAAATCACCAAAAGTGAAACGAATATATGCAATAATTGGCTAATAGGATCAACTTAACCCACCAGTCATATTATTTTTATAGGCTTATGCGAAAATACTCGTAAATTGTATACAATAACTATTGCATAAATTCATCCACGCCGATCAAGAGAAGAGACACGTGCAGAAGCACCTTCTTTCTCATGTTCAATGTTCAACAACTGATGCATGTCAATGATTATCAAGGAAGAAATTCGAAATGGAATAACCTGGAAACAAGCATATCCGATTGCAGTTGCAAAGTAAAAATTTGCATTTCCAGTGCCCTGCATCATAAACAAGTTGATAAGATAGCCAAGATACTTGACCTACTACCTGAGATGATATGTAATTCACAGGAACAGGTCATGCATATCTAAGCACACAGACACATACCCTCCAAATCCATAGATTGTGCATTACAGGGCTAAGAAGAGAGATCCCAACATATCCGCAGAAGAGGAAGAATGTAAATTGCATTTCTGCAATCGAATTGAATACTAATGTTAGTTCATGACAAGGAAGTTTGCAATCAAACCTACCTATTCAAACTGCATCGGGTAGGGGGGGCTAACCTGCTAACTCATTAACAAATAGCACCAGTAAACTCAAATACAAAGCTGAGTCCCCAACCTACATAAACCAGAATAAAATCAGGATATCAATGCATGTAACCAACAGCAAGACTCAGGTTAATTCTTGTCACTCATATAGTTCAGTGAAACATATTAATATAGAAAGCCTAAGCTATGTCTGTCACTTAAATCTAACGACCCTAGTCCAAACTTTTCCATCCTTAGTCAACTGATCCAAGAGTAACTTGTCACTTGCATACCTAGTCTTCCCCGAGCATGATAACTTGGAGAAAACGGAGAAATGAGCAGCTGAACCAGTTGAAGCTACAATTTATTAGTGTCTACCCCTCTATATATTCTTTTGACTATCTTCTACTTCAATTCATCATTAATCGATTCTTATAAAGAGAATATGTTAAAAACTGATCAAGTATTCTAAACAGGTGAAGAGCAGAATGCCAGTATGTTTGATCGGATGGCTTCAACTTCAGTAAATGTATCCCTCTCCAATCCAAATATCACTCTATTGATCATACAAATTCTGGCACTAGAAGGTTTTTCCAAGATGAACATCCAATATGTTTCACTTGCATCCATGTTGTGCAGCAAGTTTTAGATGAAAAGTGTAACCCATAACTCAATTAACGGACAGTTTTAGTATCATATATACATAGATGTATGTATTGGATTTGGATTTGGATTTATCATATGTTCTGACATAATTCTTTCTCAAAGAATCAAAGTTGCTAGTAGTAAAGTAATCAGTTAATTTTTTCAGTAGTAACAAAATATCTGATAATACTAAAATTAAATGTTGAAAAATAGTTGCAAAAGGACATTTGTTTCATAAAAGGAAGGGGAATAACAAACAGGGGATAAATAAACAAACTTCCCACCAGAAAAATGTAAGAATTCATATTTTGAATATTAGATAATACAGGAAGACTCACCGAAGGATAAGATTTTAGCATTGAAGAGACTGCCATGTAAAGAAAGGCCAGAAAACACGGCCTGTGGTTTAGCCGTATAGCTAGAGGCAATATCATGAACAGGATGTTGACATGAAAAACTATCAGGAAAAAATTCCTGAAAAAGTCGAATACTTCTGCAAAGAGGTACCTGTGGTAAAAATGCAAATGTTGTATCAGCTGGGAACAAAACGGCCAAGTAATATGTCAATCAACGGCCAAGTAATATGCAATTGACAAACAACAAACTCACCATAAGACACCTATATTGGGGGACAAATCCTCAATTGCAAGGATAAATCCATAGGCCCTGCAAAATGGTACCAGGAGCAATGAATGAAGCTCAAGAAAAAATATTGGCAATCCATAGCAAATACTAGTTCTTAAGAGGAAAACAATGAAGAAAAGACAGGATAAGCATAGCCATAACAGTATATAACAAAATTCTACAGCTTCTTTATAGCTATAGTTCCCGAGGTAACAAAAACTGTTAAATTCACAATTGGAGTACCCTTATATCAGATGACAATGAAGGTAGAGACATCAATACAACAGAACATAATCAATTACTCTATACTTCCAACTCCAGTTAGGTGAGAGTTCAGGTAAAAATAACAAGTTGAAAATCCTAATCCTTGTTCCCCTGAAAGAGTTGAGCAAATATGAAAGTTTCCAGAGCATATCAGAAAATGCATGAGCCACAACAGATACTTTTATTAAAGATCAAGGGCATAAACGATAATGGTATTGCCACAAAATATTTTACCTCTTATACATTGCCGCGAGCCCGCCATACTCTTTCATAGAGATGGCACACATAATTAGCACATAGGAAGTCCATATAGATGCCCACAAGAAGAACATAATGACTCTCCGCCAGGAGAAACTTGTTTTAGAGAATTTATCACTCGATGATTTGAGCTCAAGTTGGTCAATTGATCTCTCTGTTCCAACTTTTAAATTGCTCTGCCCAAACAGTTTTTTTGGTGGAGCGTCCAGACCATAACCCAACAAAAAAACTACCTGTATTTGGAAAATAGTTTTAATGTTCAATCTCACCTGTGTGTGTGCTTTAAAAGTACTAATGAGCAGAAAACAATTTTTGCACCAAGTCATACCGGAATCACGAGAACTATGGGATAAAGAGACAAATGTGATGCAATGACCCACCCAAAAGCTGCCAATGGAGCTATTCCTGCATATTTTAAACGCAAAGAAAGAATTCTGCATAAGGTCAAAATGCATAGTAGTATTTAAGTTTAGCTTTTATGTTTATCCTTCAGGACCACTAGCTAAAATAAAGTTCACTAGAACAACAACTACCAATTTGACATATTTAAAGTGAAACTCGGCACCAAATTAAAGGGTTATAAAGTATAACTTGTTCAAGCCTTACCCCAAACTACATATGACAGACATCGGAATGTTCATTTTCATGTAAACCTTAAGGACCATAAGTTTACTAAAATATTAAAGATGTCAGACAGGGTTATTTGATACCATAAAAGTGATAAGGCCATGTGAATAGGTACAAGTAAATGGTTATTATGGCAAAATAACTTGGCATGCCAAATATTACATTTCCTATAAGCATGAGGCAAGCCAGCAGAACTATGCGATTAATCACCAGGAAGCATTTACAAGGAAAAGACATTCCCAATGTGTAACAAGCTGAACCACATTTCTATCTCAAAATCTTGAAAGAAATAGGGAAAATAATGTGTAGAAGTTTTAAGTTCCAGAATTTAGATTGTGATTGCATAGAGAAGGGTTGTTCGCTTCATACCTGCAGATGCTCCATAAAGAGCTACGATGACAAACATGTTTTCTATAGGTGATGTATTAAAACCAATACAAGACACAATAGTGAAAGGGTTCCACAAATAAACAAGGGCGGCAACATCACCAGACGGCACAACCTCTAGAAACAAAATAAAAAGCAACATATCAGTTTCTGAACGTGTTATTAAGAAAACTTCGAAACCAATGATAGCAAATGGCAAAAAAGATCAGTATTAATTACCATCGGCTTTGAACAGCTTATCAAGGCCTAATGATTCCCAATTGTGAAGATGTGCTCTTACAAGACGACGTCCAGTTGCACGGATAAGAATCGCACTAACAAAATCTGCAACCACAAAAACCAGACTATATCCAAATGTGTGTTGATTTTCTACAGTGTTAAATGATACACACACAAAAACTGAAAAAAGACAAAGAGAATCCATGAGGATAACAAGCTGGGCAGAAAAGGGATGTACTTGAAAGAAAATAAGGCTATAAGTTTTCCAATAAATGATCTAGTAGTTGCCATAAATTATCTCTCAAACATATTGAATGAAAATTGAGGAATATCCCCAAATATACCAAATTTTTAGGAATCGAATAATAGGTGCCAATCAATGTGCATGTTCATGATGGATGCTGCATAGTCTAATAAGAAAAATGTAACAATGTCACAGGACTTCGATAAAAAAGAACCATTCCAACTGTTTTTTGAAGCTTCATCAGCCTCGAGTGTAAGAGAGATTAACTAAGTACTTGATTCCCCTGAAACTGTTAGGAATAAAATTTAGTTCTTAGGACCCCTTCCAACTCACACTTCAAGGAGCAGATCCATAAACAAGGATTCTTAGGCTAGAAACCATTTAAAATTAGACAGGAAATTTCATTGTGAGTTACACGGAACCAGCTCCCCATATAATAGGTATGATTATATGGGATCAAAGGATCCGCTCAAAAAAGGCACTACACTTGCAAAATATTTGAAAGACATGTAGTCGCTTGCCACCATGTTTACATTCAACATACAACCAATTTCAAATACTTCTTTTCGATAAGTTAATTTAAATACTTTAATCACCCAACATGTAAAAAATGTTAAAAACGAAACCAGTTTGATAAAATAGTAGCATTTTTAGTAATTTTGAAAGAATTGGAATGTACAGATTACATCATTACAACCATGTGTGCGCCACAACAAAAATGAATTATAGAGCCGACCGAGAGTCACTGAGCAAAGAGGAAGAGAATTGATATGAAGCTAATACCTGCATAATAGATCAGATTGTCCTCCGATTCTGCATTTTGCAATTCAAGAATCACCAAAGTCACGTAACATTGATGATCAAGCGGAGCACGAAGTTATTTGAATTTTTTTTCGATAAGAGATAAAAGATTACTTTTTAGCAGCAAGAGGCCCAAGAACGGAGAGCAACAAAGGCGACCCATGGTACATTGACCCTGCTTATGACAACCATAAACAATTTCTAATCACCACGAATTTCCACCTCAAGAAAACCAAAGATACGAAGAAACGAAGTTCAAAAACGGCTGTAAGCACTAACGTAGTGAGTTAACACAAACCAGAATAAGGCGACATTGACAATTGCTTGAGCCAGTAGCCTTCCGCCACTACAATGACACAAACAAATTCAAAATCAGTGAAGACGAGCACATCATAAAATATGCATTAACCAATAGAATATACAGACATCTAAAATATGGTTGAGAGATGGTAAGAGAGGAAAATTACGACGGCGGAGGCTGGTGAGTGGAGTGGAGACTTCGGGGCGTGAAGAGAGATTGAGATATTCAGAGAAATAACTGAAAATCAGTCTGATTAGAACTGAAGCTGTCGCCCATTTCCAAAACCCTAATTCCATTCTCTTACTTCCAATTTTGCTTCTGTCCCCCATTCAAGGGTTCTTGCCAAAGCTTCAGCTTTCCTTCAGATCGGACTCGGCAACAGGGGAGAGAGTGTCAGTCGTGATTTGTTTAAGCTTAGTTTTCTGTTATTGCGTGTGAAATTCTAAATAGCGCTACTCCCTCTAGAATGACCCTTGCAGCAATGTTTTAAAACCCGAACCGAAGGTTGAACTGACGAGGCTTCGATTTATGGTTTTTTCGGTTGAACCGTAATTCAACCGGCTAAAATTGAAAATAATCGGAAAAAACCACGAACAGAAATTATGAACTATTCATGGTTCGACCGATTCAACCGGTGGTTCGGTTCGGTTTTTAAAACAGTGTCGTACAGAGTTTAGTTTTCACCCTCTTGAATAAGTTTCAATTACTACAAATTTACACAAGTTTAATAATCTACTTCATTCTTCCTCTATGAACGAATAATGGACACTTTTACTATATTAATATGTTCTCCATTTAATGATTTTTTTATTTAAAACATATGTTTCATAATCACTTTAAAACTTGAGTTAATACACTTAGTAATATATTAAATTACTCATTTTGCTATAATGAAATCAATAATTATCCACAAACTTAAAAAACATAAATTTAAACCACTTTTGACATGAATAGACATAAATACCCTAACTTTATACTTAGTCAATATCACTATTTCTTTATGTTAGTACTAGGGGTGAAAACGGATCGGATACGGTCGGATAGTGCTATTCCCGTATCCTATCCCATATTTTTTTCTCGGATTCGGAATCGGATACGGGAAAGCCAGATCCGAATACGAATTCGGAATATTCGGGATACGGACACGGGACGGATATAGGACGAATACGGACCGGATTCGAATAATATAATCGGATAATATGTTTCATACAAAAATTGTCTGATATGTGGACTTATTTATGTATTTAATAACTCGATATGTGTACTTATATATTAAGTTTACTTATAAAAGTTGTGCCCAAAAAAAATTCAACACATGAGATAAAATTAGTGTAATAAGATTATTCTTGAATTTATTAAATAAAATTGCAGCTATTAAAAAGTATATGCTACATATTATATATTATGATAGAAAAGAATCATAATTAGATGGTAATGCATGTTTTTATTGTGTTTTATGTAATATATATAAAACTAAGAAAAATTAATGCAATGTTTGTTGTAGACAAGTTGGTTATGTTTTTTGTCTTTCATCCGGGAGGTCAAGGGTTCAATCCCCCATCCATGCAAAATTAATGTTTTACTATATAAAATAATGTATATTAAAAAATAATTGGAAAAATTCAAAATAAAAAAAAAAATAATTTTTTTTTTTGAAAAATCCGGATATCCGGATTTGTAATCCGGGTAGTATCCGAAAAAATACGGGAAAACTTCGGATACGGGCGGATATTAGCTAATCCGAATCCGAATCCGAACTCAACTATCCGGATTCGAATCCGGATCCGATCGGATACTAATTTTTTTACCCGAATTCGAATCCGACCGGATTCGGCTCCGGATCGGGCGGGAAATATCCGTCCCGTTTTCACCCCTAGTTAGTACACTCTCTCCATTCTCATCACACGACTTTCTTTTCTCTTTGTTTCTTTCTTTCTTCTCTCTGCTCTCTCTCTCCCTCCCCCCCTACACGACACGGAGGTGGGAAGAGGCCGTCGAGGTAGGAAGCAGCGCGGAGGGCGGAGGAATCCCTCACCGACATGCTCAGTTTCTCGTGTGATGGATCGCTTGCTGCTCGGATTAATCGCGAATAATCTGGAATTCAAATGAATCGAAAATTGATTAGTGATTTGAATCCATACCAAATTTTGAAATAGATGAAAGTACCTTGGGATGAAGAATTGAAGGAATTTTTGCAATGGAGAATGGCGCCTTGAATTCCGTCGCTCTGTTGTTCCAGCAAGGAATTGTCTCTCCGGCGGATCAACGACGACGCAACCCCTACCGTCGCGGTGGCTGAAGCCGACCAACTCTTTACTAAATTCCGCGTCACGATCTTAAAGTTGTCAATCCTACTCCCCTCGGAAAACTTCCTCGGGGGCAAGTTCACCGGCGCAGTGACCGGAGAAGACGACGGTGTCACGGAATCAGACGATCTCACCTTGCTTGACACCTTCGTGTAGAAAGGCTTAATCAGTTTCAGATACTTAGGCACGGATTTCTCAGTTGACGACTGTAATAGCTCGACTTTCTTAATATATATTCCCTCCGTCTTTTCCTAAGTGACCCCTTTTATATTCATATGTGAGGTATATAATAATAAAAGAGGTCACTTAGGAAGAGACGAAGGGTATATAATAATAAAAGAGGACACTTAGGAAGAGACGGAGGGAATATTATGCAAGAAAATTCAAAACTTTTAAAGTTTCAATCTTTAGTCGAATATATAGAAGGACTACTTGTTTATGTGAAATTGCAATTTTATTTGCAAATTAGAGATAATATATTATATCTCGTGATATTAAATCGCGTAATAAAACAATCACATTTCGTATTTTATTAGAATTGTTATATATAACCACTAAAACGGTTAATTATAAAATCTATAGTTACTCTCAATGAATATATAGAATAAATGGGTCAATATAATGTTTAAAGGCCAGTGGGCCAAGCTCATCGTTCAATAAATAAAAGTCCAACACATTTTATGATTAAAAGGCCCAAATAAAATCACACGGAGTATAATAATTTACAATAAAAGAAAGGAAAACAAGAAAAGAAATAAAAGATTAAGCAGCAGCAGCTGAGCGGCGGTAGTAGGCAACATGATTCCACCAAATGTGGATTTACACCTCCAAATAGTAGAAGAAGTATGACCTTCACAACCAACTCTTGACTTCAATTCCATCTCTCACAACTGCAACCTTTAAACCATCACAAATACCTTCTTCACTTCTGTTTCCTCCCTGCACAAAACCAAAACACCACATAGGGAAAAATGAGCTAAGGCAAAAGAAGAAGAAGAAAAGAAAAGGAGACTGAAGCCACGCAGCAGCGTAAAGGAAACGGGAGGAAGAAGGAGTCTTGCAGTCACCCGTTCTTCAACCCATACCCCCTTACCACTTCCTAACACCAACAGTAAGCACTATAATCCCAAATACTCCAGAAAATACGCAAGCATGCTAGACTCAATATTGATTACTTAATAAAACATGCTAGGTTTGAATCTTGTAGTTAATAAAGCTTAACCTTGAGTAATCAAGAATTTGTATTCCTTATACGCACATAAACTTTGAACCTTCAATACATAAGTATACAAACCTGAAGTTGTAGTAAACATACCCTAAAAGCCAATGCATATATATATACTTCTATTTAAACAAAAGTGCAACTATGAACCTACAACTTAACAAAATACATATAGCATGAAGTAAAGCTAGGAATTAAGAAAGGTAAAAGAATGTAAAACTTACTTGTGAATGGGAAATGGGATAGAGCCCCTTTGTCTGTCGGGGTTGCCGAACGACAGAGATCCGGTTATCGAATCCCGGTGGCTCGGCGGACCGCGGTGGCGAAGAGGGCAGAGGAGGCGCCTCTGCCCTGCTACGGTCTTGATGACGGCGAGCGTGGTTGAGTTCAGCCGCAGCGGCGGGAGCTACGGACGCGAGGGAGAGGACGAAGGGACAACTACCCTGCTGCAGCAGCGACGGCGGCGCCCGTTGGACCTGACAGCAAGCAACGACAACGGCGATGGCGCACGGCGGTGGCGCTGGTGGTGGATTTCCAGCGGTGGCTACGGCTGTGAGCGATGGCGAGCGTGGTGGATTTCCAGCGTCGACGGCGCACGGCGGTGGCGCTGGTGGCGGCTCCCCAACGAAGGCGGCGACGGCTGTGGTTGGACGCGACGACGGTGAGCTTGAGCTCAGCGAACGGCGGTGAGTCGACGGTGATTCCACCGGAAATTAGAAGGAGAGAAGAAGGTGGTTGAAGTGAATCGATTGGAAGCTAGGGCTTTCGATTCGGCTGGGAGAAATTGAAGAAAGAGACGGATGGGGGAACACCACGCTCTGCAACGACATAGTGCTCAAGTTCTGAGTCTTCACGGTATTGAACGCATCGTTAAGTCCCATGAGGAACTCGAAGATCCGTTCCTTCTCAGTCTTCTCGGTGACGAGTTTGGACACACCACTCGTGCACTTTCCACACGTGCATTTCGGAGGCGCTGACGCAGCATCAATGTCATCCCAAATTCCCTTCAACTTAGTGTAATAAGCTGAAGCTGACATTTTGTCTTGACGAGTAAGAGTGAGACTCCTCTTGAGATCATACGCTTTCAGAGCGCTCTCCTTCCCGAATCTCTCTTTGAGATCCTAACATATTTCACGTGTTGTTTTTGTGTGTTTTACGCTGCTGCGAATCTCCTTGTCCATGGCCACAACTAACCATGCCTTGACCATCGCATTGCAGCGCCTCCACAATGCCAATTCAGTCGCGCCTTCCTTCGGTTCCGGCAAGGATCCATCGACGAAGCCAATTTATTCTTTGCAAGGAGACAGTTGCTCGTCTCCTCAGCCCAATCTTCGTAGTTCCCATCGCTAAGGAGATCAATAACAAATACATGGCTTGGGTTATCGGACGAGCCAATGTAATTTGGTGACATTTATTAGAGTTATATATATTTTTATATTATGTATATGGCCCGTCGTCATTTATTAGAACTAGGCTTTACTTTGCATTACTTACGCTTGGTTTTAGTGTTTATATATACTGCTTCCTTTCATTCAATAAATCAAGATTAGTTTTTATCTTCACCTTTACATCTTATACGGTATCAGGAGACTTTTAAGGTTAAAACCCTAATTGATCCTCTACCACCTTCTGCTGCAGCCGCTGCTCCTATCAGCTGTCATCATGACTTCTGATTCCAGCCAAACCCCACGCCCGTAAATCTCAACTCCACCGTTCAAGCTCCTCTAATACTCACCAGTAGTTACTACACTTCTAGGAAATTTCAGTTCCAAACCCTTCTCACATGCTATGATCTCATCGGCTATGTCGATGGCTCAAAGCCATGTTCGTTCGCCACCATCGCTAATGCTACGGCCCCACTGTTGAGGGTTTCGTTGCGGCTGCCACCAGGTATGCGAATCCAGCCTTTGCCTTTTGGGTTCGTCAAGACCTGTTAATCCTTGGTGCGATCATCGCTACGATCTCTCCGTCACTCATACCGTTCATCGATTCGGCGAAGACATCTCGTGAGGCATGGCTCACTCTTGCCACTACCTATGGAAAACCATCTCGAGGTCGTATACTAGCTCTCAAAAATCGCCTACATAATCCCATTAAGGGCTCCAGGTCAATTACCGATTTCTTGCAAGAAATCAAAGATGTCGTTGATGAACTCGCGCTCATTAGCGTTGCTATTGATGGTGAGGATCTCGTTCTCAAGATCCTCAATGGTCTCGATGACTCCTACCGCGAAATATCTGGTGCCATCCAAGCTCGGGAGCATCCCATAGGTTTTCACGAGCTTCATGAGAAGCTCCTCAGCACTGAAGCGTAGTTGGAATCTCGTATCTCGCATTCGACACCGTCTCCAGCGACTGCCTCATATTCTGCGGCTCCTTCTCAGTGGCACACTGTTACTGCCTCCAAACAGAAGCAATCCAACGCCTCTCATCCTCTGAACAACGTTAATCAGCCTCGTGGCTCCAATTCGTCTTCGCGCCCTTATCTAGGCAAATGTCAGTTTTACGGAGATGTGGGACATTCTGCTCGTCACTGTCCGACTTTCACACACACAGCTACTCGCTCAGAGCCCAACCGAGCAGCGTATTCCTCTCCCTCTGCTCATGTGGCAACTGCATCTCCGGCATCATCTGAGTGGCTCCTTGATTCCGGTGCTTCTCACCATATTACCACTGACCTTGCGAATCTCTCCCTTCATCAACCATACATGGGACTTGATTCGGTGCTCATTGGTAACGGTAAAAATCTATCCATTGCACACACCGGTGTGTTATCGCTTCCGCAATCTGGATCTCTCATGTTCTGAATATGTCTCGCAATCTGATTTTTGTATCATGCTTGTGTGCTGAAAATGATTTTGATATTTTTTTCTCATCGTCTGGTTTTCAGGTGAAGGCCAGATCAGCGGACGGGGGACGTTCATCTTCGGGGTTAACATGTTAATGGGCTTTACCATTGGCCTTCATCATCAACCAACATTCATGTCACACTTACGTCCCTTAAGCAGTCATTCTCCACCTGGCACGCTCTTCTTGGTCATCCCTCTTCTAGGATTTTAGATCATGTTATTTCAGTGCATAGCTTAGGTACTTTGAAACCTTCCCATTTTTCTTGTAATTAGTGCAAATGTGTTCAAAGCCACAAACTGCCATTTTATAAGTCATCAATAAAATTAACTTCTCCTTTAGAGGTTGTGTTCTCTAATGTTTGGAGCTCTCATGTGTTGTCACATGATGGTTACAAATATTATGTCTTATTTGTTGATCACTACTCTCGTTATGTTTGGCTTTATCCGCTACGACGTAAATCTGATGCGTTGCCTACCTTTGTTGCGTTTCAAGCCTTAGTTGAAAACTATCTAAAACGCAAAACCATAACCCTATACACAGACAATGGTGGTGAGTTTGTCGCTCTTCGCTCTCACCTCACTAAACATGGCATTACACATCTCACAACTCCCCCACATACTCGTGAACACAATGGATTCTTTGAACGTCGTCATCGTCACATTGTTGACACTACACACTAGCCCTTCTTCATCTCGCAAATATGCCCCTTACCTACTGGCCCTGTTGGGAATTGTTAAGGATTCACGTGTTAAGGGGTAACCTTACTGGGACACTTAATAAGATTATTTAATGTATTTTGATTCGATCCCAAAACCCTCTGTGTTAATCCTATTCCCAAGCAACCCTATTTGATTAACATGATATGATAGAAAATTTTCAAGCTTACAATGTTAGGAAAGCTTATTTTATTTTTAGTCGCTTTAGGACTAGCTTACAAGTTTCCAGCGAATCGAGAAGGCCTGTCGCTTTGAGTGTGTTTCAAAGCTGAAGCGAGTCCAGTAGACAAAGCTGAAGCAAGTCTACCCGACAAAGCTAAAGCGAGTCCACCCGATAGAGCGAAGCGACCACGATGCAAAGCTTGAAAGCGACAGTTCAACTACCATCCTTGTTCAAACTTCAGTTTGAACTCAGTCAAGTGAAGATCAACCGCCATTAATGTAGATCTCCACGTGGCGAGTGAGGATTGGACACGAAAGTTGACTCGGAGGACTGACAAGCAGCCGCTAGCCCTAGGCCAGTTACTATTAAACTTGGCTTTTAGCCATTTTGGGAAAGAAGACAAAGCCGCCCCACTGAAAAGCTGCCGGTCAAACCAAGTACTGTCGAGTGTGAAGAGACAAAGCCACCAACTTTCAAACGGCTTCATCTTGTCTCTACCACTATAAATAAGAGCATGTAGAATCGGAACACATAACACTTCCACAAATTTCAAGCGCTCAAATTTGCAAGTACTCACGAGTTCAAAGCATACTTTCTCACGAGTTCTTTAAGAAGTGTTCCAAGCTTTTAGCATCATCAAAAGCTTGATTCTGCAACCTTGCTTCACACTAGATCCTAGGCCCATATACTTATCCAAAGCCTAGACGAAGAATCTTAGCCTTTACTACACTGTAAAGGATTCTTCAATTAGAGTGTGTTCTACACAAAACCTACCCAAAAACCTTGTCCAGTGTTGTCAAGAGTGTTTGCTAGTGTTGTGTGTTATGTTGTAAGATCCAAGGTCTTGCTTTCATCGATTGCGTAAACCTCGATAGTAAGGTTGTTGTTGTGTGTTGTAGGGATTAAAGCTTGCACCTTCATCAATTGTGTGAAACTCGATTCATACTCTAGGTTTTTTGGAGAACTCGTAATCTCTGAAATTTCTTGAGTGAAGAGAAACTGTTCCGGAGTTGGAACAAAGTGAACGCAGGAGTTTTATCTCCGAACCACTCTAAATCCCTTATGTCGTATCTCTCTATCCCTTACTATTTTCATTTCAAGTTTACTCGCTTTAATTATCATATTTGCACGAGCACGTAAACATACCTAACTTGGGATTTTAAATACTTAAGAAAGATATAGCTCACCAAATTCCGCATTTCAGCAAGTTAGTCTCTCTAGAGATCAAGGTCTCTGGAAAGCTTGACTGTAGATCTAGCCTCTGCTTTGGTCTTAAGTTTCGAGTTGCTCACTTTGCTCACTCTGACACAAGCTTGAAAAAGAAGTTAAAAATTTCTAACACACGTATTCACCCCCCCCCCCCCCTACGTGTGTTCCTGCTTGTAAACCAGGACCAACAAGCCCTTTGCCATAGCCACAACCACTTATTTCGTCAATCGTCTACCAAAAGTCAATCTTGATATGCGGTCGGCCTTTGAAACCATCTTTTCTCGGCCACCCAATATCATGAAGCTTCGTGTATTTGGTTGTCAATGTTATCCTTGGCCCCGACCTTACTCCACACATAACCTCTCCGACCACTCTTGTCCTTGTGTCTTTGTGGGATATTCTTTAACACAAAGTGCATATCTATGTCTTGATCTCTCCATCAACAAACTATACACATCTCGTCATGTTACGTTTTTTGAAGATGTCTTTCCCTTTCGTATCTATTCCACGTCTACCATTCACGTCAAGTCATCCTCCCCTGCTCACTCTGAAATTATGCCCCCCCCCCCCCCCCCCCCTGTTTCTGTGCCACAACCTACGCCCGAGCTTCGTTCATCCCCTGAACGTCCACCTTCACGAGCGCCTGCTTCGTTTCATCCTATGCGTACCAGAGCTCGCAACAATATACGCAAACCTAATCCGAGGTATGGTTTGTTAACTACTGTTGCATCTGATGTTGAGCCTACCACTGTGTCACAAGCTCTTTCAGATTCTAGATGGCGCGAGGCTATGTCTGCTGAGTTTTCTGTCTCCTTAACAATGGCATTTGGGATGTTGTGTCTCCTGATGTATCATCTAATGTTATTGGTTGCAAAAGGGTATTTCGCATTAGCGTAAGCCGGATGGTTCTGTTGACAAGTTCAAAGCGCGTCTTGTTGCAAAAGGGTTTTCATCAACGCCAGGGCATTGACTACACCGCAACATACAACCCGGTTGTTAAGCATGCTACTGTTCGTGTTTTGATTTGCTTGGCTGTAGCTCACAACAGGCCTCTTCGTCAATTTGATGTAAACAATGCGTTCTTGTATGGGACTCTAACGGATGATGTTTATATGGCTCAGCCTCTGGGTTTCTCTGACAAGTACTTTCCGTCATATATTTGCAAGCTTCGCAAATCTATCTATGGCTTGAAGCAGGCGCCTATGACGTGGTACATGGCGCTACATGCATCTCTTGGAGATATGGGGTTTCGTTCCACACACTCAGATGCCTCTCTCTTTGTTTATAGTCGTGATGGAATTTTAGCATACTTTCTGGTGTATGTTGATGATCTTATTCTCACTGGAAAAAATTATGAGTTTCTTGAACAGGTTGCAGTCAATCTTGCATCGAGATTCTCGCTCAAAGATCTCGGCCCTCTCTCGTATTTTCTTGGCATGGAGGTAATTCATTCGGCGTTGAACTGCATCCTCTCCCAACGTAAATATTTCATGGAGGTGCTTGCCAAGTTCAACATGCTCGACTGCAAGCCGGTTCAAACTCCCTTATCCACGTCTATTTCTCTCTGTGTTAATGATGGCTCACCTCCTACAGATTCTTCTGTCTATCGCACTGGTATGGGAAGTCTCCAATATCTCCTCTTTACACGTCCAGACATTGCCTATGTTGTCAACAAATTATCACAATTTATGCATGCGCCGTCTAAAACTCACTGTGGTGTTGTCAAGCATTTGCTACGCTATCTGAATGGTACTCGGCATCTTAGGATCAACTTTCATTGTTCATTTCCTCTTACTCTTCACTACTTCAGAGATGCTGACTGGGCTGGTGATGTAGATGATCGTATGTCATCTGGGGCCTACATCACGTTTCTAGGCTCTAATCCCATTTCTTGGTGCTCTCGTAAGCAACGTTCAGTTGCTCGCTTTTCCACCAAAGCTGAGTATCGTGCTATTGCTACTGCTTCTTCAGAAGTTCATTGGCTTCACTCGCTACTGTCTGAGCTACAATTTCCGACGTTTGGATCGTTGGTCATTTACTCACATAACATTGGTGCTACTTATCTTTGTGCAAATCCGGTTTTTCATTCTAGAATGAAACACATTGCAACTGACTATCACTTTGTTCGGGAGTTAATTCAATCTGCTCACATTAGAGTTGCACATGTTAACTTGGCCGATCAACTAGCTGACGCACTCACTAAGGCTCTGCCTTGTGCTCGTCTTCATCTTCACTTGCTCATGTCCAAGATTGGCTTTACTTGAGAAACGTCATCTTGAGGGGGCGTATTAGAGTTATATATAATTTTATATTATGTATATGGGCCTGTGGTCATTTATTAGAACTAGGCTTTACTTTGCATTACATACTCTAGGTTTTAGTGTGTATATATACTGCTTCCTTTCATTCAATAAATCAAGATTAGTTTTTATCTTCACCTCTACATCTTATAACATCATGTCAACAGCGGCCCCGATCTTAGCACCGTCGTCATCTTTCGCCATTGATGTGAGAAGAGTATAAGAATGAAAAAGTGCAGAAGCTTAACAACCTAGAAACTTGTCTTGCTCTGGTGCCATGAAGAAAGCAACAGAGAACAAGAAGTTTGAGGCGCTCAAATTGTTGTTTTGTATTCTTGAAAATACGATGACTAATTCCTAATATATACAAGAATGACAGCTACAACTAGGGTTTACAAAACTAGAGTTTTACAAGGAAATAATATCCGAAAATAATTTAAAAATAATCCTGTATCTTAATAAGTTGTAGACAAACAAAAATAAATAATCAATTATAGATCAAGAAACAATCAACCGTTCTCGAAAATAATGCATACATGTATTAAAGATTAAAAATAATGGTATTTATATATATCCCAAAATAAATTTCCATAATAATTATTAAATAATAATATATAATAAATAATTCCTTCATGCAATTTACCCACATATGCAGCAAAGCAGAAGTCTTCAACCATAAATAGCCTAACACAAATAATTTATTATATTGCATACGCCATGCAATAACAAGTACTCCCTCCGTCCCAGCTGACTTGACCACATTTCTAAATCGGGATGTCCAAGCCAACTTGGCCACTTTTCTTTTTGAGTCCAACATTTCACTTTCACTATTTAACATATATAAATGAGAGAATGGTAAAAAAATACTCACTTTTATAAGTTGTACTTCTATACCCACTTTTTAAAACATATAACTCTTATACCCATTTTCTATTGAAAAGTCACAAATACCCTTACTGTTGGGCCCACTTATCTAATAAAACAAAAAAACAATTCAATAAAAACAAAAGTGAAGAATATTTGTTTGTGGGGCCCACTCAAAATAAATCCTAAATTCAATATTCCATCTACACCGCCCTCCCCTATCTCTCTCTCTCCTTTCTCGCGAAATTATGCACTTTCCAGTCGTGTATTGAGAAAATTAACCCCCCTCCCCCCTCGAAATTTTTATACCGTTATCGTTGCCGTCGCTAAGGGATGGCAATGGATCGAGGACTCAGTCCAAATCCGAAGGTCCAGATCATTTTTTTGGATTTGGGTCTTCAAATTTTAGACCCAAAGGATCTGGACTAGATCCGGATCTTTAACAAAATTTTAGATCCTGATCCGGCCTAGATCTGACCCGAAGATCCGTTTGAATATATAAAACATATTTTATTTATTATATATAAATATATGAAATAATATACTCCCTCTGGCTCAAGATTCGTGACACGTTTATTTTCAGCATTTGTGGCAAGCGTTTTCGAGCGTCTTAATGATGAGTTTCAAAATATCTTTTTAAGGAATTTTTTCTTTTACGGGATACCTTGTAGTATCCCATAAAACAAAATTTTCCTTAAAAAGATATTTTGAAACTCATCATCAAGACGCTCGAAAACGCTTGCCACAAATGCTGAAAATAAATGTGTCACGAATCTTGAGCCAGAGGGAGTATATTATATTATTATTTTTATTTTGTAAGCTGTAATCCTATATTATATTACTAATCGCTATTGATAGGGACCAATATCAGTCTGGCCACGTGGCATCTTTCGGCGCTGACTGGACCTGCACTCTAGGAGCCTCAGATACCGTGTCTAGTACAGATGCCCCACCTAGCGCAGAAGCTGCGATGCTTTATATGGATCCACTTCGTTGCGAGGCTATCCTGGGCCTGCAGGCATCTGCCCATACTTAGGGATCTGCCAAACACACACAATTCGCATGACTCTACGTACCCTAGGGTGAGGACCACTAAATTAATGACGAAGGGAATCTTGTCCCCCAAAAAATTCCTTTCCTGTCCTTCCCATACACGTACCTTCACTTTTTCACCCCTTTCTACTCCTATAAATATAGAGTGATCTCACCACTTCAAGAACAACTTTTCAACACTTTCCTTACTATTCCATTCACGCTCTCCTTAGAGTTTCTTCGTGCTCTCTCGAACCAGAGCAGTGGAGTTCCTTCCCAAAGGAACTTCCTTCGTTATTTCTTCCATCTTCATCTCGTGGGCGCAAAACACTCTCAAACCACGTAATCTAAAGGTATAATTCCTGTTACCAAGTGAGGACGAGTGCGAGAGCGCCTTGCGTTTTCTACTCCATCCTCTTTTCCTTTTTTTCTCCTTCCTGGATGAGCTCTGTTCTTCATGGATTCGGTCGGATCGATAGTTCAGACGCCTTGCGTTTGACCTCTATCTTGATCCCCTTTTACATGGAAAAGAGGTGTTTTATGGAAGTTGAGCTACTAAGACCGATATTCCGCACGGGTCTCTTTTATATCTCCATTTATGGTCATTTGTATATGAATTCTCTTTGCTAATCTATAAACATGATGAATAATTGTATAATTGTTGTTAATCTTCGACCCGGATCTAACAACTGGCGCCGTCTGTGGGAATACTTGAGTTTAAGACGTCGATCTCTTCTGTGTAATTGGAGTTTTAGTTCGTCATCATAATGTTGTTAATGATTGTCTTTGTTATTTCCTTACGCAAAAAATATCCGAGAAATTGACGCTAGAATGAGTGGATATAATGTGTTGGTCAAGTAGTTTATCAAAAATCTGGATGTGAATATTATTGATTGATTTCTGTTGAGTCCTTCATGATGTCGAGCTACGAAATATGACGCGATCTTTAGATTATGTCCTCCTTACGGTAGAAGTTATGATGACTGAGCTGCGTTTTCCCTTGAATTAAAGGTTGTGAAGAATTTGAAGGAAAGTTGAATCAAACTTGGAGCAATTCGGAAACGTACTCGACTCCATCTCTGATAATCGGTGAGTCTAAAGTTTTGCCAAAAGTCACAAATCATGAAATTAGCCTGCGGGTTATGAGGAATTGGAAGTACAGAGAAAGCACTATGATACAGTCATAGGCCCCTGTATTATCATGAACCGAAAACCACACAGAGCAAACACTAAAAACAGAGAGCCGAAAATGATGAGGTCACCCCCCTCATCCTGGTGAGGGGGCCCCACATTGGAAGGCGTAAATCCTCTGCAAACGAGCTAAAATGCTCTCATAAGCCCTATGTAATAGTTAAAACTCTCGTAAGCCCTATTTAAAAGGCAGAACCCTCATAAGCCCTATCTAATAGGCGAAACTCTCGTAAGCCCTATCTAATAGGCAGAACCCTCAAAAAGCCCTATCTAAATAGGCAAAAATCTCATAAGCCCTATCTAATAGACAAAATGAAAGAACCATGACCAATGAAGATCGGTTCATCCCGAGGATCTATTTCGGATATCTAAGTTATCGATATAAAACCTACCATGCTCCTATGAATTTAAGTACGGAATCATAGGGTGTTCAGATCAATTACCTTAGGATGAAGAGAACTCGCGAATAGATCTTCTGATCTGTATCCCTGCTCGATTCTGACGTTGGATGGACAATGAACCTCGGAATCAGCCACAGAAATGGGATGCCGTCGAACTGCTCAACTGGCCGCGCGTCTCTCTCTCTCTCTCTAACCCTAGCCTCCCTTTCTTGTTGGAATATTTTAAGTGCACTCGTATATTCCAAAAACTTAGGTCAACAAGACTTTGAGGGGGTATATATAGGAGAGACCAAGTGAGACTTGGGCTTAAGTTGCAAGCCAGGCCTGCAACTAATGGACCTAGGCGTCCAAGAGCTAATTGGCGCCCAGACTGGGACCAATTATGTGACGGCCCACTTATTCCTTATACTGTGGCCTATTGAGCTTTTTGGGCCAGATCAGGGATCTACTAGCTGGTAAAACCGAGGCCTCCCAATGGCTAAATTCTCCATACTAAGCCCATAGTATAATTTAGTCCATAAGTACTAAAACATTCCACTAGAGTAATAGTAGTGAATTACCTGTTTTACCCCTGTTGAGTTCAGGGCTAGTATTAGACTTAGCGAACCCCGTATTTAAGATATCCCACATCCGTTGATTAACTTAAAGCTTCTGACTGCTTATGTTATTCAACTTCTTTTATCATTCCTGAGTAGTACCATTCATTCCTTATTCATCATACCGGAACTTAATCCACCTGCAGGGTTTGGTATGATAATCCTTAATGAATTCCTCAGGGGATGTGATCAACCTGTTCTACCAGGATACGATACTCTGTTGCAGTTACACTAAGAGTTGTACTAGTTGTAGTTGCTTCCCAAGATACGGAGCATATTGAGTTACAGATCCTCTGAACTCTCACTCATGGTAAGTCAAAGAAGCAGACTATAACTATACACCCTTAGGACTCAACTAGAGTTAAGGTTCATCTTAAGTCATCGAGGTCTTGATTCTTTCTACATAGGTCAGAATAGAAGAATTCAACTCACTGTGATCCTATCAGTACATGCACGTACTAGCATAGACAAGTAGCCAAGACAAGCTACTTATGCAGCCTATACTACAGCCTAAACCGACAGTTATATCCAGAACTGTATCGACTGTGATACTCTTTTATATCTCTAGAGGAACCGGCAACTATGGTCTTCTGTGATCTACAACACACCATAAAGCCTACAACTTTGAGATAATGATAGATGTTTGATGCATGGATAACAATTCATACTTAATCAGATAAGAGATTGTAAGTGGTTATGGACAACACATGCATACAAGCTAAAAGGCCTGCTTTCTAGTATACAAATCCATCACAAAACTCTCGCAAGCCCTATATAAATAGGCACCATATATCAAGCCCTATGAAAGTAGGCACCATCCATTAAGCCCTATGCAAGTAGGCACTACCCGCTAAGCCCTACATAAGTAGGCGACATCTATAAAGCCTTGTGCAAAGGCACCCTACTCACAAAAGTCCTATGTAAAATAGGCAATATTTGTTCAAACCCCATTTTAAAGGCATCTGGAACTAACGTTCTAGAAATTCTTATAAAATTTGCAGAACCCTACAAAGATGACTGCCAATTTAGATGCTGCTTCAAAAGAAGCTTCCCAAGTCCCTGGAGGCTTAGGAAATTCCCCACAGGGGAATAAGGGAAAAGACACTCTGGTGACATAAGCTAGTGTCAATGCGGAGGCTCACTTTTCTCCTGCTATGCTCCTGCAAATGAAAACACTCATAGAAAGTGTGGTCGATGGAGCTGTAGAAAAGAGACTCCACGCCCTGGGGATGAATCCCAGAAACTCAGATCCTCAATACGAGCCCCAAGAAGGGGGTGGAAGCAAAAGTAACCCTGCGGCACCTAAGCAGAAGCCTAGAAATTCAAGTGTGGTTCAAGAGATGGCTACCGGATTGCCATTAATGGCCACAATTCAAGAAGAGGGATTCCTTACTGATTGGGAATCCCCGGAAGAAGAAGATCCTCAAGAACATGGGGACGACCTTGGAGAAAACACCGCTGATACATGGGCCAAGAAGTGTGCCCAACAGCAGGAGCAAATGAAGCTTCTGATGAAAGAAATAGAAAAGCTAAAAAAGCAGAAACAGATCCCGGAAAGGACCTCAAGAGAGGCAGAAGCAAATGAAGGAGAAATTCATACTGCAGGTGAGGAAAGAAACCTAAAGCACAGCCCAGTCCAAAAGAAGGGAGGACACAAATCAGAACTCTTCTCTGTTTACATTGATGAAAACAACCCATTCTCGGCTGATATCCAGAGAGACCCCATACCAGGGAACTTTAAGACAGTCTCTTGTGAGTACCAAGGAAAGGGTGACCCAGAAGAGCACTTAATGAAATTTGAGAGCTTGTACCTCTTACATCAATACTCAGAGGGCGTCAAATCCAGAGTATTTCTCACAACTTTATCTGGAACTGCTCAGCACTGGTTCAAGCAGCTACCAAAATCTTCTATACACTCCTTTCAGGATCTGAGGGAGGTTTTTCTGCAACAATTTGTCAGTGCTAAAAGGACTACTCGGAACTCCCTGCACCTGACGACGATCAAACAAGGTGTCAATAAAAGTCTGAGAAACTATATGACACGTTTCAATAAGGCCGTCCTGGAAATACCGGGGGTAGAGCCAAATTAAAGGTGCACGCTTGTGTGGATGGTCTGAAGCCAGGGCAATTCTTCGCCTCTCTTATCAAAAAAGAAGCTACCTCATTTGAGGAGTTGCTGACGAGAGTTCAAAAATATATTCACATGGAAGAAGCCATGAGTAACAAGAGGGCCGAACTCGCTTTTCAAAAGGAGAAAAGGCTTGAGGAAAAGAAAAGATCAACGTCAGATGCCAAAAGAACTGACCAAAACGAGCGATTCCTGAGGCCTTTTACCCCTCTTGTCAAACAGCCCGATGATTTACTGGAGATAGTCATGAGAAAACCAGGAGTTCAGATCCCTATGGGACACAAACATCCTCCAAGGACACCGCCTTCCGACAAATTCTGCAAGTTTCATAATGACTATGGACACATGACCAATGACTGCAGAAATTTGAAGATAGCTATCGAAAAGCTGATCCAGGAAGGAGAGCTCCTGGAATATGTCAGGTGACAAACACGTATTTTGCATGTGTTTTAGAGTGCGTCTCGATGCGTGTTTTGGGTAGGATATGTGCTTAAATGGATAGGAAATGATAGGTTTTACAATTTATGCATTATCTATATGCTTTGCATTTTCTCTTGATTTCCGTGCCAATTTCAGGTGCTGTGGCAATTTTCTGGACATGTTTGAGTTATCCTATGTCGAAGAGGATCGAAAGAGGAAGCCGTAGCACTTTGCGGATTATTTTTCCGATGCCGGACGAGAGAGAACGAGCCAAAACCGTGGGAGTGCGCAAAATGGCAAATGTGGGCAGAAATGCACAACACACACCCTTGGACAACTTTCCGGAAATTACAGATTTTACCCCACCTTCTCAACTCAAGTTTCTGTTAATTGCAATTTGACCCCAACTTGTGGGAAGTCTATAAATACTCCTTTATTTCCCTCATTTGGCATCTTTTAACACTTGTAATTCACTCTTGCACTACTACTTTAGAACCCTACCTTTTTCCTCTTTCCTTTTTAGTATTTTCAAATATTGTTGGATGATCTAGCTTGGATATTGAAGATTATTGGAGCAATTCAATTCCTTTTACTTTCCTTGTTCTTTCTACTATGAATTCTCTTATTTTTGATGGTTTGATGCTTAGATCCATGCTAGGCTAGATCCATTGAGGTTTCAAATGATGGATGATGTGAATTAGGCTAGGATGTTATGGTTTTTGATGTGGATCTACCTTTCCTTTGAGTTGCCCTTGGATTTGATTGAATTTAATTGCATGAATGATTGACAACCACTAGTGCATACAAGGTGTTTGATGGAATGCCTAGGAGGTTTCCATTCATAGCACTTGGCATGAATCCTTGCTCATATTATCTAGCATTGATTTTACATTGTTCCTAGAAAGAATTATGTGAATTGTTGTTAGATTAATAGGCATTGTGCTTTTAGGAGTTGGTAATATGTTTAGAATGGTAAGCATGTTATTCAATCCACTAGTTATCAAGTCTTAGGAGGATGAGATAGCTTGATTTATGTAAGAATGCCACTCAAGGGAATTAAAATGGTTTGAAACATCAAATGCCTAATCCTTAGCCTAATTACATCGGAAATCGTTTGAAACCTTATCTTCTCTACTTGTTCCTTTACTTGTTCTTTACATTACTTGCCTTTATTCTTGTTTGTTATTTTACTTACTCATTGCTTGCCTAGTTATAAAACACCAAAATCGTGAATATGTGCTTAGATAGTATGATGGAGACAACATAAACTACTTGAGAATCTTTCGATATATTCACTCCTTGTGGTTCGACCCGGACTACTAGCTAGTTCGGTTATTGTATTATTGATAGGTTAGAAATAGCCGAGTCAATTTTTGGCGCCGTTGCCGGGGAGTGATTAGATAGGTATTTCAATAGTTTGTCTAGTCACTTGTTACTAATCTAAGCTTGTTTTTAATTCATTTTTCTTTTTGTTTTGAAGGTACATGCTCACAAGGTCTAAGGGGAGACTTGTAGAGTCACTTGTCTTGGAATTTGAGAGAAGACATAGAAGAAGAAATTCTAGAGAATAACAAGACATGGGTGATCAAAACCCAAATATGGAAGCCATCATGAGGAGAATGGAAGAAATGCAAGCGGAAATTGATGAGCAAAAGAGGAAGGCTAATGAGGTGCCACCACCTCCCATCAACTCTATGTATCAAGCTCCAACGGAACAATATCAAAGAGGGGAGTGGGGCACGATCAATGCCAATAATTTTGAGTTGAAGACCGGCTTGATTCAAATGGTTATGAATGCTCAATTCGGAGGAAGCCCCCTAGAGGATCCAAATGCACGTCTCACCTCCTTCTTGGAGGTGTGTGAAACTGTTAAGCTAAATGGTGTCCCTTGTGATGCCATTCGATTAAGGATGTTTGGTTTCTCTTTGAGGGATAGAGCTAAGGATTGGTACAAAGGATTAGATAAGTCGGAGATACACACGTGGCAAGATCTTTGTAAAGCCTTCTTATGCAAGTGTCCTCAACACGGTTTAAGTGAGGATCAACAAGTAACTCATTTCTATAGTTGACTCACTTCTCACACAAGAAGTGTAGTTGATGCCACCGCGGGGGGTTGTTTGTTGAACAAACATGCTAAGGAAGCATTGAGGATAATTGAGGAGATGGCCGCTCATGCCTACCAATGGCCTATGGAACGGACTTCCACAAAGAGGGTTGCCTCTCTATTGGATGAGAGATATGACGAATTGACTTCACTATTCACTACTTTTAAGAAGGACTATGATAAGGGTCATAGAGACATGAAGGAGATGCTAGCCATCAAGAAATTCGAGAATGGTGAAGTTTTAAGTGAAAAGGAGGTTAAATACATTAACTAAAGGGGTGGATGGAATCAAGGTAATTTTCAAAGAAATTATGGTAATCCTACCTTCAATAATCATCCAAACCTCTCCTATGGAAATCCGCAAAATGCTATCAATGCTTATCAATCTTCTCCTCCCGGATTTGGTGTTTCACATCATGTTGTTGAAGAAAAGAAGCCTCTTCAACCGGGGTTGGAAAGCATCATCCAACAAATGGCTACTCAACAACGAACTTTCATTGCTCAAACGGGTCAAAAATTTACAAATTTGGAGAACACCGTTTCTTCTATGGAAAAGCATATCAAGATGTTAGAAGGTCAAATAGGCCAAATGGCCAACCAAGCTTCCTCTCAACATCAACAAGGGAAGTTCCCAAGTAACACGGAGATCAATCCAAAGCAACAATGCAAGGTGGTTCGTGTGGTCAATGAGGTTGAGTCGATGCGACCTTTTGGAGAGCAAGAATGGGGAGGTCAAAGAGTTCCTCCATGGGACCTTTCCCATGACCATGATAGCTATGAAAAGAAGAGGACTCTAATGACCCTTGGAGATGAGATTTATTTTCTCACAAAGCCGGACCATTGGCCACCTTATGAGAACCTCCAACGTGAAGCTCAAGAGAAAGAGAGGATGAGCTCTTACTATCAAAGAATGAGAGCCAAAAATGGGATGATGTATGCAAGGGGGATGGATTTGAAGAGGATGGAGAAAGCCTACTACATCCATGAGCTTGGAAAGGTTATCAAAGAACGAAGAAGTTATGAAGAGTTCCAAGGTATCTATCCTACAACCCCCTTGGAAATAGTGAGTTTGAGTGAGTCTCTTGATAGTGTGAATGCTATAAAATTGAGAAGTGGAAGATTGATTGAGAAGCCAATGAGGCTTGGTGAAGAAAAGGATGAAAAGGAGAAGGAAGAAGTCCTAGTGGAGGACGTTGATGATAAAGAGGAAGAAATGGAGTCCTTCCTAAGAAGAAAGTTTTTGATTATGAAAAAGATGAACCACCTCATGAGTGGATAGAGTTCCCTACTCCAAAGAAGGATGTGATTTCCAAAGCTCCGTTTCCCTCTCGTTTGGCCAAGCCCAAGGTGGACCCCAAAATGAATAGGTTTGTTGAGATGTTTGAGAAAGTGAATGTCAACATCCCTCTCATTGATGCTTTGAAGGACATGCCGGGGTATGCAAAGTTCTTGAGGGAATTAGTTGCCAAGAAGAAGAAGCTAGAAACTTGTGAAACCATGGAGCTTTACGAGGAGTGTCGTGCCATTGTGCAAAGGAATTTACCCCTAAAAAGGAAAGACCCCGGAAGCTTCTCGATTCCTTGTGAGATTGAAGGCCGAAGATTTGAGAGAGCTTTGTGTGATCTTGGAGCTAGCATCAATTTGATGCCTCTCTCGATTTTTAGAAGGTTGAAGATTGGAAAGTTCAAGCCTACCTTGATAGAGCTTCAAATGGCCGACAAATCCATCACTAGGCCTCAAGGAATGGTGGAGGACGTGCTCGTAAAAGTTGGGAAGTTTGTGTTTCCGGCCGACTTTGTTGTACTCGACATGCCGGAGGATCAAGACACACCTCTCATTCTTGGCCGCCCGTTCCTTGCCACCGGAAGAGCCTCTATGGACATCGAGAGTGGAGATCTTATATTTCGAGTGGATGATGAGAAGATGGTCATTTCCATCTATGATTCAATGAAGGAGCCAAAGAAAGCATCTTGCTACAAGCTCGAGGTCGTCTCGCCATCAAAGCTCGATCAAGTGTCTCAAGGGCGTAGCTTGAAGAAGCAAGGAATGAAGTTCAAAGAGAAGGTGGATTATCCGTCTCGAAGTGGAGGTTTCACCAAGTTTGGGGGAATCAAGTTTCAAGAAGAGATCGGAGGTCCATGTCATGAGAAGGTTGCAAATTTTGGAGGTTTTTCAAGCTTTGGGAGCCGGGACAAGAGTTCGTTTGATGTTCCTTGATTCACCTTTTGAGGTATCGTCGAGCTAGCGACGTTAAAAAAGTGCTCGTTGGGAGGCACCCCAACACGTATCCTTTTATAGTTTTATCGTTTTGAATAAATGTTTTTTTAGTCGTTTTATTTGAATAAGAGTTGAGAGTGGGTGATATACTTGCATTAGGAAGGAATTTTTAGGTGTTGGGTATTTTCATGACTTAGAAAATTTTTGACATTTTCAAGTTTGAAAATTTTCAAGTTCTCATGCTTTAACACTTAGAAAATATTTTAAACTTTTTCCAACTTTGCGCAGTTCGGCGGTAAAATCAAAAATAAATAGCAAAACTAGTCGGAATTCAATTCTGTCAATTGCATTGGGTTCGTAAGACCTGAGAGTAGGGGGTAGGACCTTGGCCCATTCCGGGAGGGCCCGGGACGGCCCGACAAGAAATGGAGGTCAGTGAGAATGGCGGGTGGAATGACGGCTAGAGTCTCACCCGCCAGTTAGGCCGTCGGCGGTTCAATTCCAGCCGCCAAAATCTGGCTGTTTCATGTGTATTTTTCGGCGGTCAACGGCCCTCCCTTGGCGTTGACCGCCAAGTCTCCTTCCCCCCTATTTTTCAATTTGTTTTTCTATTTTCTTTTGGATGTTATCTCTTGTCTTCTACCTCTCTTATACCTCATTACTCTTACCTATTCATTTATTTCTCTTGAGATAGATGAACATATTCTTGAAATTGTAAAGTCGAGAGGTGCTAAGCATGATGAAGGAAAGGATTCAACTCAATCGAGCACGTACCGGAATGGGTAGCATTGAACGTGTTATCCATCCAAAGCTTGGACCTTTGTGAGTGTAGTTTAAATTCCTTTTTATTCTTCCCTCCAAACTCATTTTAAACTTTGTTTCTAAAATAAGTTTGGAGGAGGGGGGTAAGATAAGGACTTTAAACTACTTTTCATTTCTTCGGTTTTTCATTAAGTTGTGTGCTTAGTGATTTATAAGCTTGTATTTGCTTGATAAAGTTGATTGTGCTTGATTTGGATGCTTAAAAGTGATGAATGTGTTTGAGTGAGTTTGGTATGTGATGAGAGTGAATAAGTTGGAATGTGATTCAAGTAATTCATATGTGTTTAAGTGTGTGCTTACTTGAAAATTTTTCAAATTTTTTAAATTTGCTTTTGAATGGATCACTTGAAGTCTTGGTTTTCATAGTGTGGTTGTCAACTCCAATGTGTTGAAGGGAGATGTCGATGATGATTGAGAGAAAAAAATATCAATTTTGGGAATATTTCAAGTGTGGTTTGAGCATGATTTGGTTGCATTGCATAAATGACTAAAGTGATTGATCTTAGGCATTAAAATTCTAGACAAAAGCTAGTGAGGTTTGAGCCAAAACGTTAAATCAAATAACGTTGTTTTTCATTTCTTGAGAGCTTGCCATGCATTGCATTCACTACTTCTAGAACTTGCCTTGGTTTCTTAGTCGAGATTGCTATATATGTGCATATGATTGAGAAATGATCTAGGCCATCATTTGGTAGCTCATTGTCCCAAACACTAACCTTTACTCGTTATCCTTGTTGTCCCACTTTGAGCCTTATTATGCCTTTTATTCTTTAACCGGATGATAGGGGAGTGAAGGATGGTTAAGGGAACCCTTGTATTGAGAGTGAGATTTGCTATATATGATGGGTGATGTGTGTGAGCCTTTGGATGAATTTTATTTGAAGGAACGCCCCTATAAGCTCGTTTGAAAAAAAAAAAAAAAAAGAACAAAGGAAAAGGAAAGAAAAAGGTTAAGAACATAGTTCTTATGGAAAAAAAAAAGAAAAAAAAGAAAAAGAAGGGAAAGTCGTAGTTCTTATAAATAAAAAAAAAAAGCGAGAATAAGAGCATAAAGGGGTTGTGTTAAGTTGTGAGTTCCAAAAGAGGTTCGGTGCATGAATGTCGAAAGAAAGGGATTAGAAGAAGGTAGAAGGTGGAGAAATCCATACTTGGATTGAGGATGATATAAGGTGAAGACACTTGATGAAGTTGAGTCACTTAGCCTAAAAATTCCCTACCTTAAACCAATGTCCCTACATTATAAGCTTAATAAAGACCTAGTGATCTCGATATTTGCACATAGTCAAGCGATGGAGATTTTAGACGATAGGCAAGCATATGGTAAGTGTGATTACATGCATGAGTTCGATGAGTGATAAACCGTCTCTTATATTGAGTGATGGAGTGATACACATACCTTGTGAGGTCTAGAATTTGAATGCTTGAGTGATTGAACTTTATGTTGTGATTGTATTGTGATCATTGAAATGTTTGGATTCCCTTGAATGTTTCTTTAAGAAAATGATTTTGAGTGAGAATTTGAGACATCGAGGACCTTAAAACACGTACCCATTCATGTTTGAGTGTTTTGATTGTTTGTTCCATTGTCGGGACGAACAATGGCTTAAGTTTGGGGGAGTTGACAAACACGTATTTTTCATGTGTTTTAGAGTGCGTCTCGATGCGTGTTTTGGGTAGGATATGTGCTTAAATGGATAGGAAATGATAGGTTTTACAATTTATGCATTTTCTATATGCTTTGCATTTTCTCTTGATTTCCGTGCCAATTTCAGGTGCTGTGGCAATTTTCTGGCACGTTTGAGTTATCCTATGTCGAAGAGGATCGAAAGAGGAAGCCGTAGCACTTTGTGGATAATTTTTCCGATGCCGGACGAGAGAGAACGAGCCAAAACCGTGGGAGTGCGCAAAATGGCAAATGTGGGCGGAAATGCACAACACACACCCTTGGACAACTTTCCGGAAATTACAGATTTTACCCCACCTTCTCAACTCAAGTTTCTGTTAATTCAATTTGACCCCAACTTGTGGGAAGTCTATAAATACTCCTTTATTTGCCTCATTTGGCATCTTTTAACACTTGTAATTCACTCTTGCACTTCTACTTTAGAACCCTACCTTTTCCCTCTTTCCTTTTTAGTATTTTCAAATATTGTTGGATGATCAAGCTTGGATATTGAAGATTATTGGAGCAATTCAATTCCTTTTACTTTCCTTGTTCTTTCTACTATGAATTCTCTCATTTTTGATGGTTTGATGCTTAGATCCATGCTAGGCTAGATCCATTGAGGTTTCAAATGATGGATGATGTGAATTAGGCTAGGATGTGATGGAATTTGATGTGGATCTACCTTTCCCTTGAGTTGCCCTTGGATTTGATTGAATTTTATTGCATGAATGATTGACAACCACTAGTGCATACAAGGTGTTTGATGGAATGCCTTGGAAGCTTCCATTCATAGCACTTGGCATGAATCCTTGCTCATATTATCTAGCATTCTTACATTGTTCCTAGAAATAATTATGTGAATTGTTGTTAGATTAATAGGCATTGTGCTTTTAGGAGTTGGTAATATGTTTAGAATGGTAAGCATGTTATTCAGTCCACTAGTTATCAAGTCTTAGGAGGATGAGATAGCTTGATTTATGTAAGAATGCCACTCAAGGGAATTAAAATGGTTTGAAACATCAAATGCCTAATCCTTAGCCTAATTACATCGGAAATCGTTTGAAACCTTATCTTCTCTACTTGTTCCTTTACTTGTTCTTTACATTACTTGCCTTTATTCTTGTTTGTTATTTTACTTACTCATTGCTTGCCTAGTTATAAAACACCAAAATCGTGAATATGTGCTTAGATAGTATGATGGAGACAACATAAACTACTTGAGAATCTATCGATATATTCACTCCTTGTGGTTCGACCTGGACTACTAGCTAGTTCGGTTATTGTATTATTGATAGGTTAGAAATAGCCAAGTCATCAAGAAAGAATCTGATCAAAATAAGAAGCGCAAGGAGGCAGATGACAAAGCACTTGAGGGCGAAGGAACCCCAAAACCCAGAGGCATTATCAAATAAAAAGAAAAACAAGACCTACTTATCCCAGGGGAAGCTATGAAGAATTAAACATTACCTTTTGGGAAAAAAAGAAAAACAGGGCTAGTAATGTCCTTTATCTATATTTAGATTTTTTTTTTATTTCAGTCAATATGTGGGGAATACTAACTATGTTTTTTGTTTTAAAGTGGTTGTTCTGCAGATGATACCACAAACGAGATATAATTCCTTCGATTTCTTATATCTCACTTGGGAGGGGGGGGGGGGGGGGGGGAGGGGGGGACACCCTACACCCCATCATCTATATTTCATTATCTTAAAATGCTCTTATTACCTATGTTTCAATATCTATGTTTCATTATCTTAAAATGCTTTAACAAGCAGAAACACGGCGAGAAACTGTGTAAGCATAAAAGCAAAAAAACAAGTTGTTCCTACAAAAGTATAATGCAGATCCTGAAAACAAAAACAAAATTGTTCCAATAATCCAAAAGCCTAGAGTAAAAACCAGATTAGAAACTAAAACAGAAGAATTGTCTTTGAACCATCAACCAGCATGAGAGAAGCATCAAAAAGAGAACTTTAGCCTTGAGCAGAGGGTTCGGCAGCATCGGAATTGAATAAGTTGGCCACAAAACGGTCGGCATCCTGCTCAGGATCCGTGGGGTCCTCGGCATGGGAATTAGAAACATCAGCAGTTGGAGGAGCTGAGGAGAGATCAGGAGCAACTGTGGAATCCTCATTGGCCTGGTTAACCTCTGAGGAGGGAATGCTCGCCTCTGCCACACTGTCCACCTGAGCCTCCGCAGGAAGGACAGAAGGGACTTTCCCAGGGCCCTTAAGTGAAGCAAACCTGCTCAGCAAGGGTACGCACATCATCATCAGATTCCGTATCCGAAGAATTGGATAAGGACATATCCGGAGAAGAGTCCTCAGGAGAAAGCTCACACCTGGGCGGGAGCAAATCGAGAAATTCCTTTTCCTATATATATATATATATATATAGGGAGGGGTTCTGGTGAAAACTAAATATTTCGTGCAAACTGCAAACCATGCATTTTTATGCATAACATGATGCATTTTTATGCATAACATGTTGCGTTAAAAAAAAAAAATTATTTAATGCATTTCAATTAGTAAAAAAATAATTTTTTTTATGCAACATGTTATGCATAAAAATGCATCATGCTATGCATTAAAATGCATGGTTTGCAGTTTGCACGAAATATTTAGTTTTCATATGATCCACTACCTATATATATATATATATAAGAAGAAGAAAAGAGAGAAAAAATAATGGATTATTTACATCAAAATTTAAATAATGAGGAGACGAATAAACGAGTCCCTTGACAATAAAATAATACCTCTTCTAAAACCTTCTTCAAATACCCCTGTATTTCAGCATCAGGGAGGAAAGTTTGGATGCGAGGGGAACCCAAGAGCGGTGATTGCTCCAAGTGATCATGGGGGCAGTGGAGAATGTCAGAGGCCCTCTGTAACACTTTTGAGTACCAAGGGTTTCGTGGGCTAATCTTGCGATTAAGCTCCAACGTCTCAGGTGCTTGACCAAAGGTTTGCACGATAGGATCCACGTTCACAGATGCAGCCCTCTCAGGAATGCCCAGTAATCGGCAACACTCAAATACGGAGGCTTTGTCATCGTAACCCAGAAATCTGGGGAATGGAGATACGCTTCTGGCAGGTTATAAATCAGGTGATCAAGGAAGGCTTGGCCGTAAGGAGTGAGCAGAAGCTGGAATCGGCAGCCTCTCATGCCTTTAATAAGACCCTGTTCCAACCCTTCCTTTTGGCCCGAAGCATGAGAAGTGGCCCTTGCCCGCGCTAGCTCCTGCTCATGCTGCTTTTTAAGCCGCTCCACCTCTGCAAAATGGGCGTTGTGCGCCCTTGCCATCTGCGTGACAGAAGCTTCCAAAGCCTTGTACAAGTCATTCGCCTGTTGAGAATATGAGGAGGAGCTTACGCGGAGCTGTGAAACTTCTTTCTCCTGATTCTACAGATAAATCTCCCTATCTCGATCCCTTTTCTTCAACTCTAACAACTCTGCCTCCAACTTCGTGTTTTGAGTTTTGAGAGCTTGAAAAGCCTTATGATTATGGGCCCATTCACGAAGGTGATGTACTTCGGCTTGAAGTCTCTCTCTCTCTCTCTCTCTCTCTCTCTCTCTCTCTCTCTCTCTCTCTCTCTCTCTCTCTCTCTCTCTGCATGAGAATGGTGAGCTTGCAGATTGTCATACGCTAAAGCACGAACACCCAACATAGACCTGCAACTAGCAGCCTGAAAGCGATACAAGCAATTGGGATATAGTGAGAAAGGGACACATCTGCATTCGCGAATGTAGAGATAGGCGAATCAAGGTATACCTGTAATTCGAGGCTAGCGGCCCTTGTAATCAAGAAATCTGAGGGATGGGCCTCTGCCAATCGCCAATCCTCCTCCCTGGGGATGTTGTCTAGGATCATGGCAGCCAAACCCCCATCTATATTGTCTACTATGCCGGGGAAAGAGACACTCACACCTGCTACCTGTGCGGTGGCAGGGGGGACATCCAAACCTTTCTGGCGGAGGGAATGACCGAAGGCCAAAGAATCGGCAGACGATGGGGAGAGGCGAGGCCGAGGAGCTGATGACCCCTTTTGAGAAGTATAAGGGTTTGTTTGAGCAAATGAGGCCAAAGGGCTCAATGCCATAACTTGAGAATCACGTTCACTCAAGGCAGAGGACACTTGGACATTAGAGCCTAGAGGTGAAGGGGCCATAGTGCCCATAACGGCGCGTGTTACCATCGTGCCAGAATTAATCTTGCCCCTTTTAGCGGGAAAGGAGGAAGGGGAAGAATCTTTCCTCTTTGCAAGGACCAGAGATGAATTGGCTGAAGTAGCCTCAAGCTCCTGCATGAAGGCAGGAGAGGCTTCTGCCGCTGGCAAGTTTCTCCCTAAAGGAGAAAAATCAAAACCCTCCATTGAAGGATTCGTAACAGAGGGAATGGAAGAAGGAGCGTGATCCTTCACATTAATCACTGTGCTTGGCTCAGCAGAAACTTGAGCTAAGACTTGAGAAGATAAGGACGAAGAGTCCTTAGGGTCATGAGGAGCAGGACGAATAGCGGAAGGTAGAGCTGAATTAAGAGAAACTTTGCTTTTTCCCTTTTAATAAGTTGTTGCTCTTAGCTGGGTAGAAGTGGCGATGCCAGAAGAAGAAGTGTCTACCTGCCGTGAGGTTCGGGGTGAGCCTGCATAACCCTTTATTGGCGAGGAGAAGGCTTCGTGCTCAGCCGATGAGGCCTCCTTAATAACACTGGGAGTTGCATCCTTAGCATGGCTTCTGCTATCATCCGTAGAAGCTTATCATGAGCCTTTTTCTTTAAATTCTGCTTGGAGGTATCCATTCCTGCTCAAGTCAAGAAAGTTAATATTGCCTACCCATTTAAAAAACAGATATATAAGAAACTAGAGAATAGCAACAAAAATCAAGAATTTTTACCCATTGATGTAGACCAAGGGACGCTGGGTTTTAAACCAAAGAAAGATAGAGCCTCTTCACTCTCTACAAGAGGCCTAAGCATAGTGTGGTCAGAGGGATACTGAGATAAAATATTGGACATTATTTCTTCCTCCCATGGAGATAGAGGAGGAAGGGATCGAGAGGGTTTCTCTCTGCTAGGATTCTGGTACAAACTATTGTCAGGGATGTTCCAAGAAGCATCGGAAGTGGGGCTGATAGTCAAATAATGTTCATACCAATCTTTATCTTTGGATTCATATTTGCCATATATATTCGCGAATCGAACAATCGGAGAAAAGTACAGATGAAAATCCATATGTTTTAGTTCGTGGGTGCGGAAGAAAAGGAATGTCGTATCATTTACCCCCTCCAAACTCGCAATTATGTGAAAAAAGGCAGCCTTGCGGATGGATGCAGGGTTCAATTGATTTAGGGGCGCATTGTATAATTGAGCGATGAGAACAAAAAAGGGAGGCACTGGAAAGCGCAAGCCAGCCGTCAATTGAAAGAACCAGAAAGTCTTGCGAGGAGATTTCGGCGATAATGGTCGCTCATCCTTCTCAGGGATCTCCAGCAAATATCCCCCAAACTTCTTCACTTTCTTAATAAAAATTTCCAAAGCAGTCTTATCTAGGGCAGAGGCTTCATACCTATCCAAAGGGAGGAGTTGCTTCTTCAGCCTATTCTCGGTACTGTCTCTCTGGGATTCGGACCCCTGAGCAAATCTAGTAGACCTACTGTTACCCCGTTAGTCGGAAGTACTCCGACGAGAAGAAGATGGTTTCATAGTGACTTTCTAAAGATGATAGCGGAAAATCTAAGAGAAGAATAGAATACAAGAGTACCTGCTTGATGGGGAAGTAGAAACTCCGAGAAACTGAAAGTGGTGGAAAAGCTTTTCCTTTTCTTTGGAATGCTAGAGAAAATATAAAGAAGGGTGAACAACCACTGCCTATGAACTCGGAGGATGAGAGAAATAAAGGCAACAGCGTGGGAAAGAGAAAAGGAAAACGTGTCCCACCCACTACACCATGATACAATTAATTCTAAAAACGAGTTTCGCCCCTCTCAAGCGTGCTTGCATGTCCAACGGAAAAAGATATCTAAAATCCATCAAAATCACAGTCGCTAAATCTCATTTCCTGTTGGAATCACCCAAGTCAGACCATGAGAAAAATGACAAAATTAAACATAGTAAAGATAGGGGAAGGATAAGCAAGAGTACAGGTTCTCCCTTCAGAAAATGGGCTGATTTTTCACAAAGTAATGAGTGGAAAAATGCCTCAAGATCATCCTAAGGATACTACCAGAACCTCATGTAACACGGAGAAAGCATTTTCATAGCTGGAGAAAGCTCAAGCTACAACTGCAAAATTTAATCATCAGTTCCGGCAGTGGTAAATTTTGATGAGAAGATAAGGCCCTTTATAAACAAGAAAATAATAGAGTGTTTCTCTCTCTCTCTTGCCTCGATTACATTAGAAAGGAAATGATGACGAAGGAGAGAGCTTTTACACTGCCTTGCTATCGAAAGACTAAACGTCGCACTGTTTTCTCATGCGACAAGACATTTAAGACATCACCTTGGAAAGCGTTTCCCGCCAAGGCATCTAGCAGAAGCTAATAACATGCGCTTCTGGACCTGGAGGGGGGGGGGGGGGGGGGGGGGGGGGGGGGGGAATAGCTGATAGGGACCAATATCAGTCTGGCCACGTGGCATCTTTCGGCGCTGACTGGACCTGCACTCTAGGAGCCTCAGATACCGTGTCTAGTACAGATGCCCCACCTAGCGCAGAAGCTGCGATGCTTTATACGGATCCACTTCGTTGCAGAGGCTATCCTGGGCCCGCTGGCATCTGCCCATACCCAGGGATCTGCCAAACACACACAATTCGCATGACTCTACGTACCCTAGGGTGAGGACAACTAAATTAATGACGAAGGGAATCTTGTCCCCCCAAAAATTCCTTTCCTGTCCTTCCCATACACGTACCTTCACTTTTTCACCCCTTTCTACTCCTATAAATATAGAGTGATCTCACCACTTCAAGAACAACTTTTCAACACTTTCCTTACTATTCCATTCACGCTCTCCTTAGAGTTTCTTCATGCTCTCTTGAACCAGAGCAGTGGAGTTCCTTCCCAAAGGAACTTCCTTCGTTATTTCTTCCATCTTCATCTCGTGGGCGCAAAACACTCTCAAACCACGTAATCTAAAGGTATAATTCCTGTTACCAAGTGAGGACGAGTGCGAGAGCGCCTTGCGTTTCCTACTCTGTCCTCTTTTCCTTTTTTCTCCTTCCTAGATGAGCTCTGTTCTTCATGGATTCGGTCGAATCGATAGTTCAGACGCCTTGCGTTTGACCTCTATCTTGATCCTCTTTTACATGGAAAAGAGGTGTTTTATGGAAGTTGAGCTACTAAGACTGATATACCGCACGGGTCTCTTTTATACCTCCATTTATGGTCATTTTTATATGAATGTGATAGGGACTAATATCAGCCTTGTCATGTGGCGTCTGCAGATGCTGACTAGATCTGAGTGTCAGAGGCTTCAGGTGCCATTCTCGGCGCAGATGCCACACGCGAAGCGAAAGATGCAAAGGTCTGTTCAGAACTAACCTTTGTGCAGAAGCTATTTCAGATCTTTAGGCATCCTCATATGCCTAGGGATCTGCCGAACACACCATCCGCGTGACTCTATACACCTTAGGGTGAGGACCACAAAATTAATGACGAAGGGAATCTGGTCCCCCTAGAAATTCCTCTCTTGTCCTTCCTATGAATATATCTCTACCTTTTCGTCCTTTCCACACCTATAAATATCGAGTGATCTCATCAACCAACACACACACATACTTCACATACTGTTCTATTCACTTAGAATTCTCTCGAGCTCAAGCAATTGAGGTCCTCTTTCAGGGAACCTCCTTCCTCATTTCTTTCATCTTCACTTCACGGGTGAAAAGCACTTCCAGTACTTTGATCCAAAGGTTTAATCCTCGTTATTAAAAGAGGACGAGGATAAAGGCGCCTTGCGTTCTCTACCTCGCTCTCTTCCTCCTTCCTTTTCTTCTCAAAATGAGCTTTTCTCTTCATGAACTTGGCTAGAATTATGGCTCAAACGCCTTGCTCTCAACCTCCGCCTCACTCCTCTTTCAACCATGAAGAAGAGGCGTCTGGTGGAAGTTGAGCTATTATGATCAATAAACCTCATGAATCCCCTTTATGTCTCTGTATGTAATTATATGTACATGAACACTACTTGCCAATCTATGAATATGATGAATAATTGTATAATTGTTGTTGATCTTTGACTTGGATCTAACAACTAGCGCCGCCTGTGGGAAAAATTGAGTTTAAGATGTCGATCTCTGCTGTATTATTGGAATTTTAGCTTGCTGTTGTAATATTGTTATGGATTTTCTCTATTATTTCCTTATGTTAGAGTAAGTGGATACTCTGTGTTAGTTAAGTATTCTTCGCAGAAAATTTGGAGACAAATATTATGGGTTAATTGTTGTTGAATCTTTTATGATGTCGAACCGCGAAATAGGAAGCGATCTTAAGATTACGATCTCCTCGTAATAGAAATTGTGATAACTGATTTGTATTCTCTGCTCAATCCAAAGGTTGTGAATAATTTGAAGGAAAGTTGAATCAAAATTGCAGCAATTCCGCAGCGTATCCGACTCATCTTTGACAATTGGTGAGTTTAAAAGTTTAATTAGAAATCACAAATTGCGAAATTAGCCTGTGGGTTATGAGGAATTGGTAAGTACAGAGGAAGCATTGTGATTTAATCATAAGCCCCTGTATTATCATGAACCGAAAACCACACAGAGCAAACACTAAAAACAGAGAGCCGAAGATAACGAGGTCACCCCCCTCACCCTGATGAGGGAGCCCCACATTCAAAGGCATAAATCCTCTGCAATCGAGCTAATGCTCTCATAAGTCCTATCTAATAGGCAGAACCCTCGTAAGCCCTATCTAATAGGCAGAACCCTCGTAAGCCCTATCTAATAGGCAGAACCTTCAAAAAGCCCTATCTAATAGACAAAAAACTCATAAGCCCTATCTAATAGGCAAAAATCTCATAAGCCCTGTCTAATGGGCAAAAATCTGGCAAACCCTATGTGAATAGACATCATTTATCAAGCCCTGCATAAGTAGGCAACACTTGTAAAAAACCCATACAGATGCAATGCATCTGCAGAAGCTTCATAAAGAATAAACAATTTCTATTTCGCGTCCCATTCCATAACCATTCAGGGCTAATACACTTCGAACTTTTGAAAAATGTGCAGAACCCTGCAAAAATGACTGCCAATTCAGTTGTTGCTTCAAAAGAAGCTCTCCAAACTCCTGGAGGTTCAGGAAATTCCCCACAGGGGAATAAAGGGAAAGGCACCCTGATGACAGAAACTAGCGTTAACGCGGAGGCTCAGCTTTCTCCTGCTGTGCTCCTGCAGATGAAAGCACTTATAGAAGGTGTAGTCGATGAAGCTGTGGAAAAAAGACTGCATGCCTTGGGAATGAATCCTAGAGGCTCAGATCCTCAACCCGAACCCCAAGAAGGTGGAGGAAGCAAAAGTACTCCTGCGACACACAAGCAGAAGCCCAGAAACTCAAGTGTAGTGCAAGAGCTGGTTACCAGACTGCCATCAATAGCTGCATGATAAGAAGAAGGATTCCTTACTGATTGGGAATCCCAAGACGAAGGAGATCCTCAAGAACACGGGGACGACCTTGGAGAAAACACTGATAATGCATGGGCCAAGAAGTATGCCCAGCAGCAAGAACAAGTAAAGCTTCTGATGAAAGAAGTAGAAAGGCTGAAAAAGCAGAAGCAAATCCCAGAGAGGATCTCAAAAGAAGTGGAAGCGGACAAAGGAGAAATTCATGCTGCAAATGAAGAAAGAAACCCAAAGCATATCCCAGCTCAAAAGAGTGGAGGACATAGATCAGAGCTCTTTTCTGTGTACATTGATGGCAACCCATTCTCGGCTGATATCCAGACAGATCCCATACCAGGGAATTTTAAGACAGTGTCTTGTGAATATCAAGGAAAAGGCGATCCGGAAGAGCACTTAATGAAGTTTGAGAGCTTATGCCTTCTTCACCAATATTCGAAAGGTGTTAAGTGCAGGGTGTTTCTCACAACCCTGTCTGGAACCGCTCAGCATTGGTTCAAACAATTACCAAGATCCTCTATTCACTCCTTTCAGGATCTGAGGGAGGTTTTTCTACAACAATTTGTCAGTGCCAAAAGGACTACTCAAAACTCCCTGCACCTAACAACGATCAAACAAGGTGTCAGTGAAAGTCTGAGAGACTATATGACGCGTTTCAATGATGCCGTCCTGGAGATACCAGGGGTGGAGCCGAAGCTAAAGGTGCACGCTTGTGTCGATGGTCTGAAACCAGGATAGTTCTTTGCCTCTCTTATCAAGAAAGAAGCTACGTCTTTTGAGGAGCTATTGATGAGAGTTCAAAAATATATTCATATGGAGGAAGCCTTGAGTAGCAAGAGAGCCGAACTCGCTTCTCAAAAGGAAAAAAGGCCTGAAGAAAGGAAAAGGCCAGCTCCTGATGCTAAAAGAGCTAACAAAAGCGAGCGGTTTTTAAGATCCTTTACCCCGCTCAGCAAAAAACTCGCTGATCTACTGGAGGTAGTTATGAGAAAGTCGGGAGTCCAGATTCCCATGGGGCACATGCATCCACCTAGAAACCCACCTTCTGAAATTTTTTGCAAGTTTCATAATGACTTCGGTCATATGACCAACGATTGCAAAAATTTGAAGATCGCTATCAAAAAATTGATCCAAAAAGGAGAACTCCTGGAGTACGTTAAAAGAGAATCAAAACAAAATAAAAGGCGCAAAGAAGCTAATGAAAAGACTCTCGATGCTAGCCAGATGCTCGAACCCAAAGGCATCATCAAAATGATATATGGAGGGCCCACCATAGGAGACTCTAACAGAAGCCGAAAGGCATCTGCAAGAGAACTGTATATGTATGAGAGACATGAAGTCTGGAAGGTAGAAAAGGGTCTACCCATACCAGAGATCTCGTTCGGGCCAGATAATAACCAAAATGTGGTTTACCCTCACGATGATGCGCTAGTCATCACGGCGGAAGTAGAAAGGTATAAGGTCCAGCGGATTTTCGTGGACACAGGGGCTGCAGTTAACGTAATCTTTGAAAGCTGCTTTAACCAAATGAGCCTACAAAGGCCTCTGAATGGCGTGGCCACAGCTTTGCATGGCTTTTCAGGAGACCCAGTTTTGTCATTAGGCTCAATTGATCTGATGCTTACTTTGGGTGAAGGATTGGTGCGAGTATCAAAACCAGTCACCTTCTTAGTGGTGCGACAAAAGTCCTCATACAACATTATCCTTGGGAGAACCGCTCTGAATCCGTTTCAAGCCGTGGTTTCTACCTATCACCTAATGATGAAATTTCCAGTAGGGAGTCAGGTGGGCCAAGTGTCTGGGGATCAGACAGTGTCATGCAGATGCTACATCCAGTCTGTACAGGCAGGAGAAGCTAAGAAAAGGCCAATGACAGAACTTGTCAATACCGATAACAAGAGAGGGCCTGATGAAAAGAAGCCCAGAACCACAGATGCTGCGGAAGGAGGCCAAGATCCCCCCACCCCCATGGAACAGTTAATGATTGCGGACGACAATCTTGAAAAATATGAAAAGACTATCCTAAGGGAGAAGGAAGCAAAAGAGGGCAAGCTCTAAGAAAGAAACAACAATGCAATGATAGTGTCAGATCCAAACACCCATTCCTCAGCAGAGCCCGCGCTAACTGAAGGCGCGAATCTACGGTTTGTCAACCCAGAAGATGAAGGTAAAGGATCTGAAGCTGAAACGGTTAACACGGGCAATGCCCCAATCGCGAAAGGAAACTGGGGAGTCTTAATAGCCAAAGCTAGGGCGAAGGCTAAGGAGGCAGCCGAAGCTCCGGTACAGGGAGATATCAAAGACACCATGTGATAGATCCGGGTCAAAGATCCACAACAATTTAAGAGATTATTCATCATGTTTTGCAGAGAGCATTCATGGGTAAAGCGTTAAAACAGTGAAGAGCAAGAGATTCATGCGTATAGAAAAGCCATAGCCGAGTATTTTGTATAGGGCAAGAGGCGCATAGCAACGACAAGTAGTAGTGGAGCTATAAGTAAAGGATAAAAAGCGTATTTAGCCATGAACTAGCCAGATTCATGGGGTTTTGCACTCATACAAACTGATAACGCAAGACAGAGACAAGGAAGAGAGGGAGGCTAGGAATGCGGAACTCCGTCAAACCTCATTCCTTCTCAAATGATGAGGGTTTTACATTAAACTCAAGGAAGTATACGTAGGAAAGGGATTCTTCTCGATGTTGAGAAGAGCAGGTGGACGTGAAAGCGGACTATGATTTCCCGGAAGAAGGTCTTGTCCGTTTCGGCTGGCCTGAGCTCGGAGGAGCTCGTGAGAGTGAGAGAGAGAGATAGAGTACGGAATTGAATGGAACAGTACGCGAGAGTGCGTGTTGTTCTTATGAGTGGTGTTGTGATATGATGGTGATGAATGAAGTGTGCATTCACTTAATATTTATAGGTGTGAGGAGGGTGAAAAAGGAAGCATTCGTGTGAGGGCAGGACAGAAAAGGCATTCCTACGGAAACAGAGTATCCTCTGCCCTGAATGCGGTGGTCCTCACTCTACAATGTATAGAGTCACGCGGATCGTATGCTACGCAGAACCTTGAGCTTCGCTGAATGCTTATGGGATCTGATCAGATCCTCTTGGCTTTGTAGATGCTTACAGATCCTATAGGGCTTCCGGGAATAGTAAAACCCCACGGCTTCTACATGGAATATGGTTCTTGATTGTGCTGAGCATGTAATGCTCATGAAATCTCTTTGATAACATGCTTTATATGCAGAACATCTTCCATTGACTTCTATCAGGATTATTATCAAATCTATATACTATATAAAAGCCAAGTACAAGGGGCATTTTTGTAATTTACTTATTCAGATTTTAATTTTTAATTTTGCAATAAATAAATATATTTGCTAATTTAAAATGATTTCTCTTAGTCACATGGCCACACCTCTTAGTTGGGTACCTTTTCCCGACCGCCGTGTCTTTTGATATTTCCAACAAGTGTTTTTTAGTTAAATAATAATAATAATAATAATAATAATAATAATAATAATAATAATAATAATAATAATAATAATAATAATAATAATAATAATAATAATAATAATAATAATAATAATAATTTTTTTAATTGCATATAAAAAGGTTATTTTCCCATAAAACTAAAGAGAAGATGAGCAACTGCCCCAAAGTATATGTCATCCATAAAGCCAAATTACGCGACGATTACCTCCCAATTCACTCTACATATTCGGATATCCCCCAAATTGCAGTTTCCATCGACGACGATAGAAGTCATGCATGCCGCCATCTCACTTCCCATTCCTTCATCTCTCACAGATCACAATCTATTTCGTGTTCTATCTTCGTAACCATAACATAAGAACCTCAAGCCAAACAACGTGGCGAACAATCATTTCTATTGTACGTTATGATGTTGACAACGACGTGGATGCATGATAGATGTTTAAACTGACGCCACACCACAGAAGGTTGCTTAAATGATGTTGCTTGAGTTGGATATCAAGACTGAACAAACGTAGACAATTTTGTATAACAGAGTACATGATTATGATATAGCCGCATTATGTATCTATATGGGAATTCTACAATGCACTTGAGAAGAGAAAAGGTATGTATGCATAGGAAGAAATGATAGCATGTGTTTATAGTGTTTCGGTAATTCATTCATGTATTCATTGTTTATATGCAGTCATATGTCATGATTTTCTTAATCTGAAAATCAGATTCCGAGCATACGTATCTTGGCATCGCCAATCGATGTGTGAAATTAGTATATTAATTTAATCACTCTTATGAGATATAGCCTAGAAGGGGTAAGGGCCAATGAGTTATTTTATCGTCTGTAATTTTTATTTTTATTTTTCGTACTAATGGAGCTAGGAAATAAATCTTCATATTAAATATAGAAATGTTGAGAAGAGGAGCATGCAAAGAATTAGGACTATCTCAATTATACCTTTGTCGTCGCTACAAAATCTATATATATAAAAAACAATAGTTCGAAAGGTATGTTTTTCAATTTTCAGAACTTTCTAATTATTTTAATTTAAAATTAATGAGGCGACATGTACTTTCACAAACAGTTCCTTCCATGCCACCAAATTTTGTGAGTAAATACGATCTCCTCCTCCTCCTCTTCCTCCTCCTCCTCCTTCTTCTTCTTCTCCTCTAAACATGTTTGGATTGCCGCCACCACTACATCGACGGAAAAGCAGCGGTTGATGAAAATCTGTTCGAGGTATCAAGACATTACAAATTCTTTTGATATTGATTTTTTTTACGACCAATTATGTTCATATATTAGGGATTAAGGCGGCTCATAGAAATAAAGCAATTTTCCCGCTCGAATCAAAATATAAAATATAAAATACCAAAGAAGAAGAAGAAGATGCAAAGAGAAAGGAGAATATCTTGAGCAACAATGGAGGACATTCAAGATATATAATATATAGCCCTAATTGATTAGTACGTAATCGTGGTGAAAATTAGAAGACATGAGTCCCATTGTTTACAAACTTCTTCGAAAATTTGACCAAGCAGAATATTTGAATTGGAAAATTAATGATCAAGAAACAAATTGAAATAGAGAACTTATAAATTCATACTGTAATTAATGTTAGCAAGGAAATGAACATGATTTTTCTATTTTACTTTTATCAAGCAGAACATGACTTTTCTTATGCATCTATGCTCAAATGCAAAAATCAATGACATGATAAAACGGGGGTGTGGTGAGTAAAAATTTAGTTTGTCTCAAAAATCTGTTTGCAAGCATGTTGTAAGGAAGAAAGCCTTCAATTTTAATTTATATATGTTCGTTTTAGTAATCAAAAAGTTTCCCTTAAACTAAATTAGTATGTTGATCAAGACATAATTATTGGTAGTAATCAGGGCCGGTAAGAGATATGATCAACATATGGGCATTTATTCTTTTATATTTGCATCCCAATGGTTTTTTAACCTCAGCATTCATGTTGATTAAGAAAATATTAAAGGATCGCTTCAAATTCAAGAAATCATATACTCTTTTTTTAAGAATTGACAATTATCTACCCTTATTAGGTATGTATATCATGAAAAATATTTTTAAATGCAACATGTAATATAACCTTTAAATTCCAGTATTTTCATCACTATATAATTTATAGTAGTTCTAAACAAACTATTACCGTGCATCGCACGGGCAACGTTCTAGTAATCTTAATAATAATGATGGTAAGGCTTGTTTCACCCAGAGCTTATCATTCCATTTCTTCTTAGTAAGATTTCTACGTTCATTGTAGCTTCTAGTATGTCGTAGCTTTAGAAATGATATCCCAGAGTTGAGGAGAGTACATATTGTTTATCAACTCGAGTTATTTGGGCATTACAGCTGAAATTAATCCCTATCAGCTACTCCCCCTCAGGTCCAGAAGCACCAGTATGACGGCTTCTGACGGGTGTTTTGGAGAAAATGAATCTTGCTTCAGCTATAGCCTCTCCTTTTTTTTTTTTTTTTCCAAATGCCTGATGGCGTGAGAAGCCGAAACGACGGTTATCCTCCCGAGAATAGAGCTAGACCTATTCCTCACTTCTCATCATTACTCCTTCCTTCGGGGTGGAAGAACACGGGGCTATTTAAAATATATTTTAAAAATATGCCTTATTACTGCCTTGTTTTATCCTCAGGCGAAAGGGCACTTCCCCTTTTTTCTGAAACGTCGTGGGGCGATAAATAAGAAACCACTCCACTCTTTCTTTTCAACCTCTTCATCTTTCTCTCTGCATTGTACCCTAGAAAGAAGAGGGCGATATTGTGAATCATCGGCCGTTCTCAGCGACTTCTTCGACAATTACCCTTCCGTTCAGGTATTCCCTTATTTTACTTTCGTGTGCTCTTGCACAGGTTTATTTTGAACTTCTTTAGGGCAACATTTACTCCTTCCCCTGTTCATGTCTTGGGGGGGACATCGCTAGCTCTGGCTTTTCGGGATTGTGATACTGATCACGACGCAAATGCGGTTGATGTTTCATCCTTGGAATTATTACTCAGTTATTAAGATTTATAGAGTTTGGATTTATCTCCATTATTCACACCTTTCCATCTATTGTTATTTTCTGGCAATTATCTCCGCCTTGCAGCTATGGATTCTACCAAACTGGGTATGGGGCAAAAAGCTCGCGAAAAACTATTGCAAATGATGGAGCAAACGAGATCTGGCGGCTCCTCTCCTACCTTATCGATGGGCAACGCTTCTACCCAGGAACCTACGGGCCCTGAGGGTTGTAACCCTTCCCAAGAAAATCCTCGGGAGGTAGAGATCGGTAAGCCTCGATTGAAGCCTTATTTCCCTCACCTGGTTGCTTCTGATCGATCAACTTCATTTCCCCCTATTTTCACTGATGGGGATGCTGGTGTTTCCCCTCCTGTTTCTCCAGTGCCTTATTCTTCTTCCCCTAAGAGGAAAAGCGAGTTATCTCCCCTCTTGGCTAGGAAGAAGGGTAAGGTGTCGGAAGGTTCTCCTTCCGTTCAAGAGTTAAGTCTAGAGCAATTGCGAGAGCATCTTTCTCAATCTGAGAAGAGCAGAGAACGGCTCCAGGCTGAAGTCCACCAACTTCGGGGATTCTTGCTAACCAGAGAGGAGCACACACTTTCTCTCTCTGAGCGGATAAAAGAACTTGAGAGAGCTCTAAAGGCTTCGTCCGAGAGGGTAGAGCAACTAATGGACATTCAAGTAGCAGAAATAGCGCAGCTGACACTCAGCTATGAGCGGGAGCTAGTACAGGCCCGAACCCCCTCATTCACTCAAGGGAGGAGAGAAGGGATGAGCCAGGGTGTTTCTTCTGGAGTTAAAGATTGCAGGTCTAACCTACTGATGACTCCTCACGGTCAGGCCTTCCTGGATTCCCTAATCAAGCGTTTGCCTGAGGCCTGTCTCCAATCCCATGATTTTTGGCTGCGTATGTTCGAGCCTCTAACCGCATGGACAGCTTCAGCTATCCTTGAGTGCTGTAAGCAGTTGGGGATTCCAGAGCGTGCCACTGCTATCAACGCCGGGGCCATAGTAAGAATGTTCGACACAGAGCCTGAGTCCCTCCGGAGGGGTCGTCCTCTTCTTTCCACAGAGCCGTGGTATATGCCTGCGTTGATAGAGGCAGCTCAAATTCTTCGCCAGCCTGCTAGGATCGTCGAGAATCTCCCTTCTTGGGAGGCGCCTTTATTCCCTCTTTTTCCTCATAACACCATGGTTATGAGGTCTATTCGGAAGGTTCTTGACCAGGTATTTTCTTGTTTCTTCGTTGCCTGTTTCATTTTTGGAATTTTATCCGCTTATTATGGAATTTTCTTCTCCATTAGGAACTAAGAGAAAAGAAAGCTTCAGGTTCATCTACCGGCAGGGCATCTGCCTCCTTACTACCCATTTCTGAGGAGGTAGGAGATGATTCTAATGAAGGGGGTGCTCTACGGGCTCTCGCGGCCTCTCCCAAAGGTGATCCCTCTACTTCCTCTGCTTTGGCTGCTATCGAGGAATGGGCTTCTTCCTCTCACTCATCCAGCTCTGAGGATTTAGCTCCTCTTCCAAATCCTTCGCCTTAATTTCATCGCTTTGGATAACATGTTTGTTGAACAATCTATTTTTTGGTGTTTGTGGTGGGGTGCTTTTTATGACCCTGAAACCGTGCTCTTTTTATGACCCTGAAACCGTGCTATTGGGGCATAAACAATTGTTATTTTTGATTTAGGCCAGATGCTTCTTTGAGACCTTGTTTATAACATGTTTCTGTTATTTCTTATTCAGCTTAGAATGCTGTCTCTCTTATTCTTGTATTTATAGGGGCTTTACTTTTTACCCTGTTTCTACCTGCTGAGGTACTAAGATGGTAAGGTAGAGATATTCCTAGTATTTTTAGGGTGATGGGACAAAATAGTAGGATAATGGCAGCATTTTGAGATAGCATTTTAAGCTAATGGGATATGGGTATATGGGTATCCCCTACTCCCCCCCCCCCCCCCCCCCCAAGTGAGGTGTAAGGGTCTGAAGGAATTACACCTCATTTGAGGGCTAAACACATACAAAATATAGCTACTTTAAAGATAAAGAGGTATGATCCCATGTTTCATACATCAGTTAATCATGGAATAAGAGTTTTTCAAAATGAATAAGGGGTGACAGCCCATCATACTTTCTTCTTGAGAGTAATTCTCAATTTTCCCTGCATATTTCGAGGGTGATAACTTTTCCTTTGCCTGTTGTCTCCTCGACATCTTCCTGGTCTAGCTCTTCTTTTGCGCTTTTGACTTTAACCCTTGCCTGGGTTATCAACGCTTCCCACTGCCCTTTCACAATTGGAGCATGGCATCTACCTGTGGCTTCAGCTTCAGGCCCTTTAGTTTCGTTTATCTGTTGAAGCAGTTGTTTGACCGGGTCCTGGGATATCATCAGTTCCTCAGGAGGGTTGTTGCTAGTGATCAGCAAGTGTTCCATTGAAGTGGAAAGGTTCTGACCTTCTCCAGCTGGAGTTGAGGTTTTAAGTCTTTTCTCCTCGAGTTTCATCTCATCCCCTTCGGTGGCGGGTTCTGCCGTCGGCCTTTTCCTGGCCTCTCCTGCTTGAACCGATTGGACATAGCATTTTCGCGAGATCTCTTGATCTCCCGATATTTGCCCTACCTGATTTCCCACGGGGAATTTCATCATCAGATGGTAAGTGGAAACTACTGCTTGGAACGGTTTTAATGCAGTTCTTCCTAGAATGATGTTATAGAAGATGGTTGTCGCACCACCAAGAAGGTGACTGGCTTTGACACTCGTGTAGGCCCTTCACCCAGAGTGAGCATTAAATCAATTGATCCTAGCGACATCACCGGATCTCCTGAGAAACCGTGCAGTGTCGTAGCTACCCCATTCAATGGCTTCTGGAGGCTCATTTGGTTGAAACAACTTTCAAATATAACATTGACTGCGGCCCCTGTGTCTACAAAGACCCTTTGGACCTGATACCTTTCTATTTCCACTGTGATGACCAATGCATCGTCATGCGGATGAATTACTTTCTGGTTATCTTCTGGCCCGAACGAGATTTCTGGTGGAGGTAGGCCTGCTTCGACCTTCCAGACCCCGTGCCTTTCATGCATATGCAATTCCCTGGCAGATGCTTTCCTGCTTCTGTTGGAGTCTCCCATGGTTGGTCCTCCATATATCATTTTAATAACGCCTTTGGGTTCTGACCCTTGGCTAGCATCAGTTGCTTTTTCAGGAGCTTCCTTGCGCTTCTTGTTTTGTTCTGTCTCCCTTTTAACATATTCCAAGAGTTCTCCTTCCTGGATTAACTTTTCAATGGCAATTCTTAGGTTCCTACAATCGTTGGTCATGTGACCAAAGTCATTGTGGAACTTACAGAATCTTTCAGAAGGTGGATTCCTTGGTGGCTGTCTATGTCCGGCAGGGATCTGAACCCCAAGGTTTCCTCAGGACCACTTCGAGCAGATCAACCGGTTGCTTGATTAATGGGGTGAAAGATCTTAGAAACCTTTCATTCTTATCAGTTTTCTTAGCTTCTGGAGAGGGTCTTTTTCTTTCTTTCGGCTTCTTTTCTTTTTGAGAGGCCAACTCAGCCCTCTTGCTGCTCAGAGCTTCCTCCATATGGATGTACTTTTGGACTCTCGTCAGTAATTCTTCAAAAGAAGTAGCCTCTTTTTTTATGAGGGAGGCAAAGAACTGTCCTGGCTTCAGGCCATCTACACAGGCATGCACCTTTAATTTCGGCTCTACTCCTGGAATTTCCAGGACGGCTTCGTTGAAGCATGTCATGTAGTCTCTCAGACTTTCGTTGGCACCCTGTTTTATGGTCGTCAGATGCAAGGAGTTCCGAGTAGTCCTTTTAGCACAGACGAATTGCTGTAGAAAGACCTCTTTCAGGTCCATGAAGGAATGTATGGAGGCCTTTGGCAACTGCTTGAACCAGTGTTGAGCAGTTCCTGACAGGGTTGTAAGGAATACCCTACACTTAACCCCTTCTGAGTACTGATGAAAGAGACATAAGCTTTCGAACTTCATCAAGTGCTCTTCAGGGTCTCCCTTCCCCTGATACTCGCAAGAGATTGTTTTGAAACTGCTTGGGACAGGATCCGTTTGGATGTCCGCTGAAAATGGGCTGTTCTCGTCAATATATAAGGGAAAGAGCTCTGATTTGTCTCCTCCATTCCTATTGTTTGAAGAAAGTTTTGGATTCTTTCCTTCCTTCGGATTGCGGAACTCCTTCTCGCTTGTTTCCACTTCCTTTGAGGCCCTTTCCACGACCTGACTTTGTTCTTTCAGCTTTTTGACTTCTTTTGCTAAGAGCTTCATCTGCTCTTGCTGTCGGGCATATTTCTTGGCCCATGCATTTTCAGTGTTCTCATTGAGATTTCCTTCAAGTTCTTCAGGATCTTCCTCATCTGGGGATTCCCAATCAGTAGAAAATCCCTCTTCCTCTTCAGCCACTGTCGGAGGCAGCCTTGAGACTAGCTCTTGGGTTACGTCTTGATGTACAGGCTTCTGCTTATGCATTGCGGGAGTGCTCTTACTTCCTCCCCCTTCCTGGGTCTCACCCAAGGGATCTGTGTTCTGAGGATTTGCTCCTAGAGTGTGGAGTCTTTTCTCAACAGCCCCTTCTACTACTCCTTCGATAAGGGCTTTCATTTGCTGAAGCATAGCTGGAGAAAATTGAGCTTCCATGTTGACACTAGCCTCTGTCAGCATAGTGCCCGTTCCTTTGTGTCCCACCACAGAATTTTCCGGATTCCCGGTGGCTTGACCGGCTTCCTTGGAAACGGCATCTGATATAACATTCATCCTTATGGGGATCTGCAAAGATTTATGGACGCGTAGAGGATTAATTCCTGATGCTCTTTGAGAGAGACTTGAAGTATGTGTAACTAGCTATTAACAAGCTTTCTGCATTCGAGCATTATTTATAGTGGCGTCAACGCATATAGCTTATTTGCTATAAGGTTCTTAAGGTCGGTGGCTTCTGCCAATGTACGGTGAAGGTAAGTAACGACTTAAAGATAGAAGTCTAATTATGATAAAGGACTTTGACATATTTTCCTCCCTTTGACATGAGGCATCTGATCATATGAGATTTAGTTACGACCCACTGCTGATTTAGCAGATCATGTTGCAATCGTTAACCATTCGAAGCGACTTTAACAAGCGTGGTTTACTTAGTATAAGGTTTTTCAAAGATGGCTTTCGCCTTCATGGAGCTGATATCAGCGACATCTGTCTTTACGGGATTTATTTTGTTAGGTTGTTTGTCTTCCTAAGGCTTTCCTGATGAGGCCTCTGGGAGGGATCTGATCAGAAGAAAAGGTTATTAAGAATTTGTGTGGCATCTTATTTTATTGAGCTTAATATGATATGCCTCGGCCGTATAGGCCCTTTTTATCATTAGCACCTATTTTATAGGACTTTCTTGTTGAGATATTCCCTGTTAGCCAAGGATTGTGAGAATGGCGTCCCTTATGCGGGATTCCTAAGAGCATTACTTATCGAACCGAGCCCGCGAGAGCTTGGTCCATTTTATAAAGCTTGCAGAAGCGCTGACTATCAGGTTAAGCTTATGAAAACAATATCCTCCTAGGTTTATAAAGGTATTGTTTATCAAATGGAGTTTTTTGAGAATACCACCTGTAAAGCGGGATTTAGGTGGAATTTTACCCACTGGAATGCAATGGGTAAAACTTATAGGAGCGATATACAAAAATGTCGCCTTTAGAACAAGGCTTAGGGGTGCACTGCCCATTTAATGAGACTTATAAGGAATTTTGTCTATTGTATGAAGTTTAGGAGGATGTTGCCTATTGAGTAAGGCTTGGGAAAAGTTCTGCCCATTGCAAGGGGCTTGCAAAGGAGTCGCCTATTGGATAGGGCTTTGTAGAAGGTTCTGCCCATGGAATGGGGCTTACAAAAGAGGTGCCTATTAGATAGGGCTTTGTGACAGGGTTGCCTATTAAGTAGGGCTTATAAAGTGTTCTGCCCATTATATGGGGCTTAGGATGATATTGCCTGCTAAACAGGGCTTTTTGAGGAAGGTTGCCTATTAAATAGGGCTTATGAAGGGTTCTGCCCATTATATGGGGCTTACAATGATGTTGCCTACTGTGTAGGGCTTATGAAGGGTTCTACCCATTATATGGGGCTTAAGATGATGTTGCCTACTGTGTAGGGCTTCTGGGGGTTCTGCCTGTTATTCGAGGCTTACGAGAGAGTTGCCTGTTAAACAGGGCTTCTGAGAGGAGGTTCTGCCCGTTATTCGGGGCTTACGAGGGAGTTGCCTGTTAAACAGGGCTTCTGAGAGGAGGGTCTGCTTCCAGATGCGGGCTCCCTTCATCGACATGAATGGGGTAACCTTAGCATCCTTCGACTCTCCATTTTCTTTAATGTTTTTATTACTTCATGGGTTTTGAGGCCATGGCAAGTCAGGAGCATTAGACTAGCTTTAGTGGGGATGCTTATTTTGTAATCACCAGTCCTTTGCAACTTATAGATAGATTTCATATTGAGCATATAACAGACAGAATTGTATGCTCACCAAGTACACAAGGTGAGGCGAATGTATTTTGAGATTGCTGCAATTTGTGACCCGTCTTTCCTCTGGATCCCTCACAACCTTAAGTTTTTGACAAAACAACAACAGATTAGCCATCACAATTCATGTCATGAAAGAGATGAGGCCTTGAGATTGCTTTTAATCGCTGGATTCATGAATTACAAGCAATATAGCTGAAACAGGTTCATGGTATACACACTAAAATTTTCCCGGAATAACATAAATCTCGCATTCAATACACATTCTTTTGATTAGATGGCCATCATTCTAGGTGATCATCGCGACAAGGCAAATGAAAAGGCAAGTTTATGCGCATATCATCAGAATCAACTAGAGCTTCAAAGATAAACAGGGGATTGGACCTTTGAACCCACTGGTTTTGACAGTACTTACAGATATCAACGCTTAATTCACATTTAAGGAGAGGAGATTAGCCTCTCAAACACAAGTTCCCTTTCAATCAAGGTGTTTATCACAATTTCCGTTTCAAAGGGAGCATAATCCTAAGATCATGTCACACTCACCAGCTCGTAACCGAGGAGAGTTTAGCAAATGTTAAACAACAGCATATCCATCTAAGTTTCCGCTAGCTAGATCACAAACAGGGCATTCCCAATCAATGCAACATCAGATTTCCTCACATTCTCCACATAAGGACGTAATACAGAGAAATCGCAAGCAGCATTACAACAGCGAGCTAGAATTTTGCATAAAAAATAGGGGAAATCAACATCTTAACTCAAGAAGTTCCCACAGACGGCGCCAGTTGATAGATTCGGGTCAAAGATCCACAACAATTTAAGAGATTATTCATCATGTTTTGCAGAGAGCATTCATGGGTAAAGCGTTAAAACAGTGAAGAGCAAGATATTCATGCGTATAGAAAAGCCATAGCCAAGTATTTTGTATAGGGCAAGAGGCGCATAGCAACGACAAGTAGTAGTGGAGCTATAAGTAAAGGATAAAAGGCGTATTTAGCCATGAACTAGCCAGATTCATGGGGTTTTGCACTCATACAAACTGATAACGCAAGACAGAGACAAGGAAGAGAGGGAGGCTAGGAATGCGGAACTCCGTCAAACCTCATTCCTTCTCAAATGATGAGGGTTTTACCTTAAACTCAAGGAAGTATACAAAGGAAAGGGATTCTTCCCGATGTTGAGAAGAGCAGGTGGACGTGAAAGCGGACTATGATTTCCCGGAAGAAGGTCTTGTCCGTTTCGGCTGGCTGAGCTCGGAGGAGCTCGTGAGAATGAGAGAGAGAGAGAGAGTATGGAATTGAATGGAACAGTACGCGAGAGTGCGTGTTGTTCTTATGAGTGGTGTTGTGATATGATGGTGATGAATGAAGTGTGCATTCACTTAATATTTATAGGTGTGAGGAGGGTGAAAAAGGAAGCATTCGTGTGAGGGCAGGACAGAAAAGGCATTCCTACGGAAACAGAGTATCCTCTGCCCTGAATGCGGTGGTCCTCACTCTACAATGTATAGAGTCACGCGGATCGTATGCTACGCAGAACCTTGAGCTTCGCTGAATGCTTATGGGATCTGATCAGATCCTCTCGGCTTTGCAGATGCTTACAGATCCTATAGGGCTTCCGGGAATAGTAAAACCCCATGGCTTCTACATGGAATATGGTTCTTGATTGTGCTGAGCATGTAATGCTCATGAAATCTCTTTGATAACATGCTTTATATGAAGAACATCTTCCATTGACTTCTATCAGGATTATTATCAAATAATCTTAATAATAATGATGGTAAGGCTTGTTTCACCCAGAGCTTATCATTCCATTTCTTCTTAGTAAGATTTCTACGTTCATTGTAGCTTCAAGTATGTCGTAGCTTTAGAAATGATATCCCAGAGTTGAGGAGAGTACATATTGTTTATCAACTCGAGTTATTTGGGTATTACAGCTGATATTAATCCCTATCACCATGGGTGGAGGAAAAGGAAGCATTTCCAAAACCAGAGAAAATTAGACATCACATTTCAAGGGTGGAAAGAAAGCAGAGCCAGTTACGATACTTTATCTGCATTATTTTTTCTTATTATTTCCAGTCAATGCGTAGGGAAGAACAAACTATGTTTTTGGTTCAAATGGTCGTTTCGCAGATAATATCGTAAATGAGATATAATTCCTTTGTTTCCTTATACCTCACTTGGGGGGGGGGGGGGGGGGGGGGAGTAGGGGGATACCCTATATCCCAATATCCGTATTCCATTATCTTAAAATGCTTTGGCAAAAGAAAGGCAAAAGATTATATATATCAGCACCAAGGAAAATATAGCAGATAGAAACAAGACGAAGAGTCATTTACACATAAAAACAGAAGGATAATATTCTAAAACCGATAGGAAGTAGTAGAAACATGTCAAAGGCGAGGTCTTAAAAAGCACCTGGCCGAAAGCAGAGAAAAGTAATATTGTTTTGTGCCCTATCAGCACGATCTTAGGGCCATGAAAAGCACCCTATTAAAAACACAAAAGATAAATTGTTTTTAAAACATCCAAACAAAAAACAACTTGATCAGAGAGAAGGATCTGAAGCAGAAGCAGGATCCTCGGAGCTGGATGAATGAGAAGATGAAGCATGATCCCCAGAAACATGAGAGGCTATAGCCGAACGCCCAGGAAGATCACCCTTGAGTTGATCCGTTGAAATCCTCAGGGCATCTCCTTCCCCAGAGCCACCCGCCACTGCTATCGGAGTAAGTGTAGAAGAGGTAGCCTCCCTGTTTGCAGATAGGCCCGGGACATTTTCCTCTTTTAGCTCCTAACAAGAAGAAAGAGAGTTGCTAAGGTAAAAATGATAAAAAATAACAAGCAAACCTCACCGTAGATAAAAAAGAAAAAGGAAATTATAAGAAAAAGAGAAGGTACCTCGCGGAAGGCCTTTTGCAGAGACCTCATAACCATGGCGCTAGGAGGGAAGAGAGGAAATAGGGGGGCATCCCAGGAGGGGAGGTCTTCCGAGGATTTAGCAGGCTGGCCAAGGATTTGGGACGCTTCTCTCAGCACAGACATGAATCAGGGCTCCTTAGCGGATAGAAGATTACTCCTCTTAAGGGTCTCCGGTTCCGTTTCGAACACCCTCACTATAGGCCCCACGTTAATGGCCGCAGCCCGCTCTGGGAGACCCAATTGTTGGCAACACTCAAGAATGGCTGTTGCAGCCCATTCAGTGAAAGGATCGATCATCTGAAGCCAGAAATCGGGCGTATGAAGGTACGCCTCTGGTAGATGCTTTACCAAAGAGTCCAAGAAGGCTTGGCCATAAGGGGTCATCAGCTTTTTAGACCTGCAATCTTGGATCCCCGAGGAAGTACCCTGATCCAATCCCGTCCTCCTCGCTTGAGTAAAAGAAGACGATTGAGAGCGCTCCAGTTCTTGTTCATGAGAAAGTGCTAATTGCCTTGCCTCCGCTGCAAAAGCCTCCTGCATTTGCAGCACTCGATCTAATGAAGCCTTCAAAGCCTTCTCAAGTTCCCCCACCCTATCAGAAAGAGAGGACGTGCATTGTCCAAGGGCAAAACAACGTTTCTCTCTGTCCTGCAAATACTCCTGAAGATCGTGAATCTCAGCTTGGAGCTGCTCTCTACTCCTCTCAGATTGGGAATGATGCTCCTGCAACTGCTCGAAAGTCAGTGTTTGAGCATCAGAAGGGCTTCCCAGGACCTTACCTTTCTTTGTAGCCAGGGAAGAAGAAAAGTCGCCTTTCCTTTTGGAAGAAGAGGAAAGAAATTCCGGGCTAGCGGAAGAAGGAGTACAAGCATCCACATCAATGAAAGTGGGGGGAGATGAAATCGGCTGGATAGGGGTAGTCGGATGCGAAAAGAAAGGCTTCGGGCGTGGCCCGATAGTCGCTATTTCCTGGGGACTCTCTCGAGAAAAATTATAACCTCCAGGCTCTAAAGCCGCCTGAGTGGGTATACCATCCGCGGAGGAAGTATGGCTAAGGTCGCCTACCTTCGCCTGATCTATCTTTTTTAACAGTTTCTCACGAACCTTTTGCTCTAGACTTTGTTTAGTGGAGTCCATGGCTACTAAACAACAAAAAATAAAGTACAGTTAAGCGGTAAAAGAAGACAAGAAGGGAAGCAAAGATCTTTTCTTTAAGAGAACGTTAATAGAAAGAAGCACAACAAACACAAAACTTTAAGAACGAACCGCTTGTTCTGACGCTGAAACTCCTATTTTACTCTCGCAAAAACTAGGCCTAGGGCTGGAAGCGCTGAAATCGTGAATACCCTCTTTGGGGAATGTAAGAGAAAGCTTTCCAACTCTAAAAAGTTCTCGAGATACAGTTCACCGGAAAATAGGGGAGGATAGTAAAATCATAAGAGGAATACCTTAAGGGAGGAAGAGCAGAACAATCTCTTGAAGCACGAGGAAAACTGGAGAGACGAAAGCACTGTCCTCTCCTCAGGGAAGCAATGTGATAAATGAGGCAAAAAAGAAAGAAAATAAATAAGTAATGAGTTTCCCCCATAATAATAATAAAAAATAAAAAAAGAAAGAGAAGAAGAGAGAATGGAGTGCGTCTCATCCACTACTCCACGTCGGCCTGCTGTTACAAATGAACCTTTAAAAAGAGGGCACCGCGTGATTTCACGCGCTCACAAATAATAAATAAAATTTTCGAAACTTTTTCGAAATATTTCTCTTATAACGGAGAATTACTTCCCTCATGTCCCCTCCTTAGGGGAGAGAAAGGTAATAATGAAAGAAAAGAACGGGCATACCTTTTCGTCCTCGAGAAGTTAACCAGCGCACCAATTTTCCATGCGACAAGACATTTATGAGGTCAGCAAAGAAATTGTTTCCCGCTCAAGCGTCCAGCAGAAGCTAAATACGCCTGCTTCTGGACCTAGGGGGGGAGTAGCTGATAGGGACTAATATCAGCCTTGCCATGTGGCGTCTGCAGGTGCCGACTAGATCTGAGTGTCAGAAGCTTCAGGTGCCATTCTCGGCGCAGATGCCACACGCGAAGCGAAAGATGCAAAGGTCTGTTCAGAGCTAACCTTTGTGCAGAAGCTATTTCAGATCTTTAGGCATCCTCATATGCCTAGGGATCTGCCGAACACACCATCCGCGTGACTCTATACACCTTAGGGTGAGGACCACAAAATTAATGACGAAGAGAATCTGGTCCCCCTAGAAATTCCTGTCTTGTCCTTCCCATGAATGTATCTCTACCTTTTCGTCCTTTCCACACCTATAAATATCGAGTGATCTCAACAACCAACACACACGCATACTTCACATACTGTTCTATTCACTTAGAATTCTCTCGAGCTCAAGCAGTTGAGGTCCTCTTTCAGGGAACCTCCTTCCTCATTTCTTTCATCTTCACTTCACGGGTGAAAAGCACTTCCAGTACTTTGATCCAAAGGTATAATCCTCGTTGTTAAAAGAGGACGAGGATGAAGGCGCCTTGCGTTCTCTACCTCGCTCTCTTCCTCCTTCCTTTTCTTCTCAAAATGAGCTTTTCTCTTCATGAACTTGGCTAGAATTATGGCTCAAATGCCTTGCTCTCAACCTCCGCCTCACTCCTCCTTCAACCATGAAGAAGAGGCGTCTGGTGGAAGTTGAGCTATTATCATCAATAAACCTCATGAATCCCCTTTATGTCTCTGTATGTAATTATATGTACATGAACACTCTTTGCCAATCTATGAATATGATGAATAATTGTATAATTGTTGTTGATCTTTGACCTGGATCTAACAGAATGCTCTTTGCTAATCTATAAACATGATGAATAATTGTATAATTGTTGTTAATCTTCGACCCGGATCTAACAGCTATACCTGCCTCTCTCAAATCTCTATATTACTTTTAACTCTCTCTCTCTCTCTCTCTCTCTCTCTCTCTCTCTCTCTCTCTCTCTCTCTCTCTCTCTCTCTCTCTCTCTCTCTCTCTCTCTCTCTTTTCTTGACGCTGGCTCTCTCTTGTTTCTTATCTCGTCGTCATCAACTTCCTTCAAGTCGCTCGTCATCAACGCAGTGAGCCAGCGACGCCTACTAAGGTATTTTCAGCTTTAATATTGAATTGGACAAAGAAGGCAGTAAATTTTGAAAATTTATTTATGAAAAATCAGCCCTAAAAGAGAGTACTAATTAGGTAATTAATCATTATTAAAGTGTTGATTCAAAGTCTCACACTAAATTATTTAATTTACGTGGAATGTGATTGTGGTATGGTTTTAACGGAAAACAACTAACAAATAACAAGTGGGATTAGGGAGACTTTTTGTCATCATTTTTTTTCTAGAGGATTTAGAAGTGAAGGATTTATATATTTTTAATCTATGCAGACTATGGAGTATAAAAGTGAGGGATTTATTTAATTTACTATGCATATTTAGAGAAATGTCGATATATTTTCCCTTTTTATTTATTTTAAAGTGTAGAGAATGGATGATCCCAAAAAAGAAAAAGAAAAATGGATGATCCATCCATAAATTCAAATAGTAGTGCAGTAGTTCCTTCTCAACCTTCTCAAACACAAAATAATTTAGAAGTAGAAGAAGGTTTTGTTGAGCTTGTAGTTGAAGATAGACTAGCTTCAAAGACATTGGAAGCAAAGGACAAGAGTCAAATGAAACTTCTTGATATTAAACAAAGCAAGAAACGCACATCGGAAGCTTGAGACCATTTTAAAAAGATCGTGGAGAATGGTGTTATTACAGGTGCAAAGTGCAAATATTGCACGTCTACTCTCTCATATAAATCTTCCACCGGAACTTCACATCTTCTTAAGCATGCAAAGAAGGTGTGTCCAGGAAAGCACTTGCGAATTGGAGCTAGCCAAACACAATTGAAGGTCAAGACTAATGCCGACGGATGCACAGTCTTAAACTAAAGGAAAAGGAAAAATCTGTCATTTTTTATCAAGACATTTCAAGGAAGGACTTGGTCAATATGGTAGTGATACACGAGTATCCCTTATCCATGGTGGACCACATTGGTTTCAAGAGGTTTGTCAAGAGCTTTATCTCGACATTCAAAATGATTTCAAGGAATACATTAAAAAGTGACATTATGAAGATGTACACCGAGGGAAAGAGTTCCTTGAAAGCATTGTTTGAGCACAACGAAAGTCGAGTTGTAATAACTACCGACATGTGGACAGCTTCAAATCAAAGAAAAAGTTACATGGCGGTCAAATCACACTTCATTGAACAACAATGGATTTTACACAACCGAACTTTAAGGTAATGTCTTTAATTCATTAGTTGCTGAATTTTTATATGTATATCTATGATATTTCATTATTTGTTCATAATTATAAACTACATGTTTATTTGGGTTTTGCTATGTACCATCTCCACACACGGCTCCGGTTCTTGCAAAGATTTTGTTATATTGCTTATCTCATTATTCTTTGGAAAGAAAAATTTCATCAGTGGTTCTTGATAATGCTAGTGTTAATGATGCAATGATGGATCGTATGAAGGAGAATTTAGAATCTAATTTTCTCAAGTTAGGTGGAATTTTTTTTGCACTTAAGGTGGAGTGCTCATATTTTAAACTTAATTGTGAATGATGGTTTAGTAGTGATTTCACATGCTATTGAAAATGTTCGAGATTGCATTGCGTTTTGGATGTCTACTCCTAAAAGGGTGGAAAAGTTTGATGAGGCCTGTCGACTTTTGAATATATATCTATGCTTCAAACCGCTTTGCCTTTCAAGGATATTTTTACTAAATTGAAACGCTTGAATAGAAATCTGAAATTTATTATTTCTTGTGAGCATGATTGGATGTTGGCAAGTCTTGTCACAGATAAGTTGGAGATTTTATATAAGGCCACTAAAGTCTTTTAGGGTAGAAATCATCCTACTTCTAATTTGTTTTTTCGAAAGGTTTGTGAGATTAAACTTGCTTTGGGGCGATGGGAGCAAAGTGATGTTGACACTATTAGATCATGGCTAATAATATGATTGAGAAGTTTGACAAATATTGGGAAAATATTAGTGAAAATTTGGCAATTGCTACAATCTTAGATCCAAGAAATAAGTTAGATTGTGTGGAGTACTATTTCAAGAGGTTGTATGGAGATAATGCCCAACAAGAAGTTAGAAAAGTGAGGGAGAACCTTGATAGTCTTGTTATTGAATATCAAAGGGTGAATGAATAAAGCAAAGATCAAGAATTGTCATTGAAAGGGAAAATGGGGATTGTTGATAAAAGAACAAAAAAAAAGAAAGGTGAACGTGAGGGGTGAGGTTGAGCATTACTTGGATGATGATCCTATACCCGAGATTGATAACTTTGACATTCTTGATTGGTGGAAAAGGGATCAAATGTACCCTACTTTGAAGACAATTGCAAAGGATATTCTTGCTATTCCCGTCTCTTCGGTGGCTTCAGAAAGTGCATTTAGCACGGGTGGGAGAGTAGTTAGTTCTCATCGTTCTAGACTTCACTCTAAAACCGTGGAAGCATTAATGTGTCTACGAAATTGGACGGTTAATGATATTAAGTAGGGTGTATTCAATTTAGATTCTGATGGATTTTTATGGATTTCAAAAATTTGTAGGTATTCAATTCAAATTTTATAAAGTCTTTAAAAATCTTGAGGTATTCAATGCAGATTTTATAAAGTCTTAAAAAATCTGTAGGTATTCAACAGTCTACGGGTTTTAATAGTTTATGGATTTTGCTAGATTCTCTTAAAAAAATATAAAGAGATTTCACTCTACAAAATCTTTTATAAGAACCAGAGATTTCAACGGATTCTATGATTTTTTTTTTTTTTCAAAATCACCATTTTTGCCACCCTCCCCCGCCACCCTCAACCACCTTCATATGTACTTTTTATTTTTTCTCCGAACAATTATAATTTATTTTAAAAGACATCCAAATTATGACTATCTTGTACTAAAATTGAAAATCAATCTTTTCATAAAAATCTTCATTCTTATAAAATACGAACATATAACTTTTATATCTCAACTTTCATTTTGGTTTTTTATGGTTAAATTACCGCTACGTTTTTTAAGGTTTAGGGAATAATGACTAAACTGAAATATAACATTTGGATGGAAAAAAATAAGAGTAACTTTTTCGCTCCCTTCGTCCATGATTTAGTGACGCACTTTCTTGGGCACAGTTTTTTTTGCATTTTGATGGTGTAGTAATAAATTAATGTGTTAAAGTGTTAAAGTGGAATAATTGTGGGGTCATTTGAATTTTTTAATAGTATTAAAATGTTAAAGTAATAAAAAGTAGATGTATAAAGTGTTAAAGTGTTAAAGTGATTGTGGGGTCTACGTCCTAAAATGGAAAGTGTCAGTAAATGGTGGACATCCTAATATAGTAATTTTGTCAGTAAATGGTGAACGGAGGTATTATTAGAAATACAATAATTGGAATTTGTTTAAAGTACGAGTCTTGTATTGAAAGATGACATAATTTGATAAATTTTGATACCTCTACAAAAATATTCAAACAATTTGGATAAAGTTATTTGGTATTTTTTTTAAAACAATATAGATAATTTTATTTATTAATAACTGTGACTCATATACATTTATTTATTTAAATAAATAGTTACAATAATTCAGCGTCGGAGTCTATGGAAATCCATGTAAATTAATTTTTAAAAAAAACATATTCGACAATACTGGAAGTCCATGAAAATCCATCAAAATCAATAATAGAGTCAGTCAAACTCTGTATAGAGTTTAGTTAAACTCTACACGGGGTCTGTTGGGAACCCTCTGCAGTTGTTTTGATGATGTTTCTCAAAACCACACTTAGGCTAATTTCATTAAGCAAGATAACATAGCATGATAGAAATGTGCTAACCTTCGTATTTCTTAAGACTGTTCTCTATGATAGAGTAAGGCCGTTGTCTATAACAGCCTCCTCTATAAAGGAGCAGTTAGTTCTTGTTGTTTTGCTTTGCAGGTACTCCGGCAAGATTCTAAAAGCTTATTCATATAGCTGCCGAGGCTACTCAGGTTGTTGATCCAATAGGGAGATCAACCCGCCTCCATAGCTGCCACCTCTGTTGCCAGCTATGAGGACTCACGTGAAGTGCTGAGTCATCACTGCAACGGCTAGTGCCACATCAGCTGTTCTCTAACGGCTAGTTTTGCATGAGTCTCAACGGCTAGTTTTCAAACTATGCCTATATAAAGCCTTCACCTACAATGATGCAGCTTACGGGAAACTCATTCATCTTATGAGCCAAATCGATGCAGAAATTCTCTCACTAGTTCATACCTACTCAACACTCGAAAAACCTAGAGCTTTCCCAAGTGTTGAAGATTGAGAATTTCATCATTGTATTACTTCAAGCTTGTTGCGTTTATTGCTGTATCAAGCTCCCTATACTCTCTCTCATATTTAGTTCAAAGCTAGATTAGTTGAGATTGTATTTTGTGTTCGATTGTAAATCGAAAGATTGTATGTTGTATGAAACTGATACTCAGTCAGTATAAACAAGAGAGAATGAGAATCCAAAAGTAAAGGGATTCGTAGATCTAGCTTGATCACCGTGGAAGTAGGATAGTTACATCCGAACCACGTAAAATATCTCGTGTTCTCTACTGTTCCATTATTCTCTCTCATTGATTAACTGCTCATACAACAAACTGCATTCAACAGCCTCGCTTCATAAGGCTGTAAAGATTTTACATCAAAGAGTTCGATAGCACAACCTCTCCACCACATTCCGCACTTAGCAGTTTGATAGATCAAGCTTGTTGATCACAACGAGCTTGATAGATCAATCTGTCTCACTCTGTAAAAGACTGCTTGACCAGCGAGTTCATTAAGACAGTTTGTTTCAAAATTAAAAACTGTTAAGACAGTTTGTTTTAAAATCAAAAACGGTTGGCTATTGGTGTATTCCCCCCCCCCCCCCCCCCATACACCAATTAACTTGGGACCAACATAGCAGAGTCTATGAATATTAAAAATCCACCTACTTTTGAAAGTCTAAAAAAATCCAACAAAATCTCAATAGAATACACACCCCTAATGGTAGTGTTTACTTCAATCCTATTCTACTTTAATTTTCATTTGTTCCATTTTTCATTACTTTTGTTTTTAGTTAGTTTGTAATAATCTTCTTCCTTTTTTTCCCAAGGTTCACTGGAAGGTACTCATGCTTGTTCCACTGTTACCGAAGATTCCGATGAAGATGCGGAACAAATTGATACCATTGATACTGGACCATTGATCTTAATTTGATCTAAGGCTGTAATTGATTTAAGCATGATTATAAGGTATTATAAGCATGACTAGGTTTAAGCATGAATTTGTACATTAAAAAACATAATGGTGTTGTAAGCATAAATATATACTGATTTAAGCATGATTTTATATAGTTTTAAGCATCTTTCGCATTTTAGCACGCCATGATTTATTTGCACATGAACCATTTCCTATATATATATATATATATATATATATAGGGTTGGGATATGGTGAAAACCACCCTTAGTGTGAAATATAGAAACCTATATAAACCATTGATTATAATGCATCCAATGGTCAAGATTAAAACTAACTTTATTAATTTGATATTTTAAAAAGTGAATTAAATAGAAAAATTAAGTCTGAAAGGATAAAGAAGGTATTTAGTAATAGGGAATTTTATCTTAATTAGGAAGTGGACATATTTTTAGGGATTCACTCAAATTATAATATTGAAAAGAAATTGGGAAATTCAGATTTGATATCCTCGTCGTCGACTACACGGCGCCGCTGCTCTCACTGAGAATCAACAACGACATCGTCAAAAAAAATATTCAAGGTAATGTGCATCACTCTATGTCGATTTCTCTCTCTGGGTCTCTCTCTCTGAAACTGGAAATCCGCTGGGTGAGTAGCTTTAGGTTTTTTTTTTTTTTTTTTTTTTTTTTTTTTTTTTTTTTTTTTTTTTTTTTTACTTTGATTTTCGATACTGCTCGGTTGTATTCGATAGTGGAATTAGGGCTGAATCCGGTATCTGAATTTGACTGGTAGAATATTACTTGCTTGAATTTGGTTTGATACTTGTTCTATTACAGGTGCGTCTTCTCCGGATGCGTGGCTGACGAGTCCAATGAGCAACACGCTCTCATCTCCCGGCGATCGATCTCGCCGGAAACGTGGCTGCGGATCCATCTATGCCACGCCTTCGCTGTTGCCGTCCATAAAGCCTGAGGCAACCCCGACGCCCTCTAGTAATGGTCGGCGTCGCCGTTTATCCGTTTAATTCTTAGTATTTGTGTATCTCTTATTCTATTTCAACCTCTAGTACCCTTATGTCTCTAAGGCTTTGTCGATTCTATGTAGTTTCAATATATTAAATACGTTTTGTATTTTGCTGCATTATTTGTATGGCTAGGTGCAATTTTTTGTTGCATTATTTTGTAATATTTGTTGCATATTCTATATTGTGGCACTTGTAGCTAGAATCGATACACTTTTATATGTTGGTGCATCTGTGGTATGTCGTTGCACATGCTGTGAGTATTTTTGCATTTTTATATATATGTAGTATTAGTATGCGGATTTTGTTGCACTCTTTGTTAGATGTTACCCTATATTGTTGCATTTTTCTGTATGTATTGATGCATTTTTAAAATTTTATTATACTAGTATTGAGAATGGTTGCACGGTTTGTTGTTTGTGTTGCATTTTTTACTACTTTCGTTGCAAATGAACAGTGTTCATGGCAGACCTGTTCATGCATATTTCTATATTTAAATGAGTATTGTTCATGGCAGGATCTGTTCTTGTTATTAAGCTTACTTTTCCACTTTCAAATTTCATGGCTGAAAATTCTTTTGGTTTATTTAAATATAGGGCAGTGCATGGTGTTTCAAAATTTCTGATTGCCACGATCGAACACTTAGAGTTGTCTACAGTTGCATGAGAAATTCAATTTGTTGATAATCTCGTTGCATTTTTTCTCTGCAAGTTGCTGCATATTTTGTTTGGTGCAAAAATATGGTTGCATTATTTGACAATATCGTTGCATATTTTGATAAGATCGTTGCATTTCCTGAGAGTTTTGTTGCATTAATCAATACATATGAACTTAGTTTCAGTAACATGACTACATTAAGATAATACATGTGGGTGCTAATAATAATGCCAAAATCTACGTCACCAAGTGAAGGCTCGTCAAATAGTGAAGCAGATGATATGCAGTTGCTTGCTGATTATATAAAATTTAGAAAAAAAGGTGAAAGTGTATCATTTGATTTTTCTATTGTAATATAGAAAAATGCAATGATAATTAAAAAAATGCGATAATAAAAAATATAGAAAGATGCATAATTCAATCGGGAAAATGCAACAAAAAATATAGAAATATGCATTATTCAATAGGAAAAATGCAATGGAAAATACAAAAATGTGCATCATTCAATAAGAAAAATGCAACGATAAATAGAAAAAAAATGCATGATAATTCACAAACAGAAAATGCATCAAAAAATGCAACGGAAAATAAGATAATATCTCTTGCTTATTCTTAAATTTATCAAGCAGAATCTGAGCATCGACACCATCCACAAATGCATTCAAATCGCGGGAGAAATTCTAGAATTCCAGCCCAGTACACCCGACATCCCTATAGCTGCCAACTATCTCCTTAAACAATCGACAACTATTTTCAGTCACATTAGGAGAAACATTAGAGTTTTTTACAAGAAATTTTCTGGAATACAATGAAAAATAATGATAGAGGAGAAGCAATATAAGGATGTTGGCAGGTTTATTTCATCGAAGGGCCATCGGCGGCAACAATATCCGGCATAGGAACAATGGTGTTTGAAGAAGAAGAAGAAGAAGAAGAAGAAGAAGAAGAAGAAGAAGAAAAATTCCAGCCCGTGGGGGACGGTGCAGAGGAACAATGGTGTCTGAAATTCCAATGGGGTGAATTCATATGGATTAAATACTTTCTTAATCATCCTTACCTTTGAAACACGTCGTTGTCTCGCAAATGCTTTTTTCAAGCTTTTATGGTGAAGTAAAATTCATAAATCTGGGTAAGAAGAAAAACTTGCATCGCCATCTATTCGTCTTTACTTTACCAAGAAGAAAATAAAATCCTTGCAAAAAGAAATCAAAATTTAAAAAATCATGATGTAAGAAATCAAAAGAAAACAACATTTAATTATTCAATTCAATCATGAACGATTACTTACAGTGTGCATCGACGGCTTTTGGAGAATGAGCAAGAAAGAATCAGAATTTTTTTTACGCAAATCAAAACCAAAAAAATTGAAAAATATTCAGTTACCATATAAAAGATTCATGGGAGTTAATAAATCCCATATTTTTAGGAAACTTTTAAAATAATATGGTGTAATTTACTTGTTTGCCCCCATCTTCCAATTAATAATTCAATAAAACAATTAAAAAATCAGTTATAACATTTATGACGTGTCAAAATCATATCCATCGGATCTACGAAATCAACGGTATCTATCGGTTTTCATATTTCACCAAAATTTTGGTTTTCATTTGATCCACTCCCTATATATATATATATATATATATATATATATATATATATATATATATATATATATATATATATATATAGGGAATAGATCATATGAGTACCCTTTTAAATAATGAGAACTAGGAACCGATCTCATCCATCAATTTTAATTGATCAATGGTCTAGATTTATAGTTCAAATTAAATATATATGGCATATTTTAAATAAAATAAGGGTATTAGGGTAATTTGCTTTTTATTGTTCCTAAATTTAAGCTATTATTAATTATTCTCTCTCTTACTCACGTATTACGTGATTCTGCGAATCTTATTTTCTTCTTCTTCTTCTTCTGCGTTTTCAGCATTTTTTTTCTTCTGCGTTTTCTGCCATTGTTTCTATTATTCAAGAAGATGCATTCTCCTGGTAAGTAGAATTTTTCATGAAGATGATTTACTTCTGCGTTTTTTATTTTTTAAAAAAAAAATTGTGTATTTCTTCTGCTTTTTAGCTTTTGCGTTTCTTATGCGTTTTTTTCATTTTTTTTATTTGTGTATCTATTCTGCGTTTTCTTGTTTCTCTTCTGTCGTATGCCATTGCAATTTAGATTGGCTTTCTTATCATATAATTATTTTACTGTTAATCAAAATTATTTTGTGGTCCATCTATTTTAGTTGTCGTTTGTGTTAATTAAGCATGCACAAATTGATAATAAAGAATGTTCACAAAATCCATATTCACTTAATTACTTTTAGGTAGAGAAGGTGTTCGATTAAATGACTATCCATGACTATACTTTGAAATTTAATTGATGCAATCATTTAATATTATTTTTTACGAATTGTTAATTAAGCATTAAATCGTATGAATTAAGCATGTACATTTTATCTATTAAGCAGTAATAAGCAATAAGTTTTTTTAAAAAAATTAGTCTTAGGCATGATATGACATTAAATAAGCATAAACATTTAACTATGTAAGCAATGACTTCAATGTTATCAATTCTACTAACAATACATTTTAATTACGGCTCCATTTTTATGTGACATAGATAATGAGGATTCTTGCAGCAATATTACAAAGGATTCTTCACAAGTGTATTTACCGGAGTGTGATTCATCACTAAAACCATATGTTGCTCAGATTTTTGGTTCATTAGAAGATGGTGAGAAGTTTTACAAAGAATATGGTGTGGCAAGTGGGTTTGATATTCGTCTAGGGAGTAATAAAAGAAGTGCTGATGGTACAATAATATGGAAGTATATTTTTTGCAATCACGAAGGTGAGAAGGAAGTCAACAATGATAGTAACAAAGATAAAAGTAACAAGATACAAAGGCGCAAGGTTTCGAGGAGGTTTTCGTGTATGGCTCGTTTGATTCTTAGGAATTGTGCGTTGGAGGGATATGTTGTGAAAACGTTCATTGAGGAACACACACACCCTTTATTACCTGAAGCCTACATGCATTTCATGGAGTTCAATAGAAAGTTGGATGTGACACATGAGAAATTTGTTCTCAATTGTGCAATAGCAAATATAGGAGCAGTGAAATCTTACAGATTGTTTAATATATATTATGGAATTCTTAATTTTCGAAAGAGTGTATCATTTTATTTCATGCTTAAATAATTATATTATGATGCTTAAACGGTTATTAATTGATGCTTATATAACTATCGTATGAATTTGTGCTTAAATTAAATTTTTTTCTGCTTGGACTATAATTTTTTTCATGCCTTTTCACGTATATAATATTATCCTTTTATTCAATCATATGCTTATTTGAATATTAAATTAAGCTTTTTAATGATGTTAAAATGCTAAATTTTATTTTACAGTAAAGCTACTTAAAAGTAGCAACAAAACAAACGTAAATAAGCATGTTGCCGATTGATTAAAAAAACAACTAATTATAGTTTTGAATATAAAACTATATAAAAGCAACAAAATAAACATAAATAAGCAACTTTTGAATTGATAAAGAAATTCAAAACTATAAAATACCAACAAAATAAATATACATAAGCAACTCTTCAATAATAAGGAAAATATACAAGAAGAAAACGAAAACAAAAGATTAAGCAATCATGTATATATAAAAATAAATATGCATATTTCCAATTCATAATTATAAAAGAAGAAGAAAACAAAATTAAAAGAAGATGAAGAAAAGGGAAAAAACGGAATGAGGAAGGAGAAGGAAGGAAAAAGAAAAGATAAGAAAAAAGAACAAGGAAAAAAAGAAGAAGATGAACGATGACGAAAGAAAAGAAGAGGACGAAAGAAGAAGCAGAATAAAATTAGTTTATTAGGCAGCACAATTTTCATAATAGTTATGTTTATTAGACTGCTTATTTACCGTTAATATTTAGCTTATTTAGGTATTCGTTTTATAATAATAATTGATGAAAGCTAATTAAGCAATAAAAATTGTAGGAATATATATATATATATATATATATATATATATATATATATATAAAGAACGTCGAAATTGAGAAAAGACGTTTAAAACATTGTGTTAAATATTTGTAGAGAATATGGGTGTTAATTCCTTAATTATTAGATTTGGTGGGATCTCCTCAAATCAAAGCTTCCTAAAATGCCCTTATAAGCATCAAAAATTGAAAAGTAGCATCCTCATTTTATTTGTTAAAATTAAATCTCATCCATTAATTAGTTTTAGATGGAAGGTTGTGATTGGTTCCTAGTTCTCATTATTAATACTAGTATCCATAATAACCCTCCCCTATATATATATATAGGGATGAGATCACATACAAAGTTCTTTAAGTGTAGGAAATAAGAATCATTGTCATCCATAGATTTGTGCAAGATGCACGACCCAGATTCATTTTTAGAAAAGTACACGTGTATTATCTATTTATTAATGCATGATCTCTATTTATTTTGAGGGTATATTAGAGAGTGAAAAAAAAAGTTTTCATCTCCACTATCACAAAAAAATACGGATTTCAGGGAATTTGGGAGAGAGAAACCACAAAATTATAAGTTGAGATAAACAAAAAGTTAAATACGTCAATATAAACTCAAGTTATAATTGAAAATTCATAGGATTACCATTGTTTAATTTATTATTCTCAAAAATTCTTATTATAATGCATTCAATTTTAGATTGTAATGCATCGCCACATAGTTTATAATGCATTAGTGAAGTATAATGCAATCTATGCATTACGAAATTAAAATGATATAAAACGCACGGCCATATTTATGAAATTAAATAAAAAAAAAATTACAAAAAAAAAAATATGTGCATTATTGATATATTTTGATGCATTACAAAAAAAAAGTAAAAAAAATAAAAAAAATGCATTACAAAACAAAATATGTGCATTATTGATATATTTTGAGGCATTACAAAAAAAGTAAACAAAAAAAAAAAGACTGCAAAAAATGCATTGTTTGATCCTTAATGCATGAGTTGAAGTACGATAATGCATATCTCATAAGCTATAATGCATTTGCTTTTACACTAACACTAAATGGCTTTGAATTTGGGGAATCTAAGTTTCTGTCAGTGGAAGAAAGATGGTAAATATTGCTAATTGGTAAAAAGTATTCCAAAATTTCGATGTAAAAGAAAAAGGAAATGGAGGAAATAATTTCACGTAAAAACATCAACTAATCCCTCAAAATAAGGGATAACCGTCAATCAGTAATGTAAAATACAAAATTAACCTTAGCGCCATTTTAAAAGCTACAATGTTAATTATAACTCTAAAACAAATATTAACCGTAGATCTTTCAATCTTGACGGTAGATATTATTTCTTATTTCTTACCTAATAATGCTTTTCTATTTGATCTCTCCTCTCTCTCTCTCTATATATATATATGGATTGATTCTCATGGAAACCAACCACTTTATGAGAACTAGGAACCAATCTAGTCCCTTAGATTATGGGAGATCTATGGACAAGATTAATCCCTACATTAATGAATAAATTGATTTAAATCTAATTTTAATTATCAAAAGCGCAGATTAGTCAATAAAAAAGCAACACTAATCCACTTACCTTAATTGTAGGATACATTAGATTTGAAGAATATTAAAAATCGTGGACGATTCGAAAAGACCTAGATTTCGTTCCTGATTCAGAAAACGCGCCTGAAAGCAATCAACGACCGGCCGCCGAAACCTGGTTCATACACGGCGAAACAGAGCACCATCCAACAGCTGCCGAAACCTGGTTCGCAGCCCACGAATCGGAGCAACAACCATCCTCCGAGCAACGTCCAACCGCGAAACGAAGCAACGTCCAGCCGCGAAATTCTGCTTCTCAACATGCGAAACGGCGCAGCAACCAATTGCCACCGGAATAAAAAACAATAGCGAAATCGAACGACGGTAAATTTTCAATTGTATTCTTGTCGATTTTATAGTAACAATCATGCTTAATTTCTCATTTGAAATATTAGTAGTTTAGTTTCATGCTTAATTTGTATTCAACTGTTACATATTTTGATTTCACGGATTTTATGCTTAATTTGTATTCAACTGTTACATAATTTAGTTTCATGCTTAGTTTATTTTCGTGAATTTTATGTGTCGTCGAGTTTGGATTAATGCTTAAAATATTTTAATTTCTTGTTTAAAACATTGGTATCCTAGTTTAATGCTTAATTTGTATTGTCATCGATTTTAACCACATTTCAGATTTTATGAAATCATGTTGTCAAACACCTAATGTGCAAAGATTTTTTGAATGCATTTTATCAAACTTTTTATGTGCACTGATTAAGCATTAGTTGCGACTAATTTAAGCATATGTATCGACGTTTTTCAACTAGCTTGAATTTTGACGCTTAATTTTCTATGAAACATTCTATCGAACATTTTATGTGCATAAATTAAGCATGAATTTCGACTAATGTAAGCATATTTTTCGACGTTTTTTATTGTGCAGATAAGGGGAATAATTTTAGTGAAGGAAACACACATAAACGGAAGCGTGTACAAGAACTTTCCGACGATAATTTTGTTACTGAAAAGTCAAAAAAAGGGAAACTTCAAATGGAAGGAACCGGAACATTGGAGTATGCGAATAATGACAACGAATTTGATTTAGAGGATGTTAAACATTTTTCCTTTTAGCATAATACCCTTTGTTATTTCTTTGTCGAGATATTTTATCGAACATATTACGTGCATTATAACAATTAGATTGAAGTTTTTTTGATTAAATATTGCAGGTGGTCTTTTCATTCATTATAACAATATCGTTTACTGTTTGATGTCATTTTGTTACGTTTTAGTCGTTATTTATTATTCATATTTGTGTCGTTTTTGTGTCGTTTTGGGTTCCCGTTGCTATGATATAGGTATTTAAAAGTATTTTGGTTGTTAGGCGTCGAGGAAATCGAAGGAGGAAAAAGAACAAAGAAAAGAGAAAAGAGAAGAAACGAGTACTGATTGAAGAGTGCAAAAAGGGAGAGAGAGCGAGGAGGGAAACGAGCGCTCGCTCGCGGTGAAAAGTCAACTCAAGAATCAAGTGAATCAAGTGAGCGCTCGTTGGATTTGGATTAATTAGAGTGAGCGCCCGCTAACTTAATTGGAGCGTTCTGTCACGGACTGAAACTTGTGCCTCATGAAGTTTCCTTCAACCCGCCGTGCGGTCCTAGACTAACTCGCCTCGATGCTAGCTAGGCAACCTTCCCACCAAGTCGCTTGGCTAAGAACACAAGAAGGCAAAGAGAGAGTTTGAGAGAATGCAATAGAACTTTGATTGCTTGAAACTTGGATGGTTACAAATGAATGGCCAAGGGCCTATATATACAAGTGGGAGAGGGGTTCTAGATCCTTCCCATGTCTAGATCCTTCTATGGCTAGAGGCTTCCACCCCCTTCTATGACCTTCTACGAGATTCTATAAGATTCTAGAGAATTCTACAACTCTCTACTATGTACAAGAGGATTCCGGAATGTTCCGCAAGGTGCCGGACTCATCAAGTAAACTCTAGATCATTCCGGGAAACCTCACAAATTTGACCCCTCTTGAGCGGGGCGTGACATTCTCCCCCACCTAAGTCGAAGCTGTCCTCGGCAAGACCTTGGCGTGATACTCTCCGATCCGGTCCCGAAATTGCCATAAGTGCTCTTCGTGCTCCCAAGTGCTCTCGGAATCCGGTAGCCCCTTCCATCTCACAAAGTACTCCTTGTAGGGTGAAACACCCCGCCTTCGAACCTCCCGGTGTGAGATGATTTCCTCAACCTCCTTGTCGAATGAGGTTGTCATGGCCGTAGGCGCTCGACTTGATTGCCCACGTGTAGGATCCTCCGTGTCTTCGTGATAGGGCTTGAGTTGGCTCACATGGAACACGGGATGGGTCTTCATCTTCGGCGGCAACTCCACACGGTATGACACGTTCCCGATCCGTCGCAATATCTTGAACGGTCCCTCGTACCTTCGGATAAGTCCCTTGTGCACGGACCGAAACGCCTTGAATTGTTGAGGGAGTAGCTTCACTATCACTTGATCCCCCTCGTTGAACTCGACCGCCCGCCGCTTGAGATCCGCCCACTTCTTCATCTTCTTGGCGGCCTTGTCCAATGATGCCCGAGCCAAGTCCGTCTCCTCATGAAGTGATTTGGCAAAGGTATAGGCCGACGGACTTTGCCCTTTGTATCCCGTTGCGAGGCCGGTTGGGGTCATGGGTTGTCTCCCCGTCGCTAGCTCGAACGGACTCCTCCCGGTGGACTCGCTCCTTTGGAGGTTGTACGAGAACTGCGCCGTGTCCAACAGCTTGGCCCAATCCCGTTGGTTGGCGCTCACGAAGTGCCATAGGTACAACTCCAACAATGCATTCACCCGCTCCGTCTGGCCATCCGTTTGCGGGTGGAAACTTGTCGAGAAGGCCAAGTTGGAACCCAACAACTTGAACAACTCGGACCAAAACTTCCCAGTGAAGCGCGGGTCTCGGTCGCTCACGATCGTTTTCTGTAGTCCCCAATGCTTGACCACGTGCTTCACGAACAGCTTGGCCGTGTCTAAGGCCGTAACGTCGGGTGGTGCTGGAATGAAAGTGCCGTACTTGGAGAAACGATCCACCACCACAATGATCGTCCCGCATCCCTCGGACTTGGGCAAGTATGTGATGAAGTCCATCGACACGCTTTCGAACGGGTGCTCCGGGATAGGCAACGGTTGGAGCAGTCCGCCCGGCTGTTGTTGCTCAATCTTGTCTTGTTGGCACACAAGACACGTCCGCACGTACGCCTCGGCGTCCTCGCGCATCCTCGGCCAATAGTATGTCTCCTCCACAAGCGCCATCGTGCATGCCCGGATGCCCCGCCCACATCGAATCATGGCACTCCTTGAGGATGTCCCGCCTCAAGCTTCCCCACTTAGGCACGTACAACCGGTCTCCCTTGGTGAAGAGAAGCCCGTCTCGTATCCAAAACCGTCGAGTCTTGCCCTCCTTGCAAAACTCTATGATGTGTTGTGCCATCGGGTCCTTCTCCAAGCCTTCACGTATCCGCTCCTTGATGTTCGTCTCGGCTTGGCTAATGGCCGCAAGCTCCGCCTTCCGGCTCAACGCATCGGCTACACGATTCGTCACCCCCGGCTTGTACTCGAGCGTGTAGTCGAACTCGGCCAAGAATTCTTGCCATCGGGCTTGCTTGCGTCAACTTCTTTTGGGTTTGGAAGTAACTCGTGGCTACGTTGTCCGTCCGGACCACGAACTTACTCCCGAGAAGGTAGTGCCTCCACGTGCGTAGACAATGCACCACCGCGGTCATCTCCTTCTCGTGCACGGTGTACCTCCGCTCCGCCTCGTTGAGCTTCCGACTCTCGAACGCCACCGGGTGCCCCTCTTGCATGAGCACTCCCCCAATAGCGAAATCGGACGCATCCGTGTGCACCTCGTATGCCTTGGTGTGGTCCGGCAAGGCAAGGACCGGTTCCTCCGTCACGGCGGCCTTGAGTCGCTCGAAGGCCTCTTGACACGCCTCGCTCCACACCCACGATCGTGCCTTCTTCAACAGCTCCGTCAACGGGGCAGCGGCTTGGGAGTACCCTCGGATGAACTTGCGGTAATAGTTGACGAGTCCCAAGAAGGATCGAAGTTGGGACACGTCCTTGGGTGGCTCCCAATCTTGGATGGCTTTTACCTTGGCCCGATCCATCATGATCCGTCCCTCCCGTATGCGATGGCCAAGGAATGACACCTCATCTTGGGCAAACGAGCACTTCTCCAACTTCGCGTAAAGCTCGTTCTCCCTCAAGGCCTGAAATACCATCAGCAAATGCTCCACGTGCTCTCGCAACGTGGGTGAGTACACGACGATGTCATCAAGGTAGACAACAACAAATTTATCGAGGTAGGGTTGGAATACCTTATTCATCATTGTGCAAAATGTGGCCGGTGCATTCGTCAAGCCAAAGGGCATGACTAGGAATTCGTACGACCCGTACCTCGTCACCATGGCGGTCTTGGGCTCATCTCCTTCGGCTATCCGCACTTGCCAATAGCCCGACCGCAAATCGATCTTCGAGAACCACTTGGCTCCTCCAAGTTGGTCGAAGAGCTCCCCGATGAGTGGAATATGGTACTTGTTCCGCACCGTAAGCTTGTTGAGCGCCCGGTAATCCACGCACATGCGCAGCGACCCGTCATGCTTCTTTTGGAACAACACCGGGACACCGTAAGGGGACTTGGACGGCTGGATCATCCCCGCGTCGAGCAACTCCTTCAACTGCCTTTGTAACTCCTTTAGCTCGGGCGGTGCCATCCGATAGGGTGTGCGGGATGGCGGCATCGAGTCGTCACCAACTCGATCCGATGGTCCACGTCCCTCTTAGGCGGCAACTTCTTTGGGAGCTCGTTGGGCATCACGTCGTTGAACTCCTCCAACACGTTCTGGACCTCCTTGGGGACCTCCGCTATCCACTTGGTCTCATCCTCATCATCATCGGGCATAGCGAACGCGGCGAACGCCTCCTCGCAGCACGCTGGGCTCCGGTTGAACTGCATGGCCGATATTGCTACCGACCCCTTCGCCTCCCGCTTGGCCGGGATAGTACTAGCACCTTCCTCATTGATTATCATCAAAGAGTCGGAGTAAGGAACGATGAAGGCCCGTACCTGGTCGAACCATTGTAGTCCGAGAACCACGTCGTAGTTGTCCATGGGTATGACCGTGAAGGAGACCGCGCCACGCCAATCCCCAATCTGCACCTGGACTCCTCTCGCCTCCCCGGCCACCGGCTTGGCACTTGCGTTCACGGACTTGATTGATCCTTTCGTTGGGGTGACAGCCAACCCCATCGCCTTTGCCACTCCTTCACGCATGAAGTTGTGGGTTGCACCCGTGTCGACGAGCGCCTTCACCTTCGCGGAGCCGATCACCGCCTCAACGTACATCGACCCCTTCCTCGGTCCCTTCGCCGGTTCCACACGAGCCTTGACCGCACTAAGGAACTTGAGGGACCCCATTTGCAGGTCCTCTCCCTCGGACTGCTCGGTGACCGCAGCCACCTTCTTCCCTCGGAACGGACAATTGAACTTGAGATGGTTGGTGGCACCACAGATGTGACAAGCTCTAGGCTTACCCGAGTCGTCCGCCTGCTTCCCCGAACCTTGGCTTGTCGATCCCGTCTTGGGTGGGCGGTCTCCCCCACCTTTCCCCTTGTCCTCCTTCCGGAACTTGGACTTGTCCGTCGAGATCTTCAATTCCACCAACCGTTCGGCCACCACCATCGCATCTGCCACGTTCTTTGCGTTCGCCCGTTGGATCTCAAGCTTTGCCCACGGCTTGAGCCCATCGATGAACGCAAACAGGGCCTCTTGATCCGTCAACGTCGGCAGCTCGAGCATGATTTCCTTGAACTCATTCACGTACTCCTTGATGGTCTTCGAGTGCGTGAGTTGCTTGAGCTTGGACCGGGCTTCAAACTCCACGTTCTCCGGGTAGAACTGGCGCTTGAACTCGGTCTTGAAATCCTCCCACGTCTCCATCCGGCACGTGCCACGAGCAATGTCCGCCTCCCGAACCCTCCACCATAGCAGTGCCACACCTGCTAGGTAAAATGGTGCTTCTTGCAACTTCGTGGCATCGTCGCGTATGTTAGTGGAGGCAAAGTACCGCTTGATGCTCCATAGGAAGTCGTCGACCTCCCTAGCATTCCTCGAACACTTGAACGGCGTTGGCTTGGGGACGTCCCGACGGGGAGGTGCCGCACCTCCACGTTCCCCGTTAGCTAAGGTCCGTTCGTAGAGAGCCATCCTTGCCTGCATGTCCTCCATCTGGGTGACGAGTCTCTCGATCACCCCTGCCAATCCGTCTGGAACCCTCGCACGCAACTCCTCCATCGTGCTCCGGTTCATCTCGTTAAGAGTCCCGGACATTTGATCCTCGAACGCCTCGTTCGTCTCTTCAAGTGTCTCGAGCCTCTTGGCATGGCCCTCCAAGGTCCGGGCCAACTCCTCATGGACATCAACGTGCTCGTCCACGATCTTCTCGAGCCGGGCCATCCGGGTCTCCATGGCAGCACTCTTGTCCACGGACTTGTCCCTCTTCTTGGTCTTGTCATGCGTAGCGTTGTTGGTTGTGTTCTCCATCTCCCACGAACTCACGAGCAACCTTCTTGCCTTGCGGAAGCAACAGAACCACTAACCTGGCTCTGATACCACTTGTCACGGACTGAAACTTGTGCCTCACGAAGTTTCCTTCAACCCGCCGTGCGGTCCTAGACTAACTCGCCTCGATGCTAGCTAGGCAACCTTCCCACCAAGTCGCTTGGCTAAGAACACAAGAAGGCAAAGAGAGAGTTTGAGAGAATGCAAGAGAACTTTGATTGCTTGAAACTTGGATGTTTACAAATGAATGGCCAAGGGCCTATATATACAAGTGGGAGAGGGGTTCTAGATCCTTCCCATGTCTAGATCCTTCTATGGCTAGAGGCTTCCACCCCCTTCTATGACCTTCTACGAGATTCTATAAGATTCTAGAGAATTCTACAACTCTCTACTATGTACAAGAGGATTCCGGAATGTTCTGCAAGGTGCCGGACTCATCAAGTAAACTCTAGATCATTCCGGGAAACCTCACAAATTTGACCCCTCTTGAGCGGGGCGTGACAGTTCGCTCGCTTTAAACATAGCGTGTTTTTATTCGATTTCCTTATTCAATTAGAATTCTGTTTATCTTTCTTTTATGTATGGGCATTAGGCCGAATAAAAAAAGACGACCTTACTTTCGTTTTGTTTTCAGATTTTCTTTTCCTTTAATTTTAGTTTCAAATATTTTAGGTTTTAGATTTTATTGCTTTAGATTTGTTCCGGATCAGATTCTTCAGTTTATTCAAGTTTCTTTCGTTCGTTCCTGTTCTCTCGTTGTTGCTTTTAATTTGTAAGTTCTTTATTACTTTCCTTTAGCTTGATTAATTGCGTTTTAGTTTTATAGATTTAAATTATTAGTTCTTCGTTTAATTTCTTTGTTCGTTCTTCAGTTCGTAGTTTAGATTCGTTGTTAAAAGTTTATTTTCTCTCGTTTTTAGAAGTTTCTTTTCTCTCATTTTTCAAGTTTCCAAAATTAGGTTTATTTTCTTAGATTTTTCAGATTTAATTTAATTCATATTTAGATTCGTTTTCTTCGTTGCTTTCGTTATTGTTTTCTCTACAATTTTTGCTTAGGTAGTTTAATCGCATTTATTTAATTTCTCTAGATTAATTAGTTTTGATTTATTCTTTGCTTTCTAGATTAGATTTATTTATTTGCTTTTTATTTATTGCTTATTTATTTTCCCTGCCTAGATTTAAAACCAAAACAAAACCAAATTCTTTTTACTTACTTTCTTAGATTTAGGCTAGTTTAGGATTGTTTTGCTACACGATTATTTGCCCTGCAAAGTTTTCCTTGATATTCGACATTGGGTTTTTACTTACTAAGTGCTAGGATAGATTTCGTTCTATTGCGAACACTTTTTAGTGAAACAAATTTTGGCGCCGTTGCCAGGGAAAACTTTAGGCTATTTAATTGTGTAGTATTTTTATTTGTTTTATTTAATTGCTTTCTAGTTCGATTTCTTTTCCCTTCCACTCGGTACGTTTAATTCGTTTGTTGAGTGTTGTGTATGCAAGGTCGTCGAAGTCTCTAAAGGAAGTTGACACCTCACATCGACGACATCAATAGGAGAAGGCGCTCTTAACCGCGACAAAGGAAGAAGAAGACGAGAGTTTGAAGCAATGACACAAAAGATGGGAGACTTCGCTCGTCCCACCTTCACCGCCACCAATTCGGCAATTGTCCTACCCACCGAGGTTAGGAATTATGAGCTTAAACCGCACCACTTGGCTTTGCTCCCTACCTACTACGGGCTGCCCAACGAAGATGCTCTCACGTTCATTCGCGAAGATTGCACGATGGTGCAAAATTTTCCATTGCAAGAGATTTTGGAGGACGACTTGAAGATGAAGTGTTTCCATTACACGTTGAAGGATAGGGCAAAGTCATGGTATCTCACTCTCCCAGCCAACTCTCTCACAACTTGGAATGCGGTGTGCGAGAAGTTCATGATGAAATACTACCCCAACCGCAAGACACAAGAGGTGCGATCGAAGATCTTGAATTTTGCTCAAGGATCCGATGAGCCTTTTCATGAGGCTTGGGAGAGATTCCAAGAATTGTTGCAGAAGTGCTCTCACCATCAAATGGCGTCCGAGATGCTTTGGCAATATTTCTACGATTCTCTAAATCAAACTTGCCAATTCATGGTGGATAGCTCGGCCGAAGGAAACATCGGAGTGAAGACGGCCGATAAGTTGAGGATAATCTTTGAGACTCTTGCTGCAAGCTCTCAACAAAAGTCATCTCAGCTGAGGAAGATGGAGGCTAGTGTGGTCACCATGAGCCCTGACATGAAGAAGCAGATGGCCGACATGTTGATAGATCTCGAGAATCTCAAGATGAAGCAGAACGCACCGGCACCTCAAGTGGAAGATAGGAAGCCGGACCAGTGCGAAGTTTGTGGAGAGCTGTGTGACACATCAAGGAGGTTTGCCACAACATGGGATAATTCACTTACGAAGGAGGGGCCGATATCCATGCTGCCCAAGGTTACATGCCACAAGGACCACCATATCAAATGCAAGGTATGAACCCAAATTTCCCAAATCATCATCCTCCTCAATATAGTCATCCCTACCCTCCTCACAATCCATACTACCCCTCTCCACCACCATACTATCCACCTCCACAATATCCTCCTCAAAATCCATACTATCCTCCACCACCTCCATATTACCCTCCATCAACCTACCCTCCACCTTCCACACAAAATCCTCGTCCTCAAGGCCCACCTCAAAAACCTACAGTTGATGACAACCTAGCGGCTTTCCTCCATGAAGCAAAGTTGGCCCGAGAAGCTCAAGATGCCACTATCAAGAGGCTCGAGATTGTGATGGGGAAAATATCTCGAACCATGAACCTGATTCAGCAAAGCCACCAGACAGGGAGGATTCCTAGTCAAGGAATTCAACCTCAACAAGCTCACGAGGTTCAACAACCTTATTTACCCTTTCCACCCCAATGTCCGCCACCTCATCAAGCTCATGCCTTAGCAGTCATTGAAGAGGAGCAAGGCAAAGGAAAGAAATGGAGAAGTCACATCGTGGCTGCCATCAAAGCAAGCCGACAACGTTCTCACACCTCACTTACCTCAGCTGGCCATCTCTCATCTCTACCGAAACAAGGCGATCCTGGAAGTTTCAAATTAGAAGTTGTTTTGGATAATGGAGATAGTGTGTCGGGTATGTTGGATTTGGGGGCAGTGATGAAATTGATGCCATACTCGATTTTTGAGAGAATGGGTTCAAGGGATCTTAAGCCCACCAATTTTTGCATTGAGCTAGCTGACAGTTCTTTGAGTCGTCCTTTGGGGATTATGGAAGATGTTGTATTAATTGTGAGAGGAATTTGAGTTCTTGCCGATTTCATTGTGCTTGACGTGGGGCGAGGAGCTAGGAGTGAAAGAGGTCATCTTCTCTTGTTAGGACGACCTTTCATGGCTACTACTCAAACTCGAATCGACGTTGGATCCGGCACATTGAGCATGGCCGGTGTAGGAGGTTCGGTAACTTTTAAAAATTTTGATAATTATTCTTCTCATTCTAATTCTTTTATCCAAACATGCTCGTATGTGCATATTTCTAACGATTTGGATGAGGAAAAGGTAGATGAGAATTTTTAGGTTGCTATGCATGAGGAAGAAGCCATTATTGATGAGTTTTTGAGCAAATTGGGTGAGGAAGAGATTGTGGAGGAATTTTTGAGCGATGTACAAGGCATGGAGGAGTCGGTTTTGAGCTCACGACAAGAGGAAGAAATCATAGACAACTTTCTTGCCAAGTTCGACGAGGAAGCACTTTTTGTGGAGGATCCATCATCAAGTTTTGAAGATCATGTTATTGCTCATATGGGTTTTCACACAACTGTGGGGGAGATAAGTGTCCAAGATAATCCTCTTTTTGAGTTTCAAGCCGAAGAGAAAGAAAAGTCCACCTGTGCGTCGAGAGTCGCCTATGGATGGTTAAAGACGTTGCTTGTTGCAACAGATTTTGGATGATAATTTTCTAGTCAAGCTAATGACGTTAAACAAGCGCTTGGTGGGAGGCAACCCACATAAAGGAAAAAAAAAAAAAATCTTTTCTCTTTTTTCTAATTCTTTTATTTTTGTCTTTGTTTTGTAGGTTGAAATTTTTGGGATCGCTCGAGGTCTGGATTTTTGTGCCAAGTTGTATCGTCAAAAGAGATAAGTTTTCTTTTTCCCTTCTTATTTATTTTCTTGCAATGAGGACATTGCATGATTTTATTTGTGGGGGTATTTGAAAATTATTACTTTTGATATGTTAGTTGAATTTTTGTATCTTTGTTTTTCCTCACTTAGAAATTTGTTTTTATTCGAGAATATGAGCATGTAACTTATGATTGATTTAAATGATTTGATGATGGAGTATTTAATTGTTGGAATTGATAACTTGAATTAGGATGTTTTAATCTTGAGTTGTGAACGATTATGATTTGATGAATTGTGGGCATGATTGATATGAGTTGTGAGGTGATGATCGATGATTTGGATTATTAATGTTAAATCTTGATTGTTGCAATTTTGGAATTTTAGTTTACTTCCCCATGTAAAAAAAAAAAAAAAAAAAAAAAAAAAAAAACCCGTTGATTTGTGCTTTATTGTGAATAATTGAGTTGATCCTCTTACTTGTTATGTATGAAAATACTAGAGTAATTAGCATGGGAAACCACGTGAAAGGCTTCGAGGAACCCTCAAATGATTATATTTCATGAATTTATATCCTAGATAATACTCGTTTGTGATATAAAAAAATGATGAGTTATGAATTTTCCGTGGGCATTCTACTCCGCTTATTCATAGAATAATGAGTACAGGAAACCGCGTTAGGATACTCGATGTGAACCATCGATGGTTAAACCTAACGAATTATATGCTAATGCGATCAAGTATTTGTGTTGATTGATAAAAGGGGAAGTAGGCTAGAAATCTAAATTTGTGATAATTTTGGTTATTTGTGAGATGTGAGTATATCGTTGATTGGATCCTCATACATGGATTGATTTATAAGCCACATAGTTCATTGATGTTTGAATGTTTGTAACTTGGGATTAAGGTGACTTCGTTCGTAGCTTGTCGATTCCGGTGATTAAATGTTCTATGATTTGGATTGTTTAAATTGTGTCTAAGTTGTGTGATTATGTTGCTTGAGGAAAATCAAAGATCTAAGTGTGGGGGATTTGTTTGATGTCATTTTGTTACGTTTTAGTCGCTATTTATTATTCATATTTGTGTCGTTTTTGTGTCGTTTTGTGTTCCCGTTGCTATGATATGGGTATTTTAAAGTATTTTGGTTGTTAGGAGTCGAGTAAATCGATGGAGGAAAAAGAACAAAGAAAAGAGTAGAAAAGAGTATTGATTGAAGAGTGAAAAGCGGAGAGAGAGCGAGGAGGGAAACGAGCGCTCCCTCGCAACAATGTGAGCGCTCGCTCGCGGTGAAAAGTCAACTCAAGAATCAAGTGAATCAAGTGAGCGCTCGTTGGATTTGGATTAATTAGATTGAGCGCCCGCTCAATTTAATTGGAGATCGCTAGCTTTAAACATAACGTGTTTTTATTCGATTTCCTTATTCAATTAGAATTCTGTTATTTTCTTTTATATATGGGCATTAGGCCGAATTAAAAAAGTCGACATTACTGTCGTTTCGTTTTCAAATTTTCTTTTCCTTTAATTTTAGTTTTGAATATTTTAGGTTTTAGATTTTATTGCTTTCGATTTGTTCCGGATCAGATTCTTCAGTTCATTCAAGTTTTTTCGTTCGTTCCTGTTCTCTCGTTGCTGCTTTTAATTTGTAAGTTCTTTATTACTTTCCTTTAGCTTGATTAATTGCGTTTTAGTTTCTTTGATTTAAATTATTAGTTCTTCGTTTAATTTCTTTGCTCGTTCTTGAGTTCGTAGTTTAGATTCGTTTTTAAAAGTTTATTTTCTTTCGATTTTAAAAGTTTCTTTTCTCTTGTTTTTCAAGTTTCCAAAATTAGATTTATTTTCTTATATTTTCAGATTTAATTTAATTCATGTTTAGATTCGTTTTCTTCGTTGCTTTCGTTATTGCTTTCTCTACGATTTTTGCTTAGGTAGTTTAATCGCTTTTATTTAGTTTCTCTAGATTAATTAGTTTAGATTTATTCTTTGCTTTCTAGATTATATTTATTTATTTGCTTTTTATTTATTGCTTATTTATTTTCTCTGCCTAGATTTAAAACTGTTGGTCCCGGAATGATAAGTAGGATCACACGTTGGGGGGGGGGGGGGGGGGGGGGGGGGGGGGGGGGGGGATACGTGTAATAATAGAAGTTTTCAACTTATTTCCAAACTTATTTCAGAGTAAGCAAAGGGGAGTCGCTTGAAACTTAAGACCAAAGCGTAAGCTTGATCTATAGTTAAGCTTTACTCAGGACCTAAGCGAACGCTTGATCCCTAGAGTGACTCGCTTGCTGAAATACAGAATTTAGTGAGCTATATTCTTTCCTAAGTAATTAAAATCTCGGTTTAGGATTGTTTATATGCTCGTGCAAGAATGATAAATAAAGCTTGCAAAGAATTGAAAAGTGTAAGGACAAGAAATACGACACCGGGATTTATAGTGGTTCGGTGATAAAACACCTACGTCCACTTTGTTCCATGCCGCAACAGTTTCTCTTCACTTGAGAAAATTTGAGGATTATTGGTTCCCCAAAAACCTAAACACGGATCGAGCTCTGCAAGCTTGGATCCACACGACAACTAGGTGATTACGGGTTTTCCACAAACCTAAGATAAGATCGAGCTAAGCACAGTCGATGAACGTGTAAGCTTGTATCCTCTCTACTTGATTGAGGTTTTCACTATCGATGAAAGTGAAACCTTAGATCTTACAACAGCCTTACAATCAACACAAACACTAACACTCTTGACTAGAAAAGAACAAGGGTTTTGGTTTGGTTTGTAAACACACACTCTAAGTGAAGAACCCTTTACAGTTTAGAGTAAAGGCTAGGGTTCTTCTTCTAAGCTTGGATATGTATAGTGGCTTAGAAACTAGAGTGTGAAGGTTGCAGAGACAAGCTTCGAACACTTCTTACTAGAACTCAGGAAAATGTATGCTGGAAATCGTGAGTACTTGTTGCTTTGAGATATAGAAATTTTTCTGGAAGTGTTCAGTGTTCTCTTCTCTGCACTCCTCTATTTATAGTGTGAGAGGCGAGTAGAAGCCGTTTGAAAGTTGGTGGCTTTGTCCCTCCACACTCGACAGTACTTGGGCTTGACCTGCAGCTTTTTAGATGCTCGCTTTGTCTTCTTTCCCAATTTGGCTAAAAACCAAGCGTAACAGCAACTGGACTCCTGCAGTACTAAAGCGGCTGCTTGTCGGTCACCCTAGTCAACTCTAGCATCCAATCTTCATTAGCCACGTGGAGATCTGCAATGAATGCGACTGATCTTCACTTGACTAAGTTCAAACTTTGAGTTTGAACTGGAGCTGGTAGTTGAGCTGTCGTTTCATGCTTTGTAATGTGCTCGCTTCGTTTTGTCTTAGCACTCGCTTTAGCGTAGTCGAGTTGACTCGCTTTGACTTTATCGGGAGCACTCGCTTCGCTTTATCCAGGTAGGCTCGCTTCGCTTCAAAACACACTTAAGCGAGTGGTCTTCTCGCTTGGCTTGAAACTTGCAGTCTATACCTAAAGCGACTAAAACAAAACAAGCTTTCTTAACATTACAATCTTGAAAAATTCTATCCTATCATACTAATTAAAATAGGGTCGCTTGGGAATAGGATTATCACAAAGGGTTTTGGGATCGAATCAAAATACATAACATAATTTTATTAAGCGTCCCAATAGGTTCCCCCTTAACAAGTGAATCCTTAACAATTCCCAACAAAAACCAAAACAAAACCAAATTCTTTTTACTTGCTTTCTTAGATTTAAGCTAGTTTAGGATTGTTTTGCTACACGATTATTTGCCCTGCAAAGTTTTCCTTGAGATTCGACATTGGGTTTTACTTACTATAAGTGCTAGGATAGATTTCGTTCTATTGCGAACACTTTTTAGTGAAACATTTACGTTGATAATCGAGGCGAGTTTATAAACATAAATAATATAGTTCGTTATAAGCAATTGTACATTAATTAAGACAAGTAAAAATAATACTTGAGCATTGATACAAGTAAAACTTAAATAAAAAACAACAATGTTCGTTTTTTATTCCATTCAATTTTTTACATGCAACATTGTTGCTAGGACTGATAAACATCAACAAATATTTTTAAAGGAATGTTATAACCCTATAACCCTAAACCCTAAAAGCCGAAACCCTAAACCTCATAACCCTAAACCTTAAATCCTAAACCCTAAACCCTAAAAGCCTAAACCACAAACCCCATAACCTTAAACCTTAAACAATAAAAAAAAAATAGTAAGACAAATATGAATGATAATTAAGCATGAAATATATTATAAAAAGCAAAAAAAAAATAAAGAAAACATTATCTATAACCTAAACCCTAAACCCAAAAACCCTAAACCCAAAACCTTTAACCCGAAACCCTAAACCCTAAACCCAAAATTCTAAACCCTACCCCATACACCCTAAAACCCCATAACCTAAAACTTAAAACTAGGACCTAAACCCTAAACTCCATAATCCTAAGAAAATAGTAAGACAAATATGAATCATAATTAAGCATCAAATAAATTATAAAAAGCTAAAAACAATTAAGAAAAAATTATATATAACCCTGCAAGCATTGATACGACTCTTGCTTAATTAACAATAAGTATATGTTTCATATATTGAGTCAAGTTGAGAGAGAGAGAGAGAGAGAGAGAGAGAGAGAGAGAGAGAAGAGAGAGAGAGAGAGAGAGATTAGGGAGAACCTTAAACCCGAAACCCTAAACCTTAAATCCTAAACCCTACACCCTACACCCTAAAACTCCATAATCTTAAACCCCATAACCATAAACTCCATCACCCTAAGAAAATATTAAGACAAATATGAATCATAATTAAGCATCAAATAAATTATAAAAAGCTAAAAAAAAAAGAGAAAAAAATTATCTATAACCCAGCTAGCATTGATACGACACTTGCTTAATTAACAATAAGTATATGCTTCATATATTGAGTCACGTTGAGAGAGAGAGAGAGAGAGAGAAAGAGATTAACGTGTGGAGGGGGAGAATTTAGATTGAAAGAGAGAATGGTAGTTACATATAGAGAAGAGAGAGATTGTAGTTACCATATCTATAAAATAGAAACTAATTCCACAATTTAAGGAATGAATAATACAGATTACGAAATTACCCTTTTCACTTATAAAACTGTCGAAAATGATCCTCCTAATCTTCAAATCTCGGCCGTTTAATCCAACAAAATCAACGGATTACTAGTTCTCATGAAATGAAAAGTTCCCATATATATATATGATCTTACTTTCTTTCATTTTTTACTTCTTTTAGGATGTTGATGATGTCAAAAGTAGTAGTATGACGGGAGACTTAATCTATCAAGATTGGAGACTTTGAATTTTTTGATGCAAATTGTGAGATGCAATGTGGGAAAAGAGAAAGTGATGTATTTGTATACTAGAAAGCAGACCTTTTAGCTTGTATGCATGTGTTGTCCATAGCCACTTACAATCTCTTATCTGATTAAGTATGAATTGTCATCCGTGCATCAAATATCTTTTTTTTTTTTTTTGCTCGGACAAATGTTAGTTGTTAAATTAGATGTTAGTACGCCAAGTTCCCAATAACTCCTAGAAAATCTCCGAGCCACCTTATATCTCCCATAATTCGCTCCCATTAGGGATCGAACCCGGGTCACTCCTTCAAGGGAGGAGCCCGGTAGCCAGGTGCGCTAAGTCACCTGGTTCCGTGCATCAAACATCTATCCATTATCTCAAAGTTATGGGCTTTATGGTGTGTTGTAGATCACAGAAGACTATAGTTGCCGGTTTCTCTAGAGATATAAAAGGGTATCACAGTCGAGACAGTTCTGATATAACTGTTGATTTAGGCTGTAGTATAGGCTGCATAAGTAGCTTGTCTTGGCTACTTGTCTATACTAGTACGTGCGTGTACTGATAGGTTCACAGTGAGGTGTATTCTTCTATTCTGACCTATGTAGAAAGAATCAAGACCTCAGTGACTTAAGATGAACCTTAACTCTAGTTGAGTCCAAAGGGTGTATAGTTGTAGTCTATTTCTTTGACTTACCATGGGTGAGAGTTCAGAGGATCTGTAACTCAATATGCTCCGTATCTTGGGAAGCAACTACAACTAATACGTCTCTTAGTGTAACTGCAACAGAGCACCGTATCCTAGTAGAACAGGTTGATCACATCCCCTGAGGAATTCATTAAGGATTATCATACCAAACCCTGCAGGTGGATTAAGTTCCGGTATGATGAATAAGGAATGAATGGTACTACTCAGGAATGATAAACAAGTTGAATAACATAAGCAATCAGAAGCTTTAAGTTAATCAACGGATGTGGGATATCTTAAATACGAGGGTCGCTAATGATAGATCCGGGTTGAAGATCCACAACAATTCAAGTGATTATTCATCGTATTTCAGAGATCAAAGAGTAATATTCATGCGTAGAGAATCACGAGTGGAAATAAGTAAAGGATTCGTACGATTTATGGGCGTTAGTAGCCCGTTTTTCATATAACATCTCTTTCTAGGCATAATGTAAAGAATTGAGGCAAACGTAGAGTAATGAAAGCTTTTAACTACACAACTAGTTAAATCCTTAGAGCGCGGAGCTCATTTAGGAGGAAAAACAGAGGAAAAAGACGGGGATGAAGCGGAGAACGTACGTTGCTCCCATGCTTCGTCCTCCTTCAGTAGCGAGAATTATACCTCAAGCACGAAATGGTGGGGGTGTTTCTTCCAGTGATGAAAATGGAGATGAAGATGATGATGGGCGGGGTTTCTCAGGAGAAAGCCTCGAATGCTCCGGTTGCTCTAACTCGAGAGAGCTCAAGATAGAATGTGAGAGTGAAAGTGGATGGAATAGTACACAGAGTGCGTGTATGAAGAGTTGAGTTAGATGAAAGAGTGTGATCACTCGATATTTATAAGTAGGACAAGGGGCGAAAAAAGGTGGGTGCACATACCCTTGAGGGATAAAAATGGAATTCCTAGGGAGACCATATTATGTTTGTCATTAATCTAGTGGTCCTCGCCCTAGAGGGTGTAGAGTCACGCGGAAAGCGTGCTGGGCAGATCCTTGGACCTCGGAAGATGCTTAGGATCTGGTATTACCTTTTATGCTCAGGGGCCAGTTCTGAGCAGATCCCGGCATTCTCTATCTTGCGCGGAGCGCCTGTTCCCCTCAAGGCATCTGTTGTCTTCAGAGTTTATTTTCAACTATCAATGGAAGATGCCATATAATAAAGCTGATATTTAGTCACTATCAGCTAAGTCTAATACTAGCCCTGAACTCAACAGGGGTAAAACAGTTAATTCAGTACTATTACTCTAGTGGTATGTTTTAGTACTTATGGACTAAATTATACTCTAGGTTGAGTATGGAGAATTTAGCCATTGGGAGACCTCGGTTTTACCAGCTAGTAGATCCCTGATCTGGCCCAAAAAGCTCAATAGGCCACAGTTTAAGGAATAAGTGGGCCATCATGTAACTTGGCCCAGTCTGGGGCGCCTGTTCTGCTCATGGACGCTAATCTCATTAGTTGCAGGACCGACCTGCAACTTAAGCCCAAGCCTCACTTGGTCTCTCCTATATATACCCCCTCAAGGTCTCGTTTGACCTAAGTTTTTGATTTATGAGTGGACTCTAAATATTTCACGAGAAAAAGGAGGCTAGGGTTTGAGAGAGAGAGACGCGCGACGCCGGCTTGAGCATCACGATGGCGGATCCCTTTCCGTGGCTGATTCTGAGGTTCGTTGTCCATCCAAGGTCAAAATTTAGCAGGGATATAGATCAGAAGATCTATTCGCGAGTTCTCTTCAATCCTAAGGTAAATCGATCTAAACACCCTATGTTCCGCATTTAATTCATAGGAGCATGATAGGTTTATTCGATAACTTAGATAATCGAAATAAATCCTCGGGGACGAATCGATCTTCACCGATCCGGTTCCTTCAGTTGGTATTAGAGCCCAGGATCAGATTTTCAGCTCTATCGGTTTAATTATCGATTATGCATGTTGATCGATTTGTATGTCGCTTTTCGTGGTGTTTTCGTTTTTCGGGTGCCGATTTGGCAATTTTCTATGTAATTTTGATCGCGAGATAATAAGGTGCTATCTAGAATAGGATAGAATAGGTTGTTTTTCGTTTGTATTTGCTGGACGGAGACGAAGAACATGAAGAACGAAGGAGAAAACACCGCTGGACGACCGCCGCACGAGGCGGCGCGTGAATCGCACGCGCCACCGCACGCGCGTGTGCATCGCCGACGACGTTTCTCCTCTTTTTCGGCGATCGACACGACTCCAGCAGTTTGCTGGAGTTCGAGCGTCGCTGGAGGAGGTCGGAGGAGGCTGAATTCGGCGGCGGCAGCACGGATTCGGCTAATTCGACGCCGCGGCAGCAGCCGTAGCCTGCATGGATGCCGGAGACAGCGACCACGAAGTCCGGCGATGAACTCGACGTGGCCGCGAGCGTCGCCGGCAGCAGCAGGTCGCCGGAGCAGCAGCGCGGCGGCGGCAGAACCCTTTTAAGTGTTTCTGCCATGGACAGCAGCAACGGCGGACGTCGCCGGCGGCTGGAATGGCGGCAGCAGGCGCGAGGGTTTCCGTGGCGGAACCCTAGGAAGGGCTTGACGCCGCGGATCGCGCCGGGGGAGGCTTTCCGGCCGTGCCGCCGGTGGAGGATGACCACCACCAGCAGCAGCGGCGCCGGGGAGGTGGAGGCGACCGGCGGCAGAGCCTCAGGCGGTCGGTCGCGGCGCGGGCAGCCTCGGCGGCTCGTGCCCTAGCCTCGATTGGGCCTAGGGTTTTCAACCCAGGCCCATTCGTGTTACGGGCTGCCTCCTGCATTCGGGCTCGGGCCCAGCTACGAGTTGGGCCAATTTTAAGTCCGGTTTAAATTCGTGGGCCCATGAGAGTGAAAAGAGCGCGGTTTGGGCCTTTTCGAGAGTATTGGGCTTCGTAGTGTGAGCCCAATCTCAGTTAGGAAGTCCCAATGACAACGAAAAATTAGAAAATAAATTTTTATTAATTTATTTATTTTTCGGGGAGAAACGGGAGATCAAGACGAAGGCCTTTTCAGGACCGAAGCCTATTTCGGATTTATTTTATTTATGTAATAAAATAGGCAGGGGTCGTCACACTACGAAAAACGAGTTTTATTTTTGTTTTTATCTCATTTTTCTCAAGCATGCTATGGATGCAATTTATTTTATATTATAGCATGTCTTGCCTGTCAAGGCGGATAAATTGCGCTTAGTCGAGCATGTTTTAGGATTGTCAATATAAGCATGTTTTAATTTTCTTGCGAGCATGGTTTATGTGCTGCGTTTAGAAGATTATGCTTAGTATTATGTGATAACTTGATCTAGCATGTCGACAACCTTTTGAAAGAGAAATACTAAGCAGATAAAAACATTTTGGTATAAAAATGTTAAGACCTCCACAATTGGCCTTAAGGTGAAGTCTTGGTGCGACTGTGTAAATGTCCACACGAACGTGGCTTGCGCATCGTGCCAGACGAGTTCGCCAGACTTAGGGTTTCTTAACAAAAATGTTCTAACTAAAATGAGAAGTGGGAGCTTTTCTGAGCAAACGTCCACACTAACGTGGCTTGCTTGGAATAGTAACTACAGTTTTCTCGGGAGTTGGTTTTTGAACAAAGATAGCTTAAGGAAGATAGTGCTTTTTCCGAGTTAAGCTAATATTGTGGTTAAAAGCTTAGGTATTAGTTAGAATACAACTCCCCAACGGAGTCCCTTTTCTATCTAATATGGTCTAGTAAGGTGCAACTGTTAGCTTTATTTGCCAAAAGGACAGGTTGGCAAGATAAGTAGGGTTAAAGATCTGGGTATTTGGTTGAACAGTGGGAGCGTAAACGTCCACACGAATGTGGATTGTGATCCATACTGTTTGGGCTGTTGAAGGTTTTGAAATTATTGGTTTATCAAAAGGTTACAATAATTTTTGTTACGATTTGATGTATGATCTTTTCTTACGCGTGTCTACGTGTTTATTGTTTTTTCAGTATTGACTTTAGGCCTGTTGATAAACATTCTCACTTCGAGTCCTCTCACGGAATCCAACTATGTGGAGTGGAGGAAGAATCTCGATAATGTCCTCATTGCTGAAGGGTACAAGTTTGTACTCTCGACACCTCATCTTAAAGCCATTACTGAAAATTTGACTGCTGAGGAAAAGAAGTTACATGAGCCGTGGCATGAGGGAAACATATTGATTAGATGGCTAGTCATAATTTCTCTGACGCCGGGATTGCAGGCTTTGTATTCTCACTTAGCAGATGCTGCATATATCCTAGAACTTCTGGAGATCTTCAGTGAGTCAGACGATTTGAAATTGGCTGAGGAAGAAGCTAGTGCACTTATGTTTGGTACTCAGACTATATCTGAAGATATTAGTGAAGCAAAGGTTTAAGGATGCACTGAAAGCTTAAAGAAGAAAGATGTCGTAAAGCCTGCCGAAGAAGCGAAGAAGCCTAAGGCAAAGGGCAAGTGCTTCAAATGCAATGATAAAGAACACTGGAAGGCTGACTGCCCTCAGAAGAAGAAGAATTCTGGTACGTCATTCAAATATGTAACTAAAACATGCTTAGCTGCAAGTTCTCCCAGACTTGGGTAGTAGATACGGGAGCAACTGACCATGTATGTTACTCCTTGCATGGTTTTCTGCAGACAAGGGAGCTGAGTGATGACAAGATTACCATTTCCATGGGTGATGCATCGAGAGTTGCAGTTGTCGCAGTTGGAGATATTCAATTACTTTTTGATCATTCTGTTTTAGTTTTGAGAGACGTTTTGTATGTGCCTGCTTTTCGGCGAAACTTGATTTCTGTTTCCAAACTTTATGTCGATGGATATTCGGTTGTTTTTGATAGTGGCGTTTCTATCATGTAAAACAATGAGATTATAGTTTCTGGCACATTGTCCCGGTCTCTCTATACCATTACTTGTTCAATGAATGATTCTACTTCTTATAATGCTTCTTCATCGTTGAATACTAAAAAGAGATAGAATCCGTCTCAAATGAACCAAACTCTGCTTTGGCACTTACGATTGGGTCACATCAACCAAAAGAGGATTCAAAGGTTGATAAAAGAAGGTTGTTTTGGATTTCCAAATAGAACCTTTATCAACATGTGAATCGTGTTTGGAAGGAAAGATGGTGACCAGACCTTTCAAGTCCATAGGGTATCGAGCTCAAGAGCTCTTGGAGTTGGTTCATTCTGACTTGTGTGGACCTGTTAGATCCGGGTCAAAGATCAACAACAATTGTATAATTATTCATCACATTCATAGATTAGCAGGGAATACTCATGTTCAAATGATCATGAACGGAAATGTAAAGGAAACTAGCGCGAGACGCTAGTTCCGGTAACTTGATTTTTATGGGACACCTCTTCTCCATGTGAAAAGGGGAATCAAGATAGAAGCACAACGCAAAGCGTTTGAACCATCGATCCGGCCAAATCCATGAAGAACAGAGCTCAGCTAAGACGAAGAAAAGGGGACAAAGCAGTGAACGCAGGCGTTTCCATACTCGTCCTAATTTTGTAACAATGGTTATACCTTTGGATTACGTAGAGGAGAGTGCCCAATGCCGACGTTCTGAAGCCGGTGGGACTAAGAGAAGGAATTCCCTTAGAAAGGAACTCCGCTGCTTGAGCTCGTGAAGACGGGAAGAAACTCTAAAGAGAGCTCAATGGAATAGTGTATTAAGTGTTAAATTTAGTTGTTGAAATGGTAAGATCACTCTCTATTTATAGATGTAGAAAAAGATAAAAAGGGAAGTGCACGTGTATAGGAAGGACAAGAAAGGAATTTTTAGGGGGACAAGATTCCCTCCATCATTAATTTAGTGGTCCTCACTCTATAGTACGTAGAGTCATGCGGACTGTATGTGTTGGCAGATCCCTAGGTCTAGGCAGATGCTGAAGAGTCTGGAATGGCTTCTGTATGAGGGTGATTTGGCTCAGATCCTTGTGGCTTCTGGTCTGAGCGGGGCATCAGCACTGAGGGCAGTGATAGGGATAAATATTAGCTTTTGCCAAACATGGCATCTTCCAGAACCTATCTCTCTCATCCTTTCAGGAGCCTTACACGATCTGCCTAACGAAAATACTCAAGTCACAGATGATATAGAGTTTGGAGTAAATTCGGACATGCGACAAGGCTCCTCCGCAGATCCTGGCACGTGACAGAGGCTGTGCAGGTCCTGTTGGCATCTGTCGGAGGCTAGGGATCTGCCAGGCATACGATAGGCGTGACTCTACCCATCCTAGAGTAAGGACCATCCAAAGGTGGAGAGCTGAAGATGACAGGGTTACCCCATTCGCTATGATGAAGGGGTCCTGCATCCAAAAGCAAAACCTTCCATAAGCCCCCTACAATGGGCAGATCCCTCAGAAGCCCTGTCTAACAGGCAACCTCCGCATAAGCCCTATCTGATAGGCAGCACTATCATAAGCCCTAGGGCTGTCAAGCGGGACGGTACCGGATTCCCGGTACCGGGTACCGGTTTCCCGTTTACCGGATAACGAGAAATTTAGGTATCGGGTACCGTCCCGTTTATATTATCCGGTACCCGGTACGGTACCGGCCGGTACCGGTATTTCCCGGATTACCGGTTAAGGTACCGGTTTTGTCGAAAAAAAATTGTAATTTTTTTCTTATTTTTTAAACCTCGTTAATATTTCACCTAATTCGTTTTGTAAAATTTTATCATTAGGTGAAATTTTAATCTTAAATTAACAATCTTAATTTCACAACAATTTTCAATTTATAATTAAATTAAAATAAAATCTAAATTGACATTAAACTAGTCAAATTCACGTCAAAATATATAATATCCACTAATGGACTAATGGTTGTATCATTTATAATTTAATTATTGATTATTTGATTGTATTATGTTTTTTTTAAAAATAAACAGATAATTATTTAACTATCTATTATAATGTTTTATTTAATAATATAATATATATAATTAATTATTAAAATTAAACCGGTACCCGGTACGGTACCGGTACCGTACGGGAAGTACCGGGTATCGGAAAATTTTTCAGAGGTGGTACCGGGTACCGGACCGGGTACCGAAAAACCGGTACTCGGTACCCGGTACCAGTACTCCCGAATTACCGGGTACCGTTAGACAGCCCTAATAAGCCCCATATAATGGGCAAGATCTCCCGTAAGCCCTATTTAATAGGCAGCACAAACCCTATCTAATAGGCACACCTTCAAAAGCCCTATATAATAGGCATAACATCGTTAATCAAGCCCTATCTAATAGGCAACATCCTCGTAAGCCCCATATAATGGGCAGAACCTTTCAAAAGCCCTATATAATAGGCATAACATCATTAATCAAGCCCTATCTAATAGGCAACATCCTCGTAAGCCCCATGTAATGGGCAGATTCTTTCAAAAGTCCTATCTAATAGGCAACATCCACACAAACCCCATGAAATGAGCAGAACCTTTTCTAAAAAAAAAAAAAAAAAAAAAAAAAAAAAAAAAAAAAAAAAAAAAAAAAAAAAGGGAAATATACAAAAACTTTGCATGGTAATCAAACTCCTGTCACTAAGGCCTCGCCCGATTAGGCGTCACAGGATGAGGCCCTATAAGGGTAAGAGCCCTGATATTGAGTCTTATAAAATAGGCTAACACCCACTTTTGTCATACATTAGAAGAAGATACCCTATAAAAATCTTGCGTAAGTAGGCAATGTCTGCTTAAGCTAATACCGATAAATTCCAACCATCCAAAGCTTGCCAAAGAGCAAGGCATATTGTATATTAAAACTCATCTTGAAAGCATTAGGGAACTAATTCTTTGAAATGCTTGCAGAACTCTGCAAAAGATGACAACTGGTCCAAAGGCTCATTTGGAAAAGGTATCTGCTAAAACAGTTAATCCTCATAAGGAACCAGGTGCCAGTACCATCATGCCAAGAATATCCTTTGGATTTGGGGACAACCAAGCCATTATGCATCAGCACAACGATGCCCTCGTGATAACAGCCGAGATAGAAGGATACCAAGTGCGGCGAATTTTCATCGACACGGGGACCCCTGTCAATGTGATCCTCATGAGCTGTCTCAATCAGATGCCCCAAAAGAGACTCCTGAAACCTACCAGAATATCCTTCTAGGGTTTCTCACAGAAGCCTGTGGTGACAGTAGGATCAGTAGATCTTATTCTCACTTTAGGGGAAGGGCACGCCAGAGCATAAAAAATGACTACCTTCTGTGTAGTGGACCAGGAATCGTCCTATGATGCTATCCTAGGGAGAGCTGCTCTAAACTCTTTCCAAGCAATCGTATCCACCCACCACTTGTTGATGAAATTTCCTGTGGGAAATCAAGTAGGCTGGATATCCGGAAGTCAAACGACCTCACAAAAGTGTTATATCCAATCTGTAAAAATGGGAGAAGCTAAGAAATGGGCAGTCCCAGAACCTGTGGCCCCCTGATGTAAACTAGAAGGGGAGGAAGGCAAGATCAAAGAAGCTGACACCCTCAAAGAAGGACAAAGCCTAATGGTCCCTGCAGAGGAACTGATAGAAATAGAATTAATCCCAGGGCGGAAGGGCTTCACCACCAGGATTGGCACTCAGATGCCTCCGGAAATAGCAGCACAACTAATAAAATGCTTGCAAAAGAATGCAGATGTCTTCGCTTTTGGGTCATCTGACCTGGTGGGGGTAGATGCTGCCGTAGCGCTACATTGCCTAAATGTGGACCCCTCGGTGAAACCAGTAAAGCAGAAGTTAAGGCAATTTGGCCCCGAGAAGGATAAAATCATTAGGGAGGAAGTCGCCAAATTGTTGGAGGCTAAACACATTAGGGAAATACAATTCCCTGAATGGCTATCAAATGCGGTTATGGTAGCTAAAGGAAATACGGGCACCTGGAGGATGTGTATTGACTTCAGGGACTTAAACAAAGCCTGCCCAAAAGATCATTACCCCCTGCCTAGAATTGATCAGTTGGTAGACTCCACGTCAGGTTGTGAGCTACTATCTATGATGGATGCATATCAGGGCTATCATCAGGTTAAAATGAATCCATCAGATATCCCAAAAGCTGCATTCGGAGTTTTTGCTGGGACATTTGGTTTTCAGAGCATGCCTTTTGGCCTGAAAAATGCGGGAGCTACCTATCAAAGAATGATGGATAAAATCTTCAAGAGCCAAATAGGCAGAAATATGGAAGTATATGTTGATGATATACTAGCCAAAAGTGTGCACGCTCAAGATCATATACGAGATCTGGAAGAAGTATTTGCTGTAGCCAGGCTATACCATCTTAAGCTAAACCCATCCAAGTGCTCGTTTGGTGTTCAACCCGGGAAATTCCTGGGTTATATGGTTACCCCTAGGGGAATTGAGGTAAACAAAGCCAAAGTGCAGGCCGTGCTAGATATGATCCCTCCCCGAAACATCCGGGAAATCCAAAGGCTTAATGGAAGAATCACAACGCTGAGTCGCTTCATCTCACGATCAGCAGACAAAAGCCTCTCTTTCTTCAAAATCTTGAGAAAGGGAAGCAGATTCGAATGGACTAACGAGTGCCAGAAGGCCTTCGAAGAATTAAAGGAGCATCTGGCAGAGCTGCCCCTGCTTACTAAACCGTTACCACAAGAAGTCTTATATCTATATATAGCAGTAGGAGCGGAATCTATCAGTTCTGTACTCCTAAGAGAAGAGGGGTTAATTCAGAAACCTATATATTACACAAGCAAGATGATATAGGGGGCAGAAATGCGGTACTCGAGTATCGAAAAAGCCGCGTTAGCAGTAATGGTTACAGCCAGAAAGCTAAGGCCTTACTTCCTATCGCATAAACTGATAGTGAGGACGAACGAGCCGCTGAAACAGATATTGGGTAAACCTGACCTATCAGGGAGACCAGTCAAATGGGCAATAGAGCTAAGTGAATACGACATAGATTTTGAGCCAAGGGTAGCTATCAAAGCCCAAGCATTGGCCGACTTCCTACAGGAAACCACCAGAGGGGAAGAAGAAGAGCACCAATGGTGGAAAGCCTATGTTGACGGCTCAGTTACTAAAGAGGGATCTGGGGTGGGAATCTTCATTCAGGATCCCAGGAGCCAGGATTACAAATTCGCTATCAAACTAAACTATCATGTCTTTAACAATGAGGCCGAATATGAGGCCCTGGTCAGATGTCTAGACCTATTACAAACCATGGGTGCGACTCATGTGATCGTTCACTCCGATTCCCAATTAGTGACGCATCAGGTCCTAGGGACTTGTGAAAACCGAGAGGAGCGAATGGTAGCATATGCCAAAGTCGTGAACGGACTCTTAGAACGCTTTGTTAAAGCTGAAGTTGTCCAGATCCCTCGAGAAAAGAATGTTAAGGCGGATAAACTGGCGCGAATAGCTAGCTCAGTAGAGGGAACTTGGACAGACGAAATTGTGCTGTGCAACGCAGATGCCAAATTAATCAAAGCCGAGGTACAGGCTATTGAAATAATGGAGGATTGGAGAATTCTAATCATCAAAGCCCTGAAAGAGCACTCAGAACGGCCTGAAACCACATTTTCGGCTAATGAGGGTAAGTTGCCGCGTGCATTCAAAGCTAAATTCTGCCTAATAGGGGACAAATTATACAAAAGGGCGTTTACGCACCCTTACCTCAAATGCTTATCAGAACCAGAAGGGGAATACGCATTGCGTGAAATACATGAAGGTGCTGCGGGAGCACACAATGGGTTCAAGGATCTGATCAGAAAGCTGCTCAGGGCCGGATTCTTCTGGCCTACGATGGAAAAAGATGCTAAAAATTTAGTCAAAAGATGCGATAGCTGTCAAAGAAATGGGAGGCTCATCCATAAGCCTGCTGAACAATTGGGGGCCATGATGGCACCCTGTCCCTTTGATAAATGGGGGATTGATATAGTGGGAAAATTCCCCACGGCTACAGGAGGAAGAATATTCTTAATCGTAGCTTGTTGGGAATTGTTAAGAACGAATATGTTACGGGGGAACCTATAAGGGATATCTTACTGTTTTGATTTGATCCCAAAACCCCAAAGCGTTCTGTTCCCAAGCGACCCATTTTGATGTAGTTAATAAGTTAGAATTTTTCTAAGCCTACTCTGTTAGGATGGCTCTTTATTTTGTTTAGATTATAGGCTTCAAAATTTCAAGTGAAGGCCACTCGCTTGAGTGTGTTTTCCCAAGCGAAGCAAGTCTAGGAAACTGAAGTGAAGTGTACCGAAGAACAGCGTAGCGAAGCGATCGCTACAGTAGATTCGAAGTGAGTCTGCCAAAGCGAAGCGAAGCGAGCGCTACAGTTCAAAGCCAAAGCGAAGCGAAGCGAGCGCTACAGTGTAAAGTCAAAGCTAGTCAACTCTAGTCAGCTAATTCCAAAGCAGTCACTAGGGAACGTTATTTCCCAAAGCGACTCACTACAGGATGACTACGAAGTGACTCAACTAAAGCGGACGCTACTACTTCAAAGCGAAGCGAGCCACTACCTACCAGAAAGCGACAGCGCGACTCCCGCCCATATTTTGAACTCCAGTCAACAGGAGATCGTAGCATTAATTACAAGATCTCCACGTGTCGAAAGCGGAGTGGAGCGGAAGAGTTGACTGCCAGGCCGACAAAGGCGCCGCAACAGTACTGGCTCGCTCCAGATACTGTTAACCTTGTAAGTTAGCCAATTTTGGCAAAATGCCAAAACAGGACGTCTGAAAAAGGTGCCAGCCTGCGCAAGTACTGTCGAGAGGAGGAGGGACAAGGCCACCAACCAAGCAACGGATCTCGGCCATCTCTCCGCCTATAAATAGTGAAGGATGAAGACGAAGAGAAGTAGAACACTACTTGAGCATTCGAGTCTACTGCAAACAAACATTCCCAAGCCTTCGAGCAAATCTTCGAGTCTTTGTTTCCAAGTGTTCTCCGAGTTTCCAGTTCATCGGAACTCGTCTTCACAACCTTCACACTTAGAGTCTAAGCCCATTCCATATCCAAGCTTAGAAGAAGAGCTCTAGCCATCTTTGCACTTACTGTAAAGAGCTCTTCATAGTGTGTTCGTCAACCAAAAACCCTAAATCTGTCTGTTAGGTTTTTGAGTCGTCGTTAGGTTGTTTTCGATCCAAGGCCCTTCTTTCATCGATTGAAGAAGCCTCGATCATAGAGTTTAGATCCAGGCTTGCACTTACATCGTTTGTGTAAAGCTCGATCGAAGCTAGGCTGTAAGGAGAGCCCGTAATCTCCATGTCTGTCCGACTGAAGCAAGTGAAGCTTCCAGTCTAGTTAGGTTTTTGGTGTGAACCCGGAATCACCCAGCGTCTGTCAGATCCAAGCGAGTGAAGCTCGATCTTGACCAGGCTTTTGAAGAGCCCGAAATCTTCAAGTTCTTGAGTGAAAAGAACGGTTGTCGTCGTGCAACAAAGTGGACGTAGGAGCGTTATCTCCGAACCACTATAATTCTCTGTGTCGTATATCTCTAACCCTAAACTCTTACTTGTTTAATTATCCATTGCATATTGCATCTAAACAAACCTAATCTGGAAATTTTAAATACTTAGGAAAGATTTTTAGCTCACCAAATTCCGCATATACGAGTAAAGACTCCCTCTTGATCAAGTACTCACTTCGGTCAAGCAGGCTAGCTACGTACTGTAGATCTAGCTTCAGCTAGGTCTTAAGTTCCAAGCGAGCTCTTTACTTGTTACTCTGAGTTAAGGGATTTGAAGTTGAAAAACTTCAAAATACGTATTCACCCCCCCCCCCCCCTCTACGTATTTTCCTATTAACAAACCGGGACCAACAAGTGGTATCAGAGCCAGGTTCTTTCGAGCCTCTGCTTTGCATACCTGAAGCGAGCCACCACTCGCTTCACGTTGTCTCACTGAACCGGATCCTATTTTCCTAACTGCATCAAACCTCACCCACGCATATTGCATTTACTGCTGATAGTTTGCTATGTCTACATACAGTGCATCAAATCTTCCACAATTCTCGATCGAAGGATACGAGATATGGAGTTTCCGAGTCGAGAGCTTCCTATGCTCAATCCACGACCGGATGTGGGAAGTCATAGAGGACGGACCAATCGAAATCAAAAAAGCCATATCTTTGAACGTCCCAGCTGCAGAAGGACGCGAAGCTCATGTTCGACAAACACAAACATACGTAGAAAAGGACAAAGATGAATACACTCCGAATGACTTCAAAGTTGCCAACCTCGACAAAATTGCACGCCACACGATGCAGAGCACCATGTCGGACGCCTATCTACCATGGATAAGGAAGTGCGCAACAGCAAAAGAAATGTGGGAAACCCTAGCCCTAATTTCTCAAGGCACAGACAAAATCAAAGAAAACAAGCTCGTCGTACAAATGCGGGAGTTTGAAAGCCTGATAATGAAGCCAGGAGAATCCATCGACGCATTCGAGCTGAGAGTTACCAACATCACTGCAACTCTCAACTCGCTTGGGAAGGAACTCACAGATAAGGAAGTCAACCTGAAGATTGTCCGAGCTCTCACAAGGAAGTGGCAGACAATGAAGGAGCTGTACCTAGCTACCAAGGATCTATCTAAGCTCACACCGGAGATTCTATTTTCCGAACTCAAAGCTCATGAATTCGATCTGAATCGAATGAACCTCGACGAAGAGGATGAAGCTCCCACAACGTCAAAAGGAGTAGCATTCAAAGCTGCCGAAGGGCCAAGCGAGCAGTCGCTAGCCAAGATGACGAGGGAAGAGTTGGAAGAACACATTGCGTTCTTGTCCAAAAATTTCAATAAAATGAACTCTCGAGTGGGCAAATACAAAAGATTCTACAAGCAGTACAAAGGGAGGAGCACTGATGCTCGAGAAGGAAAAGGAAAGAGAGAAGAGACGACCAAGACGATCCCGCGCGACATGATGGAAGTGGAGTGTTACCACTGCCACAAGATGGGCCACTACAAATCCGATTGCCCAAAGCTCAGTGCTAAAGAGCGCGAGGAATTGAAGGCCAAGAGGGATGCTCCAAGGCGAGCGCTCGTAGCAAGTGAAGTGCCGGTCGCTACAACTGAAGATCCACCAAGCGACTCAGACGCATTCACAAATCCAAACTCCAGTGATGGCGAGGATCTTGGATTTATGGCGCTCACCGACGAAGAAACAGGAGAGGTATTCTTCTATCCTTCAATCACTTCAATTACACTAGCACACACTGTCAATGAGGAAGAACAATCCTCTTCATGGAGTGAGTTGTTTGACAAACACCAGAAATTGTCAAGCGACCACGAAGTGATAAAACAAGCCCTGTCTCAAAGCGAGAAGGAGAACCGAAAGCTAGCCCGTGAGCTTGACGAAGTCAAACTTAATTTAAGGGCTATGACTAGTAAGTTCGAGGATCTTGACTAGAGCTATTTCTAGCCTAGCAATAATACCGAACTAGCTAGTAGTCCGAGTCGAACCACAAGGAGTGAATATGGCGATAACAAATCAAGTAGTCTATATCGTCTCCATTATACTATCTAAGCACATGATCATGATTTGGTTTTCTAAACTAGACAAAGAGTAAAGTGGAATGTAAACTCAACAATGTAAAGTAGACAAGACAAGTAAAATGCAAATGTAAGGAATCAACAATATTAAAGGCATGGATCCAAGTGATTTCAAATATGATGATGATGATAGTCTTAGAATCTAGATGCTTCAAGCCAATTTAATCCACCTTGGATGGTTTCTTATATCAAATATGCTAACCTACCTTACTAGGGTGATTAACAAGTTGATTGATAGAGCAACAAATGCTTTCTAAGCCTTTAAATACTCCATCAACTCCAAATAGCACAAATTATGTCTAAGATAACCTACCAACTCTCTTCCAACTCATCTAATCTTTCTAGGAACTATAAGAGATGAAATCAAGTGATATGGGTATGGATTGATGCCAAGTGCTATGAAAGGAAGCTTCCTAGGCATTCCCTCAAACACCTTAGATGCACTCCTAGTGATCAATTATTCATGCATACAAATTAAAGTCCCAATCCATAGGCAATCCAAGAGGAAGGTAGATCAACATCCTAGAATCTAATACCTATCATCTACATCAAATTATCCATCACTTGGAGCCATATGCAAGCTTAGCTAGCCATAAATCTAACAATCAAACCATGGAAAATAAGAGAATTCATAATAGAAATGACAAGGAAAGTAAAAGGAATAGAAATTCTTCAATAAACTTCAATCTCCAAGCTTGATCATCCACAAATATTTGAAAAATACCAAAGTAGAAAGAGGGAAAATAGCTAGGGTTCTAAGAGAAAGTGTCACAATGAATTACAAGTAAAATTAGATGACAAATAAGGAAAATATCTAGCTATATATAGTTTTCCCACACATTGGGGTCAAATTGCAAATACTAGAAACTTAAGTTGAGAAGGTGGGGTAAAATCTGTAATTTCTGGAAAGTTAAATGAAGGGTTGACTATTTCATTTTCGGTTGACTCGTGTACTTTCCGCCCACATTTGACAGTTCGCGCGCTCTCACGGTTTTGGCTCGTTCTCTCTCGTCCGGCATCGGAAAATTAATCCGCAAAGTGCTACGGCTTCCTCTTTCGATCCTCTTCGACATAGGTTGAGTCAAACTTGCCCAGAAAATTGCCGAAACACCTGAAAGCTGCACGGAAACCGAGAGAAAATGCAAAGCATATAGAAAATGTATAAATTGTAAAAACCTATCATTCCCTATTCATTTAAGCACAAATCCGAACCAAAACACGCATCGAGACGCACTCTAAAGCATGCTAAATATGTGGTTATCAAACTCCCCCAAACTTAAGCCATTGCTCGTCCCGACAATGGAACGAACAATCAAAGCACATAAGCACATATGGGTATGCTAATCAAGATCATCGATGCCTCAAAATACTCACTCAATAAAGCATTTTTGAACATGGAACTCCCAAGGTGCATTTAACAATCCACAATCACACAACACTCTCAACCGAGAAATCAATCACTCAAGCATAATGAAACTCCAAACCTCTCTAGATGCAAGTGTATCACTCTTTCTCTCAAGTGTATGGTTGGAAATTTACACTCATCGAACTCATGCATGCATTGCTCTTACCATAAGCTTGCCCTAAATCTCAAGATCTCCATCGCTTGGTTGTGCACTCGAACTAAGATCAATTAGGTCTTTTATTTAGGCTTATAATGTGGGGACATTGGTTTAGGTAGGGATTTTTAGGCTAAGTGACGAAGATATCTCTCAAGTACTTTCACCTTCTCTTTTCCACTCCAAGTATGGATTTCTCCACCTTCTACCTTCACCATTTCACCTCTTTACACTCTTAAACACCCAAGTTTGATTGAAGCTCCTAAATATTCATGGATAACTCCTTTATGCTCTCATACACAACTAACTTTATTCAAACTTTTTCCTTTCTTTTCAACTCTTTTCTTTCTTTTTTTTTTCTTTTCTCATCATTTTTTTTCCACTTCTTTTTTTTTTTTTTTTTTATATATGAGAATTCCATTCTCATCTCTTTCATTTTTTTTCTTTTTCTTTAGAGCTCATAGGAGTATATTCATCTTAAAACGACTTCTTCAATCAAACTACTCGAACCTCGTTCTCTCACTTACTTCACAACCTCTCAATGGATTCCCATAACCAACCTTCACCCCCTTTCATCCGGTTTAACAACAAGGGCTTCAAAGGCTCAAGGGGGACCACAAAGTTAACGTTTCATTTGGTTAGTGTTTAGGGATTAATGAGGCTAACAAGTGAGGGCCTAAAATCATTTCTAAGTTCTAGTAGCACATATAGCAACCTCGATCGAGATTGAAGGCAAGTTCTAGAAGATAACAATGCAATACATGGCAAACTCTCAAGAAAGAAAAAGTAACGTTATTAATGCAACGTTTTGGCTCAAATCTCACAAGCTTTTGTTTAGAGTTCATGTGCCTAAGATCAATCATTCCTAGTTAATCATGTTATGCAACCATTTCATGGTCAATACACACATGAGAAATCCCACAAAATATGATATCAATTTTCGCTCAACTCATCATCGACATCTCTCTTGAAAGCAAAGGAATTGACAACCACACTATGAGAACCAAGACTTCAAGTGATTCATTCGAAAGAAGTTTTTTAAAAATTTTGCAAAATTCGCAAGTAAGCATACATTTACACACATATGAATCACTTGAGTCACATTCCAACTTATTCACCCTCATCACATACCAAACACACTCAAACACATTCATCACTTTCAAGCATCCAAATCAAGCACAATCAAATTTATCAAGCAAATACAAGCTTATAAATCACTAAGCACACAACTTAATGAAAAACCGAAGAAAGAAACGTAGTTTAAAGTCATTATCTTACCCCCCTCCCCCAAACTTATTTTAGAAACAAAGTCTAAAATGAGTTTGGAGGGAAGAATGATAAGGAATTTAAACTACACTCACAAAGGTCCAAGCTTTGGATGGATATCACATTCAATGCTACCCATTCCGGTACGCGCTCGATTAAGTTGAATGACCTCCCTTTCTTCATGCATTGCTTCTCTTTGTCACCCCCTAGCAACATTCAATCTCAATTCACATATTAGTAATCACATATCAAAGCATAGCTCAAGGGGTGAACAATAAGCTCATGTAAGGGGATGATTTGAGATACCTTCCTCCTCATGTTCCAGCCCTAATTTGACAACTTATTTACACCAAACTAACAAACAAAAAAAATTACTCAAAACTATTCCATGTTGTAGAGGGTTGAAATAGGAATCCATAGCAAAAAACGGAATGCAATTCGGAGTTCGTATGAGGGAGAACGAGGCGAAAGGACGAGAGTGCACATAGGGGAGGAGGAGCAGCGGTCAACGGGCGTTGACCGCAAACGAGATGCCTTCGGAGGCATCCCAGTTTGCGAGCTGGAGCTGGGTCGCAAATGAAGACGTGGATTGCGAGCTGGACAGCGACCCACGGCTCGGTCGCAAACGGGTCTGGTCCCCGGGCTTGGCCCGGGCATTTCCGGGCCGGTCCGGGACGAAAGTCGGTCCTCCCCCTACTGTCGAGTCTTAGGAACTCAATGCAATCGACGGAATCGAATTCCGACAAGTTTTGCTATTTTTTTCGATTTTACCGCCGAACTGCGCAAAAGTAGAACTTAGACCCTCAATATTTTTCTATGTGTTGGAATACAAGAACTTGAAAATTCTCAAAATTTTTCTAAGGCATGAAATTGCCAACTTGAAAAATCTCAAAAATTTTCTAAGGCATAAGAAAACATCCAACACTTAGAAATATTTTTCCATAACAAATTAACCCACTCTCAACTTTTATTCGACTAAAACGACTAAACTTGAAGAAAACAAGAAAATAAAGGATACGTGTTGGGGTGCCTCCCAACGAGCGCTTGTTTAACGTCGCTAGCTCGACGATACCTCAATGAAGCTCATGGTACATCAAATGAATCCTTGCCTCGAAATTTGACGTCTCCACATTCGTTGTGAATTGGATCTCCTATCTTCCAAGGAGGCTTTGCTTCATTCACCCTTGTGCCTCCTCCATGAAACGGATACACAAGCTTCACCCGAGACTCGACCCCGATCTTGTAGCACTTCTCTTCACTCGGAATTGGCAATTCAATCTCAACTTCCGGCTTATGAAACATCGTCTCATCTCCATTAACTCGAAAAGTGAGGCTTTCATTACACAATTCCCCCAAAACTCGACTTGTAGGCATGAAAGACAAACCATGGATCAAAGGATCACCGTCATCCATTTCCTCCTTCCTTTCGTCTGCATCCTCAAAGAACTTCACAACTTCTTTATGAGGGGTAACACCCCCAAACCTAGCTTTCTCCTCATCATCGTCTTTCTCGACTTTCAACTCAAAAGGAATTGCCACATCTTTCATGCTATTCTCTTTCGGCTCAAACAAATCAACACTTCCTAGAGAATCCTTAGGAGTTAGAGTATGAGAAATACCTTCATCCTTAGATCTCCAATCTTGGAATGGACTCTCTTCGGCGCTTTTCGGGAATAGATCATGCTCATGTTGAGAAGACGAGATAATTCGTGGGTCGATAGGAGACAAAGACTCTTGAGACTCCATAAGAGCTAGGGCGCTTAAAAGTTCATCACAAGCCTCATCAAGCTCGGAGTATGGGTAGACGGAGTCTTGGAATTCCAAACGATCCTCTCTTTGAGATGGTGATACAACCCCTATAACATTGCACTCCTCAAAGTCATGATCCTTTGATTTCTTCATTGCATCATAGATCGAAATAGTGAGGGTTTCGTTGTTGCCTCGAAAGGTGAGATTCCCTTCATGCACATCAATCAAGGCTCTCCCGGTTGCTAAAAACGGTCTCCCAAGAATGAGAGGCATCTCTTTGTCTTCCGGCATATCAAGAACAACAAAATCCACCGGGAATATGAAGGATTCAACCTTCACTAGCACATTTTCAACAATCCCTTGTGCATAAGTAATAGATCGGTCCGCCATTTGTAGACAAACCGGAGTAGGACGAAGATTCCCAATATCAAGCCTCTTAAAGATAGACAAGGGCGTCAAATTGATAGAGGCTCCAAGATCACAAAGAACATTACCAAATTTTTGACCTCCAATGAGACAAGGAATGGTAAACGATCCCGGATCCTTTTGCTTGAGAGGTAGCTTTCGTTGGAGAACCGCACTACACTCTTCATTCATATTGATGGTTTCAAGCAAATCAAACTTCCTTTTGTTAGAAACGGCATCCTTCAAGAATTTCACATACCCGGGCATATCTCTCAATGCATCCAACAAAGGAATGTTAACTTGCACCTTGCTAATCATGGCCAAGAATCTCTTCATCTTCTCATCCATCTTAGGCTTTGGTAGACGACGAGGGAAAGGTGCCTTGGTGATGACATCCTTTGTAGGTAAAGGCACTTCCACCACATCATTCCTCTTAAGAAACTCCCTCTCAAGAATAGGATTTCTCACTTCCTCATTTTTTTTCTCAACCACGTGGTCTTCCTCTTCATATGGCAAATCCTCAACTAATGGCTCCTCATCGACATCCACAACTTTCTCTTTGCTTCCATATGCTCTTCCACTTCTTGTAAAGATAGCACTACAATTCTTCTTGGGATTCACCTCCGTATTGCTAGGGTATTGCCCTTGCTTGTGTTGAGAAGCAACATGGTTAGCCATTTGGCTCATTTGACCCTCAAGCATCTTGATGTGCTTGTCCATAGAAGAAATCGTGTTCTCCAATGTGGTGACCTTTTGCCCCGTTTGAGCAATGAAAGTGCTTTGTTGAGCGGCCATTTGTTGGATGATGCTTTCCAACCCCGGTTGAGGAGGCTTCTTCTCTTCAACAACTTGATGTGGAACACCAAATCCGGGAGGATAAGATTGAGGAGCATTGATAGCATTTTGCGGATTTCCATAGGAGAGGTTTGGGTGATTGTTGAAGGTAGGACTTCCATAATTTCTTTGAAAGTTACCTTGATTCCAACGGTTAACGTACTTCACCTCCTCCTCATTTAAGACCTCATCATTCTTATACTTCTCAATGGCTCTTATCTCCATCATGTCTCTTCGGCCCTTATCATAATCACTCTTTAGAGTAGTAATTAATGAAGTCAACTCATCATATCTCTCATCCGATAGAGAGGCAACCCTCTTTGTGGAGGTCCGCTCCATAGGCCATTGGTAGGCATGAGCCGCCATCTCCTCAATTATCCTCAATGCTTCCTTGGCATGCTTGTTCAACAAACAACCCCCCGCGGTGGCATCAACTACACTTCTTGTGTGAGAAGTGAGTCCACTATAGAAGTGAGTTACTTGTTGATCTTCACTTAAACCGTGTTGAGGACATTTCCGGATGAGCTCTCTATACCTTTCCCAAGCTTCAAATAAGGTCTCATCCCCATGTTGAGAGAAATGAGAAATCTCTGAGATCATCTTGTGAGCCTTTGAGGGAGGGAAGTACTTTGCTAAGAAGGCCTTGCAATGATCTTGCCAAGTATGAATCTCCGACTTGTTCAATCCCTTGTACCAATCTTTGGCTCTATCCCTCAAAGAGAAACCAAACATCCTTAGTCGAATGGCATCACAAGGGACACCATTGAGCTTAACGGTGTCACATATCTCCAAGAAAGAGGTAAGATGTGAATTTGGATCCTCCAAGGGACTTCCTCCAAATTGAGCATTCATCACCATTTGAATCAAGCCGGTCTTCAACTCGAAATTGTTGGCATTGATAGTGCCCCACTCTCCTCCTTGATATTGATCCGTTGGAGCTTGATACATAAAGTTGATAGGAGGTGGTGGCGCCTCATTAGCCTTCCTCTTTTGCTCATCAATTTCTAATTGCATTTCTTTCATCCTTCTCATAATAGCCTCCATATTTGGTTTTTGATCACCCATATCTTGCTCTTCTCTAGAATTCCTTCTTCGATGTCTTCTCTCAAATTGCAAGACAAGTGGCTCTACAAGTCTCCCCTTGGACCTTGTGAGCATGTACCTTCAAAACAAAAAGAAAAGAGAAATTAAAAACAAGCTTAGATTAGTAACAAGTGACTAAACAAACTATTGAAATGTCTATCTAATCACTCCCCGGCAACGGCGCCAAAAATTGACTAGAGCTATTTCTAGCCTAGCAATAATACCGAACTAGCTAGTAGTCCGAGTCGAACCACAAGGAGTGAATATGGCGATAACAAATCAAGTAGTCTATATCGTCACCATTATACTATCTAAGCACATGATCATGATTTGGTTTTCTAAACTAGACAAAGAGTAAAGTGGAATGTAAACTCAACAATGTAAAGTAGACAAGACAAGTAAAATGCAAATGTAAGGAATCAACAATATTAAAGGCATGGATCCAAGTGATTTCAAATATGATGATGATGATAGTCTTAGAATCTAGATGCTTCAAGCCAATTTAATCCACCTTGGATGGCTTCTTATATCAAATATGCTAACCTACCTTACTAGGGTGATTAACAAGTTGATTGATAGAGCAACAAATGCTTTCTAAGCCTTTAAATACTCCATCAACTCCAAATAGCACAAATTATGTCTAAGATAACCTACCAACTCTCTTCCAACTCATCTAATTCTTTCTAGGAACTATAAGAGATGAAATCAAGTGATATGGGTATGGATTGATGCCAAGTGCTATGAATGGAAGCTTCCGAGGCATTCCCTCAAACACCTTAGATGCACTCCTAGTGATCAATTATTCATGCATACAAATTAAAGTCCCAATCCATAGGCAATCCAAGAGGAAGGTAGATCAACATCCTAGAATCTAATACCTATCATCTACATCAAATTATCCATCACTTGGAGCCATATGCAAGCTTAGCTAGCCATAAATCTAGCAATCAAACCATGGAAAATAAGAGAATTCATAATAGAAATGACAAGGAAAGTAAAAGGAATAGAAATTCTTCAATAAACTTCAATCTCCAAGCTTGATCATCCACAAATATTTGAAAAATACCAAAGTAGAAAGAGGGAAAATAGCTAGGGTTCTAAGAGAAAGTGTCACAATGAATTACAAGTGAAATTAGATGACAAATAAGGAAAATATCTAGCTATATATAGTTTTCCCACACATTGGGGTCAAATTGCAAATACTAGAAACTTAAGTTGAGAAGGTGGGGTAAAATCTGTAATTTCTGGAAAGTTAAATGAAGGGTTGACTATTTCATTTTCGGTTGACTCGTGTACTTTCCGCCCACATTTGACAGTTCGCGCGCTCTCACGATTTTGGCTCGTTCTCTCTCGTCCGGCATCGGAAAATTAATCCGCAAAGTGCTACGGCTTCCTCTTTCGATCCTCTTCGACATAGGTTGAGTCAAACTTGCCCAGAAAATTGCCGAAACACCTGAAAGCAGCACGGAAACCGAGAGAAAATGCAAAGCATATAGAAAATGTATAAATTGTAAAAACCTATCATTCCCTATTCATTTAAGCACAAATCTGAACCAAAACACGCATCGAGACGCACTCTAAAGCATGCTAAATATGTGGTTATCAGATCTCTTCGCTAGACATCAAAGCTTGGAGGGAAGGTATGAAACCCAGTCCGCTCTAGTTGCCAACTTGAACAAAGCATCATATGCTAGGCAGGCACTAGAGGGCTCGCTACTACCTTTTGGTAGGAAAGCTGGCCTTGGATATGAGGGTGGACCTTCCAAGCCGACTCTCTTTGTTGGTGCATCTCACACTACACCATCAGTCACTTTGGAATTGCCCACTGCATCCAAAGCGACCACTAACAAAGATAAAGGCGAAATGGCTGAGAACCCTAAAAGGAAGCCTATGAAGATGACTATATCTTTAAGGGCAGATCCTAAGGGCAAGCAAAGTTCAACAGTCTCTAGCACTCAACATGCTAAGTCTTACCAATCCAAGGGTAAAGGGAGAACTGTTGAAGCTTCTAAGTCTCAAGCCAAGACACGAGAGACAAAGGATCTACCTCCTAAAAAGAGGAGTAATGTCTATGTATCACGTTATCCGGACTGGAGATGGTCCAACCGGACTAACGTTGAGGGGGAAGATTTTGAAGCTTCCACTGGGTCGCTTCAGATTCCCAAGGTTTCTCAAGCGAGTCAGGGTCAAAACCCTAGTTGGACCGCTTCGAGGAAACCAAGCGAGCCGCTTCGACAGACTAGAAACCCTAAGTCAGCCTCTAAACCCAGAGCTAATCCGAAGCGAGTCGCTTCAGGATATAGGCAAAATGGGAAGAGCATAGGTAGGTCTAAAGCGAGCCGCTACCCCTCTTGCACACACTGTTGCACGTGTGAAACTGCTCTAAGGCAGAAGTCACAGTTTTCTAAGGTCGAGAAGCCCAAGACACAAGCTTCATCTCAAAAGAGAGTAAAGCAAGTGTGGGTACCTAAGGGAACTAACCTGCAAGGACCCAAACTGATTTGGGTACCAAAATCTGTCTAATTGCAGGTGAGCGCCGTGGATCCCATGCCAAGTGAGGGTCAACTAGTATGGTACTTGGACAGTGGATGTTCAAGACACATGACCGGCATGAAAACTCTACTTCACAACTACATAGAGAAGAAGGGTCCACACGTAACCTTTGGTGACAACTCTCGAGGAAGCACCAGGGGATATGGCGCACTGAAAGTTGGAAAGCTCACAATTGAAGAAGTCTCCTATGTGGAAGGACTCAAGCACAACCTGTTATCCATTTCACAATTTTGTGATAAGGGGTACAGGGTGGAGTTCATCTCCAACAAGTGCATTGTGAAGAACAAACTCACGTCCCAAATTGTGCTCACTGGAATCAGGCAAAGAAACGTCTACATAGCACAATGGGACAGCTGCAAAGAGGAAACTTGCCTAGTTGCAAGAAGTGCTACAGAAATTGGATGGCTATGGCACAGACGCTTGAACCATCTCAACTTCAAAGCCATCAATCGCTTAGCTCGAAAGGGTTTGGTGCAAGGCATACCAAATGAAGTCTTCATCAAAGACCATCCATGCTCACCATGCCAACGAGGGAAGCAGACGAAGAAGCACTTTGCCAGTCTTGAAGAAGCTTCATCAAAGCAAGTGCTCGAGCTGCTTCACCTGGATCTGTTTGGTCCAGTTACTCCAGTTAGCGTAAATGGAAGGAAGTACACTCTAGTTGTAGTTGACGACTTCTCTCGCTACACTTGGGTTGTATTCCTCTTCAGCAAGAAGGAGACACTGACCAAACTGCCACAACTACTCAAGCGATTGGCTGTGGAAAAGAATCAAGCGATTGTAACCATCCGCTCCGACAAAGGCACAGAGTTCTTGAACTCTACAATTGAAGCGTACTGCACGGAGCATGGCATAGCACATCAAACTTCTTCAGCACGAACACCTCAGCAGAATGGAGTTGCTGAAAGAAGAAATCGAATCATCAAAGAAGCCGTTCGAACCATGATTGCAGACTCGAAGCTTCCGATGAAGTACTGGGCTGAAGCTGCCAACACGGCGTGCTACACACAGAATCGGACGCTTCTCAACAAACGGCACGACAAAACTCCGTATGAAATATGGACAGGGAGAATTCCTAACATATCTTATTTCCATATTTTTGGTTGTAGGGTCTTCATTCACAACAATGGGAAGTCACAGTTGAAAGCTTTTGAAAGCAAAGCTGATGAAGGAGTATTCTTAGGATACTCTACGTCTAGCAAAGCCTACAAAGTGTTCAACTGTAAAACCCTAATTGTGGAGGAATCACCCCATGTCGTATTTGATGAATCTTCTTTAAGTCTTCCACAGGAACAGGCTCAAGCGAATGAAAAGGATCAAAGCAAGGAACCCTCAAATCAACTCACTTGGGACGTGCTTGATGAAGATGATGAGATCAAGGACTCAAGCGAGCAGAACCCCAAAGGAGAAGTCGAAGTTGCTCCCAAGATTCCTGAAGCTAGTGCAGGCCAAGCACCCAATCCAGTCGCTTCAGATAATGAAGCGAGCGGCAAAGAAGAAGATGAAGATGAAGCTGGCGGATCCAAGCGAGCATGGCTCAAAGATCACTCACCAAGTCAAATCATTGGAGATCCATCCAAGGGTGTAGTGACCAGAAGTCAAGTGTTTGGAGAAAGTGCCATGTTCAGTTGCTTTCTCTCAAACATTGAGCCATCAAGCGTGGAGGAAGCCCTAGCCGACTCTAACTGGGTGATCGCCATGCAAGAGGAGCTGAATCAATTCACCAGGAACGACGTATGGTACCTCGTGGATCGTCCCAAATTCCAGCATGTTATTGGCACCAAATGGGTGTTCAAGAACAAGACTGACGAGGACCACAACGTAGTGAGGAACAAGGCGCGACTCGTTGCCAAAGGCTACTGCCAAGAGGAAGGAATCGACTTTGATGAGACCTTCGCTCCAGTGGCATGGCTTGAAGCTATCAGATTGTTTCTAGCCTATGCAGCAGCCAAGAAGTTCAAGGTCTATCAAATGGATGTGAAGAGCGCATTCCTCAACGGTGAACTCAAGGAAGAAGTGTATGTGGAGCAGCCACCAGGTTTCGAGCAGGGAGATAAAGTGTATCGCTTGAAGAAAGCCCTGTATGGGTTAAAGCAAGCTCCCAGAGCTTGGTATGATACACTATCTCAATTCCTAGTGGAGAATGGCTTCCAAAAAGGGAAGATAGATCGAACTCTATTCACTATCAATCATGGAGATGATATGCTATGGGTTCAGATCTACGTGGACGACATCATATTTGGGTCACCAAACCAGTCGCTTAGCGAGAAGTTTGGAGAGCTGATGAAGACCAAATATGAAATGTCGATGATTGGCTTGATGAGCTGCTTTCTAGGTCTTCAAGTGAAGCAGCAGGATAATGGAATTTTCATCAACCAAGCCAAATACACTAGAGATATGCTTGCCAAGTTTGGTGTTCAACATGCTAAAGCGGTGAAGATCCCTATGAATACCAACTGGAAGATGGAGCCAGACGAAGGAGGAAAATCTGTAGATCCTACAGATTATCGTGCCCTAATTGGGTCACTACTCTATCTCACTGCAAGCAGGCCAGATATTGCTTTTGCAGTCGGAGTCTGCGCTCGCTTCCAAAGCAACCCCAAGCACAGCCATCTTGAAGCTGCCAAAAGAATTCTTCGATATTTGAAGGGCACTGTCAATATGGGGCTGTGGTATCCAGCGGAGGACAATTTGGAGCTCACTGGATATTCAGATGCTGACTATGGAGGGTGCAGAGTTGATAGGAAATCAACGTCAGGCACGTGTCAGTTCTTGGGAAGCAAGCTGATCTCGTGGTTCTCAAAGAAGCAAACAAGCGTAGCTACCTCAACAACTGAAGCTGAATACATGGCCGCAGGAAGCTGCTGTTCTCAAATCCTATGGCTTCGTCAACAGTTGAAGGACTACAAAGTTGAAGCGAAAGAAATTCCGATCTTCTGCGACAACAACAGTGCCATATGTATTTCGCAGAATCCAGTGCTTCACACCAGATGCAAGCACGTGGAAATTCGACATCACTTCATCCGTGATCATGTCGAGAAGAAGGATATCAAGCTCGAGAAAATTCATACTGATCTCCAGCGAGCAGATATTCTCACCACTAGCTGAGTCTCGTTTCAATCAGCTATGCATGGAATTAGGGTTATTAGACCCCGGTGAAGAATGCTAGTTCCAGGATGCACGAAGGAGTGATCGCTTGTTCTCTTGTGCGTCACTCGCTTCAAATCTTCACCAACTCAAGCGAGCCACTTCAAAATCTCACTCGCTTGAAGAAAATGAAGTAAGGTGGAGAAAGGTGGAGTATTGGAAGAAGTTCCCTACCAACTTAAAGGAATTGTTAAGTATATGGTTAAGGGGGAACTAATGCTTACTCTCGGAGCAGGCTACTTCCAAAGCGAGCAAAGAATGCTGCTATCTCGAATTCTGCATCGCTTCAATTTGCCCTAGCTTGGGTCAAAGCGAGTCGACTGCAGATTCTTTCTCTAGATTGTAGGAAAGCTTGAAGGTTTACCTTTTTATACAAAAGGTTGCAGGGCTGGTGACATGCTTCTGCATAAAATACGAGATTGTCTTGTCAGAGCATTCTCATTGTCATCCTGTCCATTTCTGCTCTGAGATAAGGACTTGTACTCATCCCCCATTCGTCGTGAATAAGTACACTTACATGATGCTCCCTTCGGGTTGTAGTAAGCTTGTGTACTATATTCATTTTCTTTCTCATTCACTTCGATGGTGGACTCTCTAATTCGTAGAGGAAGATGAATGCCAAGAAGATGAAGTTCTCTACAGGTGGTATCAACAAGCATCAAAGCATTATCAATAAGTGGACTCATCAAGTGCTATCCACTTCAACAACAAAATGGAGTCTCCAACAAGTGGTATCAATCTCCTACGAAGTGAGATTGACTGGTAAGCATTTCAATTTTAAGTACACTAAGTGAGCCGAAGCGTGCTAGAAACCTTCACTCACTATGTAGAAAATATGAAATGAATCTGACACAAATACAAAGAGGAAAACACTATTGTTTATCCTCGAAGTATGTAAGTCAGAAACATTTTAAAATTAAGCAAAAAAATTCAATTTCTTATTCCAGTCGCTTCAGATGGCCAAGCGAGTGCTACGTCACTCAAAGCTAGCCATCGCAAGCGAGTGCGGAACAGTCACTCAAGCGAGTGCCTCTCAAGCGAGTCAAGGTCTAGCTGCCCAACTCGAAGCGAGCGGGCATGAAGCGAGTATGAGCTGTCTGCACTCGAGTGCCTATTTCACTTTCTGCCAAGCATTTAATGTAGGTTCACGTACGGCGAAAATAACGGGCGCGTGGTTCTCACTTCAAATTTGAAGCGGGAAAAGGCGGAGAAGATCCAGCCATCGAATCTCAACAGCCCCCAATCTGCAGCCGTTGGATTAGCGCCGTATAAGACAACCCAATCGCAGCAGGCCACGTGGAGACGCCGAGCAAGTGGCGGTTCACTTTTACTGTGGTGACGCCGGACTCATCAGATCCATCACCGCACGTCCGCCGCCTACCTACAGGACTTACGGCAATATTACCATCCTACCCTTGCCACATCAGCCAAGACATAACTCTATAAATATGAGACGATGCAGAACTGCAGAACCTTTCACAGCCTTCAAAAATTTCCATTCTCGTGCTTAGATCTGCAATTTCTGCAACTCACGAGTCTCAACCCTTGTTCTTTCATCGTTAAAACTCTTCTCAAAATCCTTCAAATTTCACCATGGGCAAGAAGCAGAAGACAGAGACGATGGAGGAGTTTCTCGCGGAGGTCGACAAGCACATTAATGTCGAGCCTCATCTCGATCCAGTCATCATCGAGAAAAATGGTTTTCTCCGTAGAGCCGTGACCACGGCCGGTCTATGGAAATTTGTGACGGCAGTTCCGTCGAAAATACTGGCAAAAGCGGTGGGTGAGCTTTTGCTGAACTTGAGGAAGGAGCAGAATACGTCTTCTTTCACTGATCCACAGACCAGGAAGCCGGTGGAGGTGGATATGAGTGAACTCATCGGCGCGTTCGACTTGCCGAGAGTAGGAGGAGACTCTCTGCTCGATTTGGGTCTTTCGGCCGGAGTTCAGTACGGTCGATTTGCAACCGCCGAAGCAGATCCAAATTACAAGGAGGCCAGTATCCGTTCTAGTCTGAAGGCCCCCTTCAATCATATCTGCGAGCTCTTCTCAAAGAGTATCGCATGTTACATCGGAACCCTGGATACTCTCTCCGAGACGAAACTGATCGCCACCGCAGTTATCGTCGATAGCCTGACTGGAACCAGCTTCAATTGGCACGGTTGGTTTCTCAAGCAAATTCACGAAGCCGCTGCCGATTTTGCGTTCGTGAAGGGGAGCGCCGACTAGATTCTCCGCAAGGGGAAACTGAAGTTCTTCTCAAGGCTTTCCTTTGCCTTGGAGAAGAAGTTTCCGGGCAAAGCATGGCCGGAAGATGACACCATCGTCTACAACAAACAATCCATCTACTATGACAAGTGCAGAAAAACCAAAACGTTGATGGATTTGGGAGTTCTGGAAGTTGAAGTGCCCGTCGCAAGACAGGTTGCCGAAAGGCAAGCCGAAGTGAGCCAAGCGAGGCAGGTCGCTTCACCCGGAAAGCGAGCCGTGCCCAAGCGAGGCAAGAAGATGAAGCGAGTCACTTCGCTTGTCCAAGAAAGCGAGGCGGTGGAGAAGCCGCTTGAGGATATTGAAGTGACTCAACCCCAGCCTTCACCAATCAAAGCCAAATCACCCCCACTCCAAATCCAAACCCACACCACCCAAATACCAGAACCTCAATCTTCATCAACCCAAAAACCACTAAAACAGATAACCCCCCTCTCTCCCCATGAAGAAGAATCTGCATCTTCTTTTCATATCCCCATTATCCCATTCCTCAGCACAGATCAAGCTGCTGCCTACACTACCTTTCAACCACTTCAATCCCAGCCAATACAACCACCACCCACCGAAACCATACAACCACCACCCACTGAAGCCGTCCAAATATCCGAAACCCAAGAAACCTCATCCCAATCCCCCACGACATCGGCAGCTACAGCCGATACCGCCCAAACTGTTGGTGAACTCCCCATCATTCCACAGTTCATGCCTCCTGCCCTCACCATACAAAAACAGGCTCTTGAACGCTATGTCAAGGAGAGAGAGCAAGCCGCAGAGACAATCAATCTCCGCTACTCCAATGTTCCATGGTCAGACATATTCTACACCAATGTCGTCGATTTCCTGACGTACATCACCTATCGTGGAACGGAGTATTATAAAATCTTCAGGCTTCTCAAAGCATTCACAGAGGAAGAGTTGATCCAAATGGAAGCCAAACTTCTCAACTTCATTGGCGAAAACGGCTTCCATGCCTTTCTTGATGGGACCAGCTTCTGGGAGAAGCTGGATGCAAAGGTGAAAGAAGCTTATCCACTCGCTATAATTCCGAAGCGAGTGCCCTCATCCCATGAAAGGAAGCTGATCAGGGAGCATAAGGAGGAGGTGGAATTGAAGGATGCGGAGATCGCTAGCCTTCATAGCGAAATAACAAAGAAGAGTGAGGAGATGGAGAAGAAGGCGGGGGAGGTCATTAGTCTTAGAGGAGACTTTGACAGGAAGAAGAAGGAGTTGGAGGGAACGGTGGAGGAGAAGGAGAGGTTGCTGGAGGAGAAAGAGAAGGCGCTGGAGGCGCAAGTGAAGTTGGTGGGAGATCAATCAGCAACAATTACCGAACTCAAGGGCTCGCTTGATGCGGAAAGGAGCCGCTTGAGGGAGGTGAATGCCAAACTTGTCTCTATTGGCAAAGAGAAGAAAGATTTGGAGAAGGAGTTGAAGAAGTTGAAGGAGGCGTATGAGAAGAGAGAAGAGGAGTTGATAAGGACAGGAAGCGAGCTGCTGAGCACTAAAAAGACTCTCGACTCACTCAGGAATGAAATGAAGCTGCTCAAGCAAGAAAGTGAGCTCGATAAAAAGGAACTGGAGAGTAGGAGGAGAAGTGCGCAGGCTATTGACCTACAGAACGCCGAATTGACTCTACTACTGGAAAAGGTCAAGGAGCTGGGTGAAGCGTACACGGAAAAGCTTGCTGCAAGTGCCGAATTCCATCTCTCTCTAAACCAGAGAGAGAGGAGCCTTGAAACAATGCAAGCTGAACTTCAAGCGGCTCAAGAATTCTGGTACTTCAATTTGCAAGAGGAGAAGGCGGATATAAGGAGGGAAGTTGAAGCGGAGTTGGAGGCTCGCTTCAGAGAAGTAGAACCCTTGGAGAGGATGATGACGTCTGTTGTTGAGAGGGAGAAACAATGTGAATATTTGTTGGAGGAAATCTCCATCAAAACAGCCGAACTGATGGCTCCCACTGTGGGAAAAGCCGAGAAGATGTTGGAGGCCATCCTCAACACAGTCAACTCTCTTCATAATTCCATCTTTGGAAAATCACTCATCCTAACCCCTGGCAGTGATGATGCCAAAAAGGGGGAAGGACAGATGGAGCTAGGAGGAGTCGGAGGTTCGGGGGGAAGCAGAATTGGAGTTGAGAGAATGCTGGAGAGAGGCAGTGGTGCCGGTGATAAGGAGGAAGTAGTAGATGAAGCGAGGGCTCTGGGCGAAGCAAAGGGCAAAATTAAACTCACGAAGGAGGAGTTGTTGAAAAAGCTCGAAGAGCCCAGCAGGCCGCTTCAGGAAAAAGTGCTGAGTGCTTCGATTGCACGGCATCCTCCGGTGACCGTGTTAACAAAGGAGGAAAGGCGGAAGCAGGTGGAGAAGGATGCTGCCATGGCGTGGGAGATGGAGCGTGGTTTTAAACTAACAAAACAATCTGTTGCTGCTGGTGCTTCATCTAGTTCCCAAGCGGCCGCTTCTCCCAAAGCGCCCGCTTCAGCCGCCGCGCCAGCTTCGTCAGACGCACTCACTTCGACTACTGCTGCACTCACCTCATCTGCAGTTGTCCCTTCAAGCGTTGCTACGAAGAAAGACATGCCACCACCCCCACCACCGAAGCAGCCATTGAAGCGAGCTACCCCAGATTCGAAGAGAGATGACCCCGAGGCTAAGCGCCAAAAGGTCAAAGAAGCAGTCGCTACAAGGGAGGAGAAGGAGGAAAGGAGAAGAAAAAGAGGAGAGGAAGGAAGGAATGAAGCTGAGAAGGAGAGAAGAATAAAGGCCAAGCGACTCCAAGTGATAGACGGCCGGATCGAGGAACACTTCAATGAAGTGAGACTCATCCAGTCCGCTCTAGTTCGTAGCGCCTTTGTTCCACTCATGCCAGAGGAGTCTGAAGCATGTCTTGCTCAAGCCATAATCGACACATGCCAGACAACGGCAAAAGAAATGATTGAATCTGGCCGCTACCCGCCTCAAGGAAGAACAGAACTACATCCGCAAGCGACTTAATGAGAAGCTTCCTATCTGGAGTGGCGAGTCGGGAAAGAAATTCAATACAGTCATGGCACAGCTGGCCAGCCGATCGGAAGAGGAGCTGACCGTGCGCAGAAACGAGCATCTTGATGCCCGTGAAATTGAGCAGTTCGTGCCTAACGAGTTACTTGAGCGGTGGCTACACTACAAGGAAAAGTTCATCAAGGCCTACTACTATTGGGAGGTAGTGCCACTGCAGACTGAATGCTCACAGATCAATGCGCTCAACAACTTTCTCAGTGCCTATGATGAGAAGTTCAGGCGGAAAGTTCTCTCACTCGCACAGCATGCAGAACCCATGCCACTGATCATCAAGGTACCAGCCAAGAAGGAATTCCCCATGCCCTTCCTACCCGGTACATGCGTCCCAGATCGTAGTATCATCGATGCTGAAGTGGATGAAGCCTTCCAACTTGAGGAGACTTGGAGGAGGCCAAGTATTCACACTATTGGCTCATTAGAAGCGAAGGTTTTCAGTGCTTACGCTATCCCAGAAGAGATGATTGCGAGGGACTTGGAGGCAGAGGAAGAAGAGAAGGAAATGGAGGTGAAGGAGAAGAAGGAGGATGACAAAGAAGGGGCTGCAGGAAACCGTTGAGTTTCAAGCTTCTTAATATTTCTTTTTGTGAACTGCTTGTTCATTTATCTCATTTCAATTTCGGTCTCTTCTGTGTCATTTACTCGCTTTGTGAATGACTTTACATTTTTGCTACAAACTCAAATAATTTAACCGAAAAAAAAGGGGAAGGAACTTAAAAGAAAATTACAAACGAAGCTGCAAAGGCAGCAGTCGCTTGAAGTTCCCTTCACGGTTAGATAGACTAGATTTATTTTTTATCTAAGTCTGATGGGTTTTGGCATCATCAAAAAGGGGGAAATTGTTGGGAATTGTTAAGAACGAATATGTTAAGGGGGAACCTATAAGGGATATCTTAGTGTTTTGATTTGGTCCCAAAACCCCAATGCGTTCTGTTCCCAAGCGACCCATTTTGATGTAGTTAATAAGTTAGAATTTTTCTAAGCCTACTCTGTTAGGATGGCTCTTTATTTTGTTTAGATTATAGGCTTCAAAATTTCAAGTGAAGGCCACTCGCTTGAGTGTGTTTTCCCAAGCGAAGCAAGTCTAGGAAACTGAAGTGAAGCGTACCGAAGAACAGCGTAGCGAAGCGATCGCTACAGTAGATTCGAAGTGAGTCTGCCAAAGCGAAGCGAAGCGAGCGCTACAGTTCAAAGCCAAAGCGAAGCGAAGCGAGCGCTGCAGTGTAAAGTCAAAGCTAGTCAACTCTAGTCAGCTAATTCCAAAGCAGTCACTAGGGAACGTTATTTCCCAAAGCGACTCACTACAGGATGACTACGAAGTGACTCAACTAAAGCGGACGCTACTACTTCAAAACGAAGCGAGCCACTACCTACCAGAAAGCGACAGCGCGACTCCCGCCCATATTTTGAACTCCAGTCAACAGGAGATCGTAGCATTAATTACAAGATCTCCACGTGTCGAAAGCGGAGTGGAGCGGAAGAGTTGACTGCCAGGCCGACAAAGGCGCCGCAACAGTACTGGCTCGCTCCAGTTACTGTTAACCTTGTAAGTTAGCCAATTTTGGCAAAATACCAAAACTGGACGTCTGAAAAAGGTGCCAGCCTGCGCAAGTACTGTCGAGAGGAGGAGGGACAAGGCCACCAACCAAGCAAGGGATCTCGGCCATCTCTCCGCCTATAAATAGTGAAGGATGAAGACAAAGAGAAGTAGAACACTACTTGAGCATTCGAGCCTACTGCAAACAAACACTCCCAAGCCTTCGAGCAAATCTTCGAGTCTTTGTTTCCAAGTGTTCTCCGAGTTTCCAGTTCATCGGAACTCGTCTTCACAACCTTCACACTTAGAGTCTAAGCCCATTCCATATCCAAGCTTAGAAGAAGAGCTCTAGCCATCTTTGCACTTACTGTAAAGAGCTCTTCATAGTGTGTTCGTCAACCAAAAACCCTAAATCTGTCTGTTAGGTTTTTGAGTCGTCGTTAGGTTGTTTTCGATCCAAGGCCCTTCTTTCATCGATTGAAGAAGCCTCGATCATAGAGTTTAGATCCAGGCTTGCACTTACATCGTTCGTGTAAAGCTCGATCGAAGCTAGGCTGTAAGGAGAGCCCGTAATCTCCCTGTCTGTCCGACTGAAGCAAGTGAAGCTTCCAGTCTAGTTAGGTTTTTGGTGTGAACCCGGAATCACCCAGCGTCTGTCAGATCCAAGCGAGTGAAGCTCGATCTTGACCAGGCTTTTGAAGAGCCCGAAATCATCAAGTTCTTGAGTGAAAAGAACGGTTGCCGTCGTGCAACAAAGTGGACGTAAGAGCGTTATCTCCGAACCACTATAATTCTCTGTGTCGTATCTCTCTAACCCTAAACTCTTACTTGTTTGATTATCCATTGCATATTGCATCTAAACAAACCTAATCTGGAAATTTTAAATACTTAGGAAAGATTTTTAGCTCACCAAATTCCGCATATACGAGTAAAGACTCCCTCTTGATCAAGTACTCACTTCGGTCAAGCAGGCTAGCTACGTACTGTAGATCTAGCTTCAGCTAGGTCTTAAGTTCCAAGCGAGCTCTTTACTTGTTACTCTGAGTTAAGGGATTTGAAGTTGAAAAACTTCAAAATACGTATTCACCCCCCCCTCTACGTATTTCTCTATTAACAAACCGGGACCAACATAGCTGTAGACTACTTTACCAAGTGGGTTGAGGCTGAGGGCGTAGTAAAAATCACAGAACAGGTGATAAAGAAATTCATCTGGAAAAATATATGCTGCCGATATGGAATCCCAAGGATACTGGTCGCTGACAATGGCGCTCAGTTTACAGGATCCCCGGTGCGAGCTTGGTGCAAAGAAATTGGCATCGAACAAAGATTTGTAGCTGTAGCTCACCCTCAAGCCAATGGGCAAGTTGAAGTAACCAACAGGACCATCGTATGTGGTATCAAAGCCAGGCTAGAAAAAGCCAAAGGAAATTGGGTTGATGAATTAGATTCGGTGCTATAGGCATATCGAACTAGTCCTAAGACAGCCACAGGGGAAGCCCCGTTCAGCCTAGTTTATGGGGCAACGGCGGTAACGCCAGTAGAGGCAGAGCTCAAGTCACTAAGGATAGGGACTTATGTGAAGATCAGAACCCCTCCTTGATGAGGGAAAACCTAGACATGGTCGAAGGGCTCAGGAATAAAGCACTTCAAAAAGCAGAAAGATATAAACAACAGGTGAGGGACGCTTATAAAAAAAAAGTGCAGATCCGAATGTTCTACAAAGGAGACCTGGTTCTGAAAAGGGCAGATGCCCTCAAACCCATGGGAAAGCTAGACGCAAATTGGGAAGGACCTTACCTGGTAAAAGAGGTATTAAAAGGGGGAGCTTATGAATTGCAGGATGAAGAAGGAAGGGCACTGCCCCGGCCTTGGAATGTAAACAATCTAAAGAAATATTATGCTTAATAAGTAAATTTTCCCAAACCCACTTTAGGGGAAGCAAAAGAGAGCGTGGGAAAGTTAGGGGAGTTTTTCTTAAAAAGAAGACTACCTAAAAGAAAAAGGAAAGTGTTGAAATATCCACCAAATGAGTTGTGATTCATTCGATTTCTCACAACTCACTTGGGGGGGGGGGGGGGGGGGGAGTAGGGGGGGTACCCCCCATACCCCCATATCCCATTATCTCAAAATGCCATATCCCATTATCTCAAAAGATATCCCATTATCTCCAAATGCCAGATCTCATTATCTTAAAATGCTTATATCTTAAAATGGTTGTATGCATGAAAAGCTGGAAGCATTAAATAGTCATTCAAAAAGGATAGAATATAATTTACTTCAACAAGTTTAAAGGCGTAAAGCAAACTTTCGGGTTAAAGAAGAACAGAAAAATAGTCGACCCAAATTCGGAGGTGTAAGATGAACACCCCACCAAAAAATCAAAAGAAATAGTGTTTGACCATGAAGATGAAAGAAAAACAGACTAAACAGAAACACCAGAGTTGGGAGAAGAATCTGGAGAACTCTGGGAAGAGGAGGAAGACCCACTGCTAGCTCCTGCAGCTGAATCTGCGGGGAAAGATAAGGGCATCAAACACCCTTCTCTCAAATAAACCCAAAAAGACAAATAGTAATAAAGTAACATACCCCTTTGCAGTTTCAATTTCTTGTTCTTTCTCTCATAGACCCTCTCAGTGGGAGGTTCCCTCTAGCCCTCGACATCCCTAGCCTCCTCGATGGAGAGCAGCTCAGTCATTAGAATAATCACACGCCTGTTACGAGCTGGGTCATGAACAATAGCATCCCCTAGTGTGAGAAATCCCCCTATCAAGGGCGCAAGAATGGCTTCACACTTCTCTTCCTCTGTTGGGAATTGTTATGGACCAATTTGTTAAGGGGGAACTATGTGGAATACTTGATAAACGAAGTCATTTGTTTTGATTGGATCCCAAAACCCCAAGTGTCCAACTCCCAAGTGACCCACTTTGATGTAGTTAATAGGTTAGAATTTTTCTAAGCCTACTCTGTTAGGATGGCTCTTTTATTCTGCTTAGATTAGGCTTCAAAAGTTCAAGTGAAGGCCACTCACTTGAGTGTGTTTTTCAAAGCGAAGCAAGCCAAGCAAACTGAAGTGAAGCGTGCCGAAGAACAGTGCTGCAAAGCGATCGCTACAGTACTCGAAGCAAGTCTGCCAAAGCGAAGCGAAGCAAGCGCTACAGTGAAGAGTCAAAGCTAGTCAACTCTAGTCAGCAGTTTCCAAAGCAGTCACTAGGGAACTTTATTTCCCGAAGCGACTCACTACAGAATGACTACGAAGTGACTCAACTAGAGCGGACGCTACAACTTCAAAGCGAAGCGAGCCACTACCTACCAGAAAGCGACAGCACAACTCCCGCCCATATTTTGAACTCCAGTCAACAGGAGATCGTAGCATTAATTACGAGATCTCCACGTGTCGAAAGCGGAGTGGAGCGGAAGAGTTGACTGCCAGGCCGACAAGGCGCCGTAACAGTACTGGGTCGCTCCAGTTACCGTTGAAATTGGAACTTAGCCATTTCCGGCAAAAATCCAAAACTGCGCATCTGAAAAGTAGCCAGCCTGTGCAAGTACAGTCGAGAGGAGGAGGGACAAGGCCACCAACCAAGCAACGGATCTCAGCCAACCCTCCGCCTATAAATAGTGAAGGATGAAGACGAAGAAGAGTAGAACACTACTTGAGCATTCGAGCGCCTACTGCAAACAAACACTCCCAGCTTTCATAGCAATCTTCGAGTCTTTGTTTTCCAGTGTTCTCCGAGTTTCCAGTTCATCGGAACTCATCTTCACAATCTTCACACTTAGATTCTAAGCCCACTTCATATATCCGAAGCTTAGAAGAAGAACTCTAGCCAAACTTTGCATCTACTGTAAAGAGTTCTTCATAGTGTGTCGTCAACCAAAAACCCTATACTTTGTCTGTTAGGTTTTTGAGTGTTGTCGTTAGGTTGTCCAGATCCAAGGCCCTTCTTTCATCGATTGAAGAAGCCTCGATCGTAGAGTTGAGATCCAAGCTTACACTTACATCGTTTGTGTAAAGCTCGATCGAAGCTAGGCTGTAAGGAGAGCCCGCAATCTCCCTGTTCGACTGAAGCGAGTGAAGCTTGCAGTCTTTGTTAGGTTTGTGTAGTGAACCCGCAATCACTACGTCTGTCGTTTGATCTAGGCAAGTGAAGCCCGATCTCGACCAGGTTTTTGAAGGACCCGTAACCTTCAAGTTCTTGAGTGAAAAGAACAGTTGCCGTCGTGCAACAAGTGGACGTAGGAGCTTTATCTCCGAACCACTATAATTCTTGGTGTCGTATCTCTCTTACCTTAATCTCTTTACAGTATTCGATTATCCATTGCACGTGCATATAAACAAACTTAACTTGGATTTTCAATTACTTAGGAAAGATTATAGCTCACCAAATTCCGCACAAAGAGTAAAGTCTCACTCTTGATCAAGCTCTAAGCTTAGGTCAAGAGATTCGTGATTGCTTTAGATCTAGCCCTCTGCTAGGTCTTAGTATTTCCAAAGAGCACTTTACTTTATACTCTGAGTTAAGGAATTGAAGTTGAAAAACTTCAAAATACGTATTCACCCCCCCCCCCCCCCCCCTCTACGTATTTTTCCTATAGCATACCGGGACCAACAAGTGGTATCAGAGCAGCGGTTCTTTCGAGCCTCTGCTTTGCATATCCGAAGCGAGTCCCCACTCGCTTCACGTTGTCTCACTGAACCGGATCCTATTTTCCTAAGTGCATCAAAACCTCACTCACGCATATTGCATTTACTGCTGATAGTTTGCTATGTCTACATACAGTGCCTCAAACCTTCCACAGTTCTCGATCGAAGGATACGAGACATGGAGTTTCCGAGTAGAGAGCTTCCTTTGCTCCATCCACGACCGGATGTGAGAAGTCATAGAGGACGGACCAATCGAAATCAAGAAAGCCATATCTGTGAACGTACCAGCTGCTGAAGGACGCGAAGCTCATGTCAGACAAGAGTACGTTGAGAAGGACAAAGATGAATACAATCCCAACGACTTCAAGATCGCCAACCTGGATAAAATCGCACGTCACACGATGCAGAGCACCGTGTCTGATGCCTATCTTCCTAGAATCAGGAAGTGTGCGACGGTGAAGGAAATGTGGGAAACTATAGCCCTCATTTCTCAAGGAACAGACAAAATCAAGGAGAACAAACTCGCCGTCCAGATGCGGGAGTTTGAGAGTCTGATAATGAAGCCAGGAGAGTCCATCGATACCTTTGAGCTGAGAGTTACAAACATCATTGCAACTCTCAACTCGCTTGGGAAGGAACTCACAGATAAGGAAGTCAACCTGAAGATTGTCCGAGCTCTCACAAGGAAGTGGCAAACTATGAAGGAGCTGTATCTAGCAACCAAAGATCTATCAAAGTTCACACCGAAGATTCTATTTTCCGAACTGAAAGCTCATGAATTTGATCTGAATCGAATGAGCCTCGACGACGAGGATGAAGCGCCCACTACGTCAAAAGGAGTAGCATTCAAAGCTGCTGAAGGGCCAAGCGAGCAGTCGCTAGCCAAGATGACGAGGGAAGAATTGGAAGAACACATTGCGTTCTTATCCAAGAACTTCAACAAAATGAATTCTCGAGTGGGCAAATACAAAAGATTCTACAAGCAATACAAAGGGAGGAGCACTGATGCTCGAGAAGGAAAAGGAAAGAGAGAAGAGACGACAAAGCCGATCCCGAGAGACATGATGGAAGTGGAATGTTACCATTGCCATAAGATGGGCCACTACAAATCCGATTGCCCAAAGCTGAGGGATGCACCAAGGCGAGCGCTCGTAGCAAGTGAAGTGCCGGTCGCTACAACTGAAGATCCACCAAGCGACTCAGATGCATTCACTGATCCAAATTCCAGTGATGGTGAGGATCTTGGATTTATGGCGCTCACCGATGAAGAGACTGGAGAGGTATTCATCTATCCCCCATCTAGTTCAATTACACTCGCACACTCGCACCAAGAGGAACCCAATTCCTCAACATGGAGTGAATTGCTTGACAAGCACGTTAAAGTGTCAAGTGATCACGAAGTGCTGCAACAAGCTTTGTCTCAAAGCGAGAAGGAGAACCGAAAGCTAGCCACTGAGCTTGACCAAGTCAAACTTAATCTAAGGGCTATGACTAGTAAGTTCGAGGATCTCTTCGCAAGACATCAGAGCTTGGAAGGAAGGTATGAAGCCCAATCCACTCTAGTCGCCAACCTAAACAAAGCTTCATATGCTAGACAGGCACTAGAGAGTTCTCTTCTACCTTTTGGTAGAAAGGAAGGACTTGGATTTGAGGGTGGACCTTCCAAGCCAACTGTCTTTGTTGGTGCTTCAAACACACCATCAGTCACTTTGGAATTGCCCACTGCATCCAAAGCGACCACTAACAAAGACAAAGGCAAAATGGCTGAGAACCCTAAGAAAAAGCCAATGAAGATGTCTATATCTTTAAGGACTGAATCTAAGGGTAAGCAAAATACAACTATCCCGAGCACTCATAATGCTAAAAATTACCAATCCAAAGGTAAAGGGAAACCAGTTGTAGCTTCTAAGCCTCAAGCCAAGACACGAGAGACAAAGGATCTCCCTTTCAAGAAGAGGAGTAATGTATATGTGTCACGTTATCCGGACTGGAGATGGTCCAACCGGACTAACGTTGAGGGGGAAGAATTCGAAGCACCAAAGAGGCCGCTTCGAACTCCCAAGGTTACTCAAGCGAGTCAGGGTCAAAACTCTAGTTGGACCGCTTCGAGGAAACCAAGCGAGCCGCTTCAACAGACTAGAAACCCTAAGTCAGCCTCTAAACCCAGAGCTAATCCGAAGCGAGTCGCTTCAGGATATAAGCAAAGTGGGAAGAGCATAGGTAAGACTGAAGCGAGCCGCTACCCCTCTTGCACACACTGTTGCACATGTGAAGCTGCTTCAAGGCAGAAGTCACTGTTTTCGAAGGTCGAGAAGCCCAAAGCACAAGCTTCATTTCAAAAGAAAGTGAAGCAAGTGTGGGTACCTAAGGGAACTAACCTGCAAGGACCCAAACTAATTTGGGTACCAAAATCTGTCTAATTGCAGGTGAGTGCCGTGGATCCCATGCCATGCGAGGGTCAACAAATTTGGTACTTGGACAGTGGATGTTCAAGACACATGACCGGCATGAGAGCTCTACTTCAAGATTACATAGAGAAGAAGGGTCCACACGTTACATTTGGTGATAACTCTCGAGGAAGCACCAAAGGTTACGGCGCACTGAAAGTTGGAAAGCTCACAATTGAGGAAGTCTCCTACGTGGAAGGACTCAAGCACAACTTGCTATCCATTTCACAGTTTTGTGACAAAGGATACAAGGTGGAATTTATTTCAAACAAGTGCATTGTGAAGAGCAAGCTCACATCCCAGATTGTGCTTACTGGAATTAGACAAAGGAACGTCTACATAGCACAATGGGATAGCTGCAAAGTGGAAACGTGCTTAGTAGCAAGGAGTGCTACAGAGATAGGATGGCTTTGGCACAGACGCTTAAACCATCTCAACTTCAAAGCAATCAATCGCTTAGCTCGTAAGGGTTTGGTGCAAGGCATACCAAATGAGGTCTTCATCAAAGACCATCCATGCTCACCATGCCAACGAGGGAAGCAGACAAAGAAGCACTTCGCCAGTCTCGAAGAAGCCTCATCAAAGCGAGTGCTCGAGCTGCTTCACATGGATCTGTTTGGTCCAGTTACTCTAGTTAGTGTGAATGGAAGAAAATACACTCTAGTTGTAGTCGACGACTTCTCTCGATACACTTGGGTTGTATTTCTCTACAGCAAAAAGGAGACTCTGACCAAGCTACCACAACTGCTCAAGCGATTGGCTGTGGAGAAGAATTAAGCGATCGTGACAATCCGCTCCGACAAAGGGACAGAGTTCTTGAACTCTACCATCGAAGCTTACTGCACGGAGCATGGCATAGCACATCAGACCTCCTCAGCACGCACACCACAGCAGAATGGAGTTGCTGAAAGAAGAAATCGAATCATCAAAGAAGCCGTTCGCACCATGATTGCTGACTCAAAGCTTCCAATGAAATATTGGGCTGAAGCAGCCAATACAACATGCTACACGCAGAATCGAACGCTTCTATGCAAACGACACGACAAGACACCATATGAAATATGGACAGGAAGAATTCCTAACATATCTTATTTCCATATCTTTGGTTGTAGGGTCTTCATCCATGACAATGGGAAGTCACAGTTGAAAGCCTTTGAAAGCAAAGCTGATGAAGGAATATTCTTAGGATACTCCACATCAAGCAAAGCTTACAGGGTGTTCAACTGTAAAACCCTAATCGTGGAAGAATCACCCCATGTCGTATTTGATGAATCTTCTTTAAGTCATCCACAGGAACAGGATCTATCTAAAGACGGAAAGTCAGGTGAGGAACCCATCAACACTCTTACTTGGGACATACTTGAGGATGAAGAAGAGATCAAAGGCTCAAGCGAGCAGAATGTCCAAGGAAAAGATGAAGCTGCCCCCAAGACTTCTGAAGCACGTGCAGGCCAAGCACCCAATCCACTTGCTACAGATGGTGAAGCAAGTGACCAAGAAGAAGATGAAGACGAAGCTGGCGTGTCCAAGCGAGCGTGGCTCAAAGATCACTCACCAAGTCAAATCATTGGAGATCCATCCAAGGGTGTAGTGACCAGAAGTCAAGTGTTTGAAGAAAGTGCCATGTTCAGTTGCTTTCTCTCAAACATTGAGCCATCAAGCGTGGAGGAAGCTCTAGCCGACTCAAACTGGGTGATCGCCATGCAAGAAGAGCTGAACCAGTTCACCAGGAATGACGTATGGTACCTCGTGGAACGTCCCAAATTTCAGCACGTTATTGGCACCAAATGGGTGTTCAAGAACAAGACGGACGAGGACCACAACGTTGTGAGGAACAAGGCGCAACTCGTTGCCAAAGGCTACTGCCAAGAGGAAGGAATCGATTTTGACGAGACTTTCGCTCCAGTGGCACGGCTTGAAGCTATCAGATTGTTTCTAGCCTATGCAGCAACCAAGAAGTTTAAGGTCTATCAAATGGATGTGAAGAGCGCATTCCTCAACGGTGAACTCAAGGAAGAAGTGTATGTGGAACAACCACCGGGTTTCGAGCAAGGAGACAAGGTGTATCGCTTGAAGAAAGCTCTATATGGGTTGAAGCAAGCTCCCAGAGCTTGGTATGATACACTTTCTCAATTCCTTGTGGATAATGGATTCCACAAAGGGAAAATAGATCGAACTCTATTCACTATCAACTATGGAGATGACATGCTATGGGTTCAGATCTACGTAGACGACATCATATTTGGATCGCCAAACCAGTCACTTAGCGAGAAGTTTGGAGAGCTGATGAAGACCAAATATGAGATGTCAATGATTGGCTTGATGAGCTGCTTTCTAGGTCTTCAAGTGAAGCAGCAGGATGATGGTATCTTCATCAATCAAGCGAAGTACACAAGAGATATGCTTGCTAAGTTCGGTATTCAACATGCTAAAGCTGTGAAGATCCCAATGAATACCAACTGGAAGATGGAGCCAGACGAAGAGGGAAAATCTGTGAATGCTACAGATTATCGTGCTCTTATTGGATCCCTCCTATATCTCACTGCAAGTAGGCCAAATATTACTTTTGCAGTTGGAGTCTGCGCTCGCTTCCAAAGCAACCCCAAGCACAGCCATCTTGAAGCTGCCAAAAGGATTCTTCGATATTTGAAGGGCACTATCAACATGGGTCTGTGGTATCCAGCGGAGGACAATTTGGAGCTCACTGGATACTCCGATGCTGACTATGGAGGGTGCCGAGTCGATAGGAAGTCAACTTCGGGCACATGTCAGTTCTTGGGAAGCAAGCTGATCTCGTGGTTCTCAAAGAAGCAAACAAGCGTAGCTACTTCAACAACTGAAGCTGAATACATGGCCGCTGGAAGCTGTTGTTCTCAAATCTTATGGCTTCGTCAACAGTTGAAGGACTACAAAGTTGAAGCGAATGAAATTCCGATCTTCTGCGACAACAACAATGCCATATGTATTTCGCAGAATCCAGTGCTTCACACCAGATGCAAGCACGTGGAAATCCGACATCATTTCATTCGAGATCATGTCGAGAAGAAGGATATCAAGCTCGAGAAAATTCATACCGATCTCCAGCGAGCAGATATCCTCACCAAGCCTCTAGCTGAGTCTCGTTTCAACCAGCTATGCATTGAATTAGGGTTATTAGACCCTGGTGAAGAATGCTAGATCCAGGATGCAAGAAGGAGTGATCGCTAGTTTTTCGTAGCGTCACTCGCTTCGGATCTTCACCAACTCAAGCGAGTCACTTCAAAATCTCACTCGCTTGAAGAAGGAGAAACAAGGTGGAGTTAGGTGGAGTGTTGGAAGATGTTCCCTACCCGCTTACAGGAATTGTTAAGCCATTGGTTAAGGGGGAACTATTGTTTGCTCCCGGAGCAAGCTACTTTCAAAGCGAGCAAGGAAAGCTGCTACCTAGCCTAGGATTCCTAGCGAGTGGGTATAAACACTCGCAAGTGCCGTTTCTAGTAACGGTTGTGGGGTCTTGTATCGGGCCTTCCCACGTAAAAATGGTGAAAGCTTAGGCAGGGCTGGCACCTAGACCTTGTGTCCTCTTCCCATCTTTCCGCCGAAGAGGAACAAGTCTTCTCATCTCCTTCATCGTGGGTAAATGTCCATTCCTTACTCACTCTTTACTGAGTTGAGCTGCCGGATGTCTATCCATTCCCCTCTCACTTTGAATTTTGCATCACCTCAATTTGCCCAAGCTTGGGCCAGAGCGAGTCGATTGCAAGTTCATTCTGTAGCATGTAGGAGGATGCTTGAAGGTTTACCTTTTTCTACAAAAGGTTGCAGGGCTGGTGACATGCTTCTGCGTAAAATACGAGATTGTCTTGTCAGAGCATTCTCATTGTCATCCTGTCCATCTCTGCTCTGAGATAAGGACTTGTACTCATCCCCCATTCGTCGTGAATATGTACACTTACGTGAAACTCCCCTCTGGGTTGTAGTAAGCTTGTGTACTATATTCATTTCCTCCCTCATTCACTTCGATGGAGGACTCTCTAATTCGTAGAGGAAGATGAATGCCATGAAGACTAATGCCAAGAAGTTGAATTACGAATCGGGTAGCATCAACAAGCTTCAAAGCAAACAAGTGGATTCTACAATCTGAAGTCCAAATCATATGAAGTCTTCAAATAGTGGTATCAATCTCCTACGAAGTGAGATTGACTGGTAAGCATTTCAATTTTAAGTACACTAAGTGAGCTGAAGCGTGCTAGAAACCTTCACTCGCTATGTGGAAAATATGAAATGAATCTGACACAAATACAAAGAGGAAAACACTCTTGTTTATCCTCGAAGTATGTAAGTCAGAAACATTTTAAATTTAAGTAAAGAAATTCAGTTTCTTATTCCAGTCGCTTCAGATGGCCAAGCGAGTGCTACGTCACTCAAAGCTAGCCATCGCAAGCGAGTGCGGAACAGTCACGTGAAGCGAGTACTCCGCAAGCGAGTGGATGCTGAAGCGGCTACACTCGAAGCAAGCGGATACGTAGCGAAGCGTATGAGCTGTCAGCACTCGAGTGCCTATTTTACTTTCTGCCAAGCATTTAATGCAGCGGCGCGTAGAAGAAGAAACGACAGGCGCGTGGACGTCAAAGCCGAGGAAAGCGGGAAAAACCGCACTCAATCCAGCCGTCGAATCTGAACCGTCTCTAAATCTCAACCGCTGGATTGACTACTATTGGAAGAGACGAATCAAAATCTGCCACGTGCCCACGTCAAACCGAATTGGCGGTTCACTTTTCCAGTGATGACGCCGGACACGTCAGATCCATCACCAAAGGTCTGCCGCCCCTGCACAGGATCTTGGAAGATTTTACTGTCTGGCCCCTGCCTCGTCAGCCGAACCCTAGTTCTATATATATGCAACATCAAAGGCTGCAGAAAAATTTCAAAGTCCCAAAACTACCATTTTAGTGAAACCTCTGCACCTCTGAAATCTCAAACCTAAAATCCCTCAAAGCCTTAACTTTTCTAAACCCTCTCTACAAGTATACACCATGGGAAAGAAGGAGAAAACTGAAACAATGAAGGAATTCCTGAAAAACCTCGACGACAACGTCTTCATTGAACCGCATCTTAATGAAGATGTGGTAATGGAAAATGGCTTTCTCCGCAGGGCTGTGACCACGGCCGGCCTGTGGAAATTCGTGACTGCCAAGCCGCAAAAGATTCTGAGCAAGGCCGTTGCCGAGGTTCTCCTGAATCTCAAAAAGGGAGAAGATACGTCAACTTTCTCTCATCCACTGAGAGGAACACCCGTGGAGATCGAGCTAGACAGGATAGCACGAGTATTCGATTTGCCGTCAACCGGACCAGTATCTCTGTCAGAACTGGGCATGTCAACTCAGGCGGAGTATGCTCACTTCGCCAAACAAAGAGGCGTAAAGATTGGAAACCCTAAGTTGAGCAACATCAGAAACGACTTGAAGGCTCCATTCAATCTGATCTGCGAGATGTACACGAAGTCCATTCTCTGTGGAGTTGGTTTGCTCAGCCAACTGTCAGACACCAAGATCTACGCCACCTCCGTAATTGTAGACAGCTTAAATGGAACAAAATTCAACTGGCATCGCTGGTTTATCAACCAGATTCATGAAGTTGCGGCGGATTTCGAATACGAGAAGGGAAGCACGAGTGAAATCGTCCGCAAAGGAAGGTTGAAGTTTTTCTCTAGGATCTCCTACGCCCTGGAGAAACTGTTCAAAGACATGTCATGGACAGATACTGCTCCATACAAGAAGAACACTCTTTACTTTGATTCGTGGAAATCTGAGAAGCTTCCGATGGACCAGGATTGTGTTGATGTGATAGTTCTTCCTTCTGTTCCAGTCGCTGAATCCTGCAGTGAGGCGGAAGAAGAAATCGAAGCTTCGTCACCATTGAAGCGAGTATCGAGGAAAGCAAGGTCTAAGCGGCCTCAAAGATTGAAAAGTGTTTCAACAATAATCGGAACGAGCGAGGCTGAGGAGCAGCCGCTCGAGAAGATCGTTGAAGAAGAAAATCCCCAACCCTCACCGGAAAAAGATCTACCTCAGCCTTCACCAACCAAAATCCAATCACCTTCTACCCAAATTCAAACCCAAATCCAGCCGCTACCGGAACCTCAAACATCAACCACTGCCATTCCCATCACTCAAACATCACCTTCTCCACAAGAATCAACCCACTCATCTTTTCAAATTCCTAACATACCTTTTCTGGGCACGGACCTCACCGATGCCTACAAACTTTTCTCTGTCCCACTCAATCCTCAACCAGAATCCAACCAACCTGAAGCTACTGAAGCTTCCACCCCCAGCTCACAATCCTCATCAGCCGAAAGCGCTGATACCGCCCAAACTGCCAAAACAACCAACACCTATCCCAACATCATCCCAGATTCTTCCCAAACTCCAACCGAAAAGGAATTGGTCCTTGAACAGTACCTGAAGGACCGAGAACAAGCTGCCGAGCTCATCCGTGAGCGATACCTCTCTGTGAAAATGGCCGATGACTTCTTCACCCGCGCAGTAGATTTCCTCACGTACATCACGTACAGAGGAACAGAGTTCTACAAAATCTTTAACCTGCGCAAGGCGATGGAAGAAGAGGTGATAGAAGCCATGGAGGTTGAAGTGCTCAAATTTACCCAAGTAGACGGTTTCCACACCTTCCTCAGTGAGGCAAAGTACTGGGAGGCGCTTGATGCAAGAGTAAAGATGGAGTATCCCGATGCGCACATCCCAGAGCGTGAGCCTTCGCTACATGAGCTCCGGTTGATCAAGGATCATGAAGCTGAGGTGAGAGAAAAAGACGCGGTGATCTCTAATTTGCAGAATGAGATCACCAAGAAGGATGCTGAGCTAACTTCGAAAATATTGGAGGTCACTAATCTGCGTGCAGTTTGTGACAAGAGGAAGACGGAATTGGAGGAGTTAGTTGTGGAAAAGACAAAGCTTGTGAATGAGAAAGCAAGTTTGTCGAAGCAGGTAGAGGAGTTAGAGAAAGGAAGTCAGGAAATGAACCAATCCCTAGATGCTGAGAGAAGCAGGCTTAGGGAAGTAAACACGAAGTTGGTGGAAGTGAGTGGAGAGAAGGAGAAGCTAGAGAAGGTGGTGGAGTCAGAAAAGGAGGAGAAGAGGACCATGAGAAACAAGTACAGAGAGAATATCAACAAAGCAACTGGTAATGTTGAGAAGATGGAGAAGCAGATCTCCAATAATGAGGAAAAGATAAGGAAGCTGGAGAGCGAGCTGACGAGAGGAAAAGTGAAATCTCTCAGTCTTGAAAAAGAAGTTGAAATCCTCACCAGCAAGCTTGACGAAGCAAATGCCGAGTTGAACAGCCGAAGGAAAGCTGGTCTCGATGTAGCTCTCAAGCAGGCTCAACTTGCTAATGACATCGAGAAGGCACAAAAGACGGCCGGAGAATTTGCTGCCCGCATGGCTGGAGCTGCCCAGGTCTATGTGACCTTAAAGCAAAAACAGAAGGCTCTTGCCACTGCTCAAGCGGAACTGGAAGCTTCGCAGAACTTCTTCAACCTCAAGCTGGAGGAAGAGAGCAAGCTTATCCGTGCAGATATTGAAGCGGAGCTGGATGCTCGCTTCAGAGCAGTAGAACCATTAGAAAACTTGATGCGGTCAGTAAAGGAGAGAGAAGACCAGTGCAAGTATCTCCTTGAAGAAATTTCTATAAAGACAGCAGAGCTCGTCCTCGCCAAGGAAAATGTATTTGCAGCACGGTCTGAAAAGATGCTACAAGATGTGCTAGGCAAGCTGACAAACATTCACCAATCCATCAGCGGAACGGTGTTTACAATCGCCCCCGGCAGTCTTGATGATGCCAAAAAGGGGGAAAACATTGAAAAAGCTCTCATTCAATCAAGTGAAGTTGGAGGATCGAGCAACGCAGGAAGGGCGATCGAAGCCAGAGGCTTGATCGAAGGAGGTGTTGGAGGGTCTAGAGGCTGTGAAATCATTGAGATTGAGAAGATATTAGAAGGAGGAAGTAGTGCAGTGGAGGAAGTGGCTGATGAAGCTAGAACTGAACTAGCAAGGACAAAAGGCAAAGAGAAGGTTACGGAGGAGCCCCGCTTGCCGACGGTCGAAAAACTGTTAGGCTCATCAATCGCCACTCATCCCGTTATTCCTGGTGTTCCTTTATCCAAAGAACAAAGGGAGCGACAGATTGCACAGGATGAAGCTTACGCACGAGCCTTGGAAGTGGAGCTTGAGCTCAAAAGAACTGTCACTCAAGATGGTGCATCTTTGCATGCGCCCGCTTCATCTTCGCGAACGGTTGCTTCGCCCTCTGCCCCTGTCTCTGCACAGGCACTCACTTCAGCATTGGCTGGAATTGTTCCTGCCAGAGAAACTGCAACTCAAATGCCACCACCGCCACCTCCTGTTCAGAAAGTTTCCTTGAAGCGATCAACGCCTGAAACAAAGGAAGATGACACTACTGCCAAACGCCAGAAAATGCAGCAAGTGGTCAAAGAGAAGGCTAGTCGCTTCGAGAAGAGGCAAAAGAAGACAGAGGAGAAGAAGAGAAGAAGGGAGAAGGATGAGGAAGTAAGGGAGAAAAGACTGATGAAATTGGATGAACGGATCGAGTCCAAATGGAATGAAGTGAGGCTCATCCAATCTGCCATCACGCGCAGTGCTTACATTCCTCACTTGCCTGAAGAGTCTGATGCTGTCAACCTCCAAGCCTGGATGGATACTGGCAGAGTTACGCTGAAAGAAATGATCAATTCCGGTCGCTACTCGACTGAAGAGCATGACTTCATTCGGAAGCGAATTAATGATATGCTTCCGAAGTGGAATGGTGATGCCAGCACACAATTTAACTCAATCATGAAGGAGTTGAAAAGCAGGACAGAAGAGGAGCTGGCTATGCGGAGAGATCATCATCCGGACTCCAGACAAATCGAGGATTTCATCCCAAGAGACCTTCTCGACACTTGGCTGATTCTAAAGGATAAGTTCATAAAAGCCTACTACTGGTGGAAAGTAGTACCGTATCAAGACAAGTGTTCTAGAATGGAGGCTCTCAGCAACTTCCTGCATCAATACAATGAGAGATTGAGGCGAAAGATCTTCACGTTGGCAGAAGAAGCAAAACCCCTTCCACTTATTGTCAAAGTGCCAGCTGCGAAAAAGTTTCCTATGCCTCTCAAACCAAATTCAGAGATTCCTAATCGAAAGGAAATTGATGCAGAAGTGGATGAAGCACTAAGATTGGAGAAAAGTTGGAGAGAAAACCAGTACAACATCCGGACAATGGAGTTGAATGTCCGATCTGCTTACTATTCAGAGAAGAAGAAAGAAAGAGGGGGAGAAGAAGAAACGTGATGAAACTGCAGGAAACCGTTGAGTTTCAAGTTTCATATTTTTGACTATGTGAACTGCTTGTTCATCTATCAATTTTCAATTTCTGTCAAAATGTGTCATTTACCTGCTTTGTGAATGACCTTACCTATTGCTACAAACTCTAATAATTTAACCGAAAAAAAAAAGGGAAAGGAACTTAAAAAAAAAATTTACAAACGAAGCTGCAAAGGAAGCAGTCGCTTGGAGTTCCCTTCACGGTTAGATAGGCTGGAATTTTCTAAGTCTTAGCCTTTGGGTTTTGGCATCATCAAAAAGGGGGAAATTGTTGGGAATTGTTATGGACCAATTTGTTAAGGGGGAACTATGTGGAATACTTGATAAACGAAGTCATTTGTTTTGATTGGATCCCAAAACCCCAAGTGTCCAACTCCCAAGTGACCCACTTTGATGTAGTTAATAGGTTAGAATTTTTCTAAGCCTACTCTGTTAGGATGGCTCTTTTATTTTGCTTAGATTAGGCTTCAAAAGTTCAAGTGAAGGCCACTCACTTGAGTGTGTTTTTCAAAGCGAAGCAAGCCAAGCAAACTGAAGTGAAGCGTGCCGAAGAACAGTGCTGCAAAGCGATCGCTACAGTACTCGAAGCAAATCTGCCGAAGCGAAGCGAAGCAAGCGCTACAGTGAAGAGTCAAAGCTAGTCAACTCTAGTCAGCAGTTTCCAAAGCAGTCACTAGGGAACTTTATTTCCCGAAGCGACTCACTACAGAATGACTACGAAGTGACTCAACTAGAGCGGACGCTACAACTTCAAAGCGAAGCGAGCCACTACCTACCAGAAAGTGACAGCACAACTCCCGCCCATATTTTGAACTCCAGTCAACAGGAGATCGTAGCATTAATTACGAGATCTCCACGTGTCGAAAGCGGAGTGGAGCGGAAGAGTTGACTGCCAGGCCGACAAGGCGCCGTAACAGTACTGGGTCGCTCCAGTTACTGTTGAAATTGGAACTTAGCCATTTCCGGCAAAAATCCAAAACTGCGCATCTGAAAAGTAGCCAGCCTGTGCAAGTACTGTCGAGAGGAGGAGGGACAAGGCCACCAACCAAGCAACGGATCTCAGCCAACCCTCCGCCTATAAATAGTGAAGGATGAAGACGAAGAAGAGTAGAACACTACTTGAGCATTCGAGCGCCTACTGCAAACAAACACTCCCAGCTTTCATAGCAATCTTCGAGTCTTTGTTTTCCAGTGTTCTCCGAGTTTCCAGTTCATCGGAACTCATCTTCACAATCTTCACACTTAGATTCTAAGCCCACTTCATATATCCGAAGCTTAGAAGAAGAACTCTAGCCAATCTTTGCATCTACTGTAAAGAGTTCTTCATAGTGTGTCGTCAACCAAAAACCCTATACTTTGTCTGTTAGGTTTTTGAGTGTTGTCGTTAGGTTGTCCAGATCCAAGGCCCTTCTTTCATCGATTGAAGAAGCCTCGATCGTAGAGTTGAGATCCAAGCTTACACTTACATCGTTTGTGTAAAGCTCGATCGAAGCTAGGCTGTAAGGAGAGCCCGCAATCTCCCTGTTCGACTGAAGCGAGTGAAGCTTGCAGTCTTTGTTAGGTTTGTGTAGTGAACCCGCAATCACTACGTCTGTCGTTTGATCTAGGCAAGTGAAGCCCGATCTCGACCAGGTTTTTGAAGGACCCGTAACCTTCAAGTTCTTGAGTGAAAAGAACAGTTGCCGTCGTGCAACAAGTGGACGTAGGAGCTTTATCTCCGAACCACTATAATTCTTGGTGTCGTATCTCTCTTACCTTAATCTCTTTACAGTATTCGATTATCCATTGCACGTGCATATAAACAAACTTAACTTGGATTTTCAATTACTTAGGAAAGATTATAGCTCACCAAATTCCGCACAAAGAGTAAAGTCTCACTCTTGATCAAGCTCTAAGATTAGGTCAAGAGATTCGTGATTGCTTTAGATCTTGCCCTCTGCTAGGTCTTAGTATTTCCAAAGAGCACTTTACTTTATACTCTGAGTTAAGGAATTGAAGTTGAAAAACTTCAAAATACGTATTCACCCCCCCCCCCCCCCCCCTACGTATTTTTCCTATAGCAAACCGGGACCAACATCCTCTGATAGGTATCCATCATACATTTCGTATTGAGCAAAGAGATTTTTCAGTCTTCGGAAGTAGGTTTTCATATTGGGAAAATCCTCAAACTTCAGAAAGTCTATTTCCCTCCTGGTCAAAAACCTGAGTAGATGAAATCGAAGAGAGTCGGAGACGTCCTCTGAATAGGCCAACTCGCAAATTTTTCGGCGAAGGGAAACAAGCGACATGTCTGGAATAGCATAACATGATTGGTGTAAGTCAAGAATAATCAGGTTAGGGAATTCAGTGGAAAGAGAAGGAAGAGATTTCCCATTATCTTCAGCCCTGAAATTATCAGCGAAGCGGGGAGATTACATACCTGGTTCTGGCTAAATAAGAAGAGTAAGAGTAGTAGTCTTACTGAAGACGAAATGTGCAGAAGAAGTGAAAGGGCTCTCCTTTTTTCTCTTTCCTTTCTATAATGATATTTCGAAAAGATGGTAGAAGAAAAAGGAGGCGAAGAAAGTATTATATCACCTCGCCCTCGGAAAACTAAACGACGCATTATTTTTGCACGCGACAAGACATGAATGACGCTATAATATATATATAAAAAAAAAAACCCGTTATCATTTCCCGTCAGAGTATTAAACCAGAAGCTTATTTAAGCACGCTTCTGGACTTGGGGGGGGAGTAGCTGATAGGGATAAATATCAGCTTTTGCCAAACATGGCATCTTCCAGAACCTATCTCTCTCATCCTTTCAGGAGCCTTACACGATCTGCCTAACGAAAATACTCAAGTCACAGATGATATAGAGTTTGGAGTAAATTCGGACATGCGACAAAGCTCCTGCGCAGATTCTGGCACGTGACAGAGGCTGTGCAGGTCCTGTTGGCATCTGTCGGAGGCTAGGGATCTGCCAGGCATACGATCGGCGTGACTCTACCCATCCTAGAGTAAGGACCACGAAATTAATAGGAAAAAGGAATCTTGTCCCCCGAGGAATTCCTTTTCTGTCCTCCCTTTTTTTGGACGAATGCTCACTTTCTCACCCTTGCTACACTTATAAATACCGAGTAGTCGCACACTTTGTCGATCATCCATCATCTCAACACAATTCTTCGCACACACTCTGTGTACTGTTTCATTCACCTTCATATTCTTCCATGAGCTCCTTTGAGCTCAAGCAGTCCAGGCTTCCGAAGCCTCCTGCCGGAGATCATCATCTGTAGTCACTTACATTTCTCCTCTTCGGCACCGGGAAAAATCTCTCTTACATACCTCACCTTGAGCCTAAGGTAAAACCCTCATTGTCTAAAAGAGAATGAGGCTTAACGGAGCTCCACTCTCCCTGTTTCTATCTCCTTTCTACTTCATCCCTTCATTATCTGCTTATATGAGTGCAAAACTCCATGAATCTTAACAGTTTATGGCTAAATATGCCCTTTACACACAACACACAGCTCGATTATCACTCGTTATTTCTATGCGAATCATGCTCTGTTTAAAATACTTGATTATAGCCTTCTATGCGCATGAATCTCTTGCTCTTTACCACTGCAACCCTTTATCTATGAATACTCTTTGTAAAACATGATGTATAACCTCTTAAATTGTTGTGGATCTCCAACCCGGATCTATCAGGCAGCACTTGAAGCCTCTGATACATAGATCCCATCATCTCTTAAGGGTGACACGTGGTAGAGCTAATATTGGTCCCTATCAGCTACTCCCCACCCAGGTCCAGAAGCGTGTGTTCACAGCTTCTGCTGGATGTTTTGGCGGGAAACAATTCCTTTGCTGACAAAATGTCTTATCGCATGGAAAATGATGCGTCGATTGGTTCCCCGAGGCGAGGAAGTGAAGAGACTACCCCCCTTAACCATTACTCCTCGGCCCTTGTTTATGATCGAGGTAAGAGAGAGAAAAGAACCATAAATTGCCTCCCTATTTATAAGGGGCCTTCTCTCCTTGCCATAATTCAACACTGCCAGGGCCGATGATTAAACTATGTAGTCAATAAACTTGATTTTTTCCAGCTATGATAGTATCTTCTCCGTGTTATATGATGTTCTGATGGTACCCTTATGAGGATTTTGAGGCCTTCTCATCCATTATTTTTTTGGAAAAATTCTGCCTCTTTTCTGAAGGGAAAATATGTATACTTGCTCATTTGTTTTGTTATATTTATTTTCGTCCTTCTTTTCTCATAGCTTGGCTCGGGTGATTCCGACAAGCAATGAGATTTAAAATTAATGATTTTGATAAATTTTAAATACCCTTTTCTCTTGGTCATATTGTTTTTCCTGGCGCGTGCAAACACGCCCGGGAAGAGCAAAAGCTCATTTATGGCAGTTGTTGTGACGCGATGTAGTGGGTGGGACACGTTTTCCCATTCCCTTTTTTCACATTTCTACTTTTATCTTTTCTGCTCTCCGAGTTTATAGGCAGTGCGGTTTCACTTTGTTCTATATTTTCTTAATCATTCTAAAGGAGGGCAAAGATTTTTCCGCCTATTTCAATTTCTCGGAGTTCCCCTTTCCCTGTTGTACAGGTATTCTTGCATTCTACTCTTCTCTTAGATTTTCCGCTATCGTCTTAGAGGATCACCATGAAACCCTCTTTTTCCCGTCGGCCTTCTTCCGATTGTCGGGGTAGTCATAGGTCCACTAGGTCCACTCAAGGGCCCGATTCTCAGAGGGACGGTACTGAGAGTAGGTTAAAGAAACAAATTCTCTCTCTAGATAGATATGCAGCCTCTGCCCTAGATAGAACCGCTTTAAACATCTTTATTAAGAAGGTGAAAGAGTTTGGGGGGTATCTGCTGGAAATCCCCGGTAGGGATGAGCGGCCTCTATCGCCCAGATCCCCTCGCAAGACTTTCTGGTTTTTTCAATTGACGACTGGCTTACGCTTTCCCGTGCCTCCCTTTTTTGTTCGCATCATTCAATTATACAATGTGCCCTTAAATCAATTAAATCCTGCTTCTATCCTCAAGGCTACCTTTTTTCACATGATTGCAAGTTTAGAAGGAGTAAAGGATACGGCGTTCCTTTTCTTTCGCACCCACGAATTGAAACATAGGGATTTTCATCTGTACTTTTCTCCGATTGTTCGTTTTGCAAATATATACGGCAAATACGAGTCCAAAGATAAGGACTGTCATGAATGTTATTTAACTGTCTGTCCCTCTTCTAATGCTTCTTGGAATATCCCAGACCTTAGTTTGTTTGAACATCCTAGCAGAGAGAAACCTCCTCGGTCCCTTCCCTCTCTAACTCCTTGGGAGGAAGAAATAATGTCTAATCTTTTGTCTCAGTATCCTTCTGACCACACTATGCTTAGACCTCTTGTAGAGAGTGAAGAGACTCTATCTTTCTTTAGCCTAAAACCTAGCATCCCCTTGTCTTCATCACTGGGTAAAAATCCTTGATTTTTGCTGCTGTTTTCTAGTTCCTTATGTATCTTTTTCCAAATGAGTAGACAATGTCCAATCTTTTTTTTTTTTTTTTTTTTTTTTTTCGAACAGGCATGGATACCTCCAAACAGAATTTGAGGAAAAAGGTGTGTGATAAGCTTCTGCGGATGATAGCAGAGGCCAGTGCTAGGGATGCAGCCCCTGGTGTTGTTAAGGAGACCTCATCTGCTGAGCGCGAAGCCTTCTCCTTGACAACGGATGGTTCTGCTGGTTCACCCAGGCCCCTACGGCGGGTGAGCATCTCTTCTTCTAATGCCACCACTCTTACCCAACCAAAGGCAACGGTTCAACAAAAGGGAAAAAGCAAAGTTTCTCTTAGCTCAGCTCTGCCCCCAGCCGTTCGTCCTGCTCCTCAGGATCCTAAGGACTCTTCGCCTTTACCTTCTCAAGCCTTGACTAAGGTTTCTGCAGAGCCGAATGCGGCGATTAATGTAGAAGATAATGCTCCTTCTTCCACTTCTTCTATTACGAATCCTTCAATGGAAGGCTTCGATTTTTCTCCTTTAGGGAGGAACCCGACGGCGACAGAAGCCTCCCCGCCCTTCATGCAGAAGCTCGAGGCTACTTCAGTTAGTCCTTCTTTGATCTTGGCAAAAAGGAAGAGTTCTTCTTCTTCCTCTTTGCCTGCTAAAAAGGGCAAATTCAACTCTAGCACGATGGTAACACGTACCCCTCTGAGCACTATGGCCCTTTCGCCTTTGAATCCTAATGTCTCAACATCCCCTGTCTTGAGTGAGCGTGACTCTCAAGTTCTAGCATTGAGCCCTCTGGCCTCGTTTGCCCAAACGAACCCCTACATTTCTCAGGAGAAGCTACATGTTCCTCAGCCTCGCCTCTCTCCCTCATCTACCGACTCTTTGGCCTTCGTCCATTCCCTCCATCAGAAAGGCTTGGATGTTCCCCCTGCCACCCGCGCAGGGAGTAGGTGCAAGCGTTTCTTTTCCCTGCATAGTGGATGACATATATGGGGGCTTGGCTGCTATGATTCTGGACATCATTCCCAGGCAAGAGGATTGGAGATTGGCGGGGACTTATCCCTCGGATTTCTTGATTAGAAGGGCTGCTAGCCTTGAATTACAGGTATATCCTGACTCATTTATTCTTACATTCCCGTATGTGAGCATGTTCTTTTCTTACTATATCTTAACTGTTTATATTACTTTTAGGCTGCTAGTTGCAGGTCTATGTTGGGTGTCCGTGCTTTAACATATGACGGTCTGCAAGCTCACCACTCTCGTGCAGAGAAAGAAATGGAGAGGCTTCGAGCCGAAGTACATCGCCTTCGTGAATGGGCTCGTAATCGTGAGGCTTTTCAGGCTCTCAAAACTAAAAAAAAAAACTGGAGGAGGAATTGTCGGAGTTAAAGAAAAAAGATAAGGATAGGGAGATCTATTTGCGGGATCGGGAGAAGGAAGTCTCGCAGCTCCGCGTAAGTTCCTCATCCTATTCTCAACAGGCGAACGACCTGTACAAAGCCTTGGAGGCTTCTGTCATGCAGATGGCGAGGGTGCATGATGCCCATTTCGCAGAAGTGGAGCGGCTTAAGAAGCAGCATGAACAGGAACTCGAGCAAGCAAAGGCCTCTTCTTACGATTTGGGCAAAAAGGAAGGGTTGGAACAGGGTCTTATCAGGGGCATGAGAGACTGCAGATCCCAGCTTCTGATTACGCCTTATGGCCAAGCCTTCCTCAAACATCTGGTTCATAACCTACCAGAGGCCTATCTTCACTCCCCAGATTTTTGGGTTAGGATGACGAAACCTTTAACCGAATGGGCTGCTATATCTGTATTTGAATGTTGACGGCTACTAGGCATTCCTGAGAGGGTTGCATCTGTGAATGCGAAGACTATCGTACAAATTTTTGGTCAGGCACCTGAGACGTTGGAGCCAAATCACAAGATTAACGCCCAGAACCCTTGGTATTCCCAAGTGCTACGGAAAGCTTCTGACATTCTCCATCGCCCTCATGATCACTTGGAGCAGTTACCGTCCTGGGGTTCCCCTCACATTCAAATCTTCCTCCCTGATGCTGAAATACAGGGATATCTGAAGAAGGTTTTTGAAGAGGTATTATTTTATTATCAAGGGACCCCTTTTATTTGCCTTTTCATTACTTACATTTTGGCATAAGTAACGCCGCCGCCCCCCCCCCCCCCCCCTCCCCCCCCTCTTTTTTTTCCTTCCGCAGGAAGAGAAATTTACCGATTTGCTTCCGCCCAAATGTGAGCTCTCTCCTAAGGTCTCCTTTCCTGACATATCTTTATCTACCTCTTCGGATACGGAATCTGATGATGATGTGTGCACCCTTGCTGAGCGAGTTGCTTCGCTTAAGGGTCCTGGGAAAGTCTCTTCTATCTCCCCTGCGGAGGTTCGAGTGGAGAGTATGACAGAGGCAGGCGCCCCACCTTCAGAGGTTGAGCAAGTCAACGAGGATTCCGCTATTGCTTCCAATCCGCCTTCAGCTCCTTCTACCGCTGACGTTTCTACTTTCCGTGCTGAGGACCCTACAGATCCTGCTCAGGATGCTGACCGTTTTGTGGCTAACTTATTCAATTCTGATGCTGCCGAACCCTCTGCTCAAGGCTAGAGCTCTCTTATTGATATTTCTCTTATGTTGGATGATGCTTCAAAGACAATTTCTCTATTTTAATTTCTAATCTGGCTTTTATTGCGCTTTTTGGATAACTGGAACAATTTTATTTTCGGGATCTGCTCTATACTTTTGCCACCTTATGTCCGACTTTATTTTTCATTCTTGTATTTGTGTGGCCTTCGTTTTGTTACATTGTTTTTTTTACGAAACATCTTCCTTATAGTGCAATTTGTCACTTTACTTCTTGCTTATTGAAGTAGTAAGACGAGGATAACAGGGTGTACTCTCCTTCTTGCTAGATTATTAAAGCATTTTAAGATAATGAGATATAAGTGATGGGATATAGGGTATCCCCTACTCCCCCCCCCCCCCCCAAGTGAGGTATAAGAAATCGAAGGAATTATATCTCATTCCCAATGTCTTCTTCAAAAACAGCCATTTTTAAAATTTGAGACATAGTTTACTCTCCGCAAATTGATAAACTAAGATTAAAAAAAAAAAAAAGCAAATGTAAATAATGGGGATGACTGGCCCTGTTCCCTCTTTTTTCTTCGCATTGTGATGCTTAATTCTTCATGGTCCCTAGAGTATTTCCCTTAGTAGGGCCCTCGTATATCATTGTGATAACCCTTTGAGCTCTGGTGTTTTTTCAGCATCAGGTGCCTCTTCATTCCCCTCCTTGCGCTTCTTGTTTTGTCCTGTTTCTCCTTTGATGTATTCCAGGAGTTCCCCTTCTTGGATCAGCTTTTCTATGGCTATCTTCAGATTTCTACAGTCATTGGTGTTGTGACTGTAATCGTTGTGAAATTTGCAAAACTTGTTAGAAGGTGGATTTCTTGGTGGGTGCCTGTGTCCCATAGGGATCTGCACTCTAGGCTTTCTCATCACTACCTCCAACAAGTCAGCAGGCTGTCTGTCCAAAGCAGTGAAAGACCGCAAGAAGCGTTCATTTTTATCAGCTCTTCTGGCATCTGGAGCTGGTCTTTTCTTTTCCTCGGGCCTTTTTTCCCTTTGAGAAGTGAGCTCTGCTTTCTTGTTGCTCATGGCTTATTCCATGTGAATATATTTTTGAACTCTTGTCAACAGTTCCTCGAAGGAGGTAGCCTCTTTTTTGATAAGAGAGGCGAAAAACTGTCCTGGCTTCAGACCATCCACACAAGCGTGCACCTTTAGCTTCGGTTCCACCCCCGGTATTTCCAGGACGACCTCATTGAAACGCGTCATGTAGTCTCTCAAACTTTCATTGGGACCTTGTTTGATAGTTGTCAGGTGCAAGGAGTTCCGAGTAGTTCTTTTGGCACTGACGAATTGTTGCAGAAATACCTCTCTCAGATCCTGGAAGGAGTGGATGGAAGATCTAGGTAGCTGCTTGAACCAGTGTTGAGCCGGTCCTGATAGAGTAGTGAGGAATACTGTGCACTTGACGCCCTCCGAATACTGGTGTAGGAGGCACAAGCTCTCGAACTTCATCAAGTGCTCTTCATGGTCACCTTTTCCCTGGTATTCGTAGGAGATTGTTTTAAAATTCCGGGGGATGGGATCTGTTTGGATATCCATTGAGAACGGGCTACCCTCGTCGATGTAAACGTGAGGTGATTCGGACTTGTATCCCCCACTCTTTTGGGTGAGGGGGCGTTTCAGGCTTTTACCTTCATCCAGTATGTGAAGTTCTTCTTCATCCATTTCTGCCTCGCTTGAGATCCTTCCGGGGATCTGCTTCTGGTTTTTTAGCTTTTCTAGCTCTTTCCTCAGAAGTCTCATTTGCTCTTGATGTTGGGCGCACTTCTTGGCCCATGCATCTGTGGTGTTTTCTCCAAGATCATTTCTTTGTTCTTGAGGTTCATCTTCATCCGGAGATTCCCAATCAGTAAGGAATCCCTCTTCTTGAACTGTGTCCGTTAATGGCAATTTAGTGGCCAATTCTTGAACCACACATGGATTTTTATGCTTCTGCTTATGCATCGCAGGAGTACTTTTGCTTCCCCCACCTTCTTGGGGTTCGTGTTGAGGATCTGAGCCTCTGGGATTCATTCCCAAGGCATGGAGTCTCTTTTCGACAGCTCCATCGACCGCACCCTCTATGAGTGTTTTCATTTGCAGGAGCATAGCAGGAGAAAACTGGGCTTCCACGTTGACGCTAGCTTCTGTCATCAGGGTGCCTTTTCCCTTATTCCCCTGTGGAGAACTTCCTGAACCTCCAGGAGTTTGGAGAGCTTCTTTTGAAGCAGCATCTTAATTAGCAGTCATTTTTGCAAGGTTCTGCACATTTTTCGAAAGTTTTCAGTATATTAGTCCCGAATGGATATAAAATGGGACGTGAAATAGAGATTGTTTATTTATCATGGAGCTTCTACGAATGCACCGCATCTTCCTGAGCCTTTATAAGTGTTACCTACTTATGCAGGGCTTGATGAATGATGCCTACTTTCATAGGTCTTGATATATGGTGCCTATTAGTATAGGGCTTATGAGATTTTTGCCTATCAAATAGGGCTTCTTAAAGGTTTTGCCTATTGAATAGGGCTTATGAGCATTTTGCCTATGAGATAGGGCTTTGTGAAGGCTCTGCCTTTTAGATAGGGCTTATGAGAATTTTGCCTATTAGATAGGGCTTTGTGAAGGTTCTGCCTATTAGATAGGGCTTATGAGAATTTTGCCTATTAGATAGGGCTTTTGAGAGCATTTTAGCTCGATTGCAGAGGATTTATGCCTTCCAATGTGGGGCCCCCTCATCAAGGTGAGGGGGGTGACCTCGTCATTTTCGGCTCTCTGTTTTTATTGTTTTCTCTGTGTGGTTTTCGGTTCATGATAATACAGGGGACTATGATTAAATCATAGTGCTTCCTCTGTATTTACCAATTCCTCATAACCCACAGGCTAATTTCGTGATTTGCAACCTTCGGTAGAACTTTAAACTCACCAATTGTCAAAGATGAGTCAAATACGCTTCGGGATTGCTGTAATTTTGATTCAATTTTCCTTCAAATTCTTCACAACCTTTAGATTTAACAGAGAATACAATTCAGTTATCACAATTTCTATCACGAGAATAACATAATCTTAAGATCGCCTCCCATTTCGCGACTCGACACCATGAAAGACTCAACATAAATTAATCCATGTTATTCACATCCAAATTTTCTGAGAAACTACTTAACTGACACAAAATATCCATTCATTCTAACATCCTTCTCTCGGATGTTTCTTGCATGAGGAAATAACAGAGAAAATCCATAACAACATTGCAACAACAAGCTAAAATTCCAATAATACAGAAGAGATCAACGTCTTAAACTCGAATTTTTCCCACAGACGGCGCTATTTGTTAGATCCGGGTCAAAAATCAACAACAATTGTATAATTATTCATCACATTCATATATTAGCAGGGAATACTCATGTACAAATGATCATGAACGGAAATGTAAAGGAAACTAGCGCGAGACACTAGTTTCGATAACTTGATTTTATGGGGCACCTCTTCTCCATGTGAAAAGGGGAATCAAGATAGAAGCTTGTTGGTCCCGGTTTGTAAAGAGGATCACACGTAGAGGAGGGGGGTGAATACGTGTGATAGAAGTTTTTCAACTTCTTTTCCAACTTTACAAAGAGTAGCAAGAAATCGGGTCGCTTTAAAACTTAAGAACTAGCCGAAGCTTGATCTACAGTATAAGATTAACTCTGGACCTAAGCGTATGCTTGATCACAGAGTGACTCGCTTGCAGATGCGAAATTAGGTGAGCTAGTCTTTCTTAGGTAATTAAAAGCTTTGTTTGAGTTTGTTTAGATGCACATGCAATATGATAATAAAAGCAGTAAAGTACTAAATGTTTAAGTAAAGAAATACGACACCAGAATTTATAGAGGTTCGGTGATAAAACACCTACGTCCACTTTGTTGCATGCTGCAACAGATTCTTCTTACTAAGAACCTTGAGGATTACGAGTTCCCCAAACACCTAAACTGGATCGAGCTTCACTCGCTTGGATCCGAAACAATAACGATGGAGATTACGGGTTCTCCACTAAACCTGCTAAGATCGAGCTTCACACAATCGAGGAAAGTGCTAGCTTGGATCTATACTCTATGATCGAGGTTTCTATTATCGAGGAAAGTAGAACCTTAGATCTTTACAAGACAACCTTTCAACAACACTCAAAACCTAACTAACTTGACGAAACAAGGGTTTAAGGTTTTGGTTTGAAAACTCTCTAAGTGAAGAACTCTTTACAGTTTAAGTGCAAAGGATAGAGTTCTTCTCTAAGCTTGGATGTGTATATGGGCTTAGAATCTGGGAGAGTGAAGGTTGCGGAGACAAGCTTCGATGTTACTGAAGCTTGGAGAACAATTAGACAAGAACTCGAAGAATTTGCTCGAAGGCTGTGAGTGCTTGTTTGCAGTATGCGCTGAAATCTCAGGTAGTGTTCTGCTCTTCTCCGTCTCTGGCCTTCACTATTTATAGTGGGAGATTTTGATTGGAGCCGTTGAAGGTTGGTGGCTTTGTCCCTCCACACTCGACAGTACTTGCCTTTGACCGGCAGCTTGTTGGTCCCGGTTTGTAAGAGGAAAAACACGTAGAGGGGGGGGGGGGGGGGGGGGGGATGAATACGTGTTTTGAAGTTTTTAAACTTCTTTTCCTCAAACTCAGAGTACTAAGTAAAGTGCTCGCTTGAACTACTTAGACCTAGCCGAGAGCTAGATCTACAGTATTCGCAACTCTCTTGACCTAAGCTTAGAGCTTGACCAAGAGTGAGACTTTACTCTTTGTGCGGAATTTCGGTGAGCTAAATCTTTCCTAAGTAATTGAAATCTCAGTTTATGTTTGTTTAAATGCTTGTGCAATGAGTAATCAAACAGTAAGTAAGAAGTTTAGGGTTTAGAGATACGACACAGAGATTTATAGTGGTTCGGAGATGAAACTCCTACGTCCACTTGTTGCACTAGGCAACTCATTCTCTTCACTCAAGAACTTGAAGATTACGGGCTCTTCAAAAGCTTATGTCAAGATCGAGCTTCACTTGCTTGGATCTGACGAAGACTGGGTGATTACGGGTTTACCACACTAGACCTAGAACTGGACTGGAAGCTTCACTTGCTTCAGTCCGACGACAGGGAGATTACGGGTTCTCCTTACAACCTAGTTTCGATCGAGCTTCACAATCAAGGAAAGTGTAAGCTTGGATCTAGACTCTACGATCGAGGCTTCTACAATCGATGAAGGTAGAGCCTTGGATCAAACACAACCTAACGACGAACACACAAAACCTAAAACTTTATGGTTAGGGTTTTCTGTTTCGACAGAGACACACTAATGAAGAGTTCTTTACAACAAGTGCAAAGATGGGTAGAACTCTTCTTCTAAGCTTGGATTTGGAATGGGCTTAGAATTCTAGGTGTGAAGGTTGCGAAGACAAGTTCCGATGAAACTGGAACTAGGAGAACACTTGGAAACAAAGACTTGATGAATTGCTAGAAAGCTGGGAGTGTTTGTTTGCTGTAGGCGCTCAATGCTCAAGTAGTGTTCTACTTCTCTTCGTCTTCATCCTTCACTATTTATAGGCGGAGGTTTGGCCGAGATTCGTTGCTTGGTAGGTGGCCTTGTCCCTCCTCCTCTCGACAGTACTTGCGCAGGCTGGCATCTTTTCAGACATCCAGATTTGGCGTTTTGCCAAAAATGGCTAGCTTACAAACCTAACAGTAACTGGAGTGAGCCAGTACTGTTGCGGCGCCTTTGTCGGCCTGGCAGTCAACTCTGCTGCTCCTCTCCTCGTTCGACACGTGGAGATCTTGCAATTAATGCGACGATCTCCAGTTGACTGGAGTTCAAAATAGGAGCGGGAATCGAGCTATCGCTTTCTGTTAGGTAGGAGCTTGCTTCGCTTTAGAATGGGAGCGTCCGCTTCAAGTGAGTCGCTTCAGAGTTATACTGTAGCGAGTACTTGGGAAAATAAGTTTCCCGAGTAACTGCTTTAGTATTCGTTGACCCGCGTTGACTCGCTTTGGTCTGTTACTGTAGCGCTCGCTTCACTTTGCTTTTGGCAGATTCGCTTCGAATCTACTCTTGAGCTCGCTTCGCTATGCTATCCTTCGGCACGCTTCACTTTGGCTGGGTAGACTCGCTTCGATTGGAAAACACACTCAAGCGAGTGGCCTTCACTTGAATTTTCTGCAGTCTAAAAAAAACCTAAGAGACTAAAGCAAAACAAAGCCATCCTAACAGTATAGGCTTAGAAAAATTTCTAACCTATTTTCTACATCAAATTGGGTCGCTTGGGAATAGGACACTTAGGGGTTTTGGGATCAAATCAAAACATATATATCATTTTCAAGGTGTCCCTTATAGGTTCCCCCTTAACATGTTGTCCTTAACAATTCCCAACAATTTCCCCCTTTTTGATGATGCCAAAACCCAATGACTAGACAAAAATCTAGCTTATCTAACCGTGGAAAGAACTTCAAGCGACTGCTTCCTTTGCAGGCTTGTTTGAAAATTTTCTTTTTAAGTTCCTTTCCCCTTTTTTCGGTTAAATTGTTTGAGTTTAGTAGCATAAATAAATCATTCACAAAGCATGTAAATGACACAATTCAGACAGAATAGATATGAACAAGAAGTTCAAAATAGATGAAAATGAAATCAGGGGTCTGCAGCTTGCTTGTTCTCCTCTTCTTCTTCAACCTTCTCCTCTTTCTCCTCTTCCAGGACGTAGGCAGAAAGGACTTTCACTTCCATGGTCGTGATGTTGTAAAGGTTTGGTCTCCATCTGCTCTCAAATCTCAGAGCTTCATCCACCTCCGCATCAATGATCTTCCGATTAGGTACTCCTGAGCTGTGCAGAAACGGCATAGGGAAGTCCTTTACTGCTGGCACTTTGATAATAAGAGGCTTGGGATCAACTTCCTCAGCCAGTGTGAAGATCTTCAGCCGCAAACGCTCGTTGTAAACACAGAGGAAGTTGTTAATAGCGTTTAGCCTCGAGCACACGTCCTGCAATGGCACTACCTCCCAGTAATAGTAGGCCTTGATAAACTTTTCTCTGCAGAAGAGCCATTGATCACGAAGATCTCTGGGGATGAAGTCCTCGATTTCTCGAGCTTCTGGATGATCTTTTCTGCGCAACACCAACTCCTCCTCTGTCCTGCTCGACATCTCCTTCATGATGACATTGAATCTGGCACTCGCATTTGTGTTCCACTGAGGAAGCTTCTCATTGACTCGCTTCCAAATGTAGTCACATTCTTCAGTATTGTAACGACCCGACTCGGACATCTTTTTCAATGTGACATGGCATGTATCAATTATAGCTTGTGTATAACACGCTTCAGATTCCTCCGGCGTGAAAGAAATGAAGGCTCTTCGTGCAATGGCGGACTGGATGAGTCTCACTTCATTCCAGTGAGCCTCAACCCGGCCATCTATGATTTTGAGTCGCTTGAGCTTAAGATTCTTCTCCTTTTCCGCTTCATCTCTCCTCTCTTCACCTCTCTTCTTCCTTCTCTCCATCTGACCAGCTCTCGAAGCAACCGACTGCTTGATCTTTTGCCACTTGGAAGCGGGATCATCTCCTCTGGTTTCTGGCTTGGTTCGCTTCAAGGGTTGTTTTGGTGCAGGAGGTGGTGGAATATCTGTCTTTTTGGTGTGAGCAGAGGGAGTGATCGCTTGACTGGCGGAAGCGGCGCCAACAGTAGTCGAAGCGGGAGCTGCAGCTGCAGCGGGCGCACCTGAAGCGCCTGCTTGGGAGCTTCCAGTCAATGCCTTTTCTGGAAGTTCAAATTCTTTTTCCAGAGCACGGGCAAGAGCTTCATCCGCCGCGATCTGTAGCTCTCTCTGCTCCTTAGTTAATGGAGCAACGGCGGGATGTTGGCTTTCGGGGCTCCTCTAGCAACTTGTCCTTGCCCTTCTTCCTAGCAAGCTCGGCCCGAGCTTCATCATCCACCTGCTCCTCCTGAGCTCCACTCCCTTCTCCGGCTCCGCTTCCCCCTTGGATCAAGCTACCAGCTTCGATCATCTCCTCTACTCCTACTCTCTCTCCTCCTTCCCTCCTAGAATATTTTCCCCCTTTTTGGCATCATCAAGACTGTCGGGGGTGGTTGTGATCACCGTTCCGCTGATGGATTGGCGTAGTTCCTCGAATTTGTTGTATACAGCGTGCAGCATCCGCTCAGCTCTATCTGCAAAGATGTGCTCCTGGGAGAGCGCCAACTCTGCTGTTTTCACTGATATCTCTTCAAGAAAATACTTGCACTGCTTCTCTCTTTCTATGACTGAGGCCATCAACCTCTCAAGAGGCTCCACCGCTTTGAAGCGAGCGTCCAGCTCAGCTTCAATGTCTGCACGGATTTGCTTGCGCTCCTCCTGCAGAGTGAGATTGAGAAAGTTCTGGGATGCTTCAAGTTCTGCCAACCATTGGCTATGGCCCTTTCTTGGCTATTCAGCGTCACACGAAATTGAGCAGTCTCGGCAATTCTTTCAGAAAATTCTCCTGCCAGTGTCTGTGCACGGTTGATTTGGTTAGCCAGTTCTGTCTTCTTCAGATTGACTGACTCAATCTCTTTTGCTTGAGCAGTTATTTGAATTGCTGCACGAGCCATATGACACTTCATTTTGATCAATTCTCCATCCTTATCCTCCACGACTCTCTTCATCTTCTCAGCATGGCCAGAGATCTTTTCTATTTCTTCTTTGTGATTGGTAACAAGTGTGGTTTTCTCCTTCTCCACAGCTACCAATTTGGCATTCACCCCCTTCAATCTGTTCCTCTCAGCCTCAAGCGACTGCTTGAGCTCTGTGATAATTTTCTCCTGGTCTCCCACCAGCTTCACCTTCTCCTCCAATTGCTTCTCTTTCTCCTCCACCTTCCCTTCCAACTCCACCTTCGCTTTGTCAAAATCTGCACGCAGATTATTGACTTCTAAAATTTCTTCTCCAACTCTTCAGATTTCTTGGTGATCTCACTCTGAAGATTGGAACTTTCATCCTCCTTTGCCATCAGCTCCGCTTCATGAGCCTTCATCAACTTCTGCTTGTGCACAGTTGGCACTCGCTCTGGGATAACAGCGTCAGGATAAGTCCTCTTAACTTTAGCGTCCAGCTTCTCCCAGTAATTGATGTTGTTGATGAAGACGTGGAATCCATCCATGCCTATGACGTCGAGCAGCTTCGCCTCCCTTTCTTCAAGTAACTCCTCAGAGAAGGCTTTCCTGAGGTTGAAGATTTTATAGTACTCGGTTCCCCGGTACGCGATGTACGTCAGGAAGTTGACGGCATTGGTGAAGAAGTCATCGGACATCTCCACAGAGGGATAGCGGTTGGTGATGGTCTCTGCTGCTTGCTCTCTGTCCCTAATGTACCGGGTTAGAGCCATTTCTTCAGCAGTTGGTGGGGGTTGGATTGGAGGTGGGATAATGGCGAGATCTCTATCTGTAGTTTGGGCGGTATCGGCTGTAGTTGCCGATTCGGAGGGGGAGTTGGGTGTTGAGGCTTGGATAGTTTCAGGTTCGGTAGCTTGGGGTGGTACTTGAGCTTGGGGTTGGGTTGGAGTGAACATGACAAATGTAGCATTGAGGTCGGTGCTGCAGAAGGGTAATTTGAGGGCTTGGAGAGAAAAAGTGGATACTTCTTCAACTGGTGAGTGGGGTGAGGTTTGTTTCTGTGTAGTGGAAGCTTCGGGTTGGGGTTTAGAGAGAGGTTGGGTTGTTGATGAGGCTTGGGGTTCTGGTGGTGGTTGGGTTTGTGCTGGAGATGTTTGGACTTGAATTGGGGGAGTTAGAATTTTGGCGGGTGAAGGTTGGGGTTGGGTCACTTCAGCTTCTTCAAACGGCTGCTCCTCAGCCTCGCTTGACTTGATTAGTGAAGTGACTCGCTTCACTTTCCTCGGTCGCTTCGGCGCAGCTCGCTTCGCAGGTGAAGCGACTCGCTTGGACTTCTTCTCCTCACTTCGCCTTTCGGCAACTGGTGCAGCTGCGGGCACTTAAACATTTTGAAGTCCCAAATCAATTGGAATTTTCTCCGACTTCCAGATGTCGAAGAAAACAGTGTTTTTCTTGTAATCGGAGGTGTCTTTCCATTGCTTGTTAGGGAACATACTCTCCAGTGCAAAGGAAATCCTGGAGAAGAACTTGAGCTTTCCTTTGCGCAGAATCTGATCATTGCTCCCTCTCACGAATTTGATGTCCTGGGCAACTTCATGGATCTGGTTGAAGAACCATCCATGCTAGTTGAACTTTGTCCCGGTCAGGCTATCGACGATGAACGTGGTTGCGAATAGCTTGACGTCGGAGAGTTGGCCCAAGTTTCCGACATAGCAGGCGATGCACTTGGAGAAGAGCTCGTAGATGTGGTTGAACGGAGGTTTCAAATCCGATCTGATGTTGGCTTGCTTTATATCCTCCTATGCACCCCTAACAGCAAATCAGCGTATTCAACACCGGCCGACAGTTCCAGTCCCAAAAGTGAGTTCGTTCCTTCCTCCAGTAGGTTGAAAACTCCGGCGATAGCGCTCAAATTATCCTCCACTGGCTTTCCGTTCTCCGGGTCGGTGAACGTCGATGAGTTTTCTCCTTCCTTCATGTTCAACAAGATTTCGGCTACTGCGTTGCCCAAAATCTTTGTCGGCACAGCTATAACGAATTCCCACAAGCCGGCCGTGGTCACGGACTTGTGGAAGAATCCTTGTTCATCAATAACTTTCGGGTCGAGATGGGGCTCGACGTTGATATGGTTGTCGATTCCGGCCAAAAACTGCTCCATCGTCTGAGATTTCTGCTTCTTTCCCATGGTAGATTTCTGGTGAGTTTTGAACGGAGATATAAAGGAAAGGGGTGAGGGTTGAGACTCGTGATTTGCAGAGATGCAGAAAAACTTGCACGAGAATGGCTAATTTTGAGAGTGATGAAAGATTTCTGCTGTGTTGCATCCTCCCCTTATATAGATTTAGGGTTCGGCTGACGTGGCAGTGGCAAGACAATAATATCGCCGAGGGTTCTGTTCGTATACGGTGGCCAACGGCGAAGTGATTGACGTGTCCGGCGTCACCACAGTAAAAGTGAACCGTCAAGTTGACTTGGCTTTCCACGTGGCCGACTACAATTCGTTTCTCCAATAGGCATCGATCCAGCGGCTGGGGTTAAAGAACTGTTGAGATTCGACGGCTGGATCTAGTGCGGAATTCCCGCTTTTAATTTGAATTGAATTGCACACGCCCGCTTCCTCGCTTGTACGTGCATCTGCATTAAATGCAAAGTAAAAGGTAAAATTTGCACTCGAGTGCGGACAGCTCGTACTCGCTTCGTACTCGCTCGCTTCAAGTTTAGCCGCTTTGGCTTTTACTCGCTTGCGAAGTACTCGCTTGGAGTGATTGTTCCGCACTCGCTTGCGATGGCTAGCTTGAGTGACGTAGCACTCGCTTGACCATCTGAAGCGACTGGAATAAGAAATAAAATTTCTTCACTTAATTTAAAATGTTTCTGACTTACATACTTCGAGGATAAACAAGAATGTTTTCCACTTTGTATTTATGTCAGATTCATTCTATATTTTCCACATAGTAACTGAAGGTTTCTAGCACGCTTCAGTTTACTTAGTGTACTTGAATTGAAATGTTTACCAGTCAATCTCACATACTAGGAGATTGATACCACTTTGTAGCACTTGACACCACATGATCAATTCTTCTACAAGCTTGGTCTTCATGGCATTCATCTCTTCCATCTTCCTCTACGAACTAGAGACTCCTCCATCGAAAGAATGGGAGGGAGAATGAATAATTTACAGAAGCTTACTACAACCCAGAGGGGAGCTTCACGTAAGTGTACTTATTCACAATGAATGGGAGATGAGTACAAGTCCTTATCTCAGAGCAGAATAGGACAGGATGACAATGAGAATGCTCTGACAAGACAATCTAGTTTTTACGTAGAGGCACATTTAGACCTAGAGGTTTGGCAAATGGACGTCAAGACTGCGTTCTTGAACGGGTACCTTGAAAAAGGTAGGGACATTTATATGCGCCAACCAGAAGGTTATGTGAGAGATGGCCAGGAGCATCTCGTTTGGAAGCTTAAGAAGTCCTTATACGGACTTAAGCAAGCGTCCAGGTCCTGGAACATTCGTTTTGATGGAGTGATAAAATCCTTTGGATTTGTCCAGTGCATAAACGAAAGTTGTGTTTACAGGCTCAGTTCGGATGGAAGCGTGGTATTCTTAGTACTGTACGTAGATGACATACTTCTCATTGGCAACAATGTGAACGTGTTATCAGGCGTAAAGGATTGGTTGTCTGAACAGTTTCAGATGAAAGACTTGGGAGAAGCAGGTTACATCCTAGGGATCAAGGTGATCAAAGATCGCCGTAAGAGGATGTTAGGCTTAAGCCAAGCTTCATATATAGATACTGTGATCGCCCGTTTCAGCATGCAAAATGCCAAGAAGGGTTTTCTTCCCTTCAGACATGGCATACCTCTATCTAAGGACATGTGTCCGAAGACATAGGAGGAGATAGAAGGCATGAAGACTATACCGTATGCTTCCGCGGTTGGGAGTCTCATGTATGCAATGCTGTGTACTAGACCAGATATCTGCTATGCGGTTGGCATGGTGGCGAGATATCAGTCTAACCCTGGTCAGGGACATTGGACGGCTGTTAAGCACATATTAAAGTATCTCAAGAGGACAAGAGATCATGTGCTTGTTTATCAGTCCAATGAGATGATCCCGATAGGGTACACAGACTCAGACTTCCAGGCTGATTGAGATGAGAGGAAATCTACCTCGGACTATGTGTTCACCTTGAGAGGTGGAGCTATCACTTGGAAGATTGTGACGCAGGAGGGCGTCACGGAGACTCTACCATGTAGCCGAGTATGTGGCTTCTTATAACGCCACAAAAAGGTTGTGAAGCTCCTGAACTTCCTGAACGAGCTAAATCTGGTTCCCAGTTTGCCCAAAGGTATCACACCGTGTTGTGATAATGTTGGAGCAGTTGCAAACTGTATGGAACTCAGAGCTCACAAGGCAAGTAACAACATAGAGAGTACCATTGTACGAGAAATCGTATAAAGAGGAGAAGTGGAAGTTGAGATAATCCCTTCAACGATAGATTTAGCGGATCTATGCACAAGGAGCTTACCAGTCAAAGTGTCGAAGGGATGGGACTGGAGCGCCTCCCACACTAGTAAACTTTGAGTATAAGTGGGAGAAGATGTGTAATAGATGCTAGATTGTAGACACTGCCTATTTGTCACATGATATACTAAAAGTTTGCTTTAGTATAAGTGGGAGATTGACGGATTTGTATACTAGAAAGCAGGCCTTTTAGCTTGTATGCATGTGTTGTCCAAAGCCACTAACAATCTTCTATCTGATTAAGTATGAATTGTTATCTATGCATCAAACATCTATCCATTATCTCAAAGTTGTAGGCTTTATGGTGTGTTGTAGATCACAGAAGACCATAGTTGCCGGTTCCTCACGAGATATAAAAGGGTATCACAGTTGAGACAGTTCTGGATATAACTGTCGGTTTAGGCTGTAGTATAGGCTGCATACGTAGCTTGTCTTGGCTACTTGTCTATACTAGTACGTGCGTGTACTGATAGGATCACGGTGAGGTGTATTCTTCTATTCTGACCGAATGTAGAAAGAATCAAGATCTCGGTGACTTAAGATGAACCTTAACTCTAGTTGAGTCCTAAGGGTGTATAGTTGTAGTCTGCTTCTTTGATTTACCATGGGTGAGAGTTCAGAGTATCTGTAACTTAATATGCTCTGTATCTTGGGAAGCAACTACAACTAGTACGACTCTTAGTGCAACTGCAACAGAGCACCATATCCTGGTAGAAAAGGTTGATCACATCCCCTGAGGAATTCATTAAGGATTATCATACCAAACCCTGGAGGTGGATTAATTTCCGGTATGATGAATAAGGAATGAATGGTACTACTCAGGAATAAAGAAGTTGAATAACACGAGCAGTCAGAAGCTCTAAGTTAATCAACGGATGTGGGATATCTTAAATATGGGGGTCGCTGAGTCTAATACTAGCCCTGAACTCAACAGGGGCAAAACAGGTAATTCAGTACTATTACTCTAGTGGAATGTTTTAGTACTTATGGACTAAATTATACTCTGGGCTGAGTATGGAGAATTTAGCCATTGGAAGGCCTCGGTTTTACCAGCTAGTAGATCCCTGATCTGGCCCAAAAAGCTCAATAGGCCACAGTGTAAGGAATAAGTGGGCCACCACACAGTTGGGCCCAGTATGGGGCGCCAACTCTGCTAATGGACGCCTAATCCATGTGTTGCAGGCCTGGCCTGCAACTTAAGCCCAAGTCTCACTTGGTCTCCTCTATATATACCCCCTTAAGGTCTTGTTCAGACCTAAGAATCAGAATATACGAGTGCACTTAAATATTCTGAACAAGAAAGGGAGGCTAGGGTAGAGAGAGAGAGACGCACGGCCGGCTTCTAGCAGTTCGGTGGGGATCCCGTTTTCCGTGGCTGATTCCGAAGTTCGTTGTCCATCCAACGTCAGAATCGAGCAGGGATACAGATCAGAAGATCTATTCGCGAGTTCTCTACTTCTTCAGGTAATCGATCTATAACCCCCTATGATTCCGCACTTAATTCATAGGAGCATGATAGGTTTATATCGATAGTTAGATATCCGAAATAGATCCTCGGGCGAACCGATCTTCACCGATCAGATATGGTTCCTTCAGTTTTCTCGAAGCAGTCAAACTAGGGTTTTGACCCCGACTCACTTGAGTAACCTTGGAGGTTTGAAGCGACCTCCTTGGTGCTTTGAACTCTTCCCCCTCAACATGAGTACGTTTGGACCATCTCCAATCCGGCTCACGTGACACGTAGACATTACTCCTTTTCTTGAAAGGGAGATCCTTTGTCTCTAGTGTCTTGGTCTGAGACATAGAAGCTTCAACAGGTTTCCCTTTACCCTTGGATTGGTAGGTTTTAGCATTTTGAGTGCTAGGGACTGTTGAATTTTGCTTACCCTTAGATTCTGCCCTTGAAGATATAGACATCTTCATTGGCTTCTTCTTAGGGTTCTCAACCATTTTGCCTTTGTCCTTGTTAGTGGTCACTTTGGAGGCAGTGGGCACATCCAAAGGAACTGATGGTGTTGTGTTTGAAGCACCAACAAAGACAGTAGGCTTGGAAGGTCCACCCTCATATCCGAGTCCTCCCTTTCTACCAAAAGGTAGAAGTGAACTCTCTAGTGCCTGCCTTGCATACGAGGCTTTGTTCAAATTGGCTACTAGATTGGATTGGGTTTCATACCTTCCCTCCAAGCTTTGATGTCTAGCAAAGAGATCCTCGAACTTACTAGTCATAGCCTTTAAGTTAAGTTTGACTTTGTCAAGCTCAGCGGCTAGCTTTCGGTTCTCCTTCTCGCTTTGAGACATAGCTTGTTTCAACACTTTGTGGTCACTTGACAGTTTGAGGTGTTTGTCAAGCAACTCACTCCATGTCGAGGAATTAGCTTCCTCTTGGTGAGTGTGTGCGAGTGTAATTGAACTAGATGAGGGATAGATAAATACCTCTCCAGTCTCCTCGTCGGTGTGCGCCATGAGTCCAAGATCCTCTGCCTCACTGGAGTTGGGATCAGTGAATGCATCCGAGTCGCTTGAGACATCTTCAGTTGAAGCGACTGGCTGATCGCTTGCTACAAGCACTCGCCTGGGAGCATCTCTCTTTGCCTTCAGTTCATCTCACTCATTTGCACTCAACTTTGAGCAGTCAGATTTGTAGTGGCCCATCTTGTGGCAGTGGTAGCACTCCTTTTCCATCATGTCCCTTGATATTGGCTTGGTTGTCTCTTCTCTTTTCCCTTTACCATCACGAGCTTCAGAGCTCCTTCCCTTGTACTGTTTGTAAAACCTCTTGTACTTGCCCACGCGAGAATTCATTTTGTTGAAGTTTTTAGACAGGAATGCAACGTGCTCTTCCAGCTCTTATCTTGACATCTTAGCGAGTGTCTGGTCGCTTGGCCCTTCAGCAACTTTGAAGGCAACTCCTTTTGATGTCGTGAGAGCTTCATCTTCGTCATCGAGACTCATTCTGTTCAAATCGAACTCGTGAGCCTTGAGCTCAGAGAACAGAATCTCCGGAGTGAACTTTGACAAGTCCTTCGTTGCAAGGTACAACTCCTTCATGGTTTGCCATTTTCTTGTGAGAGCTCGAACGATCTTGAGGTTCACTTCTTTGTCTGTGAGTTCCTTCCCAAGTGAGTTGAGAGTAGCAATGATGTTGGTAACTCTCAACTCGAAGGCATCGATGGACTCTCCTGGCTTCATTATCAGGCTTTCAAACTCCCGCATTTGTACGGCAAGCTTGTTCTCCTTGATCTTGTCCGTTCCTTGAGAAATGAGCGCTAGGGTTTCCCACATTTCTTTCACCGTCGCACACTTCCTAATCCTTGGTAGATAGGCATCCGACCCAGTGCTCTGCATCGTGTGGCATGCGATTTTGTCGAGGTTGGCAATCTTGAAGTTGTTGGAGTTGTACTCGTCCTTGTCCTTCTCGACATATGTCTGTCTGACGTGAGCAGGACGTCCTTCTGCAGCTGGAACATCTACAGAGATAGCTTTCTTGATTTCGATCGGTCCTTCCTCTATCACTTCCCACATGCGGTCGTGGATGGAACTAAGGAAGCTCTCGACTCGAAAGCTCCATTTCTCGTATCCTTCGATAGAGAACTGTGGAAGATTTGATGCACTGTATGTAGACTAGCAAACTATCAGCAGTAATGCAGTATGCGTGGGTGATGCACTTAGGAAAACTGGATCCAGTTCAGTGAGACAATGTGAAGCGAGTGGGGACTCGCTTCGGATATGCAAAGCAGAGGCTCGAAAGAACCGCTGCTCTGATACCACTTGATGGTCCCAATTTGTAAGAGGAAAAACACGTAGGGGGGGAGGGGGGGTGAATACGTGTTTTGAAGTTTTTAAACTTCTTTTCCTCAAACTCAAGTACTAAGTAAAGTGCTCGCTTGAACTACTAAGACCTAGCCGAGAGCTAGATCTATAGTATTCGCAACTCTCTTGACCTAAGCTTAGAGCTTGACCAAGAGTGAGACTTTACTCTTTGTGCGGAATTTCGGTGAGCAAAATCTTTCCTAAGTAATTGAAATCTCAGTTTATGTTTGTTTAAATGCTTGTGCAATGAGTAATCAAACAGTAAGTAAGGAGTTTCGGGTTTAGAGATACGACACAGAGATTTATAGTGGTTCGGAGATGAAACTCCTACGTCCACTTGTTGCACTAGGCAACTCGTTCTCTTCACTCAAGAACTTGAAGATTACGGGCTCTTCAAAAGCCTATGTCAAGATCGAGCTTCACTTGCTTGGATCTGACGAAGACTGGGTGATTACGGGTTCACCACACAAGACCTAGAACTGGACTGGAAGCTTCACTTGCTTCAGTCCGACGACAGGGAGATTACGGGTTCTCTTTACAACCTAGTTTCGATCGAGCATCACAATCAATGAAAGTGTAAGCTTGGATCTAGACTCTACGATCGAGGCTTCTACAATCGATGAAGGTAGAGCCTTGGATCAAACACAACCTAACGACGAACACACAAAACCTAAAACTTTAGGGTTAGGGTTTTCTGTTTCGACAGCGACACACTAATGAAGAGTTCTTTACAACAAGTGCAAAGATGGGTAGTCTAAGCTTGGATTTGGAATGGGCTTAGAATTCTAGGTGTGAAGGTTGCGAAGACGAGTTCCAATGAAACTGGAACTCGGAGAACACTTGGAAACAAAGACTCGATGAGTTGCTAGAAAGCTGGGAGTCTTTGTTTGCTGTAGGCGCTCAATACTCAAGTAGTGTTCTACTTCTCTTCGTCTTCATCCTTCACTATTTATAGGCGGAGTGGCCGAGATTCGTTGCTTGGTAGGTGGCCTTGTCCCTCCTCCTCTCGACAGTACTTGCACAGGCTGGCATCTTTTCAGACGTCCAGATTTGGCATTTTGCCAAAAATGGCTAGCTTACAAACCTAACAGTAACTGGAGCGAGCCAGTACTGTTGCGGCGCCTTTGTCGGCCTGGCAGTCAACTCCGCTGCTCCTCTCCTCATTCGACACGTGGAGATCTTGCAATTAATACGACGATCTCCAGTTGACTGGAGTTCAAAATAGGAGCGGGAATCGAGCTGTCGCTTTCTGTTAGGTAGGAGCTTGCTTCGCTTTAGAATGGGAGCGTCCACTTCAAGTGAGTCGCTTCAGAGTTATACTGTATCGAGTACTTGGGAAAATAAGTTTCCCGAGTAACTGCTTTAGTATTCGTTGACCCGCGTTGACTCGCTTTGGTCTGTTACTGTAGCGCTCGCTTCACTTTGCTTTTGGCAGATTCGCTTCGAATCTACTGTTGAGCTCGCTTCGCTATGCTATCCTTCGGCACGCTTCACTTCGGCTGGGTAGACTCGCTTCGATTGGAAAACACACTCAAGCGAGTGGCCTTCACTTGAATTTTCTACAATCTAAAAAAAACCTAAGAGACTAAAGCAAAACAAAGCCATCCTAACAGTATAGGCTTAGAAAAATTTCTAACCTATTTTATACATCAAATTGGGTCGCTTGGGAATAGGACACTTAGGGGTTTTGGGATCAAATCAAAACATATATATCATTTTCAAGGTGTCCCTTATAGGTTCCCCCTTAACATGTTGTCCTTAACAATTCCCAACACAGTTTTTTCAGACGGCTGCTTTGTCTCTGTGCCGAAAATGGCTAAGAGCCAAGTTCAACAATAACTGGGGCGTCCAGTACTGTAGCGGCGGCTCTGTCGGTCTGGCAGACAACTCCCGTGCTCCATTCTTCGTGTGCCACGTGGAGATCCGCAATTAATGGCTTGATCTTCACTTGACTTGAGTTTGAACTCTTAGTTTGAATGGGGCGGGAAATTTGATCTGTCGCTTTCAGTTAGGAAGTGGCTCGCTTCGCTTTAGTTTCTCGAGCGTCCGCTTTAGAGTGCGTTAACTCGCTTTGACTATACTGTAGCGCTCGCTTCGCTTCGCTTTGGTAGACTCGTTTCACTTCAAACACACTTAAGCGAGTGGCCTTCACTTGAAAATCTGCAGTCTAAAACCTAAGCGTCTAAAGCAAAAATAAAGCCATCCTAACATTATAGGCTTGAAAAATTCTAACCTATCTAATCAAAATAGGGTCGCTTGGGAATAGGATTACATAGAGGGTTTTGGGATCTAATCAAAACTTATAATATATTCATTTAAAACATCCCGTTAAGTTCCCCGCTTAATACATGAATCCTTAACAATTCCCAACAATTTCCCCCGTTTTGATGAGGCCAAAACCCATCATTCTAACCACTTTAAGAACTTCAATCGACTGAATCCTTCTCAGTCTTATCCATTTTTATTTTTTTCAAGTTCTTATGGTTATCGTGTGAGTTTTGTAGCATAAGGATAAATCACATTAAACATATAAATACTTTAATGTAAGAGAGACACGCTTGACAGAAAAGTAAATTGGGATAGATGAATCAAGCGTAGCACAATAGCAGTTCAAGGTTTGTCAGTATAGTATGCTGCATAAACCTTAGGCTTCATAGACATGGGGGTTTCTGTACTCTTTCTGTGCAAGCTTTCCAATTCCAGGGCTTCATCAATCTCAGCATCAAGAATTCTTCGGTTGGGGATATCTGAGTTCGGAATTCTGGGCATAGGAAATTGAATCTTCTCTGGGACTTTAATAATCTTTTTCTTGGGTTCCGCCTGCTTTGCCTCTATGAAGATCTTCCTTCGAAGCGGATCATATGTCAATACCATGAAATTGTTCAAGGCATCGAGCTTGGAGATGGTGTCTTGGAAAGGGACTACTTTCCAGTAGTAATAAGTTTTGATAAATTTGACGCGGTACTCATTCCATGCTTCCTTCAGTTCGTCGAAAATGAAGTCTTCGATGAAGCAAACATCGAGATGGTTCGCTCTCCTTTCCTCAATCTCTTCAAACGATCTGCTTGTCATCTCCTTTATCATCCGATTGAACCTTTCGCTCTGCTCAGAGTTAAAGGTTGGAGCTCTTGAATTGATCAGCTTCCTTATGAACTCTAGCTCTTCCCTAGTGTATCTCTTGGACTCCACCATCTCATTTATTGTTTTCTTGCATGCATTGAGATCTGCATCTATGGCACATACCTCTGATTCATCGGGGGTGAACGGTATATACTCACAGTGCAGAAGGCATGATTGGATCAGCAAGTTTTCGTCAAGCAGTGCAAGAGCTCTCTCTTCATCCTTCTTCATGCGGGCAACTCTAACTGCCCCGTTCCTCTCGGCCTTTCTCTTCTTCTCCTCCTCCTCCTTCTTCTTTTGTTCCAAGCGAGAGGCTTTAGCAGATAGGCTCACTTTGATCTTTTGGCGCTTAGCCACAGGATCTGCCTCTTTCTCTGCTGGAGCGGCTCGCTTGAGTTGTGTCTTGGCTGGTGCTGATTTTTGCAGTGGTGGTGTCAATTTCTTTTTCTCAGCAGCAAGAGGTGTGGTGAGAGAGGGTGCTTGAGAGGATGTTGAGGGAGCCGCTTCGGTTGGTACTTTCTGAAGCGGCTGGATCTGTGGAATTACAGTAACTCCCGTCTCCATCAACTCAAACGCTTGCTGCATCTCTTATGTGGTAGCAAAAACAGCATTGGCTTCAATTTGCTGTGCAACATGAGTGGATGTTCTGGCTTTGTGTGCAGCAGCAGCAGACATAGATGAAGCTAGCAGTTTCGGCTTCTCCTGGAAGACAACTAGGCCTTTGCCGTTTGCCTTCTCTTCTTCCTCCTCTTTTCCATCCTTCTCCCCTTCTGTCTTCTCTTCCCCCTTAGCTTCAGATTTCTTCTCTCCCCCTTTTTGGCATCATCAACTTTGCCAGAGGGAATAGGAACGATAGCTTTCTCGTCGATGGCACGACGGAGGCTTGAGAATTCGTTGATTATTGCACAGAGCGTCCCATCTGTACGCTCGGCAAACAGCCTTTCTTTGGCAAGCACTATCTCTGCCGTTTTCTCTGATACCTCCTCAAGCAAATAGGCACACTGGTTCTCACACTCGACCAGTGCCTTCTCCTTTCGTGTGAGCTCCGCCATCAAGTTCTCAAGCGGCTCAACCGCTTTGAAGCGAGCCTCAAGCTCCGCTTCCACTTCTGCCCTGATCTGCTTATATTTTTCCTGCAAAACAAGATCATTAAAGTTAGTTGAAGGGGCGAGCTCCGCTTCACGGATGGCAAGGGCTTTCTCTTGGTTGTTAAGGTTGGTGTGGAGGATGGCAGCAGCAACAACACGCTGAGTGAGCTTGTCAGCTTGAGCGTTTGTTTCGGCAATAGTTGCATCAAGCTTGGCATGCTTCAGATAGATGTCATAGCATCTCTTCTTCGGCTCTCAAGCTCGCTTAGATCCTCGTCATACTTGCTCTGTATGATGGCTTTCTCCTGCTCCAAAGTAGTCTTAGCCAGCTTTGTACGGGTGAGCTCGCTCTGCAGCGATATGAGTTCACCCTCCTTCTTTGCGAGCTCATTCTCCTTCTTCTCGAGAGCTAGGTTAACCTTTGCTACGTCCTCCTTGTGCCTCTGCACAAGCGAGGCCTTATCCTCCTCTACCTTCTTGAGCTTCTCCTCCAAAGCAACTAGCTTGGAATTCATCGATTTGAGTCTGGTTCGCTCTTCCTCAAGCCTAAGCTTGGCATCCTCCACTCGCTTCCTCTCTCCTTAAAGCTTGTCCTCAAGCTCTCCCTTCATTTCTGCCAAATTTCTCTTCTGGCTTTCCACATTTTCCTTCTCCTGTAGAATCTCCTCGTCCTTCCTCCTTATTGCTCCTTGGAGGTCGAGAATCTCTTGATTCTTTGTCGATAGCTCCTCCTCATACTTCTCCACAAGCTTCAGCTCAAAATCTGAGAGCTTCCTTTCTAGGAGCTCAGCGTCCGGGTAGGCATGCTTCACAGCTGCATCAAGCAGCTCCCAGTACTTTGCCTTGTTCAATAAGGCCTTGAAGCCGTCAACTCCGACAAACTGCAGCAATGCAGCTTCCTTCTCGATAATAGAGTCCTCTGAGAAGGCTTGGCGGAGGTCGAAGATTTTGTAGTATTCTGTTCCTCGGTAGGCAACATAAGTGAGAAAGTCGGGGGCTTTGTTGCGGAAGGCTTCATCCATCTGCACTCTCGGGTACCTCTTTTGAAGCTTCTGGGCGGCCTGCTCCCAGTCCGCACGATACCGTTTGAGTGCTTTATCTGCTGGGGATATTGGGGGTGGTATAATGGCTGTATGTGAGGGGATTTGGGAGTCGAGAGTATTGGTGGGAGAATTTGGGGCAGAAGCTTGGATTGTAGATTAAGTGGGGGCTTGTACGGTGGCTTGGGTAGGCTCGTAGATTTGGAAGGCTGCATCTGGGTTAGGGTTTAGAAGTGTGACATCAGGTAGCGGATGGGTGCTCACAGATTCTTCTTCATCATCAAATATTTCTCCTATGTGAGCAAAGATCCCTCAGAAGTTTCTGGGATGAGAGGGTCAAGGTTGAAAAGTGGGTTAGGAAGTGTGGGGTTGTTGGGTTTGTGGTGTTGGCTCTTTTTGTGGTTGGGGTTGGGGAGCTTGGGGAATGGTGGTGGAGGCTTCGGCTTGGGGTTGATTGACTTCATCACCCTTCGGTGAACGAGCTTCCATATCCTCTGTCGTTTTTAACAGAGAATCTTCAAGCGGGTCCTCCTGCTCCACGCTTGGCACCGCTAGTGAAGCGACTCGCTTCAACTTCTTCTTGGGAGCCGCTTGCTTGGCTGGTGAAGCGGCTCGCTTGGTTTTCTTTCTTTTTCTCTCTGCAGCGGGCATTGCAGGGCGAACATTCTTTTGAAGAATGCCACGATCAATGAGAGGCTCCTCCGGCTTGGACAGATCATGGAACACGCTTGATTTCTTGTACTCAAGCGTCCCAGTCCACTTTTTGCCGGGAAATATCTGTTCCAGCGCGTACGATAGATTCCCAAAAAGGCGAAGCTTCCCCTTTTTGATAATGTTGGCGGTGCTGCCTTCCTCAAATTTGAAGTCCATGGCAGCCTCATGAATGTTTTGGATGAACCGGTTGTACCAGTTAAACTTGGTCCCCGTCAAGCTGTCGACGATGGCCGTCACAGCAAAAATCTTGTTGTCGGAGACTTGACCAAGACCTCCGATATTGCACACCACAGACTTGGTGTACAATTCACAAATGAAATTGTATGGTTTTTCCAGATCCGTCCTCATATTCTTTCCTCTGTCCTTCCAGTCGACGTTTCTTTTGGCAGCGAATCTGGGGTACTCCACGTTCACAGACAATTCCATCTTCGTGAATGAATCGACTCCTTCTCTTGGTAAACCCAGATTTTCTGCGATTTTCAAGAGATTGACGTATGTCAGCTTCCCTGTGTTCGGATCCGTGATACTGGATCTCTTCTGCCCTTCCCTTAAGTTTAGCAAAAACTGTGCCACATGCTTGGCAAGAATCTGTGTTTGTCGGACAGTTACAAGCTTCCATATTCCGGCCGTGGTCACGGCCCTACGAAAGAATCCATTAGGTTCCACAATTGCTTCGTCGAGATGCGGCTCGACGTTGATATTCTCCTCTGCCTTTGAGAGAAACTCCTCCATGGTTTGGGTAATAATTTTCCATCACCATTGTGAAAAGTTTGAGAGAGATTGGTGAAAAATATAGGGTTTGAGACTCGTGATTTGCAGAAATTGCAGAGAGTTTGCACGAGAATGGCAATTTGGGGGTGATAAATCTTCTGCATTCTGCATCGATGCCCTTTTATAGCTTTTAGGGTTTAAGCTGACGAGGCAGAGAGAGACACGGTAATTTTGACGTAACTTCGACGTGGGCGGCGGTGATAGGCGACGTGGCTGACGTGTCCGGTTAAATTCGGTGTCACCGTGGTTAAAAGTGAACCGCATAGGTGAGTCAGCATGGTGTGTGGCATGCTGAAATTCGCTCGCTTGAACGGCTGGAATCCAACTGTTCAGATTTGAAGATTGTTGAGATTCAACGGTTGGATCGCTAGCAGTTTTGGCGCTTCAATTTCGCAGTGATCTCCACGCGCCCGGATTCTCGGACCCTAGTACTATTCTGCATTAAATGCAAAGTAAAAAGTGAAATAAGCACTTGAGTGTGTACAGTTCATACGGCTCGCTTGTACTTGCTCGCTTGGCGACAGTAGTCGCTTGGCTTTTTACTCGCTTGCGAAACACTCGCTTGACGTGACTGAAACACACTCGCTTGCGATGGTGAGTTTGAGTGACGTGGCACTCGCTTGGCCATCTTATAGCGACTAACTTAAGTATTGAAATTTCTTTGCTTTAATTTATTCGAGGATAAACAAGAATGGTTTCCTCTATGTATTTGTGTCAGATTCATTTGTGTTTTCCACATAGCGAGTGAAGGTTTCTAGCACGCTTCACTTTGCTTAGTGTACTTAAATTGAAATGCTTACCAGTCAGTCTCGCTTCGTAGGAGACTGATACCTCATTGTAGACTTTGAGTATGGTCTTCATGGCACTCATCTCTTCCATCTTCCTCTACGATTAGAGAGTCTTCCATCGAAAGAATGGTGGGGGAGAAAGGACAGAAACACTCGGCAGCTCAACTCAGTTAAGAGTAATTATATAGTGTTTTATCCATGATGAATGGGTGATGAGAAGACATGGTCCTCTTCGGCAGAAGGTGGGAAGAGGATGCAAGGTCTAGGTGCCAGCCCTGCCTAAGCTTTCACCATTTTTATGAAGGGAGGCCCGATTCAAGACCCTTCAACCTTTACTAGAAAAGGTACTTGCAAGCGTTTATACCCACTTGCGGGAATCCTAGGCTAGATAGCAGCTTTCCTTGCTCGCTTTGGAAGTAGATCAATCTTAGAATGATCAATAGTTCCCCCTTAACCATAGACATAACAATCCTATTAGTTGGTAGGGAACATCTTCCAACACTCCACCTTTCTCCACCTTATATCTTCTTCAAGCGAGTGAGATTGAAGTGACTCGCTTGACTTGGTGAAGATCCAAGGCGAAGGTTACTTGACGACAAGCTTCCACTCCCCTTATGCATTCCAGAACTAGCACTCTTCACCGGGGTCTAGTAACCCTAATTCCATGCATAGCTGGTTGAAGCGAGACTCAGCTAGAGGCTTGGTGAGGATATCGGCTCGCTGGAGATCGGTATGAATTTTCTCAAGCTTGATATCCTTCTTTTCAACATGATCATGAATGAAGTGATGTCGAATCTCCACATGCTTGCACCTGGTGTGAAGCACTGGATTCTGCGAGATACAAATGGCACTATTGTTGCAGAAAATTGGAATCTCCTTCGCTTCAACTCAATAATCTTTCAACTGCTGACAAAGCCATAGAATATGAGAACAACAGCTTCCGACAGCCATATACTCGGCTTCAGTCGTTGAAGTAGCTACGCTTGTCTGCTTCTTCGAGAACCATGAGACAAGCTTGCTTCCCAAGAACTGACATGTGCCCGAAGTTGATTTCCTGTCAATTCGGCACCCTCCATAGTCAGCATCGGAATATCTTGTAAGCTCCAGATTATCTTCAGCAGGATACCATAAGCCCATATTGACAATGCCCTTGAGATAGTGAAGGATTCGCTTGGCAGCTTCAAAATGGCTAAGCTTGGGATTGCTTTGGAAGCGAGCACACACTCCAACTGCAAACGCAATATCCGGCCTGCTTGCAGTGAGATAGAGAAGGGATCCGATCAAGGCTCGGTAGTCTGTAGCATCCACAGATTTCCCTTCAAGGTCAGGCTCCATCTTCCAGTTGGTGTTCATCGGAATCTTCACAGCTTTAGCATGCTGAACACCGAACTTGGCAAGCATATCTCGAGTATACTTCGTTTGATTGATGAAAATCCCATCATCTTGTTGCTTTACTTGAAGACCTAGGAAGCAACTCATCAAGCCTATCATCGACATCTCGTACTTGGTCTTCATAAGCTGTCCAAACTTCTCGCTAAGCGACTGGTTTGGCGAACCAAATATGATGTCGTCGACGTAGATCTGAACCCATAACATATCTTTTCCATCATTGATGGTGAAGAGAGTTAGATCTATCTTCCCTTTGCGGAAACCATTATCCACTAGGAACTGAGATAATGTATCATACCATGCTCTAGGCGCCTGCTTCAATCCATACAGGGCCTTCTTCAAGCGATACACCTTATCTCCCTGCTCAAATCCAGGTGGCTGCTCCACATAGACTTCTTCTTTGAGATCTCCATTGAGGAACGCGCTTTTCACATCCATCTGATAGACTTTGAATTTCTTGGCCGCTGCATAGGCAAGAAAAAGTCTAATGGCTTCAAGGCTGGCCACTGGAGCGAAGGTCTCATCGAAATCGATTCCTTCCTCTTGGTAGTAGCCTTTCGTGACGAGCCTAGCTTTGTTCCTCACGATGTTGTGGTCCTCGTCCGTCTTGTTCTTGAACACCCACTTGGTGCCAATAACATGCTGAAATTTGGGACAATCGACAAGGTACCATACGTCGTTCCTGAAGAATTGATTGAGCTCTTCTTGCATAGTGATCACCCAATTTGAATCTGCTAGAGCTTCCTCCACGCTTGACGGCTCGATATTGGAGAGAAAGCAGCTGAACATGGCACTTTCTCCAATCACTTCGCTTCTGGTCACCACGCCTTTGGAGGGATCTCCAAGAATTTGGCTAGGTGAATGATCTTTGAGCCATGCACACTTGGATCCTCCAGCTTCTGCTTCTTCTTCAAGCGGGTCGCTTGCTTCATCCTCTGAAGCGACCGGAATGGGTGCTTGGCCTGCAATCTCTTCCTTGGACTTGGGGGCAGCTTCATCCTCTTGAGCTTCTTGATTACTTGATTCTTTCACCTCTTCATCATCTTCAAGCGTGTCCCATGTCAGTGAACTGACGGGCCCCTCGCTTGAAGGCTTTCATTCGCTTGAACCTGTTCCTGTGAAATACTTAAAGTAGATATATCAAATACAACATGGGGTGATTCTTCCACAATTAGGGTTTTACAGTTGAACACCCTGTAAGCTTTGCTAGATGTAGAATATCCCAAGAATATTCCTTCATCCGCTTTGCTTTCAAAAGCTTTCATCTGTGACTCCCCATTGTTGTGAATGAAGACCCGACAACCAAATATATGGAAATAAGAAATGTTAGGAATTCTCCCTGTCCATATTTCATATGGTGTCTTGTCGAAGCGTGTTGAGCAGCGTTCAATTCTGGGTGTAGCATGCGGTGTTGGCAGCTTCAGCCCAGTACTTCATTGGTAGCTTTAAGTCTGCTATCATTGTTCGAACGGCTTCCTTGATGATTCGATTCCTTCTTTCAGCAACTCCATTATATTGTGGTGTTCTAGCTCAGGACGTTTGATGTGCAATACCATGCTCCGTGCAGTAAGCTTCAATTGTAGAGTTAAGAAACTCTGTGCCTTTGTCGGAGCGAATGGTTGCTATCGCTTGGTTCTTCTCCACAGCGAGTCGCTTGAGCAATTGAGGAAGTTTGGACAGCGTCTCCTTCTTACTGAATAGGAACACAACCCAAGTTTAATGAGAGTAATCATCGACTACAACAAGAGTGTATTTTCTTCCATTGACGCTCACTGGAGTGACTGTTCCAAACAAATCCATGTGCAACAGCTCTATTACTCGCTTGGAAGATGCTTCCTCTAAGCTGGTGAAGTGCTTCTTTGTTTGCTTTCCTCGTTGGCATGGTGAGCAAGTATGATCTTTGACGAACACTTCATTTGGAATGCCCTTCACCAAACCCTTACGAGCTAAGCGATTGATAGTCTTGAAGTTGAGGTGGCTCAAGCGTCGGTGCCAAAGCCATCCAATCTCCATTGCACTTCTAGCGACCAAGCGTGTATCTTCCTTACAGCTTTCCCATTGAGCAACGTACACGTTCCTCTTCCTTTCTCCAGTTAGAGCAACATGGGAGGTAAGCTTGTTTCTCATAACACACCTATTGGAGATAAACTCCTCATTGTATCCCTTGTCACAGAATTGTGAGATGGACAATAAGTTGTGTTTGAGTCCTTCAACGTAGGAAACATTCTCTATGCTTAGCTTCCCAATCTTCAGCACGCCGTAGCCTTTGGTGATTCCACGTGAGTTGTCACCGAAGGTTACTTGTGGACCCCTCTTCACTGTGTAGTCTTGGAGTAGAGACTTCATGACCGTCATATGTCTTGAACATCCACTGTCCAAGTACCATGTAGCTTGACCTATTCTAGGCATGGGATCCACGACGCTCACTTGCAATTAAGCCATTTTTGGTACCCAAATCAGTTTGGGTCCTTGCAGGTTAGGTTTCTTAGGTACCACACTTGCTTTACTCTCCTTTGAGTGTTAGCTTGTGTCTTGGGTTCCTCGGCCTTTCTAAAGTGTGACCTCTACTTGAACGCAGTTTCACAAGTGCAGTAGTGTGTGCATTGAGGGAATTTGTAATGACCGCAGTTTTTAGTAGTGATTAATAAAAACTTCGGCATTATTTTAAATAAGAAAAGGAACGTTGAAAGTAGTATTATCACTATTATGAGTGAAATAAAAATTTAAGTACTACTGTTAGTAGTGTTACGTTTAGTAACATCAGAACTTCCCGAAACGAGAACCGAACTAAATAAGAAAAGCCGACAAAACGAATCGGTAAAAGAAAATTCAGTATTTAATTTTTGGGCCGAGGCCCATTTGATAAAGTACAAGGCCCACTTAGCAGTTACAAGGCCCAGTTAATCGTACAAGGCCTAGTTGATTGTTCAAGGCCCAGTTAATTATCGAAGCCCACTTCACGAGTAATTACTCGAATTGTTCGATTTTATTAGCTAAGAAAGAGAGAGAGCCCATTTCAGATTTAATACCCATCAGCAAAATATAAAAGGGGCCCAAGACTAATATCTCAAGCCCATAGTATTTACTTGGGGATAAATACATAAATAAGATAAAAATAAAAGAAAAAGAAAAGAATGGAGAAGCGGCAGTGCACAAGCGCCGATCAAATCCCACCACAATCTGGGATTTAATTCTACTAATCTCACTCAAGCACAATTAGAGAAAACTAACACCTCTAACTACAATTAGGAAGAGATTAGAACACCATTAATCACCCTCATCTTATTGTTACATGTGGAGTTGTAGAAATCTCCCAAGCATACACGTCAACTCCTCTTTCACCTCCTCCTACAAGTGTCATCCATGCAACAAGCACTCTTGAAGAAACACTCTCATCCTACACAAACCAAACACAAACTAGTCACAACCATTCATCCAAGTAAAAACACAAGGAAGCAAATAGGGAGAAATTAGAGAGTAAGGAGGAGCAGCAAATTTCCAGCCGAGAGGGTAGCCGGAGAACAGCCTCCGGCAACCCCTTCCAAGCACCGAATCTCCTACGGTAACCCCTCTCACTTTCCCTTCAAGAACCCAACATGCATATACATTAACTATGGATCACCTCCTTATCTCTAGAGTGAAGAACGAAGGGAGAAGAAGGTATTCGAAACAAGATTAGAAGAGGACAGCCCTCTAATCGGAATCTAGAGACTCAATTTCAGTTCTAGAGGTGAGAAAGAACCCCCACTCTTTCCCCTAGCATGAGTATCAAGGCCCCTAACACTTAGAAATCAAACATGCAATTGTAGGCTTCAAGTTGCATCGATATAGAGAGGGAACAAGAAGGAGGAAGCAACAAAGAGCAAGGGGACAGCCACCATTTTGGCTCAAGAAATCAGTTTTTCAATCACTAAGATTGCAAGTAAGACTCCCTCATCACTCTCTCTAAGAACTACAAACCTCAAGCATGTAATCCCCATTAGAACCACCAAATTAGCACTCTATCAAACTCTCAAGCATGAAACCATAGTTTAAAACCATAAAGATTGAAGCATGAGAAGTGTAACAATTACTTAGAAGCAATGCATGTTATTTTTGAAGGCTAAAAATCAGTTTTGGAGCATGTTTAAATCACATAGAACCTCCTCTAACAAGCCTAAGGCCTTGCATGCATAACAATCTCTAACATAACCATTCAACACAACAAAGACCCAACTTGAAGATTACCAAAATCTGGAAATTGTTTTCAACTCATGCATAAAACATTCAAGGCAAAATCAGCCCCTAAATGCCTCCCAATCAAGCCCTAACTCTCAAAATCAACAAGCATAACCCATAGATCATGGAATCGAAAGAAAAACGAGTGGGTAGGGTGAGAACGAACCTCGTCGACATACCGACGGAGACAGCAAGGCTGCCCGGAGGAAGAAAGAAAGCCGAGGGTGGGATTGAGGCTACACCGGGACATTCCAATTCCTCCCATACCCCACCGGAGGTTACCACAGCCGCCGACGACATCGACGAAGCAGCTGCAGCGCCGAAGAACCACCCGAAGCCACCTGCAATTGAAAAGAGAGGAGAGAGGTCAGAAAGTGTGAAGAGAGGAAGAGGAGACGCCGACGGCGGTACCACCGCCGGCGCCGACGGGAAGACAGAGAGAGAGATGGAGGCAGTAGGTCCGAGAGGCGAGACGAGCCCTAGCCACAAGGGCTTGGGTCTCGATGAGAGGGGGGGCAGAGCCGCGGCCAGTCGGAGGAAGTGAGCCGCCGGCAGACAGCAAGGCGCCAACTGGGCACGGTGGCGACGACGCGAATGGCGGAGGCGAGTGACTCGCCGTGGATCGACGGAAAAGACACAGCCGTCGCACCGTGTTGACGGAGGTGAAGCCAGCACCGGAGGGGTTTAATCCGGTGAGTTCTCCAGTTTTCCCTAATTTCCGAAATTAGGGCTTCCGTCGCAATTGAATGGGAAACGACGTCGACCAGTGACGGAGGGGGCCGCCGGCCGACACCATTAGAAAGGAACAACGGCGGTAGAAGCCGGGAGAGACGGCGGCGAACGCTGCCGCGAGAGAAGAGGAAGAGAGGGAGAGAGATCGCGCTAGAGAGAGAGAAAGGGCTGGTTATGCAGCTTCAGTACCGGGCTTTCGGGCCGATATGGACTCGGGCCGGGAGAATCGTTGGGCCGAATTAATTACTTGATGGGCCGTAGAGATTATATCGGGCCGGACTCGGCGGGATTAGACGAACCGAATTTTACTCATAAACCGGATTTATTTTCCAGTTGGGCCAAGAATTAATTATGTGATGGGCCAAAATTATTAGACACTTGGGCCAGAATATTTCATTGGGCCGATACTTAAATCAAAAGACAAGAGCCGCACGTAATAATTTCCCGAGCTCGATTTAGTAATTTTCCGAGTTTAAATAATTGGGCTTAAACCCTTAACAATTCTAATGGGCCTCAAGTAAATAATAAACCTCAGATCTAATAATAAATCAAATCCAGTAATATTTGTCTTATACTTATAACCTTTAATAAGGATGAGCCCAGTAATATGTATCTTATAAGTGTAGACCACTTATATCCTTCAATAAGATTTAGCTCAGTAATATTTATCTTATAAGTGTAGACCACTTATAACGTGTAATAAAATCACTAAGCCTCATTAATGGCTTAATCGAATATCCTGCGAAATCTGTCGAGGATAAAAAGACAGTAAGACACAAGAATCGATCGAAGTGATCGATTTTAAATGAGAATCGAGAAACCCTCGATTAAAAGAATAACCACGATAATGTTATCAGTAAAAGAGATCTATCAGTAAAAGAGATCTATCAGTAAAAGAGATCATAACCTCGATAAAAGACAACCTTCGCATAGATCGATAAGACTATCGATTTCATTTCAAGTCTCTCATTTTACGTTCTTTGAACGAGATCAGGCGAAGGAAAAGGCCGAGACTAAGGCAGCGCTCAGAGTTATATAAAGTATGACCAGGAAAGGAAAGCTATCGAGGTGGGCCTTCAGAAAACTAAAATGTTTCTTTATGCTACAGTTATTTTCTTTAAAGAATTGTCATGCCATATAACGTTTTTGTTTTGTATGAGATCTATCTGAGGAGGCTTATGCCTCAGCTTATCGTAACGATTCGGGCTCACCGAGGTCAAATTCTCGGTGAGTTAGTGCACTCAGTTGACCGTGAGCTACAATATTGGCCGGTCAAGTATCCGGGAGGGTGGCCAACCTCTCCGGATACACCCCAGCTCAGATATGATAGATTACCAGAAAATAGCTTGCAAGTGTCTTTTCTTTTTGAATTAAAATGTTTTGGCATGTGCCCACTGAGTACTTTTGTACTCAGCCCTTTACGTATTTCCCACGTGCAGGTTGAACAGGGTGAAGTGAAGTTGCCAAAGGAGCTTTGTCGAGTATAAAAGTGTTGAAGCCTCTTGGTGGTGCATGTCTTCATACATGCATCTCACGTTCTTCCGCTATGATTCTTATGTAGATAGACTCAGTTCAGTTCTGTGTATCGTTGCAACATATTGGTCCTTCATAGACAATGCTTTCTTTTTATGAACAACGCTTCCGCCTATATCATGTAAAACGCTTCCGTTGATGAATAGTTCTTTCTTCCATTCATTCTCGACGAATGATGGAGAACCTCAATGTATTCCAAATGCTATGTTTTCGCGTCGTTTCACCCCAGGTCATTCGTTTATTTCATTTCGTTTCCCTTTTTCTTGAGTCGCACCCTCGCTCAGCGAGTTTAGCGGGGCGGGGTGTGATAGAGTGGTATCAGATCACTTGGCTCGCTCTGAAATCCAAGAGTCTTCTTCTTCTAAGTAAAGTCTAGACTTGATTCGCTAGACTTGTAAAGTCCTTCGACAAAAGCTCGGCACTTCACGACATCATGCTCGACCAAGGGAGAGAAGAGGTAACTCTCACATGCCAGTATGAGAACATAGTCAAGATAACATAGAGCTCACATATAGTAGAAAAGCCAGGGCCTTTCTAAGAGAACATAGCTCGCTTGAATTAAGTGCTTTCACTCTATCACATACTAGGATAGTGCATGAGCAAAGAAATTCTTCTAACCTCAGTTATGGCACAAGAATGATGGTGAGACGAGGAAACAAGAGAAGCTCTACACGAAATGCCAACTCAAGGAAGCAGTGATAACTCCCTGGAAAGCTATTTTATGAAAAAGGGATACGTCAGATCAAGGAAAATCAAGCCAAGAAGTGCAAGAAGATCTGAACGAGTGTCATTTAAATCAATGACATGAGCCTCTAACTTTTCCGCCTCCGTGCGGAAAGAAACAAAACGTATTCAAATGCGCTTCCTAAAGATAGTAAGAAATGATACCAGAATCTTAAACAGGAATAAAAGTTTCATATGGTGGCACAATAAAAGATAAGTCCACTAGAATTTCCTGGATGTTTCCGCATCCATGGTTAAAGGAAGAAAACATTACTAAGAATTGAAGAAAGAAATCATAGAAAGGTTAAGGTCTTGTCCAACTTAGAGCTCTCGGGTATATAAACGTTAGAATCTCAGTTTCCCCGATGTTGTACTCATGAGAATAATCATGATAGAACGTGTTAGCCTCTACTTTCCTGAGTATAAAATCATGCTCGAAGAGTGTAGAAAAGTGAGATCAGTAGTCGCGCCTAAGGATGAACTCGTAAGATTGGATACTGATATCCAAGATCAGTTAGAAGCTAAAACGATATGATACGCCTAATTTTCATGGGTAATGGGACTAGACTATACGATACAGGAGACTAAGGCGTGGTATTTAATGACCAAAACAACGAACCATTAGCCTAATTACGTTCCAAGTACGACTTGAGGATGTGTAGAGAAACTTCACGCCGAGGACTAAGAGACTGTCGAAGAAAGAGTCATATCTATTCGGATCGTGATCTAGCAACTATTTCCGTTAGGATATCAGAAGACAAGCAATATGATTGTCCTTAGAAACGATTCTACGTTACTAACGCTAACGAGTAAGTCGCAATTTCATATGTCAAAGTCCTTTACGCCAGCTTGAAGTACTAGAGTGTTCACGAAGGTACGTAGACTAAAGAAGACCCTACGTTCTAATGCATTGTATCTTCGAAACCTCTTTTGAACCTCTCGAAACCAGGAAAACCTTTTCGTAATACACGTAGAGTCTAGGAATTCCAGATCCAAAGAATTGTTTATCGAGCCTTATTTGAGCTTCTGTATTCTTTTGAATCAAGAGCCACCAGTGTATAAGAATCAAATTTTCCTTCATGTGACCGGAAGGATGCTTATGTGGGACTGGCCACCTCACATAATCTCCTTCTCGGTAGCGTCACTATCAGACAAGAAATCGGATGGGTATCGACAAAAAGGGGTTCCCCTCCCATGACCCTTGTCAATTCATTTCTACCCTTCGGTTATTTCTTCAGATCTTGTCTGGTAATTCCTTGATGAGCTATTTTGGATAATTGACATTCCAACTTGGACCCTTACACGAATGTTTTCCAGAGCCAGCCCACAATGTTCTTATCTCATCGTGATCATGTTTGTCATCCTAGAGTAATAAGACTGTGAGGATTAGTTCAACTTCAAGTTATAAAGTTTTGACTTAAGATAACACACTCTTTTGGATTGTCGGGTGTCCACGCATAAAAGGGGTAGATGACAGATAAACCGTTAAAGGCATTGCACGAGACTCGAGTTGACAATGTGGTGCTAACTAGTTTTACCTGTGACGATAAAATAGAAACTTCACCACCTCCCAAGGAAGATTTTGTATTTTGCAATTCAGAGGAGGAAAGCTTAATAGTGAAATTAAGAGATATGCTGGGTGAAGCCAGAATTCAGAGGATAGAAACAAGTATCGCGATGCACGCAATAGTAAGTAGCATAAAGCTAGTCGGACTCCCCAACAAGTCCAGAAACAGAAATACAATGACAAAATGCAAAACTCATAAGTTAAATACTCTAAGGAGTTCCCCAAGAGAAGTATACCGATGGTTCATAAGTCCAACGCTAGAAGCTAACAATATTATATTCTGATTTAGACCAAAGGTAGTAAACACATTTTGTGGAAGAGACTTGAACAGATGAAACTCTTGTAGATATGAAACATGAGAGTCTCCCGACAGATTGAAAATAATAAGAATATCAGAACATAAACGACCCAAGGTCGAGGACTATACTTGTCAAATACACGACGTGTTATCATTCCTAAGATCCAGATTAAACCAGCAACTAAAGGAAAGACAGTATCCCATGATTGAGGTCGGTGACCTGACGTTATTTGGGATTTCTCCCAGCTCGAGGATCAGAAACCTCTTAGAATATTGACGTGGACCAGACTAGAATATAATTTCTCACTAGACATAAGTTATGTGAGAATAGTGAGACCTAAATTATTCACCCAGAGAGGACTAATTACAGTATGACATTAGTCGGCCAGACATAGTAATAAATTGTAGCAGACTACGAAATACGAGATATTGAAGGATGCTAAGGGAGGTAATGTTGGAAGAGATTTTCCCATGAAAGGTAATATGAAACGAGAAAGCCTTGAAGAAGTCATAAATAAAATTGGTGTAGAGCACGGGTTAGATAAAGTTGTCAAGAGAATAGAACAAGACCACCGTATGTTTCATGCCTTTGAGAGAATCAAAGGGATAAGTACACTAAGATCGTAACCACCGAGACTGAACCATAAGTAAATTAAGAAAGGTGAAATTTTTAACTATGTTACCACATAGACACGATACCTTGAAGCACCAAAGTAGTATGAGCGATGCTCATATAATAGATATACACAACCATAAGTACCACCTTCGGGTAAGTCATATAAGAGTTGTTATTATTGCAAAGTTGGTATAGTTCTCTTCATGAGAAGTGTACAAGATAGACAATAGAGTGAAAGAAAACGCGAGTAGGAATAAGCATTGAATGAGACGTAAGTCTAAAGAGTCTAAACATGGTTATGGGACACCCAAGGAACCACGACTCAATAATAGAAAGGAGTGAAATATACGCCAATAGTAATGACGGACGTTGGGATCAAGATGGGCGAGGACTAGTGAAAGAGTACACTAAACAATATAGAAATAACCCGATAGAATATGTGAGGGACAGGTTCTTTTAAAGAAAAGACATGGTTGTCTAAGAAGTCGGTTAACTCAGGTGTAAAATAGTTTGGGATGTGACTTTAATCATTAACCAACGAGCTATAAGGGCAATAAATTGAGACAAACCTATATTTATTTTAGGGAAACTAGATCGTATTATAAGAGAAAATGTTGGTAGGAGAGAAGTTTTTACTAAAATCCTCACGTTATGAGAGTCGAACGAAAGCCATCTAGATCGAATTCTTAACCAAGAAGTAGTGTGAGCATTCGACGTGCCCAGATACCTAATGTATATTGCAAGTTCGAATAGATAATTAAAACCATAGTATTATTTTCATAAGTCCCTTTAATAAGAATCCATATCTTAAGTGTCTTAAGAACAGAATTATTGGTATGTGAGGTACAAACACACGAGAATATTAAAACATATAGAAGGAATGTTAATCGAATAAATTAGAAAGTGTTTTATTAGATGGAAAACTATACGACTGAAACATTTTGTTTCATTACAGAGAGGTAATTATTAACCCCGTCGTCAAAGCTTACTAATTGAGACAGCGAGACTACCTAACTAGAACTTCTAAAATCTCTAACAGATACGTAAGTCAGCCTCGAGAAGGATGATAATAGAAGTTAGAATTTTCGGTTCAAGGTGACATCAAAGTGCACTAGTGCATACAGTGGACGACTAAAGATAAAATTACGAGTCGCGTATATCATGAAGCTTGAGTATGAGATTATGTTCAACCCAGAATGTCCCGCTAAAAGAAAAAAAAAAATCACAGTCGTGTAGTGTATTCACGGTAATGAGTAGAGACCCTATATAGGTTATGAAATCGACTCAAGTAGTCATCTAAGTAGTATGAAGGGAGACAGATGAGCTAAAGCCCTAAAATGAAACCTTGAAAGCCTTGAGTAACACTTAGAAAGGAAGAGAACTGCTACTAATCAAGAATACCTCTTTACAACTTATGAAAGATAAGATGATATATTAAGAAGGGTAGACAATCGAAACCATGAGATCTCCCCAGAAACAGACACCCACGCATGATGCCTTAAAAGTGTTATAGTTATATGTGGATGAATAACTAATGAGCCGCTATCACCTTCGTTGCCGAAATAAATCGACTAGTTAAGTATGACACCAGCCAGACTCGTGAGTCATTACATCTAGATACACTAGATTCATAAACGACTGCAACAGTATATTTGGACCATACGAATGTCTATAGAAGATAAGACTAGCATTGTGAAGGATAACATATCAGTTCCATCTGACCTCGAGGATCTTTTTAAGGAGGCGATACCCGGTGGAAGCAGAAACTGGAAAACAATATTACCCTAGCTCAATTACTTAAACCCACCATACACCATAGACCCAGTATCGTGCAATGCACCACACAAAGAATAAAGTGTAGACCACCACTCTATTGAGATGAGGTGGGAGATGAGAAAGAATTAAGATCAGTGTATGATCAAAGAAATGGTTGAGAAAAGCAACTAATCAGAGATATGATAAAGGAAGCTCATAGTAGCCAGAAGTCTTACGATGACAATGTAGATTCGAGTTACACCTCGAAGCAGAAGACAAGGTCTCCCTGAAAATTTCCCCACCAAGGGAATGACCAGATTCAGAATCAAAGGCTAATTGAAACCTTGTTCCATCAGACCTTATGAAGATCTAGGGAAGGTAGGACCTGTGACGTACGGGTCAGCGTTACCTCCAAACTTAGGAAGCGATCACAACGTATTTCATGTATCTCAACTAAGTAAATACGTGTTCGACCCCAAACACGTGATTCGACAGGAGGAGGCAGTTATAGAACCCGATTTGAGCTACGAGACGAAACCTGAAGCCATCGTAGATCGGAAAAATTCAGCAGCTTAGGAATAAGCAAAGTCGTTTAGTGAAGGTGCAGTGGAAGCACCACGGGCAGGAGGAAGCCACATGGGAGTTGGAGGACAAAATGAAAGAGAAATACCCCGAATTGTTTTAGAAGGTAAGTAAATTTCGGGACGAAATTTTTCGTAAGAGGTGTAGGATGTAATGACCGCAGTTTTTAGTAGTGATTAATAAAAACTTCGGCATTATTTTAAATAAGAAAAGGAACGTTGAAAGTTCGGCATTATTTTTAGAAGTCAAGTGTTTGGAGAAAGTGCCATGTTCAGTTGCTTTCTTTCAAACATTGAACCGTCATGCGTGGAGGAAGCCCTAGCTGATTCAAATTGGGTGATCGCCATGCAAGAAGAGCTGAATCAGTTCACCAGGAACGACGTATGGTACCTCGTGGATCATCCCAAATTCCAGCATGTTATTGGCACCAAGTGGGTGTTCAAAAACAAGACGGACGAGGACCACAACGTTGTGAGAAACAAGGCGCGACTCGTCGCTAAAGGCTACTGCCAAGAGGAAGGAATCGATTTCGATGAGACCTTCGCTCCAGTGGCACGGCTTGAAGCGATCAGACTATTTCTAGCCTATGCAGCGGCCAAGAAATTCAAAGTCTATCAGATGGATGTCAAGAGTGCATTTCTCAACGGCGAATTGAAGGAAGAAGTCTATGTGGAGCAGCCACCGGGTTTCGAGCAAGGAGATAAGGTGTATAGATTGAAGAAAGCCCTATATGGATTGAAGCAAGCTCCCAGAGCTTGGTATGATACCCTTTCTCAATTCCTAGTGGATAATGGATTCCACAAAGGAAAGATAGATCGAACTCTATTCACCATCAATCATGGAGATGATATGCTATGGGTTCAAATCAATGTGGATGACATCATATTTGGGTCGCCAAACCAGTTGCTTAGCGAGAAGTTTGGAGAGCTAATGAAGACCAAATATGAGATGTCAATGATTGGCTTGATGAGATGTTTTCTAGGTCTTCAAGTGAAACAGCAGGATGATGGTATCTTCATCAATCAAGCTAAGTATACTCGAGATATGCTTGCCAAGTTCGGTGTTCAGCATGCCAAAGCTGTGAAGATTCCAATGAACACGAACTGGAAGATGGAGCCAGACCTAGATGGGAAGTCTGTGGATGCCACAGACTACCGAGCCTTGATGGGATCCCTTCTATATCTCACTGCAAGTAGGCCGGATATAGCTTTTGCAGTTGGAGTATGTGCTCGCGTCCAAAGCAATCCCAAACACAACCATCTTGAAGCTGCCAAGAGAATTCTTCGATATTTGAAGGGCACTGTCAACATGGGGTTGTGGTATCCAACGGAGGACAATTTGGAGCTCACTGGATACTCAGATGCTGACTATGGAGGGTGCCGAATTGATAGGAAATCAACTTCGGGCACTTGTCAGTTCTTGGGAAGCAAGCTGATCTCATGGTTTTCGAAGAAGCAGACGAGTGTAGCTACTTCAACGACTGAAGCCGAATATATGGCCGCTGGAAGCTGTTGCTCTCAAATTCTATGGCTTCGTCAGCAGTTGAAGGACTACAATGTTGAAGCGAATGAAATTCCTATATTCTGCGACAACAACAGTGCGATCTGCATCTCGCAAAATCCAGTGCTTCACACCAGATGCAAGCACGTGGAGATCCGACATCACTTCATTCGTGATCATGTCAAGAAGAAGGATATCAAGCTCGAGAAAATCCATACCGATCTCCAGCGAGCAGATATCCTCACCAAGCCTCTAGCTGAGTCTCGTTTCAATCAGCTATGCATGGAATTAGGGTTGCTAGACCCTGGTGAAGAGTGCTAGATCCAGGTTGCACGAAGGAGTGGTCGCTTGTTCTTTGAAGCGTCACTCGCTTCGGATCTTCACCAACTCAAGTGAGTCACTTCAAAATTCCACTCGCTTGAAGAAGGAGAAATAAGGTGGAGAAAGGTGGAGTGTTGGAAGACGTTCCCTACCCGCTTACAGGAATTGTTAAGCCATTGGTTAAGGGGGGACTGTTGTTTGCTCTCGGAGCAAGCTACTTCCAAAGCGAGCAAGGAAAGCTGCTACCTAGCCTAGGATTCCTAGCGAGTGGGTATAAACACTCGCAAGTGCTGTTTCTAGTAACGGTTGTGGGGTCTTGTATCGGGCCTTCCCACGTAAAAATGGTGAAAGCTTAGGCAGGGCTGGCACCTAGACCTTGTGTCCTCTTCCCATCTTTCCGCTGAAGAGGAGCAAGTCCTCTCATCTCCTTCATCGTGGATAAACATCCATTCCTTACTCACTCTTCATTGAGTTGAGCTGCCGGATGTCTATTCATTCCTCCCCCATCTTTGAATTTTGCATCGCTTCAATTAACCCTAGCTTGGGTCAAGCGAGTCGATTGCAAGTTCATTCTGTAGCTTGTAGGAGGAAGCTTGAAGGGTTAACTTTTTCTTCAAAATGTTGCAGGGCTGGTGACATGCTTCTGCGTAAAATACGAGATTGTCTTGTCAGAGCATTCTCATTGTCATCCTGTCCATTTCTGCTCTGAGATAAGGACTTGTACTCATCCCCCATTCGTCGTGAATATGTACACTTACGTGAAGCTCCCCTTTGGGTTGTAGTAAGCTTGTGTACTATATTCATTCTCTCCCCCATTCACTTCGATGGAGGACGCTCTAATTCGTAGAGGAAGATGAATGCCATGAAGATGAATGCCAAGAAGGTGAAGTATCCAACAAATGGCAACAAATGGTAATAGGTGGTATCAAAAAGGCTTCAAGCAATTTCATCTAGTGGATTCATCAAGTGCTGTCCAAATCCACAAAATTAAGTCTTCAATATGTGGTATCAATCTCCTACGAAGTGAGATTGACTGTCGCTACAAATGACGAAGAGAGTGCCACGTCACTCAAGCAAGTCATCGCAAGCGAGTGCGGAGCAGTCACGCCAAGCGAGTACTTCGCAAGCGAGTAGAAGCCAAGCGGCTACTCACGAAGCGAGCGGGTACGAAGCGAGACGTATGAGCTGTCAGCACTCGAGTGCAAAATTTTACTTTTTACTTTAGCATTTAATGCAGCGGCACGTAGACAGAGAAAAGACAGGCGCGTGCAACCCTGTTCAAAGAGAAGCGGGAAAATCGCCCTCGATCCAGCCGTCGAATCTGAACAGTTTCTAAATCTCAACCGCTGGATCGACGCCTATTGGAGAGACAAATCACAGGCTGCCACGTGGAGACGCCAAGTCAAATTGGCGGTTCACTTTTACTGTGATGACGCCGGACACATCAGATCCATCACCGAGGGTCCGCCACCTGCGCACAGGATTCTCGAGGATATTACTGTCTTGCCCTGCCACGTCAGCCGAACCCTAGTTCTATATATATGCAACGACAGAGACCTGCAGAAAAATTCACAACTCTCTAAAATTGCCATTCTCGTGCAAGATTTGCGCCTCTGCAACTCACGAGTCTCAAACCCCTAAAAATCTTAAACTCTTCTCAAATCTCTCTACAAATAAATCATGGGAAAGAAGGAGAAAACCGAAACGATGGAGGACTTCCTGAACACCCTCAATGACAACATCTTTGTTGAACCACACCTCGACGAAGATGTGGTGACGGAGAACGGTTTCTTCCGCAGGGCCGTGACCACGGCCGGCCTGTGGAAGTTCGTGACGGCGAAGCCACAGCGGATTCTGGCCAAGGCCGTCGCCGAGATTCTTCTGAATCTCAAAGAAGGAGAAGAAACGTCAACCTTCATCGATCCACAGGAAGGAAAGCCTGTGACGATCGAGTTAAGCAGGATAGCCCGTGTGTTCGATCTGCCAATGACCGGACCAGTTTCCTTGACGGAACTTGGAATGTCAACTCAAGTGGAGTACGCTCGGTTTGCCAAAAGGAGAGGCGTGAAATTTGGAAATCCGAAGCTGAGCAACATCAGGAATGATCTAGTGGCTCCGTTCAACTTAATCTGCGAGTTGTACACAAAGTCAGTACTCTGTGGTGTTGGTTCGCTGAGCCAACTGTCAGACTCCAAGATCTACGCCACCTCGGTCATAGTTGACAACTTGACTGGAACAAGCTTCAACTGGCACCGCTGGTTCATTAACCAGATTCATGAAGTTGCGGCGGATTTCAAGTACGAGGAGGGAAGTGATAGTGAAATCGTTCGCAAAGGGAAATTAAAGTTTTTCTCCAGAATCTCCTTCGCCCTGGAGAATCTGTTTCTAAAACATGAGATGGACTGGCAAGAAGGAGACAGCTGAGTAGAAAAAGAACACCATCTACTTTGATTCATGGAAAACGGAGAAGCTCCCAATGGACCAGGATTGCATCAACGTAATAGTCCTCCCATCCGCTCCAGTCGCTGAATCTTGTAGCGAGGCGGAAGAGGAAATCCAAGCTCCTTCACCATCGAAGCGAGCTCCGAGGAAAACAAGGTCGAGGCAACCACAGAGATTGAGAAGTGTCACCACCATAATCAAAACGAGCGAGGCTGAGGAGCAGCCGCTCGAGAAGCAAGCCGAAGAACAACCACCCCAACCCTCACCAGAAAAAGAGCTACCCCAGCCTTCACCATCCAAAGTCCAAACTCCCCTTACCCAAATCCAAACTCAAACCCAGCCACCACCGGAACTCCAAACGTCAACCACCGCCATTCCGACCACTCAAATCCCAACCTCACCACAGGAATCATCATCATCCTTCCAGATTCGTGACATTCCATTCCTAGGCACGGATCTTACCGATGCTTTCAAACTCTACAACATTCCACCCATTCCTCAAACAGAAACCACTCAACCCCAAACCACCCAACCCGAAGCTACTGAAGCTTCCACCCCCAACTCTCCATCTTCATCAGCTGAAACTTCTGATACCGCCCAAACTGCTAAAACAGCCGACACCAACCCCATCATCATCCCAGAAACTCCCCTATCTCCGACTGAGGAAGAGAAAATCCTTGAACGGTATGTTAAGGATCGAGAGCAAGCGGCCGAGCTTATCCGCGACCGCTACCCTTCCGTGGAGATGTCAGAGGGCTTCTTCACCAGAGCTGTAGATTTCCTCACGTACATCACGTACAGAGGAACAGAGTACTACAAAATCTTCAACCTGCGCAAGGCAATGAAGGAGGAAGTGATCGAGGCCAAGGAAATAGAGGTTCTCAAGTTTGTCGGAGTCGACGGCTTCCACACTTTCATCAATGAGGCCAACTACTGGGATTTGCTCGACGCAAGGGTGAAGAAGGAGTACCCGGATGCGCCCATCCCAGAACGTATGCCCTCACAGCATGAACTCCGATTGATGAAGGAACATGAAGCCGAGGTGGAGGTGAAGGAGGTGGTGATCTCTAATCTTCAGAGTGAGATCACCAAGAAGGATGCGGAACTAACAATGAAGGTGCTGGAGGTCAATAATCTGCGTGCAGATTTTGACAAGAAGAAGGGGGAACTGGAGAAGAAGGCTGAGGAGAAGGAGAAGATTGTTGAGGAGAAGGGAAGATTGTTGGAGGAAAGGACGAAGCAAGTAGAGGAGTTAGAGAGGAGTAGCCAAGATTTCAAACAATCTCTAGAGTCTGAGAGAAGCAGGCTTAGAGAAGTGAATGCCAAGCTGGTGGCAGTGAGTGGAGAGAAGAAGAAGTTAGAGGTGGAGTTGGACAAAGTAAAGAAAGAGCTTGAAAAGAAGAGCTCTGAAGTGACCAAGTTGGGAAGTGACCTAAATCGAGAAAAGCTAAAGGTCCACAGTCGAGATAAGGAGAATGAGATTCTCAAGAGCCAAAAAGATGAAATGAACGCTGAGCTGGAGAGCCGACGGAAGAGTGCCAATGCCGTCACATTGAAGGAAGCAAAGCTGAGTATTGCGCTTGAGAAAGTGCAGAAAGAAGCGAAGGCCTATGCCCAAAGAATGCCTGCAATGGCTCAACTCCATCTTGCGTTGAACCAACGACAACAAAACCTCTTGACTGCCCAAGCCGAACTTGAGTCTTCGCGAACTCATTTCGATCTGATATTGCAGAGGGATCGCAAGAGAATCACTGCTGAGATTGAAGCGCAGCTGGACGCTCGCTTCAGAGAAGTTGAGCCGTTGGAGAACTTGATGCTGTCAGTAAAGGAAAGAGAGAAGCAATGCCAGTACCTTCTTGATGAAATATCGGTGAAAACGGCAGAGCTTGTACTTTCCCAGGAGAATGTATTTGCAGCACGAGCAGAAAAGATGCTTCATGATGTGCTAAGCAAACTGACAGTCATCCACCAATCCATCAGCGGAACGGTGATATCAACCACCCCCGGCAGTCTTGATGATGCCAAAAAGGGGGGAAACGTGCAAAGGTTAGCCATTGAATCGAGAGAAGTTGGAGGTTCGAGCAGTGGAGGAAGAAGGATCGAAGCAAGAGGCTTGATCGAAGGGGGAACTGGAGTTGAAGGAAGTAGTGTAGTGGAGGAAGTGGTCGATGAAGCTAGAGCCGAGCTAGCTAGAATAAAGGGCAAAGAGAAAGTAACGGAGGAGCCCCGCATGCCGTTGACCGGAAAACTTCTAGGCTCCTCAATCGCCACTCACCCCGTTGTTGCTCCTTTAACCAGGGAACAGAGGGAGCGACAGATTGCGGAAGATGAGGCCCTGGCCCGTTCTTTGGAGGTGGAATTCGAGCTCAAAAGAACTGCCACTCAAGCAGGTGCATCTTCGCAGACTCCCGCTTCGGCCTCTGCCCCTGCTTCAACACTGGCACTCACTTCAGCTTCTGCCAGAACCATTCCAGTCAGTGAAGCTGCTATTCAGATGCCACCACCGCCACCTCCCGCTCCAATAGCTCCTTTGAAGCGGACAACGCCTGAAACAAGGGAAGATGACCCTGCTGCCAAACATCAAAAGATGTAGTAGGTGATCACAGAGAAGGCTAGTCGCTTCGAGAAGAGGCAAAAGAAGAAGGAAGAAAAGAAGAGGAGAAAGGAGAAGGATGAGGAAGTAAAGGCGAGGAGGCTGAGAAAGTTGGATGAACGGATCGAGTCACTCTGGAATGAAGAAAGGCTCATCCAATCCGCCCTCGCACGCAGTGCCTTCATTCCACACACGCCTGAAGAGTCTGAAGCCGTCCAACTCCAAGCCTGGATAGACACTGGCAAAGTCACGCTGAAGGAGATGATAGATTCCGGTCGCTACCCACCCGAAGAGCATGACTTTATCCGGAAGCGAGTGATTGAAATGAGTTCTAAGTGGAGCAGTGACGCCAGTGTCCAATTCAACTCTGTCATGAAAGAATTGAAGAGTAGGATGGAGGAGGAGCTGGCAACGCGAAGAGATCATCATCCAGACTCAAGACAAATCGAGGACTTCATTCCGAGAGACCTTCTCGACACTTGGTTGTATCTGAAGGACAAATTCATTAAGGCGTACTACTACTGGCAGGTAGTGCCTTACCAAGACAAGTGCTCGCGGATGGAAGCTCTCAACAACTTCCTGCGCCAATACAACGAAAGGTTGCGGTGGAAGATCTTTACTCTGGCAGAGGAAGCAAAACCCCTACCTCTCATCGTCAAAGTACCAGCAGCAAAGGACTTTCCCATGCCCCTTCTACAAGATATTCCTAACAGGAGGATAATTGACGCAGAAGTGGATGAAGCTCTTAGGTTGGAGCGGAAGTGGAGAGAAAACCAATTCAACATCAGGACGATGGAGCCAAATGTCCTGTCTGCTTACTTCATGAAGGATGAGAAGAAAGATGAGGAGAGAGAGGAGACGGAAGAACAGGAAGAGGCTGCAGGAAACCCTTGAGTTTCAAGTCTCTTATTTTGTGAACTGCTGTTCATATATTCCAATTTTATTTTCTGTCTATATTGTGTCATTTACTTGCTTTGTGAATGACTTTATCCTTTTTGCTACAAAACTCAATCAATTTAACCGAAAAAAAAAAAAAGGAAAGGAACTTAAAAAAAAAAAAAAAAATTCAAACGAAGCCTGCAAAGGAAGCAGTCGCTTGAAGTTCCTTCCACGGTTAGATAGACTAGATTTCATAAATCTTAGTCATTGGGTTTTGGCATCATCAAAAAGGGGGAAATTGTTGGGAATTGTTAAGAACAAAGTGTTAAGGGGGAACTCCTATGGGACACTTCGGAGTGAGTCAAATAGTTGTTTTGATTTGATCCCAAAACCCCCAAAGCGTTTTGTTCCCAAGCGACCCATTTTTTATGTAGATAATAGGATTAGAAATTTTTCTAAGCCTACTCTGTTAGGATGGCGTTATTTTGCTTTAGTCACTTAGGTTCTTAGACTGCAGAAAATTCCAAGTGAAGGCCACTCGCTCGAGTGTGTTTTCCAAGCGAAGCGAGTCTACCGAGTCGAAGTGAAGCGTGCCAAAGAATAGCGAAGCGAAGCGAGCGCTACAGTGGAAGCGAAGCGAGTCCACCAAAGCGAAGCGAAGCGAGCGCTACAGTGAAAAGCCGAAGCGAGTCAACGCTGGTCAACACTTTTCAAGCAGCCACTTGGAGAACTCACTTCCCAAGTACTCGCTACAGTATGACCCCGAAGCGACTTGATTCGAAGCGGACGCTACGAGAATGAAGCGAAGCGAGCCACTACCTACCAGAAAGCGACAACACGACTCCTGCTCATATTTTGAACTCCAGTCAACAAGAGACGTCGCATTAATTACGAGATCTCCACGTGTCGAATGCGGATTGGAGCAGAGGAGTTGACTGCCAGGCCGACAGGGCGCCGCAACAGTACTGGCTCGCTCCAGTTACTTTTAAGTTTGGATCTTAGCTATTTCCAGCAAAGAGCCAAAACTGCGCGTCTGCAAAAGCATCCAGCCTGTGCAAGTACTGTCGAGAGGAGGAGGGACAAAGCCACCAACCAAGCAACGGATCTCGGCATCCCTCCGCCTATAAATAGTGAAGGATGAAGACGAAGAGAAGTAGAACACTTCCTGAGCATTCGAGCGCCTACTGCAAACAAACACTCCCAGCCTTAGAGCAAACTTCGAGTCTTTGTTTCCAAGTGTTCTCCGAGTTCCAGTCTCATCGGAACTCGTCTTCACAGCCTTCACACTTAGAGTCTAAGCCCATTCCATATCCAAGCTTAGAAGAAGAACTCTAGCCATCTTTGCATCGACTGTAAAGAGTTCTTCATAGTGTGTTCGTCGTAAACCAAAAACCCTAACCCAAGTCTGTTTGTTAGGTTTTTGTGTTCGTCGTTAGGTTGTTTCGATCCAAGGCCCTACTTTCATCGATTGTAGAAGCCTCGATCATAGAGTCTAGATCCAAGCTTGCACTTACATCGTTCGTGTAAAGCTCGATCGAAGCTAGGCTGTAAGGAGAGCCCGCAATCTCCCTGTTGTCGTCGGACTGAAGCGAGTGAAGCTTCCAGTCCAGTTTAGGTTTTTGGTGTGAACCCGGAATCACCCAGCGTCTGTCAGATCCAAGCGAGTGAAGCTCAATCTTGACCAGGCTTTTGAAGAGCCCGTAATCTTTAAGTTCTTGAGTGAAGAGAACAGTTGCCGAGTGCAACAAGTGGACGTAAGAGCTTCATCTCCGAACCACTATAAATCTCGTGTCGTATCTCTCTAACCCTAAACTCTTATTTCCTTGTTTTGATTATCCATTGCACGTGCATCTAAACAAACATAACTTGAAAATTTTAAATACTTAGGAAAGATTTAGCTCACCAAATTCCGCACTAAAGAGTAAAGTCTCACTCTTGATCAAGCTCTAAGCTTAGGTCAAGAGAAACGTGATTACTGTAGATCTAGCTCTCGGCTAGGTCTTAGTATTTCAAAGAGCACTTTACTTCATACTCTGAGTTAAGGATTTGAAGTTGAAAAACTTCAAAATACGTATTCACCCCCCCCCTCTACGTATTTTTCTTATAACAAACCGGGACCAACAAGTTGGCTGACCCAGTATTAGGTCAACAAAGCCACTCAGGTCCCACTGTAAATTGTCGAGGTAGGTCTTTAGAAGGATCTTTGCCCCATGGAAGTCACTGGGTTTTGGATCGAAGAAGACAAAATCAGCTTGAACAACTCCCTAAACAAACAAATTAATTGATTGACTATAATATCTAAAGCGAAAATCCACTCTAACTGGTGCGGGCATATAACAATCGTATGGAACCGGTGAGATGATGCTGACCAAACCAACCTTAAATTCTTCATCATCAGAAGAGTCAGATTCTAGGGCTTTATCTTTGCCGTTGTTTTTTAACCCATTAACTATAAATAAGCAAACAACAGTCATGAACATTGCCACAGTAAGAGGACATAAGAAGCTGGAAACTTGACAAGAAATCGTACCGAAAGAGATTGGAACATATTTACTTTGTTGCTTGGGTTTTCGAACATCTTCTCTGGCCCTCTGCCTCTGAGTAGCCATTGCTTTCGACCGAGAAAATGGAGAGAAGGTGACTAGTCGTTGTCTCGAAGAATAGCCATTGCTGCGTTTCTTTGGTTTCCGTGGCATTCTGTAACCTATAATAGCATCATGGAAAGGAGAAAGATGGTGATGACTTGATTCAGGAAAATCCAATATGAGAAAGATGTTGATGTGGCAGTGATAGAGTGTATTATTTTTAGTTGGGTTAGGATATACATTAAAATTTTTTATTCATTAATAGTATGTCATGTCATCCGTGAGCACATTAAGAATGCCCACAGTGGGTAGGGGAACATTCCTCTATATATTAATGTGGTTGTGTTACTATAATTGTAAGTGATCAGTGTGCTGAGGCTCTCTAAAATTCATGAGGGGAAGATATCATTTGAACTCTTTCTCCGTAAAAATAAACATAAAAAAGCATGTAAATGTCCCTCTACAATTTCGTAACTAGTGAAAAATATAAAACAGTGTCTGGCGGTTTCTAGTGTTCAACAAAGTTCCTCGACTGGTGATATGAAACAGCATCTTACCCCACCTATCCCACAACCAAATTACAAGCTCAAAGCATAACAACTCTGAATATATAAGATCGTAGTCATCAGCAAAAATATATGCTGGCTTCGTGATAATTTTTTGAGTTTCTAATCCCTAGTGCTGCCAAACAGTTCAGTTTGCTCTAGGCTGCGGCCGATTTTGATCAGGGCTGCAAAGTTCCCACACTACGAGGCTCAAATTGCATAATCACCACATCACGTTGTTTTTACCATCTCTAGTTCATCAAATCACCGCATCATCATTTATTTCAAATAAAGTATAAGTATCTGTGTGACAATCTACTTAGTATGAGATTACTTGCCCAGACAGTTTCAAAAAAGAAAGAAATGAGGTATCAAGCAACCATCTGTTTATGTTGTTCAAGTTCAATACAAGTGATAAAAGAGCCATTATCTTTCTAGTTGTTTAATTGGAATTTTGGAACTTCAGTTTTTAATTTTGGAACTGACTGATTGAATTCAGATACAGTAAATGAACAACTAGGAACAAGGAAATCAAGAACATACTAACTTTACCTAGCCAATCAGATGGGATAATACAATACTGGTCTAGGTTCCCATAACTAAGGAATTTTTCAACAAAAATGATTCGAATTACTCAACTTACTGTAGTGATTCAGTATTTCGAGTTACATAGCGTATGTCTTTAAACAAGTCATTCATGCTCAAAATAAAGCCTGTTGAGCCTTTGCAACTTAATCCTCCTATTCCTTACTGCCTTTATTACATATTCACAAGAAATGGGAAATGGAAATAGTGTGACTATTCAACAACAATCAGCTTCCACCCAATAACTAAGGGCATGGAGTAAACGTCAATCTCTATTTGCTCAGCAGTCAGCACTCGATGACAAAACATCGAGTAACACCTTTATTTATATCCTCACTTTCCACTTCATTGACTTTTACAAGGTCCAACTTCTCTATTTCACTTAAGATTTCATGCCCTGATTTGACCTCTGGTGGACTTGCTGTGATCACCTTGCCCTTCCTGAAAGTTTTTTTGTTTATTCTAAATACGTGATCAGAAGGTAAAAACTTTCGATGATTATCAAACCATGATTGTTTACCACTTTGTGATAGAGTAAAAGCATCACTTTAATCCATGCAGTGTGAACAAGCTAATCTTCCTGCAGTACTCCATCCAAACAACATTGAATACGCAGGAAAATCACTTATTGTCCACATCAAAATTGCTCGCATTTGAAAGTTTTGTTTCAATGAAACTTCATAAGTAAAAACTCCCAATTCCCACAATTCTATCAACTCTGGTATTAGAGGCTGTAAGAAGACATCTAGCTTTTCTTTGGGATTGCATGGTCCTGGCACTAAAATTGTAAGGAAATGATCGCACTATTTTTAACCACACAAAATAGGTATAGCAAATAATAAGTACGAGTATCGTATCCACATGGACTGATATATCGAAATCACACAAAGTACCTCTACTCTAGAATTAAACTGATGTCTAGGCAAAAAGAAATTAAGATGTGGTTTTCTAAAATCCTAGGCAAAGAAAATAAACAAATAAGAAAACGCAAAGAAGGAAACAAATAAATAAGCAAATAAGGAAACAAATAACTCAAATAGAAAAAAAGGTTGATTCTAGGGAAGTCTATCTAATCAAATCCATGCAAGAAATAATTAACCCAATTAACCGATTTAATCCAACCTAGATGCGATATACGAAATTAATCTAACACTCCGGCTAAGGCAACATAGATCGTCACTCAATAAAATCCTAATCTTCTCCCGGTCTCATAGAAATTAAATCAAGTGCAAAAACAGATCAAGTATCGATAGATATAATCAACAAGGTTCAGCTACGACACCTATATCAACTTTATGCAAGACCTATGATAATCTAACTTTGGCTAAGACAATTAAATCATCATACCATGTATTCATGAGATCAATTATGCAATTATCTGGCTAGGGCATAAAAACATAACTAAGAATACACAACTAACGACCAGTTAATCATGCATGAAAATAAGCACCGTGAAACATACATCTAGATTGACAGACTAATTGTAATTAAAAGAACTCACATAAATACAATTATACATACAAACCCTAAAATCAAGGGGTACTAGATGTATCATGTATCAAAAAAAATTCATGGAGCCAGTCTGAGAACCCTGACGAGCCATGAAATCCGCCGGTTGGTTCCGTTCTCTGTGGATGTGAAAGAAATGAACCTGGATACAACGTAAACGCACACGAATCCAACCCACAATATGCCGGACATCCGCCGCCCCTCGTTTCCCGGAAGAAAACAAAGTGACGATAGAAGATGCATCCAATTCAACCCAAATAAGTGTGGAATAAGTAATGGCTAATTCCAGTCCATGAGGAAGAGCCCAAAGCTCTGACTTAAAACTAGAACTAGCCTCCACCGGACAACAGAAAGCCTGAATCAAAGAACCCTCATGATCTCGAACTAAACCTCCTCCTGACGCTCTATGAGCTTTAGCATCAAAGGCACCATCCGTGTTGAGCTTCACCCATGGAGCATCGAGGGGAATCCACCTAACCATACGAGAGGGCAAAGACCTGTGAACCTATACTGAGCTCGGCATGAAATCCACACTCAGTTTACAACCCTCCCAGTAGGAAGGGATGAGCAAACCCGCAGTAACCAGAGTACGAAGGTGCCAAATAACCTGAGAAATCACATGACAACTCCGAAAAGGGATACCACAATGTTTGTGATCATTCCTCTCCAACCAGATAAACCAAAGGATTAAGCAAGGAATATATTAAAGATAAATGCATACAAGAAGAACGTAAAAAATGCTGCTTCCATCTAACTATACTACGTGCAATATTTGTGTGAAGGTGAGAGTGCGACCGAGCAGGAAACCACACATTAAAAGAAGCCCTAACCTCCCTAGCTGGCTCACTCGATTCAAAAACATGCAAGATGGTTTCAACCTGAGGAGACACACAACATTGACATCGAGAAGCAAAAGATATTCCCCGCGAATAAAGGAGAACATCTCTACCATGAAAGAGACGCCAAAGAAAAACAGAGATAGAAGGAGCAAGACAAGAATTCCAAATATCACCAAAGAGAGATTGTTTGGCATCCTGTACCTGACCTTTTCCCAAGCAGAGGCCACAGAGAATTCACCATGACTTGTTAAGCTCCATCTCATCCCATCCTCCTCTTCCCATAGAATCGGAGTCCAGTTCAACTCAACAATCAAATCAGGTGACAGAAAAGGAGCACATAAAGCATGGAGACGATTTAAATCCCACGTAGAGTCAAACCAAGTACTAGACACACAAGAATGAGAAGAATCATGAGGCAGATAATCAGAAAAATGAGAATTCTTAAACCAAATATCATTCCAAAACGAGATACGACCGGATCCAAGAGACCATATAATAAACTCATTAGCACCAATTCCTATCTTAACAAGACAACGCCAAATAGGACTAAAATTATTAGAGAAGTTCAAAAAAGGATACTGATATTTCCTCCATAAATACTTAGCCCAGAAAGAGTCCCTCGCCTGAAATCTCCACCAAAGTTTGAAACTGAAAGCCTTCAACATATCCGAAAGTCTTCTAATCCCAAGCCCACCTTCATCTCTTGGAAGACAAGCTTGCTTCCATGAAATCCAGTGAATCTTCTTCTCTTCACCAACAGCTCCCCAGAAAAACCGAGCCATAAGTTGCTCCAAGTCATGAATGACATTCATTGGAACCTGGATAACCTGAAGAATGTGGAGAGGAATAGTAGCCAAGGTATTCTTGATCAGAGCAAGCCAACCATCGAAAGAGAGGATTTTATGAGACCAACTATGGATACGGTCGCTAATCTTATTCCTCAGATTGATGAACAACGAGGACTTTATGTGGCCTTTATAAATCGGCACGCCGAGATAAGTAAAGGGAAGAGAACCCTTTCTGAAATTGCCCGCTTCCTGAATCCCTTGTTGTCGTTGATCAACGTGCTTATCATGAATATAGTAACAACTCTTATCATAGTTGATCAATAGCCCAGAAATCATGCAGTACTCATCAAGACAAAGCTTGAGCTTTTGAACAGATTCTCTTTTCGCTTGAGAGAATATAAGAATATCATCGGCATAGGAAAAATGAGAAACCGGAAAAGCTCCTCTAAGTCTCGAATGATACATCATGTCACGATCACCAATAATTAGCTTATCAAGCTTCCGAGATAAGAAGTCAGCCGTGATAGCAAAAAGAGAAGGCGAAAGAGGTTCTCCTTGTCTAAGACCCCTCGATGAATGGAAGAATCCCGCCTAAACACCATTCACTAAGACCAAAAACCAACAGTTTTGAGTACATCTCTTAATCATGTCGATCCAAGGCATCGGAAATCCCATATGCCTCAAAACCGCCAAAAGGAAAGGCCACTGCTCTATCATATGCTTTAGCCATATCTAATTTGAGGGCGATGTTCGGTGTAGCCCTGCCACCTCGATGCTTCAAGTCATGAATAAGCTCTTACGCAAGCAGAACGTTATCACTAAGAAGATGGCCTTTAACGAAACCACTCTAATTAGGCACTACAACATGGGGAATGAGAGGAGCCAGATGAGATGTTAAAATCTTTGAAATGATTTTGTTCGTCACATTATATAGGCTGATCGGTCTAAAGTGAGACCAAGAATCCGGATTAGGCTTCTTCGGGAGGAGAACAATCATAGTTTCAGTAAAGTTTCACAGCATAGGGGAGCCACCAAAAAAATTTTCGACTGCAGCGACAACATCATCTTTCATGATCTCCCAAAAATGCTGAAAGAAAAGAGAAGTAAATCCATCGAGACCCGGCATACTATCTCCCGAGATACCAAAAATTGTGGCTCAAACTTCTTCCAAATTAGGGACGTCACAAAGATTTTGCGCATCGACAGAAGGGGGAAGAGAAACAAGACCATCAATGTCTAGATTAGATGATACATTAATGTCGGACAAAAGAATAGTTTGGAAAAAAACTAGCCGCCGAAGCCCTAATGTCTTCCTCATCGGATAGAACTCTATCCCCGTCGTTGATGACGTGAATCCTAGATTCAACCCTCTTTTGCTTCACCCAACCTTGAAAATATTTAGTGTTGCGCTCACCCTCAACCACCCAACAAATCGCAAATTTTTGTCGCCAAAAGTCTTATTCCATTTGGGTGAATAAGATTTAGCGAGCAATAAGATGATTAAGCTCACTTCGCAGTTCAGGAGATGGAGCAACATCATAACCTTCTTGGGCAGTGCGGACCTCCTCTTCAGCGGTTCTCACTTTATCATGGATATTACCAAACGAGACTTTATTCCACATTTTAAAAACCTTTTTATTCGAGTAAGCTTGAATTGCAGGTTAATCATACCTCCAAATTTAGTAGAAGGCTTCCAAACTCTAGCAATCTCATCCAAGAAATTATGATGTCTCACCCACATGTTTTGAAATCGAAAAGATGCTCGTGTAATGGAAGCGGAGAATTGGCAACGAACCAAGAGGGCGCCATGATCTGACAAAATCCTAGGGAGATGAGTAATTCTCGTAACAGCGAACGATTCACTCCAGTGCTCTCCCAGAAGAACTCTATCCAATCTCTGACGAAGTCCGTTTCTTTTCCATGTAAATAGAGGACCATCAAACCCAGGATCAACGAGTTGGCAATCGGCAATCGCATCGGCAAAATCTGTCATTTCGAGATGACGATCAACGATGATGCCCTCCCTCTTGTGATCATGTAAAAATATGTTAAAATCACCACCAACCAACCAAGAACACTCAGTCATCTCCGCAGAAATCTCTTTCATCGTATCCCATAGAGGGTAGCGACCAACCCTAGAACATTTCGCATAGACAGACGTGAGATAAAGAGGTTGAGGAAGCACAGCAGCTGAAACTCGAACGTGAAGCAATTGATTAGTGCAAAGGATGACATCAATCTCAAAATCACGGTGAGATAAAATCCAGATTTTATTGTTGGAATTAGACGACCTAAAAGAGAGGCCCAACTCAAAATCCAAAGACTTCGGATCACACGTATTCTGAAGCTCAAGGATAGCCACGAAAGCAAGATGATGCTCTTTAATCCAATTCTTAAGAGTGCCCAAAGTTGCCGGATTGACAACCCCCTGAGCATTCCAGATTAGAGAGTTTACAGACATTAAAATTTTGACGTTGATGGTTCAAAATTTAGAAGAAAATTCTGAGCATGATTGTCATGATTGAAGGGGCCATTTTCCTTAATCTGATCGGTCTCAATATGAGTTGCATTATCTGTCATTTTAGCATCACGAGATGAGTGTTTGATAGCACCTTTGGGTGAAAGAAGATCCTGCAGAGGAGGCGTTTCTTCTTCAAAAATATCATCCAACTCTATGTGCTTCACATGAAGAAAGACTTCAGACTTGGAGCGAGAGCTTGCCATGCGAGGGGATGTGTTATTTGGGCTCATTGTATAATACCCACTTTCTTCCGAGATGCTTCATGCAATGGGATATGACTATTGCAATCTTGCATATTAGATATATCATTCAAAACTGAAAACTTGTTCGATGAGGTGACTGTTGGTGAAGGCTCATGACCGTTTGGCTTTTTTTTATGAGACACTTTGATCCATTCACTAGCTTGATCTTTGGGAGCAGACTGATGCAAAATGCGAGGATTAATAGCATTACTATGAGCTTTGAAGTGATCATTTGGAACTCCATGAGATGAGGATGTGGACCCTTGAGCAATCTGAGATTTCATAAGGGGTTGGAGCGCTTCAGAAGAGGATAAATCAGGCTGTATGAGACTTGGATTTCTCTTGGGTGATGAAACAACATCTCGATCCAGCTTTCGAGAGTTAGGCAATCTCGATTTAGGCCTTTCATTCTTCCTAAAAGCATAACAAGAATCCGGTTCATCTCCCACGTGCTTACAATCTGAGCAAGCCGGTTTATGTCCCACGTGCTTACAATCTGAGCAATACTTCGGAATGCGATCCCACACGACTTTTTGCGAGAATTCCACACCATCAATGTCAAGTAAGATCTCCTATGGAACCTGTTTAGTGATATCTATCTCGATACAAACTCGAGCAAAGGAAATACGAGATCAAGTTGCCGTAGCACGGTCAACTTGGATTGGCGAACCTAAAGAATTACATATCATGTAAAGAGCACGTTGATCATATAAATGATAAGGAAGACTCGGTAAATTACACCAAACGGAAACAATAGGAGTTTCAAAAGAAGGATTGAAAGTAAGGGTCCATTTAAAGACTCGCATGGGGATACTATCAACATACCAAACAGGAAGTCCATTAACACCATTAGTACCTAGTAGTAATTTAGCATAGTCAACAGACTCTGAAAGCTTAATTAAAATATGCTTCGTATTCAAAAATATTCATTTAAGGTTACCTTTAATCGGTATGTTGCCGAGTTCCTTACCAACCAATATTGTGAGCCGAGGGGATGGAATGAGAAAATTTTCCATCAAGGCAAGTCCTACGCAACTTGCAAGAGAATCCATGTCAGTTTTCGAAAACAAAATCACAGGTTTGCCTTCACGAACTCCTATGGATCCAATTGGAGCATATTTAGAAGGATTGAAGGAAATAGGGCCTTGACTCTTGATAGCGTTCCGAGCATGGTCAGCAAATGAAGGTGTTTGATTGTCAACTCTTGAGGGTTGAGGAATATTAGCAGCAACGGGGGACTCCTCATGCAAATTAACATGAGCTTTGGGTGGTATGTCTTTGTGCTGAGACACCGAATTATTAATAGGAGAGGATGAACGAGTCGAAGGCTATTTCTGTTGTTGCTGGGCACTAAATGAGAAAAGTTTCGGAAGAGGGGGTGCATCAATTTCTATCTGTGGCATATTCTTGATGAGATCATGAGTCTCATTTTCTGTAGATCGATTAAGTTCTTGCGCTTGCAGATAGGAAACTTCCTCTCCACCTTCAGAAAACGGCTGCATATCATGAACTTTCTCCAAACTGATATCTTAACAATTAAATCCTTAACAATTTTCAACATAGTGTGAGGACAATATAATGGAATATGCCACATTGTTTACCATGAAGGTCGACCCCATCACCACATTCCTTGGGTTGGTCTTTTTCAGGAAGGCCGCGCGGGCTCCTTAGCCATAATGGCCACGAATGGCTCGACATGCTCAATCTCAAACATTGTTGTCATGGCTTTGATCTCCACAAAGGATGACTTATCTACTGTGCACGGCAGACCAACATTTCTCCTAATATATATTAAAGTAAGACTAATTAGTAATTAACAACTATAATCATATTCAATTAATAATCGAAAAAAATAAAGGTATTACGGTGATGGATTGGCCATGGTCATGAACTGAGAAAATTCTTGCCCCGCACTTCTTTTGTCCGGAATGGACTTCTGCAAACTGCCGAGGGAAATTTACTCCTGATCGGGTGACCCAGTATGTTTGCAAGGGTAGGGGCAGGGGCAGGGGCGGGGAATTGTGGAGGACTGCTTCTTCGATGAGTGGCAGCAGGGGAAGGGGAAGGGGCTGGGGATTGTGGAGGGCTGCTTCTTGCATGGCAGGGGAATGGGAAGGGGCTGGGGATTGTGGTGGGCTGCTTCCATGAGGAGCATGGAGAGGGGAATGTGGACGGCTGTCTTCATGAGGGGAGTGTGGCGGTGCATCTTCACGCCTCTATCATTGCAAATCAGTTAGAAGTAATCACTAAAGGTACTAAAAGAATAGCTAGTAACATTGGACATTGGTACTAGTAGCACTTTTGATATAAAGTAAGTAATTAACAGTAAATAGTATTAGTAACACTATTAGTACTAATAGTTCATATATTTTCACAACAAAAGAAAAAGTATCATTACCGATGTTTCACCTTCACCACGTGAAGACTCTGCCCCTTGCGGTCGGTTCCTATCCTCTGTCAGCCCTTCACCCCTTCCAGCAACTCTTTAGTTGTACCTATCCTGAAGGAATGCTGCAAATGCGTGAAAGAACTCTTCTCCCAAGAGCTCTGTTTTCATCCGCTTAAAAACCTGTTCGGTCGTTTCTCAATCTCACGCTTCCGAGATGATTCACCAGCTTCTCTCATGCTGGATGACTCTGGAGGTGGAGACATTGTTCCCTCTAACGTCCTCGATTCTCGTTCTCTCTTTCTTTCGAACGAAGGATCGTAGTTGAGCTCAAAAAAGTCACCTTCTAGCTCCATGGACCTCCAATAGCCTTGCATAATCTCGATGAGGGTTGGCTCCAAGACTCAGTTGACCTGCAAATAATAATTAGATTAGTTGTATTAAAAATTGAATTTACAAAGGTAAAATAAATGATATAATACCCTATCGATGGCGATCGTGGTCCATGATTTCTGATATGCGAACCTCAGCCCACGCAGCTGAGCATCAGATTGCAGGACCACCCCAATGTCATGCCCAATAGCAGGAAAGGCTGAGTATACCCAGGATAGAAATGCAAGGGTGTTCCCCATCACATGATATACCTCATTCACACTGCTCTTGTTCAGACTAGTCCGAACTTGCGTCAATGACCTCAAGAGAATTGGTATGACATGCTCCCCCAAGGTAACTCCTCCCATTGCTGTCTGTTATCAATTAACTCCCACACCCAATCGAGAATCCTTGAATTCGTGGGATCCAATCCCAACACATTAATGTACACTGCCAACAAGAACTTGCTAATTTTCAATGTCATCTTAATGGGGTTTAAATTTCTTGTCCACAAATGTCTTCCACTAGTTCGCCGTCATTGCCTCTTTTTTGAAGAGCCGGGTGTAGAGGGAAGAGTCAGGGATTCTGCGAGACTCGTATGGGTCGAACGAGCTCCCACCGAATCTCAATCCAGTCACCAGGGCAAATTCGACCCTGGAGAACCTGACTATATCATCCCCGACCCGGTAAAACACCGCGTTAGGGTCAGGATTTGGTACTCATCTAACCTCTCTAGAGATGAGGTAATGAATGCACCGGCCTGAATTCACTATCGTACCCGGATAGCGCATGTAGACCCCGAGTGCAGAGTTTGTCAAGGCCACCAGAGTGGTCCGACTATAAGATCTCAACAACTTCTTCTGAATCTCTCCTATCAGATTCTCTTTCCCTGATAGAATAACCTTGTGTGGTAAATCCATCAATGCAGGCCTATAAAAGCTCCAGTTCCCTTGGTGTAACAATATCAAGATGCATCTGTTAATTATTGGAAGCATAACAAAATTGTTTAGATAACACATAAGCATACAACAAACTGTACTAAGAGTAATGGTAGTACTAATGGTACTAGAAGTACAATAGTTAACGACGAAGAATATTGTAGGGCCAGAATCAAACCAACAATCAAACAACACGCCAAAGTGAAGAGTAATCCGTAACAACCAATGGTACTAGAAGTGACATTAGAACCGAAGTTTTAACCGAAGGGCCACAAATCAAACAAATCCAGTACAATATGTAACGAATCAACCCCAAGAACAAATTTTGATAAAACTCGGAGCAAAATCCATCTTACCCAAGTCCAATCTAAACTAAATCATGCTAATTAAACTGGAAAAAAAATACCTCTAACTCGTTGTTAGGGTTCACTTCTTCCCTACCGCTAGAACTTGAAGCGTTGTTTTCATCCGAAGCGCTCCCCTCGTTCGAACCACCGCTTCCGTCGTTCGAGGCGTTCTCATCAATCGCGGCGGAAGAGCTTTGTTCGGGGGTTTCCTCGAGAATGTAGTTGCTACCAGAAGAAGACGCCATTTAGGGTTTGCTCTAGTTCGCGAGAACGGCGGTGGGAAGTGGACATGACTGTTTTTACTACGGCGAGGGGGTGGGGGGGGGGGGGGGGGGAGTGGAGAAGAGAACAAATGCAGATAAAATGTGAAATCTGAGAGGAGAGGGAAAATGGCGATTTTGGGGGGAATGCGAAAATGATATGGGGGGAGTGGTGAGGTCGGGGGGTTGAAGATGAAATGAACCGTCGCACTCCACATTCAGCGTTTCATTTCAAAAGCATGAAAATTTCGGGAATTTTGGGTTGGGGGAAAAGTAAGGGCATTTTGGTCCTGAAAATTGCTTTTTAGAGGATAGTTGACAAAATTTGTGTGTTTTTAAAAAGTTGACATAATTTGTGTTCACTTATTCTAGAATGACATCTCAAATTTTGCCCCTATATTTATACATTGAGATTAGAATCAAATACTTTACGAGAATGATTGATATAATATTCCCTCCGTCCCTACCCATTTAGTCTCATATGCTATTTTTATTTGTCTCATTTCATAAAATAACAAAGAATACTTGACCACAATTCACTATCTCTCCTCGTAATTAATTACAACCACATATTCTCCACTTCCTTGATTCCTGTGCCAAAAGCAGATGTGACTAATGGGCAGGGACAAAGGGAATATTTTTTTTATGTTTAATTATCTACTTTAACACTTGCCCTTCGGAAGAAAGAACAAAAATAGTGCAATTTCTAACTTAGAAAAACAAATAGGGCCGTTTCCGACGGAAGCTTCCATACTACACATGATGCAAAATTCGTTCATTAGTCATCATGATTGAGTGATAGTACATGACAGATTTCAATTAAATATTGTGTGGGTTTTTGCACATGAGTGACATCATAAATTTATTTTTTAAATTATATATAAAATTTTAAATATCTAAAATATTGGAATATTGAAATAAAAAAAGCAATTATAAATTTTTTTAAAAGTTATAAAAAAATTAAAAAGTAAAAAAAAGTTTTAAATGTTTAAAATATTTAATACGAAATTTAAAAATTAAAATTTTAAATTTTTAAATTTTTTAAAAATTAAATATAAAATTCAGACGGAATTAAAATTTTGATGAATTAAAAAAAAAATTTAAAAAAAACTATTGAAAATTTTGTGAAAAAAAACCTCAAAAATATTTTCAAAAAACAATTAATTCAAATATTTAAACATAATTCCGAAAAAATAATTATTAAAATTATAATCTATTAATATTGAATAAATTTAAATACTATAAATTATAATCTTAATTCTCATTCTCTTCTCAATTAATTAATTTATTTTAACAACTAAACACTAGTACCTTATTTTACGTGTCAAAAATTTTTTATTCAACTTGAAAGGAACGGAGGGAACATAAATGAATGAAATAAAACAAGTTGTTTGGGAACTTTTGTTTCTTTTCTTTTAATAATCCTAAAATTAGTTGTTCAGACAAAAAAGAATTTTTTTTAATTCTTTTATATGTATTTTTTAAAATTTTAATTTTCAAATATTTTAGATATTTAAAATTTTATATATAATTTTTTTGTACATTTTATAATGTCACTTATGCGTAAAAAGTCCCCACAATATTCAATTAAAATCTACCATGTATCACCCACTTATGGTGAGTGAATTTGCACAATGTGTAGCACGAAACTCACCATTTCAAACTATTCTGGAACAATATAAAAATCAATAGTTCCACATATATTCTCTGTATTCGATATTGAACAGAAGCGTGAAAGTTTAGAATACTATGGAAGGAGCTACCACTTTTCCTTTACTTCCCAAATTACCCCCCGATCGGTGCCAAAAGTACAGCTCAGTCCATGCGTTTAACATACAATTTCTGAACGCTGTATCTCCAATTTTCCTGTCAAATTTACCACACGAAATTCAGCTCTCACCCAAAATCTGTTTCCATCTTCGTCCAATCTGCAGGAAATAAGGATTAACTCTGGAGAAATGGCGACTGATCAAGAAGCTATCGAGACGTTCATGAGCATTACGGGCGTGGATGAAGTGACCGCTATACAAAAGCTTGAGGTGATTACTTTACACTGTATATACATTAGTGCGATGAATATGTATGCTGTTTTACTGTTGTTTCTTCGTTAATATTGTTCATTTTTTTTAGAAATATATATTTTTAGAATTTTTTGTGTGATCGGCAATATGCGGCGTTGTCCTGTGCAAATATGTTTGCGCGCGTGTGATATTCATTTATGTTGGTGATATATTAGGGATTTCTTTTGCTCGGATTTTGTTTTAGGGTTTATGGAATTCGGTGGATTAGAACTAATGTAGCTCTAGGAAACCTCTCGTCCTAAATGTTTGTTGCTGCAGTGGTGGGAGCAGTTTTACTTTTTGGTGATCAGTTTAGTTACTAAAAGCGTTAAGTCGTACGATACAAGATTTAGTTACTTATTAGGGTATACTTGTTGGGTTGATAATCCAACCTCATGTTGCGTTTTGTATTCACAAAGAGGTGGAATTGATGGATTGTAAGGGATGGAAAACGTGGATCGGGTGTTGCATCGGTTGACTTGGATTTATTTTTCAGTTCTTAACCAATTATGATCAGATAAATTTAATTAATGATATATACTGTGGTTCATTTTGATTGCTTGTACAAGTTGAGTTTGTGAGCTTGGATATTTGAGGACTGTTTCTAACTTGGGAGTTCGTTACTGAAACTTAACAAAAACCTGCATTCTTTCTTGTCTGCTTATGCTTGGTGTGTTTGGTATGAATCAAGAAGTTCTGATGCAATGAAATGAAGGAAGTGTATAAGGTTGATTAGAACATGTCCTACCTGAATCCAATTAGTCCTTTATGCACCTGGAACTTGAAGAACACTATGGGATATGAATATCAAACAGGTTTCTGAAAATCAGGCGTGAAGATTTTTGCTCAAGTAATTACTTTACAGCATGCTCGTACTGTAGCAAATCTTGTGAAAGCTGCTTTTTGCTCATTGTTGGGACAACATCTGTGAGACATTGTGGCAATAGATTTAGTTTGTGGCAACTAAGGAAGGAAAATGGAGTGCAAATGGATTTAGTTTGTGGCAACTACAGAAGGAAAATGGAGTGCAAGTGATGCATGCCTTGCATAAGTGTTTGTCTAAATAAGGATACTCAAAATGAGTTGCGCTCTTGGTGTCTCAATATTGCTTTTGCTCACAGTTTGAGAATCAGTTCAAATACTTTTACTAGGCAACTACTCATGTTCCTACTAAAAGGAATTGGTTAAATTTATCATTTTCCTTGTTATCATCCTCCTTGCTCCCTCAATATAGGAGATTAGTCATCTGCCTTAGCTACTAGTATCGTGGGAAGATCAACACCTTCTATCAGAGAGCTATATCTGATAGAATGTACTCTCCTCCGTAGCCTAGCCATTAAGCTAACTTTTACTCCAGTTATTTCATTTTTGCTGCTATTATTTATAGTGTTAGTTTTAGGAGCTTTATCTTTTGTAACTGTTATTCCTTACTTCTGAGTTGTGTATGTCAATCTTCTTACTATCCTGCACTGGTCTTGAGGTGTTTTATTGCCTAAATCAAGATCTTGTTATATCTGAGTCATTTTCGTTGGGTTCTTCTGTCATTGGTTGTGCAGGAGCATCAGGGCAACCTCAATGAAGCTGTCAATGCCCATTTTGGTGAAGGGGACAGAAACCTGTTAGTGCTCTACCATGACTCAACATGCATCTTTGTTATTACATCCTATTGGGTTAAAGATGTTTTAAAACTAAATTTTATTTTGCCTCGTTGCTGTTGAAAAATATGGCTCGTTACTGTTGAGATAATTGTTTACTTTATTTGCATGCAGAACTCAACAAGCATCCCTGACATCTTCCCGAGTTGAAGATATGGACATAGATGATCCTATCCCATTGGAGTCCCATAGACCTCCACCTTCCTTATTGCCCTTTGGGAGAGATCTAAATCCATTCTCACTCCTTGATCCCAACTTCACAAGAAGTATTTTTGACAGGGGTGGTGCTTCAAACAGGTCACCCTTTGTCTCACATCCAAGAGAAGTGAGGGAGATCCCAATTGAGGTGAAAGATGACTTCAGTGCTACTGGTCAGTCTGTCGGAGTTCCTGTCATTGAAGATGTAACTGGATCTGTGCACGAACCTATATCAGAAGTACATGGAACGGTCATAATCGACGATGAAGATGATGATCCAGTTTTACAAACTACACGTGCTAGTGGGTATGGGACGGGATATAGTTCCAGAAATTTTGAACCAAGTGCCCCAACTACTATTGATGTGCCTGAGTATGGCAATGATATAGAGGAAGAAATGATACGTGCTGCTATTGAGGCTTCCAAGCAGGAGTCTGGGATGTCAAATCAGGTACTCCTTTCTAGCAAACTATAAATTGGTATATATGTGGAACTGTGCAGCTTTTTAATCAATGCTGGCCGTTTCCATTTTATTACAGGATGGGAATGATACTGCTCCTGTGCCAATACAGTCTCGCCCCGAAGATGAGGAGCTTGCACATGTGGTTTCCTTATCATTGCAGGTTTTCTCCTTTTCTATCTGCTGTAGTCTTATCGCAATAACTGCTAAGTTAATGGAAATGTGGCATTAGACTGCAGAGCAGGAAACAGCTCTCAGGGAACAAGAAGAAAAGGTTCGACCCTCAGGAGTAGGTCGGATATCAGGTTCCTCAGATGAGATTGGGGAATTATCCTCAAATGGAAGGTGAGTATTTTCTGTTATCAATGTGGCGAGATGTGAGTATTTTATCTGTTCGATTACAGTATTGTATTAGCTTGTCTCCTTGTTAAGACTCTGTTGGAGTCAATCTGTAGGCAATCACAATTGGGGGTCGGAAGCACAGTCCTGCCAGATGAAGCTGAGGACGTGGAAGAGCTACCACTGGTTAGGCGTAGGAGGAGACGTGTGTCTTCAGCCCCTATTGATACTGTCGAAAATATTGAAGAAGTTGAGGATACACCACCTTCAAGTCCTCCACCAGATAATAATGTTCTCCACCCCCAGCAAACTAGAAGTGATTTTCCATCTGATGAGGTTATTTCTTTTTTCTTGAAATTCATAACTCTTAAGTTTTGTTTATGGTATCTTCAATAGATTAGCTTGTATATATTACAATAAATATTTTTTCCCTTCTGTCTCTGCATATTAAAAGTGGGGAGGCATCTCATCTGAGGAACATGATGAAGCTGTAATGCTTGAAGCAGCAATGTTTGGTGGTATCCCGGAAGGAGCTGGATACCATTTACCTTATGCACCTCATCATCTGTCACAGAATGGTTTAGGTGTCTCTGTAGGTCCTTACCCCAGGCATACACCTCGTCCTCCATCACCTTCTCTTACGGCCCAGCGTTTGATACGAGAGCAACAGGTTTTCATCTCATGCTTTTAGCACCAGCTAGATTTTAATGATCTTTACAATATATGCTTTGTATGTAGGACGATGAATTTCTTGCTTCATTACAAGCGGACCGAGTAAAGGAATTGAAAGCCAAGGAAGAAGCTGAAGCTGCTTTGGCAGAAGAGAGAATCAGGGAGGAGGCTATGCACAGAAAATTGCAAGAGGAACAGGTATCTATTTCTTAGTTGAAGATTTTGAACTGTTATGCACTTATAGAGCCAATATGCTTCCTTGGGTCAAGTTACTTGCATCTTGCTTTTAGAATTTACAACTGCAGTCTTTTCTTTCATGTATGACTTCTGCAAGGTTTTTCCATATAGTATAAGACTGAAACTATCTGTCACTGATGGCTAGTAAACAACCTAGTGCACAGATCTCCGACTCAGAGGTCTAGATTCAGAAACCTGAGCTGATACCCCTTTTCTGCTATTACCTGCAGTGGAGGTTAATCAGCATGCCTAATTTCTGTTCTTCCAGCCTCCCTCTCTATTGCCTAGTTCATCTGTTGGTTGCCTGGAAGTACATTTGCATTTCTAGCTAATTGAATTTGATGAAGATTAGGTCTTTATTTCTTTTTTTCTTGTTGCAACTGTGCAGACGTGTATGTTGTGTGCTCCAGTACTGGTCCTAAAATATTCTGGCCTATGCTACCAACATATCTGCCATCTTATGTTAGAGTATAGGTGGTAGAGTAGAAAGTAGAAGAAAGAAAATACGATACTTGAATATAAATCCTCGAAACGAGGCCCTACGGCAGAAGCCGACTACACTCTTAATTCTCTGGACGACGGACAACATAAAAGCTGCTCCTATTTATAAAAGAAATCCTAAACCAATCCTAACACTCTAATTAGACCCCAAATAAAATAATAAACTAATATAACTCAATAATAATAATAACACTAATACTAAATAATTCAGCCGGATTTCTTGATCTCTATCAATTACTCCCTCCGGCGAAACAGCCTTGTCCTCAAGGCGGAAAGTAGGACTGATGGATATCCTCCTCAACTGATTCGATCGCATCAGAAGCCAAATTTTTATTCTGAGGAGGAAATTCTTCCAACTTAGTATCCATCTCATATTCACCAACTAACACATTCAAAGTTTTGGGGGGACAACGGTGAGTTGGAGAAAATTTCTGCCCACACCGTATACATGTTCCAGCCGCTCGATGCTTCCAATACTCCTCATCGGATACTCGACGGAAATTACCACGATTATGTGAACCTGTAGCGGCCTGTGACTCAACTGGATTAGTTGGAGCAGTAGCTGACGAATGATTACTATTAGGAGATGTGGCAGAATTCATTCGGTGAGAAGATGTAGTTCGTGACTCCATAGATGAATTAGACACCACATTATGGTTAACTCGAGGAGGATGTGGCGTTGGCCGTGCTGCTGCCTCCAATTTTCGAGCAACCTGGATCGCAGCGGAGAAGGTCGGAATGGTAGAATCCTGTATCTGAGACCGAAGCGTTTGTTTCAATCCTCCCAAAAAATATCCTAGATACTGTTCATCTGAACACGTAGGAAGCTGCGAAACGCGTCCCTCAAAGAGTGCTATATAATCTTCTAGGGTGCCGGTTTGTTTGGTGGTAACCAAAGCCTCATGAATGTTAATGGTAAATTCATCACCAAAACGACCCGTGAGTTCCTCCATAAAGATGGCCCAATCTAGCTTCGGCCGTCGACGAAGCAACAACTGCATCCACGACATGGCGGGGCCAGACATAGCAATCAACGCCATCTCCACTTTCTGCGCTGGGGCAATCTTATGGACGAGAAAAAATTGTTCTGCCCTAGCAAGCCATGATAACACATCTACACCCTCAAACGTTGGAAGATCCATCTTCTGCGTGACCAAAGGAAAATTGGGCGGCTCGTCTGAACTCGATTTCTCCTCGTCGCTGCCATCATCCTTGGAATCCTGATCCTCCAAGGAAAGTTTGGCAAGAATCGCCTTCACAGCTTCCGCAGTTTCCGCCTGACCGTTGTGTAAAGCGTCGAGCCTTTTTCCCAAATCTGCGACCACCTGCTCTAACTGCTGGAGTCGGGTATCGGTGCTTCTCAATTCCGGCGCCATGAATATCCACGCTCACCGCACCAAATTGTTAGAGTATAGGTGGTAGAGTAGAAAGTAGAAGAAAGAAAATACGATACTTGAATATAAATCCTCGAAACGAGTCCATACGGCAGAAGCCGACTACACTCTTAATTCTCTGGACGACGGACAACATAAAAGCTGCTCCTATTTATAAAAGAAATCCTAAACCCTAATAGAATCCTAAACCAATCCTAACTCTAATTAGACCCCAAATAAAATAATAAACTAATATAACTCAATAATAATAATAACACTAATACTAAATAATTCAGCCGGATTTCTTGATCTCTATCATCTTAACATAAAAAATATGGCATAAGTCTTGTGGAACTATAACTACATTATCAATATGAAACCACTATCAAGGATTCTATTTCTCTTTATTCTCTAATGTTCTTCACAAAACGTAAATAAGAATCTACTTTTATTAAACGTTTATTTTAGGCCAAGTGAAACGTAGCTTAGTTTAGCAGATGGGGCTTTGACAGGAATGATTAATTTTATTGATGAGTAGCTTTTAGAACTTCAAGCATTTAGGTTTTTCTCTTAGATCAAGGAAAAATCCGAAGTGAAATGTTCAAAAAATCTGCTTTGACTTTTAAGCTATAATATCATAGTCAATAGTATATGCTGCTTACAGTGTCCTGTTTATATGTTTTAATGAACTTCTTAAAGCACAAAAAGCTTAGTGCTGTTTATTTCCTGTCTGTCTATGATATATTGCAGCTGAGACTAGCTGATAGTCCAAAACATTAAATTTATAAAGGTGTATTTTTTTCTTCTTTGCTACCTGATGTTTGATCGAGTTGTATTGGACTGAAATTGGCTAGATTTGGAATTAGTTTATGTTATATATTGTAGTCCATGCCCACCCTCTGTGTTTATGAGATAAATTGAATTCTTTTTCAGTGTCGAGCATTTTGCTTTCAATTTTCTGGCAGTTGGGAAATTTTGATTGCCCATTTTAATTTTTTAAATAAATTAACATGAGATTTGAAAACCGTGCGACGGAGGACTCGAACCCTTTGCTCTCAGGCATTAAGTATTACCCTCTACTGTTCAGCCAAAATTTTGACACTGTCCTGTTTTGGTATTCTTAACCCAGACCTGCAGCTGGTGCGAACTGTTAGATAGCATGTGTAACTGTGTATCGTGTTACCCTCTTTCTTCCTTTTTAATGAAAACCAATTTATTAGGCTATTATCAAATGCGTGAATTGCATACAAAGTTGTTTCTGGGTTTAATTTATTTAAGTAAAGAAACCCCTCCCCCTCTTTATAGGTCATGTTCTGTGCTCTACTCATTCCATTTTGGTTTACATCAATATAAGTAGCCAATCATGTATTTGGCCTGTCTTTTGGGACTCAGGTCCATTATTTATTAGATATGTGTTCTTTATTGTCTATATGTGCATATTGATTTTCTTCTTGGCGGACCAACGTATTAGTATCTGGCACGGATTCATTCTGAGTTTGAAGTACTTAATTGATGGTGTTCTGAAACTAAGCTCCAAAGCACTATGATCCGGGTAGAGCCCTAAGTCTTGAATGGTTCTTTGAATGGTGTTCTGAAACTAAGCCCCAAAGCACTATGATCCGGGTAGAGCCCTAAGTCTTGAATGGTTCTTTTAAGTAATTACAACATTTATTTCAACATTTGACTGTAGCCAAAAAAATTTAACCTAATAAAGATTTGTTTTAGTGGGTAGACACCTTTTCTCTTCTATTCTTCCAAGTTTCATGTTATTTAATAGAAGTTATAACTCTGCAGAAAAATGGCAGAGTGGCCAGCTGTAGGTTTTCAACTGCATTTTTGGTGGTTAATGATTTTAAGAAGTTATCTTATCAGATCATATGACTATTTGTTGGTATGGGGTGTTTATTTTCTGAAGGATGCATACCTGCTTATTTTCCAGGAAAATGAGAGGCAATTAGCTGCGAAAGAGGTATCCCTTCCCCTGGAACCGACTCCCGATGATGAGAATGCTGTTACTCTCCTTGTGCGAATGCCTGATGGAAGTAGGCGGGGACGTCGGTTTCTTAAGTCAGACAAACTACAGGTAACATGTTGATGAAGAAGTATATCTACACTCACTGGCTGAAATATCAATGCTAGGTGGGGACTTGTTTTCACATCTGAATATGCATTTATTGGTATTATATATGATTGTAAAATATTCTTTATGAGATGAATTAAATAGGTATCACATGATTATAAAGTATGTTTAGCTTATATAGTTGTAGTTTAGTCTTCACCGATATTACTGTGTGGGCTGATTTATGTTCTTGTTATCTGAATCCTCTTGGTCTCCATTGGTCGCACTTAATAAATTCGTTTACTGTTGTTTACTTTTTCTATTTTAGCTCACGGCAGTTATTGTTTTACAGAATCTCTTTGACTTCATTGATATTGGAAGAGTGGTCACACCTGGCAGCTATAGATTGGTAAAACATTATCCCACTCCTTGTTAGTGATCGTTTCTTAAATACTACACTAATCTGTTTCTGTGGATCCTTCCCGTGGATGAGAATGTGCTCTGGAAATGGTTAGTATAAACATAGTTCATTAATAATGGTGTTGAGATTCTGATATAAAATAAAATTAAAAAATAACTGTTGAGATGAAATCATGAAACCGGTTTAGAAAATGTACTGTAAAGAAAGAAACTGTAAAAAGAAGAAAAAACCTCAATATAAGAATAACTTAGTTGCTTAATGATGTTGCACATTGGACTTTTATGTTCAGGTGAGGCCTTATCCTCGGTGCGCTTTTGGTGATGGAGAGTGTTCCTCAACTCTTGGTGAATTGGGTCTAACCAGCAAGCAAGAAGCCTTGTATCTGGAGCTGAAATAATATTACATAATATGTATATATATATATATATATATATATACTTATTTTATGATGCGCCGGGGAATTCCAAGCCTATCGTGCACCAAATATGTTGATTCCTGTAAGTTATGTAAAGATGTGGGGGTTGTTGGTTGGATTGTAGGGCTGAAATTTGTTTCATCAAAGTTGAATGACTCTCGGGCATATGATTTTGTTCTCATTCTTATACGAGTAATTAATTGACTTTAACCTGAAAAGGGTTCTTAGACTAGCGCCTTTGGCATTGTGTTGTGTATGGCCTTCCCTTGGAAGATGATCAAAGAAGTGGCATCTCTCCTTATTTCATAACTCTTTGGCCATCTTTCTATCAAGTCCAATGCGCAACATCATATGGATAAAAGAGATCATTCTTATACGAGTGCATGTGATACGTTGCACGGATTAGAGATAATTAGGAGGGTGTTTGGCTAAGCTTATTTTGAGGAGTTTATAAGCTCTAAGGGCATCTACAATGGTTGGGCTCTTGTCCATGTAGCAAAAGATAGAGCCCAACTTTATTTTTGTGCATTGTTGGAGAGCCCAAAATGAAGAGCCCGGGCTCTCCTGCAAGAGCCCAGGCTCTATGTTACTTGTGGGGCCACCATATATGCATTTCATTCTATTTTACATTTAATAATAATAATATTGATAAAAAGTGGGATCCAATAATGGTATTAAGAGCCCTAAAATTAGAGCTCATGATTGTAAAATATTTTAAGTTTAGAGCTCTTGTCCATGTGTTAATTTATAGAGCCCCATTTGAGGCTCTCCATTGTAGTTGCCCTAAGTGCTTATAAGATGCTTCAAGAGCTTATTAGCTTCTAGATTTAAGAGCTTATAAGCTGTCAAAGTATTTGAATAAAAGAGCTTATAAGCTCAAAATAAATTAAAAATTAAAAGTTAAAAAAGTTTGGTTTTTTTTTTTTTTGGAATTTATAATTTTCTACAATCATATGGAAGTTTTTATAATATAAATATAAAAGTAATATGAAGTTATACAATGGAAAAATGATGTTTTAAAAAAATAAGGGGGTGTTTGGCTAATCTTATTTTGAAGAGCTTATATGCTCTAAGTGCTTATAAGATGTTTTAAGAGCTTACTAGTTAGTAACCCGTGCGATGCACTGATAAAATTTCTTGAATTTTTATTACGATAGTACTCCACGTGTTCCATTTGGTTGTTCACTAAAATTGGCACAAAAACTAATGCAGTAAGAGATAGATGAGTTTATATTATATTAGTTGTGAGAGTATAAATTTCTATTTTTGGTAAATGGACAATTAAATGTGACATCTCAATAAGAAAACATGGTCAATTAGGGTTGGACAAGGGAAGTACAATTTACTATAGAACGATGATAATATAATTCATAATATATTTTCTCATCTAAAAGCATGACATCTATTATACTCATTTATTTTTGGTATGCTTTCACATTTTAAGAATAATTATTTAGAGTTATAATGTTAATTATACAATTCAATATTTGTGTTTACAAAAATAATATTATCTTCATCCCACTTATTATTATCTTATTTAATGGGTACTAAATTAACGGAAGGAAGAATATAATTCGTTTGAATATTTCTATAACTAAGCAAGTGTGTAATGTGTTGGTAAAATTGTTGCATAAATAATTCTATTATTATTATTATTATTATTATTATTATTATTATTATTATTATTATTATTATTATTATTATTATTATTATTATTATTATTATTTAAATTTCTATAATTAAAAATTACGATAATACATGATCTAGTAAAGTACTCCTACTCCTTAAAATTTTAAAATGCTACATGAGAAAATTATACTAAAAAAAATAATATCTATCGTAATAAGAAAAGTAGATAAACAAATGACAGAAAAAATAAAATAAAATAAGTATAATAGTTAGACTTGATTTATGCAGAAACCAAATAAAAATTAACCCAAAGCAAAACACTATAGAAATGGTTAAAATGAAACAGTTGAAAAAAAAAAAAAAAAAAATTATATGTGGGGCAGGGGAGACGGTGGAATCCACGTAGACGGCTAGATGGAGGGGTTTGCATTGAATACGTTTGCCTAATCGAAGCTCCCGGGCGGTGGTGATGCCTTGGGGATCTGAAAAAGGCAGTGATGTCATTGGGTGAGCTCAAAAGTAAAGTTAAAAAATTAAAGATAAATTTTAGTTAATAAAATAACATTGAGTGAGTAGTTTAGGCGAGAAACTTTTTGGAGAAGATGTTTCTGCTTTTATATATATAATAGATAAGCTCTTACATTTAAGAACTTATAAGATTTCAAAGTGTTTGGATAAAAGAGCTTAGACTATCTTTATCCACAACCTTTAACAACCCAACCTACAATTAAAATATTAATTTTTCTCTCTCCCATCTATACAATCTACAACCCAACCCAATTCTACAACTTAATATACTTTATCAATGACCCAACCCGTCTTAAAATATAATTTATTTTATATATTATTTTTATATTATAATTTGTTATAATTAAAATTTATTGCATTTTAAAATTTAAAAATTATATATATACATTAATTAAAGTTACTTTCTAATTTTTTTTTTATTGAAATTAAAACAATACAATTAAAAATACAACAGAAAAATAAAACGACTAAAGAAAAAGCTATGAGCACACTGTATACTATATAGGGTTAAGATAAATTAAGAATTATACCAACTAATCAAAATGTGACAAATGGCATTAAAGTATTAAACAATTGAATCAATAAAGTCGTGCATGAGGTCGTTGGATGAACCGGTTGTGAAAATCATTTTTCATTTTGAATTTTTTTTATAGCAAATAGTTTGTCATGTAGTGCACAACCCCAATTCAATGTTGTTAAACCCGACCCGGACCGGCCGGTCCGACCGGAAAACCGGTGAACCGGTCCCTGGTCCGGTCCGGGTCTTCAATTTACGTATCAGTACATTTCAATTGACCCGGAGTGAACCGGTAGACCCGGTCAAACCCGGTCAGACCCGGTCAAGGTTCACTTAAAAAAAAAAATTATTTTTTGACGTTCATCAGAATTCGAACTTGTGACCACTAGCTTATTAGTCCAACATAGTAACCAACTGAACTACCTCATATATGTATTCTAAAAGTTCAACAAATATCTAAAATATAAAACAATATAATATATATTATATATATGGGTCATCCGGTTTTTTAGGAACGGGTCAACCGGTCGACCCGATAACCCGGTGACCCGATTCAATGACCGGTTCGGTATCCGGTCCGGGTTTCAAAACATTGCCCCAATTTGGGGTCACCGATAAGAGTAGTCTTATAAGCTCAAAATAAATTAGGATTTGAAAATTAAAAAAAATAAATTTTTTTTAGAGTTTATAATTTTCTATATCAAATAGAAGTGTTTATAATTGAAAAATAAAATAAAATGAAGTTATACAATGAAAAAATTAATTTTGAAAAATAAGTTGAGATGGTTTTGGAGTGCCTATCAACATTTAACCTTATTTTTGGGAGCTTATAAGCTCTTTAGTTCAAAGTTAATTGGGCTTTTTATTTTTATTTTTATTTTTTTCTTTCGATAGTTACAATGAAAAATCTAAACTAAATGAAAAAGAAACATAGAGACTTTTGATACATCTGTCGGAAAATCAACAAACAAACAACTCCATAACCCATCATTAAACTTGAGGATATGGTCTCCTTTTTATATTATTATTATTATTTTTATTTTTATTTTGAGGAAAAGAAATATGGGGAGAAATGAGACAGTTAATAATGATGGATTAACCGTGTGAGTTTCATAAAAGTAGCAACGAAGGAAAAAAAAAAAAAATAGTAAACGAAAAAAAAGAGGAAAAACGATGAAGTTGAGCCCAACGGTCAAGTCGCTAAAAAAGGTAAGGAGGTAAAAAGAAAAACGAGGGGGGCAGACATGCACGTGCATCCTACGTGGCATCACCTGACTTCACCGAATTTAAAATTACTAATGTCCCTGCAACTTACGCACCAACTCCTCCCCCCAACGGTCATATTTCACCGACATCCCAACGGTCACATTCCCCTCCTCCGTTTCCCACCGTCCGATCTTCATCCAACGCCCAGCAATCGCCCTCTCTCTCCTCCCCTTTTAACCGAGCCATCAGTTTCCCCCGAGGTAAAAAAGAAAAAATCATAGAAGAAAATAAGGCGACTAGTTCAGTATATAAAAGCTCGGTCGCACTTGGCTTAATGGCTTTTTGGGTAGTGGGGTTATAGATAGAGATACGATGATGACGGTTTTGTTTGTTTTCATGCATGCTTGATTTTAGGGTTCTTGAACTGGGATTTTGGGGGGATTTGTTTTCTTTCTTGAATTGAAAATAGCATGGATGTTTTGAAGGGGGTGTATGGGAGTGTTGATCATTCGTTTTCTGGGTTTGAATTTGAATGGAGATGCAGAAACATGTTGATTGGTTTGATGGAAAATCGCGTTTCTTGCAAATGATTCGGCTTTGAATGTTGAGGAATCCGATTGTCATTTTTCTTTCTTCTAGGTAGGTGTTGATATGTATGTATTTATGCATATGAATTGATTGATGAATTGTTGGATTCTTTGATTCTTTATTTGGTGGAGTTTGCTGCTGTTTTTCTTGATAATTCATTCTATTCTTTGTTGCACATAACTATCTTGAGCATCATATAGGATAAACACACACTTACACACACACAGAGAGAGAGAGAGGCGAGAGGATAAATTATTTGATTTGTTTCGACATCGGATTCCAATTTTTTTTTCTTTCTTTCTTGGTTTTTTCATTTTCTTGAGACTCACACACACTCACTCACTATAGAAAAAAAGAAAAGGGAAGTAACATTGTTCTGTTTCTCTTGATTTCTCCTCATATAATACAATTTTCTTGGCATATTCCTATTGTAAATGTATATTTTCATAGTTTGGAAAGTATAGAATCAGCAGAGAGGGGGAGAGAGAGAGAGAAAGAGAGAGGGAGAGAAACAAAATAAAGAGGGAGACAGAGGGAGGGAAAGAGAGAGATAGGAATTAAAAGGGTGGGTGTATTGGGAGTTTTACAGAGAAGGGAGAAAACTCAAAAAGGAACAAAAAAATTGGGGTAAAGTGTGTGTGAAGAATGTTGGCTGGGTGTCCTTCTACTTTGCTCTCACCAAGGCACAGATTAAGGAGTGAAGCATCCACACAGTTTCAACCTTGCCACATTCCTTCAATGAACACACAGAGATTGGATTTACCGTGTAGTTTCGGGCCCAAGAATGCATCCCGGTCCCAGCCGGTCAGGCCCGTCGGCATTTCAGTTGAGAAGGCGCCTATTGAATCATCCAAGAGTTCTTTGAGGCAGAGCATCAAACTCCCTCCAGTAGCAGCAGAGAGCAGAGATGAGTTTTGGGAGAGAAGTAAGAGGTTGAAGAAGAGGTATGCCACCGATGTTTCGTACGATGAAGGGACGGCTAACTACATGAGCAGAGTCAAGAGGAAGAAAGGGAATGCAAATTCTGATATTGAAGAAGGGAAGCAGCAGCAGCATTTGAGTTTAGGCCAGGATTTCTGGTTCCATCCTGGCTTCACTGCACCTCAGATGCCTTTCTCTCTCTCATGTTCAGGTGAGGAGAGGGACGAAAGAGGAGGACGGGGTGTGTGTTTCGGACCAGGCGACGCGCCTCTTCCGCCGTTATCCAACATACCGTGGTTTGATTCTGTTGTGACCGAGATCACGGATTTAGGGAAGTCCAAGAATGTGGAGATAGTCATGGGAGTTGATCAAAAGGAGGCCTCAGGATCAGGATCTTCGAGTACTTCGTCTAGCAGTTTGGCTCTCGGATTGAGTGGCAGCAATCCTACAGAGTTCGAGGTTGGAAACGGCTCTTCTTTACGTAATCCGGGGGGAGTAGTTGTACAGGGCCACAATGGGGTGAATAATAGCCATAGGGAGCATGAGTACGTAGAGCTTATAAGCTTGATCGTGGCTTGTTGCGAACAAATTGGTTCAAGAAACATAGCTTCGATTAGCCATTGCCTAGCTAGGCTAGGAGAGCTCGCTTCGCCACGAGGCTCCCCTCTTCACCGCCTCACTGCCTATTTCACTGAGGCCTTAGCCTTGCGAGTTACAAGGCTATGGCCTCAGATCTTCCACATCACTTCCCCTCGTGGCCTTGATCGTGTCGAAGAAGATGGCGGTGCGACTGCATTGAACCTTTTGAATCAAGTGAGCCCCATTCCTAAGTTCATCCACTTCACATCCAACGAGATTCTCTTGAGGGCGTTTGAGGAAAAGGACAGGGTTCACATCATAGATTTCGACATCAAGCAAGGGCTGCAATGGCCTAGTTTGTTCCAAAGTTTGGCTTCTCGGACGAGCCCTCCTAGCCATGTAAGGATCACTGGCATTGGTGAATCAAAGCAGGATTTGATCGAGACAGGGGACAGACTGGCTGAATTTGCTGAGGCGTTCAATCTACCATTTGAGTTCCATCCGGTTGTGGATAGGTTGGAGGACGTGAGGCTATGGATGCTTCATGTCAAGGAGAGGGAGACCGTGGCTGTGAACTGCGTTTTCCAGCTGCATAAGATGCTCTACGATGGAGGAGGGGGAACATTGCGAGATTTCTTGAGGTTGATAAGAAGCACGAATGCTGAGGTTGTTGTGATGGCAGAACAAGAGGCGAAGCACAATGAGGCCACTTTGGATGCAAGGCTTTACAATTCGTTGAAGTACTATTCTGCCCTCTTCGACTCTGTGGATTCGAGCCTCCCCTTGGAAAGTGCAGCAAGGATCAAGATTGAGGAGATGTTTGGGAGGGAGATCAAGAACATCATCTCATGCGAGGGGAGAGAGAGGTTTGAGAGGCACGAGACTTTCGATAAATGGCTGCAGTTGATGGAGGGAGGAGGATTTAGGTGCGTGGGAGTTGGTGAGAGAGAGCTACTCCAAGGGGAGATGATGTTGAAGATGTATTCGTCGAATGAGAGCTATAGAGTGGAGAAGAGAGAGCTTCGGGGAGGAGCGTCGTCTCTAAGTATAAACTGGTTGGATCAACCTCTTTACACGGTTTCAGCATGGACACCCGTTGATGTTGCCGGAAGCTCTTTGTCGTAGTGGAAGTGTGGCTGTTTTCGGGTACGTTTTGCACGCAAACACTGCGTCGTTTCATACTAGTATACGTATAGGAAGTGGGACTATTACACTACTACTCATTCTTTGTAGGTAGAGAAAAATTGTATTATCATTCTTTCATTCGTTGCAGATATGATTTGTTTTGAGGTCTTGTCACACTTCAGGTTATTATTTATAGGAGCTGTTTTGGTTTATAGTAATTCTTTGATTCTTTTGTCTAAGTATTGGATTTAGCCATGTATTCTTCATTCTTTTATTCAAGAGTATTATATAAAGTTTGTTATGTACTTGGGAAGATATGAATATGAAATGTTTCCTTTTTCTTTTTATAAGTTCATCTCTTTACTTTTACTTTTAGTTTGAAGTTGATGTATGTGGTTTCACAATTCAAATATAAAGTTTGAAGTTACTTTTAGTTTGAAGTTCATCTCCAGTAAGGTGTGTTGCCTAACAAATATTCTCTCCGACTCATTCGAGATGTTACATTTACTTTTGGGCACGAGAATTAAGAAATGTGTGTTTTATTGTTTAAATATCTTGTAAATTGTAATGTTCATGTATTGTTTTAGAATTTCCTATTTGAGATGTCTTTCATATTCTCTCTGTCTCATTCGAGATAATACTATGAATCTTTCATATACTCTAATTAGATTGAATGACGAACTACGTACTAGCCGGTATTAATTTGCTTTGGTTTGCTATTAGTCCGTAGGTTCTACTTTTATGATATTGTATTCTTCTCTATCATAATTAAGATTGTATCAGTAAAAGAGAAAAAGGCAACAAAACTTCTTGAAATAAGAAAAGTTTACAGCAATCCTAGTAAATCTATAATGAGTGTCTCCTTACCTAGCCACCAACCCAACACATACAGTTGAGAGACATCAGGCCTTATGCGCCTCATTGTATCAAATATAGCCATTCCTATAAAGTTAAAAAGAAGATAAGATGTGTGTAAACTCTGCAACCAGATAACAGAAAATGAAATAAGACTTCATACCAGCTGTAACGGAAGCTGTAACGGATCCACCTGGAGAATTCACATACATGACTATGTCCTGTTTTGTAAACCAGAATAATTCATAACTGAACAGAACTTATATACATTCATTACCACCAAGGAGAAGCTAGGAAAACCAAAAACACCGAGGGAACAACAGCTAATTTGCTATGATTTCCTATTGAGTTTGATTAAGCATTCATTATTCTGACACCAAGTCCCTACTATGAAGCACATAATTGTGTAACTCCATCATCACACAGAAAATATACCTATTGCATTTCAACAAGAACAACAGTATCATGAGGAAGCCCTTCCTTATCTCTACAATAGTTTTATGGCCGATTCACGTTGTAGAGCTTAAAATCTGACATCCCTAGAAAACATCTAAATTAGGAGATGAACTAGTAAGGTAATGAAACCGAATGGCCTAAAAATGGAAATAAATCAAAGACGAGCAAAGTGTTATTGCAATATAAAGATAAAAGAAGTTGTCGATATAGGTTCAAACACTACAAGAATTTCGCTCATAGACTACGAATTTTATCCGTAGTCTATGACTATCGGGAACCGTAGAGACAAATGGTGTAGAGAAAGGTCCCAAGTATATAGACTATGGTTATAAACCGCAGTCTATATTTTCCATACACTACGGTTAATAACTATAGTCTATACCATTTCGTAATCGTAGTGAGATGTAATGTAGAGACGGCTTTTTGGAATAGTCTACAGTTCTTGACCGTAGTCTATAATAATTGTGGACTACAATTTTAAAAAGTAGTTTATAATACATACTACTGTAGAGATTGGGTATATAATGTTTTACACACTACGATTTTGAACCGTAGTGAATCAATTTTTTTTGTAGTTAGTCTAAACCAAAATTTTAGTAATAATACTTAAATCTATGTAAATAAATCTGAATTCATGTAATTTTAAATAACAATGAAAATAAACAATGAAAAAATTCATTTCATTCAAATAAAATTTGTAATACAATATCAAATGAATGTTGTAGTACAAATAATATGTTTTCCCTTCTAGTTTAAACCAAAATATGATCTTCCACTTTCGTAGAATACCCCTCCGGTAAGTGTTTTTAATTATTATCATTAATAAGTCCTGCAAATTGCAAAAGGAATGAAATCCACATAGTTAATTGTTGAAGATGATGATGAAGTATTGAAGAAGATGATGAGATATTCGGCTATATTTTTGCATGGAATGAAGATGTGTTGCTGCCAGCATTCGAACCTTATGTTTTGTTTTGATTAAGTATTTTATTTTCTATCTTTAATCGTAGCCGTCCACGTGTACGATGCGGATGGATAGTGTTAGGGTGAATTAGTTACAAAGTCGTGCTTTCTGTTTTAGCACTTTCGCCCTTTAACCTAGCTATATATATCACTGTAGCAGAGCAGCAGTAATGCATGAATATTAGATCTATTGCCATATTCTTAAAGATCGAATCTTTACATATATTTCTCCATACAAATCATACAATCGAGATGCTCAGCTCAGTATTTCTTCATGGTAACAAGAGCCAGGTTGTGATCCACGAGTTTAACAATGGTTCATGAGGAAGATACTAAGCCACACAAGAAATGTGATGATGGAGGAAGCTCAGATGATGAAGATAGCAAAGGAAATGAGGTGGATCCTGAAATCAAGCTGAAACGACGCCAAATAGAAGAGATCCTGCTACTCCCAGCTACAGATCACTCTGGTATGGTGTTAATAACAACACCACTCACAGGTTCAAATTTTCTAAAGTGGAGTCGACCTATTAAGCGTGCTTTAGCTGCTCGTAGTAAGATAGAGTTTCTTGATGGCACTTTTATGGAACCAAGCACTAATTCCAAGTATTATAAAAGATGGGTTAAGGTAGATTACATGGTGTCTACATGGATAACTAATTGCATTAGCAAGGAACTGGTTAATGCCTTCAACAATATTGAGAATACATATAAACTATGGATGGCTTTGAATCAGAGATTTGGTGGTGCAAATGGACATAAAATCCTGAAGTTGTAGAGGGAAATATTTAGGTTTAATCAAGGAAACTTAAATGTGATGATGTACTTTAATCAGCTAAGTGCATTATGGGATGAAATGGACATGATATGCATGCTCCTTTGACTTGTTCCTGCCCAGCTAAGGATCTGATGAATAAAAGACAAGATGAACAGAGGCTATTGACATTCTTGATTGGCTTGAATGACAGTTATGATGAAACAAGGACAGTCTGGAAATGGAAACTTCTTTAAGAAGAGATTGAGCAAGGAAGAAAAGAAGAAACTGAAATGTGGACATTGCCAAGGAATGAGACATGATGAGGAGACCTGCTTCAAGCTTCATGGTGTTCCAGAATGGTATATAAAATTCAAGGAAGGGAAAGGGCTTCAATCTAGAGTTAATTTTGCTGAATCTGGACAATCAGCTGAAGGGTATGCAAATCAAATGGAGCAAAAGGAACCATCCAATGATATAAGTCGCATGATACAGTCTGAGATTGCCAAATGTATGGGGAATTTTCTCCAGCAGCAAGGAAATTCTAGCACTACAAAGAGTGATACAAACATGGTACATGTTGTGCCTCAGAAACAACACCCTTTTGATGGTCATTTTGCATTCAATGTAATGTCCAGCATGGAAAACAACAAATGGATCATTGATTCAGGGGCCAGTTCTCACATATGTTGCTCACCTGAGTTGTTACACACCACTTACAAACTGGATAAGCCAACTGTAATATACTTACTAGATGGCTCATCTAGAAGTGTGGCCTATGCAGGGAAGGCCAAACTCAACAAGGACATGCTGCTAATGGATGTACTGTATGTACCAGGATTTACCAGCAATTTGATCTCAGTATCAAAACTCATCAAGACATCTAACCTCAGGTGTGTATTCCATCCTACACATTGCCTGTACCAGAGAACAAAAAATGAAGAAGTTGTAGGAATGGGAAAGATGAAGGATCGTCTGTATTACATTGAGTCTTAAACTGAGGAATTTTCCTATAGTTTTCTCAATCTGGGAAAACTCTCAGCCAAAGAATGGCACATTGTTCTTGGACATCCTTCCATTAGCACTATGAAACATATGCAGATCAATGATGGAAAGTTCACAACAGAAGAGTTGTCAGATATAGAAAACTGTGAGATTTGTTTGAAGTCTAAACAGACCAGGGAATCCTTCCCTCTACTCAACAGAAGGTCTAACACTCTTTTTGAAATGGTACATGGAGATCTGTGGGGGCCATACTCAGAATACAATATCTGCAATGTTAGATATGTTCTTACTTTGGTTGAAGACCATAGTAGAACAATATGGACTTATCTCCTGCAGACCAAGGATCAAGTTTATGGAGTTCTTGATGGCTTCATACAGATGGTTAATACTCACTTTCAGAAGAAAAATCATTATTTTAGAACTGATCATGGGACAGAATTCCTTAACAGGAATGTCACACAACTTTTCACAGAGAATGGGATCATACATCAACTATCCTGTATCTACACACCCCAACAGAATGAGATTGTGGAGAGAAGGCACAGATCCCTCTTGAATTCTGCTAGAGCTCTTATGTTTCAAATGTTGGGGTTGTTGTATACCTAAAGCAAAACCGGTTGTTTTAGTGGTTACAACACAGGTCCACTGTTAACAATCCCTATCTGGAAGAATATGTTTAAGCAAGAATAAAGTCCATTATCTCATGTTTTAGACCACGTGTCGATCTGAGTTCGGAGGGGATCACGAAGGTCGTTGATAATGATGAGATATAAACAGTTCACAGTCGAGACAGCTTGGGCTGAGCTGTCGGTCTTGACTGCAGCTTAATGGTAGTGATGAGTCCTAATCACTTGTTATGCTGGTACGGTGGAACGTATTGAAGGATCAACAGAGATAATGCTCTTCTGATACTGACCCTATATCAGAGGTGATATAGGTGAAGAGCTATAGATCTCAGGCTCTAGCTCGATCTTAACCTTGGTAAACTATTAGATGTATATGTATTCTTCGATGTTACTTTGATTTACGATGATATGAACTTCTCGTTAGTTCATCTTAATCATGTCGTACTTTGGGTAACACGAAGATGCATAGTATGTCTAATAAGTGTTATCAATAAGCCGTGTCCTGTGTGAGTGCAGGCTGACGTTATCCCCTCAGGGAGTTCACAATGTTTATTATACCAAGTCATGCATGCTGATTAAGTTCAGGTATAATAATGAGGAGTTGTCCCCTGCGCGCGCGCTGCTGCCGGATTCAGCCACGGCTGCCCGGGCTCGAACCCAGCACCTCCGGTGGTGCTGGGACGCCGGCGAGCTCAGTGGGAGCCTCCGGTGGCATGCCAGCCACCGGCGGTGGCTCGCGGCGGCGGCGCTGTTTTGTGCAGCGGCTAACGGCGAAGGCGACGGCGTTTTTGGCGACGGTGACAAGCAGTGGCTCGGGCTGGGTTGCAACGGACGCACCCAGCCCGAACCCAGCCACGTCAGGCTCGTCGTGGAGCCGAAACGGGGTCCCCGACATGCACCGCGGCGGCGCGTGTGTTACACGCGTGGCTCGGCGGCGGCGCGTGGCAGGATTTCGAACGACGGGCTGCACGTTTTTACAACGTTCGGCCCATCACGTTGACGACGGCTAGGGTTTTCCGAAACCTAGGCATGATCGTCGACGGCTAGGGTTTTTGTACCCTAGTTCGTTCGAAATTAATTCGCTTTCCGTTTTTGGTAATTAGGGTTTTCCGCACCCTAATTATTTCGAGCACTTGCTATTTTTGGAAGGTGGAGTTGAAGACCGGGGCAGACTTCCAAGATCGAAGATTAAAGACCGGAGCTTGTTCCGGGGTTTTTATTTTAATTAAATGTAATAGATAGGGCTTTCTATTCCTGGTCGGCAGCCTATTTATTCGTTTTAATTATTATCCATGCTATGGATGGATTTAAACGATGAATATGATCAACATGTTTTGCATGTTATAGTTGCTTTTCATTGTTTGCGTAATAGAAATAACATGCATAGGGGTCATAGCATGCCGGTTTTAATGATTTCAATGCGAGCATGTTTTATTACTTGCGCTTAGAAATCATGTGATAGGACTTAATTGTCTATGTGCTACGATTGTCACACAAACCCTTAAAAAGACTAAGCGGTATAATTAATCGATTATTGGTAAATTGATTTAAAGGACCTCCATATTTGGTTTAAAAATGAAGTAATTAGCATTCGCGTTGACGATGAGTCTTCCTCCCTATAGGAGATGCTGGTTATGGATTTCATTGGTTTAGACTTCAATAAGATAATTTGATTTGAAATAATTAGTGTTCGCGTTGACAATGAGTCTTCCTCCCTATAGGAGACACTGATTATAGTTCATTGGTTAAATTCAAAATTGATAATATGGAAAAATGATTTTATAAAGGTAATTCCTCCTTAACGGGTGGGTTACTCTTAATAGAATTAATTTTTCGGAATATTAAAATATGGTTGTAGCTTAGCTGCTTATTGATGAATCCTCCTATAGAGGTCACTTCTCGAATTAGCAGGGTCCTGAGGCACGGGTTATTATTTCTTTGTTTCACTATGGTCCGTGTGATGGGATAAGAAATAAAATAGACTGCGGTCATGGTCGATAATTTTATGGATAGCATTCACCTATAGTGGACTATTTGTAAATAGTATCAGGCTACTCGTTTGTTGGTTCAATGTTATTATTGGGTTTCTAACATTGATAACATAAATTATTTGCGCTTATAAGTTGTTTACTTGTTATTTATTTCAGATATGTCTATTGATTCTATTCGCACGAAGATTTGTCGTTTAGCTTATTCCGATGGTGTTCCGGACTCCTTTCGATTTCGACTACTCGGTTTCCTGGCACAGAAAGAGATAGATTTCTTGAGGTACGAGGATTTCGATGATTTCCCTAACCTAAAGAGATTTCTCATGAGGTTTAAAAACCTTGTACGGATGTACGTGTTCTATGGTGGTGTTATGTCGGGAAAGACTGTTTGCGAGCTTCTACTTGCATATTTCCCGACTTGGTTCCTGGCTCTCAGAGAAGCGGTCGTCCCGACCCACATCGTTCACGAGGATCCAATGGCTCTCATTGGGGAGTTACTCGTGGTAGATGCGGAGAGGATTGATATATTGCAGACTGCTTATGAGGCGCAGAGGAAGTTCTGGGATCGTCCTATTAGGAATGTCGATGTTAATCGGCATTTTACGGCCCGGGACAACGAGTCCATCATTGATGAGTACCTTCAGTCACTGAGGATTGATGATTTTGATTTTGACGGACTCGTTCACGATGTGAATGAGCTGATCTCTGATCAATCCATGGAGGGAGTGGGCGATTCCGAGTCTGTAAGTCTTGTTCACGATGTGAATGAGCTGAACTCCGATCAGCCTACTCAGGAAGTGAATGATGCCAGGAAGGAGGGACCTCCGATAATAAAGGTCTATCAGAGGAGGAACAAGAAGTTAAAGGTAGATGGAGGTATGTCAGACTCTTGTAACATTAAAAAACCAAATTATACTAGTTTAGTCCTCACGGACGGATTTAACTAGTGGATACTAATTGTGGTTTGTTGCAATCTTTGTAGGTTCGACTACAAGGAACGAGTAGGACGACTTCAAGTTCTTGAGCTCGACAAGCAACATTCAGTTGATGCAGTTGTCTAGCAGACTTGGAGATTTCTATCTTACGTTTTATCTTAGTTTTTGGATACTAGATTCTGGTTTATTACTCTTTTACCACATTTGGTTGCCTTGTTTTGGCAGGATACTTATGTTTTGGATATTAATGGATGATTATTTTCTTACATTGTATTAAGGATTTGTTTCTTTAATACTAGTTGTTTTGATATATCATTCGTAGTGGGAGTAATAGCTGTGAATCTTGAAGGATATTCCAAAATGTGTTATGATAAATGTGGTACTTCTTGTTCAATATTGTCTTTCAACAAAATACTATGTCACTATGTCTAAATCTATTTCCTTTCCTTATATGAAATGAAGTGATTAGCATTCATGTTAATCATAGATTTCATTGTGATTTAAAATGAAATTGATTAGCATTCGCGTTGACAATGAGTCTTCCTCCCTATAGGAGATGCTAATTACAGATTTCATTGGTTAAATCTGTTCGGAAATAAGGATAATTTGCACACGAAGTGTTGCAATTTTGATGTTAGATTTAGTAATTGGTTGGACAAGTAGTCTTTTTCAAGGAAAGACAATCATTTATTCTTGATTAACGTCCAAGAATAAAAGGAAATTATGGATTGGAACATCATAAGGCCGGAAGTACAAGACTGATAACCAAAAGGATCTGCACAAGATTATTTTAGGATCCTTGTCACAGTGGGAGCTTTTTCGAGTGTGTCTCGAAAATGGTAGATTGTTCATCAAGAAATCTAATTTCTTGGATAATGAACAAACCAAGTTGACTAGTAAAGGATAAGTTAGATGAAAGAAGTTGCTTATCATTGATTAGTCTATGAGTTTAACACTCGAAAGACTTGCACGTTGTATGCTTATAATAGTTGAGGACATACATGAGCGAACATGGATGTAGTTTGAGAAAAGGGAAGAATTTTCTCAACAGTTCTATGCTTCGGGACAAACACATAGAAATGTGTGTTCAATGATTTAAAGCATTCATTTGTCAAACAACACATATAAATGTGAAATGTGTTAACAAATGGTATATCTTTCATCTACAAAAGGCGTTGAAATGGTTGTCTTGTACATTGTGTGATAATATTACTAGCACTTGAATAAGGTGTGAAAGTATTATCTGACACAATAAGTGGTGATTGTCCGAACAGTTTAGAATGAAGGTTAGGAGTAATGTTAGATATATCCTACAGTCGGATAATATAACATTATTCAAGTACTCTTCATAGACTACTGTCTTGGCAAAGCTTGCAATACACCTGCGTGTTGCATAAGGAGCCAAATATATGTTAGTGCTGTGTGCATGGTAACGGATATAGTCCATCATGTTTGTGGACACGGATAATCGAATGGTAGCTAGAAAAACGACATCATCGACCTTTTACTATGGATTCACGTAAGAAGCAGAATTGTCTTGAAGATTCTCACGCAGTGAAATGCTGAGAGGGAGCTAGATAATTCAAGGCTTGGCTTCGTGAATTGGCAGTAATCTCAATTTGTTAGAATTCTTACACCCCCTGGAGAATTCTAAGTGCAGTAACAAATTTTCTGAGATTTGGAAATGCCGGTAACAACATAGTGAGTACCTTAAATAAAGGCGATTTCGTGGAGAAAATAGAAACACTAGAGGAATGTACGATGACGGTTCCTTCACTAAGTGTCACATGTCAGGTGTACTGTAGCACGTGGCTGACATGTCTTAGTGAGCATCCCACTAAAAGGTACAACGTAAAGGTAAAATCTTTGAGTATAAGTGGGAGAAAAAGTGTATGATGGTTGTTAACGATTGCGATCGTGCGATTGTTAACATTGTACATGGATGAAGTCATATGGTTTCCTGTAGACGCGTTGGTATACTAAAAGGTTTTACTTTAGTATAAGTGGGAGATTGTTGGGGTTGTTGTATACCTAAAGCAAAACCGGTTGTTTTAGTGGTTACAACACAGGTCCACTATTAACAATCCCTATCTGAAAGAATATGTTTAAGCAAGAATAAAGTCCATTATCTCATGTTTTAGACCACGTGTCGATCTGAGTTCGGAGGGGATCACGAAGGTCGTTGATAATGATGAGATATAAACAGTTCACAGTCGAGACAGCTTGGGTTGAGCTGTCGATCTTGACTGCAGCTTAATGGTAGTGATGAGTCCTAATCACTTGTTATGCTGGTACGGTGGAACGTATTGAAGGATCAACAGAGATAATGCTCTTCTGATACTGACCCTATATCAGAGGTGATATAGGTGAAGAGCTATAGATCTCAGGCTCTAGCTCGATCTTAACCTTGGTAAACTATTAGATGTATATGTATTCTTCGATGTTACTTTGATTTACGATGATATGAACTTCTCGTTAGTTCATCTTAATCATGTCGTACTTTGGGTAACACGAAGATGCATAGTATGTCTAATAAGTGTTATCAATAAGCCGTGTCCTGTGTGAGTGCAGGCTGACGTTATCCCCTCAGGGAGTTCACAATGTTTATTATACCAAGTCATGCATGCTGATTAAGTTCAGGTATAATAATGAGGAGTGAACGGGTACTACCTGAGGAATAGATGTTAACAATTAGGAGCAGTCATGGTAGCTCTAATTGATTAACGGATAAGGAGGTCTTAAACACGGGGGTCGAACTATACAAAATACCTACCCAATCTACATAATTGGGACAGAGCGGTGATTCAGCTATGACACTTTAGTGGAGTGCGTCATAGTTCTAATTAGATACATGTTCAGGGGTGGACATGGAAATATCGAATTAGATAAGGCCCAACTCTGTCTGGTATCCGATCCCTAGGATGGCCCAAACAGACCTCGGGAATCGATCTAAATAGTATTATTGAGTTTGGACTCAATAATTGTACTCAGGCCCGGTATATGATATATATTGGATTTATATCCTTTGAATGGATATTAAATATAATTAATTTAGATTTATATCTTGTTGGATAAGATTAAATCTAATTAGTTATTATTTAGTTATTCAAGGATAAGATTAAATCTAATGAGATAAGATTTATTTAATTAAATCTTGTGGGGATAAATATCATATCTGAATATATTTGGTATATATTTAGTTATTTATTCTTCTACTGATATTAGAATAAATTCTATTTGTTAGAATTAATTCCGGATATTCAGTTGCATAACAGAACAGATTAATTCCTTATTAATTCCGTATTAATAAAGGAATAGGATTTGTAAGTTATGGAAAGAGAATAAATATGGGATGGCAAAGATATGGTTGGAGATAAATAAGGAATCATATCTCTTTATTTATGAACCATATATATACTCAAGTCTCTCATCATAAACCCTAGCCTCCATACACTAGATTTGTGAGAAAGGATTCACGCGAATCCCTAGGCGTGTGAGAGAGAGAGAGTCGGCCGAGTCTGAGGAGAGGAGATCGAGGTTCCAGTGATCTCGAGACGCCCACCAAGTCTCGGATTTCAAGGTGTGGGATCACATCCTAGAAGATCAGAACCGTAGATCGATCAGACACGACTCAGATTGCACGTTCTTCATAATCAAGGTATGTACTCGAACCATTGCATGAATTTATGTGCACGATTGAATCAACACATCCGAACCAAGATCTGGGTCGGGGCGGCTTTCAAGCAGCCGTTTCCCAACATCAAAGTGGATTGCCACTTAAATTCTGGCCCTATTCTATTCTCACAGCTACATGGCTTCTTAACAGAATTCCTTCACAAATTTTGGATTGGAAAACACCTTTTGATTTTCTTTTTGCCATCCATCCAGATTATCAGGTTATTCAGCCATTTGGATGCCTAGCCTATGCTGCAAACATCTCTCCTTCTAGAGGTAAGTTTGATCCAAGAGGTCTTAAGTGTCTGTTTTTAGGCTATGATTCCTCACACAAAGGATATATATTGTTTGATTTAGAAGCTGAGAAAATCCTCATAAGCAAAGATGTGAAGTTCATTCCATCTGTTTTCCCTTTCACTAGCCCATCTATAGAGCCACATAATGAACTAGTTCTTCAATTTCCTGCAGTGGATTCATCTATACCCACTGATATAGCTGATGTGGATGCTCCTCTTGAAGCCACTCCACCTTTACAGACTAGTAAATACACTTCTTCATCACTTCATGGCACTGATGAGGGTGCTTCATCTCTAGTTCCTTCACCATCTATACCACCATTAAGAAGGAGTACCAGAACCATTCAGTAGCCTTGTTGGATGAAAGATTTTGTAGGCAATATCACCCAGTCTCATTCCATTTCTTTCACTACTTCTGTCACACCACATACTTTTCCCTATACAGTGAGTCCTCATCTTTCAAGCACTCATGTTGCATATTTATTTAACCTTACCATGTCCAAAGAACCTTCCTCTTTTAAAGAAGCCTGTAAGTATCCAGAGTGGATTGAAGCCATGAGAGTGGAACTAGATGCTCTTATCAAGAATGAAACATGGGATATCATAGACCTTCCTGCATCCAAGAAACCCATCGGATGCAAGTGGGTTTACAAAATCAAACTCAAGACAGATGGATCAGTTGAGATGTGTAAAGCCAAGCTGGTGGCAAAGGGCTATAATCAAGAGTTGGGTATAGATTACACATAAGTCTTTTCTCCAGTGGCCAATCTGGTTACTGTTAGGATGTTTATTGCTATGGCTACTGCCCATTCCTGGCCTTTACACCAACTTGATATTAACAGTGCTTTCTTGCATGGTTACTTGACAGAAGACATTTACATGGCAATACCACAAGGCCTTCCTCAAACTAAGCCAGGGCAGGTGTGTAAGCTCAAGAAGAGTCTATATGGGCTTAAACAAGCATCCAGAGAATGGAATGCTGAATTTACCAGGAAACTCAATTCTTATGGGTTAGTTCCTACAATACAGGATCCTTGTCTATTCACCAAGGGAGAGGGTGATCAGTTTCTTTGCATCATTGTACATGTTGATGATATCTTGGTGAGTGGACCATCTTTATCTATCATTGAAGATTTTAAGAAATTTCTGGATTCCACCTTCACCATTAAAGACTTGGGATCTGCTAAAATTTTCCTTGGTATAGAGATAGCCAGAGGAGAAGATGGTACATCCCTCAACCAAAGGAAATATGTGTTGGAGATTCTCTCTAACAATGGGATGTTGTGTGCTAAAGCTGCCCTCACACCATTACCACCAGGTCTAGTTCTTGTGCAAGGAAAAGAGGCTCCTCTACAGCAGCCTGATATATACAGAAAGTTGGTTGGGCAGTTACTCTACTTAAATCTGACTAGGCCTGATATAACACATGCTGCTCAACAACTTAGTCAGTTTATGGCTGAGCCAACTTCAGTTCATTGGAATGCTGCTTTACATGTCCTTAGATATCTAAAAGGTTGCCCCTCTTTGGGTGTTTTCTATCCTTGTGCTCAGTCTTTTGAACTCAAAGGATACTCAGATGCTAACTGGGGCACCTGCTCAGATACTAAAAGATCTCTCACAGGTTTCAGTATCTATCTTGGGAATTCTCTTATCATGGAAGTCTAAGAAGCACACAACAGTATCCTCTTCCTCTGCAGAAGTAGAATATAGAGCCTTGGCTGTGACTACCAGAGAACTGGTTTGGATTGCCAGTTTATTGAAGAATTTCCACATTCATCCTACACTGCCAATTCCTCTTTTCCGTGACAGTGATGTTGCAATCCAAATAACCAGGAATCCAGTGTTTCATGAGCGTACTAAACATATTGATATTGATTGTCATGTTATTCGTGAAAAATATGTTGCAGGATTTCTCAAGTCAATGAGTGTTTCTTCGGCAAATCAGCTTGCATATTTCTTTACCAAACCCCTCTCTAGTCCCCGTTTCCGCGACCTACTCTGCAAGATGGGCCTGCTGGATCTCCATCACTTCCATCTTGAGGGGGGGTGTTGAAGATGATGATGAAGTATTGAAGAAGATGATGAGATATTCGACTATATTTTTGCATGGAATGAAGATGTGTTGCTGCCAGCATTCGAACCTTATGTTTTGTTTTGATTAAGTATTTTATTTTCTATCTTTAATCATAGCCGTCCACGTCTACGATGCGGATGGATAGTGTTAGGGTGAATTAGTTACAAAGTCGTGCTTTCTGTTTTAGCACTTTCGCCCTTTAACCTAGCTATATATATCACTGTAGCAGAGCAGCAGTAATGCATGAATATTAGATCTATTGCCATATTCTTAAAGATCGAATCTTTACATATATTTCTCCATACAAATCATACAATCGAGCTGCTCAGCTCAGTATTTCTTCAATAATTGATAAACTCATAAAGCCATTCACATTTTAGATGCAATAATATATCAAAAGTCTAGTTTAAACAAAATCAAATATTGAAGCAATCATGAACTTCTAAGTATCAAAAAGAAGAAGCGAGATATTTTCTTTTCTTCTCAACTATGGTATTAGTAGAGATTTTTAAGAAGGTAATCATGTAGTAATACTAATGTAGAAGATAATCTAGTACCCTCCACCATGACATTGAAGAATAACATGTATGAAACTTCTTGGTTTACTAAGAAGAAAGGCTTTGAGAAACTAGATCAATTAGCAACATTGGTTATCAATTATTGTGAGAAGACATTTCTCAGTTTCAGTCGCTTAAAGCATATATCTAAGATATTTTAAGTTCATAAACAACTCATTGAAGAGCTCCTTGTACATCTAAAACACAGTTCAGTTTATTTTGATTTATCATCTTTGAACAATTTAATAAAAAAAAACTCAAGAAATTTATTATATCATAGAATCAGAGTGAAAGGATTACCATTTCCAGCTTCGACGAGTTCAGGAGGCTCTGAAAGCTGCAGATCTAGAGGGTATCAATAGTAGTATTTCTAGGAGAAAACAAACCCAATTGAACTTGGTGGTCATTTTCCCAATAGTTATAAATTTATTCAATGTAAGCAACTGGTTATTACCTTAAAATCAACTCTTGACGCTTTTATTAAACAAAATATGCTGGATGAAATGAGCATCTCATAATAAAGCTGTAGGACATTGGTGATTAATTTAGTCAAATCATGGCTGAAAATTCATAATCAAAACAAAATTTGAGGTGAATTAGGATACATTTCCCTCAATATATGTAATCCCATGTGAGCTAGTCTGCATCTAACATTAATTGTACCGAAGTACATAAAAAAACAAAAAAAGAACAACAACTTACTTCTCCTTTTTCTTCCTTCAAGAAGCATATAAAATTTTGAAAAAAAAAAAAAAAAAAAACGTAGTCTATGACAAAATACTATGTTTCTTCACAAAAACCGTAGAGTATATAATGTAGACTATGAACTTAATTCTTGTAATGAAATGATTATCAGGACAAGCTATTCCTGTCACACCCCGATTTTCCTAACTCTAAAAATAATCAATTTTAATTATGACCGATTAAATCGGGATGCAACGAAGGGTAAAATAAAAAGGGAGAAATCATAATTCAATTGATTTTAATTAGTTTTAATTAAAATTCATTTAGTTTAGCCCGGAAATTTGGGCAGCATCTCCCCTATACCAGGATCAAGTCGTAGTAAATACCAAAGACTATACATCAGCTAACCAAGTACATAAACCATAACGATGAGGTCGGACCAGACCGCGCCATCATCGGATCCAAGGTATTTAATAAAAATAACTACCGAGGCGGACCAGACCGCTCTACAATAGGATCCAAAGTACATATCGAAAGCATAACAACCGTGGCGGACCAGACCGCACTACAGTTGGGTCCAGAATATATAGTTACATCAAAGTTGCGTTTAACTAGCGGAAGCGAATAAATAAACATTCATTTATCAACCGTTATAGTTTTTATAAATTCGTTTAAGTTTTCGTTATATGAATTCATATTTTTAAAACGTCATGTTTTAAACTAACAAATGACTAACGAAATAAACTTTAAACGAATATTAACTTTCTAAGTTAACTAAACCATAACTCCCATTTCAATTATTAAGTATGATAATTCGGTTATCTAAATAACGAAAAGGGAAATTGTTTAACGATCCAAGCATACGTAAATTGTTTATAACCAAATAAAAGTTTAAGAAACGGGAAAGAGTCTAACGGTTTAAGTTTTATTATCCTCGTCTCTTGTTTATTCCTCCTTTCCTTTTCTCTCTCTTCTCGCCCCGTCACTATGCCTCCGGCTCCCAATCTGCAAAACAAAGAAAGTTTCACAGGGCTGAGTACAACTAGCACTCAGTGGGAATCATAGCCAATCAAAGGAAAACAAAAGCAGGGCTTTCAGTATTTTTAAAAGAGAGAAGAGAAAGAATAAGTCTTGATCCCATATGACCAAACCATTTAGACGTCCATTTAGGTATTCCCGAGGTTACTCGTAATCGAATCCCGGTTAAACCACCTGTCGGATTATAAGAACATTTGCAGGGTGACATACATAAAGTGTATATAAACCCATCAGCTATGCTAGACGGCATAAATAAGTTATATGCAAGTCTATCGGCTAGGGATCGAGATTTCCGTGGTAAACCCCACTCCCGATCCCGGTGTACACCAGTTGCTTGTTGGTGTGTTAGACCTAACGATGTTAACCCGATATCGTAAAAGATTAGAGCATTAAACCTGGGAAACCTGTGATTCACAATTTAATCCTGAAACAAAGCCTGCACTTGAAGAATATAGAGCTTACTAGCTCAAGAGTTATCAAGAAATAAGAATCCCCAAGGATTTTAACAAGTTCGAATAAATAGATCCCCACCTTTACCGGTTACTCGATTCTTTGGTTCGAATCTTAGTCAGCTTCTTCGGAGAGTCTTCCTACAAATATTTCTTGAGGTTAAGTTACGTTCGTAGTTTCATTCTTAGAACTTTCTAACATAACTTTCCTTTTTAATTATTAATATTCCCTAAAATTATATATATAACTTATTAACCTTCAATAATTCTTTTCTTATGTTTTCGTCGTTTGCATGGCTTAGACTTCAACACAAAAGTTGTTCAACTAATCATTAGGAATATTTTGGTGCAAAAATATTAGACATGCAAAAAGGGTAAGGGTCCTTCGAGTCAAAATGAACACAGTTTCATTTTTAGAAAATTAATGGTGATTCCGATTGTTACCAAATTTTATAGGATGCTAGGTAATCTCATTTCGAAACTATATTAATATTTTCAAAACATTTGGACAGAGTCTCGACATGCAGGGAAACATTATCCATGAACAAGAAAGGTATACCAACAACAATTCATTTTCACAAGTTCGTTCCGATTAAGAGGTTAATTATTAGGTTACGAACAACTTTAATTCGGTGATATGGATGCAAAAAGGAACACCGGCAACCACCAAAGAAAGGGCGGCTGCACGGCGACGGAGAAGAAGAGAAGATGCAAATGATGAAGGCGATGCATGTCCTATCTCGGGAGTTCGTGGCGACGATCAGCCACTATCCCTAGAATCGAAATCTCCCTACGAGTTCATAGAAACGAACGACATACCTTTCCGATGATTGGAGAAGAAGATATGCTCGAAAAGATGATCGGTAACGATCGGGGCTGTTCTCGGTCTTGAAAGGAAGGTGGCGGTGGAAAGGTGATGGTGCTGAAATGATGAAGAAGATGGTGGCAGCAGCTGCTGCTTGATCGGAGAGATGATCGGCGGCGGTGGCGGATGATCGGAAGAAGAGGTGAAGCTACTGCTCCTTGCGGCTTCTCAGAGAGGAAGAACGAAGGTGGTGGCTGGTGGTGAAGGTGATGTTTGGTAGAGGTGGAGATGATGATGGTGGTGATGATCGGTGTTGATGGAGGGTGGAGATGATGGTGATCGGAGATGGTGGTGGATGGCGGAGGTGCTGCCGGCAATGGAGGAAGAGAGGGAGAGAGTGATCGGCTAGAGAGAGAGAGTTGGGTTGGTGGATGATTTCTTCCACTTGAAGGATTAGATGAGGATATGATCAAGTGAGGCGGTGGTGGCCTCTATTTATAGGGGTCATCCCGTCTCCGATCGAACGTCTCGTTTCCCGACGAAAAGATATTTTTCCGGCAACGAATTCCGATTTAAGATTTCAAAGGGTTTACGGAATCCACAAAAAATATCGAACACAACGATATAGGTTAACGAATTTTCGGAAGGAATTTGATAGCTCGAAGATTTTTAAAGAAACAAAAAGATCGAAAATAGACAAACGGCGACTCGGGTTTTCTTAACCGTTTATCCGAAAAGTACCTAGCTTCTTTCATAATTCTTTTAATGTCAAAACTAGGTTAAATATATTAACATTACATTTTTGGAATTTTATTAAGTTAGAAATAATATTTTTAGTTAACTAATTTTAATTAAATTAAATATTCTAAAATTCTTTTATTAAGAAATTTACATAACTAATAATATCAAAGCTAAAAAGAATTCTTTTATCATTTTACTATATAAATTATGAAAAGCTTATTATATTAAAGGAAACTATTTATTTTCTATTTTCTAGTATTTAAAAATACGGGTTATTACACTACCACCCCCTTAAAAGAAATTTCGTCCCGAAATTTAAGTACCTTCATATACTAGGTCGGGGTATTGGGCTCTCATCTTTTCCTCCGGTTCCCACGTGGCCTCTTCCAAGTCGTGGTGGTTCCACAACACCTTAACTGTGGCAATCTCCTTGTTCCTAAGGACCTTGATCTTTCGATCCAAAATCCTAACAGGTTTTTCTATATAATGTAAATCAGGGTTAAGTTCTACCTCTTCATACCTAATCACGTGCTTGGGGTCAAACACGTACTTCCTAAGCATGGATACGTGGAAGACATCGTGAACATTTGCTAGGCTGGGAGGTAGTGCTAGGCGGTATGCTACATTCTTGATCTTCTCTAGGATTTCGAACGGTCCAACGTATCTCGGCCTCAACTTTCCTCGTTTTCCGAATCTAATGACTCCTCGGGTTGGACTGATTTTCAAGAACACTTTGTCTCCAACTTCAAACTCCAATTCGGTCCTTCTTTTGTCGGCATAAAATTTCTGTCGATCTTGAGCTTCTTTGATTCGCTGCCGAATTGTGTAGACAATAGTTACCATCTCTTGAACTACGTCTGGTCCCAAAAGCTTTCGTTCTCCGACTTCGTCCCAATAAAGAAGTGAACGGCACTTCCTTCCATACAAAGCTTCGTATGGCGCCATTCCAATAGTAGATTGAAAACTGTTGTTGTAGGCGAATTCCACCAATGGCAAAATTTCTTCCCAATTATCTCCTCTGTCGGCAACAACTGCTCTCAGCATGTCTTCTAAGATTTGGATCGTACGTTCTGACTGTCCGTTGGTCTGAGGGTGAAAAGCAGAGCTGAACTTTAACTGAGTACCCATGGCTTCTTGCAAACTCGTCCAGAACTTTGACGTGAAACGGGAGTCGCGATCTGAAGTGATAGAGATCGGAATTCCGTGAAGTCTCACTATTTCCTTGACATAGAGTTTGGCCAACTTCTCTAATCCAAATGTCATTTTAATCGGTAAGAAATGAGCTGACTTTGTAAGTCGATCGATGATAACCCAAATTGCGGTGTTTCCCTTGGATGACTTTGGAAAACTTACCACAAAATCCTTGTTGATGTGGTCCCACTTCCACTCTGGGATAGGCAACGGTTGCAAAGTTCCGTATGGCCTCTGGTGTATAGCCTTTACTTGTTGATAGGCTAAGCATCTTTCCACAAACGAAGCGACGTCTTTCTTCATGGACTCCCACCAAAATTTCTGTCGTAGATCCCGATACATTTTGGTGCTACCGGGATGAGCTGTGTAGGGTGTATTGTGAGCCTCGTACATAATCTCTTCTTTCAATGCTTTGTCGTCTGGCACACATAACCTGTCTCCATAGAGTAATGCACCGTCGGTGCTGATTTTGCAATCCTTCACGAAATCGTTGCATCCTTCTGAGCCAACCTGTGATCGTAGCTTTTCCATGCGTGCATCGGTTTGCTGGCCGGCAATGATTCGTTCTCGAAGGTCAGGCTTTGCAACAATTGTAGCAATGCATCCATCTGTTGTTGCTGGCGGGCAAAGAATGGTCAGATTCAACTTGGCAAATTCTGGAGCAAGTCCTTCTTCATTTGTAACCACATAAGCGAGATTCCCTTGGTTTTTCCGGCTTAAGGCGTCGGCAACTACGTTGGCCTTTCCTGGGTGATAGTCGATTTTACAATCATAATCCTTGACTAACTCGAGCCATCGCCTTTGTCTCATGTTGAGCTCCTTCTGTTCAAAGAAATATTTCAAACTCTTGTGATCGGTGAAGATTTCACACTTTGCTCCATAAAGGTAATGCCTCCATATCTTCAAGGCATGAACTACTGCTGCTAGCTCGAGATCATGAGTAGGATAATTCTTTTCATGTGGTTTCAGTTGTCGAGATGCGTAGGCGATCACTTTTCCATGCATCGGTGTAGATCACATATCCTTCATTGCCTTCCGGAACTGTTAGTATCGGCGCGGTTGTAAGTCGTTTCTTGAGCTCCTGAAAACTTTTCTCGCATTCCTCCGTCCACACATACTTGGTACTCTTCTTCAAAAGTGAAGTCATTGGCTTGGATAACTTTGAAAATCCTTCGATGAATCTTCGATAGTAACCTGCAAGTCCTAGGAAACTTCGGATCTCGGTTACATTTGTTGGAGTCTTCCATTGGCTAACTGCTTCCACTTTGGCTGGGTCAACTTTGATTCCATCGGCGGAAACAATGTGGCCAAGAAACATTACTTCTCGTAGCCAAAACTCGCACTTGCTAAATTTAGCGTATAACTTCCCTGTTCGCAACGTCTCGAGCACGGTTCTGAGATGCTCCTCGTGATCTTTCTGAGTCTTTGAGTAGATGAGAATGTCGTCAATGAACACGAGAACAAATCCATCTAGATATTGATGAAAGATTCTGTTCATCAAATCCATGAATACTGCGGGTGCATTGGTTAGTCCGAACGGCATCACTGTGAACTCGTAATGGCCGTAACGGGTCCTGAAGGCTGTCTTTGGCACGTTTTCTTTTCTAACTTTCAGCTGATGGTATCCTGATCTGAGATCGATCTTGGAGAACACACACGCTCCTTTGAGTTGATCGAAGAGATCGTCAATTCTTGGCAACGGGTACCTGTTCTTGATTGTGAGTTTGTTGAGCTCTCGGTAATCAATACACATCCTCATGCTTCCATCTTTCTTTTTCACGAACAACACTGGGGCTCCCCATGGCGACATGCTAGGTTGGATGAAACCTAGGTCGAGTAATTCTTGCAACTGAACTTTAAGCTCTTGTAGTTCCTTTGGCGCCATTCTGTAAGGTGCTTTGGACATCGGGGCAGCTCCTGGCTCTAGATCGATAGAAAATTCAATCTGTCTATCTGGTGGTAATCCTGGCAACACTTCTGGAAATACATCTTCGAATTCCCGAACGACTGGCACTTCTTGGATTGATCTTGCTGTCTTTGGTGGTTCTTCAAGCGTTACCCAAAAGCATTGGCTATCGCCCTTGCGTAACATTGAAATGGCTTTCATGGCGGAAATGATCGGCACCTTTCCTCCAATACGAACACCGTGCACTCTGGTGGCATCTTTGGCATTACTTCTGAAGGATATCTCTCGGTTCTGACAGTTGATAGTGGCTCCATTCTTTTCCAACCAATCCATTCCCAAGATAACATCGAACTCCATCATGATGATAACATATAGATCCGTTCGAAACTCCTGATCCCCTATCTTAAGTGTTTGGTTCTTACAGGCTTTTTCACTTAACATAGTCATTCCTGAGGGTATGCTTATTTGGAGAGCTGGGCTTATTTTCTTTGGTTTTATGGATAAGGTTTGGCAAGCTTGTTGAGATATAAATGAATGTGATGCTCCTGTATCAAATAATGCCAAAACTGGTATGTCGTTGAATAGGATCATACCTGCTAGATTCTCCTGGGCTTGAGCGGCCTCGTCGCTGTTCAAAGCATAAGCTCTAGCTTGCTGGAACGGACGTTGGTTCTGTTGATTCCCAGCATTTCCCGGAAAATTCCGAGGCGGCGGCGGAGGTGGACGCTGAGGCTGGCCTCCTAGGTTCTGGTTGCACCTGTTGGCGTAGTGTCCTTTCTTCCCGCAACGGTAACACTCCACTGTCTTTAGGCGACATTTACCTACATGGTTTCCTTGGCAATGTCGACAAAAAGGGAGGTTCCGGTTCGGTGCACTTGGCCGCGGTGGTTGGGGTCGTGGTGCAGCTCGAAATTGTTGAGGCGGTTGAGGATTGCCTCTCCATCCTTGGGGCCTCATCTGATTGCTAGAACTTCCTCCTTCAAACTTTCTCTTCCCAAAAGCTGGATTGAACCCAACGCTCTGCTCGTTGCTTCTGTCTCTTTCTTTCGGTAACATGGACTCAATATCCATGGCTCGGCTCAGTGTCTGTGCATAAGTGAGAGAACCATGACTGGCAAGGGATATGCCAATCTCATGTCGAAGGCCGCGTCTGAATTTGTCGGCACGAGCAAGATCCGTCTCCACGAGTTGCGGAGCATAACGAGAGAGTTGGTTGAACAAACGATCATATTCGGCGACCGTCCTCTTTCCTTGTTGCAAGTTCCAGAACTCATTCTGGCGACGCTGGCGGTAACAACCCGGAATGTACTTCTCAAGAAGCTCGTCCTTGAAGTCTTCCCATGTATATCGTTCCCATTGAGCAGCTATGAGAGTTCTTTTGACTGACTCCCACCAGAAATCAGCTTCATCGACCAGTTGATGAAGACCATAATCAAGTTTGTCGGCCTCGGTACATTTGAGGTAGTTGAAGATCTTGTCCATAGCTCTAACCCATCTCTCGGCATCGGCTGGTTCACCTAACCCATTAAAAGTTGGAGGATTCTGCCTACGGAAACTCTCGTCATTCCTAGGCACCTGAACTGGCTCTAAGGGCTCACCTATATTACTGTTCCTTCCACATACCATTTTGTTTTGCTAAGTTTGGTTGATGTTGTTCTCTTTTGAGAAGCTGAATTGATATAGTTGTCAAAGAAACGTTAGTAATCTTTATCAAGAGTTTATGCCATATCCATAACAACATAGGTTTTGTTAAAAGAAAAAAAAAAGTTATGCTATATCCATAAATAGCATTTTGATTAAGGGGATTCAATATTTCAAAATATACTCATTCTTTCAAGTAGAAAAACATATCCACATAATTCACACATATATCGTAAGCCCGATATAATCACGTAAGTCACATATATATCGTAAACCCGATATAATCACAAATTTTCACAAACATATCATTGGTCAAGTTTCCAATATCAATCCCTCCCCGGATGATAATAATCAGTTTCAAATATCAATCCCTCCCCGGATGATAATAATCAATTTCAAATATCAATCCCTCCCCGGATGATAATAATTCAATCGTATCATATCTCGATACTAAACCTGTCACAATTTATGTTCCAAAAATAAATCCCTGCTCGGATTATAACAATTTATATTTCTCAACATATAACTTCACATCTTGGAATAAACAACGCACACTTTCACATTTCGTTAATTCTCACGTTTCGTTTTTCATATAGTTCACATTTCGCAATTTAACCACGTAATCCTTGCAAATAATCATAGGATCACCAAGTCACAAAATCATATAAACATAACCATCATCATAGCCATAATCATATATATGTCGCCCAAAATTGATTCGTTTAGAAACGAATCTCAACCTGCCCATAACATGTTATACATACCATATGTCAATCCTGCATAGTAAGATAATAATATAGTATCATACGAAGTTTGCCTCCACGAGGACTTTCCCACATAACAAACATGCAAATGCAGATGCAAAGATGAAGTCGGGGCGGCTTTGTAGGCCCACACCAAAAATCCCGGCTTGTGAAGCGTCGTCATCTATGGCTTCGTCGGCATCTCCGTCTGCATATACTTGCCCTACTCCTCGTCTGTCTCCACGATTTCCCCTTCCTCAATCTCATCGTCCGGAATCCTAACTGTCACTCGAATAGGTGCGATGGTACTCATCCTCGCCGTCTGTCGGTACGGGCCTCTCTCTAGTGAAGTCTGTCCTCTTTCTCGGCTTGTTGCAGGCCTCGGTGGAGTCGGTAGTCGGTCAGCAAATTCCACATTGTTGGGGATGGGTCCAAACTGTTGTCCGTCTATTCCTGGATTATTTGGCAGCCCGTCGCGGCCTCCATTTGGCGGGACTCGGGCGAACTCTGTCTCCACGGGTGGCAGCGGCTCGGGCACGTAGGGCTGATCGGTCGGCAGGGCTGGCTCGGCCGGCTGAACCTCCGGGGAAGGTAGTAGAACGCCTGGGATGGTCAGGTGAGTCCAATTCCAAAATACCTCCATGTCCGCTTCGTTGTTGGTTCGGAATCTGGGGTACTGGGATACCTCTGGAAGTGGCATTCTGAATGGAGTAATGTCGACTGGTGGTCGACCGTATCTCTGAAACTGGTAATAGAGGAATCCTACCACATCATGGAAACGAACATGGTGCTCTGTTATACCCATAACTGGCTTGCCCCACAAGGCCTGTGTCTGCTCGGCGCAAAGACTCCATTCACTAGGTAAGTGTATGCACATATGTCGAAGCGTTGTGGTGTCCGAAATCCCCGCCTCACATGACTCCTCCAAAGCCATCGTGAGCCTCATCAGATAACTGCTTACCGTGTCCTCTGCTCTCATAGTACAACTGAAAAAGTCATTCCGTATCTGCTCCCTTCGGTACGTGCCCCTGTAATACTCCCAAGAATCCATGTCGCCTGAAATCAAATACAGGTCACCAACATTCCAACAGAAATTCAATTTGTGCAAGACTCCTTTTCCCATTCCACTCGGGTCGTGAGTTCCCGAGAAGAAGTCACCCTGTTATGCTCATGATTAAATGCATGCAATGCACACAAATAATGCAACACCAAATTTCTTAATCTAATGCAACCGTTTTCAATGCATTCATAAAACACGGAAAGTTAGTTCATAACAATAATCAAATGAAGATTAAGATTCGATTTTTTTTTTTTTTCAATTTCAAATCCCTAGATTTTCTATAAACTTCTCACGTAAGTTATATTTGTTCCACATCTTATAAACATCCTTCGAATAATATCACATATAGACCATATTATCACATAAGTTTCACATAAGTTTAACACAACGTTTCACATAACGTTTCACATAATCACACCACCAATTCGTTAGTCCCATATAATCAAAGAGTTCGAAATGTACCTTGACGATGAGCTCGGAGCAATAGTGATTGAGAGAGAGAGAATGCATAGGTCCAAAATATTCAAAGTCCTTTAGGTCCATACATGAGTTATACTTGGGATAAAATTTCCTAACAAATTCCAAATTTTAAGTTCATTAATTCTTCGGTATTCAGAACGACTACGCTCTGATACCATGCTGTCACACCCCGATTTTCCTAACTCTAAAAACAATCAATTTTAATTATGACCAATTAAATCGGGATGCAACGAAGGGTAAAATAAAAAGGGAGAAATCATAATTCAATTGATTTTAATTAGTTTTAATTAAAATTCATTTAGTTTAGCCCGAAAATTTGGGCAGCATCTCCCCTATACCAGGATCAAGTCGTAGTAAATACCAAAGACTATACATCAGCTAACCAAGTACATAAACCATAACGATGAGGTCGGACCAGACCGCGCCATCATCGGATCCAAGGTATTTAATAAAAATAACTACCGAGGCGGACCAGACCGCTCTACAGTAGGATCCAAAGTACATATCGAAAGCATAACAACCGTGGCGGACCAGACCGCACTACAGTTGGGTCCAGAATATATAGTTACATCAAAGTTGCGTTTAAATAGCGGAAGCGAATAAATAAACATTCATTTATCAACCGTTATAGTTTTTATAAATTCGTTTAAGTTTTCGTTATATGAATTCATATTTTTAAAACGTCAAGTTTTAAACTAACAAATGACTAACGAAATAAACTTTAAACGAATATTAACTTTCTAAGTTAACTAAACCATAACTGATAACTCCCATTTCAATTATTAAGTATGATAATTCGGTTATCTAAATAATGAAAAGGGAAATTGTTTAACGATCCAAGCATACGTAAATTGTTTATAACCAAATAAAAGTTTAAGAAACGGGAAAGAGTCTAACGGTTTAAGTTTTATTATCCTCGTCTCTTGTTTATTCCTCCTTTCCTTTTCTCTCTCTTCTCGCCCCGTCACTATGCCTCCGGCTCCCAATCTGCAAAACAAAGAAAGTTTCACAGGGCTGAGTACAACTAGCACTCAGTGGGAATCATTGCCAATCAAAGGAAAACAAAAGCAGGGCTTTCAGGATTTTTAAAAGAGAGAAGAGAAAGAATAAGTCTTGATCCCATATGACCAAACCATTTAGACGTCCATTTAGGTATTCCCGAGGTTACTCGTAATCGAATCCCGGTTAAACCACCTGTCGGATTATAAGAACATTTGCAGGGTGACATACATAAAGTGTATATAAACCCATCAGCTATGCTAGACGGCATAAATAAGTTATATGCAAGTCTATCGGCTAGGGATCGAGATTTCCATGGTAAACCCCACTCCCGATCCCGGTGTACACCAGTTGCTCGTTGGTGTGTTAGACCTAACGATGTCAACCCGATATCGTAAAAGATTAGAGCATTAAACCTGGGAAACCTGTGATTCACAATTTAATCATGAAACAAAGCCTGCACTTGAAGAATATAGAGCTTACTAGCTCAAGAGTTATCAAGAAATAAGAATCCCCAAGGATTTTAACAAGTTCGAATAAATAGATCCCCACCTTTACCGGTTACTCGATTCTTTGGTTCGAATCTTAGTCAGCTTCTTCGGAGAGTCTTCCTACAAATATTTCTTGAGGTTAAGTTACGTTCGTAGTTTCATTCTTAGAACTTTCTAACATAACTTTCCTTTTTAATTATTAATATTCCTAAAATTATATATATAACTTATTAACCTTCAATAATTCTTTTCTTATGTTTTCGTCGTTTGCATGTCTTAGACTTCAACACAAAAGTTGTTCAACTAATCATTAGGAATATTTTGGTGCAAAAATATTAGACATGCAAAAAGGGTAAGGGTCCTTCGAGTCAAAATGAACACAGTTTCATTTTTAGAAAATTAATGGTGATTCCGATTGTTACCAACTTTTATAGGATGCTAGGTAATCTCATTTCGAAACTATATTAATATTTTCAAAACATTTGGATAGAGTCTCGACATGCAGGGAAACATTATCCATGAACAAGAAAGGTATACCAACAACAATTCATTTTCACAAGTTCGTTCCGATTAAGAGGTTAATTATTAGGTTACGAACAACTTTAATTCGGTGATATGGATGCAAAAAGGAACACCGGCAACCACCAAAGAAAGGGCGGCTGCACGGCGACGGAGAAGAAGAGAAGATGCAAATGATGAAGGCGATGCATGTCCTATCTCGGGAGTTCGTGGCGACGATCAGCCACTATCCCTAGAATCGAAATCTCCCTACGAGTTCATAGAAACGAACGACATACCTTTCCGATGATTGGAGAAGAAGATATGCTCGAAAAGATGATCGGTAACGATCGGGGCTGTTCTCGGTCTTGAAAGGAAGGTGGCGGTGGAAAGGTGATGGTGCTGAAATGATGAAGAAGATGGTGGCAGCAGCTGCTGCTTGATCGGAGAGATGATCGGCGGCGGTGGCGGATGATCGGAAGAAGAGGTGAAGCTGCTGCTCCTTGCGGCTTCTCAGAGAGGAAGGACGAAGGTGGTGGCTGGTGGTGAAGGTGATGTTTGGTGGAGGTGGAGATGATGATGGTGGTGATGATCGGTGTTGATGGAGGGTGGAGATGATGGTGATCGGAGATGGTGGTGGATGGCGGAGGTGCTGCCGGCAATGGAGGAAGAGAGGGAGAGAGTGATCGGCTAGAGAGAGAGAGTTGGGTTGGTGGATGATTTCTTCCACTTGAAGGATTAGATGAGGATATGATCAAGTGAGGCGGTGGTGGCCTCTATTTATAGGGGTCATCCCGTCTCCGATCGAACGTCTCGTTTCACGACGAAAAGATATTTTTCCGGCAACGAATTCCGATTTAAGATTTCAAAGGGTTTACGGAATCCACAAAAAATATCGAACACAACGATATAGGTTAACGAATTTTCGGAAGGAATTTGATAGCTCGAAGATTTTTAAAGAAACGAAAAGATCGAAAATAGACAAACGGCGACTCGGGTTTTCTTAACCGTTTATCCGAAAAGTATCTAGCTTCTTTCATAATTCTTTTAATGTCAAAACTAGGTTAAATATATTAACATTACATTTTTGGAATTTTATTAAGTTAGAAATAATATTTTTAGTTAACTAATTTTAATTAAATTAAATATTCTAAAATTCTTTTATTAAGAAATTTACATAACTAATAATATCAAAGCTAATAAGAATTCTTTTATCATTTTACTATATAAATTATGAAAAGCTTATTATATTAAAGGAAACTATTTATTTTCTATTTTCTAGTATTTAAAAATACGGGTTATTACAATTCCTGTAAAATAAAGAGAAATTATAGAATTGGAATATAAAAGTTAAGGGAAGTCTGACACATATGCTTATAATTTCACATAGTAGAGAGGGAATTATTGTTAAACTATATTTTGAATGTGTGTAGGTAGCCAGAAAAGTGGAAGAACTCCCCCGGTTATATCATTAAACTACATCATATGCTCCGACAAAATAAGAATACACAATATTGAACAATTAGTTCTTAAGTTACAGTTCTTGAGTCTAAGTCTAAAGACTCTATATCGTTTGTAGCTTAAACAAACTTCCCAAAAAAATGTTTAGAACCATGGTGAAGTCCGGTTCCAAAGAAATAAATCGGTTTTGTTTGAAGAAGAATATTTATACAAGACGACAATTTTTTTTTTCCAGTTTCAAATTTTCTAAGATAATCTAAACACGTTTACACAGGAATGTCACAAAATCAAAACATTGTGCAGTAAATCCATATTATGTGAGCTAGAGGTTATTCACTTGATGCATACTTGTATAACTATCCATTTTTAATTTGTTAAGAGTGTTTAATCATTATTATATAATCTTACAAACATATGAATATATAAAATTTTATTTTTAAAGCTTCATAGTTACTATATTATGTTGCTACAAGTTGAAGCCCCTAGTTCATGTAACTTGGCACCATGTCTTTGTGTTTCGATGGTTATTCATAGAAACATATAATGAGATAATGCCTAATTTTCTTAAATTTGTAGATAGTTTGGTGCATTTTGCATACATTTTAATGTATTCTTCTTAAAATTATGACTTGCTTTCAATGAATTTAAATTATTTGCACCATGTGTCGTACTTAACAAAAGTCCATTACTTAATAAATAGTGTTTACTATCTGTTCTCCTTTGTTTATAATATCAGATCAATTAATTATTTCGATTATATTTTAATATCTAGATAGGTTTAGTAGGGATATATTTAAACAATATGGATAGAAGTTGGATGGAAAAATCAAGAGTAACCGAAGAATACCAAAATGGACTTAATTTCTTCTTGGACTATGCGTTTCGGAATGCAAGCACGAGTGATACAATATTGTGTCCATGCAAACGTTGCAAGATAGGAATATTTGCAACTAGAGATGAGGCATTTGAGCATTTGACGGTTGATGGATTTCTGGTTACACCCAATGGATAGCTCATGGAGAACTTTCTAATAGTCGTTCATTTAGAAGCAAAAATCAATCAACGACTGCGGCGACTTCCAATGATCTTGATGATATGCAAGGTTTAGTGCATGATGCTTTTGGAGTTCCGAACATAGATGGTTCTGTCAATGAAGGGATTGGTTCTCCATTAGATGCAGATATTGCTAAAGGGCAAGTTGAAAAATATTATAAGCTCATTGATGCTTCACAAGAAATACTTTATGAAGGATGTGAGAAATTCTCAAAGCTATCGTTTATGATTCACTTTTGCACTTAAAGTGTCTAGGAAGATTAAACAATAAGGTTTTTGATAAGTTCTTGGAATTATTAGGAGAAGCCTTTTCGGATGCTATGCTTGGCCTACCTAAGTCTTATTATGAAGCTAATAAATTGATGAAAGAATCAGGCCTTGGGTACGAAAAAGTTGATGCCTGTCCTAATGATTGCACTTTATATTGGCGGACAAATGAAAGTAAAATTGCATGTGACACCTGCCACGAACTAAGATGGTCTCCTTCAGATAAAGATCCAACAGGTGAGAAAAGAAAGGTTGCACAATAAGTGTTATGGTATTACCCTATCAAGCCAAGGTTGTAAATATTGTTCATGTCTGCCACGATAGCTTCCCATATGAGATGGCATGTTGAAAGTCGTACAAAGGACGGTTATATGAGGCATCCGGCTGATTCCCCGGCATGGATGACCTTTGATAGCTTACATCCTAATTTTGCCGAGGAGTTTCGCAATGTTCGATTAGGATTTGCTTCAGATGGATTCAATCCATTTTAAAACATGAGTGTGACGCACAGTACATGGCCTGTTATACTAATCCCTTATGTCCTTCTTCCACGGATGTGTATGAAAGTACCAAACTTTCTGTTATATCTGTTGATTCCTGGTCCTTCCGCACCAGGAAACAATATTGATATTTATTTGCAACCTCTCATTGCTAATCTTAAGGATTTGTGAGAAGTAGGAGTAGATACCTATGATGCATCAAAAGGGGGAAATTTTCAATTGCGTGGTTTGTTATTATGGACGATAAGTGACTTTCCAGGATATGCCACTTTGTCGGGATGAAGTACTAAAGGAAGATTTGCATGTCCACTTTGTAATGGACAAACACATTCTATTCGACTGCGAATTGGAGGAAAACGCTGCTATATGGGTCATCGAAGATTTCTGCCTAAGGAACATGAATTTTGAAAAAATAGTCTGCTCTTTGATGGTACAGTTGAGAATGGACAACCGCCTGGACTCATGACTGGTGATATGGTGATGGATGATCCGAAGGACTTCTCAATCAAATTCGGAAAGCTCGTTAATAACAATCCAACATTACCTTTGAATTGGAAGAAAAAGAGCATATTCTTTGATTTGCCGTATTGGAAAGATATTGTTGTGGGCCACAACCTTGATTTCATTCACATAGAAAAAAATGTTTGTGAGAGCATTTGTGGTACATTGTTGGAGATGGATAGTAAGTCGCAAGATAATTATAAATCACGACTTGACTTGAAGGAAATGGGAATTAGACCGGAATTGCATTCTGTTTCTAAAGATTCCGGAAAAGTTTATTTACCTCCAGCATCTTTTATGATGAGTAGAAACGAGAGAACTATGTTTTGTCAGGTTCTAAAAAACATTAATGTTCTGGATGGTTATGCCTCAAACATTTCACGATGTGTTCATATAAAACCACCAAGGTTGGTAGGCTTGAAAAGTCACGATTATCACATTTTGATGCAACAACTACTTTCCATAGCATTGAGAAAAACACTTCTGAAGTTAGTATGTCAACCTTTACTTATGTTGAGCAAGTACTTTAGTGATTTATGTTCTAAAGTAATTTGGCCGGCTGATTCACTTTCCGGCCATTTTTCTCCGGCGTGGAAAAGAGCATTTGTTTCACTAAAAGTTGTTTGCAATAGAACAAAATCCTATCGTAGCACTAGCAAGTAAAACCCAATGTCGAATCTCGAAGGAAAACTTAACAGGGCAAATAATTGTGTAGCAAAAACAACCTAAACTAAGAAAGCAATTAAAGAATATTTTTGAGTTTTGGTTTTTAAGTCCTAGGCAATAAAATAAATCAAAGCAAATAAATAATCTAATCTAGAGAACAAGAAATTATTAAATCAAAGCAAATAAATAATCTAATCTAGAGAACAAGAAATAAATCTAAGAATTAAACTAAAAGAAAACAATTAAACTACCTAGGCAAGAATTGAAAAGAAAACGATAAAGAAAGCAACGAAGAAAACGAATCTAGACATAATTAAGAAATCTGGAAATTAAAGCAATTAATTCTAACTCTAAGAACTTGGAAAACGAAATAATTGAAAGCGAAGGAAAAACGAATCTAAACTAGAATTTGAAAATCGAACAAACGGAATTAAACGAATGAAATTAAACAAAGCAATTACGAATTGAATCTAGAACGAAAGAAAGCAATTAAAGCAAATAAACAAAAGCGATAAATAACTTACGAAAGTAACGAAGAACGAAGAACTTGAATTAAACGAAGAAGTCTTGAATTAAAGTAAAACGAAATGAAGAATCCGTATCCGAACAAAGGAAAGCTAATCTAAAGTGTTTGAATGCAAAAACTAAAGCTAAACGAAGGTAAAAGTGTTGTTGAATTCGTGTACAAGGGGTAGTATTTATACTAGGTATGAAAACCTAAGTATAGAAGGAAACTACAACTGGCCATAACGTTGGACGGTCGTCCAACGTACGTTGGACGCTCGTCCAACGCAGTGCTCGCACTTCCTCGCAAATCTTCTCTGGAGGCTCGTCCAGCACCATGCGCGCTCGGCCAACGTGCTCTGGACGGCCGTCCAACTACTTTGGACGGTCGTCCAACTCCGTACACGACCCGCTCTCGATTCTTCTTCAATTTCTCGCCATTTTTGACCCGTTTCCTTCCAATCCTTTCACCTATTGATCCTACAAGAGCCAAACTCCAAACAACCGAATCATAGCAAAAGACACAAGAAAAGACACAAAAACATAATGAAAACGGACTCGAAAACATGACGAAAATCCTAACATCTAGACACCAATCATCATTCATCTTACTTTATTTTTTTTGTTTCATTTTCGATATTAGTTTTTTTCATAAGTTTAATAAATTTAGACGTATGATTATTTTGAGTTCATTTTATATATTTGTTGAGAAGCATGAATGAATATGATTTTTAATATTGTAGATGGTATACCCAACCATAAAAGTTTATTACGGAGGTCAATGGAATCAAAGAAGCTACGAGGTTGGGAACGAGGTCGAATTTGTGTTGCTCGGCACATAATTTACACTGTATAATTTGAGATATAAGATATCTGAGAATTACAACCTCTCCGGCAGTGATTACGATATCGTCTATTTTACGATATCTGAGAGGAGACGTAGTAAGAAATCACTTGTGTGTTCGGACGATCAAGTGGTTGAGTTATGCACTACTAACTATAGCCCAACAGTGTTTGTGTGCTTAAAAAAAGGAGCCTCGTTTTCACATGTTGGTGCTTCATCTTCTTATGTATCCCTGCATTCGACCCATCGTACCAGGAACCGTGTTCGTTCCAATTTGCAAAGACGGATGGCAACACGGAGAATCTGCAGTCGCAGCTTGATGATATTGTAGATAACATCAATTTGACAAATTGGGATGAACATGTGTTTCCTGTCTACAACCTCGAAGGCAGTTCGTCCTATCGTGCCTCAAATGTTCGTGAAGATCATATATCGGACCTGAATTATACAACAAGGGGTGAACAGGAGGCTCGAAACGAAGATGATCTCTTGGATGATGACGAAGACGATGAAGATGACTATGAGCCGACGCAGGACGTCTCCTCCACGAACAACGATCAATCAAACTATGGAGTGGAGGTAGGAAAATGAGCAAGGCCCTATTTGCCGAGTGGGCTGCCTGGATAGCTGAAGAAGGCGGGTTCAACATACTGTTGGCGATGATGTTCCCAAACTTGCATGGTAGGCGACAACCACCTCTGGATACAAATACAGAGCACATGAGGAATTGGTTAAATCTGGTGGACCCAATCCAACCTAGAGAATCTGCAGTGTTCAACGAGGCAAACCGGCACATCGTTGCTCTTGGGTTGTGCTCATATTTCAAAAGAAAGACTGATCTATATACTGCCGTCGGTCTATGGTAGATGGAGAATCAAAAAGATTTATACGTCAGGGATTCGGATAAGACAAGGCTGGTCTTAAAATGCAAGTCGAAAAAAAAAATGTTGCTTCAATATTCGTGACATAAGTGACAAAGGTAATTGGTTCATTTCAAGATTTCAACCCGAACACTCATGCGGGGCCACCAGAATTCAGACGGTCGAAAAAAAGAATATCCGTTCTAAAGTTATCGGGGTATACTTTGCGAAGAAGATCCTACGCGGCTCCGAGATAATGAAGCATATGATCATTCAGAACGAGTTGCTCTTGTCGTTCGGCATTGCAGCGAGTTGCGACGTCTGCTTGAGGGGAAGGTATCACGCCGTGGAGATTATCTACGGGAAATACAAAGATTTGTTCCAACATCTGCCCGCCTACCTCCATGCTCTCGAGAGGTCAAACGTCGACACAGTCACCGAGCTCGAAATAGACAAGGACTGCCGATTTTGATAGGTGTTCGTTGCCCTCGCTGCGTCTATAACGGCGTACATAGCCGGCTATATCAGGCCGGTTATATCCGTCGACGCCGGGCACTTGAAGGGCAAGAACAACGACGTCATGTTCGTAGCTGTAGCGAAGGATCCGAACGAGCAACTATTTCCTTTGGCATACTGCATAGGGCCGAAAGAGAATCACGATTTATGGACTTTGTTCATGAACGGACTGAAGAGGGCTTACGGGAACTTGCATGACGTGCTGATTGTCTCTGATCAACACGTTTCAATTGCGTATGCCACATTTGAAGTTTTCCCGCATGTGCACCATGGGTTGTGTTGCCATGGGTTGTGTTGCTACCATCTGAGTAAGCATATGACATACGGTTTGGTTATCGGTGCCATGTTCCAACGAGCTGCGTACACGTACGACCGGGATGAATTTACCAGCATCACGGAATCAATGCTTAACACCAACCCCGCTGCGTACGAGAAGGCTATGGAGAACGAACCTGCTAAGTGGGCTCGATGTATGTGCCATGTTCGACAGTTTAGTACCCTAACCTCGAACACCGCAGAGTCTTTCAACAATTCCCTTCTTTGGGCACGTCGACTGCCAATATGCGCTTGACTCGATGCTGCGAAGCTCGTTATCGAACGATGGCTCAATGAGAGAGGAATCAAGTGTCGCAACGACACCCACCCCGTAACTGAAGAGGAGAGGCAAAAATTCTCAGTCCAATTGGAACGAATGAACGATCACATACGTACAGGACCACACGGATTAGCCTTGACGTGCCGCATTACAAAGTGCAGACACAAGAGCACGTATACCATGTGGACTTGCATAACATGTAGTGTGACTGCAGCAGATGGCATTTCGATTGTCTACTTTGTGCACACTCGATGGCAGCAATGGCGTAAGTGAAATATATTCTCGATTTTTACATTAAGTTATTTAATATTTCGTATACGAATGACATTTTTTTCATTTCAACAGGGCAAATTGTCAGGCAGTAGATCAATACATTGTGCACTATAACAGAAGGGATAAGTATGCCAGAATATAAAGCCATCAAATATTTACAGTTTCCAAAAAAGAACATTGGACGGTGCCGACGACCTACGCCGATATAGAAATTCTACCCAACCTATAACTAGGGAGACCACCGGAAAATAGACGTAGGGGGAGAGGAGAAACATCATTTCGGCATGCCCCTCGTAGATGTCGGAAATGCGGCGAAGAACATGGTGCAAGGCAACCATGTGAAAACCAAGGCGATTAGGATTAAGTAGAACCTATTTCCTTATTATGAATATTGCTTAATTTTGTTTTAATTAAAATGAATTTATTCAATGTTTGTTGTCCGTTTTTTGTGTTGTTTTAATTATAATAAAAACATCACAATGTTTGAGAGATCGAGGATCGAATTAGAGTGAAGAAACGAGTTGAAAACGGAGCACATTAAGATAGAATTGTGCAGAGGAGTTCGAGCGTCCGCTGGGTTTGGTGTTAGCGGTCGCTCGATTAGGCAAATTTCACGTCGGACAAAAACCGCCGGAAAGTGAATTACACGATTATTTTTTATTTTTTTTTTAAAAAAAGGTCTAAAATGAATTACGCGATTATTTCATCTATACTTAAGATTACTATTTCATTTCGACTAGTCACATTTCTAAACATACAATCGAATAACTAAAGTATAGATAAAAACTCAAATATTTAATTCAATTCAACATTCTATACTCTAAAATTATTGAAATTTAAACATTCAAGTAACTAAAAATTCTACATGCATACAATATCCTATAATAGCAACATCTGTTTGTTCCGTTCACTTAGCTTGGATTCCCGCTGAATTGACGCTCGATATTCAAGCAAGTAAGCACAGCACTGCATAGACTATGCTCACTCGAAATTAGTGAAGCCTTACTTTTAAATTTCATGGTAATTGTCGCGTGTTCTGCATCTGGAAGCTCAATACCATACGCGTTATTTGCATAATAACCTCCGGCATGTATCCAAAATGGTAGGAGTACCATCAACGGACCTAAATCGATCTTCACTTATGTTTTGCCGGCAGCGCTCAAGTCCTCATACATTGGATCCGTCACCAAAATCTCTTTTTCGACTAGCTTAACAAGAACCGAAATATAATGATCTTGAACTATCCATGGCAAAATAACCTAAACAAAATTGAACAAGACATAAATGATTATACAAACAATTATGCAAATTTGTATACAAACAATTATTGTTTCATTCATACCACTTTTGCGAGCCACTAGTCCGTTGTTTCGTTTGTCGGATCTTTATTCTGAAGCAAATTAGATAAGTACGTAGTTAGAGCCCAATTTTCCGTTATCCATTCGAACTTCTCTCTCGCGTTGTTATGGTTTGAGCTCAAAACCTCACCGTACTTTAAGGTTTCGAAGGCCGCCTTCAGATCCACCTTAAATCCCATTTAAATACACGAATAAAACACGAAAACATTAATTTCATGTAAATGTAACAATTTAACAATTTAACAACAGTAAATAGAGATACCGAAAATTAAAAATAAAAATAAAAATTACAGGTTGCATTTCACGCCGAGAAACATGCCGGAACTCATTCCACGCCGGTGAGAAATCACGCCGGTGTGAAGGATCTTCCGACAAGATTCCTCCGGCGTGAAATGGTTCTCCAGGGTGTTTATCCGACGTGGAATGAGTTCCGACATGTTTCTCCGTCGTGAAATGAAACATTAAAATTTTCTAACCATTCATGAATAGAAAATGAAATATGCGTGCCTAATATCATGCTCTCGTAATATAACAAAAAAAATTAAATTATACACACTCTAATATCATGCATATAGACGTATATGTATATGAATGAAACATTTTAAAATTGGGTTTATATGAACATAACATAACTTGCGTATTGCATATTACGAGTTTAACACCCTTGTATTGCGGGAGAACTCGATCACCGCCGTGTATTTGTTTACGCAGAGTCATGAGAGTCAAATCAAGAATCTATGACAAAATTAAAAAATGATTATAAATATTTAATACGTAACCATACAATACAAAATATTATTTCTATTTCAAAAAACATGTACCACTAGTCCTATTGTACTTGTTCAGTCACCATCATTTTTAAATCTCCAACAGACACCGGCCCGATTTGATCTGGTACATGGCTCAACTGAACTTTGTAGTGAATCTTTTCCAACTAAGTGTTGAATCTAAATTGAACGTCCGAGGGGGGCCACGCTGGTTCCTGGCCTGGTACATATGTATTCACCGCTCTTCGGTCAAGTGCCGATGTACCTGAGGACTAGTTCACAAAAGGTTAGACAAGTATTCTAAAGGAACGGTAAATAAAGGAATAGAGATAGGTAATAAGCATCAGTGGAGATAATACATGACCAAGTTCAAGCTGCGAACTTGATGCACGAGCCGGATCACAGATCGTAACGTTTGGAGTCGTGGAAGTAGAAAACTCTGCGCTCGAGATGCTCTCCAGAAGTGAAAATCAGCCCAGCTGATATTCAGTGCATGTGGACGGAGGTCGATAAGTAGTCCCAAACTGAGGAATGAATGTCAAATACAAATTATAGCGATGAAAACATTAACAAAATCATAATTAAATTGAATCAATATTACGGTAAGCAATTATTCTTAATCAAGTAATACCGTTCCAGTAACTGTAGCCCATGCATTATCAGCAACCGTTTGGTACGAACCGAGTGTAGTGGAGGGCTCTTATCCAGTGACTGTGTACAACAGGAGGGACGTGTCCCGATGATCCCCAACATCTTGTATCACGTCAACTTTGGGATCATGTCGCTCAAAGCTGCTGGAACCTCTTGCTGCAGTGGGCACAATGCCCAAAGCACGTGCTGAAGAAGCACGTCCTAAAGAGACGAGGGGAGGACGACCACGAATAGGATGTGAGAAAGTGATAGGAATACGAGTAGACTTGCAGCTGAACATGGCCTTCAGGTCCTCGTAACTTGATTTCACCTTATCCACGAAGCCCTTTAGCTTTCTGTCAATCTCGAGTTTTTGTTATGCTATTTCCTCCCTGTTGATCTGCCTAACGTCATCGGGCGTGGCATATTGATGGATATTGATCGCACTATTTCTACCACACAAATAGGTATAGTAAAAGGGAAGCACGAGTATTGTATCCACAGGGATTGACAAGTCGAAAACTCATACAATACCTCTACTCAAGAACCAATGTGATGTTTAGGCTTTTAGAAATTTAGGACTGTGGTATTTATAGACTAGGTAAATAATAAAAAGGACTCAATTAAATCAAATAAGGAAATAAAGTGTGCAGGAAAATAACTAGTCAAAATAAAACAACTTAACAAGCAAGCAACTAAGTAAATAAGGTAAGTAAACAATTAAGGAAAAATGTTGACTTTAGGGAAGCCTACCTAATCAAATCTATGCAAGTAGTTAGTGCATACAATTAACCAATTTAATCCAATCTAAATGTGATACATGAAAAATAACCTACACCCCGATGAAAGCAATGCAAGTCGTCACCCAATATGATCCTAATATCCTTTCGGACGCATAGATATCAAACTAAGTGCAAAAGAGAACAAGTATCAATGATATAATCAATTAGGTTCAATTAAGACACCCAAATCAATTACATGCAAACATATGATAATTCAAATTCAGTTAAGACAAATCAAATTATCATACCATGTATTCATGAGATCTACTATGCAATATCCTATCAAGGCATATATACATAATTATGCATACACAATTAGTGATCAATTAATCATGCATGAGAATAAGCACCATGAACACATGCATCTAGATTGGAAGGCTAATTGTAAACAAAAACACTTACATAAATTCAATTAGGCATTCAATCCCTAAAATCAACTAAGAAATTTAGCTAGACATAATTAAATCAAACACAAACACAAAAGATTTAGAAGACATAATTAAAGAAAAAGAGTAAGAAAAACTTGAACACAAACGAAGAACGTCGAATCTTGAATCTTGCATAAACTTGAAAAGCTCCAATGTTGAATACAAGAATAAAATTCTAAAATAAAAATATAAAAGTGCTAGAACAATGTAAAGGGTGTTTGATGCTAGATAGGGTTTACAATGCTAGGCTAGGAATATATGTAGGGGATATTTACATAAGTAAAACCTAAACCAAAAAGGAATCTATTAAAATAAGGTAACAAATCTCGGCTGGCACACCCCTCTCGACAGGCCTCTCGATCGAGAGAGGTATCGAGAGGGGGTGAAAATGTGTTCTCGATCGATAGCTCAAACAGAAGGCACCTCTAGATAGGCCTCTCGATCGAGAGAGGTATCGAGAGGTCCTCACTCGAACTCCAAATTTGCACTTCAAGCTACGATCTTCACGCCTCGTCTCGTTTCGGTGTTTTATCATCAAAATGTACCTAAAAATATAGAAAAACAACCACAAGCATAATATTGTCCAATATAACAAAAACCATGTAAAACATCGACAATACTACACAAACGAGACTCAAAATCGATCCTTTTTGGTTCGGAAAACAAGGTAAATATCACCTATATCAATATCGTGACCTCTGCTACTGTTGGAAGACGCCTCCCTCGAACGTTTCCCAGTATCATGTCTGCTCCGAGATTGACGGGGCTCGGTTTGCTCGTCGACATCCTCACCCATGTAGGCCCTGCTTTGAGTGCTCCTCCTTGGACGTGATCCAGATGAATCGATGATGTCCTCCGGGTCGTGCAGTTGTCGCTGTGGACGTGCCTCGGGCGGATACTGACTAGGATTGCCGGTGACGTGTACCGACACGTAGAAAGCTACGTCCAAGGGATTCGGGAGGAGAGACGACCGATAATAGTCGTATTCATACTCGAACAGGGTCGGTACAATATTACCAAGCGATAACTGTGGATCGTCGATAATCGAGAAAAACTGTTGATCGGTCATTTTCCTCGGGTTTCTACCAAACCTCCATCTCAGACACCTCAGGTATAGGTCCTCGTCGTGACTATACGAACAACGTTCCTCATCCCTCCTATCACTTCATATCCAAAGACTATCAAGGACCAAGTTGGGTCGTAAAAGTGGTATGTTTCCGCATCTTGGCAATGCTCAACGTAATACCTCAGGGTGATGTAATTGTATGCACCCCACGGAAAGATGTTGAAATCCTACTGCTTATCGGCGAGATGTCACAACCAGGCGAAAGGGGGGATTTGGCATCGTGCCCAAGAATAAAAATATTTGCAACAAAAGATTTGCCAGTGAGAGGAGAGTATCATGGTCAAAGCGGCCTAGCTCTGTTTTGAAAGGAGTCAACAACTCCGTTGCCTTCGTCAAATCATTGCCACAAACCTTACGGTGGAGTCGGTACTTCTTCGAAGTGTAATTCAAAGTGGGATCGAAGGAGCTCGAGCCAAAACACAATCCTGTCACTAGGGCATAGTCCTGGATAGTATATTCTATACACTGCCCTTTCACAACAAAATACATCCCTCCGTCTATCTTCACATCTCAATAGACGATACTGTGCAGTGATTTGGCATACGACTGCTTCGGACGCCACTCCAAAAAACTCCCGAAAGGGCCTTGCTTGAATCGGTCTATCAGTTCATCTCCCCCTATACTGTCTAAGACAGTCTCGACATCCTTCAGTAGTGAAGGTTTATAGTAGGTGTTAATCTGAGCTGATCTGTTATAGTTTACGGGTCGACGTAGCTCAATAGGGTCCGCGATAAGAGACCGATTAAAGCAAGGCCCTTTCAGGAGTTTTTTGGAGTGGAGTCAGATCAGTCGTATGCCCAATCACTGCACAGTATCGTCTGTCGAGCTGTGAAGATGGATGGATGGATGTTTTTTGCTGAAAGTACAGTGTATAGAATATATTGTCCAAGACAATGCCCTAGTGACAGGATTGTCTTTTGGCTCGAGCTCCTTCGATCTCACTTTGAATTACAATTCGAAGAAGTCCCGACTCCACCGTAAGGTCTGTGGCAATGATTCGAAGAAGGCAACGAAACTGTCGACCCTTTTCATAAAAGAGTCAGGCCGCTTTGACCATGATACTCTCCTCTCACTGGCAAATCTTTTGGTTGTCAATATCTTTATTCTTGGTGTTGGTCCCAGTTTGTTAAAGGGATACACACGTAGAGGGGGTGGGGGGGGGGAGGGTTGAATACGTGTGTAAGAAGTTTTTCAACTTCTTTTACCCTTAACTCAGAGTAACAAGTAGAGTAGTCGCTTCAAGAACTTAAGACCTAGCCGTAAGCTAGATCTACAGTGGAAGCTTGCCTCTTAACCTAAGTTGGTGCTTGATCAAGAGTGACTCACTTGTGATATGCAGAATTAGGTGAGCTATTCTTTCCTAAGTAATTAAAATTTCGATTTAAATTTGTTTACGATGCACGTGCAGTATGAATAATCAAAGCAAGTAAAGTATGGAAAGCTTGGGAAAAGAGATGCGACACCAGGGATTATAGTGGTTCGGTGATAAAACACCTACGTCCACTTCGTTGCACACCGCAATTGATTCTCTTCACTCAAGAATCTTGAGGATTACAGGTTCCTCAAAAACCAAGACTGGATCGAGCTTCACTCGCTTAGATCCGAAACTATGACAACTGGGAGATTACGGGTTCTCCACAAAAACCTAGCTAAGATCGAGCTTCAAACAGTCGAGGACAGTGCTAGCTTGGATCTACACTCTACGATCGAGACTTCTACTATCGAGGAAAGTAAAGTCTTAGATCTTTGACACAACAACCTTTCTAACATCACAAAACCTAACCTAACAGAACAGTGGTTTTAGGGTTTTGGTTATGAAAACTCTCTAAATGAAGAACTCTTTACAGTGAGTGCAAAGAGGGTTAGAGTTCTTCTTCTAAGCTTGGATATATGAGATGTGGCTTAGAATCTGGAGAGTGAAGGTTGCGGAGACAAGTTTCGATGTAGCTGAAACTTGGAGAACACTGGACAAGAACTCGAAGAATATGCTTGAAGGCTGTGAGTGCTTGTTTGTTGTATGCGCTGAAATCTCAAGTAGTGTTCTGCTCTTCTCCGTCTTCGACTTTCACTATTTATAGGCGGAGGGATGGATAGGAGCCGTTGATGGTTGGTGGCTTTGTCCCTCCTCACTCGACAGTACTCGCCTTTGACTTGCAGCTTTTCAGACGCGCGCTTTGTCTCTTTGCCGAAAATGGCTAAGAGCCAAGTTCAACACTAACTGGAGCGCCCAGTACTGTTGTGGCGATTTTGTCGGTCTAGCGGTCAATTCCGGTTGCTCCATTCTACGATTGCCACGTGGAGATCCGCAATTAATGTCTTGATCTTCACTGGACTTTGAGTTTGAACTCGTAGTATGAATGGGCAGGAGATTTGATCTGTCGCTTTCAGTTAGGTGGAGGCTCGCTTCGCTTTTAGAATCTTGAGCGTCCGCTTGGATGTGTCGCTTTAAGTCATACTGTAGCGTTTGCTTGGAAACAGATTTCCTGAGCGTCCGCTTTAGTAATCGTTGACTCGCTTTGACTTTACTGCAGCGCTCGCTTCACTTCGCTTCGGCAGTCTCGCTTGATTTTACTGTAGCGCTCGCTTCGCTTCGCTTCGGCAGACTCGCTTTACTTCAAAAACACACTCAAGCGAGTGGCCTTCACTTGAAAATCTAGCAGTCTAAAAACCTAAGCGTCTAAAGCAAAAATTCAAGCCTTCCTAACAATATAGGCTTAGAAAAATTCTAACCTATCTACATCAAAATAGGGTCTATTGGGAATAAGATACATAGAGGGTTTTGGGATCGAATCAAAACATATGCATTTTAATTTAAAGCATCTCATTAAGAAGTTCCCCCTTAACATATGATCCTTAACAATTCCCAACAATTTCCCCCTTTTTGATGATGCCAAAACCCAACAATCTAACCACGGTAAGAACTTCAAGCGACTGATTCCTTTTCAGCCTTGTCCATTTTTATTTTTTTTTAGTTTTTATGGTTGAAATGTGAGTTTTGTAGCATAAGGATAAAAACACATAAAGCATGTAAATGAGACACGCTTTGACAGAAAATAAATTTGGATAGATCACTCAAGCATATCACACAAGACCAGTTCATGGTTCCTTAGAGAAATAAGCAGAATAGACTTTGGCTCTCATCGATTTGAGAGTCTCCTTGCTTTCTCTGTGAAAGTTATCCAACTCCAATGCTTCGTCAACCTCATCTTCAAGTAATTTCCGGTTTGGAACATCTGAGTTCGGCATTAGTGGCATAGGAAACTGCTTCTTCTCTGGTACGATGATGATCTTTTTCTTCGGCTCTGCGAGCTCTGCTTCAGTGAAGATCTCCCTTCGCAACGGATCATAGCACATCGCCATGAAATTGTTCAGTCCATCAAGCTTCGAGACTTCTTCCTGGTGAGGCACTACTTTCCAGAAGTAGTAGGCCTTGATAAATTTATCTTTGCACTCGCTCCAGGCGTCCTTCAGCTTATCAGAGATGAACTTCTCGATTTTGCAGGCGTTAGGGTGATGAGCTCTTCTTTGTTCAATCTGCTCTTCGGATCTTCCAGACAATTCCTTCATCACTCGCTGAAATTTTTCACTCATCTCGGAGTTGAATTGTGGAGATCTGTGATTGATGAATTTGCGAATCAGATCGAACTCATCTGCGGTATATCTCCCCGATTCTATCATGCTTTTGATTGTGAGGCGGCAAGCATCAATATCAGCTTGGATCGCGCAGACATCCGACTCATCCGGTGTGAAAGGAACGTAGGCACTTCTCACCAGGCAAGATTGAATGAGCCTGTTCTCTTCCCAAAGATTAGCGGCTCGCTCTTCAACCTTCCTGATCCTCGCAAGTCTGAGCTTCTCCTGCCTCTCAGACCCTTTCCTCCTTTCTTCTTCTTCCTTCTTCTTCTCCTCCAAGCGAGAAGCTTTGGCAGTTATCTCCTTTTGGATCTTCTGGCGCTTGGCCTTAGGATCCTCTTTCTGTTCAGTAGGAGCTGCTCGCTTGGGCTGTGATTTTGGTGCTGGACGTGGTGGTAGTGGTGTCAATCTCTTCTTCTTAGCAGTGGGCGGTGGAATTGACTTTTCAGCAGTAGTGGCAGTAGCAGCAGGTACAGATGAAGATGAGGGGCCCGCTTGAGATGGCAACTTTTGAAGCGGCTGGACCAAGGGAATAACGGTAACTCCCTTCTCCCTCAAATCAAGGGCTTGCTCCATCTGTAGAGTCATTACAAGAGCAGCATCTTCCGCGATTTGCTGCTCAACATATGCAGAAGATCTGGCAGCAGCGGCAAATGATGAAGCTAACATCTTCAATTTCTCCTTTGGCTTCTCTTGAAAGACAGCAATGCTCTTTACCTTTGCTTTCTTCATCTCCTCTTCAACTCCTTCTGCCTCCTTCCCTTCATCCTTCCCTTCTGCACTCTTCTTCCCTTCCGTCAACTTCCCTTTCCCCTTTTTGGCATCATCACTTATGCCAGAGGGAACTGGGGCTAGAACTTTCTTGTCTATGGCCTGGCGGAGGCTTGTGAATTCGTTGATGATAGTGTGAAGCGTCCCATCGACACGCTCGACAAATAGCTGCTCCTTGGCGAGCACAATCTCTGCCGTTTTCTCTGATATCTCCTCCAGTAGGTAAGAGCATTGCTCCTCTCGCTCTTTCACCGACTTCTCCTTGCGGGCAACTTCTGCCATTAACTTCTCAAGCGGCTCGACCGCTTTGAAGCGAGCGTCGAGCTCCGCTTCAACTTCTGCTCGGATTCTCCTTCTTTCTTCCTGCACAAGAAGATCAAAGTGAGTTTGTGAAGCGGCGAGCTCCGCTTCACGTGCAGCAAGACCTCTCTCACGAATGTTGAGGTTAGTGTTGAGCAAGGCAGCAGCTCCAATGCGAATGGCGAGATTATCAGCATCCTTGCTAGCCTTTTCGAGAGTGACACCTAGCTTGGCATGCTTTAAATCAAAAGCACGGGCATCCTTTCTCCGACTCTCGAGCTCGCTCTTATCTTCGTCATATTTGCTCTGCATGATGGCCTTCTCTTGCTCTAGGGTAGCCAGGGCCAGTTTGGTGCGAGTGAGCTCGCTCTGCAGATTGACGATCTGGCCTTCTTTAGTGGCAAGCTCGCTCTCTTTTCTCTCTACGGCTTGGTAGGCCTTCGAGATGTCCTCTCTGTGCTTTCTTCTCATTGAGGCCCTTTCGTCCTCTGTCCTCTTCAATTCACCCTCCAAAGCAACTAGAGGTGAACTCCTTCAACCTGCTTCTCTCCTCTTCAAGCGCACGTTTGGCATCGTCTGCTCGCTTCACCTCCTTCTCGAGCTTTCCAGCAAGCTCGGTCTTCTCATTGTCGAAGTCTTTCTGCAGACTCTTGACCTTTCCCTTTTCCTTCTCAATCTCCTCCTCCATCCTCCTTATTTCTCCTTAGAGAGTAAGAATCTCCTGGTCCTTCTTCAGCACCTCCTCCTTGCGCTGCTCAGCCATCTTTTGCTCGTGCTCTGAAAACTTTTGTGCTGGGAGCTCTGCGTTAGGTTAGGCACGCTTCACTGCAGCGTCCAGCAGCTCCCAGTACTTAGCCTTGTTTAGCAGGGCCTTGAAACCGTCCACTCCAACGAATTGGAGCATCTCCCCCTCCTTCACTGCAATGGCATCCTCGGAAAAGGCTTGGCGGAGGGCGAAGACCTTGTAGTATTCAGTTCTGCGGTAGGCGATGTAAGTGAGAAAGTCTGTGGCCTTGATGCGGAAGGCCTCGTCCATCTGTAGATTGGGATACCGCTTCTGCAACTTCGCAGCGGCCTGATCCCAATCTGCCTTGTAGCGTTTCAGGGCTTTTTCGGCTGGGGATATTGGGGTTGGTACGGCTATATGAGGGGTGAGTATGGAGTCTATTGTGTTGGTTGGGGAGTTTGGGGTTGAGGCTTTGATTGTTGATTGGATGGGGGTTTGTTCGGTGGCTTGTGTAGGCTCATATATGGTGTAAGCTGCGGTTGGGTCGGGGTTGAGTAGTGGTATATCTGGGAGAGGGATTGAACTTGCGGACTCTTCATCATCGTGCTCAAAAAGGGTGCCAAAATGAGAAAAGATCCCCTGGGGATTTCTGGAGTGAGGGGGTCTTGGCAAAAATGCTGGTTCGGTAGTTTGGGTTTGTGGGGTTGGTTCGGCTTGGGGTATTTGGGTGGCTTGGGTGGTGGTAGCTTGGGGGATGGTTTGATCAACCTCATCACCCGCCGGTGATCGAGCGTCTTCTCCTCCAGATGATCTTAGCAAGGTGTCCTCAAGCGGATCCACCTGCTCCTCATTTGGTTTGATAATCGAAGCGACTCGCTTCAGCTTTTTCTTTTTGGGAGCCGCTCGCTTGACCGGTGAAGCGGCCCGCTTGGATTTCTTCCCTCCCTTCTCAGCGATGGGAACTGCAGGGCGCACAGCTTTCTGCAGTATCCCCTTGTCGATGATGTTCTTCCCTGACTTGGACAAGTCGTTGAAGACGCTTGTGTTCTTGTACTCCACCGTTCCTGGCCACTTCCTCCCCGGGAACAGTTGTTCCAGTGCGTATGAAAGCTTCCCAAAGAAGTGAAGCTTCCCTTTGCGTACGATGGTGGTGGTGCTACCTACTTCATACTCGAAGTCCTTGGAAGCCTCTTGGATGTTGGAGATGAACCAGTCGAACCAATTGAATTTGGTTCCGGTTAGGCTATCTACTATTGCGTTGTCGGCAAAAAGTTTGATGTCGGAAACCTGCCCTAGGGTTCCGATGTTGCACACCACCGACTTGGTGTACAACTCGCAGATGTAGTTGAAGGGCTTCTCCATATCTGTGCGCATATTGTTGCCCTTGTCCTTCCACTCTGCATTTCGCTTTGCAGCGAATCTGGCATACTCCACCTCTATGGACAGATCCATCTTTGAGAAAGCATCAACTCCTTCTCTTGGCAGATCAAAGATTCTTGCAACGGTGGATAGATCCACGTCCACCAACTCTCCAGAATTGGGATCTGTTATCGCCGTAACTGTTTGTCCTTCCCTCAAGTTCAATAAGAACTGAGCTACGGTCTGGGCAAGAACCTCCGATGGTTTGGCGGTTACCAGTTTCCACAATCCGGCCGTGGTCATGGCCCTGCGGAAGAATCCTTCTTTTTACACTATGGCTTCGTCGAGATGGGGCTCAACATTGATGTTCTCTTCGACCGTGGCCATGAACTCCACCATGGTCTGTTTGAATACCTTCTTCGCCATTTTGAGTGTTTGAGAGAGATTGGATGTAGAAATAGGGGTTTGAGACTTGTGAATTTGCAGAAATTGCAGAGTGTTTTCACAAGAATGGCAAATATGGGGGTGATAAACTTCTGCAGTTCTGCGTCGACGCCCTTTTATAGCTTTAGGGTTCTGTGCTGACGTGGCGGAGAGAGACGCAGTAATTTCGTCGAAATTTCTTCGTAGGCGGCGGCAATCGGCGACATGGCTGACGTGTCCGGTTAAGTTTGGCGGCACCGCGGTTAAAAGTGAACCGCATAAGTGAGTCAGCACTACACGTGGCCTGCTGTGATTCGCTTGCTTGGGCGGCGTTGATCCAACGATTGAGGTTTGAAGACTGTTGTGATTCAACGATTGGATTGCTATCAGTTTTGGCGCTTCAATTTTGCAGTGTACATCACGCGCCCGGATTCTCGGTCCTATTCCTGTGCTGCATTAAATGAAAAGTAAAAAGTAAAATAGGCACTCGAGTGTGTACAGCTCATACGGCTCGCTTGTACTTGCTCGCTTGATAGTAGCCGCTTGGCCTTTACTCGCTTGCGAAGTACTCGCTTGGCGTGACTTTTCCACACTCGCTTGCGATGGCTCGCTTGAGTGACGAAGCACTCGCTTGACCATCTTAAAGCGAATAATTTAAGAATTTCGTTGCTTTAATTTAAAATGTTTCTGACTAACATACTTCGAGGATGAACAAGAATGTTTTCCTCTATGTATTTGTGTCAGATTCATTTGTATTTTCCACATAGCTAACGAAGGTTTCTAGCACGCTTCGCTTGGCTTAGTGTACTTAAATTGAAACACTTACCCGTCAATCTCACTTCGTAGGAGATTGATACCGCGTATGTAGACTTTAAGCTTGATCTTCATGGCATTCATCTCTTCCATCTTCCTCTACGACTTAGAGAGTCCTCCATCGAAGTGAATGAAGGGGAGAATGAATAGGACACTTGATCGCACTATTTTTAACCACACAAAATAGGGATAGTATAAAGCAAGTACGAGTATCGTATCCACAGGGACTGATATATCGAAATCACAAAAAGTACCTCTACTCTAGAATTAGACTGATGTCTAGGCAATAAGAGAAAATAAGATTGTGGTTTTCTAAAATCCTAGGCAAAGAAAATAAACAAAATAAATAACTCAAATAAGTAAACAAATTAAACAAATAATGCAAATAACTCAAATAGGAAACAAGGTTGATTCTAGGGAAGTCTATCTAATCAAATCTATGCAAGTAACAATTAACCCAATTAACCAATTTAATTCAATCTAGACACGATACACGAAAGTAACCTAACACTCCGGCTAAGGCAGTATAGATCGTCACTAGATAAGATCCTAATCTCCTCTCGGTCTCATAGAAATCAAATCAAGTGCAAAATAGAACAAGTATCGATAATACAATCAACAAGGTTTAGCTACGACACCTATATCGACTATATATAGACATATGATAATCTAACTTCGGCTAAGACAATCAAATCATCATACCATGTATTCATGAGATCTATTATGCAATTATCCGGCTAAGGCATAAAAACATAACTATGCATACATAATTAATGGACAGTTAATTATGCATGAGAATAAGCACCATGAAACATGCATCTAGATAAGAAGGCTAATTGTAATCAAAAGAACTCACATAGATTCAATTAGACATACAAACCCTAAAATCAACTAACAGAAATTAGCTAGACATAATTAAAAGAAAGGTAGAAGGAAGAATAAACAGAATTAAAAGCATAAATAAAAGAGAAAGGGATAGAAAAACTCTTGAATCTTGAATAAATCTTCAATCTTCAATGGTCATCATACATAAAATAAATCTAGATCTAAAGTATAAAAGTAGAGAAAAGAATAAAAACTAATCTAAAGTATGGTGAAGAGTAGAGAGCTCTAAACTATCAAATCTTGGGTACAATGATGAGTTTTGGGGTATTTATAAGGTAGGGGTTCGTAATTGTTACCTAAGTGTACAAGGATTAGGTTAAGGTAATAAAAAAATAAGAAATTTTAAGGATTCCCGTGTTTTGTCTCGACCGGGTGGCTCGGTCGCGCGCCCGGTCGCTCCACATCCATGCAGTTTGCCCGTCTTTCTTGTTTCGTCCGTATCTTTCTCGTCCGAACTCCGAATTGACCTCTGTTTTCGCCTACATGCTCCTATTGAACTCCTCTTCGATATTCTGCATTCATTATTCAAAATAACTACTCACTAAAATTGTGAAAAGTCAGAACTCGGGATTATCTTCCTTGGTTTCATCGTCTCTCGTCTTATCTTGGGTTTTCTCGACTCAAAAGCCCTAAGAACACTCAAAAAAACCCAAAAGCGTAATCTAACTCGAGATAACATAAACAATACAAACCGTGAGCTAAATTATCAAAATAAGACAAGAAAACTGATGGATCTGGGTCGGAGATCCACAACAATTTAAGAGATTATTCATCATGTTTTGCGAAGAGCGTTCATGGGTAAAGCATTAAAACAGTGAAGAGCAAGAGATTCATGCGTATAGAAAAGTCATGGCCGGGTATTTTGCACAGGGCGTGATGTGTATAGCAACCATAAGTAATAGTTAAGCTATAGGTAGTGGATAAAAGGCGTATTTAGCCATAAACTAGCAATATTCATGGGGTTTTGTACTCATACAGGCAGATAATGCAGAAAAGAGACAAGGGAGAGAGGGAGGCTAGTGATGTGGAACTCCGTCAAACCTCATTCCTCCTCAAATGATGAGAGTTTTACCTTAAGTTCAAGGCAGTATACGTAGGAAAGAGACTCTTCTCGATGTTGAGAAGAACAAGTGGATGTGAAAGCAGACTACGGCTTCCCGGGAGAAGGTCTTGTCCGCCTCGGCTGGCCTGAGCTCGAAGGGACTCTTGAGAGAAAGAGAGAGAGTATGGATTTGAATGGAACAGTACGCTAAGGAGCGTGTTGTTTATATAGAATGATGATGTTGTTGTGCGTTCACGTAGTATTTATAGGCGTGGGGAGGGTGAAAAGTGATCATTCGTATGAGGGAAGGACAGAAAAGGAATTCCAACAGAAGCAAAGCATCCTCTGTAATGAATGCAGTGGTCCTCACTCTATAGTACATAGAATCACGAGGACCGCATGCTATGTAGAACCTCAAGCTTCTACCAAACACTTATGGGATCTGGTCAGATCCTTCTATCTTTGCAGATGCCGACAAATCCCTCATAGCTTATGGGGGAAGTTAGAACCTCATAGCTTCTTGCATGGCATACGATTCTTAGTTGTATTGAGCGTCTGGTGCCCAACATAATCTCTTTGTTAAAATGCTGCCATACGGAATAGTCTCCATCGATCATCCCATATGAAAGTAATACTTATTTCCACTAATGGTGTTGTTGATGCTAGCTCCGCCTAGGCTTTATTATTCTTTTCATAGAGGTAAGGTTCTCGCCTTTATGGTGACATCTGACGCATCCATTTCTCTAGGAACTGTAGTCTAAGGTTAAGGAAAGTATATTCCCCATTAACTTGGGTTTCTTAGGGAGTATGGCTGATATTAGTCCCTATCAGCTACTCCGCCCCCAGGTCCAGAAGCACCAATATGAGGGCTTCTGACAGGTATTTTGGCGGGAAAGTGAATTTTGCTTCGACTATTGCTTCTTCTTCTTCTTTTTTTTTTTTTTTTTTGCAGATGTCTGATGACGGGGGAAATCGAAATGCCGGTTATCCTCCCGAGAATAGAGTTGGACCTGTTTCCTTTACTCATCATTGCTTTTTCCCTTAGGGTGAAAGAATATAGAGCTATTTCAAATATATCTTAAAATAGGCATTATTATTATTTTGTTTTATCTGCAGGCTAAAGGGCAATCCCCTTTTTTTCTGAAACGTCGTGGGGTGATAAGTAGGAAACCACTCCACTCTTTTTCCTCAACTTCCTCATCCTTCTCTCTGCATTGTGCTTCAGAAAGAAAAGAGCGATATTGCGAATCGTCTGCCGCTCCCAGCGATTACTCCGACGACCACCTTTCCTTTTGTCCCTTTTCAGGTATTCCATTACTATTTTACTCTCCTATACTTGTGAATAGGCCCTCTTTTGAATTTCTTGAGATTAGGGTAACCTTTATTGTTTCCCCTATTCTTATTTTGAGGAGCATTGCTAGCCCCAATTTTTAAGATTTGTAGAGTTTGGATTTATTTCCATTATTCGCAACCCTACCATCTATCATTATTTCTTGGTGATTATCTCTGCCTCGCAGTCATGGATTCCACCAAACTAGGCATGGGGAAAAAAGCTCGAGAGAAGCTATTACAAATGATGGAGCAGACAAGATCTGGTGGCTCCTCTCCCACCTTATCATTGGGTAATACTTCCACCCAAGAGCCCACAGGTCCTGGGGGTTGTAACCCTTCTCGGGAGATTCCCCGAGAGGTAGAAATTGGTAAGCCTCGAATGAAGCCTTACTTCCCTCACCCGGTTGCCTCTATTCGATCAGCTTCATTTTCTCCTATTTGCACTGATGAGGATGCTGGTGTTTCCGCTCTTGTCTCTTTAGCGCCTTATCCTTCTTCCTCTAAGAGGAAAAGTGAGTCTTCCTCCCTCTCAGCTAGAAAGAAGGGGAAGGTATCGGAGAGTTCTCCTTCCGCTCAAGAGTTAAGCCTTGAGCAATTGCGAGAGAATCTTTCTCAATCTGAGAAGAGCAGAGAGCAGCTCCAGACTGAAGTCCACCAACTTCGTGGCTTTTTGCTAGCTAGAGAGGAGCACACACTTTCTCTCTCTGAGCGAATAAAGGAACTCGGGAGAGCTTTGAAGGCCTCGTCTGAAAGGGTAGAGCAGCTAATGGAAATTCAAGTAGCAGAAATAGCGCAGCTGACACTTAGCTACGAACAGGAGCTAGTACAGGCCCGAGCTTCCTCATTTACTCAAGGGCGGAGAGAAGGGATATGCCAGGGGGTTTCTTCTGGAGTCAAGGACTGCAGGTCTAACTTGTTGATAACTCCTTACGGTCAGGTCTTCCTGGATTCCCTGATCAAGCGTTTGCCTGAAGCTTATCTTCATTCTCACGATTTTTGGCTGCGTTTGTGTGAGCCCCTCACTGCGTGGACAGCTTCCGCTATCATTGAGTGCTGTCAGCAATTGGGTATCCCAGAGCGCGCAGCTGCTGTCAATGCCGAATCCATAGTAAGGATGTTCGACACAGAGCCTGAGTCCCTTCGAAAGGATCGCTCCCTTTCCTCCACAGAGCCATGGTATATGCCTGCGCTGAAAGAGGCAGCTCAGATCCTTCGCCAACCTGCCAGGGCCACGAGGGATCTCCCCTCTTGGGAGGCGCCTTTGTTCCCTCTCTTTCCTCATAACACCATGGTTATGAGGTCTATTCGGGAGGTTTTTGACCAGGTATCTTTTTGTTTTCTATTGTTTGTTTTGTTTTTAAAGTTTATTCGCTTATCCTGAAAATTTTCTCCTTTATTAGGAACTAAGAAAGGGAAGAGGTTCAGGCCCATCTACCGGCGAGGGAGGTGTTTCCTTATCACCCATTCTTGTGGAGGTGAAGGGTGGTTCAAATGAGGGAGGCGCTCTGCAGATTCCAGCAGCCCCGCTCGAGGTGGTCCTTCTACCTCTTCTGCCTTGGCTGCTGTCGAAGAATGGTCTTCTTCTCATTCATCGAGCTCTGAGGATCTAGCTTTTGCTCCAAATCCATCCCCTTAACGTTATTGTTTTGGATGAAATGCTTGTTGAATAACTTATATTTTGAATATTTTGTGGCGGGGTGCTTACTCATGACCCTGAAATCGTGCTATTGGGGCACAAACAATCGTTACTTTTGATTTGGGCCAGATGCTTCTTCGAGGCCCTGTTTATAACATGTTTCTGTTATTCCTTATTCTGCTTAGAATGTTATCTCTCTTATTCTTGTATTTATAGGGGCTTTACTTTTTACCCTGTTTCTACCTGCTGAAGTATTCTAAGATGGTGAGGTAGAAATATTCCCAGTGTTTTTAGGGTGATGGGACAAAATAGTAAGATAACATCTTAGTGTAAAATAGCATTCTAAGATAATGGCAGCATTTTGAGATAGCATTTTAAGCTAATGGGATACGGGTATTGGGTATCCCATATTCCCCCCCCCCCCCCCCCCCCCCCCCCCCCAAGTGAGGTGTAAGGAACTGAAGGAATTACACCTCATTTGAGGGCTAAACACATACGAAATATAACTACTTTAAAAGATAAAGAGGTATGATCCAATGTTTCATACATCAGTTAATCATGGAATAAGAGTTTTTCAAAACGAATAAGGGGTCATAGCCCATCATACTTTCTTCTTGAGAGTAATTCTCAATTTTCCCTGCATATTTCGAGGGTGATAACTTTTCCTTTGCCTGTTGTCTCCTCGACATCTTCTAAGTCTAGCACTTCCTTTGCACTTTTGACTTTCGCCCTTGCCTAGGTTATCAATGTTTCCCACTGCCCTTTCACAATTGGGGCGTGACATCTGCCTGTGGCTTCAGCTTCAGGCCCTTTACTTTCGTTTATCTGTTGAAGCAGTTGTTTGGCTGGGTCCTGGGATATCATCAGTTCTTCAGGAGGGTTGTTGCTGGTGATCAGCAAGTGTTCCATTGAAGCGGAAAGGTTCTGACCTTCTCCTGCTGGAGTTGGGGTTTTAAGTCTTTTCCCCTCGAGTTTCATCTCATCCCCTTCGGTGGCAGGTTCTGCCAACGGCCTTTTCCTAGCCTCTCCTGCTTGCACCGATTGGACATAGCATTTTCGTGAGACCTCTTGATCTCCCGATATTTTCCCTACCTGGTTTCCCACGGGGAATTTCATCATCAGATAGTAAGTGGAAACCACTGCTTGGAACGGTTTCAATGCTGTTCTTCCTAGAATGATGTTATAGGAAGATGGTTGTCGCACCACCAAGAAGGTGACTGGCTTTGACACTCGTGTAGGCCCTTCGCCCAGAGTGAGCATTAAATCAATTGATCCTAGTGACATCACCGAATCTCCTGAGAAACCGTGTAGTGCCGTAGCTACCCCATTCAATGGCTTCTGGAGGCTCATTTGGTTGAAACAACTTTCAAATATAACATTGACTGCGGCTCCTGTGTCCACAAAGACTCTTTGGACCTGATATCTCTCTATTTCCACTGTGATGACCAACGCATCATCATGCGGGTGAACCACTTTCCGGTTATCTTCTGGTCCGAATGAGATTTCTGGTGGGGGCAGGCCTGCTTCAACCTTCCAGACCCCATGCCTTTCATGCATATGTAATTCTCTGGCAGATGCTTTTCGGCTTCTGTTGGAGTCTCCCATGGTTGGTCCTCCATATATCATTTTAATAACGCCTTTGGGCTCTGACCCTTGGCTAACGTCAGTTGCTTTTTCAGGAGCTTCTTTACACTTTTTGTTTTGTTCTGTCTCTCTTTTGACGTATTCCAAGAGTTCTCCTTCCTGGATTAGCTTTTCGATTGCGATTCTCAAGTTTCTGCAATCATTGGTCATATGGCCAAAGTCATTGTGGAACTTACAGAACCTTTCAGAAGGTGGATTTCTCGGTGGCTGTCTATGCCCGGAGGGGATCTGAACCCCAGGTTTCCTCAAGACCACCTCGAGCAGGTCGACTGGTTGCTTGATTAATGGAGTAAAAGATCTTAAGAACCTTTCATTCTTATCAATCTTTTTGGCATCTGGGGCCGGCCTTTTCCTTTCTTCCGGCTTCTTTTCTTTTTGAGCGGCCAACTCAGCCCTCTTGTTGCTCAAAGCTTCTTCCATAGGGATGTACTTTTGGACTCTTGTCAGTAACTCTTCAAAAGAGGTAGCTTCTTTCTTAATCAGAGAAGCAAAGAACTGTCCTGGCTTCAAACCATCCACACAGGCATGCACTTTTAGCTTTGGCTCCACTCCTGGAATTTCCAGGACGGCCTCGTTGAAACGTGTCATGTAGTCCCTCAGACTTTCGTTGGCACCTTGTTTTATGGTCGTCAGATGCAAGGAGTTCCGAGTGGTCCTTTTAGAACTGACGAATTGTTGTAGAAAAACTTCTTTCAGATCCATGAAGGAGTGTATGGAGGCTTTTGGTAACTGCTTGAACCAATGTTGAGCAGTTCCTGACAGGGTTGTGAGGAACACTCGACACTTAACCCATCTGAATACTGATGAAGGAGACATAAGCTTTCGAACTTTATCAGGTGCTCTTCGGGGTCTCCTTTCCCCTGATACTCGCAAGAGATTGTTTTGAAATTGCTTGGAACAGGATCAGTTTGGATGTCCACTGAGAACGGGCTGTTCTCATCAATATATAAAGGGAAAAGTTCTGATTTGCTTCTTCCACTCCCATTGTTCGAGGATGGTTTTGGGTTTCCTTCTTCGTTTGGGTTGCGAACTTCTTTGTCACTCGTCTCTGTTTCTTTAGGGACCCTTTCTTTGGCCTGTTTTTGTTCCTTCAGTCTTTTGACCTCTTTTGCCAAGAGCTTCATCCTTCCAGACCCCATGCCTTTCATGCATATGTAATTCTCTGGCAGATGCTTTTCGGCTTCTGTTGGAGTCTCCCATGGTTGGTCCTCCATATATCATTTTAATAACACCTTTGGGCTCTGACCCTTGGCTAACGTCAGTTGCTTTTTCAGGAGCTTCTTTACGCTTTTTGTTTTGTTCTGTCTCTCTTTTGACGTATTCCAAGAGTTCTCCTTCCTGGATTAGCTTTTCGATTGCGATTCTCAAGTTTCTGCAATCATTGGTCATATGGCCAAAGTCATTGTGGAACTTACAGAACCTTTCAGAAGGTGGATTTCTTGGTGGCTGTCTATGCCCGGAGGGGATCTGAACCCCAGGTTTCCTCAAGACCACCTCGAGCAGGTCGACTGGTTGCTTGATTAATGGAGTAAAAGATCTTAAGAACCTTTCATTCTTATCAATCTTTTTGGCATCTGGGGCCGGCCTTTTCCTTTCTTCCGGCTTCTTTTCTTTTTGAGCGGCCAACTCAGCCCTCTTGCTGCTCAAAGCTTCTTCCATATGGATGTACTTTTGGACTCTTGTCAGTAACTCTTCAAAAGAGGTAGCTTCTTTCTTAATCAGAGAAGCAAAGAACTGTCCTGGCTTCAAACCATCCACACAGGCATGCACTTTTAGCTTTGGCTCCACTCCTGGGATTTCCAGGACGGCCTCGTTGAAACGTGTCATGTAGTCCCTCAGACTTTTGTTGGCACCTTGTTTTATGGTCGTCAGATGCAAGGAGTTCCGAGTGGTCCTTTTAGCACTGACGAATTGCTGTAGAAAAACTTCTTTCAGATCCATGAAGGAGTGTATGGAGGCTTTTGGTAACTGCTTGAACCAATGTTGAGCAGTTCCTGACAGGGTTGTGAGGAACACTCGACACTTAACCCCCTCTGAATACTGATGAAGGAGACATAAGCTTTCGAACTTCATCAGGTGCTCTTCGGGGTCTCCTTTCCCCTGATACTCGCAAGAGATTGTTTTGAAATTGCTTGGAACAGGATCAGTTTGGATGTCCACTGAGAACGGGCTGTTCTCATCAATATATAAAGGGAAAAGTTCTGATTTGCTTCTTCCACTCCCATTGTTCGAGGAAGGTTTTGGGTTTCCTTCTTCGTTTGGGTTGCGAACTTCTTTGTCACTCGTCTCTGTTTCTTTTGGGACCCTTTCTTTGGCCTGTTTTTGTTCCTTCAGTCTTTTGACCTCTTTTGCCAAGAGCTTCATCTGCTCTTGCTGCTGGGCATATTTCTTGGCCCATGCATTTTCAGGGTTCTCATTGAGATTCCCTTCGAGTTCCTCAGGACCTTCTTCTTCTGGGGATTCCCAGTCAGTGAAAAATCCTTCTTCCTCTTCGGCCGCTATCGGGGGCAACCTTGAGACTAGCTCTTGAGTTATGCCTTGATGCATAGGCTTCTGCTTGTGCATTGCAGGAGTACTTTTACTTCCTCCTCCTTCCTGGGTCTCGCCCACGGGATCTGCGTTTTGAGGATTTGCCCCAAATGTATGAAGTCTCTTCTCCACAGGTCCCTCTACGAGTGCTTTCATTTGGAGGAGCATAGCTGGAGAAAACTGAGCCTCCATGTTGACACTAGTCTCTGTCAGTATAGTGCCTATTCCTTTGTTTCCGATTACAGAATCTTCTGGATTTCCAGTGGCTTGACCAGCCTCCTTGGAAGCAGCATCTGATGCAGTATTCATCCTTATAGGAATCTGCAAAGATTTGAGGACGTTTAGAGGATTAATTCCAGATGCTCTTTGAAAGAGACTTGACATATACGTAATTTGTTATTAGCGAATTTTCTGCGTTTGAGCATTATTTATTGTGACTTTAACGAGTATAGTACATTCGTTATAAGACTCTTAAAAGGGGGTGGCTTTTGCCGGAATGAAGCTGAGGTCGACGACATCTGTCTTTGCGAAACCTGCTTTATTAGATTGTTTGTTTTCCTAAGGCTTTCTTTATGAAGCCTCTGGAAGGGATCTGATCAGGAGGAAAGGTTACTAGGATTTTGTGTGGCATCTTATTTTATTAAGCTTAGCACGAGATGCCTCGGCCATATATGCTCTTCTTATAGTTAGCGCCTATTTTATAGGACTTTCTTATAAGATATTCCCTGTTGGCCCAGGACTATGAGAGTAATATATTTTATGCGGGATTTATGAGAGTATTACTTATCGAACCGAGCTTGCGAGAGCTTGGTCTATTTTTTAAAGCTTACAGAGGCGCTACTTATCGAATTGGGCTTATGAAAGTGATATCCTCCTTAGAGGTTTATAAAGGTATTGTTTGTCAAATAGAGTTTTTTGAGAATACCACTTGTAAAGCGGGATTTAGGTGGGATTTTACCCACTGGAATGCAATGGGTAAAACTTATAGGAGCGATATACAAAAATGTCGTGCACTACCTATTTAATGAGACTTATAAGGAATTTTGTTTATTGTTATGAAGTTTAGGAGGATGTTGCCTACTGAGTAAGGCTTGGGAAAAGTTCTGCCCATTGCAAGGGGCTTGCAAAGGAGTCGCCTATTGGATAGGGCTTTGTAGAAGATTCTGCCCATTGAATGGGGCTTACAAAAGAGGTGCCTATTAGATAGGGCTTCGTGAAAGGGTTGCCTATTAAGTAGGGCTTATAAAGTGTTCTGCCCATTATATGGGGCTTACGATGATATTGCCTGTTAAACAGGGCTTTTTGAGGAGGATTGCCTATTAAATAGGGCTTATGAAGGGTTATGCCCATTACATGGGGCTTACGATGATATTGCCTGTTAAATAGGGCTTTTTGAGGAGGATTGCCTATTAAATAGGGCTTATGAAGGGTTCTGCCCATTACATGGGGCTTACGATGATGTTGCCTACTGCGTAGGGCTTTTCGAGGAGGATTGCCTATTAAATAGGGCTTATGAAGGTTTCTGCCCATTACATGGGGCTTACGATGATGTTGCCTACTGTGTAGGGATTTTCGAGGAGGATTGCCTATTAAATAGGGCTTATGAAGGCATTGCCTACTATGTAGGGCTTCTGGGGGTTCTGCCCGTTATTCGGAGCTTACGAGGGAGTTGCCTATTAAACAGGGCTTCTGAGAGGAGGTTCTGCCCGTTATTCGGGGCTTACGAGGGAGTTGCCTGTTAAACAGGGCTTCTGAGAGGAGGTTCTGCTTCCAGATGCGGGCTCCCTTCACCAACATGAATGGGGTAACCTTAGCATCTTTCGGCTCTCCGTTTTCTTTAATGTTTTTACTACTTCATGGGTTTTGGGGCCATGGCAATTCAGGAGCGTTCGACTAGCTTTAGTGGGGATGCCTATTTTGTAATCACCAGTCCTTTGCAACTTATAGATGGATTTCACATTGAGCATATAACAGACAGAATTGTATGCTCACCAAGTACACAAGGTGAGGTGAATGTATCTTGAGATTGCTACAGTTTGTGACCCGTCTTTCCTCTGGATCCCTCACAACCTTAAGTTTTTGACAAAACAACAACAGATTAGCCATCACAATTCATGTCATGAAAGAGATGAGGCCTTGAGATTGCTTCTAATCGCTGGATTCATGAATTACAGGCAATATAGCTTAAACAAGTTCATGGCATACATACTAAAATTTTCCCGAAATAACATAAATCTCGCATTCAATACACATTCCCTTGATTAGATAGCCATCATTCTAGGTGATCATCGCGGCAGGGCAAATGAAAAAGCAAGTTTATGCGCATATCATCAGAATCAACTAAAACTTTGAAGATAAACAGGGGATTGGCCCTTTGAAACCCACGGGTTTTGACAGTACTTACAGATATCAATGCTTAATTCACATTTAAGGAGAGAAGATTAGCCTCTCAAACACAAATTCCCTTTCAATCAAGGTGTTTATCACAATTTCCGTTTCAAAGGGAGCATAATCCTAAGATCATATCACACTCAACAGCTCGTAACCAAGGAGAGCTTAGCAAATGTTAAACAACAGCATATCCATCTGAGTTTTCGCTAGCTAGATCACAAACAGGGCATTCCCACTCAATGTAACATCAGATTTCTTCACATTCTCCACATAAGGACGTAATACAGAGAAATCGCAAGCAGCATTACAACAACGAGCTAGAATTTTGCATAAAAAACAGGGGAAATCAACATCTCAACTCAAGAATTTTCCCACAGACGGCGCCAGTTGATGGATCTGGGTCGGAGATCCACAACAATTTAAGAGATTATTCATCATGTTTTGCGAAGAGCGTTCATGGGTAAAGCATTAAAACAGTGAAGAGCAAGAGATTCATGCGTATAGAAAAGTCATGGCCGAGTATTTTGCACAGGGCGTGATGTGTATAGCAACAGCAAGTAATAGTTAAGCTATAGGTAGAGGATAAAAGGCGTATTTAGCCATAAACTAGCAATATTCATGGGGTTTTGTACTCATACAGGCAAATAATGCAGAAAAGAGACAAGGGAGAGAGGGAGGCTAGTGATGCGGAACTCCGTCAAACCTCATTCCTCCTCAAATGATGAGAGTTTTACCTTAAGTTCAAGGCAGTATACGTAGGAAAGAGACTCTTCTCGATGTTGAGAAGAACAAGTGGATGTGAAAGCAGACTACGGCTTCCCGGGAGAAGGTCTTGCCCGCCTCGGCTAGCCTGAGCTCGAAGGGACTCTTGAGAGAGAGAGAGAGAGTATGGAATTGAATGGAACAGTACGCTAAGGAGCGTGTTGTTTATATAGAATGATGATGTTGTTGTGCGTTCACTTAGTATTTATAGGCATGGGGAGGGTGAAAAGTGATCATTCGTATGAGGGAAGGACAGAAAAGGAATTCCAACAGAAGCAAAGCATCCTCTGTCATGAATGCAGTGGTCCTCACTCTATAGTACATAGAATCACGCGGACCGCATGCTATGCAGAACCTCAAGCTTCTACCAAACACTTATGGGATCTGGTCAGATCCTTCTATCTTTGCAGATGCCGACAAATCCCTCATAGCTTATGGGGGAAGTTAGAACCTCATAGCTTCTTGCATGGCATATGATTCTTAGTTGTATTGAGCGTCTGGTGCCCAACATAATCTCTTTGTTAAAATGCTGCCATACGGAATAGTCTCTATCGATCATCCCATATGAAAGTAATACTTATTTCCACTAATGGTGTTGTTGATGCTAGCTCCGCCTAGGCTTTATTATTCTTTTCATAGAGGTAAGGTTCTCGCCTTTATGGTGACATCTATCGCATCCATTTCTCTAGGAACTGTAGTCTAAGGTTAAGGAAAGTATATTCCCCATTAACTTGGGTTTCTTAGGGAGTATGGCTGATATTAGTCCCTATCAAAAACGATTATTAAACACTTAGATAATAGGGTAAAAATACACCCTATCAAAATCCCCAAACTTAAACATTGTTCGTCCCAAACAATAACAAAAACGAAATAAACAATAGACTCAAGCATTGTGAACTATATAGGCCTCAAAACTTTTCAAAAACAATCTCTCATCATCATGATCAAAACTATGCACACAACCTTAGTATCAACAACACAATCTACTCAACAAACTCAAAACATGCTAATCCATCAAAGAACACTCTCCAACATGTGAAATTTTGTATATGAAAGTGAACACTCAACTCTCTCAAAGAAAAGATGTAAGATAATGCACATCAAAAGGGTTCACTCAACATCAATGCAATGCAACATGTTTACCATAGGCTTGCCCTCCATCTCAACATCTCCACCTAATGTAATACCTACAAGCTAAGATCAAAAAGGACTTTATAAAAGCTTGTAATGTAGGGACATTGGTTAAGGTAGGGAATGTATAGGCTAAGTGACTCAAAATACTCCAAATCATCAACCTCTTCTCAACTCCAAACAAAGTATGGATTTTTTTACTCCATCTTCTACCATCCAACACACCAACTACAAAACTAAAAGATGCTAAAATATCGAAAATACAAATCAAAGTTAACTATCCCCTTATGCTTATATTTCTTTTTCTCATCAATTTTTTTTTTTCCTCTTCTTTTTTTTTTTTTTTTTTTTCTAGAGCTCGGAATGTTCTTTCTAATAACGAATAAAAGCTCTATAGTTTTTTCCTTTCTTTTCACAACTTTTTTTTTTTTTTTCTAAGCTTATAGAGATAGCCAACTATTCTAACAAGCATCTAACAATTATTTTCCTTCTCTTTTCACTACAACAAATATTCTAATTATCTCCTTCCATATCACCAACTAAAACTACTAGGATACCCTTAACCATCCAAACCTCCTATCATCCGGTTTTACAAAGAACGGCTAATAAAGGCTCAAAAGGGGTAAACAAAGGATTATGAACAAGGTTAGTATATAGGAATCATGTGGCTATGAAAGAATGGCCTAAAATCATCTCCTAATTCATAAATATACTAAGGTCTTGATGGAGAAACAAGGCAAGTTCTAGAAACAATGAAGCATGCATGATCACTCAATCAAAGAAATAGGCATCAACATGCACAAAAAGCTTAAATCTCACGGGTTCAAACTAATTAGTTCCCGACATCATAGCATACTTCAAATTCATCAAATAAAATGCGTCACTTCGCCAAGGTTCCATGCATAATAAAGATCATGTTTTTCTTCAAAAATCAATAAAAATACTATCATCGGCCAAATTAACAACACTATCATCACATACTTATTTGACTTGATTTAAATACCTAAGACTCAACAAAAATAAAAACTACTAATGAAATATCCAAAAAATAAGCTACAATCCAAGAACTCATGTAAACGAGTTAACAAAGCCACACTTCCCCTTCCCCAAACTTATTTCGAATCGTGATGAAGGAATAAGTTTAAGAAGAAGGAGTGGTTAAGTTAACGAGCGTACCTTTCACCGAAGCTGGCTTACTATCGATCTTCTCTTCTTAGTTGAAACCTCGTCGAGAAAACCTACAACTCACAAGCTTCGAAAGTTCTTGGATAAAAAAACTTAATAAAAGGTAAGACTCACAGAAAAACGAAAACGAAAACAAATAAAACAAAAACTGAAAATTAACGATAGAGTTGGGTTACCTCCCAACAAGTGCTACGTTTAACGTCTTTAGCCCGACGATACCTCTTTTCAAGGCGGATCAAAATAAAAGTTCATCTCTCCCCCATCATCGAGTTTCCTCATGGCTCCATCGATTGATCTCTTGAACTCGGCTAACTTCAATGGTTGAATTGCTTCCAACTGATTTAAGCACTCAAGAATCTCCCCCATAGCTCCGGCAATCTCCAAGTAATGGTGTAAAAATTTGATGATGCTATTGTTAAGAACTTCATTCGGTGCCGGCGGTATGGGTGGTTTCAAGACTTGAACGGCAAAAACATCTTCTCGATGATCATCGGGCCTCTTCATTGCTTCATAGATGGAAATCTTCAATTCCTCTCCATTGACTCTAAATGTCAAATCTCCATCTTGAATATCGATCAAAGCTCTCCCCGTAGCTAGGAATGGCCGTCCTAAGATCAATGGTTGATTCTCATCCTCGGGCATGTCCAACACTACGAAATCAGCTGGGAACACAAGATTCTGAACTTGTACGAGCACATCTTCAACTATCCCCCTTGGATAAGAAACTGAACGATCCGCCATAAGTAGGGAGATAGTTGTCGGCTTCATCTTTCCAATCTTGAGCCGGTTGAAAATAGAGAGGGGCATCAAATTGATGCTAGCACCAAGATCACCGCGCTACACTCCTCCGTTAGGTTGATCATCTCAAACTTCCCCCACTTCTTCTTTCCCGAGACCGCATCCTTGATGAACTTCATGTGATTGGGCATGTCTCGAAGAGCATCGAGAAGCGGCATGTTGATGTTGACCTTTTGAAGCATCTCCTAGAAACGTTGATACTTCTCGTCTTGCTTTGTCTTGGCCAAGCGTTGCGAAAACGGAGTGTTAGGAGTCGATTCTTTCGTCAGGGTAGGAACGGGATCGGCGCGATCGCGCGCTGGGTCGCACGCATCAGGACGGGGTTCTCGGACATCGGCTCGACCAGCGGCTCGGCCGCGCGCCTGGTCGAGCGGGCCTACTGTTTGAGGTGCTCGACCGGCGGCTCGGCCGCGCGCCCGGTCGAGCGAGTCCTGGGCTGAATTTCCTCCTTCGGCTCGATCGGTGGCACGGTCGAGCCCCTCTCCTCCCGGGCCTTCGTCCTTCGTCTCGTCCGTTTTCGACTCCGAATTGTTCCCATCTCCCAAATCTTCGACTTTACCTTCAACTTCATCTTCCAAAGATGGATTTGTGTAACGAGTGCCACTCCTAAGCTCAATAGCGTGAACTTGATGATTGTTCTTTGTGTTTTGCTCGGTATTGCTTTGGAAGTGGCCGGGCTTGTGGACTCCTCCTTGAGCATTGGCTACTTGACCAACTCGAGCATCCAACATATTCATGTGCTTGGTCAAATTTGTGACTGCATTCTCGATATTAGAAACACTAGACTCCAAGGCTCCAATTTTATTTGTCGTCGTTGAGATGAGATTCTTTATCAACTCCTCCAATGAAGGTTCCTTCTTCGGCTCTTGGAGTACTCCATTCTCCACATAGAAGCCAGGGGATATGTTTGGATGGCGTCGATTGTTGGGATCATAAGTCTTCTTGAAAGCATCCAACTCCGTTGCCGTCTTGGTGTATTTCTCCATTAAATCATCATACGCTTCGGATCCAATGGCGGCAACCTTCCTTCTCCCAACTCTTCTGTCGGTAGCATCCTCGTAAATTGTGTTGACGTTGAGCTCTATGATCTCCCAAGCTGTCTCTGCATCGTTATTTAAGAATCCTCCTTTAGATGCATAGTCGAGCTCCTTCTTGCATTGCTTGTTCAATCCTCGATGGAAGCAGAAGATTTATTCCCCCTTGTCCAGACCATGATTGGGGCAGACACGAAGCATCTTTCTGAATCTCCCCCATGCTTCGTATAGGTACTCATCTTCAAATTGTTGGAATGTGTTAATCTCGTTTAGAAGCCTCTGAGCCCTTGAAGGTGGGAAGAACTTATTTAAGAACAGTGTGCACAGCTCGCTCCATGTCTTTATCTCGGCTTGATTCTCTATATCCTCAAGCCGCTCTCTAGCATCATCCTTGAGAGACCACGCTAAGAGACTGAGCTTGATGTAGTCTACAGGCACTCCATTTGCCTTGTAGGTGGCACAGATGTTGAGAAATTGCTTCAGGTGAGCATTAGGATCCTCCATCGGTGTGCCTCCATATTGATTTGCTTGCACCATGTTGATGAGGGAAGTCTTGATCTCGTAATCGGTAGCCTCAACAGTCCCCCATCCTCCATTCTGGAATCGATCAACAACCGGTTTGAACCGATCGTTGAGAGTCTTTTTCACTACCGAATCCGCCATAAGAATTTTTTTCCTCATCAAAGAAAGAAGGCGGTTAGATTAATACAAAAACAGAAAAATAAACGCTTAAATAACCTATTAATCCTATTTCAAAATATCTATGTGAAATCTAATCAATCCCCGGCAACGGCGCCAAAATTTGATCGCACTATTTTTAACCACACAAAATAGGTATAGTATAAAGCAAGTACGAGTATCGTATCCACATGGACTGATATATCGAAATCACACAAAGTACCTCTACTCTAGAATTAAACTGATGTCTAGGCAATAAGAGAAAATAAGATTGTGGTTTTCTAAAATCCTAGGCAAAGAAAATAAACAAAATAAATAACTCAAATAAGTAAACAAATAAAGCAAATAACTCAAATAGGAAACAAGGTTGATTCTAGGGAAGTCTATCTAATCAAATCTATGCAAGTAACAATTAACCCAATTAACCAATTTAATCCAATCTAGACGCGATACACGAAAGTAACCTAACACTCCGGCTAAGGCAGTATAGATCGTCACTAGATAAGATCCTAATCTCCTCTCGGTCTCATAGAAATCAAATCAAGTGCAAAATAGAACAAGTATCGATAATACAATCAACAAGGTTCAGCTACGACACCTATATCGACTATATATAGACATATGATAATCTAACTTCGGCTAAGACAATCAAATCATCATACCATTTATTCATGAGATCTATTATGCAATTATCCGGCTAAGGCATAAAAACATAACTATGCATACATAATTAATGGCCAGTTAATCATGCATGAGAATAAGCACCATGAAACATGCATCTAGATAAGAAGGCTAATTGTAATCAAAAGAACTCACATAGATTCAATTAGACATACAAACCCTAAAATCAACTAAAAGAAATTAGCTAGACATAATTAAAAGAAAGGTAGAAGGAAGAATAAACAAAATTAAAAGCATAAATAAAAGAGAAAGGGATAGAAAAACTCTTGAATCTTGAATAAATCTTCAATCTTCAATGGTCTTCATACATAAAATAAATCTAGATCTAAAGTATAAAAGTAGAGAAAAGAATAAAAACTAATCTAAAGTATGGTGAAGAGTAGAGAGCTCTAAACTATCAAATCTTGGGTACAATGATGAGTTTTGGGGTACGTATTTATAAGGTAGGGGTTCTTAATTGTTACCTAAGTGTACAAGGATTAGGTTAAGGTAATAAAAAAATATGAAATTTTAAGGATTCCCGTGTTTTGGCTCGACCGGGTGGCTCGGTCGCGCGCCCGGTCGCGCACATCCATGCAGTTTGCGCATCTTTCTTGTTTCGTCCGTATCTTTCTCGTCCGAACTCCGAATCGACCTCCGTTTTCGCCTACATGCTCCTATTGAACTCCTCTTCGATATTATGCATTCATTACTCAAAATAACTATGCACTAAAATCGTGAAAAGTCAGAACTCGGGATCATCTTCCTTGGTTTCATCGTCTCTCGTCTTATCTTGGGTTTTCTCGACTCAAAAGCTCTAAAAACACTCAAAACAACCCAAAAACGTAATCTAACTCGAGATAACATAAACAATACAAACCATGAGCTAAACTATCAAAATAAGACAAGAAAACGATTATTAAACACTTAGATAATAGGGTAAAAATACACCCTATCAACACTTAAGCTTTCTACAACCCTAAGGGAGACTCGCTTGAGTGCTATTCACGATGAAAGGGAGATGAGTACAAGATCTTTTCACAGGCATGGAAAAAGACCAGGATGACAATGAGAAGCTCTGACAAGCCATTCTCGGTTTTACGCAGAAGCATGTCACCAGCCCTGCAACCTTTGAAGAAGAAAAGGTACCCTTCAAGCTCTCCACCTTAAGTCTACAGAATGAGTGAGCATTCGACTCGCTTGACCCAAGAAGGGGAAAAGTAGAGCGATGCAATACTCAGAGAGGGGGATTAATGAATAAGCACCCGGCAGCTCAACTCAGTTAAGAGTGAGTATTTAAGAGAGTGATTATTCACGACGAACGGGGGATGAGGAGACATGCTTCTCTTCGTCGGAAAGATGGGAAGAGGACGCAAGGTCTTGGTGCCAACCCTGCCTAAGCTTTCACCGTTTTTACGTGGGAAGGCCCGATACAAGACCCCACAACCTTTACTAGAAAAGGTACTTGCAAGCATTTATACCCACTTGCAGGGAATCCTAGGCTAGGTAGCAGCTTTCCTTGCTCGCTTTGGAAGTAGATCACTCCGAGAGCAATCAATAATTCCCCCTTAACCATAGACTTAACAATCCTGTTAGTTGGTAGGGAATATCTTCCAACGCTCCACCCTTCTCCACCTTATAACTTCTTCAAGCGAGTAAGATTTGAAGCGACTCGCTTGATTTGGTGAAGAGCCAAGGCGAGGGTTGCTTGACGGCAAGCTTCCACTCCACTTGTGCTTCCTGGAACTAGCACTCTTCACCAGGATCTAGTAACCCTAATTCCATGCATAGCTGATTGAAGCGAGACTCAGCTAGAGGCTTGGTGAGGATATCAGCTCGCTGGAGATCGGTATGGATTTTCTCGAGCTTGATATCCTTCTTCTCGACATGATCACGAATGAAGTGATGTCAAATCTCCACATGCTTGCACCTAGTGTGAAGCACTGGATTCTGCGAGATACAAATGGCACTATTGTTGTTGCAGAAAATTGGAATCTCCTTTGCTTCAACTTGATAATCCTTCAACTGCTGTCGAAGCCATAATATCTGAGAACAGCAGCTTCCGGTGGCCATATACTCGGCTTCAGTCGTTGAAGTAGCTACGCTTGTCTGCTTCTTCGAGAACCACGAGACAAGCTAGCTTCCCAAGAACTGACACGTGCCCGAAGTTGATTTCCTATCAATTCGGCACCCTCCATAGTCAGCGTCTGAATATCCTGTAAGCTCTAGATTATCTTCAGCAGGATACCACAAGCCCACATTGATAGTGCCCTTAAGATAGCGAAGAATTCGCTTGGCAGCTTCAAAGTGGCTAAGCTTGGGATTGCTTTGGAAGCGAGCACATACTCCAACTGCAAACGCAATATCTGGCCTGCTTGCAGTGAGATAGAGAAGAGATTCGATCAAAGCTCGGTAGTCTGTAGCATCCACAGACTTCCCTTCTAGGTCTGGCTCCATCTTCCAGTTGGTGTTCATCGGAATCTTCACAGCTTTAGCATGCTGAACACCAAACTTGGCAAGCATATCTCGAGTATACTTCGCTTGATTGATGAAAATCCCATCATCTTGCTGCTTCACTTGAAGACCTAGGAAGCAACTCATCAAGCCAATCATCGACATCTCGTACTTGGTCTTCATAAGCTCTCCAAACTTCTCGCTAAGCAACTGGTTTGGCGAACCAAATATGATGTCGTCGACGTTGATCTGGACCCATAGCATTTCTTCTCCATCATTGATGGTAAAGAGAGTCTGATCTATTTTTCCCTTGCGAAATCCATTATCCACCAGGAACTGAGATAGCGTATCATACCACGCCCTAGGCGCTTGCTTCAATCCATACAAGGCCTTCTTCAATTGATACACCTTATCTCCTTGGTCAAATCCAGGTGGCTGCTCCATATAGACTTCTTCTTTGAGCTCTCCATTGAGAAACGCGCTCTTGATGTCCATTTGATAGAACTTAAATTTCTTAGCCGCTGCATAGGCAAGAAAAAGTCTAATGGCTTCAAGCCTGGCCACTGGAGCGAAGGTCTCATAGAAATCGATCCCTTCCTCTTGACAGTAGCCCTTGGCGACGAGCAGAGCTTTGTTTCTGACGACGTTGTGGTCCTCATCCGTCTTGTTCTTGAACACCCACTTGGTGCCAATCACATGCTGAAATTTAGGACAATCCACAAGATACCATACGTCGTTTCTGATGAATTGGTTCAGCTCTTCTTGCATGGCGATCACCCAATTTGAATCTGCTAGAGCTTCCTCCACGCTTGACGGCTCGATATTGGATAGAAAGCAGCTGAACATGGCGCTTTCTCCAATCACTTGGCTTCTGGTCACCACGCCTTTGGAAGGATCTCCAAGAATTTGGCTAGGTGAATGATCTTTGAGCCACACACGCTTGGATCCTCCAGCTTCTGCTTCTTCTTCAAGCGGGTCGCTTGCTTCATCCTCTGAAGCGACCGGAATGGGTGTTTGGCCTGCAGTCTCTTCCTTTGATTTGGGGGCAGCTTCGTCTTCTTGAACATCTTGATCATTTGATTCTTTTACTTCTTCTTCATCTTCAAGTATGTCCCAAGTCAGTGGATTGATGAGCTCCTCGCTTGGGATTTTGACATTCGCTTGAACCTGTTCTTGTGGAAGACTTAGAGAAGATTCATCAAATACAACATGGGGTGATTCTTCCACAATTAGGGTTTTGCAGTTAAACACCCTGTAGGCTTTGCTAGATGTAGAATATCCTAAGAATATTCTGATGGATTTGTATACTAGAAAGCAGGCCTTTTAGCTTGTATGCATGTGTTGTCCATAACCACTTACAATCTCCTATCTGATTAAGTATGAATTGTTATCCATGCATCAAACATCTATCCATTATCTCAAAGTTGTAGGCTTTATGGTGTGTTGTAGATCACAGAAAACCATAGTTGCTAGTTCCTCTAGAGATATAAAAGGGTATCACAGTCGAGACAGTTTTGGATATAACTGTCGGTTTAGGCTGTAGTATAGGCTGCATAAGTAGCTTGTCTTGGCTACTTGTCTATGCTAGTACGTGCGTGTACTGATAGGATCACAGTGAGGTGCATTCTTCTATTCTGAACTATGTAGAAAAAATCAAGACCTCGGTGACTTATGATGAACCTTAACTCTAGTTGAGTCCTAAGGGTGTATAGTTGTAGTCTGCTTCTTTGATTTACCATGGGTGAGAGTTCAGAGGATCTGTAACTCAATATGCTCCGTATCTTGGGAAGCAACTACAACTAGTACGACTCTTAGTGCAATTGCAACAGAGCACCGTATCCTGGTAGAACAGGTTGATCACATCCCCTGAGGAATTCATTAAGGATTATCATATCAAACCCTGCAGGTGGATTAAGTTCCGGTATGATGAATAAGGAATGAATGGTACTACTCAGGAATAAAGAAGTTGAATAACACGAGCAGTCAGAAGCTCTAAGTTAATCAACGGATGTGGGATATCTTAAATACGGGGGTCGCTAAGTCTAATACTAGCCCTGAACTCAACAGGGGTAAAACAGGTAATTCAGTACTATTACTCTAGTGGAATGTTTTAGTACTTATGGACTAAATTATACTCTGGGCTGAGTATGGAGAATTTAGCCATTGGGAGGCCTCGGTTTTACCAGCTAGTAGATCCCTGATCTGGCCCAAAAAGCTCAATAGGCCACAGTATAAGGAATAAGTGGGCCGTCACATAATTGGGCCCAGTTTGGGCGCCAATCTGCTAGGTGGACGCCTAGTCCATGAGTTGCAGGCCTGGCCTGCAACTTAAGCCCAAGTCTCACTTGGTCTCTCCTATATATACCCCCTCAAGGTCTTGTTTGACCTACAAGTTGAGAATATACGAGTGCACTTGAAATATTATAACAAGAAAGGGAGGCTATGGTTAGAGAGAGAGAGACGCGCGGCCGAGTCTAGCAGAACGGCGGTTCCCGTTTCCGTGGCTGATTCCGAGGTTCTTTGTCCATCCAACGTCAGAATCGAGCAGGGATACAGATCCGAAGATCTATTCGCGAGTTCTCTTCTACCTAAGGTAATCGATCTGAACACCCTATGATTCCGCACTTAAATTCATAGGAGCATGATAGGTTTTTATCAATAACTTAGATATCCGAAATAGATCCTCGGGACGAATCGATCTTCATTGATCAGAATGGTTCCTTCAGTTGGTATCAGAGCCAAGGATCAGTTTTTCAGCTCTATCAGTTTAAGTAATCGATTTATTATGCATGTTGATCGATTATGTATGTCGCTTTTCATGGTGTTTTTTGTTTTTCGATGCCGATTTGGCAATTTCTATGTAATTTTGATCACGAGATAATAAGGTGCGATCTAGATTAGGCATAGATAGGACTTTTTTTCGTTTTGTACCTGTTGGACGAGACGAAGACGAAGAACGAAGGAGACGAACACCAGCTGGACGCCGCCGCACGTGGCGGCGTGTGAGGGACACGCGCCACAGCACGCGCGTGCGAGTCGCCCAACGGCGGTGCTTCTCTTCTTCTCCGACGATCGACACGGCTCCAGCAGTTTGCTGGAGCTCGAGCGTCACCGGAGGAGGTCGGAGGAGAGCGGGAACGGCGGCGGCAGCACCGGCAGGCAACAACGGCGCCGCGGCGGAACCCTAGTTAGGGCTCAACGTCGCGGCAGCGAGCCGTGGGCTGCATGAAGGCCAGCGACGGCAACCACGAAGTCCGGCGACGGACTCAACGTAGCCGCGAGCGTCGCCGGCAGTAGCAGGTCGCCGGGGGAGCGCCGGAGTAGCAGCAGCGGCGGCAGAACCCTTCTAGGGTTTCTGCCGCGATTTGCAGCGGCAGCAGGCGACGGCGACGGCGGCGGGGAGACGTCTAGCAGCAGCGGAGCACGGCGACATCAACGCCAGCAGCAACGGCGGCCATGGCGGACGTCGCCGGCAGCTGGAACGGCGGCAGCGGTGCAAGGGTTTCCGCGGCGGAACCCTAGTGTAGGCTCTACGCCGCGGGGCTGCGCCGGAGAGGGCTGCTGGCCTTGCCGCCGGTGGTAGACGGCCACCAGCAGCAGCATCAGCGTCGGGGAGGCGGAGCAGGCCGGCGGCAGCGCCTCACGCTGCCGGCCGCGGCGCGGGCAGCCTTGCGCGGCTCGTGCCCTAGCCCGCGATCAGGCCTAGGGTTTCCAACCCGGGCCCCGTTCGCGTTACGGGCTGCCTCCTGCGTTCGGGCTCGGGCCCAGTCACGAACTTGGGCCGTTTTTAGGTCCGATTTGAGTTCGTGGGCCCATGAGAGTGAAACGAGTGCGGTTTGGGCTTCTTCGAGAGTATTGGGCCATGTGGTGTGGGTCCGATCTCGGTTAGAAAAGCCCAATGGCAACGAAAAATTAGATAATAAATTTTAATAATTTATTTATTTTTCGGGGAGAAACGGGAGATCAAGACGAAGGCCTTATTCAAGATCGAAGCCTGTTTCGGATTTTATTTTATTTTGTAATAGAATAGACAGGGTCGTCACACCACGAAAAGCGAGTTTTATTTTTGTTTTTATCTCGTTTTTCTTAAGCATGCTATGGATGGAATTTTATTTAATTATAGCATGTCTTGCCTGTCAAGGTGAATAAATTGCGCTTAGTCGAGCATGTTTTAGGATTGTCAATATAAGCATGTTTTAATTTTCTGCGAGCACGGTTTATTTGCTGCGTTTAGAAAATTATGCTTAGGATTATATGACAACGTGATCTAGCATGTCGACAACCTTTTGAAAGAAAAATACTAAGCAGATAAAAACATTTTTGGTATAAAAAATGTTAAGACCTCCACAATTGACCTTAAGGTGAAGTCTTGGTGCGAGTGTGTAAACGTCCACACGAACGTGGCTTGCACATCGTGCCGGACGAGTTCGCCAGACTTAGGGTTTCTCAACAAAAATGTTCTAACCAAAAAGGGAAGTGGGAGCTTTTCTGAGTAAACGTCCACACTAACGTGGCTTGCTTGGAATAGTAACTACGGTTTTCTCTGGAGTTGGTTTTTGAACAAAGTTAGCTTAAGGAAAATAGTGCTTTTTCCGAGTTAGGCTAATATTGTGGTTAAAAGCTTAGGTATTAGTTAGAATACAACTCCCCAACGGAGTCCCTTTTCTAATCTAATATGGTCTAGTAAGGTTCAACTGTTAGCTCTATTTGCCATAAAGCTTGGCAAGATAAGTAGAGTTAAAGATCTGAGTATCTGGTTGAGCAGTGGGAGCGTAAACGTCCACACGAACGTGGCTTGCGATCCGCACTGTTCGGGCTGTTGAAGGTTTCGAAATTATTGGTTTATCAAAAGGTTACAATAATTTTCGTTACGAATTGATGCATGATCTTTTCTTACGAGTGTCTACGTGTTTATTGTTTTATCAGATATGACTTTAGGCCCGTTGATAAATGTTCTCACTTCGAGTCCTCTCACGGATACCAACTATTTGGAGTGAAGGAATAAATCTCGATATTGTCCTTGTTGATGAAGAGTACAAGTTTGTACTCACTACACCTTATCTGAAAGCTTTAGTATCATCGATTGAAGATAGAGAGTAACACAAGTTGTGGCATGAGAGTAATGATACGACTAAGATTAGTCAAGCACTCTCTGACGCCAGGGTTGCAAGCCTTGTGTTCTCACTTGGCAGATATTGCAGATATCCCAGAACTCCTGGAAAGCTTCTTGAAATTGGATGATATGGAACTTGTGAGTAAAGAAGCTTGTGCGCTTATATTTGCTCATCAGACGGCATCAAAAGATGAAAGTGAGGAAGAAGGTGTCAACACTAGCAAGTTAACAAGAGCTTGGAAGAAGATAAAGGTGTTGAGCCTACCTATGGCAAGAAAAGCCAAAGGGGAAGGGCAAGTGCTTCATATACAACAAGAAAGGACACTGGAAGGCTGATTGCCCTCTAAAGAAGAAGAATTTTGGTACGTCATACTGAGAAATGATCAACTGCATGTTCTACCCAGGCTGAGGTAGTAGATACGGGAGTAATTGATCATATGAGTTACATGATTGGTGTCTAGATGTTAGGTTTTTCGTTGTCTTTTCGTGTCCGTTTTCCCTTAGTTTTCATGTGTTTTCGTTGTTTGTGGCTATGATTTGGTTGTTTTGGAGTCTTTGGTATTGTAGGATTAAAAGGGCTAAAATGAGAAGAAAACAAGAAGAAAGAAGCATTATATCGAAGAGGGTTTCGATAGGAGCACGTAGGCGAAAACGGAGGTCAATTTGGAGTTCGGACGAGGAAGATACGGCCGAAACAAGAACGATGCGCAAAGTGACCAGATCCAGGATCTGGACGCCGTCCAAACCCAATTTGGACGCCGTCCAACATCTGGACGCCGTCCAACATGACGTCCAACATCGCGTCCAGCGTTTAAGCCGAATTTGTGCAGACTCAAGAACTGGACGCCGTCCAGTATAAGTTGGACGCCGTCCAACTAAGGCGGCCAGCAATTCCTTTCCTTTTATATCTAGGTTTTTACCTAGTATATATATTACCTCCTTGTGCACGAATTGTAGACAACTTTCACCCTCTTTTAGCTTTAGTTTTATGCACTCAAATACTCTAGTTTAGATTTATTTTGTTCGGGTCCGAATTCTTAGTTCGTTGCAATTTAATTCAAGACTTCTTCGTTTAATTCAAGTTCTTTGTTCTTCGTCTTAATTTCGTAAGTTATTTTATTGCTTTCGTTTATTTGCTTTAATTGCTTTCTCTTATTTTAGATTCATTTTCTTAATTGCTTAGTTTAATTTCCTTAGTTTAATTTCGTTCGTTCGGTTTTTAAGTTCTAGTTTAGATTCGTTTTCCTTCGATTTCAATTCTCTCGTTTTTCAAAGCTTTCGTAGTTAGATTTATTTGTCTTTAAATTTCCAGATTTTATTCATCATGTCTAAGGTAGTTTATGCTTTCTTTTATGCTTCCTTTATTGCTTTCTTTTATGCTTCCTTTATTGCTTTCTTTTCGATTCTTGCCTAGGTAGATTTATTGCTTTCTTTTAGTTTAATTCTTAGATTTATTTCTTGCGTTCTAGATTAGTTATTTACGTGCTTTTATTTATTGCTTTTATTTATTTTCTTGCCTAGGATTTTAAAACAAAAACCCAAAACTATCTTTTAATTGCTTTCTTAGTTTAGGTCGTTTTTACTACATAATTATTTTCCCTGTTAAGTTTTCCTTGAGATTCGATACTTAGGTTTTACTTGCTAGTGCTACGATAGATTTCGTCTATTGCGAACACTTTTTAGTGAAACAAATTTTGGCGCCGTTGCCGGGGAAAACTTTAGGCGATTTATTGTGTAGTATTTTATTTGTTTTATTTTTATTTGTGTTATTTCGATTTCTTGTTTCTCCCACTTGGTGCGTTTAACCCGTTTGTTGAGTGTTGTGTATGCATGGTCGCCGAAGTCTTCAAAGGAATTTAGCGCCCTACTTCGACAACATCCATCAAAGGAAAGCGATTCTAGCCGCGAAGGAGAAGGAGGAGATCGATTCCCAAGACTTCTCTTTGGTCTTGTTATTTGCAGAGCCCGAAGCCATGGCAGCTAGAGTCATGGGCGATTTTGCTCGCCCCACATTCACAGCCACCACTTCGGCGATTGTCCTCACCACATGGCGTTGCTCCCATCCTACCTAGGGCTGCCCAAAGAGGATGCTTTGACGTTCATCCGAGAGTTTTGCACGGTGGTGCAAACTTTCCCACTCTCGGGACTCACGGAGGACAACTTGAAGATGAAGTGCTTCCCGTACACCCTCAAGGATCGAGCAAAGTCATGGTATTTGGCGCTCCCGGCCAACTCTCTCACTACATGGAATGCAGTTTGTGAGAAGTTCATGCTCAAGTACTACCCGAACCGCAAGACTCAAGAGGTGCGATCGAAGATCATGAACTTTTCCCAAGATCACGATGAGCTGTTTCACGAAGCATGGGAGAGGTTCCAAGAGCTACTTCAACAATGTCCTCATCATCAAATGGCATCGGAGTTGCTTTGGAAATATTTCTACGACGCCCTCAACCAAACTTGTCAGTTCATGGTGGATAGTTCGGCCGGAGGCAACATAGCGGTCAAGACAGCTGACGAGTTGAAGGATATTTTCGAGACGCTCGCTGCAAGTTCTCAACAAAAATCAGCTAGACCGAGGAAAGTGGAGGCGAGTACAGTTTCGATGAGCCCCGATTTGAAGAAGCAAATGGCTGACATGCTAAGGGATCTCGAAAGCTTGAAGATGAAGCAAAGTGCACCGGCCCCGAAGGAGGAAGAGAGGAAGCCCGATCAATGCGAGATTTGTGGAGAGCTTGGACACATCAAGGAGGTGTGCCACAACATGGGGGAGTTTCCATACGAAGGAGGAGCCGAGGTGTACGCCGCTCAAGTGCCTCCACCTCAAGGATACCAAGGAGGATACGATGGACAATACCAAAATCCGAGGCCGACACAAGGGCAAGGTAATCCTCCTACCTATCCTAATAGGCGCCCTCCACCATATAATAACCCTTTTTCCTCCACCAAATCCCTACTACTCTCAACCACCACCATATTATCCACCTCCTCAATACCCTCCAAACCCATATTATCCACCACCTCCATACTACCCACCTCAACATACTCCTACACCACCACCATCATACCCGAATTCTCGCCCTCAAGGACCTCCACAAAAGCCTCCCGTCGATGAGAGCCTCTCTACATTCCTTCATGAGGCTAAATTGGCTCGAGAGGCTCAAGATGCTAACATAAAGAGGCTCGAGATGGCAATTGGCCAAATTTCTGGTTCCATGCACCTAATGCAACAACCGGGGCGAATTCTGAGCCAAGGGATTCAACCACAACAAGCCAACGAGGTGCAAGCCCCATATCCCCCATATGTTCCTCCCGTTCCACCTCACCAAGCTCATGCAATCACGGTGTTACAACGCAATGGTGGCACGATATCGCCCCACGGCCATTCAAGTGTTAGGAGGAGCCCGAGCGAGCAGTGGAACAACGACCGAATTCCGGCAGATCCCGGAGTTGGACGCTGTTTCACTAAAAAGTGTTCGCAATAGAACGAAATCTATCCTAGCACTTAGTAAGTAAAAACCCAATGTCGAATCTCAAGGAAAACTTTGCAGGGCAAATAATCGTGTAGCAAAAATCCTAATCTAGCCTAAAACTAAGAAAGCAAGTAAAAAGAATTTTGAATTTTGGTTTTTAAATCCTAGGCAATAAATAAATTAAAGCAATTAAATCAAAGCAAGTAAATAAATCTAATCTAGAAAGCAAAGAAATAAATCGAACTAATTAATCTAAAGAATTAAACTAGATGAAAGCAAATAAACTAACTAGGCAAGAATCGAAAAGAAAGCTATAAAGAAAGCAACGAAAGAAACGAAAACGAATCTAGACATGAAATAAACTTAATCTGAAAATCTAAGCAAATAAATCTAACTACGAAAACTTGAAAGCGAAGGAATTGAAAATTAAGAAAAACGAACCTAATCTAAGAACTTGAAATCAAACGAACTAAATTAAACGAATGAAACTAAATGAAGCAATTACGAAAGTAAATCTAGAACTAAGGAAAGCAATTAAATCAAATTAAAGAAAGCAATAAAGAACTTACGAGATTAAACGAAGAACGAAGAACTAAGTAAAAACTTGAATTAATTGAAGAACGAAGTAGCGATCCGGATCGAACAAAGGAAATCTAAACTATAGTATTTGAATGCGAAACTAGAGCTAAAACTAAGGTAAAAGGTTGTAGAATTCGTGTACAAGGGGTAGTATTTATAATAGGTATGAAAACCTAGTTATAGAAGGAAAGGAAAGCTGGCCGCCAGAGTTGGACGGCGTCCAGAACTTGGTTCTGTTCACTTCGCGCATCTTTCTTGTTTCGGCCGTATCTTCCTCGTCCGAACTCCAAATTGACCTCCGTTTTCGCCTACGTGCTCCTATCGAACCCCTCTTCGATATAATGCTTCCTTCTTCTTGTTTTCTTCTCGTTTCCGCCCTTTTCATCCTACAATACCAAAGACTCCAAAACAACCAAATCATAGCCACAAACAACGAAAACACACGAAAACTAAGGGAAAACGGACACGAAAAGACAACGAAAAACCTAACATCTAGACACCAATCAAAATCCCCCACACTTAGAACTTTGCTTGTCCTCAAGCAATATAAACATACAACTTAGATTCAATCCAAACAATTCAAATCATAGAACATTTAATCACCGGAATCGACAAACTCAAACAAGGTCACTTTAATCCCAAGTTACGATCAATCATCATCAACGAACTATGTGGCTTATAAATCAACCCAAGCAAGAGGAAAAGCAATGATACACACATCTCACAAATATCTAGATCACCACAACTTTAGAGGTCTAGCCTACTTCCCCTTTTTATTCAATACATAAACAACTCTCTTTTTTTCTTTTTTTTTTTTTACACAAGTGAACGTTTTTGGCACATAATTCACTAGGTTTAATCATCGATGGGTCACATCGAGCCTCCTAGTGCGGTTTCCCGTACCCATTGTCAAGAGGGGTAGAATGCCTACGAACACATTATTCTAATATACACGAGTATCATCTAGGACAAAGTTCATGAAATGTGATCATTCGAGGGTCTCTCGAAGCCTTTTCATGTGGTTTCCCATGCTCATTACTCTAGTATTTTCATACGTTACAAGTAAGAGGAGCAGAATCATATCAACTCTTTTATTCAAATAAAACACAACTCTTTTTTTTTCTTTTTTTTCTTTTTTTTTTTCCTTCTAACATAAGGGGAAAGTAATCTAGCAATCCAAGTCGTAACAATCTAGATTTATCACTCAACCAAAAATCATAAATCATTTTCCTCAATACTCATATCAATTCGTGCCCCACAACTCATCGAATCATAATCAACAACAACTCAAGATTAAACCAACCTAATTTATGCTCAAATCAATTCCAACAACTAAAGATTCCATCGTTGAATCATTCACATTGATCCTAAGTTACATGCTTATAGGGCTCAAAATCAAACAAATTCCTAAGTGAGGGAACATGAAGACTCGATCACAAACTAGACTCAATCAACAAGACATAAAAACAAAACAAAAACTACATGACAAAAGTTCAAAGACCCTCCCCCACACTTAAAATCAAGCAATGTCCCCATTGCAAGAAAATAAAAAGGAGAAGGAAAGAAGGAACTTATCGCAAGATGACGACCAATAACTCAAAATCTCAAAAGACTCCAAGTAGTACCTACAAAACAAACACCAAAACAAACTACCAAAGCGTAAAAGTGCACAAAACAAAGAAATAAAAGACTCAAAACAAAAATAGAAAGACACAAAACAAAGCTATGGGTTGTATGGACCTCGGAACCGGGGATCATTCCAACGGGGATCATTTGGGGCCCAAAAACGGGGATCGTTCGGGTTCGGCTCGATCACTCTCTTCATCATACCCTCCTTGTAAACTATTCCCTACACGAAATTCAAAAGAAAACGAACGAAAAACAACTAAAATAATAAAAATAAAGCCTACTCTAAATTTTTTTTTTACGTGGGTTGCCTCCCACCAAGCGCTTGTTTATTGTCATTAGCTTGACGTACCAAAAATTCTCATCCAAAATCTGTTGCAACGAGCAACGTCTTTAACCATCCATAGGAGACTATCTCCAAATCCAACATACCCGGCACACTATCTCCATTATCCAAAACAACATCTAATTTGAAACTTCCGGGATCACCTTGTTTCGGTAGAGATGAGAGATGACCAGCTGGGGTGGGTGAGGCGTGAAGACGTTGTTGGCTCGCTTTAATGGCAGCCACGGTGCGACTTCTCCATTTATTTTGTGCCATTGCTTCGAGCTCTCATCTTCTTCTTCCTTCTTCGCGGTTAAGAGCGCCTTCTTCCTATTGATGTCGCCGATGTGAGGTGTCAACTTCCTTTAGAGACTTCGACGACCTAGCATACACAACACTCAACAAACGGATTAAACACACCGAGTGGAAGGGAAAAGAAATCGAACAATAAAGCAATTAAATAAAACGAATAAAAATACTACACAATCAAATAGCCTAAATTTTTCCCCGGCAACGGCGCCAAAATTTATTTCACTAAAAAGTGTTCGCAATAGAACGAAATCTATCCTAGCACTTAGTAAGTAAAAACCCAATGTCGAATCTCAAGGAAAACTTTGCAGGGCAAATAATCCTGTAGCAAAACAACCTAATCTAGCCTAAATCTAAGAAAGCAAGTAAAAAGAATTGTTGGGTTTTTGGTTTTTAAATCCTAGGCAAGAAAATAAATCAAAGCAATAAATAAAAGCAAGTAAATAACTAATCTAGAAAGCAAATAAATAAATCGAACTAATTAATCTAAAGAATTAAACTAGAAGAAAGCGATTAAACTACCTAGGCAAGAATCGAAAGGAAAGCAATAAAGAAGGCAACGAAGAAAACGAATCTAGACATAATAATTAAATCTGAAAATTAAGCAAATAAATCTAACTATGAAAACTTGAAATCGAAGGAATTGAAAACTAAGAAAAACGAATCTAATCTAAGAACTTGAAAACGAACGAACGATATAAACTAAGCAATTAAGAACTAAATCTAAGGAACTAAGGAGCAATTAAATCAAATAAAAGAAAGCAATAAAGAACTTACGAGATTAAACGAAGAACGAAGAACTAAGTAAAAACTTGAATTAATTGAAGAACGAAGTAGCGATCCGGATCGAACAAAAGAAAACTAAACTAAAGTATTTGAATGCTAAACTAGAGCTAAAACTAAGGTAAAAGGGTGTAGAATTCGTGTACAAGGAGTAGTATTTATAATAGGTATGAAAACCTAGTTATAGAAGGAAAGGAAAGCTGGCCGCCAGAGTTGGACGGCGTCCAACTCAAGTTGGACGGCGTCCAGAACTTGGTTCTGTTCACTTCGCGCATCTTTCTTGTTTCGGCCGTATCTTCCTCGTCCGAACTCCAAATTGACCTCCGTTTTCGCCTACGTGCTCCTATCAAACCCCTCTTCGATATAATGCTTCCTTCTTCTTGTTTTCTTATCGTTTCCGCCCTTTTCATCCTACAATACCAAAGACTCCAAAACAACCAAATCATAGCCACAAACAACGAAAACACACAAAAACTAAGGGAAAACGGACACGAAATGACAACGAAAAACCTAACATCTAGACACCAATCAGACGCCGTCCAACCCCATTCTGGACGCCGTCCAACTCTGGACGGGCGTCCAACCTTCCTGGACGTGCGCCCAACAATCCTCCGCGAACAACAGTATCAGGAACTGGACGCTGTCCAACTCAAGTTGGACGGCCGTCCAACCCCGACATGCAGCGCACGGAGTTCGAGGAAGCCGAGAAGGAGGCCAAACCTCTTCACAAGACGCTCAACCCGTATGTTCCACCTATTCGGAGTATCGTGAAGAAGGAGATGAAGGATTTCGAGCCTATCAAATCGTTTCCTAAAAGAGGCGATCCGGGAGGTTTCGACTTGAGTATTGTTTTGGATAGCGGAGAGACCGTTTCGGGATTGATGGACTTAGGAGCTGCGGTGAACTTGATGCCGTATTCTATTTTCGAGAAGATGAACTCAAGAGTCCGTCAAGCTACCGATATGCGCATTGAGCTAGTAGACGGCACCGTGAGCAGTCCTTTGGGAGTTTTGGAAGATGTTACTGTCCTCGTTGGTGGAATGCGAGTTGTTACCGACTTTGTGGTGCTTCACGAGGGCAAAGGAGCTAAGAGCGCTACTGGCCATCTACTCTTGTTGGGAAGACCATTTATGGCCACTACTCGAGCCCGGATTAACGTGGGCACCGGCACATTGAGCATGGCCGGTCAAGGAGGTTCGGTAACGTTTTCTGTTTTTGGAAATTCACTTTCTTTTCCTACTCCTTCTCTTCATTCATGTTCTTTTGTTAAGCTTGCTAACCCTCTTGTTGAGGAAAATGTTTGTGAGATTTCTGACAGGGTAGCAGCTCTTGAAGAATTCATTAACGAAGAAGAGTCCATTGAAGATGAAGAATTCTTTAGTTGCGTGGATGAAGAAGAGGACATAATCGAAGAATTTCTACGGAATTTGGAGGAAGTTGATGAAGTGGAAGAGGACAGCTCGATACATGCATTAAATGAAGAAGTCGTCATTAACTCGTTTCTTTCTACCCTCACCATTTGTGAAACATCTTTTCTTGCAGAGTCTAACTCGAAGATGTTTGAGGAGGAGTTCGAATTAAGTGTGGGGGAGTCGAGAGTTGATGATGACCACGTTTTGGATCTTTGAGTTTGTTCGAGAAGGGAGTGCGAGTGTGTCGCAAGGAGCATCAAAACGTCGCTTGGTGCTACGGGCTTAGGTTGATCGTATCCTTCGTCAAGCTAAAGACGTTAAACAAGCGCTTGGTGGGAGGCAACCCACGTATAAAAATATGTAGCTTAGGTTTTATTTTTGTTATTTTCGTATTTTCTTTTGTTTCCTTTTTTATTTTTCGTGCAGGAGGTAGTACATGAAGATTGGTGTGAAGAGAGGTCGAGCCGAGGAGGAATTTCAAATTTTGGGTAGGTTCTTGAGTTGGACGCCGTCCAACTCATGTTGGACGGCCGTCCAACCCTGAACAGCGCCGCATACCCACTCCACCGCCGCCGTCTATCGCCTCTCGTTACCGGTTGTCGCTATTGGTCCCCGCTCGATCCCCGATGGAATGACCCACGGTTCCAAGGTTTCTTCAACCCATAGCCATGTTTATGTCTTTTATTTTTGTTTGAGTCTTTTATTGCTTTCTCTATATTTTGTTCGATTTTACGCTTTGGTGTTTGTTTTTGTGTTTGTTTTGTAGGTGATACTTGGAGTCTCTCGGGATTGCAAGTGTGTTCGTCATATTGCTATAAGTTCTTTCTTTCCCTTCTCTATTTTATTTTCTCGCAATGGGGACATTGCTTGATTTTAAGTGTGTGGGGGGGGGGGGGGTCTTTGAACTTTTGGCATGCAATTTTTTTTTTAATGTTGTTGAGTCTTAGGAGTTAATTGAGTCAAATCAGCATGTGATGATAGTATTGTGGATTTGGCCGATGATAGAAAATTTTTGTTGATTTTTGGAGAAAAATTCATGATCTTTATTATGCATGGAACCTTGGCGAAGCGACGCATTTTATTCATTGAATTTGAAGTATGCTATGATGTCGGGAACTAGTTAGTTTGAACCCGTGAGAGTTGAGCTATTTGTGCATATTTATGCCTATTCTTTGATTGAGTGATCATGCATGCTTCATTGTTTCTAGAACTTGCCTTGTTTCTCCATCAAGACCTTAGTATATTTACGAACTAGGAGATGATCTTAGGCCATCTTTCTTTAGCCACATGATCCCTATACACTAACCTTGTTCATAAACCTTTGTTTACCCCTTTTGAGCCTTTGTTAGCAATCTTTGTAAAACCGGATAATAGGAGGTTTGGATGGTTATGGGTATCCTTAGTATTTGTTGTTGGTGATATGGAAGGAGTTGAATAGAAAAATTTGGTTGTGGTGAAGAGGGAGGTTTGGATGCTTGATTTATGTAGTTAGCTATCCCTATGAGCTTAGAAAAAGAAAAAAAAGAAAAGAAAAAAAAAAAAAAAAAAAAAAAAAGATGAGAAAAAAATAGAGCCTTTGTTCAACATTAGAAAGAACATTTATTAGTTGAGCTCTAGGGAAAAAAAAAAAAAAAAAAGAAGAAAAAGAAAAGAAAAAAAGAAAGAAAGAATAAGAATATAAGCATAAGGGGATAGTTAGCTTTGATTTGTATAGTTGATATTTTAGCATCTTTGAGTTTGTATTTGGTGTGTTGGATGGTAGAAGATTGAGATAAAAATCCATACTTTGGTTGGAGTTGAAAAAGAGGTTGATGATTTAGAGCATTTTGAGTCACTTAGCCTATATATTCCCTTCCTTAACCAATGTTCCTACATTACAAGCTTTTATAAAGTCCTTTTTTATCCTAATTTGTAAGTATTACATGAGGTGGAGATGTTGGGATTGAAGGCAAGCCTATGGTAAACATGTTGTATTGCATTGATGTTGAGTGAACCCCTCTTGATGTGCATTATCTTACATCTTTTCTTTGAGAGAGTTGAGTGTTCACTTTCATATACAAAATTTCACATGTTGGAGAGTGTTCTTTGATGGATTAGCATATTTTGAGTTAGTTGAATAGATTGTGTTGATTGATGCTAAGGTTGTGTGCATAGTTTTGATCACGATCATGAGAGTTTGTTTTCGAAAAGTTTTGAGGCCTATATAGTTCACAATATTTGAGTCTATTGTTTATTTCGTTTTTTATATTGCTTGAGGACAAGCAAAGGTCTAAGTGTGGGGGATTTTGATTGGTGTCTAGATGTTAGGTTTTTCGTTGTCTTTTCGTGTCCGTTTTCCCTTAGTTTTCGTGTGTTTTCGTTGTTTGTGGCAATGATTTGGTTGTTTTGGAGTCTTTGGTATTGTAGGATGAAAAGGGCTAAAATGAGAAGAAAACAAGAAGAAAGAAGCATTATATCGAAGAGGGGTTCGATAGGAGCACGTAGGCGAAAACGGAGGTCAATTTGGAGTTCGGACGAGGAAGATACGGCCGAAACAAGAAAGATGCGCAAAGTGACCAGATCCAGGATCTGGACGCCGTCCAAACCCAATCTGGACGCCGTCCAACATCTGGACGCCGTCCAACATGACGTCCAACATCGCGTCCAGCGTTTAAGCCGAATTTGTGCGACGCCGTCCAGTATAAGTTGGACGTCGTCCAACTAAGGCGGCCAGCAATTCCTTTCCTTTTATATCTAGGTTCTTACCTAGTATCACTACAAAAAAAAAGTGTGTAGTGTCGACGGTTGTTGGCACTATAAGTGCCTAAGTTGTCACTAAAAGTACTTAGTGACAACTTTTGTGGTCGTCGTCAAGTTGCAGCTGTATGTCCCGACACTATAAGTTATTGTGACGACGAGTGAATATCGACACAACATGCCGATTTATGGTGACAGGCGATATTGTCACTAGAGGAGGTATTGTTGTGACAAGATTATGTTATCACAATATTTCGTATTTATTGTGACATATGATTATTGTCACTGTATTCGATGTTTTTAGTCACATGTGATTTTTGTCACTATATTTTCTTGTTTTAGTCACATAATTTTGTCGTCACAATATTAATCGGATTGTAGTCACAAAGTTTTTATTGTCACTAATACGTCATGAATTAGCGACATTAGTTTATCGTCACAGATTGCCCACAAAACAGTGACACCTTATTTTTGTCACTAGAATTCTTGACTTGTAGCCATGATTTTTACATAGTCACTATAATAGTATATTATACTCACGAACATTGGTTGTCGCAATAAAAAAAATAATCTTGTCACTAAAGTTGTGAGTTATAGTGACACACATAATCCATCACTAAATCTAATTAATTCGGCCACTACAATAATAGATTTTAGTGACATCACAATATTGTGGCCATACTTGTTGTTGGTAAAAATGACGAGAATTAGTGACACGTGTATTTCATAACAATAGTAACCTAATTCGTCACTATAATATTTAAATATAGTGACATAAGCTATTGTCACAATATATTTTGTCACAACTAAATGATCATATAGCAACAACATATGATTTTAAGGTCGTCACAAATCTTATAAATATAACAATATTTATTTTGTCACTAAAATAAAATATTTATATAATTTAAATAATGCATATATTAAATTGAGTATTTATAAATCATAAAACATAAGAACAAATAATAAATAATTATACTAAATCAATTCATCAATAATTGAAATTAATATAAAATAATATAAGTTCATCTAAACATGTAATACGAAATTAAAAGCTAGAGGATAGAATGTTTACAACTTAAAATGAGATAACTAACCAAGAAAACTAAATTCTAATAATAACTCCAAATCCTAAGTATCGTTGTTTCGGTTGATGCCTTGGATGAGACTTGGAAGTTGAACTCTCAAAAGCGCTTCCACTTGACTTTGCAGGTTGGTTTCGTGGCTATTGACTTGAGCTTGTAAGGACTCAAAGCGAGATGTCAGTTCTTCATTTTGTTTCTTTAACTCCAAGTTCTCCTTTTGAAGATCAAGGTTTATCCTTTCTCCTCTTTTGGAAGGCGGCTTGAGCCCGTCTCCACATCCACGCAATCGGCTAGATTTTTCTTCCCCAAATATTTTTACAAAAGCTTCGTCTTCAGACATAACATCTCCACCATCTTCAATCGGTTCACTTTGAAGCTTAAGAAGTTCATCCTGAAAATTAGAATTTGTAAGTGTTCGCTTACATTCTCAAACATCAAAACATAACACATTGTATAACTTACATAAGCTTCTTTTGAAGCATCATTGATCCATCTTTTTTTATGGTTGCTATATCTGCTCAACCTCCAAGCAGCTGTACGAGTAGGCTCTTCGCCAGTTTCAGCATTACGCTAAAAATATAAAAAGGTAGAAGGATTAATTAAACTAGCATTGAAAATATATAGACTAGTGTTCCTACCTCTTCGTAGCAAACTTGAGCAATGGACTTTGTACCACACGAATGACTCATTTTCAGCTTATCCCTATTTGCTTTATTTCGACGACTAATTTTCTACAAAAGAAAAGATAACCACAATTTAGTGAATGATATAGGATCATTACCTTATTTGAATAAAAACGTGATCACAGTCATAATCAGAACCTTATTTTTAAAAAAAAACTTGATCACTTATGTACGTGATCACAACAAAACAAAACTTCAGAACCTTATTTAAAAAAAACGTGATCACGGAAAAACGTAATCACAACAAAACAAAACGTCAGAACCTTATTTAAAAAAAAAACGTGATCACGTGGCACAATAAAACAAAACGTGAATCAGAACCTTATTTTTAAAAAAATGTGATCACAGGAAATCGTGATCACAATAAAACGTGAATCAGAACCTTATTTTTAAAAAAATGTGATCACAGGAAAACGTGATCACAATAAAAGGTGATCAAAAACGTATTTAATATTAGTACAACATGATCAATTGTATGCTTCCATACATGTATAAATTCACAAAAAAGATAAACGTATGATCACACAATCATATTAACATCACTAGGCAAACATAGAAAAGAAAATTGTACACAAAATTACCTGAAAATCTTCACTCTCAAAATATTCGACTAGTACTTTCCAATCATTGCGATTTACTCCATTTGGGGACTTCTCCAAGATTTGGGGACTTCTCCAAGATGTTGCCTTCTTCTTTCTTGCTTTTCAGATAGTGCAAGTGCAGTTTATGTCTATAGCTCCTATATTGACGGTTGAGCTGGTCGAAAATTACTTTTTTAACACGTACATCATCTTCTATATTGAACTTTTGCTGCAAAATAAAAATAAAACATCAGAGAGCTAGAAACCAAAATAAAATATCATGCATATTTAGACGCTGCTCAACATAAAACATTGATTAGAATTTTTATACCTTCATTCGAAACCACATTTTCTTCTTATCATCGTTCGAGATGTCCTTCCAGAAAGGTTTTGTAACAGGAGCATATTGTTTTACTACAACACATGCTTCTGTCTTAAAATCCTTAGCGTTCTCACCGACGATACGGTTTCTTGTAGGATGTATGACAACGTCTAACTTTTGATTATCTCCCCTTTTTGTTTTGGACCGACAAACCTTTTGTAACACCGCGCACATTACGTTTGGTAGCACCTACGACAAATATGTAAATCATTAAACATGTAATATAACGTATAAACAATCAACAATGTTCTGGAGGATTTATAAATAAATGTTTAGATCAAAAGCTTAAGCACATTATAATATTATTTAAGACATGGTTGCGAGTGCAAAATATAAAGTGGAGTATCGATTTCTTCGTAAACTCTTCAATATTGAAAACTAGGTTTTAGATGATAGTGTTAAAAACGTGATAACATTTTATTTTGTAGATAAGAACTTACTCTCTGGGGTATCACGTGCAGTATTTATTTCTTCCATATACTCTTCTTCTTCTTCTTCAGTAGATTTGTGCCTTGATAAGTCTGTAGGAAAAATACGTGTTTATAATTTCATATAATACCAGCAATTCTTTAAAAGAAATCATGAATCAACACATTCAAGTATACCTCTATCGTTGTTGGTTGAGCGATTGGACGTGTTATTCTGAGAATCCATCGTTGGAGAAAAAAAGATGAATGAAGGAATTATGCAGAGAAGAAACTTGAGAAGGCTGAAAAAAGATATAAGGTAAAACGTGTGTGGGTGGCGGATGATACGGGTTTTTAATCGTGGTAAATATTATTGGCGGTGCTTTTGATTTTTTCGTTTGCCTCCAAAATTTTGGGGTGTGAGCGGCAGATGTTTAGGTTTAGCGGCTGCCCTCAATCTTATTATTAAGATTTAATTATACTACTTTATTATTATTTTTTTATTATCATCCATTTGGGCTTTTTATTAATTATATGGACCTTTGGTGATATGTTACTTTAAATAAATAATAATAAAAAAGAACAAAAAATTGAATTACAAGATGCATGTAGCCGCATATTCACTTGTAATTATAATATATTATTAAAAAACATACACTATTTTTAATAAATATCTATATTATTCAAAAATATGTCAAAAAATAATATTTTTACCTATACTACTTTTAACTATACTACTTTAATGAATAATATATTATTCAAAAATATTTTAATAAATTACAGATTTTTTAATTTTTAATTCAAAACACATAATATAAAACAAAAATATATAAATATACAAGAATTATTTTATTTACAAGTACTAAAAAAAATATAAGATAGAGTGATCGACAATTTCTTATTCATGATGATATCTAATATTGAGATGAAGAGATTTTTTTGATAAATTTTGAAATATAATGTAAATAACATAAAGATGTTAAGAGATGATCATTCTCGGAATATTTAAGGAACAATTGGCTAGCTCTACTACTAAATTACATCATATAATTTAACAAAGACAATCAATTAAAATAAATTGACTTCATTGCATTTAAATTTAAAATTGATGATTATTACATTATTTGTTGTGTAGATAAAAAATATTAGAGTTTTTCTTAGTCATGATGATAGGTGGTGATATGTGTTTGATATGTAAATAGGGAAAATATACGAGGAAAAGAGTCGGATAATGTATGTTTATGCAAAGCTAAAAAAGCTTTGAATTACACAAAAATAGCCATTCATTTTAAATTTCAAGAAAATATAAAGTGTAAAGATCGAATATAATTAACATTCAAACTTCAACGTTCAATATCATGCAATCCGTTCCTCACGATCAAGAAGATAGAAATGATGAATTTGTATGTTAAATTGTACTTTCAATATATACCGTATTGTTGAAGTTATGACTTGAGGAAATTATTTGTTAAAACACAGTAGTAGCTTAATTGTTTCATGCAATGAGTATTATTATTAGAATGATAACAAAGAATAAGTTTAATAGTACACTACTTTAATATTTTAAAGTTCAATAATGCTATTTGGTCATAATGTGGCTGACCACACAACAATATTTTTCAGAATACAATAATGCTATTTGGCCATAATGTGGCCGGCCACACAACGTCATTTTTCATAATATATGTAATTTTAAAAATATTAAATGATAACTATAATTTATTACTTTTATATTTTAATTTATAAATATTTTTTCCCCAAAATTACATATTTTTCTCTTTTTTTTTTAGATAAAAGGGTAACAAATTCTTTAAAATTAGAGAAAATTATCCCAATGTTAAATTTTCTTTTCATGCCTAACTTAAGTTAACAAAAGAATTTATTAAATTGAAAATTAAAAAAAAAAAAAAAAGGAATAAATGGGTTATTAATTTACGGATTTGGTTACAGGTTTAAAATTTATATGTAAATTAATTTAATATGTTATTACTTCTCCAAAATTTGAGACTTAATTATTGAAACTTCTCCATCAAAATCGTTTCCCCCCTTTCTCGCCCTAATCGCCTGCTACCGTCGTGACTTTGCCTGCCGCCGTGTACCTCCGCCATCTCAGCGTTTTGTTCCGATTCTCTCCCTGCAGTTTAAGGTAATTGATGAGAGCTGTGTTTTCCGTAAATTAAAAGATTCTACATTCTTCTTCTGAGCATTATAGGGCTGTTATGAATACGCTGCAGTAGTTCTCGGAGTTGATTAGGGAACAGACTAAAGCTTAATTAGTGTCTTCTTCTCTACAGCTTGTGGTTCGTGAAGGGGTAGAGTCACCGTCTTCATTACTTTTTAACTTCACTGCCAAGTTTCAGGTTCTTCTCTCCTTCTTCATCTTTTCTTTTGGCCCTTACACAATAAGATGGATAACAATGACTTTGATTTGTTCACGTGTAGTGCCGATGGTGGCCTTAGGTGGCTTAGGTTTTTATGACCCACTTTAACTCTTGTTAGCTTAAATTCTTATGTATTTGCTGCTCATAGAATGTTAGTAGTAGAGAAATAACAAGGATAAGAAGGTGGATATGATTTGGAGAAACATGTCATTTGACGGAGTGCATTATGACCCTAGTTAATCTTCAGGTGCCATGTTGAAAGAACCGGAATGGCAATATATTCATCGTTTCCTTTCATTTAATTTCGTTGCTAGAGTCTGGTTCTGGAACGTGTTCGAAGTTGGAATTGTATTTCCTTTGGGCTATGGTTAATGGTGTTAAAGTGAATTTAGGTTATTGGTTGGCAGATGCATTTAGAAAGGTGATTGACAAAAATAAAGGTTTGATCTTTGGACATGTGATTACCCACCTAGCCGTTAGACATGGTTTGGTTGATCTTGAGAACCATTCTTTGCATATAGCTCACGATTGCATACCTTTAGACTTGAACATTCTTAAGAGGATGGGAATCGTAGAAAAGAATGGTGCTGCTTACCGTTTTACAAATACTAAGCCGTCATCTGCTAAGGAATGTAAGCAATCACGGGGAACTAACCTTCGTGATGAAGCCGAGGATCTTGCCTGCAACTTGTCAGATGTGATTGATATGATCGATCAATTGGGCACAGATCTGTTGGGAAAGATCGAAAAAATTGCTAAAGATATGATGGAAAAAGTCGATCAAAATATTAAGGTGCTCTCAGATAAAGTGGACGAGATAGCTAAGGTTCAGTCAGACCTCAATAGCTTTCTTGCAGCACAAAAGTCTCACTCTGCCCCGTCGGATAACTAAGGTAAATGTTTTGCATGGTTCTTTTCGTTTCATTAGATGTTATAGTTTTTTTGTTATTTAGTTTTACAATTACACTGGTTGATTAAAAATGATTCATTTTATCTTGCAGGAATTGATGTGAAGTGAGATCAAGACCAAGGCCTTTTGAATTATTAGCTCGAGTAAATGGAGATATTTTGTAGTCTATGAATATTATTAGGGAATTGGTGAGGAAAACCAAGAGATTTTAGAACAAAGCAAGATGTTTTTTGATGTGGCCATGTTTATTTGTACTTTTTCTTATGTTCTGTCAAAAATCTAAACAGTTTTTATGGTTTTTGAAACTTAAGTAAAATGACAGTAGACTATTTGATATATGGTGTGATCACGCTTAAAACGAAAAAGCACGGATTGTTTTTAATAAGTTTATGCAGCAGCTTATTTGACATTTAGCGTGATCACGCTTAAACATTATTGAAACTTTAGAAAAAAAAACAGTAGACTATTTGATATTTGGCGTGATCACGCTCGAAAAGTGTTCACGAACTTAAAAATTATTGAAACTTCGATAAAATAAAACAGAAGACTATTTGATATTTGGCGTGATCACGCTCGAAAAGTGTTCACGAACTTAAAAATTATTGAAACTTCGATAAAATAAAACAGAAGACTATTTCACATTTGGCGTGATCACGATTAAAATGAAAAGCATTTGAAACATATATCAATAAACGAGTTGTTCTTATTTAGGCACGATCACATCAAGTCCATCGAATACACAAACATTGTAAATATTAAGACTTTGTCATATGATTCATTCAAATTTTAATATAAACATCAAACATTTCTAAAACATAAGCATAGATGATTAGAAATCTATATGAAAAAACATTGAAAACAATAAATATGATCAAGTAAAAATAAACGGCTGTCAAATAAAACAAGATAAAATATTAACTAATTTGAATCAGAATCCTCCTCATCTTCATTATTCTTATCTTCTTCTTCTTCTTCTTCTTCTTCTTCTTCTTCTTCTTCTTCTTCTTCTTCATCATCATGAGGTCGATGTTGCTCCTTTCTCGGTGTCACTGTGTTAGTAGAGATGGACAATGGTGGAATATCACTACGGGACCATTCACGAACCCCTTGTTCATAACGAGGGAGCCTTCTATCATCAAGTGCAATCCAAGTCTTATCCATGGAGAAAATCTAATAGGTGATGTATAATTAGTCTAATCTATATATGATGTAGAGAAATAGGTTTATAAGCAAATAATTTAAAATTTGAGAGAAATTAAAAACCTGGATTTCCGAAGAGCAACGCCTGATGTAGGAGATGATCACTCGTTTTTTCTTGTAGAAACGTTATCTGTAGACGAAAATATGTTTTGATAAACAATATGCTCTTTTGTTAGGTATCATATATATATATATATAGTTTAGGTTTAAATAGGTTTAAATAGTTTGTTTGCGTATTAATGGAAAAAAAAAATCGACTGTTCGCAAATAAGCGTGGCCACGCTTTTTTATAAATAAAATCTTCCAGCGTATGGTTAATCGTGAATGTTTAGGGTTTGAGCGTGACCACGCTTATTGTAAGAAACTGTTTGTTTATGCGTTGTAAAAAAAAAAAAATCGTTCATAAAAATAAGCATTAATAACTATGCATTAATGCTTATTTTGTTTTAGTGACAACATAAGTAATATGGTCATATATTCTATTTACAGTGACATATATAATACCGTCACTATGCTATAGTGACACTATATAGTGGCAACCATAATATGTATCGCTACGCAATATTTTTTGTCACGGTGTAAATTATTGTCACAATATTTTGTGTATACAGTGACAACTATATTGTTGATGCAAATATATAGTGACAGTATTTAGTGATGATAATATAAGCTGTCAAGTTATTATTTTTTTGTGACAAAAGAAATAATAGTCACTAATCACCCGGATATAGTGACAAGAGGTCGATATGTCATTAACATATAGTGATGACAAAATTTGACAACAACACAATATGTCACTATTTTATTAATTTGTGACATACAACATTGTTGTCACTACACCTATATTTGTAGTGATAATCAAAACATCGTCGCTGATCTACAGTGACGCAACTTGGTGACAATGGGAAACTTTGTCGCTGATGTACAATAATGTGACAATGAAAATTATTGTCACTAAAACCATTATTATAGTGACAATTTTATTATTGTCAAAAAGAATGTCGTCACTACACACTGTTTTTTTTGTAGTGTATATATATTACCTCCTTGTGCACGAATTGTAGACAACTTTCACCCTCTTTTAGCTTTAGTTTTATGCACTCAAATACTCTAGTTTAGATTTATTTTGTTCGGATCCGAATTCTTAGTTCGTTGCAATTTAATTCAAGACTTCTTCGTTTAATTCAAGTTCTTTGTTCTTCGTCTTAATTTCGTAAGTTATTTTATTGCTTTCGTTTATTTGCTTTAATTGCTTTCTCTTATTTTAGATTCGTTTTCTTAATTGCTTAGTTTAATTTCCTTAGTTTAATTTCGTTCGTTCGGTTTTTAAGTTCTAGTTTAGATTCGTTTTCCTTCGATTTCAATTCTCTCGTTTTTCAAAGCTTTCGTAGTTAGATTTATTTGTCTTTAAATTTCCAGATTTTATTCATCATGTCTAAGGTAGTTTATGCTTTCTTTTATGCTTCCTTTATTGCTTTCTTTTCGATTCTTGCCTAGGTAGATTTATTGCTTTCTTTTAGTTTAATTCTTAGATTTATTTCTTGCGTTCTAGATTAGTTATTTACGTGCTTTTATTTATTGCTTTTATTTATTTTCTTGCCTAGGATTTTAAAACAAAAACCCAAAAATATCTTTTAATTGTTTTCTTAGTGTAGGTCATTTTTACTACATAATTATTTGCCGTGTTAAGTTTTCCTTGAGATTCGATACTTAGGTTTTACTTGCTAGTGCTACGATAGATTTCGTCTATTGCGAACACTTTTGTAGTGAAACATTACACCTTGCAGTGTTTTCTGCGGATAAAGGAGGTGAATGATGACGAGATTACCATCTCCATGGGCGATGCATCGAGAGTTGCAGATGTCGCGGTTGGAGACATTCATTTATCTTTTGATAGTTATGTTTTGGTTCTGAGAGACGTATTGTATGTGCCTGCTTTTAGGCGAAACTTGATTTCTGTTTCCAAACTTTTCGTTTTTGGATATTCAGTTGTTTTTTATAGTGGCGTTTCTATCATGAGAAACAATGAGATTATAGTTTCTGGCACATTGTCCCGGTCTCTCTATACCATTACTTGTCCTATGAATGATTCTTCTTCTTATAATGCTTCCTCGTCATTGAATACTAAAAAGAGGAAAAATCCGTCTCAAATGAATCAAACTCTACTTTGGCACTTGTGATTGGGTCACATCAACCAAAAGAGGATTCAAAGGTTGATAAAAGAAGGTGTTTTGAATTTCCAAATAGAACCTTTATCAACGTGTGAATCATGTTTGGAAGGAAAGATGGTGACTAGACCTTTCAAGTCCATAGGTTATCGAGCTCAAGAGCTCTTGGAGTTGGTTCATTCTGACTTGTGTGGACCGATGTCCGTTCAAGCTCGAGGAGGTTACGAGTATTTCGTCACGTTTATTAATGATTACTCGAGATACGGTTTTATCTACCTACTCCACAAGAAATCTGAGTGCTTTGATAAGTTCAAAGATTTCAAGGCGGAAGTGGAGAAGAGGTCAGGTAGAAGTATCAAGTCACTTCGCTCTGATAGAGGTGGCGAGTACCTCGGAACTGAGTTTCGAAAGTTCTTGTCAGATAATGGGATTGCATCTCAGTTGACTACGCCGGGTACTCCCCAACAGAACGGTGTAGCTGAGAGACGGAATCGAACTCTTTTAGATACAGTTAGATCGATGATGAGCTATGCATCCTTGCCAATTTTGTTCTTGGGATATGCCTTGGAAACAGCAGGTTATCTCCTCAATCTAGTACCTACAAAGTCGACGGTTAAAACTCCTTCCAAATTATGGACAGGGCGTAAGCCCAACTTGGGTCATATTCGGGTTTGGGGATGTCCAGCACACGTGCTGACAAAGGAGGCCGACAAATTGAGGTCTAAGACTGAGGTTAGGCTATTTGTAGGATATCCAAAGGGAACGAAAGGAGGTTATTTCTATAGTCCCCAGGATCAGAAGGTCATTGTGAGCACTAATGCCCGATTCCTAGAGAAGGACTTTATTAGTAACCATCGGTCAAGGAGTGAAATAATGCTCGATGAGTTGCGAGCATCAGCAGCAGTCAGTACTCCAGAACAGCCGAGAGTACAAGAGGTGATACCACAAACTGCACCCATTTCCGATACTGTATCTCCACCATTGCTTCATCGCAGTGGGAGGGTTGTTCGTCAACCAGACCGTTTCATGTTCGTGGGAGAATCCATTGAATTGCTCTCAGGTATCGAACATGATGAGATCGACCCCTGGACTTACAAGGAAGCAATGGAGGACGAGGATGCAGATTCCTGGAGAGTTTCTATGGATTCGGAGATAGAATCCATAGTTAACATGGACGTGTACGACCTTGCGGAGCTGCCGGATGGGGTAAAGCCCATCGGTTGCAAGTGGGTGTACAAGAGAAAGAGAGGACCTGGCGGGAAGGTTTTAGCCTTCAAAGCTAGATTGGTGGCGAAAGGATTCACTCAGAAAGAGGGAATCGATTACGATGAGACTTTTTCGCCGGTTGCCATGCTTAAGTCCGTCAGAATACTCTTGTCCATGGCAGCACATTTAGACCTACAGGTTTGGCAAATGGACATCAAGACTGCGTTCTTGAACGGGTACCTTGAAAAGGGTAGGAACATATATATGCGCCAACCAGAAGGTTATGTGAGAGATGGCCAGGAGCATCTCGTATGGAAGCTTAAGAAGTCCTTATACGGACTTAAGCAAGCATCCAGGTCCTGGAACATTCGTTTTGATGGAGTGATAAAATCTTATGGATTTGTCCAGTGCATAAACGAAAGCTGTGTTTACAGGCTCCGTTCGGACGGAAGCGTGGTATTCTTAGTACTGTACGTAGATGACATACTTCTCATTGGCGACAATGTGAACGTGTTATCAGGCGTAAAGGATTGGTTGTCTAAACAGTTTCAGATGAAAGACTTGGGTGAAGCTGGTTACATCCTAGGGATCAAGGTGATCAGAGATCGCCGTAAGAGGATGTTAGGCTTAAGCCAAGCTTCATATATAGATACTGTGATCGCCCATTTCAACATGCAAAATGCCAAGAAGGGTTTTCTTCCCTTCAGACATGGCATTCCTCTATCCAAGGATATGTGTCCGAAGACACAAGAGGAAATAGAGGACATGAAGACTGTACCGTATGCTTCCGCGGTTGGGAGTCTCATGTATGCGATGCTGTGTACTAGACCGGATATCTGCTACGCGGTTGGCATGGTGGCTAGATATCAGTCTAACCCAATAGGGTATACGGACTCAGACTTCCAGGCTGTGATCGAGATGAGAGGAATTCTACCTCGGACTATGTGTTCACCTTGGGAGGTGGAGCTATCACTTGGAATGGTGTGACGCAGGAGGGCGTCACGGACTCTACCATGTAGCCGAGTATGTAGCTTCTTGTAACGCTACTAAAAGGTTGTGAAGCTCCTAAACATCCTAGATGAGCTAGATTCGGTTCCCAGTTTGCCCAAAGGTATCACACTGTATTGTGATAATGTTGGAGCAGTTGCAAACTGCAAGGAACTCAGAGCTCACAAGGTAAGTAACAACATAGAGAGTACCACTGTACGAGAAATCGTCAAAAGAGGTGAAGTGGAAGTTGAGATAATCCCTTCAACGGAATATCTAGTGGATCTATTCACAAAGAGCTTACCAGTCAAAGTGTTCGACAAGCATGTCGAAGGGATGGGACTGGAGCGCCTCCCACACTAGAAACTTTGAGTAAAAGTGGAAGAAGATGTGTAATAGATGCTAGATGTAGACACTTTGCCTATTTGTCACATGATATACTAAAAGTTTGCTTTAGTATAAGTGGGAGATTGATGGATTTGTATACTAGAAAGCAGGCCTTTTAGCTTGTATGCATGTGTTGTCCATAACCACTTACAATCTCCTATCTGATTAAGTATGAATTGTTATCCATGCATCAAACATCTATCCATTATCTCAAAGTTGTAGGCTTTATGGTGTGTTGTAGATCACAGAAGACCATAGTTGCCAGTTCCTCTAGAAATATAAAAGGGTATCACAGTCGAGACAGTTCTGGATATAACTATCAGTTTAGGTTGTAGTATAGGCTGCATAAGTAGCTTGTCTTGGCTACTTGTCTATGCTAGTACGTGCGTGTACTGATAGGATCACAGTGAGGTGCATTCTTCTATTCTGACCTATGTAGAAAGAATCAAAACCTCGGTGACTTATGATGAACCTTAACTCTAGTTGAGTCCTAAGGGTGTATAGTTGTAGTCTGCTTCTTTGATTTACCATGGGTGAGAGTTCAGAGGATCTGTAACTCAATATGCTCCGTATCTTGGGAAGCAACTACAACTAGTACGACTCTTAGTGCAACTGCAACAGAGCACCGTATCCTGGTAGAACAGGTTGATCACATCCCCTGAGGAATTCATTAAGGATTATCATATCAAACCCTGCAGGTGGATTAAGTTCCGGTATGATGAATAAGGAATGAATGATACTACTCAGGAATAAAGAAGTTGAATAACACAAGCAGTCAGAAGCTCTAATTTAATCAACGGATGTGGGATATCTTAAATACGGGGGTCGCTAAGTCTAATACTAGCCCTGAACTCAACAGGGGTAAAACAGGTAATTCAGTACTATTACTCTAGTGGAATGTTTTAGTACTTATGGACTAAATTATACTCTGGGCTGAGTATGGAGAATTTAGCCATTGGGAGGCCTCGGTTTTACCAGCTAGTAGATCCCTGATCTGGCCCAAAAAGCTCAATAGGCCACAGTATAAGGAATAAGTGGGCCGTCACATAATTGGAACCAGTTTGGGTGCCAATCTGCTAAGTGGACGCCTAGTCCATGAGTTGCAGGCCTGGCCTGCAACTTAAGCCCAAGTCTCAATTGGTCTCTCCTATATATACCCCCTCAAGGTCTTGTTTGACCTACAAGTTGAGAATATACGAGTGCACTTGAAATATTCTAACAAGAAAGGGAGGCTAGGGTTAGAGAGAGAGAGAGACGCGCGGCCGAGTCTAGCAGAACGGCGGTTCCCGTTTCCGTGGCTGATTCCGAGGTTCGTTGTCCATCCAACGTCAGAATCGAGCAGGGATATAGATCAGAAGATCTATTCGCGTGTTCTCTTCTACTTAAGGTAATCGATCTGAACACCCTATGATTCCGCACTTAAATTCATAGGAGCATGATAGGTTTTTATCGATAACTTAGATATCCGAAATAGATCCTCGGGACGAACCGATCTTCATTGATCAGAATGGTTCCTTCATATTCCTTCATCCGCTTTGCTTTCAAAGGCTTTCAACTGTGACTTCCCATTGTTGTGAATGAAGACCCGACAACCAAAAATATGGAAATAGGAAATGTTTGGAATTCTCCCTGTCCATATTTCATATGGTGTCTTGTTGAAGCGTTTGTTGAGAAGCGTCCGGTTCTGAGTGTAGTATGCGGTATTGGCAGCTTCAGCCCAGTATTTCATCGGAAAGCTTCGAATCTGCAATCATTGTGCGTACGGCTTCTTTGATGATTCTGTTTCTTCTTTCAGCAACTCCATTCTGTTGAGGTGTGCGAGCTGCAGATGTTTGGTGTGCTATCCCATGCTCCATGCAGTAAGCTTCAATTGTAGAGTTGAGGAACTATGTGCCTTTGTCGGAGCGAATGGTAGCGATCGCTTGGTTCTTCTCCACAGCGAAGCGCTTGAGCAGTTGAGGCAGTTTGGACAGCGTCTCCTTTTTGCTAAAGAGAAATACAACCCAAGTGTAGCGAGAGTAATAATCGACTACTACTAGAGTGTACTTTCTTCCATTGACGCTCACTGGAGTGACTGGTCCAAACAAGTCCATATGTAGTAATTCCAGCACTCGCTTGGAAGATGCTTCTTCTAAGTTGGCGAAGTGCTTCTTTGTCTGCTTTCCTCGTTGGCATGGTGAGCAAGTATGGTCTTTGGCGAAGACTTCATTAGGTATGCCCTTCACTAAGCCTTTACGAGCTAAGCGATTGATTGTCTTGAAGTTGAGGTGGCTCAAGCGTCGATGCCAAAGCCAGCCTGTCTTCGTTGCACTCCTAGCGACCAAACATGTATCTTCCTTGCAGCTCTCCCATTGTGCAACATACACGTTCCTCTTTCTTTCTCCAGTTAGAGCAACTTGGGAGGTAAGCTTGTTTCTCACAACACACTTGTTGGAGATGAACTCCACATTGTATCCTTTATCACAAAACTGTAAAATGGATAACAAGTTGTGCTTGAGTCCTTCAACATAGGAAACATTCTCTATGCTTAGCTTCCCAATCTTCAATACGTCGTAGCCTTTGGTAGTTCCTCAAGAGTTATCACCAAAAGTTACTTGTGGACCCTTCTTCTCTGTGTAGTCTTGGAGTAGAGACTTCATGCCCGTCATATGTCTTGAACATCCACTGTCCAAGTACCATGTAGCTTGACCTTTGCTGGGCATGGGATCCACGGCGCTCACCTGCAATTAAGCAAGTTTTGGTACCCAAATCAGTTTGAGTCCTTGCAGGTTAGCTTTCTTAGGTACCCACACAGCTTTACTCTCCTTTGAGTATAAGCTTGTGTTTTAGGTTCCTCGGCCTTTCTAAAATGTGAATTCGGCTTGAATGCAGCTTCACAAGTGCAACAGTGTGTGCATTGAGGGAAGTTACGAGAGCGACTCGCTTGAGACACACCCATGCTCTTGCCTTTTTGCTTATATCCTGAAGCGTCTCGCTTAGGATTAGCTGTAGGCTTAGAGACTGACTTAGGGTTTCCAGTCTTAGCAAGCGTCTCGCTTGGTTTCTTCTGCGCAGTCAACTTTGGCTTTTGACCATGACTCGCTTGGGAAACCTTTGGGGTTTGAAGCTTCCTTTTGGGAACTTCAAATACTTCCCCCTCAATGTAAGTACAGTTGGACCATCTCCAATCCGACTCACGTGACACATAGACATTAGTTCTCCTTTTCAAGGGAACGTCCTTTGTCTTTGGTGTCTTGGATTGAGAGCTTACAGCCTCAACAGTTTTCCGTTTACCTTTTGAATGGTAAGCTTTAGCATTTTTAGTGCTGGGGACTATTGTTGTTGGCTTCCCTTTAGGAACTTCCTTTGAGGAGATAGACATCCTCATCGGTCCCTTCTTTGGAGTCTCAATCTTGCCTTTGTCTTTGTTAGTGGTTACTTTGGAGGCAGTGGGCACATCCAAAGGAACTGATGGTGTAGTGTTAGAAGCACCAACAAAAACAGTAGGCTTGGAAGGTCCACCCTTATATCCAAGTCCTCCCTTTCTACCAAAGGGCAGAAGTGAGCTTTCTAGTGCCTGCCTAGCGAATGAGGACTTGTTCAAGTTGGCAACTAGAATGGATTGGGTTTCATACCTTCCTTCCAAGCTTTTATGCCTAGCAAAGAGGTCCTCAAACTTACTTGTCATAGCCCTTAGATTAATCTTGACTTCATCAAGTTCAGTGGCTAGCTTTCGGTTCTCTCTCTTGCTATCAGACATAGCTTGTTGCAACATTTCGTGATCGTTTAACAATTTATGGTGCTTGTTAAGCAACTCACTCCATGTGGAGGAATACACTTCCTCATTGTGATCGTGTGCTAGTGTAATTGAATTGATTGGAGGATAGAATGATACCTCTCATGTGTCCTCGTCGGTGAGCGCCATCAACCCTAGATCCTCTCCCTCGCTTGAGTTTGGATCCGTGAATGTGTCTGAGTCGCTTGAGATCTCCTCGCTTGGAGTGGCTGGCGACTCGCTTGCAACTAGCGCTCGACGGGGAGCGTCCCTCCTGGTCTTCAATTCCTCTTTCTCTTTGGCACTCAGCTTGGGGCACTCAGACTTGTAGTGGCCCATCTTGTGGCAATGGTAGCATTCCACATCCATCACATCCCTTGCGATCGGCTTCGTCGTCTCTTCTCGCTTTCCCTTGTTTTCTCGAGCATCTGTGCTCTTCCCTTTGTACTGTTTGTAGAATCTTTTATATTTTCCAAGTCGTGAGTTCATCTTGTTGAAATTCCTTGAGAGGAATGCGTAGTGCTCCTCCAATTCTTCACTGGTCATCTTGGCAATCGACTGGTCGCTTGAAGTTTCTGCGGCTTTGAAAGCGACTTCTTTTGATGACGTGGGGACATCATCTTCATCATCGAGGCTCATCCGATTGAGGTCAAACTCGTGAGCTTTAAGCTCGGAGAACAGGATCTCCGGTGCGAGCTTTGATAGATCCTTTGTTGCCAAGTATAGCTCCTTCATCGTCTGTCATTTTCTTGTGAGAGCTCGAACAATCTTGAGATTGACTTCTTTATCAGTGAATTCCTTGCCAAGAGAGATAAGTGTTGGTGACGCGCAGCTCGAATGCATCGATCGTCTCTCCAGACTTCATCGTCAAGCTTTCGAACTCTCTCATCAGCACTGCGAGCTTGTTCTCTTGGATTTTGTCAGTGCCTTGCGAGATTAGGGCTAGAGTTTCCCACATCTCTTTTGCAGTGGTGCACTTCCTTATCCTGGGGAGATAAGCGTCTGACACAGTGCTCTGCATTGTGTGGCGTGCTACACGATCGAGGTTGGCAACCTTGAAGTCATTGGCAGTGTATTCTTCTTTGGCTTTCTCCACATACTCGTGTCTGACAGTGGCTTCTCTGCCTTCTGCAGCTGGAACGTTCACCGTGTTGATCTTCATGATCTCGATTGGCCCTTCTTCTATGACTTCCCACATGCTGTCGTGGATGGAGCATAGAAAGCTTTCGACACGGAAACTCCATGTTTCATATCCTTCGATTGAGAATTGTGGCAGATTGTATGCACTATATGTAGACATGATGAACCGTTAGTAGTAATGCAGTATGCGTGGGTGAGGGTTTTGATGCACTAAGGAAAACTGGATCAGTTCAGTGAGACAGCGTGAAGCGAGAGGGGACTCGCTTCAGGTATGCAAAGCAGTGGCTCGAAAGAACCCCCGCTCTGATACCACTTGTTGGTCCCGGTTTGTTAAAGGGATACACACGTAGAGGGGTGGGGGGGGGGTGAATACGTGTGTAAGAAGTTTTTCAACTTCTTTTGCCCTTAACTCAGAGTAACAAGTAGAGTAGTCGCTTCAAGAACTTAAGACCTAGCAGTAAGCTAGATCTACAGTGGAAGCTTGCCTCTTAACCTAAGCTGGTGCTTGATCAAGAGTGACTCACTTGTGATATGCGGAATTAGGTGAGCTATTCTTTCCAAGTAATTATAATTTCGATTTAAGTTTGTTTACGATGCACGTGCAGTATGAATAATCAAAGCAAGTACAGTATGGAAAGCTTGGGAAAAGAGATACGACACCAGGGAGTATAGTGGTTCGGTGATAAAACACCTACGTCCACTTCGTTGCACGCCGCAACTGATTCTCTTCACTCAAGAATCTTGAGGATTACAGGTTCCTCAAAAACCAAGACTGGATCGAGCTTCACTCGCTTAGATCCGAAACTACGACAACTGGGAGATTACGGGTTCTCCACAAAAAAGATCGAACTTCACACAGTCGAGAACAGTGCTAGCTTGGATCTACACTCTACGATCGAGACTTCTACTATCGAGGAAAGTAGAGTCTTAGATCTTTGACACAACAACCTTTCTAACAATTACGATTCTTGTTTTGAAAGATGACATATTTTGATGAATTTTGATACTCCCCTATAAACATATTCAAACAATTTGGATAAAGTTATTTAGTATTTTTTTTTCTAAACAATATATATTTTTATTTATTTTTTTTAATGAATAGTTAAAATAGTTCAGCATCAAAGTTTTTGGAAATCCATGTAAATTAATTAAAAATATATATATTCCACAATAATACAAGTCCATGAAAATCCATCAAACTTTGTATAAAGTCAGTCAAACTTTGCACAGAGTCTAGTCAAACTCTGCACATAGTCTATGGACTTTAAAAGTCTATAAAAATCTATCTACTTTTCAAAGTCTAAAAAAATCCAACAAAATCTCAATTGAATACACCCCTTAATTTCCTTGAATCCTTAATTGACATAACTAACGGATTTGTCCATTTTTCCGTTATCACAACCATGGAACTCTACTTTCTTTTTCTTTTGGCAAAACACATATAGAGGTCCTTATACTTTTAAATTTTATTTCAAAAGATCCTTGTACAATTTATTTGTTTTAATGAATCCTTGTACTCTTATATTTGGTTTCATCAAATCCTTATTTAACATATTCTCTAACTCCGTTAACTTTTCCTTCTATAATTTATCTTTAACTCAAATTATAACTTTTATTATTGAAAGCTACGAAGAAATTAATAATTTACTACTCATAAACCTCTCAATTTAATTAAGACAAAATCTCCACGGCCACAAATGCTCCACCCAAAAAAAATCATCTTTAAAAATGGCGTTTAGATTCCACCGATTCAATTAAACCCCGTTGATAAATTCTTCCAGCTTTTAATAGCCCCTCCGGTTATTCTCTCGACACCGCTTGGTCGATGCCTTTCTTTCCCTCGCCGTTGATTTCAAGCCTCCAAATATTATAATTACGATTTGCACCTCTCTTCACTAATCACCGTTCATATTAAAAGGATTCAAGAAATTGAATATTGAAAATCTTTCAGAACCTTCATTTTCATTGGCTTCACAACACTCTTTTCTTTCAATGGAATTGAATCTTGGATTTGTATTCGTAGATATACCAATCTCGCCAAGATGTTAATTTCGAAGGAGCATATATATGATTTAATTGAAATGTAATTTATTTTTCTTTTTTAACATAACATTATATCATATTTAAAACATTTGAATTTATTAATAATTAGTAAATGATAAAATATTTCTTGTATAACAGCAAAGTTAACTGATTATTAAGTCTGTTAACTAAGGACTTTATGAAATTAAAAAGTAAAAGTATAGGGATTCATTAAAATAAAAAATTGTATAAGGATCTATTGAAACAAAAAATAAAAGTACAAGGACCTTTAGATGTGTTTTGCCTTTTCTTTTTCCCCTTTTCTTTTCCTTTTTTTCCCCTTTTTTTCCCTCTCAATAAATTCAGTATAACATGCTAATGTAATTTGATACAATAGATTTCCCAAAATCATAATTTATTCTCTCTTTCTATCTTTAATCAATCTCTTTGCTGTATTTTTTCATTATATTAGTGTTTCCATCTTCTAAGCTTCTAAAAGACGACGCCTCTTTTGATTGTAATTTAACCAGACTGCCTTGTTGAGTAGAGTTTATCTAGTAATGCTGAAAGGTCTTTTCTTGAAGAGGCGAAGAGCCGCTTCCGGGCCTTGACAAACAAGAACTAGCTATTCTGCATTGCTGCATTCTATCTGTGCTTTTCCTTGTGTGGATCCTATTTCAATGGGAACTTGATGAGTGGACCCACCTACACGTCTTGACGAGAAACACTCTTTTATTCACCGTGGATACTCTTCATATGTCTACCGCTGATGTGGTAGGGGTAGAGTTTACTTTTTTTAGATAGGTTAGGGTATACTTTTAAATCTTTTATCCATTAATATCATATCATGTTATCCATGAATACATTAAAATTGCTCACGGTGCATAGGGGATCATTCCTATGTCCCTTGCGAGCTATGGTGAAAACCCAATACCCAAACCACCATGTTCTTTATAACTCTCGTGGATAAGTAGTCAATGAACTTCTTAGTATGATTAATTGAAAATATAAATATTGAAGCCGACAAATATACAAAGTAAAAAAAAAAAAGTTATGAGATTAAAGAGACAAGATTAACTAATTAATGTCCTGAGATGTTTGTGGATTTTGTTTCAAGATTCCAATGAGGATAACATAAGAATGAACAAATCCATTAGATCCGTTCAATCGGGACTTAATGAAATCAATTATCAAAGTAAAGGGACTCCTTAAACTAAAAATAATGCATAAGGACTCTATAAAATAAAATATAATATTATAGGGATCTGAGAATATGTTTTGTTAACAAACTACCATGATCTTATCTAGATCATTTCCTTGTAGGTCAAGATGAAACTCCTCTAGATTTATCTCCAAGCCCTTCAAGTTTCCAAGTTATTACAAAACATCCCAACTAAATTTAACCTATTTGCAGTCACACCCACATAAAACAACACCTCCTATATATTAGTTGAACGACAAACCAAAATCTCTAAACCAACAAAGATAAAAGATATAGGAAAATTAGCAAACATCTGCTGCTCAAAAAAAGATACAACGTGAGATCATGAATTTATTGAAGAATTTATATGAACTAAAAACCCATGTATAATCTTACCAATAATTCGCAAATCAATCCGTGGTATACCACATTAATATCGTAGGGGAAATTCTCTTATTTCATCGATCCCCTTACTTCAGCGATCGGCACAGTAAAGAAACCTTACGTATCCTCCCTCTTATGAGAAACTGGTGAATATTTAATTAGGTCAAATGAATTATTATTGGTTTCTATTTTATTTTTAAGTAAAACATGATGTGGCAATCTTTTAATTAGCTTAAGTGAACTTCCGGTTGCCACTTAAGATAAAATTGAACGGAAAAGTATCATTGAAACAAAATATAAGTTTGATGACAATTTTTAAACAAATTAAAGTTCAGTGATAAATTTGTAACAAATAACATAGTTTAGTTATATTTCATAAAATTAATCCTGAGTGCATATGATTCACTACCTTGTGAGTGAAGGTCTATCAAACTTTTTCCTCGTAAAGAATAGGTTTTGAACACAAGCAAGCCATATGAAGAACAAAAATCGTAAATAACACATACATTTATACGAAAATACAAAATACAAGAAATTACGTGTATAAGACAGAATTTCATTATGAATGGAAATAAAACACAGATAATGCACAACATAAATCCTAAACGCAATTTGATAATTTATAAGGTTCATACCCAATGCATAGCCACAACTACATTTTAAAAAGTATAAGAAAAAAATTACTCCCTCTGTCCCATGGCAATTGTCCATAAGGGAAATGGCACAATAACCAAGACCTTAAGAGATAGTGGGGTTAATATTATATTAGTTGTGAGAGTAAAACTTTTCCACTTTAAGTAAGTGGACAATTAAATGGGACATCCCAATAAAGAAACATGGACAATTGACATGGGACAGAGGGAGTAAAATGAAGCTGTTGCACCATGAGTCTTTCGATGCTGGGTATAGGTAGCTAGCCACAATCATATTTCAAATATAAAAATCAAAGTCACACCGTGAGCCTGTAGCTACACTTACGTTTCAAAAAAAATCAAATCCACGACTATTTTATGTCACTGATAACAATATAATACTCCCTCCGTTTTTTGTTTTTTTTTTTTTTCAGATGACCTGTTTTCTATTTTGGGACGTTTTTTTTCAGTAGTCTATTTCCTTCTAAGGCCCAACAAACATCACTTTATCTTTAATATTACATTTATCTTTTAACTCACACCACATATTAATTTTTATTATTATATTTCTTAAATATCATGCCCAAAAGAAACAGACCGTCTGAAAAAAAAAAAAAAAAACAGAGGGGATACCATAGGTATAATTTCGCCGCACAACATATTCATTCTTCAAGAAGTCCTTTCAATTCCATAAGCTTTTATATCAATCAATAGACCCCTCCATCGGTTCATTTGATTTACCTTTCAGAAATGAACATAAATACTTCAATTGAATCCATTCGTTTTCCTTTTGTCCCTGCATGACCACCGACATGTGAATATAAAGACAGGCAATAAATTTTACTTTTTCCACCCCTTACTCATTGTAAGATTTTTTTTTGAAAAAAAAAATAATAATAATAATAATAAATTGTTAGAATAAGTGATACCTCAACGAGCCGATCTTGAAGCTTAATCAATAGTCTATATGTATTAATTAATCGACGTTTAGACGAATTATGCTACTCTATCCATGATTTTTATTTATAATTATGAAATTAGTCTATCAGTTGTCATACTATGTGTATTTATTATAAATTTGGCAATAATATTGTAAGAATAGTAAAAATAAGCATTGTTGTTCTAATTCACCTAGGCCCCGCCTAGCCGCCTAGGCGCTAGTCACCCCTCCATCGCCCGACTAGCACCTAACGATATTTAGAACACTGAATAAGAGGAATAAATAGTGTACGATAATTTTGCCTCGAGCTTTAAAAATAAAACACTTATTCAAACACAATAATTTTAACAAGTCTGGGATATTTATTCGAAGAATTAGCGGGTGTTCAAATTAAAACCAATTCAATTCGAAATTAAATTAAAAGGATAAAGAACAAAGAAAAGAACAAAGGAAGAAGCTTCCAGTACCGTATGTACATTTAGTTCACTTGCGAACTAGGACAGTTGTAATTGAAAGTTAAGGCTGAAGAATAAACTCAACTCAAATTTAATACTGTTAGGCTGGTGTTGAGCTGTATGCCTTTGTCGTTTTAAGAATAAAAGAAAGAAAACGACAACAATTAAAATTTATGTGGGCCATTGTGTTTGGCGATTTCAGCCCCTTTGTTTTCTTTCATTTCTTAATCTTAACCATCGACGATCGTGGAGATGTTTTGCTATAGAAATATTTCATCCGTCTCATTTATAAAGGGATAACTTATATTTTTGTTTGTTCCATTTATATAGGAATATTATTATAATTGATAAAATTTTAACTCACTAAAACTCATCCACACTACTTTCAACTATTATCACTCTTGCCTTAATTTTCGTGTGTCCAGAAAAAGTTATCTTTTTATAAATGGGACACAGGGTGTATTAAATTTGTAATTTTAATCCTTCCTCACAATAAACGCAATGGGTCTCAATTTGCACAGTTTTGTTTTTATTTTATTTTATAAGGTATGTATATAGAAATGGCCTCCTATTTACATTAGATATACTAATGTGTTATGAGTTCACAAGCAGTGCAGTGCCTGTCACTAAAAAGTTTTAGGTTTCAATGTTTTAGAAAAAAAATTTAATAGAGTTAATTTTTAATGTATATATTTTCTTAGATATTCTTAATTATATATTATTGCCACAGTAACTATAAGTGTATTAATTATGCTTAAAACGGGTGGAGAAGCACTCCTCACTATATATATATATATATATATATATATATATATAGGATGGATCATATAGAAATAAGTCCTGGTGTGAGAAATAGGAATAGATCTGGACCATTGATCTTGATTTGATCTGTGGCTGTAGTTGATTTAAGCATAAGGTATCATAAGCATGGCTAGGTTTAAGCATGAATTTGTACATTAAAAAGCATAATGGTGTTGTAAGCATAAATATATACTGATTTAAGTATGATTTTGTATAGTTTTAAGCATCTTTCACATTTTAGCACGCAAGGATTCCCTATATATATATATATATATATATATATATATATATATATCCGTTGCATGTGTTAAAATGCATAAACATCGTACTGTCTCAGTAATATTTTAGAGGGTGTTTGGCTAAGAATATATATATATATATATATATATATATATATATATATATATATATATATATAGCGATGAGATCCCATACAAAATAGTGTTAGTGTAGGAAATAAGAAATAATCTCATCCCTCAATTTTGGCAAAATGTACGATCTAGATCAATTTTTTAATAAGACACGTGGATTAGTTTTATTTTAATACATTACTTCCTATCCATTGTAAGGGTAAATTAGAGAATGAAAAAGCATACCATGACAAATACGGGAATTGAGAGAATTTAAGAAAGGAAAATTATAAAATCCCATGTTGAGATTCAAAGTAATAATATATTTTCAAATATTACGAGAATAATAAATAATCAAATAAGGCTACATATTTATCAAATATTAAATTTAAAAATAACTAACATTTCTGATTTTATCATTGCTAATTATTTTTCCCGAAAAAATCATTTTCACGATGCATTTTATTTTTGCATTGTAATGCACAGTAATATAATTTATAATGCATTATTTGAAGAATAATTTAATCTTTAATAAAAGAAATTAGTTTCATTACGACATATTGTACTATGCATTATTCTTCTAAAGGTTTTATCATGGTTTATTTTATTTTATTTTTAGGAAAAAAAATCATTTTAACTATGCATTTTGTTTTACATTATAATGCACTGCTATATATAATGCATTATTTAAAGAAAAAAATAATCTGTAATAAAAGAAATTAGTTGCATTATGGCATGTTGTACTATGCATTATTCTTCCAAAGGTTTTATCATGGCTTATGATATTAATTTTTTTATTTTCAAAAAGTCATTTTCTCAATGCATTTTGTTTTACATTGTTGTACAATATATTATGCATTTCCTTAGTTAAATAACAATGTAAACTTTCGAAAAAGAAATTAGATGCATTATGAAATACATAATGCATACTTTGTCAAACTCCTAATGCATGATGCTAATACATAATGCATCAATTGCTAGTTTCTAATGCATTTGTTGTGTCATTATAATGCATAAAAGTAAAACTAAAGAAAATTGTCAAATTATCTAAAAACTTAAAATGTGTTGGCACATAGATTTTGGTGTGTGAGAGTTCATAAATGCAGTTGACAGATAATACGATATCATGAAATAAGTTGAGAAACCTTAACACAACAATACTAATAAAATAAAATTAAAAAAATAATTAATTAAAGACATTGATGAATTTTGAGAGAATTTGGTTGCTATAAGAATTGAGGAGGTGACAAAAAATATAGAAACATAATTGAGGATGAGATCGCGTACAAAATCCACTTGGTATAAGAAATAAGAAAGATTCTAGACCCTTGGGTACTTCATAACTGACGGTTGAGATGCTAATTAAAATGCACAGATTTTAATTGTTGTTGCTTACGTGGCAAGTGATAGGGGTAGAATAGAACGAGAAAAATAAAAATTCCTCCCACTACGCCATGAACCGGCGGAAATTATGATTTGGAATAATCAAATGAAAATTTAAAATTTGTCCAAGCGTATCTAGACAAATTTCGGAAACGAATTCAAGTAATGCATACTATTTCATGATTTTTTTTTTTTATAATGCATTATATATTTTAGTTAATATAATGCATTATCTGCATTATATACCCCCGGTGTTATTTTTTATAATGCATCTTTAGCTTGAATACAATGCATCAAAGAATACTTCTTAATGCACCAAATCATAAAACTAATGAAACCTGCAACAAATTATAAAAATATTAATATAATTTCATATGCATTACATTTCAAGATTTTATGCATTATGATTTGTTGCATAATGCATTGAAAAATATTCGATAATGCATTAATAATTTAATATTAAAAATTGTAAAAACAAATTACTTTAGCTAAATAATAAAAAGTTGTTAACATCAATTATTTAAAAGAAAACTACCATATAAAAACTTAGCCAACGCTCTTTAAAAAATAATAAATATTAAATGACATATTCTATTATAGTAGTATTAATTACTGGCTACCAAATCCCTAGATTAAGGGGATAATCAGTTATATGTACAACAAAAATGACTATGTTGTCCCTAGCCACCCTATAACTTCATAAATTAGGCGGACAAAATTAAGATAATTATTAACCGTAGATTACATGAAAAGAACGGTGGAGATCTCTTCTTATTTCTTACGGAATGTGGCTTTTTTATATGATCTCTCCTCTATATATATATATATATATATATATATATATATATATATATATATATATTTATTTATTTTAAAATTTTCAGATTTTATATTTTTATTATCTCCTCAAGCTTATAAGCTCTTTTATCCAAACACTTCAACAACTTATAAGCTCTTACCCTCATACATCTTATAAGCTCTTAAACAACTTATAAGCACTTAGAGCTTATAAGCATTTTGAAATAAGCTTAGTCAAACGGGCCCTTAGTCTAATTATGGTGTGATATAGGAACCAAGGAAGGAGAGGATGCGTAGCTATAATTAATTTTAAGTAGAGATAGTCGATTGTAGTTAAATACTATTTGTCATTTTAATGTTTTTACTAGTAAGTGAGACGGACGAAAATGACAAATGCAGCTAATCGAAGATCGTGTATTTGTAGCAATCAAATATAATGAATTCTGACAAACATACCGTGAGCCCAAATGAATATACGTACCCGCCAACAAAAATGATGTTGATACATGATAGTCCACATGGATTAGTTCATTTTCGGTTCATCTAACAATTATAGCATTCATTATACTGTATATCAATGTTTTCGGTTTAATGTTAGTTTAGCACTTATGTGAATAGTAATATCCAGTTCTCATGTCACAACGCTATGTTGTTAATGAATAACTTGTTCTCACTCTAGACAAGGATATACAATTATAAATGATATACATATCTTATTCGATTTTTTTTTAATTATTAATAAGAAATTTAAAAGTTTGTCACAAAATTCTAACCTAAAATCTCTGGTTACATGTCAAAGAATTCACATATCAGTTTAGGCCAATATTTTTAAAGACGCTAGACGTCAGTAGGGCGGTGGTGTGACAATTAGTGTTTAGGCAGCTAGGCTCGCGTCTAGGCGGTTTCTAGACAGATACGAGCTATTTTGTATATTATTATTATATATTTTTTACACAATGTCCTATAATACAAAGCAGATATCATATACTATTACTTATAATTTCATCTTCTAATTCGTGATTATAAAAAAAATGAAACAAAGTTCAATATATAATATGTTAAATAATAGCTCAAATTCTACAAATTTAGTAGTATAACATCAAAGTCAACACGAATATTTAAAAATTTTAAATATGAAATTCATAAGTTGGAATATAATATCCATAAGGATCGGATGGCACCTAGCCTGACTAGGGCTGCCTAGAGCCGTGCAAAAACCGCCCGACACCGCCTAGGGAAGCTCAGCAATGCCTAGCCTGACTATGTGACCGCACGGTCGCCGATTTTCTCTCCACCGCCTAAAGGAGACCGGCTTGCCTAAAATCAAGTAGGCCGGCACCATCTAATGTCTAGGCGCTGCTTGGACCGTTTATTAGAACACTGGTTTAGACACACACATGAGGAACATAAATAACTTTAAACTATTAAATTGATTTATATATGTTGTAATTGCTTTAAACAAGATTATAAAGAACAAATAATTAAGCATAACGAAATTTTAAGTATCAAATATTTGTATAAAAAGAAACATAGTTGATTAAGCATAAATGTGTATATATAAACATAAATTTGTAAAACTTCAAGCAATTCTCGGATATTTACACGCCATGACTTAGGAGTGTTTGACTAATCTTATTTTGAGGAGCTTATAAGCTCTAAGTGCTTATAAAATGTTTTTAGAGCTTATAAGCTCTTAGATTTAGGGGGTGTTTGACTAAGCTTATAAGTTGTGGTTTACTGCTTATAAGTTGTTTGACAGTTTATAAGCACTCTAAAAGTATTTGCAAAATAAGCTCTCAAAGAGCTTATAAGCTCAGAAAAATAAGCTCCAAGTGCTTATAAGCATTCCAAAATATAAACTCCTCCACTCCAACTTATTTTTTCAAAACTTGACTTTTCATTGTATAACTTCATATTTTTTTTTTTCAATTATAAACACTTCCATTTGATTGTAGAAAATTATAAATTCCCAAAAAAATTATATTTTTCTTTTATTTTTTTAATTTTCAAATTTTAATTTATTTTGAGCTTATAAACTATTTTATCCAAACACTTTAAAATCTTATTATAAGCTCTTAAGAGCTTATAAGCTCTTAAAATATCTTATAAGCACTTAATCTTATAAGTTCTTCAAAATAAGCTTAGCTAAACACCCCATACGAGTACTTATAAGCAGTCGAACACAATTTATAAGCTTAGACAAACACCCGCTTAATTGTATATGGACCCTTCTCAATAACAATATGGTAATAAATGTCGGTGCAGTAGTGTGCCTCTCTCTCACTTTCTTTCCACGAATATCGTTTGAAATTTCGAAGAAGGAGACAAGTTATCAAAGTCCCACATGTTCCTATCACAAAAAAATATGTACCATATACAAGGCCACAATATAAAAGAGATGATAAGCTGTCAAGTTGAGAACTTATCAAACTTCTATATGATTGCATCATCTTAAATTTTCTAATTTAAATAAGTGCTAGTTTGCTTATTCATGCATGTGCAACTTCGTGTTTAATTAGCTAGCTATCAATTATTTAGCTTTAATTATTTAGTATTGCACATCATTCCTTGCACTATGATTGTCTTTTAAATTATTATGCAAAGTGTATCATTTGAAAAGATAATTAAATTAGTAGGTGAATATATGCAATTCAAGTCAATTGTCGAACTACTTCATTTCTTTAATTTTTTAATCTCTTTGGGGATAGTGGATTCTCACAAGTCATAGCAATTAAAAAGGTGCATGTGGAATTGATACCATATACTCCTTGTAGATTTTCTTTCCTTGTAAAAACGAATCATTATGCAAATAGATAATTAAGGGAAAATAAATCCATATGCAAATATATAATTAATGGAAAATAAATCCCTTAATAAAAATTCAATCTTTAATCATAAGAAAATAAATCCTATTTTCCGATGCGTACATATAACAGCCAAAAACTCATGCAACTATACGTTGCACTAACATTGTGACGTTTCTCTACTGGACAATTAGCATGGTACGAAAGGAGTACTTTTTAACATGGAATTGTAGTTCCTTACTTTTCACATTTAACACTGTGCATAAGTTCTTATATCAAAATCTAAAAATTCAATTGAAGTGGAACAAAGAGAGTAACATAGTATGTCAAGTTCAAAAGGACACATTAATTATATAAAGCATATGAATTCAAAATCCTAAATCCTAAATCCAAAATCAAATTCAATAGAACGATTTGTGAATGTTACTTCATTTGCCCTTGTTAGAAGTCTCATTTACCACATTGAAATGTTCCATTATAAAAGTCTCATTATTAAATACGAAAATAATTACTCAATTCTTAATTTTGATAAGGATTCAATAATTAACTTAATTTTTCTAAAATTTGAGTTTTGCAATTCTTTATTAATCTATACTTTCTGATTAATACTACCTTTCCATTCATAATGAGATAACTTTTTTCCGGTAAGAAAATTAAGACGAGAGAGATGGTGGTGTATAAAGTAGTGTGAATGAGTTTTAGTGGGTTAAAATTTTACTATACAAGGTAATATCTCTATATGAATAAGTCGGACGAAAATATAATTTATCCCTTTTTATGAATTGGATGAAGGGAGTAAAACATAAAAATTGCTAAAAAAAATATTAAGAAATATTTTACCTAACCACTTTTTATAAAAAAGGTTAAACCAACCGATGCAATCCCTAAGCATGTTTTGTCTTGGTATTTGTTACCAAAGGTTTTTAAACCTCTATCGTGAGATAGAGGGAGTAGCAATTTGAAGGTTACAATAATTTAGTTAGTACATTGAAATCTCTATAAATTAATAACCTTAGGACCATGAAATTTTATTAATTTAGCGAGATATTAATATATCGATAAATTAATATTTTATAAATTGAAAGTGTGACTTTTAAAATTAAGGAAATTTAGTATATGTGTATCAAAAATAAATGAATTCATATATAATTCATTGATTATATTTATTCATCAACCAATTCTCCAAAAATAATTACATATATTTATATATAATATCAATTCATTGTATATATACAATCAACTATTATATGTATGGAGAATATGGATGTATCAAGTCATTGTAATTACTTGGTTGTATATGTGTACATTTTGCACTTAAAAACTATTATAGCCAATTAAATATATTCATGGATGATAAATTAAACATATATATTGTTGGGAATTGTTAAGGATTCACTTGTTAAGGGGGAACCTGTTGGGTCGCTTAATAAAATTATGTTATGTATTTTGATTCGATCCCAAAACCCTCTGTGTTAATCTTATTCCCAAGCGACCCTATTTGATTAGCATGATAGGTTAGAATTTTCCAAGCTTATAATGTTAGGAAAACTTGTTTTGCTTTAGTCGCTTTAGGTTTAGGCTGCAGGATTCAAGCGAAGCGAGAAGACCAATCGCTTGAGTGTGTTTTGAAGTCTAAGCGAGTCTACCCGATAAAGCGAAGCAAGTGCTCTCGACAAAATCCAAGCGAGTCTATCCAACAAGCGAAGCGAGTGCTCTCGATAAAGTCAAAGTGAGTCAACCCGACTAAAACTAAAAGCAAGTACTCCAACCAAGCGAAGCGAGTACTATACAAAGCTTGAAAACGACAGCTCAACTACCAACCTCAGTTCAAACTCAAGTTTGAACTTAGTCAAGTGAAGATCAACCGAAATTAATGAAGATCTCCACATGGCAAAAGAGGATTGGATGCAAGAGTTGACTTGCTAGACCGACAAGCAGCCGCTACAGTACTGGCCCAAGCCAGTTACTGTTACGCTTGGCTTTTAGCCAAATTGGGAAAGAAGACAAAGCGAGCCTCTGAAAAGCTGCAGGTCAAGCCCAAGTACTGTCGAGCGTGGAGAGACAAAGCCACCAACTTTCAAACGGCTTTTATCCGTCTCTCACACTATAAATAGAGGCATGCAGTAGAGAGAACACTTCAACACTTCTCTGAAAATTTCCCCAGCGCTCAAAATAACAAGTTCTTCACGATTTCTAGCTCACATTTTCCTGAGTTCTTGTAAGAAGTGTTCCAAGCTTCAGTTTCATCGAAGCTTGCTCTCTACAACCTTACTCTCTAGTTTCTAAGCCATCATACATATCCAAGTTTAGAAAAAAGAATCCTAGCATTTGCATCTATTGTAAAGGATTCTTCACTTAGAGTGTTTTATTCACAAAACTCAACCCCAAACCCTTGTTCTGTCAAGAGTGTTAGAGTTTGTGTTGTTGTAAAGGTTGTTGTAAGATTCAAGCTTGCGCTCTCATCGATTGCGTAAAGCTCGATCAGAGTTTAGGTTAGTGGAGAACCCGTAATCTCCAAGTTTTTAGGATCCAAGCTTGCACCTTCATCGATTGTGCAAAGCTCGATCAATGTGTTAGGTTTTTGAGGAGCCCGTAATCCTCAAAGTTTCTTGAGTGAAGAGAAATTATTCCGGCGTGGAATAAAGTGGACGTAGGAGTCTTATCTCCGAACCACTATAAATCCTGATGCCGTATCTCATGCCCTTACACTTTTCAATACTTTACTAAGTTTTTCTTATCATCATTGCACGTGCATATAAACAAACTTAAATCGAGATTTTAATTACTTAGGAAAGAATAGCTCACTAAATTTCGCATTTCAGCAAGCGAGCCACTCTAGGGATCAAGCGTCGCTTAGGTCTCTAGAAAGCTTAACTACAGATCAAGCTTACGATTTGGTATTAAGTTTCAAGCGACCCACTAGCTTACTCTGAAGCAAGTTTGAAAAAAAAGTTGAAAACTTCTATCACACGTATTCACCCCCCCCCCCCCCCCCCCCCCCCCCCCCCTACGTGTGATCCTACTTGTCTTTCCGAGACCAACATATATAAATCTGAATATATCTGAATATAGAAATAAAATACTAATTCATAACACTCAATCATGTATTTTCATCTAAAAGACATTGCAAAATTATCTATGATTGATCAAACACGTAAAATATTATGTAAGATAAGAGAGATCATCTCATATGCACAAAAGAAAATTACAAGCGTAAAATGAAAATTATCATTTGAAAGTTATAAAATGATCCCCTATTAACAATGAATATTATTAATGTCCATATAAAAATGAAAGGTTGCATTTTCTTTGATCAAAATGTAAAAGAGAGAAAAAAAAAAAGAAAGAAAAAAAAAAAAAAAAAAAAAAGAAAATTAGCCTATAAATTCCTCCCTTTTTATCACGTTTCTCACATTTTATCAATAAAGGAGAATTTTACTCCTTAAATTGGAGAAAATATTTACAATACCAAATTGGAGAGATAATATTTTCTATCCAATGTTGTGCAAATGAAGGGGAAAAAAAGTGAAAAAATGCAAGAAATAAGGACGATTTTAAGGATTATTTTCTTTTTTATCTTATTTTCTTTCGCATTGAAAATAACGTTGTCAACCATTTATAAATTAAACGAAAATACAAATTATTATAAAACTATAGTAATATATTTCCTCCGACTTTTTTAACTTAAATTATTTCTTAAACTACAAATTTTGATCAAATTCTGATCACAGTATAATCCCACCGCACATTATAATCCAACCGCACATACAGTAAAGCAGGACCGAGTGTTTATCTGCTCCGACCAAGATTTTTAATGCGGGGAAAGGATAAAGACCTGCAACACGCACATACACGTGTCATCCTTTAAGATTCGAAGTTGGCATGAGGAGATCAGTATGTACTACGTGGCTTCAAGCAATTCTTCAGTCATTCATAATAAAATCATACACCCTCCGTCCCCTAATAAGTGTCCCGAGCCGCTAAATTTTTTATCCCCAAATAAGTGTCCTATCACATTTTTTAATGTAAAAATTTAGCTAAACTACCAATTTTATCCCTGCTATCATTACATTTTTTTAACTTTTTCAATTTTCTATGTAATGATTAGGGGTTAATATGGTAAAATTATACACTTTCTTGGTTATTGCATTTTGACGGCTCGTGACACTTATTAGGGGACGGAGGGTGTATACTATAAATTCTCTTAGATTAAGTTAAAAGAAAATGTATATTTGTGTGTAGTAACTACTAGTCTATGTAAATATCAGTGTTCTAAAAATCGCCGCCTAGACAGACGTTAGTCGGTACCCTCGCTGCCCGATTAATATGTAACCCGCTTCAGTTTTGAGCAATACCCCGACGAGCTGATCTTGAAGCTTAATAGTCTATATTTATTAATTAATCGACGTTTAGACGAACTATGCTACTCTATCCATGATTTTTTATCGTTATGAAATTACCCTAATTACCTTTCTTTTGGGGCACGAGAATTAAGAAATTGCGAATTTGTGTGTTAATGTGATGAGTACATGTGCAAAAAGTGATTTTCCTTTAGTAACTTTTTACCAAATAAGGAAACGTAACGTGTTACGCGAGACGTACTAAAAGGGAATGTTCCGCGGGACGTACTAAAAAGGAATACATAACTATTATAAAAGGACGAGGGAGTATAAATTTGACAATAATATTGTAAGAATAGTAAAAATAAGCATTGTAGTTCTAATCCGCCTAGACCCAGCTTAGGCTCCAGTCTAGGCGCTATTCACCGTCCACTGCATGTCTGCCTGATTAGCGCCTAACGATTTTTAAAACATGGGTAAAGAGATGAGATGGTAGTGCCTGCATGTGGTTTTGATTAGAATATTATGGCTGGTCTCATACCTGCCAATGCCATACAAGTAGCCGAAAGTTGCTAAACAATTATTTTGTTTATATTGACTTGTGCCTTTGTACTTTTCCCCCTTGTTTGATGACTCCTGTAATTTTAATACACATAAAATATCATAATTTAATTTGCTTGTGACGTGTACCAAACCATATACACATCATTTTCAAATCTGTGGAGCTTTTTCTACGTTTGGTTTTTCTTTATCTCAAGATTGTGAACTCTCCGATGTGTATACATACATTGCATGATAATGATTATTTTTGGTTAGGATAGGGGTTTGGATAACCTTTTATGTTTAGTTGGCACACTAATCTTCGAAAATCTTGATTCCTATTTCGCATTAAATATGTTCACTACTAACGTAACATGTCACGTTAAAAATACTATTTAGGGTTCAATTATTTTTAGTAAGGATGTGCTTTTAGAAATATGTTAATTAAATTGTTTTTAAGTGTAAGATTACGGTTGTCATCCATAGACACATTAAATAAGTCCAAGATAGTTAGGGGTATTTCTATCTCGGATTTGGTATCCTAATCGTATTCCATTTTTTTTAATAATTATTTTTAACTAAAAAGAATTTTTTTTTACAGCGAAACAAGGCATAATAAACACTTATAAACAAAAACTAATTTTTTTGATAACCGTATACCCTAGGTTTAGATTTATCAAAAGCATAATAAACACCAATAAAATCGAACATGCTAAAAGATAATTATAAACTATAAATGTATTAGTAAATCATAGAAAATAATAATAAAATTAGACTAGAATGTTATAATTAAAATTGTTGGAAAAAATATAAAAGTAATAGAAATTGATATTTAATGAGATATATACCAAATTCGAGGTAGAAGATTCAACCTGATTGCACTTAACAATTGTAATTTTCCATTTTATTAATTTTCTTAATCATAAATATTAAAATATTCGAAAATATTAAAATGTTCGAAGGTTTAGGATATGGCGGACGCGGGTCTAAGCTTTATCTAAATGAACCGTTTTAGATTTTAGTTAATTATTAATATAGTCTTTGGATAACGGGAGTCTCTTTAAAATTTGGAGTGTTTGATTAGACAAGTGATAAATAATTGGATTAACAAAATCTAAATAAATGGATTAGAAAACTTTTTAGATCAATTTATAAATTGGCTGAAATAATTTTACAATGTTTTTGTACAGACAAGTGTGTCCTTAGACTAAAAACTGGTCGACTTCCATTCACTTTGATTCCTATCCAAACTCTCTCCACCAATTTTTCCCCACCCCCGACGAGGAGGAGCCCTTGCCGTATGGCCGTTGAAATATCTGAGGGTACGGTCATTATAGGTGCTAGCACAAGGAAACAATGAAATCACAACAAGGTGTGTGTTTAGATCAACCGCATGGAATTGGTCTTAAATTTGAGTTTTCCGTAATACAACTTTTAAATTTTCACTCCATTGTTTTAAAATAAATATTCTACAAACAAGCCTAGCATGAACCTTAGATCGAGAATAATAGTAATCTTGTTTAGGCATAGGAGCGGGTCGGGATACTGTTACGCCGAAATACCGAACATACCGTGCCGAAAAAAAACCGAAAATATCGAAAAAGACGGTATACCGATTTTTTGGTACGGTATCATACCGTACCGATAAGCTTCGGTACGGCAACGGTATCCAAAATTACAATACCGCGGTATATCGATAAATACCGTACCGCGGTATATACCGAATTTACGTGCATGTCACAATAAATTATCTCAAGATTTATAATGATTAATGAATACGCTAGCATATATTATATGTTAATATTTACGCATTAAAACTTTAAAAGTATGATTGTATGTAAGTGTATGAACATGACAACTTATGTTACTAGTTTAATTAAGTTAAGACATACTAGCTAAAAATAAAAATTGAATGTAAATAACTTATATGTTATATAAGTTATATTATCTAAGTAAAATACTACAAATAATATTCTTTCAATATTAGTTTGATTTAAATTTAAGGCCAACTAGCGTAATTTCTGAATATTTTAGTTTTAAAGTAAATATATCGAAAAATATTAGTGAAATGTATAAAATGTCGATTCATGAAATATGTATGTATTTTAAATGGTTATGGATTAATTAGACTTTATATCAATGAATTGTAATTTCTTATGGATTTTATTGTATGGAGTTTATTAGTTTATGAATTTTTAATTTTATGGATAATCGTATGTTTTTGGTATACGGTATACCGTACCATACCGAAGTATGGTACGGTATACCGAAACGACGGTACGATAACGGTATGAATTTTTTCCATACCGAATTTCCGGTATACCGAACATTGGTATGCCGAAAGGTACGGTACGACAACAGTATGAAAAATCTCATACCGCAATTAACGGTACTGTATACGGTATGACGAAAATTTTACGGTATGCCTTACCGAACCACCCCTAAAATGTCTATATGGGTTCGGGTGTTCGGATAAATTCCAAAATTCCGGATCTAAATGAATATTGTAGGTACCCGAACCTTTACTTAATTGGGCGGGATGAGTTTTTAATTATCTTTTTGGGTATTTGGATCCCTAATTGCTCAATAATGGATAACAGAATAATTTGAAATTAATTAATAATATTATTCTAATTATTTTAATGTCGATAATATTTATTTAACTTGAGATTTAATTTTTCAATCTGTACATTTCTTCAAAGGATTATAATTATATATTAGCAAGAGACATATAACCTTTATTTTATGTCAATGAATATTTTCTTTATGTTAAAATTTAATTTTGGTACCCAAAAACTATCCTAATTAAGCAAATCTCACTTACCGAATATCCGAAATATCCATTGGAGACGGGAAAAAAATCTATATAAAAGTATTAAAAGATTTTTACTGAGATAAGCATTTTCTTATCCAAACCAAATCTTATCTGCATTTTAATTCTGCGACAAACCCAAATCTATAATATATCTAATATATTAATAAATCTGATCCATGTCATTCAAAATAAAAACAACTCTAAACGGAAGACTGAAAACTGAAAAGTAGAGAGAAATTTTCTAATTCTGCGGGTCTAATGAATATTTATTTTATTACTCTCAGAATTTCAACATAATAGTCAACAAAGATTCTTCTATGTTTTTACCCAGAAAAAAGAAAAATACCTTACATATTTTTATCACTTCTTAATCAATTAATTAGTACAGTAGCTTAGGGATGAAAACGGATCGGATATTTCCCGACCGATCTGGAACCGTATCCGGTCGGATACGGATTCGGATACGGATAGTTGAATTCGGATACCGGATCGGATTCGGATTACATAGTATCCGACCGTATCCGAGTTTTATCATATTTTATCGGATATTATCCGGATATCGAATCCGGATATCCGGATATATGCATATTTTAAAAATATTTTTTACAGTATTATTTTTATTATTTTTAATTATTTTTTTTAATTAAAAAAAATTAAAATTTTAAAATTGTAACTATTTAATTATTTAACTTTTTAAAAATAAAAATAAAAAATATATTTATAATATTAGTAATATCTATTAATTTTTTTTTTAATTTTTTAATTTTAAAATTGTAACTATTTAATTATTTAACTTTAAAAAAAAATTATTTTATAATATTTGTAATATCTGTTTAAAAAAACACTAACTATTAAGAAAAAAACATAAGTTACCTAGTTGCCATTTTCTTCATCGGTTCTTTTTCTTCGCATTATATTTAGTACTTCTTTACCACCGTAAATGGAAGAAGAGTAGAAGACCCACCTACGTCGCAAACTCTGAATCTACTATCCGATTATAATTATTCGAATCCGACCCAGATTCGTCCCGCATCCGTCCCGTATCCGTATACCGAATATTCCGAATTCGTATCCGAATCCGGCTTTTCCGTATCCGACTCCGGATTCGAGAGAAAAATATGGTATAGGATATGGTATGAGCACTATCCGTCCGTATCCGATCCGTTTTCACCCCTACAGTAGCTGCCTAATTTCACAGTAAAAAAAAAAAAAAAAAAAAAAAAAAAAAAAAAAAAAAGGACAGAGACACACTCACACCGTACGCGTCCACCTCCTTATATATGCCATACATACAACTGGCCTCCCCATCTCTCCTCCTCCTCTCTCTCTCTCTACCAGAATTCGTATACAATTCTCCCCATAACCATTCCTTCTTTTCCTTTCCTATTCCGTCTTCACAAAGGTCAATTTCAACCCGCCAGTTGTAATTTTACATGGGCTCATCATTTTCGTTCCTGGCAACGACCGGGAGCGCCGCCGTAGCCCCGCCGGCCGAGCCAGGGCTGGGGGACTTACCGGAGAGCTGCGCGGCGTCGGTGCTGGTTCACCTCGAGCCGCCGCAGATCTGCCGTCTCGCAATGTTGAACCGTGCTTTCCGGGGAGCGTCGTCGGCGGATTTCGTTTGGGAATCGAAACTGCCGGTTAATTATGGAGATCTGATCGGCAGAGTGTTCGACGAAGAAGGCACTTTCTCCGAGGGTTTGTGCAAGAGGGATATCTATGCCAGGCTTTGTAGGGCCAATTCCGTCGATGGTGGCAACAAGGTTCGATTAGTAGTAGCCTTTAAAGATTTAAATTAATTTCGAATCGATTGTCTTAAATGAAACTGGTTTATTGAGAAATTGTACGATTGATTCGGGGTTTTCCGCAGAAAGTGTGGCTGGATAAGAACACGGCCAAGATTTGTATGTCTGTTTCGTCGAATGGATTGGCGATTACCGGAATTGATGATAGGAGATATTGGAGCCGTATTCCAACTGAAGAATCAAGGTGAGGATAAATTTTTGCCTTTCCTTTTCTTTTGTTGGATAATTAGTTGGATTTTAGGCTTTTGTTAGTAGTCTGATGCGATTGTTGATCGATTTGATGCTCGTTGTACAATAACTTTGTTAGCACGTTCACTTCTGGAGGTTTCGATTTTAGTTTTTGTCGATGCCTATCATAATTTTAGAGAATTTCGGACATGAGCGTGTATTAGGAGCTCGTCTTCCCGAATTGTTGATGAAACCATGCTTCGTTGATCCAAGTAAAGCAATATAGATATCGGTGCTATGTTATGCGTAGGTATAATTTGTGTTATGGTGCCTTGTGTGATAATATGGGCGTGCTGAAATAACCACGAATGATCGTCATTTGCATAAAGCCCTATGGACTTTACTACCAAAGTGTGATTAAATCAAGAACCTCAAAGAACCTTGACTATCGACAATTTAGGGATCCTTGAGCACTTCACTCCTTTCGCATTCAACTTCTGGAAAAAAAAATAGACTAGAGCGCCACTTTTTAGTTTTAATAGCTAGAGAAGGAGTTATCACTAATTTTGACTCTTGGAGAAGGGAGTAGCTTTTATTCACGGTCTCATTGAGGGGTAGGAAAAACCAAAATAGCCAGAGTGCAATGCATAAATGTGTTGGTTGTCTGTTTACATACTCTCCTGAAACCGCTATTTACAGTATAAACAACATAGTTTAAACTCCATACACGAGTTAGCACTCGAACATCCCGATTCCTTAGAGAAGCATCTTGCAGTTGGGAACTTTACTGAAATTGATGAAAGCTATTCATTCCTTATTTCATAGTGATGAATGTTATCCAAAAAGACTGATAAAGATGCATTCTTTTATGTAGGTTTACATCAGTTGCATATCTCCAGCAAATATGGTGGTTTGAGGTAGATGGGGAAATTGAGTTCCCATTCCCAGCAGGATCATACAGTATCTTCTTCCGGTTACAGCTGGGACGTGCACATAAGAGATTTGGTCGGCGCGTTTGTAACTCGGAGCACGTTCATGGTTGGGATAAGAAACCGGTTCAATTCCAGCTCTCGACTTCAGATGGCCAGAAAGCAACAAAACAGTGTTACTTGAAGGAGCAAGGGAGATGGACCCATTACCACGGGGGAGACTTCGTCGTCCCCACCTCGTGCAGATCAATGAAAGTCAAATTTTCAATGACGCAAATCGACTGCACGCACACGAAGGGAGGCCTTTGTGTAGATTCTGTAGCAATATTTCCTGCAGAGTTCAGAGAGAGGTTGCAGCATTTTTAATTGCAACCGATCTCTCTGTGGGAAGCGATCTTTGTAGAAAAATGAGTTGTAAAGAAGAGCAAGTTCAGACTTTAGGTTTTGTAGCAAGTGTTGTAAAATAACATATATTATGAGGGCAAAATGGTCTTCTTGTTATGTTATTTTGTACCAAGGTATGCCCCACATGTACCTACATTGCTGGTGCTAATGTTCCAATTATACATGTGGAGTTTATTGGTGCAATTAACATGAGGCTGCATATCATTTAGCAATTGAAATCCAGACGTTACCAGAAGAAATGTAACAGAAGACCTAATTTTTCTGGTTATGTCGTCTCTCTTTATATATTTATGATTTGTGGAGGAGAGATATTTTTATCAACACTTGCGTCCTGCTTTGTCTTTCTTACTTGATGTTGATTGGATATTTTCGTTGAATGAAAAAAAAAAAAAAAAAAATGCTATTTTGCTATTAACTGTACTCCCTCTGTCCGTATCTATATGGTTAGTGATGAACCCTATATTTGCGGCCCAAGTTAACTAAGAATTTGTGTATGGTTTGTATGCGGAAATAAACAAAGACTCAAGAATTACGTGGTTCGATCGATGTGATCTACGTCCACGGGAGGAAAAGAGAGCGTGCTTAGTATTCAAAATAGCATGAGTGTGTACAATACAAATGGTTCCTCTATTTATAGTTGTCGTCGACGCCGGTTGTGGGGTGGTCGACGTGGAGTCGTGGGTGGTTTTCCCATTCCGGTTTCTTCTCCATCAACCCACGTTCTTGATGTCTAGGGCTCAACTCCCTGGGCCTGTATTTGATGTAGACTGGACCGGGCAGGACTGGTTGGGCCTGTGCCGAGCTGGGCCTATGCAGGACTGGGCTGGACCGGTTGGGCCTTCGCCGATCTGGGCCCTTGCCGGGGTGATGCAGTTGGGCTAACGAGGTAGTTGGGCTTTGGGCCTAGGGAGATGGGCCGTTTCCTATCACATCCCCCCCAAAAGGCGTGGGGTGATGGAGTTGACTCTTGTAGTTTGTTGCATCTGTGCTTCACTTCTTTTTTTCTTTTTTTCTTTTTTTTTTCTTTTTTTTTGGGGTTTGCTGGTGTGGCTTTGTGACCCCCTCTCCTTTTGAAACTTGGAGTTCGAGGGAATCCGAACTCAGTTTGGCTTACCCCCTCTGAAAATTTGGAGTTCGAGGAAATCCGAACTCAGCTTGGCGTAACCCCTCTGAAAATTTGGAGTTCGAGAGAATCCGAACTCAGCTTGGCGTACCCCCTCTGAAAATTTGGAGTTCGAGTGAATCCGAACTCAGCTTGATTTGGAGTTCGAGGGAATCCGAACTCAGCTTGGCGTACCCCCTCTGAAAATTTGGAGTTCGAGAGAATCCGAACTCAGCTTGGCGTACCCCCTCTGAAAATTTGGAGTTCGAGTGAATCCGAACTCAGCTTGGCGTAGCCCCTCTGAAAATTTGGAGTTCGTCACAACCGAACTCAGCTCCCGCCAAAAACATAAAGGTGTCAGGTGCATTAAATGCGGACGCTTGGGGTACCGATAAAGTAGGGATTGGACGGGTTGTTTTATGAAACGCCGTCGCATTTAATAGCGTACTCAATACGCATTAACTCTTCCTCTCTTTTATGATTGATGATTGGGGAAAACTGAATCATTTACTCTTCCTCTTGATTTCAAAAAGAAACCCTAGTTTTCAAACTCTCTCAACTGTTCATCGTCACCAACTTCACACTTTCTGCAAATTCTCCAGGAATCCAGCAAAAGTAAGGTATGTCTATGTCAATTTCGATGTCTACTTCTCAGCCTGTGCGGTCGGTACATTCACCGTCGGCTTCATCATCCTCTGTGGCGGCGGCGGAGGAAACCGCCGCCGCTTCGTCATCTTCCTCTCTTCCGATAATTCTTCCCGACCACACGCGTGCGTGCGTGCGGTCGAATTGTGAGACCCCATAAGCACAAGAGGTAGAGTTCCCCGATCTTCCTGGTGTTTTTGGGAAAGTGGGGACCTACGATTCTTCCGTTTCTACTTCCACCCTCTATAATCTTGCTGTAGAATATAATTTTCCCCTTCTGCTCTTCTTCTTCAACCTCGGGCCGGCGATACAGCTTGCCGACCCCCTCTTGGTTTCGTTACTGTATATGTCGACCATATTAAGGCTGGTCTTCGCGTTCCTTTTCCGGCCATTTAGACCTTTCCCCCGCCCAAATCACCTCTAACAGCATTCACCAAATCACCGGTCCTAGGGATTGCCTGTGCCCGGTTAGGCATCCCTTTTTCTGCCAAGACCGTGGGGGCTATGTTTTCTTTCAAAGATAGAAAACAGGGATGGTATTACATCGCATCTCGGTGGAATTTCAGTGTCATCCTTCCTTCAAAGGTTCCGAACTGGCAGAAGAAATTCTTTTTCTGTCAGTTCGATGGTGCCACCGAAGTGGCGTGGCATACAGGCCCTGTTAGGCTTCTGCCGAGGCGGAAACGGTTTGATGAGTAATCGGCTCGGTTTGACAGTCTCGGCCGAATGCCGATGTCATTGGCCGACCTCGAGATCGACGTACCGAGCCCCAATGATCCTTCCACTGCGGTGGAGCCGGGGAGGGGTGAGGTCCCCTTTCCTTAACTCCTTTCCTTTTTTTTTTTTTTTAGTTCGATACTAATCTTGTTTTCTGTTCTCTCTTCCAGTGAACATGGTGAAGGGGAAGAAGGGGCTCGCCCAGAAAAATAGAAAGGGCGAGGTTTCTAGTGCGCCGGCCTATTCGAAAAGGCAGGCGACTGGGTCATCGGAGAAGACCCGGACTGATATTCTGAGTCCCCGGACTCACGGGACTCCCACTTTTGCCGCCGAGGAGGTCGATATGGCCGGGGCTCGTAATCTGGTCGTCGGTTCGGCCACGTCCGAACCGGATATGACGATAACCGGTGTTCGCGCTCCCTCCCCCGTTTTCCCAGCTGTGAGATCTTGATCATCTTTTTTTTTTTTTTTTTTTTTTTTTTTTTTTTTTTTTTTTTACCTTACTAACAGTTTAGACTTGTGTAGGGGGGTGACCCTGCCCTTGCAGATTTTGATATTGCTTCGGGCGTGGTAAGGCAACTGCTGCAGGGCTCGGTGTCAAAGTACAACCGAGCCACCGAAAAGGTGAAGAACTTGGGCTTGGACAAAGCGAAGTTGACAAGGGAGCTGGCTTCTGCCTCAGTTCGGGAGGAGGAGTTGAAGAAAAAGCTTGCCGCTGCTGAAGCCGAACTCGCCGCCGCCAAGGAGAAAGCGGCGAGGAGCGAGGAGGAGGCTGTGGCGGCCCAAGCCCGGGAACAGGAGGTCGCCGCAACGCAAGGCGACGTTCTGCGAGCTCTTGCTGAGAGGATGTTCCTCAGCAAGAGGTTCAGTGCGCTGGTTCGGGACGTGACCGAACCCGCGAGTGATCGGTCCAATGCCGAGCTGCTCGATGCTGTGGCTGCCGATTTCCCCGATCTGGACAAGGGGAAATACGGCTACAAGAGCATCGAGGATGGAGAGATGCTCCGTCTTTACTTCCGGCAGCTGGTGAAGAACACTTCTGCTTTCCCGGTTATTGAGCATCTTGCCGAGAAGAACACACTGCTGACCGTGAAGGACGTGGTGGAGTGTTCCGTGGACCGGGATCTGAAGTTTGAGGCCCTCCTCGGACCGTTCAGGGAGGAACTGAAAACGTGCCCGGTCTCCCCGTATGTCTCCGACGACGAGGTGGAGGCGGAAGATGCCGGGCAGAAGAATGCCGAGGTGGACACAACTGCTGAAGAGCGGAGGCCGGACACCGAGGCCATACCTTCTGGCGGGGTCAGTTGATCCCCCCTTCCTTGTATATTTTCCTTTTTTTGTGCTTGTTTATGACGAACTGTAAATGTACCCATCACTCGATCAATGAAATCCGTCCTTTTGAGCACTTTGCTTATCTGTTATTTTCATTTTCTGTAGAGTAAATCCGAACTGGATGTAACTTTCTATCTTAACGAGATCAAACAACTTAAAATCCTTCTTGATGCTAAAGATGGCGAGATCGCACGACTTGACAAACGCGCCGAACACCTGCGAAACGAGTTCGATGCGAAGTACGAAGCTCTGCAGATTAAGGCGGACGCTAATGAAGCTCGGTATCTCCAACTGAAGGAGGATTATGCGGACGCCGAGAAGATCGAAGCTGAACACACTGAATACGAGAGGGTTATCACGACCTCGGTGGCAAAACCATATTAGAAGTAGAGGTTGAAGCTCGTGAGACCTGCCGAGGTGTGATACGTGAATGCAAAAACTGAGGTCCGGACTCGTGGGAAGTTGCTGAGCATATATCCGAGCTGCGATATCTGACGAACTTATTCCCATTAGTCTTGACTCGGAACTCGGTCATGAAGAAGTGGTTAGATCGGTATCCACAGGTGCAGCCTGCCAGGCAGAATGTCTGCCGGTTTCGGGCTTTAAGTCCGACGGTCCCGTCGCGTTTAATCAAGGATCGGCTAGATATGCTTCTTCCTGCTCAAACTCGCCGGCCTCCCATCCCGAACCGTGGGGACGGGAATTACGTCGCTCCTCGAGTGACATATACAGGCCGTGTTAGTGGCCGGGGTGGAGGCGCAAGCCGATCTGGAGGAAGCAGTCGAGGTGGAGGAGGTGGCCGTGGTGGAGGGCAAAGTTCTAGAAAGAAGGAGAAAATCAACATAGATACGTTGCTTAATCCTCCAACCACTGGCCTAGCCAGTTACTTTTATTGTAGTAAAAAGCATGATGAGGGTGGTCCTTCTGGCTAACATTTAAAATGTAAACCTGCATGAAATAATAAATACTTTGTTTTTTATCATTATACTGTTTTTTTTTTTAAATTTTTTTTTTAATATTTATATGGCGAATTGCCTGTGTCCGAAGTGGCAATATTGCTCATTTCGGCTTCCGAATTGACTCATGGGTCTTTGTTCGGGTCTTCCGAAGTGGCCCTGGGGCTTGACTTCGGCTTCCGACGTTACACTTGGGTCTTCCCTCGGTCTCAGGATGGCTATTGCCTATTATCCACGGTCGAGGTGACACTTGGGCATTAATCGGGTTCCTGTTTTGCCGACCAGGTCGGTAGGGGTGGTCCCCTGTTCGTACGCTTTAGTTTAGTATTCTAACACTTGTCCTTGTCAGGATAGTGTATGATATTTTAGAGGTAACACGCATATAAGTGGAGTAATGCAAAATAATGCGAACACAATAAAAGTAGAAATTACGAACTTTCATTAAAACTTTGAAATAATTGTGGAACAAGACTCGAACTGGAAAGAGACCGGACTAACACACTCGAATGAACTGACGAACTCACTGACAAACAAGACTCTATCCTACATGACACTCCACTCCTATGCATAATACCTTTTTAGATGGATCACATTCCATGGCCGCTGTATCAGCTCCCCGGACAAACTGGATAGCCTGTCGGCTCCTTTGCCGAGGACCTTGTCAACTCGGTAGGGACCCTCCCATGTGGCTTCCAGCTTGCCGAGCTTGCAAGCCTTGCTGACCTCATAGTTCCGTAGGACGAGATCTCCTACGCGGAATTGCCGGTCTCGAACTCGTCGATTATAATACCGAGCTATGAGCTGTTTGTACCGGGCTTCCTTGATGTAAGCTGTATCCCATTTTTCTTCTAATAGATCGAGATCCGCACGTCGGTTCTCGTCATTCACCTCGGAGATGAAATGAGTCGTGCGCGGACTGGGTAGTCCGATTTCGACAGGGATAAGGGCTTCTGTCCCGTACGCCAGGCTATACGGTGTTTCCCCATTTGCGGTTCGGGGGGTAGTCCGGTAAGACCATAGAACATTAGGTAGGTTTTCCACCCATAATCCCTTGGCTTTCTCTAGTCGGGTTTTGAGTCCCTTGACGAGTGTCCGATTCGTCACTTCGGCTTGACCGTTTGCCTGAGGGTGGGCTACCGAGGTGAAATGCTGCTGGATTCGCAGTTCGTCACACCACTCCCTAAAGACTCTGTCCGTGAACTGGGTCCCGTTGTCGGATACTAGAACATGGGGTATCCCAAAACGGCACACTATGTTCTTCCATACAAAGTTACGGGCATTCTTACTCGTGATCGCAGCTAAGGGTTCTGCTTCCACCCACTTCGTAAAGTAGTCAATTGCGACTATGAGATGTCGCAATTGGCCAGGTGCCTTATCAAATGGGCCTACAATGTCGATTCCCCATTGTGCGAACGGCCAAGGGTTTTGCATTGTTGCCAGTTCAATCTGGGGTAGCCTTGGCACGTTGGCATGCAATTGGCACTTCTCACACCTTTGCACTAGTTCGGTGCAGTCTTTGAACATCATGGGCCAGAAATATCCCCATCTCATGATCTTTTTCGCTAGAGCTCGAGGTCCGATGTGGCTTCCACAGGCTCCCTCGTGCACTTCTCGCATGATATAATCTGCCGAGCTCGGACCAACGCACTTGAGTAAGGGCTGGAGGTATGATTTTTTGTAGAGAACATCATCCAGAACGGTATATCTCAATGATTTTGACATTATCCTTCTTGCCTCAGTTTTGTCCTCGGGCAACTCTCCCCTCATCAAGTAGGCGAGAAGAGGCGTAATCCACGTCGGCTGTTGTTCGTCGTCTAAATCATTGACCTCGGCTTCCTCTATGCTCCTATGATGGACTTCTTCCACCGGCGAAGTGCCGGATGCTGCTGCTAGCTTGCTAAGAACGTCAGCTCTGTGATTCTGAGTTCGGGGTATGCGTTCAAGCCGGAAGTACGTGAAAGCATCCTGCATTCCCCATGCTTTAGCTAGGTATCTCTTCATCCTATCTCCCTTCGCTTCGTACTTCCTCAACATGTGATTCACCACCACTTGTGAATCACTATGTACTTTGATGGCTGTGACCTTCAAATTTGTAGCGATTCGGAGTCCGGCCAGCAGCGCTTCGTACTCGACCTCATTATTGGTGGTTGCGAACTGAAAATGAAGAGAATAAGTAAATTCCTTCTTTTCTGGGCTTATAAGGAGAATCCCAGCTCCGCTCCCCGTCTTCCCGGAAGCGTCGTCGACATACATGTGCCAGCAGTCTTGAGGCTCTATTAGGGTTGACCGATCTGGAAGTGTTGGTTTAGATGCCGGAGTCGGGATGTCTGCTATGGAGGTCTCAACCAAGAAATCTGCTAGGGCCTGTGTTGCTGCATGGATTGCATGGCGTGGTTGTGTGGCAAAATTTATGTATGCGTGGGGTTGTTTATTATGAGGAGGAGTTCGCTGATTTGGAATTCTTGTGGATCAAGGATTCCTTTCCATTATTATATTCTCTCATTAATTAGAAGATTTGCATGAAGATTACTTTTACCCTATTAAGGATATCTTTTAAGATATGCCTTAATTATTCTTAGGGTTATGCGCGAGAACTATATAAGCTCGAAGATTGCTCTGGAGCAGCTGCGCGTTTTTCATACATTGTTGAGAGCTCGTCTTCTTCGTGCGTTCGAGAGTTGGATTTATTCTTTACATTCATCAATTGGGGTAGTTTGTTTATTGGTGAGTGTTTGTAATATCTTGAACAATTCTTTGTTCAAGATCGGGTTTAATCTTTTCAATCTGTGAAAAGTGTTTGGGTAGACTAGAGAGAGTTTACCGTGAGGATTCATTGGTGAGGGTAGAGTCGGGTGAGGAGAGAACGTTTCAGTGAGGCTGACGTTCATATATCTTGTATCCCTTATACTCGTCATAGTGAATTATTTCTTGGAATAGCTTCCCCCAGACGTAGGTGTATTTGTCACCGAACTGGGTTACCAACTCGTGTTCTCAACTGTGTTACTTTCTGTGTTACGTGTTGAGTTACATATACCTACCAAAGTAGGGATTATACAATTTCAATTGGCACCAGAGCAGGTCATCGAGGTGCGGTGTTAGATCCTGGGATATCTGTATTATCTGTTGGTATTTTGGTGGTGCTTGCAATGAGCACTATCAAGGAAGGTGGTTCTACAGTTAGACCACCGTTTTTTGATGGCGCGAGTTATGGGTATTGGAAGATCAGAATGGCTTCGTTTATTAGATCCATTGACGAGGCTGCATGGACCGCAGTGGAGGTTGGTTGGAGCGCTCCAAAAGATGAAGACGGCTCAGAGAAACCGAGAACTAAATGGACGGAAGAGGAGCTAAAGTCTTCTGGAATGAATCAGAAAGCTATCAACGCTATTCACACGGGTGTGAGTGTTGAAATTTTTGCGATTATCTCCACGTGCAGATCTGCCAAGGAAGCATGGGATATCTTGGAGATTACTTACGAAGGAAATAAACGGGTGAAGAATCAGAGGCTGCAACAACTCACTTCACAATTTGAGTCTCTCAGAATGGATTAGAGTGAAAGCATATCAGATTTCTATGCTAAGCTGCTGAGTTTATCAAATGAGTTCTTCTCGTTGGGAGAAAAGCTCACGGAAGCTAAGATAGTGAGGAAAATCTTGAGATCTCTTCCCGAGAGATTTGATTACAAAGTTACTGCTATCGAGGAAGCTAAGGATGTTGATGAACTATCTCCAAACGAACTTATTGGTTCCTTAAGGACGTTTGAGATGGGTATGCGTGTGAATCCCAGTGAAAAGAAGAAGTCCGTGGCATTCAAGGCTTCATCTACAAGCCAGTCTGAAGAGGAGTTGACTGTTGAAGATATGGCGGAGTGCATTGCGTACATCTCAAAGAGGTTTGGGAAGAAATTTTTCAGGAAAGGAAACGCTGAAGGTAACTCCAGATTTCGCCGGACTGAGAATCAGAGTACTTCTCAGAACAGAGGTCCAAATGGCTCAGAGAAGAAAGAAAATGGAGATAGGGGACCACAGTGCCATGAGTGTGATGGCTTTGGGCACATCAAGAGCGAATGTGCGAATACCTTCAAATATCAGAAAATCAGCAAAAAGGCGTTTCAAGCCACTCACAGCGATGAGGAGGTCACTGATACTGAATTTGAAGAAGGACAGGATGCTTCTCATACTGCTCATGTTGCTACCGTGAATGGTCCAAGGATTCAATCTGTTGTCGCTGATCAAGATCCATTCAAAGTTGGAAATGAGGAGGAAGAAGAAGAGGATGATCAGGAGGACTATGATGAGTTGATGGATGCATGTAAAAAGGCTCTAATTTTGAACCAGAGCCTTACGGAGCAGGTCAAGAATCTTGAAAGGGAAAGAGACACTTTAAGATCCGAGATTGAATCTCTTCAAGAAAAGCTCAGAAACTGCGAGGTCGGAAGAAAGGAGACTGATGAAGAGCTGAGTCATATTCAGAAGTTGATAAGGATGATGAATTCCAGCACCGAGAAGCTTGACGAAATACTCAGACTTGGAAAAAGGGCTGCAGATAAGGAGGGTCTTGGATTCAACCGAAACAACTATCAACAAGTTGAATACCAATATCAACAAAGAACTCAAAGACAAGACTGGAACAAGACGGAGAGAGGAGTCGAAGGATGGAGACAATCCAATGACTTTGTTGGAACTCAATCCAGTGGGAAAACAATTAGGCGTGAGGAATGGAGGCCTAAACTAACCGAAACTTCAGTTGCTGTTGAACAGAAATCAGAAGAATAAGGAGCTGCAGAGGAGGTACTCAAACAAGAACACCACAAGGTACCCGAGCATAATCCAGATTCTGAAGTATTTATTCCTCTCTGTCATTACTGTCATAGACTTGGCCATATCAGACCGAGATGTCGGTTCTATCTTGGTGATAAGAGGCAGGAGATGATCAAATATCAAAATAGAAGGAATCAAGGCCAGGGCTATAGGGCTTATGTTGTTCACACTAGTAACAGCTCCAGAGTGGGGAACTCCTGGTATATTGACAGTGGTTGCTCGCAGCACATGACAGGCAACATGGATCTCCTTATTAATGTGCAAAGTTGCTCGAATGAGTCAGTTGTGTTTGGTGATGGTGGAAAAGGTAGAGTTCGTGGAATTGGTACACTGAATGTACCTGGGATGCCAGTTCTGGATGGGGTCCTATATGTTGAAGGTTTGAGAGCTAATCTGGTCAGTATCAGTCAGCTGTGTGATGATGGAATGAGCGTTAGTTTTGGGAAAAATGGCTGCATCATCAACAAAGGAACAGATAAGTTTCTGGAGGCAACCAGATCGGCTGATAATTGCTACATCTTCACTCCAAAGATCACAAGCTACAGGGTCGTCTCTAAGATGAGTGAAATCTGGCATCAGAAGCTCGGGCACACACACTACAGAAATATTCAGAGGCTTATTCAACTGAATGCCATTGAAGGAATTCCCAAGATTAGATTTGGAGATGTGGAGTTTTGTGGACCATGTCAACAAGGGAAACAGACACAGGAGGTACACAAGAGAGTACTCCGGATCACAACAGCTAGAGTCCTTGATCTCATGCACATGGACTTGATGGGACCGATGCAAGTTGAAAGTTTAGGAGGAAAGAAATATATTCTTGTGTGCGTGGATGACTTCTCCAGATACACATGGGTTGAATTCTTACGAGAAAAATCTGACACGTTCGAGGCATTCAGAGTCCTGTGCCTAAGATTGGAAGTAGAGAAGGAGAGCAAACTCAAGGCCATCAGGGGTGATCATGGGCGTGAGTTTGAGAACCAAGAGTTTATGGAGTTCTGCCAATCCAAAGGGATAAGACATGAATTTTCAGCACCGATCACACCTACACAGAATGGTGTAGTTGAAAGGAAAAACAGGACCCTACAAAGCACTGCCAGAACCATGATGAAGGCGAAAGATATTGCCCTTAGACTTTGGGCAGAAGCATTTGATACGGCATGTTACATTTGTAATAGAGTGTACCTCAGACCGCAGACAGAGTTTACAGCTTATGAGATCTGGCGAGGAAGGAAGCCAAATGTGAAACATCTTCACATTTTTGGCTCACGATGCTTTGTGGTAAACGATAGAGTGCAAAGGAAGAAGCTTGATGACAAGGGAATTGAAGGAATCTTTGTAGGCTACTCCCGAAACAGCCGTGCTTACAGAGTGTACCTGAAAAAACAAAGCACTGTTATTGAGTCAATTAATGTTACTTTTGATGACTCAGTGGATGGCGATGTAAATGCTGAAGAAGAGGTCTTGATCACCAGTACTACAGAGAGTCCTCAGAATCCTAGCAAGGAGAATGATGTCAAAGTTGAGGAGATGACTCTGAATGGTACTCAAGATGGTACTCCAACTGGTACTTCAGACATTGCCGAAACAAGAGTCCATAAGAATCACTCAGCTTCAGACGTGATTGGGCATATTAATGATGGAATACAGACTAGGAAGAGAGAGATAGACTTCAAGAAGTTAGTTTCTCACATTGCTACGGTTTGCTTTGTCTCAAAGATTGAGCCCAAGAATGTCGCTGATGCTTTCCAGGATGAAAACTGGATAGCTGCCATGCAGGAAGAACTCTTGGAATTTCAGCGCTGCAATGTATGGTATCTCACCTCTCTCCCCAAAGGGGCTAATGTGATCGGAACAAAGTGGATATTCAAGAATAAGACAGATGAGCAAGGGAACATCACTCGTAACAAGGCCAGATTGGTTGCTCAAGGATACTCACAGGAGGAAGGTATTGATTACGGGGAGACATTTGCTCCAGTCACCAGATTGGAATCTGTGAGATTTCTGATGGGTATGGCTAGCAGCTTGGATTTCAAGCTATACCAAATGGACGTAAAAAGTGCTTTTCTGAATGGGAATTTAGAAGAGGAGGTATATGTTAAGCAGCCGAAGGGTTTTGAAGATCCCGAGCACCCAGAGTTCGTTTACAGGCTGAACAAGGCTCTATATGGTCTGAAGCAAGCTCCCAGAGCTTGGTACAACACGCTGGCAGAGTTTCTTCTGAAGAAGGGATATGTTCGAGGAAGTGCTGACAAGACCTTGTTTGTTAAGCAACATGGAGGTCACATATTTATTGTCCAGGTATATGTTGATGATCTGGTTTTCGGTTCTAAGTCAGAGGCTCTTGTAAATGAATTTGTGAAACTAATGACCTCTGAATTCAAAATGAGTATGTTCGGGGAATTGAAGTTCTTTTTGGGGCTTCAAGTCAAGCAGTGCGAAGATGGCATCTTTGTGAGTCAGGAGAAGTATGCTGAGAATTTGGTGAAGAAATTTGGCATGGAGAGTTCTAAATCAAAGAGGACACCAATGGGTACATCGGTTAAATTAACCCAAGAAGGAGAAGGCAAGCCTGTGGAACAAACAGTGTACAGAAGCATGATCGGTAGCCTATTGTACCTAACAGCCAGTCGACCGGATATTGCTTACAGCGTTGGGGTCTGCTCGCGATTCCAATCTAATCCTAAGGAGAGTCATCACAAGGCTGTGAAGAACATTATAAAGTATGTCAAGGGAACATGCAAGATTGGGCTATGGTTTGGGAAAGGAAGTTCTCTGAAGCTTACTGGATACAGTGATGCTGATTGGGCTGGAAATCCAAATGATCGTAAGAGTACCACTGGAGGATGTTTCTTTTTGGGAGATAATCTTATCTCGTGGCATAGCAAGAAGCAGAATTGTGTCTCACTGTCCTCTACAGAAGCAGAGTATATAGCAGCTGGGAGTGCTTGCACTCAGTTAATCTGGATGACCAAGATGCTGTATGATTATGGGATTGATGAGAAAGAATATGTCTTGTTCTGTGACAATCTTGGAGCTATCAATCTATCCAAAAATCCAGTCAGTCATTCGAAGGCCAAACACATTGAGATCCGACACCACTTTATTAGAGATCTTGTTGAAAATAAGACCTTATCTCTTCAGCATGTCTCTACTCGTGTACAAGTTGCGGATATTTTCACCAAACCTTTAGATGGAGAAAGGTTTGAGGCTTTACGAAAGTCTCTTGGGATGTGTATAATCTGAGCTGTTCAGATTATGTTTATTTGATTTCTTCTATTTGTGGATTTCGTGGTGTGATGGATGGTGTTATGTTTGGTGTTATATCTTGGGTTCTTATCTGACGTGGTATTTTTTTTGTCAGTTGAAAAGGGGCTATTTTTCTGCGCGCCCTTTTGCTATTACTGTTGCTCTTTGGAATTTGAACCGTCATTTGCCTATTGCAGTGTTAATCATCGCTGCTCTCTATTGTGCTAGGGTTCTCTTGCTCCTAAATTCCTCCGCCAGAATCCTTCATCTCTCTTCGTTTTTCCATCGCTTATCTGCCGGTTTTCTGGATTTCTTGCAACCATGGTTTCATTCTCGCTATCAGAGGGCATCGATCTTGATTTGTTGTTTGTGGCCGCTCAGCCTGCGGCCAGAATCCCCCTGCTGCCGTGGTACGGCGCCGGATTAGTCGAGGAAGTCGCTCCCATATCTCCTCGCCGTGATATCGCTCCTCCATCTCCGGTGGATGATTTCGTCCATCCATCTTCTCCGCCCAGGGACGAAGTCTCCCAAGAGCCCCTTCAACCTCTTTTTGGGGATGATTCGATCCCTCCTCCGCCGCCGTCAGAACCCTCATCTAGGGTTTTTGTCTCTGCCTCTTCGGCGGAGCCCCCTCAGCGGAGAAAGAGAATCAAGCAGGTTGCTAGGAAGGAGAAGTCCCCTCCTCCTCCGACGCCCCCTGTTGGCGGCGTCGCTCTTCGCACGTGGTCCCAAGCCCGTGTGCCTCCCAGTGCTTCTCTTTCGGGCTCCAATCGGAAGAGGAAGGCCGCCTCTCCTGCGAGTGGTCAGGGAAAGTCAAAATCCGTCAAGGGAAAGGGCAAGAAGCCCGTGATTGAGTTGGACTCGGAGTCTGAAGCTGTTGTTCCTACCCTCAGCGATTCAGATGATGAAGCTGCTGTTCCTCCTTCGTCTTCTAAAGGTACAGAAGTTCCACCTTTGCCTGCTGGGTATAAGTTTATGCCCATCTTCCGTGACGCCTTCTATGCAAAGTTTTGGGACATTAATTCGGCGAAAATTATCATAGTGGATAAGCCTGCCAGAGAGTTTGATCTGCGTAGGGCAGGGGTATTTGACTGCATTTTTGATGCTAAGCTATTGACCACCTTAGATGAAGGTTTTTGTTGGGTGAAGGATGTAATCATGGAGTTCTACTCCAATCTGAGCTTGTCAATGTTTGACATTAAGTCTCCTGATTATCATCGAGGCTTTGTTCGTGGACAGTTCTTTAATTTCTCTCCTTCTTTGATTGATGCATTTGTTTGTGGTGATGTGGTGATGGAGAGTTTCGAGCCCATTGATGCTAATGTTATTGCTGCTACTTTGCTGAACAAAGAAGGTGCTAAGTGGCCTGTTAAGGCTAAGAGACTGAGGGCCTCTTCTCTGTCTCCAAAGTACAAGGCCCTGTACTACATTGCAAACAGGAATTGGGTTCCTACGACCCACAAGACCTATGTTAATCTCTCTCTGGCCACACTGCTGTACAAGGTTGGGCAAGGTATTCCAGTGTCTTTTGGCAGATTAGTATTTGAAGCTCTTGCGGAGCATGCTGAGAAGGTGGTGTCTTCCAATAAGGCAATTTGCTTTCCTCGTTTCCTGTATGCCTACTTTTGGTCCTGCTCCTCCACATTATGAGCCTGTTGTTTCTAAGCTCATGTTTCAAGCCATCTCCTTGGAATATGAGATGACTTGTGAGCAGATTCGGATGCTGTTCAAGAAAAAAGAGGAAATTGAAAAACTGCTCATATTGTCCGGTGGTACTCAGCCAGGGGGAGCTGTTGCTGCTCCTGCTCCTGCTTCTGATGGTGCTGCAGAAGGTGCTGATGATGATGAGGCTGTTGATGAGGAGCTTGAAGCTGAGTTGCCTTAGCTTGGCATTTAATGTTTGCATTCAAGGGGGAGTATCTGTAGGTAATTTTTGATTTTTTGCTCTGCTGCTGCTGATTCGATATGGTTGTTATGATACTTTGCTATTCTGGTTGGTTGGATGGACAGTCATTTGGTCTTTTCTGTTATTTGCTGGTGAATTGGATATTCTGGATATTCTGGTGAAGCATTTTCTGATCAACTGGTGTTATATGTGGTGTTATAAGTGGTGTTATGCAGTGGGTTCTTTTTCTCTCTATATGTGGTATTCTAGTTCGGGTGCGCTTGGCTAGTACTTCATTTTAGAGAGTGTTTGTAGCAAGGGGGAGTTTTATGCACTATGCATTCGAGTATGGTTATGTGGGTGCGCTCCTTGCCTACTTGATTTTGCATTGGGTGCTTTGTATCTTGGAGGAGTTGTGTGAGTTACATGTGTTGGTGTGACTGCATACATAAAATGCCAAGGGGGAGATTGTTGCTGCATGGATTGCATGGCGTGGTTGTGTGGCAAAATTTATGTATGCGTGGGGTTGTTTATTATGAGGAGGAGTTCGCTGATTTGGAATTCTTGTGGATCAAGGATTCCTTTCCATTATTATATTCTCTCATTAATTAGAAGATTTGCATGAAGATTACTTTTACCCTATTAAGGATATCTTTTAAGATATGCCTTAGTTATTCTTAGGGTTATGCGCGAGAACTATATAAGCTCGAAGATTGCTCTGGAGCCGCTGCGCGTTTTTCATACATTGTTGAGAGCTCGTCTTCTTCGTGCGTTCGAGAGTTGGATTTATTCTTTACATTCATCAATTGGGGTAGTTTGTTTATTGGTGAGTGTTTGTAATATCTTGAACAATTCTTTGTTCAAGATCGGGTTTAATCTTTTCAATCTGTGAAAAGTGTTTGGGTAGACTAGAGAGAGTTTACCGTGAGGATTCATTGGTGAGGGTAGAGTCGGGTGAGGAGAGAACGTTTCAGTGAGGCTGACGTTCATATATCTTGTATCCCTTATACTCGTCATAGTGAATTATTTCTTGGAATAGCTTCCCCCAGACGTAGGTGTATTTGTCACCGAACTGGGTTACCAACTCGTGTTCTCAACTGTGTTACTTTCTGTGTTACGTGTTGAGTTACATATACCTACCAAAGTAGGGATTATACAATTTCAGCCTGCCCTTTAATGGCCTGGCGGGGAGCATAAGTGATATCATGTTCCCCCAACTCTATGGCCCACTTCGCTATTCTGCCCGACGCTTCGGGTTTTGTCAGAACTTGCCGAAGTGGGGAGTCCGTTCGGACCTGGATCGAGTGTGCGTGGAAGTATGGGCGCAAACGCCGAGCAACGTTGACTAATGCCAAGGTGAGCTTTTCCAATGGCTGATATCGCACCTCGGGTCCCTTGAGCGACCTGCTTATGAAATACACGGGCAACTGACGCCCAGCTTCTTCTCGTACGAGCACCGCACTGATTGCCTCTTCCGAGGTTGCTAAGTATAAGAACAGTACCTCTCTCTCCTTTGGCACCGACAAGGTCGGTAGATTGTTGAGATAATCCTTTAGCTGGCTTAGTGCGAGATGGTGTTCCGAACTCCAGTTGAATTCGGGCGCTCTTTTCAAGATCTTGAAAAAGGGCAATTGTTTCTCTGCAGCTTTGGAGAGGAATCTGCTCAGTGCAGCAAGACACCCAGTGAGCCTATGCACATCGTTGATCGACTTCGGATCCTTCATTTCTAGCACGGCTTTGACTTTTGATGGATTTGCCCTTATCCCCTCTTGGGAGATCCAACAACCTAAAAACTTCCCCGAGGTCACAGCAAAGGTGCATTTTTGGGGGTTAAGTTTTAGGTTGACCTCGCGAAGGAGGGAAAGCACAGTTCGGAGATCGGCAATACTTTCGCTCTCTTCCTTACTTTTCACTACTATGTCATCGACATAGACTTCAACTTCCTTTCCAATATGTTCTTTAAAGATCTTATCTACCATACTTTGGTAGGTAGCTCCCGCATTCTTCAATCCGAACGGCATTTTGCGGTAGGCAAAGATGCCGAAGTCCGTAATGAATGCTGTCTTGGCGGCGTCCTCGGCATCCATTAGGACTTGGTGGTATCCCTTGTACAAATCAAGGAAGCTGAAAATCCTGTGACCGACTAGGGAGTCCACCTTCTTATCGATGTCGGGTAGAGGGTAGCAATCCTTGGGGCAATGCTTGTTGAGATCGGTGTAATCAATACACATTCGCCATCCTCCCCCGGCTTTCTTGACCATCACCGGATTCGCTATCCAAGTCGGATAAGTAACTTCGAATAGGATTCCAGCGTCCAACAACCGTGTCACCTCGGTCTTTATAACTTGATTTCGCTCGGCGGAGAAAGAGCGTTGTTTCTGTTTTATCGGCCTGACCTCGGGGTCAATCTTAAGCCGATGTGTAATTAACTGGGGTGACACTCCTGTCATGTCCAACGGGGACCATGCAAAGACGTCTCTATACTCCTTTAGAAGCCGAATAACTTGCTCACGAAGATGTGGGTGTTCGGTGAGTCCCACTTTGACGACCTTGGCGGGGTCGTCATTGTATAATGCCACCTCTTTCTCTTCGGCAGGCGACGTCTTCTTCGGCTCCTCGGAGTTCGGTAATTGCTATGCCTGGGGCAATTGGGGTGGTGCCCCTTACCCTTTGAGTGCCACGTGCAAGCACTCCCTTGCTACTTTCTGATCGCCTCGGATCACCGCTACCCCCCCCCCCCCCCCCTTTAGTCGGGATTTTGATGGCCAAGTGATAGGTAGAGCAGATCGCTCTTACTGCATTCATCCAAGTCCGACCTAAAATGATGTTGTAAGGAGACTTGGCTTCCACCACAATGAACTCGGTCACGTCAGTGGAGCTTCTCGGCCCTTTCCCTATGGTGACTGGGAGTTCGATCGTTCCCAGCGGATGGGTTTCTTCCTGGGCGAAGCTCTGCAGAGGTCGTGTGGTCGGCACAATCCTGGACTTATCTAAACCCATGTTATCGAAGCAGTGCTTGAACATTATATTCACCGATGCCCCAGTGTTGATATGTATCCTTCTGATAAGTTTGTTGGCCACTACGGCCTCAACGACAATGGCATCGGAGTGCGGCACCATAGGGGGTACTGGGTCTTCGGCAGAGAAGGTTATTGCCTCCTCTTTCTTAAATCTCTTACTGGTTGGCTCCCTGTTCGGAAAGTTCCGTGTCTCATTCTTGAGAGACGACTTCGTCTGCCCCTTGGCGAGTGTGGAGATCATAGCAACCACTCCATCATATTGATAATCTCCGTCCTCGTCGGCATCGTCCTCATTGTGCTTAGCCTTTTTCTCGACTTCCGAACTGCAATTTCCTCCTCTGTACTGTCTTTTCTTCTTCTGATTTCGGGGGGCATCTACTTGATTGACCCTCGCACTTCGGTCTTGATACTTCTTAAGAGGGCCACTGCGAACTAGGCTCTCAATATCCTGAGCTAGGTTTCTGCAGTTTTCAGTCTCATGCCCGTAGTTGTCATGGAATTGGCAAAACTTGTTCCTCGACCTCGGCTTGCCATCTTCTCTCATCGGCCTCGGTTTCTCGAACAAGTTAGCATGTAACTCAAGGATCTCGGTCCTCGGCTTGTTCAATGGGGTGAATGAAGCCTTAAATTCTCTAATTGATGAGGGGGGAGTTGCGGAGGGGATCGTTGTGCGGGCTGCGGCGCGGGTGGTCCTCGTGGTGGTGCCTGATTTTGCCGAGGTCCGAGACGGGATTCCAATGGACCACGCTGAATTTGCTCCATCACACCTTTCCGAGGTGCGTCTTCTTTCTTTTTCGAGGTCTCACCTCGGTCAACCTCTCTTCGGCGCCTTGTTGCCTCGTCGATCTTAGCAAACTTGTCTGCTATTGCCCACAACTTTGTAGTAGTTTTTGGTTCTTTCGCCAGAATCTCCTTGTAGAGGAGGTCCGAACTGATGGCATTCTGGAATGCCGAGATGATGAGTAGATCGTTAGTGCAGCGAGTCTGTAAACACTCCCTGTCGAATCGGGTCATGAAGTCTTAAAGTGATTCACCTCGGCTCTGCTTCACAGTTAGCAGGTGAGCCGGGGTGTGTCTCACTTCGGCACGCTGGGAGAAACTCCTAGCAAACACGTTCATCAGATCGGCATACGATCTGATCGACCCGGGAGGTAGACTGTCGAACTATTCCCGCGCATTATCGATCAGCAGTTCGGGGAATAGTTTGCACATGTGGACACTCCCCAGATTCTGGTTCAACATTCTGTATTTGAACTGGCTAAGGAAATTGCTTGGATTTCCAACCCCATTATATGGCTTGATCTTTGGCACCGTATACCCAAAGGGCATAGGGGTGTTGAGAATTTCCTCGGAGAGCGAACTGATGATCCTGCCGAACGCATCGAAGATCTGTGCTCCCCCAGCCAGGTGTCCTTGGGGGGGTGCACCATGGGGCGGTGCAATAGCGTAGTTCGGCTGGACCACGTGTGAGTTCGGCTGAGGATATCCCTGAGTCTGTCCTCGGACTTGCTGGAGATAATGCCGCAAGTCCTGTCTCCTGGGTCCGATGTGAGGGACCCCCTGTGTACCGGTGTACTGACTGAGGAACTCGCGTCCCGGGGCGGTGGTGAGATAATTTCTCAGCAGCTCCTCGATTCCGGGAGGTGGAGGAGGTGGCGGGGCTGCTGAGTTCGGTTGGATGACTGGAGAGAGGCGAGCGGCTAAGCTCGGTCGGGTGACTGTGGGCAAGCGCAGAACTGCTTCTGGACCGAACAGCTCGCGTTCCCGATTTGTTGTGAGATCCTCCACATGCCCCTCTGGTGTTGCTTGGTGGGTCTGGGGTCCTAGGCGCGAGCTCACGGGAGCCCGGCGTGCCTGGACTGGCTGTGCTTGCGAGGAGGACGGTGCCATTGTGCCTCCCTCAGCATTTTGTTCGCCGGAATTAGGGATCTCCGGGATCTCTCCGGCTTCAGTCTGATTGTTGGCGGGGACGTCGTGGTGCGGTTGTTCTTCCTAGCCAGCCGCCGCGGTCGGTTCTTCTGGTTGCTCTCGGCGGCTTCGTCGGCGTCGTGGAGTCCGGGAAGGGGTCCCCAACAGCAATCGGTTTCCGGTGGGTGCCATGAATGGTGAAAATGAGCAGCAAATACGAGTTCAAACATGAATATTCGTTCCCACAGACGGCACCAGTGATGAACCCTCGATTTGCGGCCCAAGTAAACTAAGAATTTGTGTATGGTTTGTATGCGGAAATGAACAAAGACTCAAGATTACGTGGTTCGATCGATGTGATCTACGTCCACGGGAGGAAAAGAGAGCGTGTTTAGTATTCAAAATAGCATGAGTGTGCACAATACAAATGGTTCCTCTATTTATAGTTGTCGTCGACGCCGGTTGTGGGGTGGTCGACGTGGAGTCGTGGGTGGTTTTCCCATTCCGGTTTCTTCTCCATCAACCCACGTTCTTGATGTCTAGGGCTCAACTCCCTGGGCCTGTATTTGATGTAGACTGGGCCGAGCAGGACTGGTTGGGCCTGTGCCGAGTTGGGCCTATGCAGGACTGGGCTGGACCGGTTGGGCCTTCGCCGATCTAGGCCCTTGCTGGGGTGATGCAGTTGGGCTAACAAGGTAGTTGGGCTTTGGGCCTAGGGAGATGGGCCGTTTCCTATCAGTTAGATTTTTTAAAAAATTAAAGATGGCACCATAGACTAGGAGGACTCGAACTTGGATCCTCTAGTTTTGAAATTTGATTCCTACCACTTGTATCTTCTAGATTGAGATTTGACCCCTACAACTAACCTAGCACACATGATTTTTAATTGTTTTATTGAATAGTGTTAAAGTTGTATATGAGTTTCACTTGATATAGGTGAGTACTCCCTCAAACTATGTATACTATATACAGAGAGAGAATAAATCATATAGAAACTACATATTCGGTTAAATATAGAAATTGATGATATCCGTTATTTTAAAGATCTTACGGTTGATAATTAATATCAATTAATATTTTAAAAATTATTTAAAATGGTTCGAATACTACATTCTTCAGTTCAACGGTATATTTGTTGCATGAATTCGCATAAACATATCTTCACCATTTAATCCACTCGCAATTATAAATGTTGTTAACAAATTATTTCAAACAATGGGTTACCAGCGACAAAACAATTGTTTACACCATGAACATTTTGTTTTTCCCTTTCTTTTAGAACTTTTATCGAATGGATCCCGAGAAAGGAAACCCAGAAAATGACCTTTATTTATTTACTTATTTATTATTTATTTTTTTAGCGATTCCATTACAATATGCTATATATACAATACACGTACATATGCACAACATCCATTGATAACCAATAATTTCTCAAAATATTATTCTAAAATACGTCACGATCGCGTTTAGATAAGAACCCTAGTACTTAGTTTAAAAAATCTGGTTTACACACAAAATTGAAGATTATACATTGTCGAAACATACCTTTTGATTTATTTATTTTTCAACATTTAATCGCCCTTTCCCCGGCGTCTTCGTGACTAATGGTTTCGCAATCTGCCTTTACCCTCATTTAACTCGTTGCCCCTGTCGCTCTCTCTCTATCTCTCTCTCTCTCTCTCTTTATTTTTTCTTTTTTCCCTTCTGAAATCTTCGTCTCTGTTTCTACTGCGTTTTTTTTTTTTTTTTTTTTTTTTTTTTTTTTTTTTTTTTTTTTTTTTTTTTGGGTGTCTTTTCTATAAGGTGATATAGTAGTGGGTAGGGGTGGTTCGGTACGGCATACCGTAAAATTTTCGTCATACCGTATACTGTACCGTTAGTTGCGGTATGAGATTTTTCATACCGTTGTCGTACCGTATCTTTCGGCATACCAATGTTCGGTATACCGGAAATTCGGTATGGAAAAAATTCATACCGTTATCGTACCGTCGTTTCGGTATACTGTACCGTACTTCGGTATGGTACGGTATACCGTATACCAAAAACATACAATTATCCATAGAATTAAAAATTCATAAACTAATAAAATTCATACAATAAAATCCATAAGAAATTACAATTCATTAATAAAAAAGTCTGATTAATCCATAACCATTTAAAATACATACATATATCATGAATCAATATTTATACATTTCACTAATATTTTTCGATATATTTACTTTAAAAACTAAAATATTCAGAAATTACGCTAGTATGCCTTAAATTTAAAAATCAGACTAATATTGAAAGAATACTATTTGTAGTATTTTACTTAGATAATATAACTTATATAACATATAAGTTATTTACATTCAATTTTTATTTTTAACTAGTATGTCTTAACTTAATTAAACTATTAACATAAGTTATCATGTTCATACACTCACATACAATCATACTTTTAAAGTTTTAATGCGTAAATATTAACATATAATATATGCTAAGTGTATTCATTAATCATTATAAATCTTGAGATAATTATTGTGACATGCACGTAAATTCGGTATATATATAGGGGTGGGTTCTTATGGGTACCACCTCTAAACTTGAGAACTAAGAACCAATCCTAGCCCTTAATCTTTTAAAATCGTGTGGTGGATAAATAATCAGTTTTTTCTCTTAATTAATTCCATTTCGTATAATTAATGTGAAAGCGGGGTATTATGGGTATTTTATTGTAAATTGTGGTTGGACCCGTCCACAATTCACGGCAACACTTCACTTACGAAATTTTTTAAAAATTATCTTCCAACTAATTGAAAAATTAGAGTGTAAGTATTTATAATAAAATAATCAATAATATTATTTAATGTCTATGAGAAAAAAAATGCATAATTTATATCTAAATAAGCATGAACGTTAAACAACATAGTTTTATATGTAAAAAAGCATGAAAAAATTATAATCCAAACATACATGAAAAACATGTTAAGCATTTTAATATTTGTAAAAAAGCATAATTTCACCCCTAAATAAGCATGAACGTAAAAAAAATATAGTTTTATATGTAAAAAAGCATGAAAGAGTTATAATCCAAGCATATATGAAAAACACGTTAAGCATTTTAATATCGATAAAAAGGCATAATTTCATACTGTATCTAACGAAGCATGATTATAAGAATAATAATTTTAGATTTAAATAAACATGATATTGTAATAAAAGCATAATTTTATGACTATTTAAGCATCATATATTAACTATTTAAGCATTACATAAACTTTTACATATGAGCAATAGACTTGTAACTAAAAAACAAATATATGCTTAAATACTATCCGGTTAATGCTTAAACTCTTGTGTATTGTTTATATGTATGTTTCATATACTGTGTACCCACGAGTTATACATTCAAATGCTCTTTTTATTTCTTTAATTCGTATAAAATATTTGTTCTTTAATTTTATTGGTATTAAATTAAAAGAATGAACTAAGCAAGTAAGCATGTGCATCAGTGCATGTACGAAACCCAAAAAAAAACATAAAAAGTAGCAGTACATTTAAAAAGACAGTAGACAAATTAAGTATTAATTACTAATCTTCTCTCTCTATAAAACGTTAAAGAATAATAAAATTCAATTCCTACTAATTATAATTATGCAAATTTTACTTTACTACCCCTCTTATAATGTAACTGCCGAGAATAAATTAGTTTTCAACTTAAAATCTGAACCGCTAATCTAATAAAATGGGTGGTGGAGATTGGTTTTTAGTTCTCAACTTTAGATGAGGTTCTCATATGAACCAATCCCTATCTATATATATATATATATATATATACCGTGGTACGGTATTCATCGGTATACCGCGGTATTGTAATTTTGGATACCGTTGCCGTACCGAAAAATCGGTATACCGTTTTCGGTATTTTCGGTATTTTTTCGGCGCGGTATGCTCGGTATTTCGGCGTAACGGTATCCCGACCCACCCCTAGTAGTGGGTGTGGGTAGTTGTGGTAGATTCCTATGGAATTAGATTAAGTTTCTTTTTTATTTGGTCGATTTATTTGTTTGTGGACAAATTTGTCCCTAATTTCAATATCAACAATTTGTTTAGTCTAATTATTTGTTTTAATTCATCCTTTGATCAACCACTAATCAATGGTTATTATGAGTTTCTTGGTTTCACTAGAATATTAATTTCCACCACAGTGCTACCCTATGTGTATATAGGGATGAGTGCCGCACCAAATATTTAAGCTAACACCGCAAGTTTATGGGGCTATTGCAATACAAGGCAAGCAAGATCGTATTCCACAAGGACTAGTTCGAAATACTTATAAGTACTATTGCTATGTGCTCTAATCTATTTAAACTTCGAATTATCAAGGATTTAATTAACTAAAACTATAAAGGTTCAATAAAATAAAATAAATTGGGTAAACAAAGTTGAGAATGGATAGGAAGATATTATAGTGAAGACTTCAATTGAAATGCAATTGGGTCTCTGTCACGACCGGAATTTGCTAAGGATAGCTAAGTCGGGGAACCGTGCCTAGGGATGGGGATTAAGAAGCGGGAAAGAAAGGGGTAATGAAATAAATGTGGTTCGTGACTCGAAGGAAGACTTAGAACATCGAATAGATCATTGATATCGGCCCAAGGCTCGAAGAAGAAACATAATAACTTGTCTTATCCATTACATCAACTGAATTAGTGCATAAAAGCACTTGAATGACACTAAGAGTGTACGCAGCGGAATAATTACATGAATACATGTATGGAGACATGTATTACCGAAAGTCTAATCGATAACATAATTAATAAGACACAAAAGGCTCCGCTCGTCACTTCACTTCCATCTTGCTCAACCTGCACATTTAGAAATACATGCAGGGCTGAGTACAGAGTACTCAGTGGGCACAATGCCGAAAACTATACAATATAATTGTTCATGCCATAGCGAGTGAAACATAGGGATTTTATTGAAAGAAACCTATGTTCACTATAATCATTTCTAGTTCTCACAAGTATATGTGCATAATATGTTCTTTTAGTAATTTACCATACCTGAGTTTGTGGTGTCGAGGAGGTGGCCACCTCACATGACACCTGACCGGCCAACGCTGAAGATAACTCACGGTCCTGTGTTCACTAGTCCAAGCAAGATATCAAATCTCAACAAGGACCCGAATTCGATTAACGTAAATTGGCGAAGCCAATACAAATAGGTGTCATACACAAAACAAAAATGTTTATGGCATGACAAGCTAAAATAACTAGAACTTAATTACATAAATGAAGGTTTTTCTTTAGAAGAAAGCCCACCTCGAATACCAAAAGAATTATTATTAAGTTTTCGCGTTGCTCGCCTTCCGTTCGGCTCCCGCCTATTCAGAATATAAATTATAAGAATCTACATTCTTATAAACTATATAAATCCTATTAAGCATATTCATATTCTTAAGTTCCTATTTTCTCGTTTCGACTAACGTTCCGTTAAATAAGTCGTGAGACTATTATTCGGACTTTAATAAATTATACGACTAAGGATAGTTGTAAATTATTCTCGTATATACTTCAATTAATCATTTTTAATTGAAGCATAATTGTTGATTAAAACTCGGAGGATAATAATCCAAGGTTACTAATAATCGTATTCTAAATATTATAATATAAGTTCGATAGAAATCGAACTTCGATAAACGATTCGTGTTGAATCACGCTAATTACGCAATATAATAAATGCTTAAAGGTCGTCTCTCGTCCCGTTGATTAAATAAACGCACGAATCAAATGAACGTAGTTGGGCCAAATAAATTAACCCGGCCCACAAATTCGGCCCACACCCTCGGCCCAAACCCTCGGCCCAAACCCAGACCCAAACCCGAACCCAAACCCGACCCCCAATTTCCTAAATTGAAAAAAAATCCCTAACTCCCCCCCCCCCCCTGAATTCGCGAACACACACACACATCACTCTCCCAGTCTCCCTCTCCGTTGCTCCTCCCCGTCGCCGGCGCCGCTCTCGCTGACGGCGAGGGCTCGCGTTGACGGCGACGGCCGCCCTCTCTCTCACCTCCCCCTTCCCCTCTGATTTGCCCCCCTCTCTCTCTCGGTTCTCTTTCTCTCTCGGGTCTCTGTCCTCCGCCATGGTTCTCGCCGACGGCGAGAGCTCCATCGTCGAGGCTCTCCCCCTCCTTTTCCTTCTCCACCTCCGGCTTCACCCCTTCTCAGGGGAGTCCAGTGCCGTCGCTTTCCGCTGCCGTCGAGGCAGGGCTCGCCGCAGTCGCCGCCGCTGCTTGCGCCATCGTTCTCCGCCGCCGGCGACAGGTATGAAATCCCTCTCTCTTGCTTCCTCTCTCTCTTTCCCCTAACTCTTCTGCCTAACCTCTATCTTCTCTGATTTTTCAGGTTTGGAGGCGACCGTGCCAACGTCGACGAAGTCCGCCGCTGCCGGAATCCCGGGGCCGCCTCTGCTGCCCCGTCGGTGCCCCTGGACTGAGTCCGACCCCTTTTAACCCGTCGGGGCCTCGAGCCTCGACAGAGGTTTGTTCTACCGTTCCCCTCTCGTTTATTCGTTATTAAGTCGATTCGTTTTAGGCTTGAGTTCCGGTTGGATTTCAGATTATGAAATATTATGCTATGGCTTAATACATACGTACAACATATATAGAGCATGCTTAATCTCTTATGGTTTTAAGCATTAGAGGTTCAATTATGAGCTAGGTTTCGTATAATTATGAACATGTTATGCTTGGTTGAATATGTATATTGCTCTAATCATGCTTGGGGTCTCTTGGATTCTCATATGATGGTTTCAAGTCTTTATCCATGCTTGAGAGTGTTCTAATTAGGTTACAAGGGAATTTATGCTTGCATACTAGAAGTTCTTAAATCTCTTGCATACTAAGCCTACTATTACTTAAGGAATTGGCCTTGAGATACTTACAAGTGTTGTAGTAGGGCTGTGGTTGCTAGCTATTCCCTTCCTCTTCCTTAATCCTCTTCTTCGCCCTCACTATCTCTCTTCTCTAAGGGCTCGTTTGATAGCTCGGGTCGGATAGTCGGCCCGGGATTAAAACATAGGTTTAGAACATAGGTTTCAACACTAATTTGTTGTTTGGTAGGAAAACTTCATAATCAATGTGTAACACATTTGTTGTTTGGTAGGAATGAGTAATACATAAATTTGGTGTGGCAAATGTCAAAATTACCCCCGATTTTTTTTTTTTTTTTTGTCCTTTTTCTTCCCCCAATTCGATTTTCGGATGAATCCTAGAAAAATTCGATAGTAAGCTTCAATTGATCAGCAAATCTCTGGTGGCAGAAACCACTGAGGTTGACGCACATCTTCAATGGAGAAAAAGGATTGATAAGGTTTCCTTCTTCTTCAAAGGAAAGCCAAATAATGCTATCTCTCACTCTCCCTCTCTCGCGAATCGCAATTCTCTCTCTTCCTCTCTCTCTCTCGCGGCTTTTGCCGCCGGCATCGAACGGCAGACTCCGGCGAAGGATCTCTGGCCTTCGCCTCAGCATTCGCTCCTCCGTCGCCTCGGTGAGACGGAGCTGGCGCGGCGCCGTCCAGCGCTTCGAATCCTGACCGGTTGCCGTCGCCGTCGAGGAAGCCGTCGCCGTCGCCGGAGACACCGCCGTCGTCGTTCAATTCGCGTCCGGCATGGACTTTGGAGGATGGTAGAGAGAGGGAGAGAGGGAGAGGGAGAGAGGTTGAGAAACGGGAATGAGCTCGATTCAATGGGTGAAATGCTCAACCCTAGAAATTGTAAGGGCAATTTTGTATTTTCACATCACAATTGTGGTTACTGCTCACAAGCCTCTTACGAAACTGGCCAAAAGTTGAGGTGTAGATCACTAAAGCGGAACAGTAACCGAAGCCCGGGCCCAATGCTAATCACGGGCCCCATGTTTCGCTATCTCACGTACCAAATGGGTGATAAGCCCAGTTAACAATCACTATCTTGGGCTTATCACCCCTACCAAACACTACCTAAGTGTTTATGTGTTTATGTGTGTGTGAGAGGTTCTTGCATGAATGGAGTGGGAGTATATATACCACTATGGCTGATTTTCTTGATGGTTTGACAAGGGAGGCTGATCGATGGGTGTGATGGTTTTGGAGGCACAAGAAATCCTCTAAGATCATGTACTATCTTACACTCTAACCTCTCCCCTTTTCCTTCACTTTTCAGATCTTGTTTGGTCTTTTAAAGGGCTGATTTCATTTCTATTTATGTCCAAAAACAATGGGTTTGATGATACCTCTTAGTGTGCTAATCCATGGTCTTTTGTGCACAAGAATACACTAACCTTTGAAGCTCATTTGGGGGCTGTTTTGGCAGGTAAAAGGGGCTGATGTGGGTCGATTCTTGGAGCTCTAAAGCTCATGGAGATGGTTGCGATTTGGCCTCTCTTGATGGGGTGGTTTGATGGCTTTGAAGTGAAGTGAAAAGCCTTTCTAACCTTTGGATTTTAGAGCAACTCTAGGTGGTTAAGGACTCTTGTATTTCTAGTTGATAAGTACTCAGAGTGTAATGGTTTTACCCTTGTGATATTACTAGTAGTGCATTATGTTTTGTACATAAGTGTTGCATTCTTAGGTTATGTATTCTATTATCCATATATCAATACATAAGGTATGCTTTATTATATCATTTACATGATTAATATATGTATAATATCTTCGTTTTAATTATCGAATTATCTTCGTATTAATCCTCTTAGGTGAGTGTACGAGGCTCGACTTTTCCTACTTTGAAATTGTAACTGGGCTCGGCCCAATCCATGGTAGAGACGGCTCGATTTAAGAGTCTCAATTAAATAACAGCTTATCAATACGATCCATTCTAATTACTCGAACTAGATCTATTTATCGTTTAAAATCGAAATTCGATTGCTAAATTGAATTTTATAATAAATCGAAATCCGATTGTAAACCGAATTTAATAATAAATCGAAATTTGATTGTTAAACCGAATTTAATTAACTAATGTCGAAATGCGATTGTCAAATCGAATTAAATCAATGAGTCTAAATTCGATTGCTAAATCGAATCTAAACAACTAAAACGAAATTCGATTGCTAAATCGAATTTAAATAACTAAATCGAAATTCGATTGCTAAATCGAATTTAAATAATCCGATGACGTATAATGGCACTAGAAATATTTGTAATTAACTATCGATAATTAGTCTTTTATGCTAACTAAAATGCGGGCCATAACAGTCTCAATCAACTTAATCAATATATGCTTCAATTACAATTATCTAGGACGATCTCTTGTTCGCTCTAGCCCCCTCTCGGACGACGTAGAACTGTTGATTATAAGTTATGGTTATAGTCTCCTATGAACCTCTAGCCTATTACTTCTAAAAGCTCCTAGGATCAAAAGGTCCTAACTCTCAACCTCTCGGTTTGTTGAGCAATTATGCCTAGTGTTCTCATTCTAATGTTGACTCATATCTCTCGATACTTGCCATCATCAAAGACATGCATAAATGGTGATCAATCATTTAAACATTCAATCAAACCAAGAACACAAGGAGATAAAACAAAGAATTAAAATAAATCGAATTTAACCTATTACATATCCATATTCTCAAATCCCTAGAATATGATGTCTTAGCTACTCATGCCCATGGAAGCAAAAATCCCAACATTAAAGATAAACATGATCAAACGAACAAGATAACAAGAATTTATAGACAAATCCTTGATCTTGATCTCTAATCTTGAAATCCTTGATGTCTTCTTCTCCAACTCTTCAAAAACAAGCTTTCTCCTTTCGGTCTAGATGGGTGAAAGTGGAAGATGAAGGTGTAGAGATTCATTGGATCTGACTGATTCAAAGTCGTCCCCGATGAGTCAGCTTCACAAGTGTGTTGGATATTGATCGGATCGAGTGGTCGTCCACATCCTAACCATGCATCTTTTAGCTCATCCTTCAATCAATCCCTCAGAAGTTGGTTATCCCAATTAATTATAATCGGGTATTCCCTTGCAATTTTTGCACCAAACACCTTAACACGGTCAACATAAAATACCTAATAAAATTAGCATCAAATGTCAGTTAGAATAATTTTCCATAAATGCTACCACTCCGGTCCCAGCTTATTGACTCATTTTCCTTTTTGGGACGTCACACACATATTGACTCATTTCCTTTTTTTAGAAATAATTAGAGTATAATCAGTACAATTAGTAAACCCCTTATTACACTTAACATTTCATACTTAAATCTCATCCACTCATTTTTCTGCACGTAGTTCAATATAATTTAAATTTTGAAAGTTTAAATTATTATAACTTGCTCGTTTGTTATCGGATTTTTATGATTTTTATATCAAATTAAAGGTCTTGATACGATCTTTCATTTAAGATCAGACAAGAACATGTTTTTATGCATCTATGATGCTCTGTTTCTAAAATATGTCTAAATACATAAACCACATTACATTACCTACAAAATACACTTTATACACTAAACATTTTCGTCTTAATTCCCGTGTATAAAGCAAATGAGTCAATAAGCTTGAACCGGAGTGGTACATAATATTTTGTATATTTAATTTGCGTACCGTCAAGAATAGAGCAGGACCAAGGAATGACTTGTGCTTACTGTTCTCCCAAACACGTTTTGTACGTGCCAAACAATCAAAGGTATAAGTGCACCAAACCATATATTTCACTTTATCTAGATCCCCTAGATGTTGCATGATATTTGGATTCACATAACCATTAGACGAATGCTCTATGAGCGACGAAACAAGCAATACCATGAAATGACGCTTAAACAAAACCCCGTATTCCGTATCTGCCAACATTTTTTCTACGACATCCTTTTTTGGACTATTTTAACCTTATCACCCTCATCCCCACCAAATATATGATTATAATCGTCTATTAGCTCAGACTGTACTTCGTTCCCCTTATCTATAATTGAGATATCCCCCGTAGGGTAACCAAACACCGTACGGACGTCAACGGGGTTGACTTGTAACTTATTCCCCTTCTCTAAAACTAGCTCACATCTGCAAGAGTCAAATTTATCTACAACCCAGTATGCTAACGTAGATGGTATTTCGATAATTGATAAGTTTAATATATTGTCAAATCCTAGGTCCGTCACAGCAACTCTTTGCTTCATAGTTAATGAACCGATTGAGTTCACTAACGTATAGGGGCTTGTCCTACAATGTAGCTTGGGATAAGGTGTCGGGTCGTATTTTTTCCGTTTCTTCTCCTTAGGACATTCATGATCACTATCTGATCCTCACTTATCATCTTCTTCATAAGGTGGATCATCAATTTTTTGCTTGACCCTGATAAATACTCCCTCCGTCCCACTGGGATAGGGACCTTTTTTTTCGGCGCGAGAATTAAGACGAGAGTGATGATAGTTGTTTAAAGTGAAAGGTAGTGGGTTAAAGTGATGTGTCAGAATTTTATTGGGTTAGAATTTTTTATTTTGGGAAAGGTCCCTGTTGGGAATTGTTAAGGACTAATTTGTTAAGGGGGAACTACATGGGATATTTGATAAACGAAGTCACTTGTTTTGATTAGATCCCAAAACCCCAAGTGTCCTATTCCCAAGCGACCCATTTTGATGTAGTTAATAGGTTAGAATTTTTCTAAGCCTAAATCTGTTAGGATGGCTTCTTAGCTTTAGACTGCAGGAATTCAAGTGAAGGCCACTCGCTTGAGTATGTTCTTCCAAAGCGAAGCGAGTCTAGCAAACCGAAGTGAAGCGTGCCGAAACCAGCGAAGCGAAGCGAGCGCTACAGTGGAGTCAAAGTGAAGCCACCAAAGCGAAGCAAAGCAAACGCTACAAAGAAAAGCAGAAGCGAGTCAACGCGGGTCAACACTTATTAAAGCGGTCACTACGAAACTTCGTTTCGGAAGCGACCCGCTACAGTATGATCCTGAAGCGACTCACTTCAGAGCGGCCACTACAACTTCAAAGCGAAGCGAGCCACTACCTACCAGAAAGCGACAGCACAACTCCCGCCCATATTTTGAACTCCAGTCAACTGGAGATCTCCGCATTAATTACGAGATCTCCACGTGTCAAAGGCTGAGTGGAGCGGAAGAGTTGACTGCCAGGCCGACAAAGGCGCCGCAACAGTACTGGCTCGCTCCAGTTACTGTTAAGTTTGTAACTTAGCCATTTTCGGCAAAGAGACAAACTGGGCACCTGCAAAAGCTACTGCCTGCGCAAGTACTGTCGAGAGGAGGAGGGACAAGGCCACCAACCAAACAACGGATCTCAGCCATCCCTCCGCCTATAAATAGTGAAGGATGAAGACGAAGAAAAGAGAGAACACTACTTGAGCATTCGAGCGCATACAGCAAACAAACACTCCCCAGCTTTCTAGCAATCTTCGAGTCTTTGTTTTCAAGTGTTCTCCGAGTTTCCAGTTCATCGGAACTCGTCTTCACAACCTTCACACATAGATTCTAAGCCCACTTCAAATATCCAAGCTTAGAAGAAGAACTCTAGCCAATCTTTGCATCTACTGTAAAGAGTTCTTCATAGTGTGTCGTCAACCAAAAACCCTATACTTTGTCTGTTAGGTTTTGAGTGTTGTCGTTAGGTTGTCCAGATCCAAGGCCCTTCTTTCATCGATTGAAGAAGCCTCGATCGTAGAGTTGAGATCCAAGCTTACACTTACATCGTTTGTGTGAAGCTCGATCGAAGCTAGGCTGTAAGGAGAGCCCGGAATCTCCCTGTTGTTCGGACAGAAACGAGTGAAGTTTCGAGTCCAGTTTAGGTCTTAGTAGTGAACCCGTAATCACTGCGTTGTTCGTCAGATCCAGGCGAGTGAAGCCCGATCTTGACCAGGTTTTTGAAGGACCCGTAACCTTCAAGTTCTTGAGTGAAAAGAACGGTTGCCGTCGTGCAACAAAGTGGACGTAGGAGCGTTATCTCCGAACCACTATAAATCTTCGTGTCGTATCTCTCTAACCTTAAACTCTTTACTGTATTTGTTTATCCATTGCACTTGCATCTAAACAACTTAATCTGGATATTTTAATTACTTAGGAAAAGATTTTAGCTCACCAAATTCCGCATACACGAGTAAGGACTCCCTCTTGATCAAGTCATCACTTCGGTCAAGCAGGCTAGCTACGTACTGTTGATCTTGCTTCAGCTAGGTCTTAAGTTTAAAGCGAGCTCCTTACTTGTTACTCTGAGTTAAGGGATTCGAAGTTGAAAAACTTCAAAATACGTATTCACCCCCCCCCCCCCCCCCTACGTATTTTTCCTATTAACAAACCGGGACCAACAGTCCCTATATCAGTGGGACGTCCCGAAAAGGAAAGGGTCCCTATATCAGTGGGACGGAGGGAGTACATAACAATATGCAATGACAAATAAGTTACTCAAAAATGCGACTTAATACAAAGAAAATGCAACGGATATATGCATAAATTACATATTTCTTATTACCTTTTTTGGATTTCGGAGTATGTATTGCTTGTTTCTTCATTTTTGTTGCATTTGCATCCTTTTCTTTGTTCTTTCGTTTCTTTGACTTGGGTGATTCTATTACAATGTCGTCAACAACGGACTTTGTCACTTCGTTAAATTTTTTCTCTGTGGCCGATCAAGGATTTGTTTTGACTTGAATGTTATAAAGTATTTCCCAAAAAAAAGTCAATCACTTATAGATTAGAAGTAACATGTATATTGATATAGTAAATCATTATACTTTCATTCTTCTTCATCAAGTTTGCATTTAGGGATAGTTTGAAGACTTTTATCAGAGGTTCATCCATGAAGTCGTCGTCGGATGACTCTTTATCTTGTAGACATGATGCTCTGTTTTTTGTGGCATCGTCCCCTACATTTGATGCACAAATTCAATTTTAATGCATCATATGTAGTTACAAATGCAACATTATATTTAACTTATGCAATAAACAACATCCAAACAGCACTATGTTTTCAAACATAAACGCAATAACACATTTCAATAAACGATCCACATTATAACCCATGAAATTGTAATAATTGTAAACAAACAATAAAACAGTTACAATCTCCACATAGCACAAAGGAAATCTTATAAAACAGCTAGTACACAGCCCCCCCCCCATTAGTGTATCATAACTGATCTTTTTTTCCTACAATTCAATGAAAATATACTACAAACACTTGTATAAATGCAAAAAAAAAAAAAAAAAAAAAAAAAAAAAAAAAAAAAAAAAAAATTGAACCAATAATTTATTAAAAAAAAAATCAGTATAAAATTGTTGATAACTTTACAATATGCAACATAATGCAACATAAAACAACTAATAGGAACACGTATAAAACATCTAATAACAACACAAACTAACGTAAAAGCCACCTAATTACAATGTCCTATTTGAAAATATTTTTGCATCGATTCCATTACAATATGCAACATAAATGTATATAAATGCAACGAACCAGTAATTTATCAAAAAATTTGAAATTAATCTCAGTCATACTCGACATTAAACAACCCCTAATTACAATCTAATGTCTGGAATTTTTTGGCATCGATTCCATTTGAATATGCTACATAAACAAGTGTAAATGCATTCAACATTTAAAAACCTATAATTTTTCACAAATGTATTATAATTCCAGTCACAGTCGAAATTAGTTAAGAATCATAATTCACAATTTTAAAATTTCAGCAATTTTATACCAACCAGAAATACTTAAAATATATCACAATCTTTCCTTTTAGAACTTTTTTCAAACACCTACTGAGCACATAAACTAACTTGAACAGCCCCTAATTACAATCACATAGTTCAACTTTTTCTTGCATCGAATCCATTACAATATGCAACATAAACACGTATAAATGTAATTCAACAATTTCTAACCAATAATTAATCAACATTTTGTATAGATACAACCCCAATCGAAATTAGTTAAGAACCCTATTCTGTTTTTTTTTCTTTCCTCTGCAAATTCGAAACTAATTTTTAAATTATATAAACTGAAACTAACCTTCTACTTCTTTCTCTGCATTTGCTCGTCCTTTCCTCTGCATCTTCATGTGTTATTTCCTATTCTTGATTTTGTGTATTCTCTCACGTTATTCTTCTTCAAATCGTCGCACTTTCTCTGAGTTTGTGTCCAGTCGCACTTTCTCTGTTTTTTATTTCTCTGCAAATGGCGTATGTGATTTTGCAGGGATAATCAATAACGTGATATGGTACTGGGTGAGTAGTTATGGTATATACCTAATTTTAAGGAATCAAGTCTATTTTCTTTATTTAATTATTCATTTTTTTTGTAGTTGCTGGACAAATTTGGCCCTAATATTGATAATTTCGACCTTTTAATTCATATTATTAGTTTTAATCTCAACCTTTGATTAACCACTAATCGGTGGTTATTAATAGTTTCTAGGTTTCACTAAAACATTAGTTTTCACCATAGTGTAACTCTATATATATTGTGTGTGTGTGCGCGCCTGCAAATACGTTATATATGGACGTGTTTTCGTTTGATAATATACAATAATATTTTTTAAGTTTAATTTTTAAGTCTCTGTGACTTGCCAAAATATATACGGCTTGGGGCCCCATGTTAACCAAATCTTTGTGACTTGACAACAAATCTATGTCTATGCGATAAATTACTCTCATATCAAAAACTCTTAGGGTGCCTCCAACAATAAAAGTTGGATTCAACTATTAGGAGGTGCCACATCAGCTTTTAATACCCAACAACTTTAAAAACCTACACTCTCCAACAATAAACTCAACTTCTAACTTTTATGTGGGTCCATCATATACAAACAATTAATTATATATCTATATACATATTTTAAACTATATTTCAACCAAAAATTATATAGAATAGGAAGGTTAATTTTTTATATATTACGAATTTTATTTAATATATAATTTTAATGAAAAAATTACGATTTTAATAATTATATGTTATAATTAAAATTAAAATTTCATTAGGAAAAATAAAATTTCATAAGACAAATCATGCATAATTAAATTGAACTAACTAGAAATACATAATTAAATTGGAGGAAAATTGATTTTGACCGATATTTGGAGGAAAATTATTAGGTTGAGACATGAAATACTGAGGAGTATTATTCGAAGTAGAAGAAAAATTTGACGAGAATTGTTGCGGAGGAACATTTGAATCAGAAGGACCTTGTTGCATAAAAGGATAATAATACTGTGTATTTGGAATATGAGAAGATTGAGAATTTTTAGAACTCGAACTGGAATTTTGTGAATTTGATTTTCTAGGCATTTTGTTTTGATAATATGTAAAGGTTATGTAGAGAGATGAAATGAAGAAGATGATGATGCATATTATGAGGAATGGGGGTGGGTTTATATATAATTTTTTTTTTTCCCCCTAAAAAAACACTCAATAAATTTTATGATTTGAATATATTAATCCTAAAAAAAATAGATTTGAATATATATTTGGTGAAAAAAATGTAAAATTCAAATAAAATAATACACTTTATATGGATCAATATATTTCACTTGTAAATGTGGAGAGTGACATACACCTTCCAATCAAATGGAGAGTTCTCTTTACTTGCAAGTGGGTGAGGCCCCACATAATTTAAAGAGTTGAGGTTTTTATTTGAGGAGTTGAGGTTTTTATTTCCAACTTTTTAAAAAACCCCCAATGGTTAATACTCAACTTTTAACAACTTTTTAACTTAAAAACCCAACCATTGGGGGCACCCTTATATTTGTTTGTACTCATTTCCTATTTTTTTCTAATTATTTTTGTGTTCAATTTAATTCGACTCCAATAACTTATGAATATAAACATAATCTACTTAAACGATAAACTTATAAAAACGATTATAAAGAATGTGCAAACATTCAACATAATGTCTTTCATTTATCTGATTGTTATAGTGGACTCATAATCAATAATCTATGTTCGACTCTCATAACTTATAACAATTGTAATAGTGGGTGATGCTATTCGGCTATAATGTGCTCGGCCATAATTTAACTTTTTTTTATTTTTTTAATATCAAATAATTTATATATTTATGCCAAACTTTTTTAGATTATAAAAAACTCAAAAAGCGATACTCCGTATTTTTTAACGTATTTTTTAAATTTAACCCTTTAATTATTTGATAATTTTTACTATTGTAAAGAATTTGTTACCTTTTTATCTAAAAAAAAGAGAAAACATGTAAATTTTAGGGAATCAATATTTTTAAATTAAAATATAAAAGTATTAAATTATTGTTATCATTTACTATTTCCAAAATTATATATATTATGAAAAACGTCGTTGTATGATCGGCTACATTATGACCATGTATCATTATTGATAGTCATATGCAGTTCATAGTGCAAAATAATGGTTGGATTAGGTTAGTTTGGCCACCTGAACACCCAACTGCCAACATTGTTGGATTTAAAATTGTAAACAAAATAAATTGAATTGAGGTGGTTCAATTTTTCCAATCATTTACTTACAGCTTGCCTATACTACTAGTTGCCATTTATGAACAAACTATCAACTCTGTGATGGTGTTCTTTAAACCTTAAAAAATTTAAGCATACCATAACATTTTAAGCATACTTAAACTTAAAAAATGTAAACTTATCCTACTACTTTTATTTTTTTTAATAATGCAAAAGGTAATTTTAGCCAAAATAAGAAAATTGACTAATTCAATCTATTTTTGGTGTGCGGAGACATTTATACCTTTATATACCAATTTTCACTCTATGGGTTTGCACGAATTAACAGTTACTCGTCTTCGTACACACAAACGAAACAAGTGTGTATAAAATGGCCGTGCACACCAATACGGTCAAAACAAGCGTAATGACCGGTCAGGCACTCGAACACGATTGAAATGAACGTGTAAAGACTGGTTATGCACACAAACTTGAGCGAAACAAGCATAAAGATCAGTCATACGCACAAGCGTTACAAGCATAATTTCCCATATGAAAAAAAAGTAGTAGTTAAAATTAGCTTCTTTTCTTATTTACGGTTAAAATTATCTTTTATCTTATGAGAATGATCGTTCATGTATTTGCCAAAATAATATTCCCTTATCTCATTCATAATTTGTTCGCATTCATAATATTTTGTTTCTTTAAGGCACATGAATTGAGAAAATTAAGAAAACATTCTAAAAATGGTACATTTTTCTTAAAAAAAACCCAAAAAAAAAGATATTTTAAATGAGACAACTTTAAGAAAATAAGACATTATAAACCAGACAATAGTGCTATTATGAATTTTTATTGCATGTTATGTAGTAATGCAAATGTCCCATCTTTTGATCGAAAAAGGATCATCATTTTACGAACTGAGCAGTCATCCGGTCTATCTAGTCCAAAATTTTGATCTTGTAAGCACAATCGGTTATATTCTAAAATGAATAGAATAAACTAACTTACTAGGATATATACTTCCCCAATGAGGCTTGACGGATGTTACAATATGCGATTACTCTTCATTTCCTCCAATCTTTTATTTTCCTGTTTTTTTCTTTCTCCTAAAATTCATCGTCTTTTTCAATAAATACAGACTACTCTTTTCACGAGCAGCAAACAACCTTCTTCAACCAACATAGCAGCAGCAACTCAGCCTCGAGCTATATGGAGCTGCCGGCGATGGATTCCATGGCTTCCGCCATCGGAGTATCGGTGCCGGTGCTCCGCTTCTTACTCTGCTACGCTGCCACTATCCCCGTCAGCTTCTTCCACCGCTTCGTTCCTGGTGGACCGGCGGCGCGCCACTTCTACGCCGCCGCTACCGGAGCCTTCCTCTCGTACCTCTCCTTTGGTTTCTCGTCGAATTTGCATTTCGTTGTGCCGATGCTTCTAGGATACGCGTCGATGCTGCTCTGCCGGAAGTACTGTGGGATCCTGACTTTCTTCCTCGCCTTTGGTTACCTTATTGTATGGTGAGTTTGATTTTTCCTTTGTTTGTTATTGAAATCTTGTCGTTCAAGCATTGTATGATTGTATCTATCGTTTGGATTCTCTCTCTTTATTCTTTTTCCTTTCTGTGCGGCAATAATTTTGATTCTTTTGTGGTGGATATTCAGTTTTCAATACTTGTTTTGGTTTGGATTTTTAGTGGAGTTTATTTTTTTTGCTAAAGCGTGGCACTCGATTGAAGACTTGGTACAAAATGGGAAAAATGGAGTTGTGACTGTATTTAATTTTCTATGATTTAAATGCATGCTGTTTCACTATAAATTGTTTGCTCTTCTCACTCTTGACAACCTGCTTTTTAAGTTTGAATATGATAGGTGAAAATGAATGTAGCTTTGCATGCACATGAATAAATCTGGTGAACTGCAGATTTCAACCGTTATCTCTGTTAGTGATGGGATATATAGTTTGTTTGTTTTTTTTCACCTTCCCAGTGGAATAAGTTTGGGAATAGTAGTGTATATAACAAAAATGGCTCTTCATTAGGATTAAGTGGTAAGAACTGAATAGTCCACTAGGTGGCAGACTGCAATACACCTGAATTGTAGTTTGGTAGAAAAGGTAACTTTAATAGTTTTGTAACTTTTGACTCGTAAGAAATGATATTCATTGTGCAAAGAGTAAACAAGGTTTCTGAGATTAAATCCTTATGGCTTCGATTTCAGCTTAAAATAAGAAATAGCTGGGCCGTGTGCACTGTTTATTTGTTCTTGTAGATGCTAAGTATTCATATTGTTAGTGTATTACTCTCAATCCTTTTATCTCTGCATCCAGCTACCTTGTTGGTTTTGAGCTGAATCGTGTTAGGGCCCCTTTCTCTGATCATTTGGAATATGTGATTTTACTGTGTATAAATTTCCAAATGCATATAGGTATTGCATGGTCACTCACTCCCAAGAGATAGATTATGAAAATTGCTAGTATCATTTCAATTACCTGTAGGAGGCTATTTCTTTAGAGCTTCCTTACAGTAAAAGAATATACACATTAATCATTAGGCTATTTGGGCTTCTTTCTATTTGTTAAAATATATTCCCTCCGTCCCACTTAATTAGTCCCATTGGAATATAATATACCTCACATACGAATATCCAATGGGACTAATTATGTGGGACGGAGGGAGTATTAAAAAATGCAATCTTGGTTAAGTATTGAATTTATCTGTATATTCTTAGTTATTGACTGGTGGTGTATATGTGTAGCCATGTATATTATATGAGTGGTGATGCATGGAAGGAAGGGGGTATAGATGCTACAGGTATGCACCTTCTCATCTACTGCTATATTCTATCTTTGGTGTTATTGACTACAAACTTACAAATAACAAACACTAAGTTTCCATATGCACGGCTATGACGTGCTGTCGCTGTATACTGACGAGAATATCTTAACTCCATCCAAGGCAATTTTTCCCTTTTGTAGTATGCTGAGAGTTCTATATAACTGCATTCAAAAACTTATTAGTTGAGCTACTATAAGTCATCGGGATCAGTATGCTCATGTATAGTACTTTATATTTACGTGTATAGATGACGAATAACATTCTGTTTCTTGTAACCTATACTTTACTTTCTGTGTTAGTAAAAGCAATATATCTCTGTTGATTTTTGTATTTGCCATAGTTCAGGCCTATACTCTCTAAAACAGATTTTTGGTGAAGTCATTAATTCGCATGTATACTTGTGGAAATTTCACATTTCATGGATAGTCAATGCACCGGTTATTGGTGTCTCAGCTTTTTCTAAAACAAGATAAGAAGATTGGGAAAAAAAACCTTTTCCTTCATAGATTAATCATACTACTTTTTTTGGCGATGTCTACTTTGGGTAAAATTACATTATTCTGGTTCTTTGTTTTGGTACTAGTATTACCCCCCCCCCCCCCCCCAAAAAAAAAAATATATATATATATAATAATAATAATAATAATAATAATAATAATAATAATAATAATAATAATAATAATAATAATAAATAAATAAATAAATAATAAATAAATAAATAAATAACCTTAAGCCTTTGCCTTTCAGTGAAATGGGTTTAAAATGTGAAGCTTGCATATGTACTCCTTTGACGGTAACCATATGGATTATTTAAGCTTGTTCCTGTAATATGAAAGGATTTCCAACATATCAGCCTCTTGTATTAAGGAACTAACATCAATATTTTGAATGCCTACTAAATAAGCTTATATTTCCATTGAAATTTCTTATACATTCTTGGTTTCCCTTTTTATAGGTTCGCTGATGGTGATAACACTAAAAATCATATCATGTGTCATTAATTACAATGATGGACTGCTAAAAGAAGAAAATCTACGTGAGGCTCAAAAGCAGAACAGGTTGCCAAAGCTGCCATCTCTACTAGAGTACTTTGGTTACTGTCTCTGTTGTGGAAGTCATTTTGCTGGTCCAGTGTATGAAATGAAGGAATATCTGGAATGGACTGAGAGGAAAGGGGTATTGGTTTTATATTCTATAAAATGCTTCTATCTATATTAGTGCCTCTTGATCTTGCTTTAATTCAGCTCCATATTACCTGTTACAGATATGGGAACCTACAAAGCAAGGATTATCCCCCTCTCCTTATTTGGCAACTTTCAGGGCTCTTCTGCAAGCTGTGCTCTGTATGGGATTATATCTATATCTTGTACCACATTTCCCACTTTCACGATTCACAGAACCAGTATACCAAGAATATGGATTCTGGAAACGATTAGGCTACCAGTACATGTCAGGTTTCACTGCCCGTTGGAAATACTACTTCATTTGGTCCATCTCAGAAGCTTCTATTATTATATCTGGCCTTGGGTTTTCTGGTTGGACTGATTCTAATCCACCCACACCGCGATGGGACCGTGCAAAGAATGTCGATGTACTAGGGGTTGAGTTGGCAAAGAGTTCTGTGCAATTACCTCTTGTATGGAACATTCAAGTTAGCACCTGGCTCAGACACTGTAAGTTTACGTTCCTTTCAAGTGGACTCTCCTCTGGTGCATGACCTGTTAATAACGATGAAGGGCATTCTATTAAACTTAATGAGTTTTGTATGCAAAGCGAGAAAATGATAAATATGCCATCTGAATACTTACTCAACCAGATTTGATAGATGTATATTTTATGCTATTTTTCATTGCATATGGGGTTCACTATATTTTATTTTTTATAGAAAGCCATATGTTTGTTTTCTTTGACTAAAATGCCAAATCTATGCTTTTAAATGTGTAGTATGTGAGAAAAGTTTAGCAATCGAGAGGGTAACCGTGTACTGCCAGTTCTAGAAAATCAGCAACAGCAGTTTTGATATTATTTATGAGTTGTATGGCCACATAAATATTTGCTGCATCTTCCCCCCCCCCCCCCCCCCCCCCCCCCCCCCCTCAATAATTAAGCCAAAAAGGAGAATGCTTTGTCTTGCTTTAAATCGTGTCCAGCTAATGCCTTCGAGGAAAATATTTAATATGGTCTTAGGATCATGACCTATAAAGCTCCTCTGGATAAAATGGAGTTTTGAGAAATGACCAAATAGTGACTGCAAACTTTAAGCGTTCCGAATTTTTCAATTAGTGCACCTGTGTGATATTTATAGTTTCTGTCATCTGTCCAATTTATAATTTGTTTAGTACAATACATGATTATTTAGTAATGATGAACAGAAACATAAATACTCGTCTAGAAGAAAGTGCAAGAGCTTTCGTAATACTCTGGATATGTGTACAAATCGAGAATATTGTGTATAGATTGTAAGGTAAGATAAAATTCAGAGAGAAGAAAGTATTTCTCATTCAACTCAAACTGACTGTTACATTCAATCCTTCTATATATAGCAAACAAAAAGGAGGAAGAAACGTGAATAGTAAGAAATGTGAGACTTAATCTAAGCCGTCCAGATCAGCAAGATCTAACGCTTATGACTTAAACTAGCTAACTAATGAAATAACGAATAGAGATAGGACACGTAAGCAAACTAACTTGCCACGTCAAAAACACTATCAAACTGCTTTCTTCTTCACGCACGAACACCATCTTCATCATCATGCTTGAGCTTCTCAACCTCACCAATTCCCAACTGCTGTACTCCACTATTCTTACACCCCCCCTCAAGATGAGAGTGGTGAAGGTCTCCCAAACTCATCTTGGACAGCAGTACCCGAAAACGAGCGTGAGAAAGAGACTTGGTGAACAAGTCCGCAAGTTGCCTTGAGGAAGAAAGATGGTGAGGTAGAATAAACCCAGCTAGGTACTGATCACGCACTATATGACAATCCATCTCCAAGTGTTTAGTGCGTTCATGGAAGACGGGATTACGGGTAATATGCAAGGCAGCAGAATTGTCACAATAAAGGTTTATGGGAGTAGGAATCTGTACCCCAAGATCTTTCAGCACATAAGAGATCCATTGTAACTCTCTTACTGTAAAACCCAACGCCCTATACTCTGCCTCAGCAGTTGAAGCTGAAACGGTTCCCTGCTTCTTGCATCGCCAAGAAACTAAAGATTTCCCAAGGAAGATACAATATCCAGTAAGTGACCGTCGAGAATCCGGGCACGAACCCCAGTCTGCATCACAGAACGCTTGCAAAGCTAGAGTACCTTCTGTAGGATAAAAGAGACCCAAAGAAGGGCACCCCTTTAGATATTTCACCACATGTAATGCTGCATCCATGTGTGTCTTGGCTGGCTCTGCAACGAATTGACTCAGCTGCTGCACAGCATAGGAGATGTCAGGCCGTGTAAGATTCAAATAAAGTAGCCTTCCAACAAGTTTTCTGTAAGACTCTGGCTCTGTAAGAAGGGAGTCAGTGGTTTTGCAGAGATGTATTCCTGGAGGCAGAGGTGTAGAAACTGAAGTACAAGATGATAAGCCCACAGTATCAATGAGATCAAGAATGTATTTGCGCTGATTGAGAGCAACACCAGAAGTTCCTCTTGCAATTTCCATCCCAAGGAAATAATGAGCAATGCCCAGATCCTTAATGGTGAAAGCAGAGTGTAACACATCCTTAAGTTCTTGTATTAACACCTCAGAAGGACTACAGATCAAGACATCATCAACATATACTAATATGCAAATGAAAGCAGCATCTGCACCTTTGTAAAACAAGCAATGATCATGCATTGATTGTATGAAACCCTGACCAAATAAAGCTTTGCAAAATTCTTGGTTCCATTCCCTTGATGCTTGCTTTAAACCATAAAGACTCTTAATTAGTTTACATACCTCTCCAGGTTTGGCATCTGTAAATCCCTTGGGTGGTGCCATATATATCTCATCATGCAAGTATCCATGTAAGAAGGCATTATTAACATCTACTTGATGGATACACCAGTTTTGCATGGATGCCACAGCAAACAACAGCCTTACAGTCACAAACTTGGCTACTGGAGAAAACACCTCTTGGTAATCAATGCCAAACTCTTGGTCATATCCCTTGGCCACTAACCTTGCCTTATACCTCTCTACTTCCCCATTTGGTTTCAATTTCAGCTTATATACCCACTTACTCCCAATGGCTCTCTTTCCTGGTGGTAAAGGTACAAGATTCCAGGTTTGATTCCTCTTTAATGCATCTAATTCTGCCTGCATAGCTTCCACCCACTGTGGTGTTGAACAAGCCTCTTTATAATTCTTAGGCTCATGAATAGAAGTGACATTGAACAAGAATCCCAGATATAGATCACTTATTGAAGGTGAGACAATAAAAGGAAATGTGGGAGGTGAGGCTGCACCAGCTGGAAATGGGGGTAACACACCTGTATTGATGTGTCCAATAAAATCTTTCATCCAATCTGGTTCTTTCCTCACCCTAGTACTTCTCCTAGGAGAAGCTTGATCTTGTGCTCCTACTGGACTTGTAGCAATAGACTGAGCTGCTGAAGCTTCTTCATCTACTACTGGCACAGCAGGTGACACCTCTTCATTTGCAGCTTCTTTCATTTGTGCATCCACAACACCAACTCCTGAATCATCATTTCCCATACTAACCATAGGTAAGATAGTAGTATCTGCAGTAGGTGTTTGTGGATTAGCAAAGGGAAAGTCATCAACAATGAACTTCACATCTCTAGAAATAAGTAGTTTACTTGCTGATAAATCATACAGCAAGTAGCCTTTATGTGTACTCACAAAACCCAAGAATATACACTTATTACTTCTTGCATCAAATTTACCTCGCTGTGGTGAGAGATTTACAGCAAATGCTAGACATCCAAATGGTTTAAGTATGGAGAGATCTGCCTCATATCCAAACAGAATCTCATAGGGTGTTTTCCAGTGTAACACCTCACTAGGCACTCGGTTAATTAACCATGTTGCTGTCAAAATGGAGTATGGCCAAAACTTCAAAGGTAAAGCACTCTGAAACATCAGAGCCCTTGCAGAATTCAGTAACATCCTATGCCTCCTCTCAACTACACCATTTTGTTGAGGGGCATAAGGACATGATCTTTGGTGTATCATCCCTAATTCATCAAGTAATGCTCTTACCTGTTTGTTAACAAATTCACTGCCATTATCTGTTCTCAAGACCTTAACAATCTTTCCAAATTGAGTCTGTACCAGCTTGAAAAACTTTCTCAACAGAGAACACACCTCTTCTTTAGACTTCATCAAGTATGTCCATATCCCTCTACTGTGGTCCTCCACTATAGTCAAGACATATCTTGCATTATCTATGTTTTCTTCCCCATACGGTCCCCAAACATCAGCATGAATCATCTCAAATAATTCATCAGTTCTCCTGTTCAGAGTAGGGTATTCATTTCTGCTCTGCTTTGCTAACAAACACACTTCACATCTCTCTATGTTTGCTGTATTTGCTTCTGTGAATTGCCCCTTAAACATTGGCATATGCTTCATTGCAGTTAATGAAGCATGCCCCAAGTATATATGCCACTTTTCTAAAGTCATATCCTTGGGATTAGGATTATAAACATGGCAGAAATGATTTTCCATTGCTATCTCTAGCACATATAGGTTATTAACCATTTTCCCAATTCCAAGAATAGTGTCTGATCCTTGCTTCTGTATGATACATCTTTGTGGCAAAAACACACATTTAGCTTGAGAATCCTTCACTAAATGAGACACTGATAACAGATTGTGAGTAAACTCAGGGATTAACATCACATCAGTTAGATATATATCCTTGTTTATCCTCACATTACCACCACAATAAACTTCTTTTGCTGTCCCATCAGGTAATCTTGCAAGCATAGGTTTATCATACTTAAAAGTAGACACCATCAAATCCACATCACAGCATACATGTGAACTTGCCCCTGAATCAATGATCCATACATTCCTATCCATGCTTGACAAAACACTAAATGCATAGTGAGTATCAAAGGGATTTTGTGTTACCTCAGTCTTATGTATCATATTAACATCCCCTCCTGTGTTGACTTGTCCTTTCTGAACAAATTGTCCCATATATTTGGCAATCTCTGTCTGAATTAATCTCCCAATGTCTGGAACACCATCATTCTGCATAACTCTTCCACTGTCAGACCTAGACCGTGTGTCATCTTCTTCCTCAACATAGTTAACCCTTGCACCTCTGTTTTCCTTTAACTTCTTGTACCAGTCTGGATACCCATGGAGTTTGAAGCATTCAGTTACTTCATGACCAGCAGCTTGACAGTGAGTGCACTTTAGTTTAGCTCTATCTTCCTTGGTCAGCCTCCTCTGATTCGGATTAAATCCTCTGCTAACACCATTGCCCTGTCCTTGTCTTCCCACTTGCATCACCATTCTCTGCTCAATACCTGCTCCTCCTTCCTCTGCAAGTTCCATTTGGTCTTCTACCTGTATAACCATGCCATAGGCTTGCTCCACAGAAGGCAATGGCTCCATCAACATGATTTGTCGTCTGGTTTGCTCAAAAACTTCATTCAATCCAACAAGGAACTGAACCAAACGCTGATGTTCCTCTCTAATGATATAATCATTTTCAGCATCACAAACACAAGTAATAGGAGGCAACAACAAATCTAATTCATTCCATAAGTTCACCAGATTGCTATAATAAGCAAACACATTCTGATTCCCTTGCTTAAACTGCATAATTTCCCTTTGTAACTTATACGTTTTTGGTCCATTGCTTCGACCGAATCTATGCATCAAAGCACTCCACAACTTTTCACTCGTTTCATAATGAGAAAAAGCATTCACTATATCCTTCGAAATCGAATTAATAATCCATTGAGCTACCATCGAATCCGTTTTAATCCAGTCATTATAATGTTCCTTATCCTCATCTGGTTCAGGAAACGTACCATCGAGAAGGGCGAGCTTACTACGAGCTCCAAGTCCTCTTCGAATCGAGCGCGACCATTGCAGAAAATTTGTTCCAGTTAATGGTGCTGCAACCAGCTGCATACCAGGATGATCAGATGGTTGTAGCTTCAGGATCTCCTCGATTTTCTTCTGTGACAGCTCCGGCGGCGTCGGATCTACATTTTCATCGCCTTCCGGTGTAACCGGATCCTTTCCATTTCTCCGACCTGAATTCCGTTGAGCACCGGAATTCGAGGATTCTCCAATAATAGCTTGCGAGTAACTCTTCCGTCGTCCTCGAGCCATCAGATCGCAACCTGTGCTCTAGATACCATGTACAAATCGAGAATATTGTGTATAGATTGTAAGGTAAGATAAAATTCAGAGAGAAGAAAGTATTTCTCATTCAACTCAAACTGACTGTTACATTCAATCCTTCTATATATAGCAAACAAAAAGGAGGAAGAAACGTGAATAGTAAGAAATGTGAGACTTAATCTAAGCCGTCCAGATCAGCAAGATCTAACGCTTATGACTTAAACTAGCTAACTAATGAAATAACGAATAGAGATAGGACACGTAAGCAAACTAACTTGCCACGTCAAAAACACTATCAAACTGCTTTCTTCTTCACGCACGAACACCATCTTCATCATCATGCTTGAGCTTCTCAACCTCACCAATTCCCAACTGCTGTACTCCACTATTCTTACAATATGCTTTTGACAATCAAATACTTGCATATTTGGAGGAAGAGGCTCACGATCAAGTTATGTGGACCATGTTCTTCTGTTATATTCTGAGTGCACATCCTTAAACAGCCAAAGAACTTACAAAGTAGTAGAAAGTATTTGATATAAGAGATTTTTCTAGAATATTTCTCATCTAAATTAGTTACTTATGCAATATGATTAGATATTGCTGCTAGCTGCAAAGCTGCTCAGATTTTTAACCTTTAAAATACAGAAGTTCAAGTAGAACATTAATTGTAATGAGCTATAGGCCTGTATATTATTTCGGTGCTCCATCATACCTTCAGATGCTGAATTCATGGAAAGGTTTCTCAGGGGAAAAAATGCGACTATAGTTGATCTAGATGTGCAGACGGGATTTTAAGTTACCTGCACCTTTTTTAGTGCTTTCATATATAGAATGTAAGGTCAATGTTTTTCGAGAGTTTTGTGATTCACTGGGGATTTCTCTTCATATTTCTAGACTTGCTTATCTAATACCTGTAAATGAGAATAATCATAAAAACATGAGTAACAGCTGCCTAATTTTTGTGACATTGTTTAGATGTGTATGAGAGGCTGATTCAGAATGGAAAGAAACCAGGCTTCGTACAGTTGCTGGCCACCCAAACTGTCAGTGCAGTCTGGCATGTAAGTATATACTTTCTTCTTTCTCAAATATAATTTCTTTCTATCTTGTGCTTTCTTCATCAATAGTCTCTATCTTTGGAACACTCGGCAAAATATAAGTGGGATGTCATGTTCATTTATGTACAATATCATGAATACAATTTATGAAGAATGTCTATAGTAGTGCCAGGAATTACTACTCTCACTTTTCATTTCCATATCCTCATTTTCTCTGTCCACAGATAATTTAATGTAATTTAGACATCGTTTACCCTACAAAACAACACCACATGCAAAACATTTATAGTTAAATGCCTCTGAAAAACAATTAGACCATCACCTTAGTTGTTCCAAAAAAAATTAAAAAATTATCCAGACTCATTACTATTCATTACATCTCTTTTAGTCCCACCACTCAACATTTCTGAATTGACGTAGGTTTTCCTATAAAAGCTGATAAATATACATGTACACAAAAGAATAGTCACAGAAGGCTTATTCTGTAATGAAACTTGCATGCTCACATGAGTAGTCCTCATGTGATTGTTAGTTGTTCCATCGTATGAAGATTGCTGACAGTAGACACATTCATAAAAGGTTTGTACTCAATTTTCTTCCGAACTCAAGCTGTAGTTTTACCTGCTACATCTCATGGCTCCGAATATGAAATCATGCAAGAACTGGTGATTTAATTCCCAGTCAAAATTTCTCTGCCATGTATATGATGTGCAAAATTCTTTTTGCAGATTATTAACATGTTTTGACATTTAATAGAAAATATCTGAAGGTTGCCGATCTGTGGAGTTTGTGTTTACGTTTTGATTTTCTGTAAATTCATTGAAATCTTCTTGAGATTATTTAAGTGTTTCACTGGCTTATTATTTGGCAGGGATTGTATCCTGGGTACATCATCTTCTTTGTTCAATCTGCTACAATGATTGCTGGTTCAAGAGGTAACACTTGAAACTATGCCAACTTACTTTCATGGCTGGATCATTCATTAGTAGATTCACTAACTTGGTTGCATCTATGAGCAGTTCTGTACAGGTGGCAGCAAGCTAGCCAATCAGCTCTTGTTAGGAATTTGTTTGTGTTCCTGAACTTTGCTTACACACTTCTGGTTCTCAACTACTCCAGCGTTGGTTTCCTGGTTCGTTTATTTCTAATTCCAGTATAATACATAAACAGTAACGTGCATAATGTGTACCTGACCATCTACGGCATCGTGCCTTGAACAGGTACTAAACCTGCACGAAACACTAACCGCCTTAGGAAGTGTTTACTACATCGGAACCATTCTTCCAATACTTCTAATCTTGCTTGGCAAAGTCATTAAGCCAGCGAGGCCAGCAAAGTCGAAAGCCCGAAAAGACCAGTAATGAGTTTCGATTTTCACCTTGAAAATATGTTGAAATTTTAGATCAATCTGCATCCTTTTGTATCTGTACCTCTTGCATGCATCAAATTTAAGAGCAAAGTGTTGTGAGTTTGATCACTTCTTTATTTGAATCTCGTTGTAAACTATGTTACGAAACACGAACAATCATTTTCTCCATTCCGTGTTTTAGAAAGAAGGGATAAATGAAAATCGCTAAAGCCATATCAATTTGTCTGATATCTATTAGGGTGCATTCTCTTTGATGTGAAAGAAATTGAGAGAAAAGGGACAATTTTCCTTTGAATTTCACATTTTTCGTCAATTTTTCACACATTTTATCAATAAGAATTTTACTTTTTAAGTTAAAGAAATATTTACAACACTATATTGGTGAGATAATATTTTTTCTCTTCATTGTAGTGCAAATGAAGGGAGAAAAGACCCAAATGTTAGAAAAGATGAGAAAGTAGGAAGATTAAAAGGGTAAATATTTCTATTCTTTCGTATTAAAGAGAACTTACCCTTACAATTATGTAAGTGTGGATTTTTATAAAAGATGATTTGCCTCTTTTGCCTCTTTATGCAATTTTTTATAATTAAAAACATTATAATAAAAATTTTCAATAAATATACTATTAAAACTCGATTTCAATTTAAATTTTCTTTTACGTGCAAAGTAATTTTCCGCTATTCTATACATCTACTAAAAAGAGTCTTATGTTACAAAATAGTAGATTGCCTACTTTACCCTTCATCTATATTATTATTAATTAGGTAATATTTTCATTGATTAATTATTTACTTTACCTAAAATATGAATTTGTATATGGTACAAACAATTTTGATTGCTACGTTTGAAACTTTATTTACGATTTTTTTAATAGTTTAATTGAAATTATATTCAATTTATTTACAATCTCTATCCATACCAATTTATTTAATTTGTTTACAATTCGTACATGCCAATTTTTTAGTCAAACACACCATTGAGTACTTTATTAATTTTGTTATGTCCAAATTCAATATCTATAGACTATACCTATATATTTCCTTTTTCTTTTCCTTTCTGTTTCATGCATTTGTATTATGCAATTAATATTAATCTATGATGATCTATATAATCTATATCAATTAATTTTGCTTTTTAAGAATCGAAATTTTGTTTCTACGTAATATTTAATTGATTCTATTTTTGGTTTAAGGGCTGTCATATATTTGCTATAATGACGTTTACTACCTATTCCACTAAATACTGGGATACTACTATCAGAATTAGAATTCAATTTATTACATTTTCTATTCATAATATTATTATCATTATAGACTTTACTTTTACTAATACTCATTAGTATTGAGTCATCTGAGAGATTAACTGCACAACCAGGATCTGGATGAATATTATGTAAATAAATACGTAATATAATACTTAATACATTTGAATCTTTATATTCTTCTGCTACTAATGATATATATTTTTATATGTAATTATTGACGCTGGGGGCGCTTTCCATGCTTTCATCGCCATGAGATTGAGACTGGGTGCAAAAGCAAAAGCCAGAAGAAACTAAGACCGAATTAAAAAACCTGTTTAAGGGAAGGTCGGACCCTAGCCTGGGGGTGGCAGAGGGATGCTTAGAGTTGTTTTTATTATATTACAACAAGCAACGGACGAGTGCGCTAGCGCGAAATCCGTTGCGCGTTAGCGCAGCCGTTTTCTTGCTTTATGCTTGCTCCTGTGGAACATTCTGAAGTCGCAGTCTCGCCGGTCGTTAACTCCTCGCGCCGCTGCCGCCATTTCTAGGACCAGTGGACAGCGAAGGCTTTGGAGTTTGAATAGTCTTTCTTCCCTCTATACCTCACAGGTAGTTATCCGGTCTTTCCCTACCATGGATACGACCTTCTCAGTAGACCGCCAAGGTGAGACTATTGAATCAAAGAGTACCTATACCTATATTATACACCTAATAGGGAATATTGAAATCCACTATTACTTATAGTCGGAACTACTAACTTTAGCCCTACCACTAACAGGGAGACTACTTCCCTAAAACCATCTTATCGTTCCTTTGCTACGCTCACTCAATTACCTGTGGAAAGGGCATTGATGGGAAGATGAAGCAACATGTGTTTTCTGCTTCGGCGAGGACAAACTACCAGTTTCGAGTCCTGTTGGGGTCTTACTAGTAGTGCGGTAATGGATCTCCGAATGAAGATTCCTTATGAGATAACCTTTTATCATTTTTAAAGAGCGCGAATAAATTCACTGATTTCACAGCTATATGAAATGCACTTTTGCACTTTGCATCTCCGTCGTATGAAGGGAAATCCCAATCACAGATTTTGCATCTATATGCGCATGCAAAATGCAACTAAAGAACAACGGCTGCAAAGGAGCTACTTTTACCTTGCTACTTCCGTCATTGGTTGATGGCAAACAGAGGTGGATGTGAGAGTCTCTGCCCTGGGACTTTTCTTTAAAGAAACTATAAAAAATAGAAATCAATTTAAATGTAGATTTAGTTAGAAATTATTATTATTATTATTATTATTATTATTATTATTATTATTATTATTATTATTATTATTATTATTATTATTATTATTTTGATAACGGGTTTAGTATTCTCTGGATTAGGGTTTATTTTTTATAAATTAAATATAAATGTTTTTGTTTCTTACAAAATATTTTTTTATTAAATTCAATTAGAATGTATGATTTTCCAAATAGGATACAATAATCCTTAATTGGAATTTATTTTGTATAGATTAATATAATTTAATATTAATCAAATTAACTGATAAAATCAGTGTAATGGCTTCCACTGATTTTGATAGACAAACTAAAGCTTATATTTTCGGAAAATATTGCAATTTAGAGATGGCATATGTACATTTATTAAACATAGATAAGAGGCAGACTAAGAGGGGAAGAAAGAAGGAAAGTATACATATGGCGAAAATTGGTAAAAAGCAAAAAAATAAAATGAAATGAAAATTGATGATGCGGCATTGTTGGGAACATTCAGAATAATCATGGTGGGCAGGGGAGCATTCCTCTAAGTGGACTGTCAATTGCAAAATATCTTCGTAAGGTATATGATAGGGACTAATGCCTTGCCACGTGGCATCCTTTAGTGCTGACTGGACCTGCGTATCAGAGGCCTCATGTGCCATCCTCGGGGCAGATGCCCTGTCCCGTACTGAAGCTGTAAGGTTCTGCGCAGATCCATCCCCGTGCAGAAGCTATCCCAAATTCGCCGACATCTGCCTAGGCACAGGGATCTGCCCAACACGCAGTCCACATGACCCTACGTACCTTAGGGTGAGGACCACTAAATTAATGACGGAAGAAATCTTGTCCCCTCGAAAATTCTTTTTCTGTCCTCCACGTACAAGTACATTCACCTTTTTACCCCTTTTTTACATCTATAAATAGGTAGTGATCCAACCATTTTTGAGGTACGAGTTCTATACTTTTCTACTCTATTCCATTGATACTCTTCCTTAGAGTTTTCGCACTCTTACTGACTTGAGCGTCGGAGGTTCTTTCTAGAGGAACCTCCCTCTTTGTTCCTCCGCGGCGGCCACGGCGACGGAGCTTGGAGGTACTTCCTTGCCATCATACGGAGACGAGTGGAAGAACGCCTTGCGTTTACCATTCCGTCCCCTCTCTTCCTTGTTATGCCCTGCTTCCCATGAACTAGGTCGAATTGATAGTTTGGACGCTTTGCATTTTGCCTCTATCTTAATCACCTTTCATGGAGGAATGGTGTTTCAAGGAAGCTAAGCTATGAAGATCGGTTTCTTGCACTAATTCTCCTTGTGTTCCTGTCTATGATCGATTATATTTGAATATCTTTTGTAAATCTGTGAATATAGTAAATAATTGTATTATTGTTGTTAATCTTTGACCCGGATCTAACAACTGGCGTCGTCTGTGGGAAATTTGAGTTTAAGACGTCGATTTCCTCTTTTATGAACAAATTTCTAGCTTGTCGTTATAATGTTATCGGTGAATTTCCTTATCATTTCCTCATGTGAGAGATCTAAGAAAAATTGATGTCTAGAGTGAATGAGTGTATTGTATTTGCTAAATAGTTTGTAAAAACTCGAATGCAAAAAATGTCAGTTGATTTATGTTGAGTTTTCCTCGGTTTTAAACTGCAAAATATGATGTGATACCTAAATTACGCTTTCTTTGAAATAATAATTGTAATGGCTAAACTGCGTTTTTCTTTGAAGTGATAGTTGCGAAGAATTCCAGAAAGCTTGAACCGAATTTGGAGCAATTCCAGAGCACCCTCAAATTCATTCCTGACAATAGGTGAGTCTAAAGTTCCGCCGAAAGTCATGAATCATGAAATCAGCCTGCGGGTTATGAGGAATTGATAATACAGTGGAAGCACTATGGTACAATATTGGGCCCTTGTATTATCATGAACCGAAAATCACAAAAGGCAAACACCAAAAACAAAGAGCTCAAAATGACGAGGTCACCCCCCTCACCGTGATGAGGGGGCCCCACATTGGAAGGCATAAATTCTCTACAAATGAGCTAAAATGCTCACGTAAGCCCTATCTAATAGGCAAAAATCTCATAAGCCCTATATAATAGGCAAAAATCTCGTAAGCCCTATCTAATAGGCGGAACCCTCATAAGCCCTATCTAATAGGCAAAAATCTCGTAAGCCCTATCTAATAGGCAGAACCCTCATAAGCCCTATCTAATAGGCAAAAATCTGGTAAGCCCTATCTAATAGGCAGAAATCTCAAAAGCCCTATCTAATAGGCAAAAATTCAAAAAGCCCTATCTAATAGGCAAAAACTTCGTAAGCCTTATCTAATAGGCAGAAAACTCATCAAGCCCTATGCAAATAGGCACAATACATCAAGCCCTATTCAAATAGGCAAAAACCCATAGGCAACATCCATCAAGCCCTATAAAAATAGGCAACGCCTCTCAAGTCCTATGCAAATAGGCAAAAATCTGTTAAAGCTCTATGTGTAAATAGGCAACATGCATCAAAGTCCTGCCTAAGTAGGCAAACATTTATTCAAGCCCTATTTTATGGCACCTGGGACTAATGTTCTAAAAACTCTTCACAAATTTGCACAACCTTGCAAAGATGATTGCCAACTCAGATGCCAACCCAAAGGAGGCTTCACAAGCTCCTGGAGGTTCGGAACATTCTCCACTGAGGAATGAAGGAAGAAACACTCTGGTAACAGAAGCTAGTGTCAATACGGAAGCTCATTTTTCTCCCGCAATGCTCCTGGAAATGAGAACACTCGTAGAAAGTGTGATTGACGGAGCTGTGGATAAAAAACTCCAAGCTTTAGGGATGAATCCCGGAAGTTCAGATGCCCGACATGAGGCCCACGAAGGAGGGGGAAGTAAAAGCACCCATGGTACATATAAGCAGAAGCCTACAGTACAGGGAGAGAGTACAGGACTCGAAGGAGTAATTCAGATGATACACGGAGGTCCTGTTACAAATAACTTTGGCAGAAGCCTTGTAGCACCTGATAAGGTAACTCCTGCATCTGAGAGGCAAGAAAGAAGCCACATCGTCTCGAAGGTATCCTTCGGACCTGAAGACAACAGAGCTATAATACACCAGCATGATGACGCTCTTGTGGTCTCGGTGGAAATAGAAAGGTATCAAGTCCAGAGGGTGTTCATCGATACAGGGGCATCTGTTAGTGTGATTTGTGAGGACTGTTTCAATCAGATGAACCTGGGAAAGCCCTTAGATCCAGCCAAAGTGGCTCTTCACGGTTTTTCACAAAGACCTGTCATGACAATAGGATCTGTTGATTTAATGTTAACATTGGTTGAAGGACCCATTAAAGCGTCAAAGCTAGTTACCTTCTGGGTAGTTAGCCATAATTCATCTTATAATGTTATTTTGGGGAGAACCGCCCTAAAATCTTTTCAAGCAATAGTACCTACTTATCTCCTGATAATGAAATTCCCTGTGGGAAATCGGGTGGGCCAAGTGTTGGGGAGTCAGATGGCTTCACGAAGATGTTTTGTCCAATCTGTCAAAGCGGGGGAAACTAAAAAATGGGCAGTACCAGAACCTGTCGCTCCTAGGCACAAAGCAGAAGGTGAAGAGAAAAGACTCAAAGCTGCTGATACCTTGAAGGAGGGGCAAAATATGATAATCTCTGCGGAACAGTTGACAGAAGTCGAATTGATCCCGGGCAAAAGTGGTTTTACTACTAAAATCGGTACTCAGATGCCCAAAGATGTATCACATAAGTTGGTACAATGCTTACAAAGGAACGCAGATGTTTTTGCCTTTGGATCTCCGACTTGGTGGGGGTAGATACAACTGTAGCCTTACACTTCTTGAACGTGGACCCCATGGCAAATCCAGTAAAACAAAAATTAGGACAATTTGGTCCCGAAAAGGACAAGATCATCAGAGAAGAAGTTGCAAAACTATTGGAAGCTAAACATATAAGGGAAGTACAATTCCCGGAATGGTTGTCAAACGCTGTAATGGTAGCCAAAGGAACCACGGGCACTTGGCGGATGTGCATTGATTTCAGAGATATGAACAAAGCATTACCTAAAGATCATTATCCTTTACCGAGAATCGACCAATTAGTGGATTCTACGTCGGGATGTGAATTGTTGTCCATGATGGATGCATACCAAGGCTACCATCAAGTAAAGATGAATCCGTCAGATGTCCCAAAGGCTGCATTTGGGGTCTGTGCTGGGATGTTCGGTTTCCAAAGCATGCCTTTTGGCTTAAAGAACGCAGGTGCTACTTATCAAAGAATGATGGACAAAATTTTCAAGAATCAAATCGGCAAGAACATGGAAGTATATGTTGATGACATACTGGCCAAAAGTGCCAAAGCCCAAGATCATGTGCAGGATCTGGAGGAGGTGTTTGCCGTGGCCGGGTTTAACGGCCAGGTTCTACCACCTCAAGTTAAACCCGGCCAAATGTTCATTTGGTGTACAAGCTGGGAAATTCCTAGGGTACATGGTTACCCCTAGAGGGATTGAGGTTAACCAAGCTAAGGTGCAAGTTGTACTAGATATGACACCCCCGCGAAATGTTAGGGAAATTCAAAAACTTAATGGAAGAATTACAACATTAAGTCGTTTCATCTCTCGATCGGCTGACAAAAGCCTGCCTTTCTTCAAAATTTTGAGAAAATGAAGTAAATTCGAATGGACGGACGAATGTCAGAAGGCTTTTGAGGAACTAAAAGAGCATCTGGCTGAGCTGCCCTTGCTTACTAAGCCGCTCCCGCAAGAAATCTTGTATTTATATATAGCTGTGGGAGAAGAATCTATCAGTTCAGTGCTCCTGAGAGAGGAGGGGCTAACCCAGAAGCCCATCTATTATACCAGCAAGATGATACAGGGAGCAGAAGTGCGATCCGAGTATCGAAAAAGCAGCGTTAGCTGTGATGGTCACGGCAAGGAAATTGAGACCATATTTCTTATCTCATAAGGTAGTGGTCAGAACAAACGAGCCTCTGAAGCAGGTGCTAGGTAAGCCAGACCTATCGGGAAGGCTAGTCAAATGGGCAATAGAATTGAGTGAATATGACGTGGATTTTGAGCCAAGAGTAGCTATTAAAGCTCAAGCATTAACCGATTTTATACAAGAAACCATTAGAGGATCGATTAAGAATACCAGTTGTGGAAGGCTTATGTAGACAATTCAGTAACTAAAGAAGGGGCTGGAGTAGGGATCTTTATCCAAGATCCTGAAGGCCATAATTACAAATTTGCCATCAAGTTGAACTACCACGTCTCTAATAACGAGGCAGAGTACGAAGCCTTGGTAAGATGCTTGGGTATATTGCAGAATATGGGTGCAAAGCACGTAGTAGTTCACTCAGATTCCCAGTTGGTGACGCATCAGGTCTTGGGGACCTGCGAAAAAAGACAGGAACGGATGATGGCATATGTTAATACTGTGAAAGAGTTGTTGAGTTGTTTCCCCAGATCTGAGGTAATTCAGATCCCTCGTGAAGAAAATACAGAAGCCGACAAATTGGCACGAGTAGCCAGCTCCGTTGAAGGAACATGGACAGAAGAAATTGTATTATGCAGCGCAGATGCCAGATGGGTTAGAGCTGAAATACAAACTATTGAAGTAATGAATGATTGGAGAACTCCGATCATCAAGGCCCTAAAAGGGGTTCCCGAGAGGACGGAGGCTACGACCCTCACAGGTGACAGCAAGTTACCGCGCGCTTTCAAAGCAAAATTCTATTTAATAGAGGATAAGTTATACAAATAAAATATTGTTTTCTGGTTTTAGTGGATTAAAATTTTGCTATTTAAGGTAATATGGACGAAAGAAAATAGAAACTTTCCGTTTATAAATGTGACAAAGGTAGTATAGAAAAAGTCAATATTAAAGGAAGCGCTCATGTTAAAGGACAAATATACCCTCAACGTACTACTAGGTGCAATTTTTTAATCCTTTTATATATAATAGCAAAGCGGATTCGGAGCACCACGTTAATTCACGTGCCTACGTGGCGCTTCCTATGCTCTCCGTTCCTATTTATCTAAAAATTCAATTTTTTATAATAAAAATATTATCTAATTATTATATAATTATCATTATTAATAATAATATTATTATATCTTTAATAGTTATCTTCAATATTATTCTATTCATACATGAATATATTTTAATATATTATTTCGATAAAAAAAAGATTTTAATATATTAGTATTTGTTTATTTATTTATAATAAAATAACAATAACAATTACAATTCCATATAATAGAAAAAATAATAGAATCTACATGCAAATAATTATGCAAATATGATTAGCATTTATTTGTAGTATTATGCAATAATTAGTAAATATTTATCCGAATGCTTTATATATTATGTGTTTTATTAGAATTATGAAATTGGTAGTAATTTAATACTATCAATAATATGTGAATGAATAAAGGTAATTATTTACGACTTTCTTTAGTTATATTGGAATTACTAGTGCAGTGCCCGTCGAAATTCGACGGGATTCAATTTATTTTGTGATTTTACATAAAATTTTAATGTAAATACATAATTATCTATATAAATTATTTTAATCTGCCGGTTAATTGTGAAGATAAAAAAATAAATATGTTAAGACGTAATATTATAATTTTTCGATTAGTTCGTTGCTCGATAAAACGTTAGCATGAATAATGTAAATTTGCTCATTAATTTTTCTGTTAGCCCATTGATATAACGTTAGCATGAATTAAAATGTTATATTTTATATTTTTAAATATGAAAATAAATTAAGAAGTTAATATTTTTACTATAAATATATTTTATATTTCATTCCGTCAATTTTTAACATGAACCGCTTTAAAATGTTATTTTTAAATAAACAGGATTCAATTTATTTTATAATTATAATTAAAAAATTTTAACAAAAATTACATTCGTTGAGTGAATTTAGTTGGGGATTAGTTGAGATGTAGACATATTTATATAGGTTCTCTATCTCGATGTGCGATGAAAATCACTGTTATAAACTAACTAATTAGAAGAATGAAACATTAAACAAATAGAAAATCGTTTGACTTTCGTTTTTGAGATTTTTACATTAATTTTGTAGTTCCTCAAATTCAAGATGAATTTTATTGGAAATATATATAGATCTATTTATATTGGTAATACATTGTTAAGTTCTTGTAAATCAATGTGGGACATAATTCCTTAATGTGATATATAATTGAATTAAATTATTCAATTTATTTTGTGATTTTACATAAAATTTTAATATAAAATACAATATTGTCTATATAAATTATTTTATTTTGCCCGTTACGTGTGAAGATAAAAAAAAAATATATGTTAAAGACGTAATATGTTAGCCTGAATAGTGTAAATTTGCTCATTAATTTTTCCGTTAGCCCGTTGATATTACGTTAGCATGAATAGTGCAAATTTGCCCGTCAATTTTTCTGTTAACCCGTTGTTCGATATAACGTTAGCATGAATAGTGTAAATTTGCCCGTTAATTTTTTTTGTTAGTCCGTTGTTCGATATAACGTTAGGATGAATCGTGTAAATCTGCCCGTTAAATTTTTCGTTAGCTCGATAAAAGTTTTCATAAAAATTAATTTTGTATATTAATTATTTCAAGTAGCCCGTTACTTGAAATAATTATATCAAACATAAACTAAGATTATAATAATTAACGAATAAATTAATTAAATATAAATATAATTATTAATAATTAACCCATATATCTGCACTATTCATAATTCTTTAAACTAAGATTATATAATTAACGAATAAATTATGTACTTTAATAATCGGATAGATTCATTAATCAATGTAAAATTAATTTAAAACAGGATGAAATAAATTCACTTATAATTATTTAAAATCATAAAATCACAACTCAACTTGAAAAGGAGAGTATAAAAAGATATTGTTGTTGGAAATATATATAGATCTATTTATATAGGTAATACATTGTTAAGTTCTTGTAAAAAATCGATGTGGGACAGAATTCCTGAATGTGATATACTAATTGGATTAAATATATAAAATAAGCCAAATCAATGAGAATATTCGAAAATATTCACAAAAATCATACGGGACATCAATTAATATTTTTTATTAATAAAATTATGAAAACATTTTTATGATAGAAATATTTTATATTTTATCCTGTCAAATTTTAACACGAATCTCTTTAAAAGGTTATTTTAAACAAATTTTAAAATAAAATAAATATATATATATTATGTCGCCCGTTGTTTATTTTATCTAAACACCCTTCAGATGGATCTTTTTGAAGAAATAAAAAGGGTAAATAAGGATTAACATTTCTTAAAGAACTATACGGTTTAAGTCACGTCAAAATTCAATGTGAATCACTTAATAAGAAAAATTCATAATTAATATTCCCTCCGTCCCACTGGGATAGGGACCTTTTGTTTTGACACATGAATTAAGATGAGAGTGATGATAGTGTGTTAAAGTGATGGGTAGTGGGTTAAAGTGATCTGTCAGAATTTTATTGGGTTAGAATTGACTATTTCGGGAAAGGTCCCTATATCTGTGGGACGTCCCAAAAAGGAAAAAATTACTTATGTAGGAGACTTCAATATAAATAAATTATACTTATGTAGCATAATTCTTCTTAAATACAAAATTAATAATTTTGTTTTTTTCTTCATTAGCAGCATAAGGCTCTTTACTTTGCTCATTATATGATTGCAGTATTATTCAAAATTTTATATATGTTGGTTGCTGCTATTATTAGTTGTGAACAAAAAATTGAAAAAAATAACCAAAAAAATTTTACAACACTTTTTTTAAGGGTGTGTTTATTTGTAACTAAATTACAATTATAATCAGAACAAAAGTTAATTGAAAATAATTAAAGGGACAATAATTCAACCAATGTGTGTTTCGATCAAATTTTCAAGACGTGCATTGCTATTATATATTGTAATACATTATTTTGTTAAGACAAGATTTTAATTTTTTTTATTTTTTTTACTTTAACAGAACGCAACAGGACCTGATGCTGAAAAGACAAAGGATTTCGCCAAATGGATTTTAGATATAGGTGACGGAATAGCTGGTACAAATAAAGGCGATGGAGAAGCTGATTTAACACTATCAGGTGATATTCTTATTAGAGATGCAACTAATCCAATTGCATCAATAGTGGAAAATACGTATCCAGGCATATTTACTTCTCCGTCTGATCCAGAAATTTTTAAAGATAGAGCTATACTGGCCCCTACAAATGAAATGGTTGACACGATTAATGAGTATGTCATGTCTCTTCTCCCAGCTGAAGAAAGGGTTTATCTTAGTTCGGATAGCATTTGCAAAGAGGATGGAGAACTTGATCTTGAAAGCGAAATATTTTCAGTTGAAAATCTAAACACAATTAAGTGTTCGGGTTTGCCGAGACACGAAATCAGGTTGAAGGAGGGATGCATTATCATGCTTCTTAGGAATATCGATCCGTCGAATGAGCTTTGCAATGGTACCAGGATGATGGTAACTAAATTAGGGGATCAAGTAATTGAAGCAAATCTAATTTCAGGAGATAATGCAGGCAAGAAGTTTCCAATAGCAAGGATGAACATGACTTCATCCGAATATACTAAATTTCCTATTCGGTTTCGAAGGAGGCACTTCCCGTTGATGGTTTGTTTTGCTATGACTATAAACAAAAGTCAAGGGCAATCTCTTTCAAATGTAGGACAATACATAAAGATGTGACTTTTTGGTTAATTTTACTCCTTTCGAATGACGAGTAGCCCGTTGTTTATTGAAATACAAAAAATAGATTATAAGAGATGATATTTCACGAGAAGCTATATTTATTTTCAATGTCAAGCCGTCATTCGTACGTTGTATTATAAAGAGAAGTTTACAGTTGATATCATTCTTATATCACTTGTATTCTTTTATATCAAGTTGTTCATTGCTTGAAATTTTGTTTGAAAGTAATAGGGCAAAGAGGTGTAACATTTTTTTTTTTTTTCTCGCTTTGTTAAATTCACTTGAGTGTAAAGTTTCTCGTTCTTTCACCTTTATACAAAACCTTCTTCATCCGCCCGTTCCCTACTCCAAGCCTTAATACCTTAGTATTATAGTGTTAGTGTGAAGTATTTCAAGTAGTAATAAAATGAGTACATGATCCTATTATAATCCCATATAATAGGTTAATTATAGGTATAACATTATTTAGTTACTTATGTTCGTTTAAATGTAAAGATGCCCGTTTTTGTATCTTCATGCATATACATGTTTTCATCCCGTTACTACTCAATTAAAAAACATATAATTTTTTTCATTCTCCTGTCACTACTCAATTATAAAACATATAAAATTTACATCCTCCCGTTACTACTCAATTAATAAAATATACTTTGTTGCTTTATTAGTATAATTTTCCTATTAATATGAAGTCTCTCAAATATTAATCTGGGATGGTAATTAATTGTTTTAAATAAGACACCTTTAATTAGAATTAAATTAATTTAAACTTATGAAGTCTCTCGAATTTTAAATTAAAAAAAAATGATTAATAGAAAATTAATTATGGTTAAATTCTTGTAAAGAATTGATGTGTGGATTGGTAAGATGACATGTATATATATGATTAGTATATTTAATCAATTAATCCAAATTTATAAACAATTAGAATATTATATTGATTAAATATATAAGAGAAAGGATGTTTAATTATAATGATGTTTCATACAAATATAATAAAACTATTATGTCGATTAAACGTTTAAGAGATATGTTAGAGATATGTCTGATATTTAATTATATTTTAATTTATAATGATGTTTTTATTTTGGTGACTAAATATATAAAATAAGTCAAATCAATGAAAATATTAAAAAATATTTAAGAAAATTATACGCGATGCCACGTAGGATCGAGATGTATAATATGTTAATTTGGTAATGTTTTGTTGATTGAAATTTTATGTTTCTTCACATTTGTTTGTTAATTGGAATTTCAATTCTTTGTTTGGTGTTGGTTGAATTTAGGGGTGGACCGGTACGGGATACCGTGATTTTTCGCTGATATTGATATTGATATTGATCGGTATCGCATTTTTAATCTTACAAACATTAGCATTAAGCGTAATCGAGAATCATTAGTTTTACAAATTTGTTAAGGTTGTATCTAAAATTCAATAGTTCATTAGTTTTACAAATTTTAATTTCATAATCAATAGTTCATTAGTTTTCAATGTATCGAATTTGACTTATAAAGTTATATATACAATTATACAAATTATAAAGGTTGTATCTAAAATTCAAATTTATTCAAATATAAGAAATATTACAAATAAAAATATATAAAATATCGGTAAAATGTCAATATCTACGGTATTATTGCGATATCGGTATTATATCGGTACCGGTATTATGCGGTGTTATTGCGGTATTTGCGGTATTGTGCGGTATCGGTATTTTCCGGTAATATCGCGGTATTTCACTTTTGGATACCAGTGCCGTATTGAACTTGTGCGGGACGGCATAAATACCGTACCGTAAATGCGGTATACCGCAAAATTCGGTATTTTCGGTATTTTTTCAGCACGATATCGTCGGTATTTCGGTAATTCGGTATTTTTGTCCAGCCCTAGTTGAATTTCACGTTTCTTTTTTTTTTTTTTTGCATATGTCTGTCAATTGAATTTTTAACTTGTAAGAACTTATATAGGTATTTTATCATCAAAATTATATAAAAAATTCGATGTGGGATAAAAAGTCCTTATTTTGAAGTTTCTAAAATTAAAGATGAATTTTGTTGGAAATATATGGATCTATTTATATAGGTAATACATTGTTAAGTTTTTGTAAAAAATCGATGTGAGACAGAATTCATTAATGTGATATAATTGGATTAAATATATATAATAAGCCAAATCAATGAGAATATTAGAAAATATTCATAGAAATCATACGTCATGCCACGTAGGACGAAGATCCATAAAACTCACACACAAATCAAAAAATTCGATACACAAACCAAAAGATTGGATTGGAAAGGGCATAAAAAATCATACAATTTGGTAATGTTTTGTTGATTGAAATTTCATGTTATTGGAAAGGGCATAAAAATCATACAATTTGGTAAAATTTTCTGTTATTGGAAAGGACATAAAAAATCATACAATTTGGTAATGTTTTGTTGATTGAAATTTTATGTTTCTTCGCATTTGTTTGTTAATTGGAATTTCAATTCTTTGCTTGGTGTTGGTTGAATTTCACGTTTCTTTTTTTCGCATATGTCTGTCAATTGAATTTTTAACTTGTAAGAACTTATGTAGGTATTTTATCATCAAAATTATATAAAAAATTCGATGTGGGATAAAAAGTCCTTATTTTGAAGTTTCTCAAATTAAAGATGAATTTTGTTGGAAATATATGGATCTATTTATATAGGTAATACATTGTTAAGTTTTTGTAAAAAATCGATGTGGGACATAATTCATTAATGTGATATAATTGGATTAAATATATTTAATAAGACAAATCAATGAGAATATTGGAAAATATTCAAGAAAATCATACGTGATGCCACGTAGGATCGAGATCCATATTGCTATCAATCCGCCCGTTATTTGTGATAATAGAAAAACTATGTTAAGGTGAAATATTATAATTTATCGGTAGCTCGTTGATATATAATGTTAACATTAATAGTGCAAATATGCCCGTTGTTCGATATAAATAATTATAAAAATTAGGTATTTATAAAGATGTTTTTGTATATTAATTATTTCAAGTAGTCCATTACTCGTAGTAAATATGAAAATGGGTTAAGAAATTAATATTTTTACGATAGATATATTTTATATTTTATCCCATAAAATTTTAACATGAAAATGTTATTATAAAACAAAATTTAAAATAAAATAAAAATATATTATGCCTCTCGTTGTTTATTTTATCTAAACACCCAATATTATAATATCTTGTTAGCTCGTTGTTCAACATAACGTTAACATAATTAGTGCAAATCTACCCGTTAAAGTTAATTTTTTCCGTTAGCCCGTTCGAGGCTTCTTAGAATTTTTCATTTTTGAGATTTCTACATTAATATATAACGTAGTTCCTCAAATCAAGTATGATTTTGATGAACATATATAATATATTTATATATGTACTTTGTCACTAAGTTATTGTGAAAATTCGATGTGGGACGGGAATCGTTATTATAATATAATTGAAATAAATTATTGATGAATATTGATTTTTCATTTGTAGGGATAAAAATTGAAGATAAAATATAGTATATTTTTATTTATTTGAGGGCATATAGAATAATCGTAATGTATACCAATTAATATATGTGATATGTTTAATTAAATTTTAATCTTTAATAAGCCAAATCAATGAGAATATTGGAAAATATTCATAAAAATCATACGCTATTTATATTTTTTTAGGTATTAGATAATTATTAATGCAAAATAGTTGTGTCAAATATTGATTAATGTCGCAAATATTAATAGTTGTTGATTATTTTGTTGAAAATATATCGATCTATATTGTATCATCAAGTTCTTGTAACAAATCGGTGTGGGACAAATTTTTTTTGATGTGATATAGTATTGATCTATTTATATAGGTAATACATTGTTAAGTTGTTGTAAAAAATCGATGTGGGACAGAATTCCTTACTGTGATATAATAAATAAGCCAAATCAATAAGGATATTCGAAAATATTCAAGAAAATCATACGCGATGCCACGTAGGATCGGGATCCATAAAGGTATTATATATATATATTGATGTGACTTTAAATAATAATATATTAATATTATATTATAAATAAGTTATATTTTATTATATATAAATTGAATTTTTATATTTTCTTTATAATTATATTTATTATTTATCTTTATAATTTAACTAATACTAATATTTACATATATCTGTGAATATTAAATTATAGTATTTTAATGTCAATATTATAAAAAGCACATCACGTATAGAAGAATTATACTCCGTATATCACTTGACTTATTTTAATATTTATTTATGTGTCTTCAACATTATTCTTTTATTAGAATAAATAACGGGCGGCTTGAATTAGTATAATTTGTTTTTTATGTTTGCTTTAAAATAACACTAAACAATTAATTATTCATGTTGAATTTAACGGGATACAATATACCTATTACTGAAATATTACTCTTATAAACCCACTTTTCATTATCACAATTAGTGGTGGCCACGGTTCCGGTTCCGGTTCGGAACCGGAACCGAACCGGCGGTTCCCGGTTCCACACCCTTGGAACCGGAACCGAACCGCCTATCTCACGGTTCCATATCCGGTTCCTAACCGGCGGTTCCGGTTCCGGTTCCGGTTCGGTTCCGGTTTGGAACCGGTGGAACCGGCCAATTTTTTTTTTTTTTTTTTTTTAATTTTTTAATTTGAAATTTAAACATAGTATTCAATAAAGGTAGAAACTACATTCAAATATATAAATGTTAGTTTCACACCCACTTATATTATATTTTCAGTGTGGGAGGAGTTCTCTACATTTATAGAGTGTTATCTCCTCCCAACTCTAGTATTTTTTCGATGTGGGACAAGTAAAGGTGTGAGATGTGCTCAAAGAAGAAGAGGTATTTGTCAAAGAAGAAGAAGTAGTTGTCCCACATCGAAAAAATACTAGAGTTGGGAGGAGATTACACTCTATAAATGTAGAGAACTCCTCCCACATTGAAAAAATAATAGAAGTTGTTGTGAAACTAACATCTATATAATTGGATATTAGTTTCCACCTTTAAATTATTAATTATATATATATATATATATATATATATATATATATATATATTATTAATAATTAAATTTTGAATTATTAAAAAAATATTTTAAAAAATAATAAATTGGCCGGTTCCAACCGGTTCTGAACCGGAACCGAACCGGAACCGGAACCGCCGGTTCCGAAACCGCCGGTTCACGGTTCTGGCCTTCAAGAACCGGAACCGGACCGCCGGTTAGTCCGGTTCCTTTGGCGGTTCGGAACCGCCGGTTCCGGTTCCGGTTCCAGAACCGGCGGTTCCGGTTCCGGTTCCCGGTTTTAACCGGCGGTTCCGGTTCGGTTGGGCAGCACTAATCACAATTAGTTGGCGGCTTGAAATAATAGAAGAATCATATATCGACTTGACTTATTTTAATATTTATTTATGTGTTTTCGACATTATTCTTTAATTAGAATAAACAACGGGTGACTTGAATTATTTTAATTTTTTTTTCTTATGTTTGCTTAAAAATAACACTAAACAATTAATTATTAATGTTGACTTTTAACGGGATACACTATACCTATTATCGAAATATTACTCTTATAAACCTACTTTGTATTATCACAATTAGTTGGCGGCTTGAAATAATGATACCCTATTTTAATATGTTTCTATGTCTCTTCGACATTAATCTTTTATTAGAATAAACAATAGACGACTTGAATTATTTTAAATAATTTTTTCATGTTGAATTTTGACGAGGTACAATATACTTATTATCAAAATATTATTCTAATAAACCTACTTTTATTATCACAATTAACTAGCGACTTGAAATAACGGCATGACGAGATGAAATCAATATAACTATTTGAGACCCCTCATTGACATTTTCTTTTTATTAAAATAAACAACGGGCGACTTGAACTTATTTTAATATTTTTTCTTTTATATTTGATTATAATAAATAACGGGCAACTTGACATTTTAATAATTTTCATTGATATTTTACTTTAAAATAACGTTATAAAGTGATTCGTATCGAATTCTGACAGAATACAAATGCACCTACCATCAACATATTCCCCTTTAAACCTATTTTTTTATAAACATGAGTAACGAGTGACTTTATATAATTATATATATTTCTACTAAAATCATGTCAAATTAAGTTACAGGTTAGATTGCAAAAGAGGCAAAATTCGATTAATGTAAACTATTTTCGACGGGTAGTGTAATACTCCATCCGTCCACCTATTTCTGACACGTTTGCTTTTTGCACGGGATTTAAGACGGAAGTGATGTGTATTGTGTTTATGGATGTAGTGTATAAAGTGTATTTTGTAGGGAATAAACATATTTTAGAAACAGAGCATCATATATGCATAAAAACATGTTCTTGTCTGATCTTAAATGAAAGATCGTATAAAGACCTTTAATTTGATATAAAAATCATAAAAATCTGATAACAAACGAGCAAGTTATACTCCCTCCGGTCTTTTACAGTTGAGTCACTTTCCCGATTGGGCCGGTCTCTCCTAGTTGAGTCGTTTCCTTTTTGGGTAAAAATTAAGTATTAAACACACAACTAATTGTACCCCTTATTTTACTTAATTAACATACTAATTACGCCCCAATTTCTCAATTTCTCCATTATCGCCATTGCCGTCTCTCTCGAAATAATTTTAAATTAATTTAAAATAAATCCAGAAAAGTTTTAATTTTATAAAAAAAAAAAAAATCTAGAAAAGTTTTTTATTTTAATTTTAAACATCAACAATAATTTTATAAAAAAAAATTCCAGAAAATTTTAAATTAATTTAAAATAAATCCAGAAAAGTTTTAATTTTATAAAAAAAAATTCCAGAAAAGTTTTTTATTTTAATTTTAAACATCAACAATAATTTTATAAAAAAAAATCCAGAAAATTTTAAATTAATTTAGAATAAATCCAGAAAAGTTTTAATTTTATATAAAAAAAATCCAGAAAAGTTTTTTATTTTAATTTTAAACATCAACAATAATTTTATAAAAAAAATTCCAGAAAATTTTAAATTAATTTAAAATAAATCCAGAAAAGTTTTAATTTTATAAAAAAAAAATCCAGAAAAGTTTTTTATTTTAATTTTAAACATCAACAATAATTTTATAAAAAAAAATTCAGAAAATTTTAAATTAATTTAAAATAAACTGAAAAACAAAAAAATATTAATTAATAAAAAACATTTTTTATATTAATTAAAACAACTCTTCTCAATTATAAACATAATCTCATTCTCTTCTCAATTACCAAACATACTTAAAGTACTAAACAACTCTTCTTAATTCCCGTGTCGAAAAGTTTCGACTCAACTGTAAAAGACCGGAGAGAGTAATAATTTAAACTTTCGAAATTTAAATTATATTGAACTACGTGCAGAAAAATGAGTGGATGAGATTTAAGTATGGAATGTTAAGTGTAATAAGAGATTTACTAATTGTACTACTTAGTGGCTAATTCTTTCCGAAAAAAGAAACGTGTCAGAAATAGGGGGACGACCAAAAATGGCAAACGTGTCAGAAATAGGTGGACGGAGGGAGTATTAAGTACTTTTTGTATTATATTATATTATATTATTTTTGTATTTCACGGCACCAATTTAATTTAGTCTTTAAACGTCGAAGATTTAAATGTAACAAGAATCGGCGTTATGACTTGATTTATTTTGATCTAACATCATTTTGTTTTTATTGCAATAAACATCGGGCTACGTGAATACTTATATGATAGCATACACAGTAGTATACAATATAAAAGTAAATATAAGATAGATATTGTGTGAGATTGAAATATATCATACTTCAATATTTACAAATATATGTATTTCAGATAAATAAGAATTGTGGATGTAGGAATAACATGTATGCATGTCGATCAACGTGGTGGTTCGAAACGAGCATCTTAACTTATTTTGATATAACGACATTTTCTTTTTATTGAAAAAAATAACGGGTGACTTGACATATTTTCATATTTTCATTTATATTTTACTTAAAAATAACGTTATAAAGTGATTGTATTGAATTTCGAACGAGATAGAAACGCACCTATCATCAAAATATTTCTCTTTAAATCTATTTTTCTTATAAACACAAGAAACGAGTGACTTTATATTGATATTTTGTTTTATTACAATAAACAACAGGCTACGGGAGACTTTGTTTGACATTTTCTGTTTATTAAAATAAACAACGGGCAGCTTAACGAGATACAAATGCACCTATCATCAAAATATTCCCCTTTAAACCTATTTTCTTATAAACACGAGTAACGGGAGACTACGCTCAAACTCTAATAGCTTTGTAGAAAAGGAGTTAAGCATATTATTTTGGTCCATATTTCTTATATAATTTTCATATTGTTTATTTACTTTTAGTATTTTTGTATTACTTTTAAATATATTTTTTATATTTCACGAGGAACTTGGCTTTGTCGTTTTTGACACCAAATTGAGTTATAAGTCTTTAAACGTCGAAGATTTAAATATAATATGAATCATCATTGAATTAGTTCTTCATCATTCTTAACTTATTTTTATTGTTTAAAAGTACATAAAAATCGAGAATCATAGTCTAAAATATTTTAAAATAAATTTCACTAATAAAATATCTAAACATTAAAAATAATTGACACCCGTCGATTTTCGACGGGTTGTAAACTAGTTTCGGATGAGATCCTCTGTTCCCAAATTGGTGTACCAATGATGTTCCCGATGTAAAATTAGGAAGTATTGAATTCTTTCTATAAGTGGTCATTTTGAATTTGATAATTAGTGTATGCCAAAACTTCCTAATATTATACCGAGACACCATTAGTACACCAATTTGGGGACAGAGGATCCCATCCGAACTAGTTTAGGTAAAGGGGCAGGCGTTTAGAAAAAATCTGTCATTCAAATTTTCCTGAAAGAGAATACTTCTACAAAGACAGAAGAGAGAGAATATAGGTAGGAGTATCAAGAAATACTCTCTCTCTTATATTCCCTCTTATATAGTACTATACCACTGCAAGGCAGGTGTGGCCATTATAATCGTACTCTCTATAAAACCAGAAACGACGCGCACAACAAACGTACATTCATATATATATATATATATATATATATATATCTCTTCGTCTTCCTTACTAGGGCACCCCCTCCCTGCTCCGTCCACATCCAAATTCTAACGTAAGATTTCTGTTTTGGTGCTTCAAAACATCTCAGATGAGTTTGTATTCATGGTTTTTTTCGTCTGTATCTTTTTCTTTTTTCTTGGCTCTACTCTTGACTTATTTTTTTACCATGGATTCCTCCTTTATTCATCGGCTTCCCAGTATTCTGCTCGTATCGATCTTTTTTGTTTTGTTTTTTGTAGATTATCCGATTTTCTCGTGCCTCGGAGACGTAGTTGGTATGTCTTTTATCTACTTTTGGATTCTGAAAACCTGTATTCTTTTTCATGCAGATCTGAACGCCACTTATTTATTTATTTATTTTCCCTTATTTTCCCGTTTTGGTAGTTTCTTCCTTGTTTGTCGTTTCGTTGACTGTAAAGCTTTTCTTATCTTCTGAGTAATAAACGGCGACTGTGATTTCGATGTGTGCTCTAACTCGGTTAAGTTGAAAGAAATCCTTCATTGCTTCTGTTTTTTTCTGAGTATTTGAAGATAGCTGTAGAATATTTTCATCTAGGTTTTGTCTCTAATTTCTGCTGGAGTGAAAATCTGCAGTTAGCACACAGGTCGTATAAACTTACACGCTACCTTATTTTACTTTGACTAGACTTCTAGCTGCCATACGTTTTTTTTCCCCTCGTTTTTTGATATTTTAGATTTGACGTGATTTGAGTTTGATCGTTGAGAAGAAGGTATATGCCCTGCACAAGTAAAAGCTTAGATAACATATTTATTACCTCTTCGTTCTGGGTTTTTTGGAATCTGAGATCTATACTAGTAATTTTATTCGTGATTAGTGACTGATTTCAAAAGTTTTACGCTGGAATCGGTTTTTTTTCACCTTTATACTTCAATGATCATGTGTTTATTTTCTCCTCCATGCTTCTTTTACTTCAGATTTTGGATGATATGCGTTAATAATTTTCTAGTGTAGTATTAATTACTTCTAGTAGTTTAATGTTTGAGAAAAATGCCTTTAACCTTTGAAACAATTTTTCGATGCCTCTTTTGATGGTTGTAATGTAATTGAATGGTTCGTTTAGCTCCTTGTTAGCTATATATGGAAGGTGTATAAAATAATAACAAGCAGTTTGCATATATATGGGTAAATTATACCATTGTGTTGTTTGCTTTGTTTTAGATTAGGTGTGAAACGCTTTCATCATTGTTATACATTATATCTTATATTTTGTCGCTTGAGAAAATGTTAGTTGCCTATTGTTACCATTTGAATGATTTTAGTGTGCCCTTTTGGTTGGTTTTTTGGTATCTGACTTATTTATTCTTATTAGCTAGTAATATTTTCTTGTGTTTACCTCTCTTATCATTGTAAACAGAAATGGAAAAACTGAAGGGCGATGGGAAACAACTGCCTCCACCTCCTCCTGTGATACCACCGAATTATGTACCACAGAAAGTAGCTTCTAGTAATCGGCTTCCCATGGCTAGGCGTGGAGTTGGTTCAAGAGGACAAAGTATCTCACTCTTGGTTAACCATTTCAAAGTTTCTGTTGCAAAATCTGATGGCTACTTTTACCACTACAGCGTATAAGTTCCTTCTATCCCTTTCCTTTTTATTTTCTCGCAATGAGGACATTGCTTGATTTTAAGTGTGGGGGGTCTTTGAAACTTTTGGCATGCAGTTTTTAATTTTGTTGAGTCTTAGGAGTTAGTTGAGTCAAATGAGCAGATGATAGTATTGTGGATTTGGCCGATGTTAGAGAAATTTTGTTGATTTTTGGAGAAAAAATCATGATCTTTATTATGCATGGAACCTTGGCGAAGCGACGCAATTTATTTGATGAATTTGAAGTATGCTATGATGTCGGGAACTAGTTAGTTTGAACCCGTGAGAGTTGAGCTATTTGTGCATATTTATGCCTATTCTTTGATTGAGTGATCATGTATGCTCCATTGTTTCTAGAACTTGCCTTGTTTCTCCATCAAGACCTTAGTATATTTATGAATTAGGAGATGATTTTAGGCCATTCTTTCATAGCCACATGATCCCTATACACTAACCTTGTTCATAAACATTTGTTTACCCCTTTTGAGCCTTTATTAGCCGTTCTTTGTAAAACCGGATGATAGGAGGTTTGGATGATTATGGGTATCTTTTGGGAGTTACTTGTATGGAAGGAGTTGAAAAGAATATCTTGTTGTGGTGAAGAGGGAGAAGAAAAGAATTTTAGATGCTTGATTTACATAGTTGGCTATCCCTATAAGCTTAAAAGAAAAGAAAAAAAATTTAGAGCTTTTGATTATCATTAGAGAGAATATCTTTAGATGGACTCTATATATATGAAAAAAATAATAAGCATAAGGGGATAGTTAGCTTTGATTTGTATAGTTGATATTTTTGCATCTTTGGTTATGTAATTGGTGTGTTGGATGGTAGAAGATGGATGAAAATTCATACTTTGTTTGGAGTTGAAAAGAGGTTGATGATTTAGAGCATTTTGAGTCACTAAGCCTATATATTCCCTACCTTAAACAATGTTCCTACATTACAAGCTTTTATAAAGTCCTATTTGATCCTAATTTGTAAGTATTACATTAGGTGGAGGTGTTGAGATTGAAGGCAAGCCTATGGTAAACATGTTGCATTGCATTGATGTTGAGTGAACCCTCGTGATGTGCATTATTTTACATATTTTCTTTGAGAGAGTTGAGTGTTCACTTTCATATACAAAATTTCACATGTTGGAGAGTGTTCTTTGATGGATTAGCATATTTTGAATTAGTTGAGTAGATTGTGTTGATTGATGCTAAGGTTGTGTGCATAGTTTTGATCATGATCATGAGAGTTTGTTTTCGAAAAGTTTTGAGGCCTATATAGTTCACAATACTTGAGTCTATTGTTTATTTCGTTTTTATATTGCTTGAGGAAAAGCAAAGGTCTAAGTGTGGGGGATTTTGATTGGTGTCTAGATGTTAGGATTTTCGTAATGTTTTCGAGTCCGTTTTCCCTTAGTTTTTCTGTGTTTTCGTTGTTTATGGCTATGATTTGGTTGCTTTGGAGTCATTGGTATTATAGGATAAAAAGGGCGGAAATGAGAAGAAAATGAGAAGAAAGAAGCCTTATATCGAAGAGGGGTTCGATAGGATCATGTAGGCGAAAACGGAGGTCATTTTGGAGTTCGGACGAGGAAGATACGATCGAAACAAGAAAGGCGCGCAACACCAATGCGAGTGCTACGTTGGACGAGCGTCCAACGTACGTTGGACGACCGTCCAACGTTCCGGCCAGCTTTCCTTTCCTTCTATAATTAGGTTTTCATACCTATTATAAATACTACCCCTTGTACACGAATTCTACAACCTTTTAAAACCTTTTATCATTGTTTAGCTTTAGTTTTCAGATTCAAATACTTTAGTAGCTTTCTATTGTTCGGATCCGGATTCGTTCTTCGTTTATTGCAATTTAATTCAAGACGTTTATTTAATTCAAGTTCTTCGTTCTTCGTCTCAATTTTCGTAAGTTCTTTTATTGCTTTCGTTTATTCGTTTTAATTGCTTGCTTTCGTTTTAGATTTGTTTTCTTAATTGCTCCGTTTAAATTCCTTAGTTTAATTTCGTTCTTTCGATTTCAAGTTTAAAGTTTAGATTCGTTTTTCTTGCTTTCAATTCTCTTTCGTTTTTCAAAGTTTTCAAATTAAATTAATTTGCCTTTAATTTCCAGATTTCAATTCATCATGTCTAGATTTATTTATGCTTCTTTCTTTGCTTTCGTTTCCTTCGTTGCTTTCTTTATTGCTTTCTTTTCGATTCTTGCCTAGGTAGATTTATTGCTTTCTTCTAGTTTAATTCTTAGATTTATTTCTTGAGTTCTAGATTAGCTATTTACTTGCTTTTATTTATTGCTTTATTTTACTTTCTTGCCTAGGATTTAAAAACAAAAACCCCAAAATATTCTTTACTTGCTTTCTTAGATTAGATCTTTACTACATAATTAATTGCCCTGTTAAGTTTTCCTTGAGATTCGATACTTAGGTTTTACTTGCTAGTGCTACGATAGATTTCGTCTATTGCGAACACTTTTTAGTGAAACAGCGTTGATTTGTGTGTTGGAGGTCGATGCCGAGTTGGAGACTGAAGAAGTCAGATTGGATACTCGCTCATCGACCTTGGCCAAATCTTCAACACTTCCCCGATCTGATCGCGGGACGCCATGTTGAGTTCCTCGAGCTGGACCGGCAGGAGCTTGTCGGTATATTCCTTCAGTAATTTCACGGCAAAGTCCGTGACACGCTCCCTGGCAGCTTCATCGGCCTGGATCTTGGCATCTTTGACTATATCGACCCGGGCCTCAGCTACGGCCTGCTTGATCTGCTCGGGGAGGCTGGTGATGATGGACTCGAGCTTGGCAGAAATAGTATCGAGCACCACATCCACATCAGCCTTTGAAATCTGGGAAGTCGGAACAGCAGCTTCAAGAAGCTGATCACCACCCTCATTCCTGGGTGGCGATTGTTCCGGAGTTTGAATCCTCTCAAACTCGTCTCCAACGTCGGCAGCAGAGTTGTAGAGAGCACGAGATTGCGTGTAGAGAGGGCGAAGGTCGATGCCCAAAATCTTGGCCTCAACCTTCTTGCGGCGCAGCACAATTGATTGGAAATTAGAAGCCGCATCCTCCACGCTGAAGAAACCAAACTCTGCTTCCAGTGCCAATTCCTCGACCTTCAGGTCGTTGAGAGTAACGACCTGCAGCAAGGCCTCGAATACGTAATAGTAACTTGACTTACAATCCAGATAGAACTGGAGGCGAGTGGCGAGGTCGAGGGACTTTGGGAGTTGGGCTATCCCTGGCATCAGGTCGATGACCTTCAGCCTGGCCTCGGCCTTCATGGCGGCGACCTGGGAGTGAGCAGCAGACATCGGCTGCTCAGAGAATGGCTAGATCGGCAGCACGACGTCCTCCTCCACGGGCACGTGCCGAAGGGGGGAAGACTGGGAATCCTCCGCAGTGATATCATAGATCTCTACAGATCCAGCTCGTTGGACTGGGGGAATCCTCACTAGAGAGGTAACGACCTGCGAATAAGATGCAGGGCGTTGCTTCGAGGCAGACGGCTCGGCGGCGGAACGGACTGGAGATGGAGTCCGTTCGGCAGAAGGAGATTGAGATGAACCGACAACAACCTGCGGGACGGAAGGTGCAGGTTGTTGCTGCGAGGCGGACAGCTCGATCGCGGTTCGGACTGGAGAGGGAGTCCGTTCCGGGGTAGATAGGGGCGATGGAGAGGGCGTGGGCAGCCTGACATTTAAAGGCTCCACGGCCTTGGGATCCATAGGGAGGATCCTGTGAAACGGCCTGACCGGAAGATCGGTTGAGGCGGCCTGCGTCCTTCGAGGAGGAGACTTTGCAGGTGGAGTCCTTTTGGCAGGGCGAGAGGGCACTGGCACTTCATCGGCCTTTCGCTTTTTCTGCACAGGTCGATTAGGCACCCTCCACCCAGTTTTGGACTGCCCAGTTCGAGTGAGATGCTCCCTTACGAGGTCAGACGACCCGTAGAATTGCTGCGGTGAGACCCCAATAGCCATCTCCAATTGGCGGAGATCTTTAGGAATGAAGTTGAAGGGGAAGTCTTCCGCATTCGACCATTTCCTTTGTTTGAAGAAGGAAATAATTATACAGGTCGCCTTCGTCCCAAGACGAAGCAGCCTGTCTTTGTGGAGACGCACTCCCACAACGGCCTCTCCGTTCATCTCGCACTCGATCAGCCTGGCCTCCTCCCAGAGCAGGGAGACCATCAGCTTGGCCCAGCTGACAGGCAGATTGAGGATCACGGCTGTCATTATTTGAAATTTGAAGGGCGTGACTTGGTCGTGATTCTCGATATGGCCAAGGAAACACCGTTGGATGAAGTCCATAAGCAGCCTGCACGCCATAGACAGCTTGTTCTCCTTCATTTCCTCTGAGCCAAGGCTGATGGACCTGAGGGTGTCCCACATTTCTTTGGCTGTTTCAAGATTTCGGATCTTGGCCAGGTAGACGCCCTTCACGGTGCCGGAGATAAGTCCCTTTGCGTAATCATCGAGGCCAGCCTCCTTCCTTTCCTCGGTTGTGTAGTCGCGAGGGTTTTTGAGGACTTTCTCGTATGTAACCTCCCCGGGGGATGTTCCATCCACAATAATCTTCGTTGCATAAATGGGGGAGGGGCCATTCTCGATAATATCCCACATGAGGACATGATGTGCCTTGAGACACATCTTGATTCTGAAGCTCCAGTCTTCATAGCCTTGTATGGAGAAGTCTTCACAAACCCTGAGAAGAGAAGCCTCCATAGCAGATAAAATGATATGAATGAATGAAAAAGATTTTTCAGAAGGATCGGTTCAAAATGACCAAAAGTTTGATAAAGAACTTTTAGTATGCAAAGCAGCGGTCAAAAGAACCACTGCATACCACTTGTTGGTCCCGGGAAAGAGTAATTGGTGTATGGGGGGGGGGGGGAATACACCAATAACCAACCGTTTTTGACTTTTGAAAATCAGGTCGATCTAAAGGTCGATTGTCAAGGTCGATCTTTATCAGAGGCAGTTTGATATATCAAGCTCGTATGGTATCAAGCTTGATTTATCAAACTGTTGTTAATGCGGAAGTTGGTGGAGGTTGATTTACTCTTTGAAAAATCTTAAGGCTGAAAGTAGATAGCAGGTTGATGCGTGATATGCAGTTTGATGCTCGTCAGTTTGATAAGAAAATATAAGGGCGATAAATAAAGAGAGAGAGAGAGAGAGAGAGAGAGACACCGCGATATATCGTGGTTTGGAGAAACCCTCCTACGTCCACGTCAGGTCGACTCGACCTGAGAATCCCTTTACCTTTGGATTCAACCTCTCTCTTATTTATACTGACTGAGTATCAGTTCTAGATACAATCTAACCTGAAAATATCTAGACACGAGTTATGGGCCGTGACCCTTAGAACCTTCGTACTGAAACGTACAAACAACCTTTCGCTAATTACAGAGCTTGACTAAACTCTACAATGGCGAAGAACACAAACAAACTTTCTAACTTCGAACTTGTCGGAGAAGAAGTTGTTGGACCAACGACAAGCAGCAGTGAACGCTTCGTCGTTGTGGTGTTTTTCGGAATCGGAAACCTCTCTTTGTCAAGTGTTTGGGAAACTAATCGGATTTCGAACACTTGAATGGATATGAACTTTGAGAGAGATTTGGGCAGAAATATGGCGTTGATAGCTTGTGTTTCCCGTACTTGAATCCGAAAATGGCTGAAGTATTTATAGGCAGTTTTGAAAAACTAGCCGTTGGAGTCAGGCTGACGTGGCACTAGCCGTTGGAAGCTGACTCATTTCTAGCCGTTGGGAATATTCGTCCTTGCTGGCACACGACGTGGCAAGGATCAGGTTGTGACGCTCCATGAAGGCGGAGCATCGACCTTGATTGATAATCCAGCTCTTGAAATCTTCTAAGGCAGTGCAGGCTGGAAGCTTGATAAGGAAGGTCGATAGACAGGCTGATGATCCAGCTCGATCCAATTGAGGCAGGTCGATACATCGACCTTTCTCTTACAGGGTGGATCGAACTTGATTCTAAACTTTAGAGGGCATCGACCTGCACTAACAGGTAGCAGGTCGATCTATCGGCCTTGACCCTAAACAAGTAAAATATGCCTAAGTGTGGTTTCGATAAACATCATCAAAATCGAACTGCAAGGGGTTCCCAACAAATGCCTAATTGAATTTATGTGAGTGTTCTTGTTTACGATTAGCCTTCTTATCTAGATACAAGTTTCATGGGGCTTATTCTCATGCCTGATTATTTGGCCACTAATTATGTGTGCATAGTTATGTTTTTATGCCTTAATAGGATAATTACATGATAGATCTCATGAATACATGGTATGGTAGTTTGATTATCTTAGTTGAGATTGAATTATCATATATTTGCATATAGTCGATTTAGGTGTCATAATTGAACCTAGTTGATTGTATGATTGATACTTGTTCTATTTTGCACTTGATTTGATTTCTATAAATCCGAGAGGAGATTAGGATCTTGTTAGGTGACGACTTGCATTGTCTTAATTGGAGTGTTAGGTTATTTTTGTTGTATCACATCTAGATTGGATTAAATTGGTTAATTGTAGTCATTAATTACTTGCATATATTTGATTAGGTAGGCTTCCCTAGAATCAACACTTTTCCTTATTTGGTTTTTCCTTGTTTGATTATTTGCTTACTTGTTAGTTACCTTATTTGATTAATTGTTTTCTTATTTATTTATTTCCTTGTTTATTTAATTGTGTCATTTTATTTATTTGCATAGATTATAAATACCACATCTTTAAATTCTTAAAAGCTTAAACATTAGTTTAATTCTAAAGTAGAGGTATTGTGTGTGTTTTCGACTTGTCAATATACTCGTGCTTCCCTTTTACTATACCTATTTTTTGTGTGGTAGAAAATAGTGCGATCAAATTTTGGCGCCGTTGCCGGGGATTAATTAGATTTCACATACATATTTTGAAATAGAATAAATAGGTGATTTAGGCGCATTAATTTTCTGTTTCTCGGTTTATTGATCTAACGTTTTCTTTTCTTCTCTTTGATTTTAGGTAGTGCATGACCACAAGGTCTAGACGGATAAATCTTATTCCGATAGACTTGGAGTTGGAGCGCTCACTAAGGGCATTGAGACGAGAGAAGAAGGCGAACAAGATTGATACACCACCCCCTTCACCACCCGATTCACCAAGGAGTTTCGATTCAATGGGGGATCAAGCGGCGAGGAGGACTTTGAATGATCGGATCAAGCCAGTCGTGGACCAAATTCAGCAAGGAGGATGGGGGACTACGGACGCTAGCAACTATGAGATCAAGACATTCCTCATCAACATGGTGCAATCCAACCAATATGGAGGCACACCCATGGAGGATCCAAATGCTCACTTGAAGCAATTCTTGGACATATGTGCTACATACAAGGCCAATGGAGTTTCATCGGACTACCTCAAGCTCAGTTTGTTCGTGTGGTCTCTCAAGGACGATGCGAGGGAGTGGCTCGATGGATTGGACAAGACCGAGATAAGGACATGGACCGAGATGTGCACCAGATTTTTGAACAAGTTCTTCCCACCGTCGAGGGCTCAGAAACTCATCAACGAGATCAACCAATTCCAATAATACGAGGATGAGCACTTCTACGAGGCATGGGGAAGATTCAAGAAGCTACTACGAGCATGCCCGAACCATGGACTTAGCAAGGAGGGTCAAATCACGTGCTTCTATCGTGGTTTGAACAAGATGTGTAAGAAGGAGCTCGACTATGCTTCCAAAGGAGGATTCTTGAACAACGAGTACGATATGGCCATGGAGATTATTGAGCTTATCGTGAATTTGAGTTATGAAGACGCTACTGACCGACGCGTTGGAAGAAGGAGAGTTGCCAACATTGGGATCGATGCTTACGAAGACTTGATGGAGAAGTACACGAAAACAGCGAATGAGTTGGATACTATCAAGAAAGGAGTACTTCGGTGCGATGCTATCACTGACGAACAAGCAAACCCAACCAAAGAGGAAGATGCCAATTTTGTGCAACAAGTTGGCAAGTGGCAACCAAATCAAGGAAATAAGTGGCAAGGAGGGCAAGGAGGTTCGAACTACCAAGGAGGTTACAAGAAGCCTTTTGTTCCAAACAATCGCAACCATCCGAACTTCTCTTATGCCAACCCGAGCAACGCCTTGCAACCACCTCCCGACTTCCATGTTGAGAACGGAGTCATCCAAGAGCCAAAGAAGGAGATGTCTACCGACGACTTGATTCGTCAATATATGGCTCAATCGGAGATGAGGATGACACAACAAGATGCAAAGATGAGGACGTTGGAGCTTACTCAAAACACTTTGAGCAACAACTTGGGGAGTAGCATCAACGCCTTAACCAAGCAAATGCAAATGTTGGAGACACAAATGAGTCAAATAGCCAACGCTCAAGGAGGAATCCACAAGCCCGGCCACTTCCCAAGCAACACCGAGCAAAACCCGAAGAACAACCATCAAGTTCACGCTATTGAGCTTAGGAGTGGCACTTGTTACACAAATCCATCTTTGGAGGACGAAGTTGAAGGTGGGGTCGAAGATTTGGGAGATGGAAGCAATTCGGAGGCGGAAACGGACGAGACGAAGGACGAAGGACCAGAAGGAGAGGTGCTCGGCCGAGCCACCGGCCGAGTCGAAGGAGAAAAAAATGCCCAGGGTTCACTCGGCCAGGCATTCGGCCGAGTCACTGGCCGAGTCGGTCAAACAGAATGTTCACTCGGCCACCCACTCGGCCGAGTCGATGGCCGAGCCGAAGTACGAGGTGCCCGTCCCGATCCACTCGGCCAGGCACTCGGCCGAGCCGAACCCCGCTCCGACCCCGTTCCTACCCCGACGCAAGAATCGACTCCCAAAGCTCTGTTTCCGCAACGTTTGGCGAATACCAAGCAAGACGAGAAGTATCAAAGGTTCTTGGAGATACTTCAAAAGGTCAACATTAACATCCCGCTTCTCGATGCTCTTCGAGACATGCCAAACATGAAGTTCATCAAGGATGCGGTGTCGGGGAAGAAGAAGTGGGGGAAGTTCGAGACGATCAACCTCACGGAGGAGTGTAGTGCAGTGATCCAAAAGAAGCTCCCGTTGAAGCAAAAGGATCCCGGGAGGTTCACGTTAGCATGCAAGATCGGTGATCAAGTATTCCAAAATGTCCTATGCGATCTCGGTGCTAGCATCAACTTGATGCCTCTCTCGATTTTCAACCGGCTCAAGATCGGGAAGATGAAGCCAACCACCATCTCTCTACTCATGGCGGACCGTTCGGTTTCTTATCCAAGGGGAATAGTCGAGGACGTTCTCGTTCAAGTGCACAACCTTGTCTTCCCGGCGGATTTTATAGTTTTGGATATGCCCGAGGATGCAAATCAACCTTTGATCTTAGGACGACCATTCTTAGCCACGGGGAGAGCTTTGATCGATATTCAAGATGGAGACCTCACTTTTCGAGTCAATGGAGAGGAGCTGAAAATTTCGATATATGATGCGATGAAGAGGCCCGATGATCAACGTGAGGATATCTTCTCCATAGAGACATTGACACCACAAACTTCGGAGGAGGCTCTCAACTATTGCATCTCCAACTCAGTTTATTCATACTCGGAGATCGATGAAGCTTGTGACGAGATTTTGGAGTACTTAAACCAATTGGAGGCAAATCAACCATCACCGAGCGAAAAAGAGACCGTCTACCTCGACATCAACAAGAAGGAGGATGATGGAGTCATCGAAGAGGAAGTGAAGAAGGATTCCGCCCCAAAAGTGGAGTTGAAGCCACTACCGGAGCATCTCGAGTACCAATTCTTGGGAAAGGAGGAGGAACACGAAGAAGATTCGAGAAGTATCTTTATCGATCGAGAGGGGAGTCGAGAGGTTCCTTTTTCGACCGAAACATATGATTTCTTCTTCGACGATTTTTCCCTTCGATACTTGTTCGATCCCATGCCCGATGAGGAGTCCATACAACCGAGTGGAGTAATTGATGTTGTTCATATCCGAGTTCGAGAGTTCGATTTTCCAACCGAATTCGTGATCGTGGAGATGGAGGAGGATGTCAAGCAACCTCTGATTTTGGGACGTCCGTTCTTAGCAATGAGTAGAGTTCACTTCGACATGGAAAGTGGTGATCTTACATTCCGAGTGCATGAACAAGAGCTCAAGATTTCGGTTTTAGGAGCAAAAAGAAGGAATCTCGAAGATGGGGGAGAAAAGTGCTTTCATTTTTATCCACCTTGAAAAGAGGTACCGTTGAGCTAAAGACGTAAAACGTAGCACTTGTTGGGAGGCAACCCAACTCTATCTTTAATTTTCAGTTTTTGTTTATTTATTTTTGTTTTTGTTTTTCTTTGAGTCTTTTCCTTTATTAAGCTCTTTATCCAAGAATTTGCGAAGCTTGTGAGTTGTAGGTTTTCTCGACGAGGTTTCGACTAAGAGGAGAAGATCGATAGTAAGCTAGCTTCGGTGAAAGGTACGCTCGTTAACTTAACCACTCATTCTTCTTAAACTTATTCCTTCATCATGATTCGAAATAAGTTTGGGGAAGGGGGAAGTGTGGCTTCGTTAACTCGTTTACATGAGTTCTTGGATTGTAGCTTAATTTTTGGATATTTTATTAGTAGTTTATATTTTTGTTGAGTCTTAGGTATTTAAATTGAGTCAAGTAAGCATGTGATGATAGTGTTGTGAACTTGGCCGATGATAGAATATTTTTGTTGATTTTTGGATGAAAAAATTCATAATCCTTATTATGCATGGAACCTTGGCGAAGTGACGTGATTTTATTTGATGAATTTGAAGTATGTTATGATGTTGGGAACTAGTTAGTTTGAACCCGTGAGATTAGAGCTTTTTGTGCATATTTATGCCTATTCTTTGATTGAGTGATCATGCATTCTTCATTGTTTCTAGAACTTGCCTTGTTTCTCCATCAAGACCTTAGTATATTTACGAACTAGGAGATGATCTTAGGCCATCTTTCTTTAGCCACATGATTCCTATACACTAACCTTGTTCATAAACCTTTGTTTACCCCTTTTGAGCCTTTATTAGTCGTTCTTTGTAAAACCGGATGATAGGAGGTTTGGATGGTTATGGGTATCTTTTGGTAGTTGGTGATATGGAAGGAGTTGAATAGAAAATTTTGGTTGTGGTGAAGAAGGAGAAAAAGAGAAGAAAAGAATTTTAGATGTTTGTTTAAGTATAGTTAGCTATCCCTATAAGCTTAGAAAAAAAAAGAAAAAAAAGAAAAGATATATAGAGCCCTTGTTCATTATTAGAAAGAACATTCATTAGTTGAGCTCTATGAAAAAAAAAAAAAAAAAAAAGAGAGAGAGAGAGAAATTAATATAAGCATAAGGGGATAGTTAGCTTTGATTTGTATAGTTAATATTTTTTGCATCTTTGAGTTTGTATTTGGTGTGTTGGATGGTAGAAGATGGAGATAAAAATTCATACTTTGTTTGGAGTTGAAAAAGAGGTTGATGATTTGGAGTATTTTGAGTCACTTAGCCTATATAATCCCTACCTTAACCAATGTCCCTACATTACAAGCTTATATAAAGACCTTTTTGATCCTAGTTTTTAAGTATTACATTAGGGGGAGATGTTGAGATTAAGGGCAAGCCTATGGTAAACATGTTGCATTGCATTGATGATGAGTGAACCTTTACGATGTGCATTATTATATACATCTTTTCCATGAGAGAGTTGAGTGTTCACTTTCATAAACATAATTTCACATGTTGGAGAGAGTTCTTTGATGGATTAACATGTTTTGAGTTTGTTGAATGGATTGTGTTATAGATGCTAAGGTTGTATGCATAGTTTTGATCATGATCATGAGAGATTATTTTTGAAAAGTTTTGAGGCCTCTATAGTTGACAATTCTTGAGTCTATTGTTTATTTTGTTTTCTTTATTGTTCGGGACGAACAATGTTTAAGTTTGGGGGATTTTGATAGGGTGTATTTTTACTATGTTATCTAAGTGTTTAATAATCGTTTTCTTGTCTTATTTTGATAGTTTAGCTTATGTTTTGTATTGTTTATGTTATGTCGAGCTAGATTACGCTTTTGGGTTGTTTTGAGTGTTTTTAGGGCTTTTGAGTCAAGAAAACCCAAGGCGAGATAAGAGGCGATGAAACAAAGGAAGATAAGGAAGTATTGACCCCATGTTCTGACTTCTCACGATGTTATTGAAGAGTTATTCTGGAATTATGGAAGCATAGCATTGAAGAGGAGTTCGATAGGAGCGTGTAGGCGAAAACGGAGGTCAAATCGGAGTTCGGATGAGAAAGATACGGACGAAACGAGAAAGACGCGCAAACCGGCAAACCGACTCGGCCAGGAACTCGGCCGAGCCGCCGGCCGAGTGCATTCACGAATCCGAACAGTAGCTCCACTCGGCCACGCACTCGGCCGAGCACGTGGCCGAGCCAAAAAGACAGAAATCCTAAATTTGGGATATTTTTATTTCCTTAACCTAATCCTTGCCCACTTAGGTAACAATTATGATCCCCTACCTTATAAATACCCCAAAACTCATCATTGTACCCAAGTTTTGATAAGTTTTGATAGTTTCTAAAAGTTTTCATAGTTTAGAGTTCTTCCATACACTTTTATATTTTAGATTAGTTTTTACATTCATGTATGAAGACAATTGAAGATTGAAGATTTATTCAAGATTCAAGAGTTTTTCTATCTCTTTCTCTTTTACTTATGCTTTTAATTATGTTTATTCTTCTTTCTACCTTTCTTTTAATTATGTCTAGCTAAATTCTTAGTTGATTTTAGGGATTGAATGCCTAATTGAATTTATGTGAGTGTTCTTGTTTACAATTAGCCTTCTTATCTAGATACATGTTTCATGGTGCTTATTCTCATGCATGATTATTTGGCCACTAATTATGTGTGCATAGTTATGTTTTTATGCCTTAATAGGATAATTACATGATAGATCTCATGAATACATGGTATGGTAGTTTGATTATCTTAATTGAGATTGAATTATCATATATTTGGATATAGTTGATTTAGGTGTCATAATTGAACCTAGTTGATTGTATGATTGGTACTTGTTCTATTTTGCACTTGATTTGATTTCTATAAATCCGAGAGGAGATTAGAATCTTGTTAGGTGACGACTTGCATTGCCTTAATTGAAGTGTTAGGTTATTTTTGTTGTATCACATCTAGATTGGATTAAATTGGTTAATTGTAGTCATTATTTACTTGCATATATTTGATTAGGTAGGCTTCCCTAGAATCAGCACTTTTCCTTATTTTGTTTTTTCTTGTTTGATTATTTGCTTACTTGTTAGTTACCTTATTTGATTAATTGTTTTCTTATTTATTTATTTCCTTGTTTATTTAATTGTGTCATTTTATTTATTTGCCTAGATTATAAATACCATATCTTTAAATTCTTAAAAGCTTAAACATCATGTTGGTCCCGGTTTGTTAATAGGAAAATACGTAGGGGGGGGGGGGGGGGGGGGTGAATACGTATTTTGAAGTTTTTCAACTTCAAATCCCTTAACTCAGAGAGACAAGTAAAGAGCTCACTTGAAACTTAAGACCTAGCTGAAGCTAGATCTACAGTATGTAGCTTGCCTGCTTGACCGAAGTGAGTACTTGATCAAGAGGGAGTCTTTACTCGTGTGCGGAATTTGGTGAGCTAAATATTTCCTAAGTAATTAAAGAATCAAGTTTGTTTGTTTAAATGCACGTGCAATGAATAATCGAATATAGTAAAGAGATAAGGATAGAGAGATACGACACCAAGAATTATAGTGGTTCGGAGATAAAGCTCCTACGTCCACTTGTTGCACGACGGCAACTGTTCTTTTCACTCAAGAACTTGAAGGTTACGGGTCCTTCAAAAACCTAGTCGAGATCGGGCTTCACTTGCCTGGATCACACGACTGACGTAGTGATTGCGGGTTCACTACACAACCTAACAAAGACTGGAAGCTTCACTCGCTTCAGTCAAACACAGACAGGGAGATTACGGGCTCTCCTTACAGCCTAGCTTCGATCGAGCTTTACACGAACGATGTAAGTGCAAGCTTGGATCTAGACTCTATGATCGAGGCTTCTTCAATCGATGAAAGAAGGGCCTTGGATCGAAACAACCTAACGACGACTCAAAAACCTAACAGACAGATTTAGGGTTTTTGGTTGACGAACACACTGTGAAGAGCTCTTTACAATAAGTGCAAAGATGGCTAGAGCTCTTCTTCTAAGCTTGGATATGGAATGGGCTTAGACTCTAAGTGTGAAGGTTGTGAAGACGAGTTCCGATAAACTGGAAACTCGGAGAACACTGGAAAACAAAGACTCGAAAATTTGCTCGAAGGCTTGGGAGTGTTTGTTTGTTGTATGCGCTCGAATGCTCAAGTAGTGTTCTGCTTCTTCACGTCTTCATCCTTCACTATTTATAGGCGGAGAGATGGCCGAGATCCGTTGCTTGGTTGGTGGCCTTGTCTCTCCTCCACTCGACAGTACTTCGTGCAGCCAGTATGCTTTTGCAGATGCGCAGTTTGTCCGTTTGCCAAATCTGGCTAAACTCCAACTTCAACAGTAACTGGAGCGAGCCAGTACTGTAGCGGCGCCCTGTCGGCCTGGCAGTCAACTCCTCTGCTCCACTCCGCTTTCGACACGTGGAGATCTTGTAATTAATGCTACGATCTCCTGTTGACTGGAGTTCAAAATATGGGCGGGAGTCGCGCTGTCGCTTTCTGGTAGGTAGTGGCTTGCTTCGCTTTGAAGTTGTAGCGGCCGCTCTGAAGTGAGTCGCTTCACGGTCATATTTGTAGTGAGTCACTTGAGAAATAAATTTCCCGAGACGCTACTTAATTAAGTGTTGACTCGCGTTGACTCGCTTCCGCTTTTCTTTGTAGCGCACGCTTCGCTTCGCTTTAGTGGGTTCACTTGATTCCACTGTAGCGCTCGCTTTGCTTCGCTTCGTTTTGAACTGTAGCACTCGCTTCGCTTCGATTTGGCAGACTCACTTTGAATCTACTGTAGCGATTGCTTCGCTTCGCTTTGCTTTGAACTGTAGCGCTCGCTTCGCTTCGCTTTGGCAGACTCACTTTGAATCTACTGTAGCGATTGCTTCGCTTCGCTTTGCTTTGAACTGTAGCGATCGCTTCGCTTCGCTTTGCTTTGAACTGTAGCGATCGCTTCGCTTCGCTATTCTTCGGCACGCTTCACTTCAGTTTGCTTGACCCGCTTCGCTTTGGAAAACACACTCAAGTGAGTGGCCTTCACTTGAACTTTTGAAGCCTAATCTAAGCAAAATAAAAGAGCCATCCTAACAGAGTAGGCTTTTAGAAAAAAAATTCTAACTTATTGACTACATCAAAATGGGTCGCTTGAGAATAGGACACTTGGGGTTTTGGGATCTAATCAAAACAAATGACTTCATTTATCAAATGTCCCATGTAGTTCCCCCTTAACAATTTAGTCCTTAACAATTCCCAACAATTTCCCCCTTTTTGATGATGCCAAAACCCAAAGGCTAAAACTTAGAGAAAATTCAGCCTATCTAACCGTGAAGGGAACTCCAAGCGACTGCTTCCTTTGCAGCTTCGTTTGTATAAATATTTTTTTTTTTTTAAGTTCCTTTCCCTTTTTTTTTTTTTTTGGTTAAATTGTTTGAGTTTGTAGCAAAAAGTAAAGTCATTCACAAAGCGAGTAAATGACACAAGAGAGACAGAAAATAAAAGTGAGATAGATGAACAACAGTTCACAAAAGTGAGAAGCTTGAAACTCAAAGGTTTCCTGCAGCTTCATTCTCCTTCTCCTTCTCCTCTTCCTCCTTCTTCTTCTCTCCTTCATCAGCAGCAGTATCAACATAGGCTGATAGAACTCTCGATTCCATGCTGTCTACTGTGTGAATGCTTGGCCTTCTCCATGCACTCTCCAGCTTGAACGCTTCAGTCACTTCTTCATCTATGACTCCTCTATCTGGAATATCCGTTCCTGGATGATAAGGCATGGGGAATTCTTTTATAGCAGGAATCTTGACGACCAGAGGCTTGGGCTGAGCCAGTTCAGCTGTGGTGAAAATCTTCCTCCGCATCTTCTCGTCATACGTGCAAAGGAAGTTGCTGAGAGCACTCATCCGAGAGCAACGATCCGGAAGTGGCACTACCTCCCAAAAGTAGTGTGCTTTGATAAACAGGTTCTTGTATTCAAGCCACAGATCGCGCAGATCCCTCGGAATGAATTCTTCAATTTCCCTGGCATCTGGGTGCTCATTCCTCCGCTTGGCCAATTCCTCCTCTGACCTCTTCGACAGTTGAGCCATAATTTCTTTGAATTTTGCTCCCGACTCGCTGTTCCACGATGGACGCTTCTCATTGAGTCGTTTGCGAATGTAATCTTGTTCATCCTTGCGAGGATATCGACCGGACTCAACCATCTCCTTTGTAGTCACGTCGCATGCATCAAATATGGCTTGAGCTTTGCATGCTTCGGACTCATCTGGCATGAAAGGAATAAATGCACTGCGCACTAGTGAAGACTGGATATGTATTACTTCACTGAATTGCTCCTCAATCCGTGCGTCAATCACTTGTAATCGCCTTGCATCTGCCCTTCTCTTCCTCTCGCCTTCGCTTCTCCCTTCTGCTCTCTCCTTCCTCTTTCTTTCCTCTTTCTCTGTCCTAGAAGCAACTACTTGCTTGACCTTTTGGCGCTTGGCCGCAGGGTCATCTCCTTTTGTCTCCGGAGTAGTTCGCTTCAAAGGCTGTTTGGTGGTGGGGGAGGAGGCATGTCTTTCTCTGCAGCACTTGGGGGGACGACTGCTGGCGAAGTGATTGCAGCAGTAGTCGAAGTGAGTGCGGCAGCTGAAGCTGGCGCGGCGTCTAAAGTGGGCGCTTTGGGTGTAGCGGCCGCTTGGGAGCTTGATGAAGCACCTGCAGCAATAGATTGTTTTGTTAGATTAAAAAGCTGCTCCATCTTCCACGCCAAGGCAGCATCCTTCTCCACCTGCATCCTCTTTTCCTCCTTCGTTATTACAGTCACTGGAGGATGCCGTGCAATAGAAGCACTCAGCACTTTTTCTTGAAGCGGCCTCCTAGGCTCTTCGGGCTTTTTCATTAAATCCTCCTCCTTGAGTTTCGTCTTGCCCAGAGACCTCTAAACCTCCAGCTCCTCCTTCCTGCATCTGTACTTCCCCTCCTAGCTTCACTTGTCCTTCCCCCCTTTTGGCATCATCACTGCCATGGGTTAGGGTCAATGATTTTCCGGAAAGGGTTTGATGGAGAGAATTGACTGTGTTAAGGACAGTCTGAAGCATCTGCTGGGTTTTATTCATGGAAGGCGCCACTAGTTCAGCAGTCTTGATGGTTATTTCTTCGAGCAGATATTCGCACTGACTCTCTCTCTCAACAACAGACGCCATCATTCTTTCTAGTGGCTCCACCTCTCTGAAGCGAGCCTCCAGCTCTGCTTCTACGGCTTTGGTGATTTTCTTTGTTTCTTCTTGAAGTGTGAGTTCCAAGTGTTCCTTGGAAGCTTCAAGTTCTGCCTTCATCACGGCAAGTCTCCTCTCTCTCCGATTGAGAGAGTTGTGAAATTCGGCATCTGCAGTGATCCTTACAGTGAGAGTTTCTTTCAGTCTTTTGACTTTCTGCAGTAGAGTGGATAATTCAGCGTTTTTCAAGTCAAGTGCCTGCGCACCTCTCCTTAGACTCTCAAGTTCTCTCTTGTCAATGGCACTTTCTTCTTTGACTTCCTTCAATTGAGTTTGAAGTGAGTCAAGAGTCTTCTTGGTACTGAGTAGTTCGCTTCCCTTCATCACCAGTTCTCCCTCCTTATTCTCCACTTTTTCCTTCAACTTCTTCACTTCCTTCTCCAGCTCCACTTTCTCCTTGCCAAGAGTGATGAGCTTGGCATTAACTTCCCTCAAGCGGCTTCTTTCAGCATCAAGCAAGCCCTTGAGTTCAGTGATTGTTTTGGTGTTGTCATCCACTAGCTTCACTTGCGCCTCCAGCGCCTTTTCCTTCTCTTCTAACAACTGCTCCTTCTCTTCGACCTTTCCCTCCAAATCCTTTTTCTTCCTGTCAAAGTCTTCTCTAAGACTGATGACCTCCCCCGCCTTCCTCTCCATCTCTTCACTCATCTTTGTAATCTCGCTTTGGAGACTAGCAATCTCAGCATCTTTCAACTCCACCTCCTCCTTATGCTCTCTGATCAGTTTCCTTTCATGGGAAGAGAGTACTCGCTTCGGCACTACTGCGAGTGGATAGGCCTCTTTCACTTTAGCATCCAGCTTCTCCCAGAAGCTGGTCCCTTCAAGAAAGGCATGGAAGCCGTCTACGTCCATGAAATTGAGTAGCTTGGCCTCCAACTGGATCAGTTCTTGTTCTGTGAATGCTTTGAGGAGTCTGAAGATTTTGAAGTACTCCGTTCCACGGTAGGTGATATACGTCAGGAAGTCGACGATATTTGTGTAAAATACGTTGCTCCATGGAACATTGGAGTAGCGGAGATTGATCCTCTCTGCAGCTTGCTCTCTTTCTTTGACATACCGTTCAAGAGCCCGCTCTTGAATGGTGAGAGCAGTAGGTAAGAATTGTGGAATGATGGGGAGTTTTCCGATAGTGTAGGCGGTATCGGCTGTAGCTGCCGATGACGAGGGGGATTGGGAAGGTGATGAGGCTTCTTGGGTTTCGGAAATTTGAATGGCTTCAGTGAGTGGTGGTTGAATGGTTTCGGTGGGTGGTGGTTGTATTGGCTGGGATTGAAGTGGGGTGAATGTAGTGTAGGCAGCAGCTTCATCTGTGCTGAGGAATGGGACAGTGGGAATGTGAAAGGAAGATGCTGACTCTTCTTCATGGGGAGAGAGGGGTTTTGTCTGTGTGAGAGGTTGTTGGGTTGATGAAGCTTGGGGTTCTGGTATCTGGGTGATTTGGAGTTGTGGGGATTGGGCTTTGGTTGGGGAAGGCTTGGATTGGGTCACTTCGATGTCCTCAAGCGGCTTCTTCACCGCCTCACTTTCTTGGACAAGAGAAGTGACTCGCTTCATCTTTTTGCCTCGCTTGGACCTGGCTCGCTTCACGGGTGAAGCGACCTGCCTCGCTTGGCCTTCTTCAGCTTGCCTTTCGGCAACTGGTCTTGCAATGGGCACTTCCACCTCGAGAAGTCCCATATCCATCAAAATCTTGGTTTTCCTCCACGTATCGTAGAAGATAGTTTGTTTGTTGTATATGGTCGTGTCGGAATCCGGCCATATTTTCTCTGGAAACTTCATCTCCAGTGCGACAGACAGTCTTGAAAAGAATTTCAATTTTCCCTTGCGAAGAATTTTATTTGGAGTTCCTGGCACAAACGCAAAATCTTCAGCAGCCTCGTAGATTTGCTTGAGAAACCACCCGTGCCAGTCAAACTTCGTTCCGGCGAGACTGTCGACGATCATGGCGGTGCCGATCAGTTTCGTCTCCGACAGTGTATCGAGGGATCCGACATAGCATGCGATGCTCTTCGTAAAGAGTTCGCAGATGAGATTGAAAGGGTTCTTCAAACTTTTGCGAATGTTGGCTTCCTTGAAATTCGGATCTGCTTCGTCGGCTGCAAATCGACCATACTGCACCCCGGCCGAAAGACCCAAATCTAACAGTGAGTCTCCTTCTTCTCTCGGCAGATCGAACACCCCGATGAGTTCACTCATATCCACCTCCACTGGCTTGCTGGTTTGTGGATCAGTGAAGGATGAAGTATTTTGTTCCTTCTTCAAGTTCAGTAGGATTTCTCCCACTGCCTTTGCCAGAATCTTCGTCGGCATCAACGTTATAAACTTCCATAGACCGGCCGTGGTCACGGCTCTACGGAAGAAACCATGTCTTTCGATGACGATAGGGTCGAGATGGGGCTCGACGTTTATGTGCTCGCCAACATTTGTCATGAACTGCTCCATCGTCTCTGTATTCTTTTTCTTGCCCATGGTGGATTTTGAAAGAGTTTGACTGAGGTTTTAACAATGAAAATCAAGGGTTTAGACTCGTGAGTTGCAGAATAATTGCAGATCTAAGCACGAGAATGGCAATTTTAGAAGGCTGTGAAAGGTTCTGCAGTTCTGCCTCGTCCCATATATATAGAGTTAGGTTTTGGCTACTTGGCAGGGGTAGGACGGTAATAACGCCGAAAATCCTGTAGGTAGGCGGCGGACGTGCGGTGATGGATCTGACGTGTCCGGCGTCATCACAGTAAAAGTGAACCGCCACTTGCTCGGCGTCGCCACGTGGCCTTCTATGGTTGGCTTGTCGTATACGGCGTTAATCGAACGGCTCCAGATTGGGGGCTGTTGAGATCCGACGGCTGGATCTTCTCCGCCTTTTCCCGCTTCAAATTCAAACGTGTGAACACGCGCCCGTTATTTTCGTCGTTCCTGCACCTGCATTAAATGCACAGTAGAAAGTAAAATTGCACTCGAGTGCAGACATCTCATACTCGCTTCATGCCCGCTCGCTTCGAGTTGGGCCGCTACGCCTTGACTCGCTTGAGAGGCATTCGCTTGAGTGACTGTTCCGCACTCGCTTGCGATGGCTAGCTTTGAGTGACGAAGCACTCGCTTGGCCATCTGAAGCGACTGGAATAAGAAATTGAATTTCTTTGCTTAATTTTAAAATGTTTCTGACTTGCATACTTCAAGGATAAACAAGAATGTTTTCCTCTTTGTATTTGTGTCAGATTCACTTTATATTTTCCACGTAGTGAGTGAAGGTTTCTAGCACGCTTCAGCTCACTTGGTGTACTTAAAATTGAAACGCTTACCAGTCAATCTCACTTCGTAGGAGATTGATACCACTAGTTGGAGACTTCATTTGTTTTGGACTTCAAGTTGTTGACTCCACTTGTTGATGAATGCATCTGTTGTTCGCTTTGAAGCTTGTTTATACCACCTGTTGGGTATCACTTGATGGGTAATTCATCTTCTTGGCATTCGTCTTCATGGCATTCATCTTCCTCTACGAATTAGAGAGTCCTCCATCGAAGTGAATGAGGGAGAAAATGAATAAAGTACACAAGCTTACTACAACCCGAAGGGAGCATCACGTAAGTGTACTTATTCACGACGAATGGGGGATGAGTACAAGTCCTTATCTCAGAGCAGAAATGGACAGGATGACAATGAGAATGCTCTGACAAGACAATCTCGTATTTTACGCAGAAGCATGTCACCAGCCCTGCAACCTTTTGTATAAAAAGGTAAACCTTCAAGCTTTCCTACATTCTAGAGAATGAATCTGCAGTCGGCTCGCTTTGACCCAAGTTAGGGCAAATTGAAGCGATGCAGAATTCAAGATAGCAGCATTCTTTGCTCGCTTTGGAAGTAGCTTGCTCCTAGAGTAAGCATTAGTTCCCCCTTAACCATATACTTAACAATTCCAATAAGTTGGTAGGGAACTTCTTCCAATACTCCACCTATCTCCATCTAACTTCATTTTCTTCAAGCGAGTGAGATTTGAAGTGGCTCGCTTGAGTTGGTGAAGATCCGAAGCGAGTGACGCACAAGAGAACAAGCGAACACTCCTTCGTGCATCCTGGAACTAGCATTCTTCACCAGGGTCTAATAACCCTAATTCCATGCATAGCTGATTGAATCGCGACTCAGCTAGAGGCTTGGTGAGGATATCTGCACGCTGGAGATCGGTATGGATTTTCTCGAGCTTGATATCCTTCTTCTCGACATGATCACGAATGAAATGGTGTCGAATTTCCACATGCTTGCACCTGGTGTGAAGCACTGGATTCTGCGAAATACATATGGCACTGTTGTTGTCGCAGAAGATCGGAATTTCATTCGCTTCAACTTTGTAGTCCTTCAACTGCTGACGAAGCCATAGAATTTGAGAACAGCAGCTTCCAGCGGCCATGTACTCAGCTTCAGTTGTTGAAGTGGCTATGCTTGTTTGCTTCTTTGAGAACCACGAGATTAGCTTGCTTCCCAAGAACTGACATGTGCCCGAAGTTGACTTCCTATCGACTCGGCATCCTCCATAGCCAGCATCGGAATATCCAGTGAGCTCCAAATTGTCCTCCGCTGGATACCACAGCCCCATATTGACAGTGCCCTTCAAATATCGAAGAATCCTTTTGGCAGCTTCAAGATGGCTGTGCTTGGGGTTGCTTTGGAAGCGAGCGCAGACTCCGACTGCAAAAGCAATATCTGGCCTGCTTGCAGTGAGATAGAGTAGTGACCCGATTAGGGCACGATAATCTGTAGGATCTACAGATTTTCCTCCTTCATCTGGCTCCATCTTCCAGTTGGTATTCATTGGAATCTTCACAGCTTTAGCATGTTGAACACCAAACTTGGCAAGCATATCTCGAGTGTACTTCGCTTGGTTGATGAAAATTCCATTATCCTGCTGCTTCACTTGAAGACCTAGAAAGCAGCTCATCAAGCCAATCATCGACATTTCATATTTGGTCTTCATCAGCTCTCCAAACTTCTCGCTAAGCGACTGGTTTGGTGACCCAAATATGATGTCGTCCACGTAGATCTGAACCCATAGCATGTCATCTCCATGGTTGATAGTGAATAGAGTTCGATCTATTTTCCCTTTGTGGAATCCATTATCCACTAGGAATTGAGATAGTGTATCATACCAAGCTCTGGGAGCTTGCTTCAATCCATACAGGGCTTTCTTCAATCGATACACTTTATCTCCCTGCTCGAAACCCGGTGGCTGCTCCACATACACTTCTTCCTTCAATTCGCCGTTGAGAAACGCACTCTTCACATCCATTTGATAGACCTTGAACTTCTTGGCTGCTGCATAGGCTAGAAACAGTCTGATAGCTTCAAGCCGTGCCACTGGAGCGAAGGTTTCGTCAAAGTCGATTCCTTCTTATTGGCAGTAGCCTTTGGCAACGAGACGCGCCTTTTTCCTCACAACGTTGTGGTCCTCGTCCGTCTTGTTCTTGAACACCCATTTGGTGCCAATAACATGCTGAAATTTCGGACGGTCCACGAGATACCATATGTCATTCCTGGTGAATTGATTCAGCTCTTCTTGCATGGCGATCACCCAGTTAGAGTCAGCTAGGGCTTCTTCCACGGACGATGGCTCAATGTTGGAGAGAAAGCAACTGAACATGGCACTTTCTCCGAACACTTGACTTCTGGTCACTACACCCTTGGATGGATCTCCAATGATTTGACTTGGTGAGTGATCTTTGAGCCACGCTCGCTTGGATCTACTAGCTTCATCTTCGACTTCTTCCTTGTCGCTCGCTTCATCATCTGAAGCGACTGGAGTGGGTGCTTGGCCTGCACTAGCTTCAGGAATCTTGGGGGCAGCTTCAACTTCTTCTTTGGGATTCTGCTCGCTTGAGTCCTTGATTTCATCATCTTCATCGAGCACGTCCCAAGTGAGTTGATTTGAGGGTTCCTTGCTTTGATCTTTTCCATTCGCTTGAGCCTGTTCCTGTGGAAGACTTAAAGAAGATTCATCAAATACGACATGGGGTGATTCCTCCACAATTAGGGTTTTACAGTTGAACACCCTATAGGCTTTGCTTGATGTAAAATATCCTAAGAATATTCCTTCATCAGCTTTGCTTTCAAAGGCTTTCAACTGTGACTTCCCATTGTCATGGATGAAGACCCTACAACCAAAAATATGGAAATAAGATATGTTAGGAATTCTCCCTGTCCATATTTCATATGGTGTTTTGTCGTGCCGATTGTTGAGAAGTGTCCGATTCTGTGTGTAGCATGCCGTGTTGGCAGCTTCAGCCCAATACTTCATCGGAAGCTTCGAGTCTGCAATCATGGTGCGAACGGCTTCTTTGATGATTCGATTTCTTCTTTCAGCAACTCCATTTTGCTGAGGAGTGCGTGCTAAAGAAGTTTGATGTGCTATACCATGCTCCGTGCAGTACGCTTCAATTGTGGATTTCAAGAACTATGTGCCTTTGTCGGAGCGGATGGTCACAATAGCTTGATTCTTTTCTACCGCCAATCGCTTGAGTAGTTGTGGCAGTTTGGTCAGTGTTTCCTTCTTGCTGAAAAGGAATACAACCCAAGTGTAGCGAGAGAAGTCGTCGACTACAACTAGAGTGTATTTCCTTCCATTTACACTAACTGGAGTAACTGGACCAAACAGATCCATGTGAAGCAGTTCGAGCACTCGCTTTGATGAGGCTTCTTCGAGACTGGCGAAGTGCTTCTTCGTCTGCTTCCCTCGTTGGCATGGTGAGCATGGATGGTCTTTGATGAAGACTTCATTCGGTATGCCTTGCACCAAACCTTTTCGAGCTAAGCGATTGATAGCTTTGAAATTGAGGTGTTTCAAGCGTCTGTGCCATAGCCACCCAATTTCTGTAGCACTTCTTGCAACTAGGCAAGTTTCCTCTTTGCAGCTGTCCCATTGTGCTATGTAGACGTTTCTCTGCCTGATTCCAGTGAGCACAATCTGGGACGTGATTTTGCTCTTCACAATGCACTTGTTGGAGATGAACTCCACCCTGTACCCCTTATCACAGAACTGTGAAGTGGACAACAGGTTGTGCTTGAGTCCTTCCACGTAGGAGACTTCTTCAATAGTGAGTTTCCAACTTTCAGTGCGCCGTACCCTTTGGTGCTTCCTCGAGAGTTGTCACCAAATGTAACGTGTGGACCCTTCTTCTCTATGTAATCTTGAAGTAGAGCTCTCATGCCGGTCATGTGTCTTGAACATCCACTGTCCAAGTACCAGATTTGTTGACCCTCACATGGCATGGGATCCACGGCGCCCACCTACAATTAGACAGATTTTGGTACCCAAATCAGTTTGGGTCCTTGCAGGTTAGCTCCCTTAGGTACCCACACTTGCTTCACTCTCTTTTGAGATGAAGCTTGTGTCTTGGGCTTCTCGACCTTCGAAAACTTGGTGTACTGCCTAGAAGCAGCTTCACACGTGCATTAGTGTGTGCAAGAGGGGTAGCGGCTCGCTTCAGTCCTACCTATGCTCTTCCCACTTTGCTTATATCCTGAAACGACTCGCTTCGGATTAGCTCTGGGTTTAGAGGCTGACTTAGGGTTCTAGTCTGTCGAAGCGGCTCGCTTGGTTTCCTCGAAGCGGTCCAACTAGGGTTTTGACCCCGACTCGCTTGAGTAATTTTGGGAGTTCGAAGCGGCCTCTTTGGTGCTTCGAATTCTTCCCCCTCAACGTTAGTCCGGTTGGACCATCTCCAGTCCGGATAACGTGACACATAGACATTACTCCTCTTTTTAGGAGGTAGATCCTTTGTCTCTCGTGTCTTGGCTTGAGACTTAGAAGCTTCAACAGTTTTCCCTTTACCCTTGGATTGGTAAGACTTAGCATGTTGAGTGCTAGGGACTGTTGAACTTTGCTTGCCCTTAGGATCTGCCCTTACAGATATAGACACCTTCATAGACTTCCTTTTAGGGTTCTCAGCCAATTTGCCTTTATCTTTGTTAGTGGTCGCTTTGGATGCAGTGGGCAATTCCAAAGTGACTGATGGTATAGTGTGTGATTCACCAACAAAGACAGTCGGCTTGGGAGGTCCACCCTCATATCCAAGGCCAGCTTTCCTACCAAAAGGCAGAAGCGAGCCCTCTAGTGCCTGCCTAGCATATGACGCTTTATTCAAGTTGGCAACTAGAGTGGACTGGGTTTCATACCTTCCCTCCAAGCTTTGATACTAGTCATAGCCCTTAAATTAAGTTTGACTTCGTCAAGCTCACGGGCTAGCTTTCGGTTCTCCTTCTCGCTTTGAGACAGAGCTTGTTTTACCACTTCGTGGTCGCTTGACAATTTTTGGTGCTTGTCAAACAACTCACTCCATGTAGAGGATTGTTCTTCCTCATTGACAGTGTGTGCTAGTGTAATTGAATTGATTGAAGGATAGAAGAATACCTCTCCTGTTTCTTCATCGGTGAGCGCCATAAATCCAAGATCCTCACCATCACTGGAATTTGGATCGGTGAATGCATCTGAGTCGCTTGGTGGATCTTCAGTTGTAGCGACCGGCACTTCACTCGCTACGAGCGCTCGCCTTGGAGCATCCCTCTTGGCCTTCAATTCTTCGCGCTCTTTGGCACTTAGCTTTGGGCAATCGGATTTGTAGTGGCCCATCTTGTGGCAGTCGTAGCACTCCACATCCATCATGTCTCGCGGGATCGGCTTGGTTGTTTCTTCTCTCTTTCCTTTTCCTTCTCGAGCATCAGTGCTCCTCCCTTTGTACTGCTTGTAGAATCTTTTTTACTTGCCCACTCGAGAGTTCATCTTGTTGAAGTTCTTGGATAAGAACGCAATGTGTTCTTCCAACTCTTCCCTTGTCATCTTGGCTAGCGACTGCTCGCTTGGCCCTTCGGCAGCTTTGAAAGCTACTCCTTTTGACGTAGTGGGCGCTTCATCCTCTTCGTCGAGGTTCATTCGATTCAGATCGAATTCATGAGCTTTGAGTTCGGAAAACAGAATCTCCGGTGTGAACTTTGATAGATCCTTGGTTGCTAGGTACAGCTCCTTCATAGTCTGCCACTTCCTTGTGAGAGCTCGAACAATTTTCAGGTTGACTTCCTTATCTGTGAGTTCCTTCCCAAGCGAGTTGAGAGTTGAAATGATGTTTGTAACCCTCAGCTCGAAGGCGTCGATGGATTCTCCTGGCTTCATTATCAGACTTTCAAACTCCCGCATCTGAACGGCGAGTTTGTTCCCCTTGATTTTGTCTGTTCCTTGAGAAATGAGGGCTAGGGTTTCCCACATTTCCTTTGCCGTTGCACATTTCCTTATTCGTGGTAGATAGGCGTCCGACACGGTGCTCTGCATCGTGTGGCGTGCAATCTTGTCGAGGTTGGCAACTTTGAAGTCATTTGGAGTATATTCATCCTTATCCTTCTCCACGTATTGTTGACGAACGTGGGCTGGACGACCTTCAGCGGCTTGAACATCCACAGATATGGCTTTCTTGATCTCGATTGGTCCGTCCTCAATGACTTCCCACATCCGGTCGTGGATGGAGCATAGGAAGCTCTCGACTCGGAAACTCCAGATTTCATAGCCTTCAATTGAAAACTGTGGAAGACTAGAAGCACTGTATGTAGACATGGCAAACAGTTAGTAGTATATGCAGTATGCGTGGGTAAGGTTTTGATGCACTTAGGAAAGTAGGATCCGGTTCAGTGAGACAACGTGAAGCGAGTGGGGACTCGCTTCGGATATGCAAAGCAGAGGCTCGAAAGAACCGCTGCTCTGATACCACTTGTTGGTCCCGGTTTGTTAATAGGAAAATACGTAGAGGGGGGGGGGGGGGTGAATACGTATTTTAAAGTTTTTCAACTTCAAATCCCTTAACTCAGAGTGACAAGTAAAGAGCTCACTTGAAACTTAAGACCTAGCTGAAGCTAGATCTACAGTATGTAGCTTGCCTGCTTGACCGAAGTGAGTACTTGATCAAGAGGGAGTCTTTACTCGTGTGCGGAATTTGGTGAGCTAAATCTTTCCTAAGTAATTAAAGAATCAAGTTTGTTTGTTTAAATGCACGTGCAATGAATAATCGAATATAGTAAAGAGATAAGGATAGAGAGATACGACACCAAGAATTATAGTGGTTCGGAGATAAAGCTCCTACGTCCACTTGTTGCACGACGGCAACTGTTCTTTTCACTCAAGAACTTGAAGGTTACGGGTCCTTCAAAAACCTGGTCGAGATCGGGCTTCACTTGCCTGGATCACACGACTGATGTAGTGATTGCGGGTTCACTACACAACCTAACAAAGACTGGAAGCTTCACTCGCTTCAGTCAAACACAGACAGGGAGATTACGGGCTCTCCTTACAGCCTAGCTTCGATCGAGCTTTACACGAACGATGTAAGTGCAAGCTTGGATCTAGACTCTATGATCGAGGCTTCTTCAATCGATGAAAGAAGGGCCTTGGATCGAAACAACCTAACGACGACTCAAAAACCTAACAGAGAGATTTAGGGTTTTTGGTTGACGAACACACTGTGAAGAGCTCTTTACAATAAGTGCAAAGATGGCTAGAGCTCTTCTTCTAAGCTTGGATATGGAATGGGCTTAGACTCTAAGTGTGAAGGTTGTGAAGACGAGTTCCGATAAACTGGAAACTCGGAGAACACTGGAAAACAAAGACTCGAAGATTTGCTCGAAGGCTTGGGAGTGTTTGTTTGCTGTATGCGCTCGAATGCTCAAGTAGTGTTCTACTTCTTCACGTCTTCATCCTTCACTATTTATAGGCGGAGAGATGGCCGAGATCCGTTGCTTGGTTGGTGGCCTTGTCTCTCCTCCACTCGACAGTACTTCGTGCAGCCAGTATGCTTTTGCAGATGCGCAGTTTGTCCGTTTGCCAAATCTGGCTAAACTCCAACTTCAACAGTAACTGGAGCGAGCCAGTACTGTAGCGCGCCCTGTCGGCCTGGCAGTCAACTCCTCTGCTCCACTCCGCTTTCGACACGTGGAGATCTTGTAATTAATGCTACGATCTCCTGTTGACTGGAGTTCAAAATATGGGCGGGAGTCGCGCTGTCGCTTTCTGGTAGGTAGTGGCTTGCTTCGCTTTGAAGTTGTAGCGGCCGCTCTGAAGTGAGTCGCTTCACGGTCATATTTGTAGTGAGTCACTTGAGAAATAAATTTCCCGAGACGCTACTTAATTAAGTGTTGACTCGCGTTGACTCGCTTCCGCTTTTCTTTGTAGCGCACGCTTCGCTTCGCTTTAGTGGTTCACTTGATTCCACTGTAGCCCTCGCTTCGCTTTGAACTGTAGCGCTCACTTCGCTTCGCTTTGGCAGACTCACTTTGAATCTACTGTAGCGATTGCTTTGCTTCGCTTTGCTTTGAACTGTAGCGCTCGCTTCGCTTCGCTTTGGCAGACTCACTTTGAATCTACTGTAGCGATTGCTTCGCTTCGCTTTGCTTTGAACTGTAGCGCTCGCTTCGCTTCGCTTTGGCAGACTCACTTTGAATCTACTGTAGCGATTGCTTCGCTTCGCTTTGCTTTGAACTGTAGCGATCGCTTCGCTTCGCTTTGCTTTGAACTGTAGCGATCGCTTCGCTTTGCTATTCTTCGGCACGCTTCACTTCAGTTTGCTTGACCCGTGATAGGGTGCATTTTTACCCTATCATCTAAGTGTTATATTATCGTTTTCTTGTCGTATTTTGATAGTTTAGCTCATGATTTATATTGTTTATGTTATTTCGAGCTAGATTACGCTTTTGGGTTGTTTTGAGTGTTTTTAGGGCTTTTATGTTGAGAAAACCCAAGATGAGACAAGAGACGATGAAACCAAGGAAGAGATGAAGTATTGATCCCAAGTTCTGACTTCTCACGATTTTTTGGAAGAGTTATTCTGGAAAATTGAAAGCATAGAATTGAAGAGGGGTTCAATAGGAGCACGTAGGCGAAAACGGAGGTCACTTCGGAGTTCGGATGAGGAAGATATGACCGAAATAAGAAAGTTGCGCAGAACCCTCTCGACCCTCTCGACCGACCTCTCGATCGAGAGAGGTGTCGAGAGGTGCCTCCTGTTTTCCAGACGGGATTTTCTCTAAAAGGCTATTTTTGACTTTTTCTTGGTTTCCTTGTACAATTAGGTATTAGATGCAAACTTCTACCCTATAAATACCTCTAAACCTATCATTGTAAACAAGTTCCTCCACTCTCCTACATTATTTAGATTAGTTTTTATTCTTTTCTCCATACTTTTATACTTTTAGATCTAGATTTATTTTATGTATGAAGACAATTGAAGATTGAAGATTCATCAAGATTCAAGAGTTTTTCTATCCCTTTCTTTTTACTTTATGCTTTTAATTATGTTTATTCTTCCTTCTACCTTTCTTTTAATTATGTCTAGCTAATTTTTATTAGTTGATTTTAGGGATTGAATGCCTAATTGAATTTATGTGAGTATTTTTGTTTGCAATTAGCCTTTCAATCTAGATGCATGTTTTCATGGTGCTTATTCTCATGCATGATTAATTGATCACTAATTGTGTATGCATAGTTATGTTTATATGCCTTGATAGGATATTGCATAATAGATCTCATGAATACATGGTATGATGATTTGATTTGTCTTAATTGAAATTGAATTATTATATGTTCATATATAATTGATTTGGGTGTCATAATTGAACCTAGTTGATTATATCATTGATACTTGTTCTATTTTGCACTTAATTTGATATCTATGCGTCCGAAAGGATATTAGGATCTTATTAGGTGATGACTTGCATTGCTTTAATCGGGGTGTAGGTTATTTTTCATGTATCACATCTAGATTGGATTAAATTGGTTAATTGTACTCATTAATTGCTTGCATATATTTGATTAGGTAGGCTTCCCTAGAATCAACACTTTTTCTTATTTGATTTATTTGTTTCCTTATTTACTTATTTGCCTTATTTGTTTAATTGCTTATTTATTTGTTTCCTTATTTGTGTTCTTTTTATTTGTTAAATTTACTTGCCTAGGATTATAATACCACATTCTTATTTTCTTAGTTGCCTAGACATCAGTTTAATTCTAGAGTAGAGGTACTTTGTGTGATTTCGACTTGTCAATCCCTGTGGATACGATACTCGTACTTATTCTATACTATACCTATTTTTGTGTAGTAGAAAATAGTGCGATCAACCCGCTTCGCTTTGGAAAACACACTCAAGTGAGTGGCCTTCACTTGAACTTTTGAAGCCTAATCTAAGCAAAATAAAAGAGCCATCCTAACAGAGTAGGCTTTTAGAAAAAAAATTCTAACTTATTGACTACATCAAAATGGGTCGCTTGAGAATAGGACACTTGGGGTTTTGGGATCTAATCAAAACAAATGACTTCATTTATCAAATGTCCCATGTAGTTCCCCCTTAACAATTTAGTCCTTAACTATTCCCAACACATCAGTTTAATTCTAAAGTAGAGGTATTGTGTGTGTTTTCGACTTGTCAATCCCTGTGGATACGATACTCGTGCTTCCCTTTTACTATACCTATTTTTTGTGTGGTAGAAAATAGTGCGATCATCTACAAAGCAAATTGGCCTCGCATATCGACAACATCAATCGGAGGAAGACGATTTTAGCCGCAAAGAAGGAGGAAGAATTCGAGTTCCAAGACTACGGTTTAGTCTTGCTCTCTACAGAGACCGAAGCAATGACACGTATTATGGAAGATTTCGCTCGCCCCACCTTCACAGCCACCACTTTGGCGATTGTCCTAACCGACGCGGTTATGAATCATGATCTCAAACCTCACCACATGGTGTTGCTCCCTTTATACCATGGGCTGCCCAACGAAGACACTCTCATGTTCATTCGAGAGTATTGCACGGTGGTGTAATATTTTCCCTAAGAAGGCGTCACAGAGTACAACCTCAAGATGAAGTGTTACCCTTACACTTTGAAGGATTGGGCAAAGTCATGGTACATGTCGCTCCCAACAAACTCTCTCGTCACTTAGAATGCGGTGTGCAAGATGTTTATGATGAAGTATTATTTGAACCGAAAGACTCAAGAAGTGCGGTCGAAGATCACAAATTTCTCCCAAGAGTTCGATGAGCCTTTCCATGAGGCTTTGGAGAGGTTCCACAAACTACTATGTTGGTCCCGAGAAAGAGTAATTGGTGTATGGGGGGGGGGGGGGGGGAATACACCAATAACCAACCGTTTTTGACTTTTATAAAATCAGGTCGATCTAAAGGTCGATTGTCAAGGTCGACCCTATCAGAGGCAGTTTGATCTATCAAGCTCGTATGGTATCAAGCTTGATTTATCAAACTGTTGTTAATGCGGAAGTTGGTGGAGGTTGATTTACTCTTTGAAAAATCTTAAGGCTGAAAACAGATAGAAGGTTGATGCGTGATAGGCAGGTTGATGTTTGTCAGTTTGATAATAAAATATAAGGGCGATAAATAAAGAGAGAGAGAGAGAGAGAGACACCGCGATATAGCGTGGTTCGGAGAAACCCTCCTACGTCCACGTCAGGTCGACTCGACCTGAGAATCCCTTTACCTTTGGATTCAACCTCTCTCTTATTTATACTGACTGAGTATCAGTTCTACATACAATCTAACCTGAAAATATCTAGACACAAGTTTTGGGTCGTGACCCTTACCACCTCTCGTACTGAAACGTACAAACAACCTTTCACTTTTACATAGCTTGACTAACACTATAATGGCGAAAACACAAACAACCTTTCTAACTTCGAACTAGTCGGAGAAGAAGTTGTTGAACCAACGACAAGCAGCAGTGAACGCTTTGTCGTTGTGGTGTTTATCGGAATCAGAAACCTCTCTTCGTCAAGTGTTTGGGAAACTAATCGGATTTCGAACACTTGAATGGATATGAACTTGAGAGAGATTTGGGCAGAGATATGGCGTTGATAGCTTGAGTTTCCCGTGCTTGAATCCGATAATGGCTGAAGTATTTATAGGCAGTTTTGAAAAACTAGCCGTTGGAGTCAGGCTGACGTGGCACTAGCCGTTGGAAGCTGACTCACTTCTAGCCGTTGGGAAGATTCGTCCTTGCTGGCACACCACGTGGCAAGGATCAGGTCGTGACGCTCCATGAAGGTGGGGCATCGACCTTGATGTTGAAATCCAGCTCTTGAAATCTTCTAAGTCAAAGCAGGCTGGAAGCTTGATAAGGAAGGTCGATAGACAGGCTGATGATCCAGCTCGATCCAAATGAGGCAGGCCGTATAAACGACCTTTCTCTTACAGGGTGGATCGAACTTGATTCTAAACTTTATAGGGCATCGACCTGCACTAACAGGTAGCAGGTCGATCTATCGGCCTTGACCCTAAACAAGTAAAATATGCCTAAGTGTAGTTTCGATAAACATCATCAAAATCAAACTGCAAGGGGTTCCCAACATACTACGACAATGTCATCACCTCCAAATGACATCGGAATTATTTTGGCAATATTTCTACGATGCTCTCAACCAGACGTGCCAATTTATGGTGGATAGCTCATCCGGAGGAAACATCGGAGTCAAGATGGCTGACGAGATGAGGACAATCTTCGAGACTCTTGTAGCTAGTTCTCAACAATAGTCATCTCGGCCAAGGAAATTGGAGGCGAATGCTATAGTCATGAGCCCGGATATGAAGAATCAAATGACCGATATGATGAGGGAGCTTCAATATCTCAAAATGAAGAAAATGCTTCTACCAGTTGAGGAGAAGGAGCCGAAATTATGTGATATATGCGGAGTTCTAGGCCATGGAGCTGAAGCATACCTCAACATGGGGGCAATGACGTATGAATAAGGAGCCGAGGTCTATGTAGCTCAAGGTTATCAACCTCAAGGTTCACCTCAACTAGGTTACCAATGGAGGAACCAAAATGCAGGATGGAGACCACCACAAGGGCAAGGTAAAAGCTCAAACTACCCTAACCGTCTCCCACCTCTATATAACCACCCATACCCTCCACAACAGCCATATTACCCTTCTCCACCTCATATTATCCACCTCTACAATACTGTTTGGTGTTTAGATGTTAGGATTTTCGTCGTATTTTCGCATTCGTTTTCGTAGTATTTGTGTGTCGTTTCGTTTAAATATGGCCATGATTGGTATTTGTGGAATTCTGGTCTTCATAGGTGCAAATGGATCAAAAGGGACAGAAACGAGTCGAAAAAGGGCTAAAAGTCGAGGTCGAATTGAAGGATGGCAGTTCGGGGAGTTGGACGGCCGTCCAACTCATCTGGACGGCCGTCCAAGTTGTTTAAATCAAGCTCGTCCAAAGCTGGACGAGCGTCCAGCGTGCAGAGAAGATTTTCCAGAACGATGAGTTGGACGCACGTCCAGTTCATTTTGGACGCACGTCCAAGTTCGGCGGCCAGCTGTTCTTTCCTTGTTTAACTAGGTTTTTATACCTAGTATAAATACTACTCCTTGTGAACGAATTTAGACAATCTTTTACCTTCGTTTAGCTTTTATTTTCCGTATTCAAATACTCTAGTTTAGTTTACTTTTGTTCGGATCCGGATCTTCGTTTCGTTTCGTTTTAATTCAAGACTACTTCTTTAAGTTCGTGTTCTTCGTTCTTCGTTTAATTTCGTAAGTTCTTTATTGCTTTCGTTTATTTGATTTACTGCTTTCCTTAGTTTTAGATTTGTTTTCATAATTGCTAGTTTAATTTCGTTGTTTAATTTCATTCGTTTGATTTCAAGTTCTTAGATTAGATTCGTTTTTCTTAGTTTTTTCAATTCCTTCGTTTTTCAAGTTCTCATAGTTAGATTTATTTGTTTAATTTCCAGATTTAATTATTATGTCTAGATTCGTTTTCTTCGTTGCTTTCGTTATTGATTTCTCTATGATTCTTGCCTAGGTAGTTTAATTGCTTTCTTCTTGTTTAATTCCTTAGATTAATTAGTTTAGTTTATTTCTTTGCTTTCTAGATTAGATTATTTATTTGCTTTGATTTACTTGCTTTGATTTGTTTTATTGCCTAGGATTTAAAACCAAAAACCTAAAAATTCTCTTTACTTGCTTTCTTAGATTTAGGCTAGATTAGGATTGTTTGCTACACGATTATTTGCCCTGTTAAGTTTTCCTTGAGATTCGACTTAGGGTTTTACTTGTTAGTGCTACGATAGATTTCGTTCTTGCGAACACTTTTTGGTGAAACAAATTTTGGTGCCGTTGCCGGGGAAAACTTTAGGCTATTTAATTGTGTAGGATTTTATTTTATTTGTTTTCCGTTCAATTTCTTTTTCCTTCCACTCGGTACGTTTAATCCTTTTTGTTGAGTTTTGTTTATGCATGGTCGCCGAAGTCTTCAAAGGAAATTAGCGCCACATATCGACAACATCAACCGGAGGAAAGCAATTCTAGCCGCGAAGGAGGAGGAAGAGATCGATTCTCTAGACTTTGATTTAGTCTTGTTGTTTGCAGAGCCTGAAGCAATGGTAGCTAGAGTTATGGGCGATTTTGCTCGCCCTACGTTCACAACCACCACTTCGGCGATTGTCCTAACGGAAGCGTTCAAGAATCATGAGCTTAAACCTCACCACATGGTGTTGCTTCCATCCTCTCACAGGCTGCCCAACGAGGATGCATTAACGCTCATTCGAGAGTATTGCATGGTGGTGCAATCTCCCACTCTCGGGACTCACGGAGGACAACTTGAAGGTGAAGTGCTTCCCGTACACCCTCAAGGATCGAGCAAAGTCGTGGTATTTGGCGCTTTCGGACAACTCTCTTGAAACATGGAATGCTGTTTGCGAGAGATTCATGCTCAAGTACTACCTGAACTGCAAGACTCAGGAGGTGCTGTCAAAGATCATGAACTTTTCCCAAGACAATGATGAGCCATTTCACGAAGCTTGGGAGAGGTTCCAAGAGCTACTACAATAATGCCCTCACCATCAGATGGCACCGGAGTTGCTCTGGCAATACTTCTACAACGCACTTAATCAGACTTGTCAGTTCATGGTGGATAGTTCGGTCCGAGGCAACATAGCGGTCAAGACAGCTGATGAGATGAAGAAGATTTTCGAGACGCTCGCTGCGAGTTCTCAACAAAAATCAGCTAGGCCAAGGAAAGTGGAGGCGAGTGCAATCTCGATGAGCCCCGATATGAAGAAGCAAATTGCCGACATGTATAGGGATCTCGAGAACTTGAAGATGAAGCAGAGTGCACCGGGCCCGAAGGTTAATGAAAGGAAGCCAGACCAATATGAGATTTGTGGATAGCTTGGTCACATTAAGGAGTTGTGCCACAACATGGGTGAGTTTCCATACGAAGGAGGAGCCGAGGTGTATGCTGCTCAAGGTTACCCGCCTCAAGTACTTCAACCTCAAGGATATCAAGGAGGATACAATGGATGTCATCAAAATCCAAGGCCGATTCAAGGGCAAGGTAATCCTTCTAACTATCCAAATAGGCGCCCTCCACCATATAATAACCCCGATCCTCCACAAAATCCTTACTACTCTCAACCACCACCATATTATCCACCTCCACAATATCCTCCCAATCCATATTATCCACCACCTCCATACTACCCACCTCAACCTACTCATACACCACCACCAACACACCCTACTCCTCGTCCTCAAGGGCCTCCACAAAAACCTCCCGTCGATGAGAGCCTCTCTACATTCCTCCATGAAGCTAAATTAGCTCGAGAGGCTCAAGATGCTACTATTAAGAGGCTTGAGACGACCATTGGCCAAATCTCAGGTTCCATGCACTTGATGCAACAACCGGGGCGAATTCCTAGCCAAGGGATTCAGCCGCAACAAGCTCACGAGGTGCAAGCCCCATATCCCCCGTACGTTCCTCATTTTCTACCTCATCAAGCCCAAGCAGTTTCGGTGTTGCGGAGCGGAAGACAGGTGGACAATGGAGTTATGATGCCTCCTCAAGGGCATTCAAGTGATAGATGGAGCCCGAACGCGCGTTGGAGCAAGACCGAAAATTTGGCAGAAGCAGGAGTTGGACGGGCGTCCAACTCTTCTGGACGGCCGTCCAACCCTGGACGAGCGTCCCCACCTTTACCTGTTGTTGGACATGCGTCCAATGAAGCCTTTCAACCTCCGATAGAAGCCGAAGTTGGACGGGCGTCCAACTCATCTGGACGGCCGTCCAACCCCAACTTGCAGCGTCCAACAGAACAAGAAGTTGGACGTCCGTCCAACCCAACTGGATGTCCGTCCAACCCCGACGAGCCACGCACGGAGTCCGAGGAAGCCGAGAAGGAGGCCCAACCTCTTCACAAGATGTCCAATCCTTATGTTCCTCCCATTCCTTATCCAAGCCGTGTGAAGAACAAGAAGCGCGATAAACAATTCATGGATCTCTACAAGCTTCTTTCTAAGGTGGACGTGAACTTGCCTCTTCTTGATGTGATTCGCAACGTGCCACCGTTCGTGAGGTTCGTGAAGGAGTTGACGTCAAAAAAGAAGCCGTTCGATGAGATGGAGACGATCATAGTGTCGAAAGTGGGGATATCGATTATGCAACACCCTCTTCCACCTAAGCAACGAGATCTAGGTTCTTTTGTTATCACTTTCTCTTTAGGTAATGGTAAGGAAGCATGTGGTATGCTAGATTTAGGTGCCGATATAAATCTTATGCCTTATTCTATCTTTAAGCAATTAGAGTTAGGAGAACTTAAACCCACTCGCATGAGCCTTCAATTGGCGGATAGGTCTATTAGATACCCGAGAGGTATTATTGAGGATATTCTTGTTCATGTGTGTGCGTGTGGGAGGGGGGGGGGGGGGGGGGGGTTAATTGTTCCCGTTGATTTTATTGTTCTAGAGATAGACGAGGTACAAGAGAATGGTATTGAGCACACAATTTTACTAGGTCGTCCTTTCATGGCTACTACTAATACTTTGATTGATGTGAAGAGTGGTGTAATTAAGATGTTTGTGTTGGGTGAGGATGTTTCATTTTCTGTGCATAAGAGTCGACCTATGTCATCAGTCAATTTAATTGATAATTGTTCTTTCATCGATAAGATTGATGCCTTGGCCGAGTGTTCTTTTGTGCAGGATTATGATACCGAAGAGGTATGTTGGGGATCTGGAGATCAAATGGAGTGGGAGCAAATGGAGAGGGATATCGGAATTAAGCTTCCGTTTCCACCTCAGGATCCGGAACCCGGCTCGAAAGTTCCGGAGCCGTTGGAGTTGAAAGAGCTTCCTTCACATTTGAAATATGTATTTTTAGAGGATGGGAATCAAAAACCCATAATTATCTCTTCGTCTTTGTCTCTTGCAGATGAAGGAGCTTTGGTGGGCATACTCAAGGAGAACAAGCTCGCTTTTGGATGGAGCTTGGCGAATATTCGAGGAACTGGCCCGGCCACTTGCATGCATCGCATCAATCTCGAAGAAGGCGCTCGCCCCAAACAAGATGGACAAAGGAGGCTCAATCCAATGCTCATGGAGGTCGTGCGCAAGGAAATCTACAAGCTATTGGCGGAAGGAATTATTTATGCCATCGCCGATAGTGAGTGGGTGAGCCCGGTGTACGTCGTCCCGAAGAAGGGAGGAATTATGGTTACAAAGAACGAGAAGGACGAGTTGGTCGCCTCCTGACCGGTTATAGGTTGGAGGATGTGTATAGATTATAGGAAGCTTAGTGCTTCCACCAAAAGGACCACTTTCCTCTCCCTTTTATTGATCAAATGCTTGATAAATTAGCCGGGCATGAATTTTATTGTTTTCTTGATGGCTTGTCAGGTTATTACCAAATTGCGATAGCTCCGGAGGATTGAGCAAAGACGGCCTTTACAAGTCCTTATGGGACCTATGCTTATAGGAGTGTTGGAATTTACATTCCACGTGTAAATTATATTTTTGTTTTGTCTTTCTTCTGTCTCCACAATGCAGGTTACAATGGTGGGAACAATGGTGAGGACATTTGACCAAGTCTCAGTTCGTTGGAGATTCGTGGGGAATACGAAATCAGTTGAAGACTTGGTGGAGAATCAATTCAAACCGGTGAGAAGAAAGGGGGAGAACTGATCGTTGAAGAAGTGGAGAAGATGGTTGAGAGTTTCATGGGATTATACTTGCTCATCAAGTTTTGGAGATCTATAAATAGAAGAGTCCAACTCGAGTAGAATACATCTTCTCCTACCGAGTTTTTAGTGATAGAATTTTATTCACTTGTTTATCCTTTCTCAAAAGGTTGTTTTAGTCGAGTTCCTCTAGTTTAGATTAGAGTTTTTGATTTGCCTTTAACCTCGACTTGTAAATTGTTTGTTCACGATTAGTGGATTGTTTTTAGCCTTGAGGCTCGACAAGATATTGAAAAATATCTTGCTAAAAAAGTAATCCTCGTGTCATTGTGTCTTTGCATTCGTTTTAATTCCGCCGCGTAAGTGTTTACAACATTGGTTGTCACAGTGCTAGTCATTGTGGTTACCGTTGTTAGAGCACAAACTCTTTCAAGGAGGATGCCATTTGGTCTTTGCAATGCACCAGGTTCGTTCCAACAATGTATTATGTCTATATTTTCGGAATTTATTGGTGACTTTGTGGAGATTTTTATGGATGATTTTTCTGTTTTTGGGTCTTCTTTTCATGATTGCTTGCTGAAAATTCAGAGAGTGCTTAAGAGATGCATAGATAGTGGTCTTACTATGAGTTGGGAGAAATGTCATTTTATGGTAAAGAGTGGTATTGTTTTGGGTCATGTGGTCTCGAGTAAGGGTATAGAGGTTGACAAAGTGAAAGTGGAGGTGATTGAAAAATTGCCTCTGCCTAGTGATGTCAAAGGTATTAGGAGTTTCCTTGGTCATGCAGGATTTTATAGACAATTTATTAAGGATTTTTCTAAAATTAGCCAACCTCTTTGCCGTCTTCTTTCTCAAGATGTCCCTTTTCACCTTGATGATTCTTGTATGCATGCTTTCCTCACTCTCAAAGAGAAACTTATCTCTGCGTCTGTTGTTGTTGGTCCCGATTGGTCATTGCATTTTGAAATCATGTGTGATGCTTCTAATAATGTCGTAGGGGTTGTTTTGGGTCAAAGAGTCGATAAGATGCTTCGTGTGATTTACTATGCTAGTTTAACTCTTAATCCTGCTCAAGTGAATTACACCACCACCGAACAAGAAATGCTTGATGTTGTTTTTGCCTTAGTTAAATTTAGATCATATATCGTAGGCTCTAAGGTGATTATCTATTGTGATCATGGTGCATTGGAACATCTTTTGACTAAAGCCGAAGCCAAACCTAGGTTGATTAGATTGGTCTTGCTCTTACAAGAATTTGATATAGAAATTCGTGATAGGAAAGGTAGTGATAATCTTGTGGCCGACCATCTCTCTTGTCTCGATTCACCTCCTCCTTATGCTTCTGTTGATGATATATGCGATTCTTTTCCTTTCAAAAACGTGAATGAAGTGGATGTTGCCCCTTGGATTGCCGATATTGCTAATTACTTGGCCGATAAGGACACTAAACCCGTCCTTAACACTCAAAAAGAGAAAATGTTTCTTCGTTTGTGCAGGCAATACTATTGGGAGGACCCCCACTTATTCAAGCTAGGGAAAGGACGAGGTGATTCGAAGGTGCGTTCCCGACCACGAGCAAGCCGAGGTGTTGAGACATTGTCACGAGGAACCTAGTGGAGGCCATTTTGGTGGGCAAAAGACTACACATAAGGTACTTCAAGGTGGGCTATATTGGCCCACTTTTTTTAAGGATGCCCAAGCCTTCTACCTTTCTTGTGATCGTTGTCAACGCGTCGACTCGATTAGTCGACGCAATGAGATGCCTTTAAATCCTATCTTGGTGGTTGAGGTATTTGATGTACGGGGAATTGATTTTATGGGTCCTTTTCCCAAGTCTCCTGGATTTGAGTATATTTTACTTGACGTCGATTACGTGTCCAAGTGGGTTGAAGCTATCCCCATGAAGACATGTGACTCTCACGTTGTCTTGAAGTTTGTGCAGGAAAACATTTTGTGTAGGTTTGGTTTCCCTCGTGTGATCATTAGTGATGGGGGAAAATACTTTTGCAATAAATTTTTTGCGAAGCTCATGAAGAAGAACGCTATCACTCACAAGGTGGCGACTCCCTATCATCCACAAACCTTGGGGCAAGCGGAGACGAGCAATCAGCAAATTAAAGGTATCATTGAGAAGACGGTGAAGCCATCAAGGAAAGATTGGGCCGAAAAATTGAACGATGCTCTATGGGCATATCGCACGGCTTACAAAGGCGTGCTTGGGATGAGTCCCTATAGGCTCGTCTATGGTAAGTTATGCCACTTGCCCGTTGAGATTGAGTTCAAGGCGTATTGGGCCCTCAAGCACATCAACTTCGACCTCGACGACAAACACGATCGAAGGGTCTTGCAAATGGAGGAGCTCGACGAGCTAAGGACTGAAGCCTATGACAACGCCAAGATCTACAAGGACAAGGTAAAACGTCTACATGATAGACGAATAGCCTACAAGGAGTTCAAACCTGGAATGAAAGTACTTCTCTTTCACACTCGTCTTTGTTTATTTCCGGGTAAGCTAAAGTCTAGGTGGGGAGGTCCGTACACGGTGGTGCAAGTTTTCCCTCATGGTGTGGTGGAGATCAAGAACGAAGATTCGGGATACATCTTCTCGGTCAACGGGCAACGATTGAAGCTTTACATCGAAGGGACGACATTGCCTCAAACGGTGGAGACAATTCTCATCTCCGACCCCCCACTTTCCTTTTGAATATTTGGTACGTCAAGCTAATGACGATAAACAAGCGCTTGATGGGAGGCAACCCACGTAAAATTAAAAAAAAAAAAAAAAAAAAAAAAAAAAAAAAAAGGTATAGCATAGGATTTGTTTTTATTATTTTAGTTGTTTTCCTTAGTTTTTCTTTTTGATTTTCATGCAGGGAGTAGTTTACAAGGATTGGTATGACGAAGAGAGCTCGAGACGGGATGAAAAATCGAGTTTTGTGCAGAATTGAGAGTTGGACGGGCATCCAACTCATGTTGGACAAGCGTCCAACATATACGCACCAGTCTCAGAACCGGGGGTTGGACGGCGTCCAACCCGAGTTGGACGAGCGTCGAACTCTAACCATAGCAGCTCAGAATCCCGAGTTGGATGACCGTCCAACCCATGACGGGCCCCAATTCCTTTCCAATTCGAAATTCCTTCATTACTTAACCTAATTTTCCTCTCTTCTCTCACTTTTCATCTCACAACTGCAGAACACAAGCCAAGAACCGCCGCCATCCGCCGCTTCCAACCGCCGCCGCCACCGCTGTCGCACCAGCAGTCCGCGCCTCCGCACACCGTCCGTTGCTGCCGCCGCCGTCCGTTTCTGTCGCCGCCGCCTATTGCTGCTGCCACCAACAGCCGTTGCCTCCGCTCGCCATTGTTCAGTGGAGGAATCGCCGCCGTTCTCCATCGGAGAAACCGCACCAGCGCACAGTTCAACTTGGACGCTGTCCAAGTTAAGTTGGACGTCCGTCCAGCCTTGTGTTCTGTCCCAGTACGAGCTTCGTTTCCGCACCGTCCCGTTCGTCCTCGTCTCATTCCCGACATCACTCTTCCACTTTCATTCACCATTATGGCACGAGGACATCGTAGGGACCAGCCCAACCCGTTCAACAACGCCCGAGTTCCTTTGGCCAATCGTCTCGAGGGGAACCGACCCACCGGTTTCACCCTAGAGAAACTCGGTGAACGTCAAGGAGTCCCATTCCGTACTGAGAGGTGCTCTACTTCTAATTATTATCTTCGCCTTGGTGTCGAGTTCGTTTATTCGTGATGATGCTTTACTGATTCTTCACCGATTTTTATCTTGCATGATTAGTGGTAAGAAGGAGATTAGTAAAGTGAACTGTGTGGAAATTTATCTGCTAATCTATTCTAGGAACAATGTGAGGGTGTGTATGGCTCCATTTATATGGGCCCAACTTTCTAACGTGCAAAACAAGAGGGGAGCACACCCTACTTTGGGTTACATTGCTACAGGTCTAGCCAAACACTTTGGAGTCGACACCACACTCTGTGAAGGACGAACCTCAAGTCAAGAGATCACTTCGGCTGAGCTTATCATGGCTCATCTTATGCGAAGCCCAACCGAGTCCGTCCCAATGCGAGAGAGAGGCGCTGTGATAACCTATTATGCAACCCTTCGACGAGGACGGGGGAACAACGAGCAGGAGGAGGAAGAGCAAGAGTATGAAGCTGGAGGAGATTATGAAGAAGAGGAGCAAGGGGACCAAGAAGGTGATGAGGAAGAAAAAGGAGACGAAGAAGAGGAGGAGCAGCAAGACGAGGAGCAACAAGAGGTTCCGGCCGATGACGATTTACTAGTTCGTCATTATTCATGACGTGAACGAGTCCGGGCCCGACAAGCTATGGAGGCAGAGATTCCACCGTAGTTTTCAGCTTTTAGGTCGGATTTTGCTCAATTTCAAGAGAACATGTTTACTAGGTTCGACTCCTTTCTCTCCTTATCATTCAGAAAAGACAACAATTTTTTTTGTCTACTCAAGGGACGGATTTAGGAAGTCGGGTCTACACCATTGAGCGACATCTGACTTGATACACCGACTTTTCGGTTGGTTCTTCGTCTACTCAGCCGGATCTGAATGATTCTCGATTTTGTGCTCCTAATGATCCTCATTTTCAAGATCCACGATACCGAGGTCCTTTCAACCCTTAGCCATATTTTGTGTCTTTTTTGTTTTTGGTTTGAGTCTTTTTGTTTCTTTTTCTTGTTTTGTGCACTTTTATGCTTTGATATTTTGTTTTTATGTTTGTTTTGTAGGTACTAACTTGGAGTCTCTCGGGATTTCGAGTTTGTTCATCACCATCATGCGATAAGTTTTTTCTCTCCTTCTCCTTTTATTTTCTTGCAATGGGGACATTGTTTGATTTTAAGTGGGAGGAGGGGGGGGGGGGGGGGGGGGGGGGGGGGGGGGGGGGGGGGTGTTTGAAATTATCGGCATGATTTGTTCATTTTTGTGATGTCTTTTGTTTTTGGTTTGATTGAGTCTAGTATGTGATCGAGTCTAGTCTTGTGATTGAGTCTTGTTATCCCCAATTAGGAAGTTGTTTGTTTTTGAAAAAGCATGTTCAACGTGATCTATTTGAGTTTTATTGACATGACAACGTGATATTGGAGTTGTTGAACTTAGATTGTCGAGACTAGGATAGCTCTGAAGTTGACTTGCGATAGTGTGATCGTTTGTGAATAGTCGTGGGGCATGTTTTTGTTTCGGATTATGAGTGAATTGCATTGAATGGTTGACGTATATTTGATCTTAGCTCACTTCCCTACTTGTAAAAAAAAAAAAGTGCTTTGTTGTGAAAAGAGTTGACATGATTCTACTCCTCTTATTTGTAAGGTATGAAAATACTAGAGTAATGAGCATGGGAAACCACATGAAAAGGCTTCGAGAGACCCTCAAATGATTAAATTTCATGAACTTTGTCCTATATGATACTCGTATATGTGTGAGTAATGTAGTGTTCGTATGTACTCTACTCCTCTTGACAATGAGTACGGGAAACCGCACTAGGATGCTCGATGAGACCCATCGATGATTAAACCTAGTGAACTATGTACCAAAACGTTAACGTTTGTTAAAAAAAAAAAAGAAGAGATGTTTTGTGCTTGAGTTGAATAAAAAGGGAAGTAAGCTAAGGGATTAATATGTTGACTATTTGATTGCTTGTGAGATGTGTGATATGTCGAAAATCGGATCCTCATATTTGAATCGAGTTAACGGGCCACATGATAGTTCGTATTTGATTGTGCATTTGCTCGTTGATATTAGAGTAGTTTAGGGTTTGATTTGATGAGTTTGACGATACCTACTTCGTGTTGTTGAGTTGATTGAATTGACTTGATTGTGTTGAATGTGTTTGCTTGAGGACACGCAAAGTTCTAAGTGTGGGGGTTTTGTTTGGTGTTTAGATGTTAGGATTTTCGTTGTGTTTTCGTATTCGTTTTCGTAGTACTTGTGTGTCTTTTCATTTAAATATGGCTATGATTGGTATTTCTGGAGTTTTGGTGTTCATAGGTGCAAATGGATCAAAAGGGAGAGAAACGAGTCGAAAAGGGGCGAAAAGTCGAGGTCGAATTGAAGGATGGCAGTTCGGGGAGTTGGACGGCCGCCCAACTCTTCTGGACGGCCGTCCAAGTTGTTTAAATCAAGCTCGTCCAAAGCTGGACGAGCGTCCAACGTGCAAAGAAGATTTTCCAGAACAAAGAGTTGGATGCACGTCCAGTTCATTTTGGACGCACGTCCAAGTTCGGCGGCTAGTTGTTCTTTTTCTTGTTTAACTAGTTTTTTATACCTAGTATAAATACTACTCCTTGTGAACGAATTTAGACAATCTTTTACCTTCGTTTAGCTTTTATTTTCCGTATTCAAATACTCTAGTTTAGTTTATTTTTGTTCGGATCCGGATCTTCGTTTCGTTTCGTTTTAATTCAAGACTACTTCTTTAAGTTCGTGTTCTTCGTTCTTTGTTTAATTTCGTAAGTTCTTTATTGCTTTCGTTTATTTGATTTATTGCTTTCCTTAGTTTTAGATTTGTTTTCGTAATTGCTAGTTTAATTTCGTTGTTTAATTTCATTCGTTTAATTTCAAGTTCTTAGATTAGATTCGTTTTTCTTAGTTTTCAATTCCTTCATTTTCAAGTTCTCATAGTTAGATTTATTTGTTTAATTTCCAGATTTAATTATTATGTCTAGATTCGTTTTCTTCGTTGCTTTCGTTATTGCTTTCTCTACGATTCTTGCCTAGGTAGTTTATAATTGCTTTCTTCTTGTTTAATTCCTTAGATTAATTAGTTTAGTTTATTTCTTTGCTTTCTAGATAAGATTATTTATTTGCTTTGATTTACTTGCTTTTATTTATTTTATTGCCTAGGATTTAAAACCAAAAAGCCAAAAATACTCTTTACTTGCTTTCTTAGATTTAGGCTAGATTAGGATTGTTTGCTACACGATTATTTGCCCTGTTAAGTTTTACTTGAGATTCGACTTAGGGTTTTACTTGTTAGTGCTACGATAGATTTCGTTCTATTGCGAACACTTTTTGGTGAAAAAAATACCATTACTACCCTCCTCCACCACCATATTACCCTCCACCATCTTATCCTTCACCACCATGTTACCCTCCACCATTTTACCCTCCACCATCTTATCCTTCACCACCATGTTACCCTCCACCATTTTACCCTCCACCATCTTATCCTCCGTCACAAAAGCCTCTTCTCAACGATAACCTTGCGTCCTACCTTCATGAAAGCAAGTTGGCCCGTAAAGCATAAGATGCGACTATAAAGAGGCTAAAATCCGTTGTGGGGCAAATTTACGGAACAATGAACATAGTGTGAGTTGCTTCCTTCAATGAGCGATTTCGACGCTCAACAATACCATTTTGTTGAGGGGTTCTCGTGGCTAAAGTTTGATGAAGAATCCCACTTCTAGTGCAATAATCGTCGATCATGAAATTGAGAAATTTGGTTCCACGATCGGATCAAATGGAGATGATGAATTTCTCCTTTTGGTTACAGAATTTGCTGAGTTGTGCATGCAGTTTCTTCAGGGACTCCTTCTTTTTAAACAAGAAAACTATCCATGTAAATCTAGAATAATCATCTAGAACTACGAGAGCATATTTTCTACAGTTTATACTCAAATGAGTAACTTGACCGAAAAGGTCGAGATGGAGAAGTTCAAGTATTCGACTTGATGATTGAGCTGTCATGCTTGGAAAGACTCTTGTCTGCTTCCCAGCTTGGCAAGCATCACAAATATGATTTTTGTCAAAGACTTGATCTGGTAGGTCGTTCACAAGCTTCTAGCATGCCAATTTGTTGATGGCCTTGAAGTTCAAGTGGTTCAGCCTCTTGCGCCACAACCAACTGGTCTCGGAATTGGTCTTGGTGACCATGCATGTTCTTTATCATTACTCCATTGGACTATGTAGAGTTTGTCTTGTAGAATTCCGGTAAGAAGAATTTCTCCTTCCTCAGTTTTCATGAGACACTTGTTAGTAGTGAATAGTACTCGTTTACCACTCGAGCAGAATTGAGAGATAAAAATAAATTATGATTGAGGCCTTCAACATACGAGATGTTATGGATAATTATTTTACCAACTAATAAATCGTCATAGCCACGAGTGCGTCCTTTGAGTTACCTCCGAAAGTGACTCGATGTCCATTTCACTCGGTGTAGTTTGATAGCAACATCTTGTCACACATCTTGTGCTTTGAGCATCCACTACCAATGATCCAGACTATTGCGAGCAGCTCGCCTCCTTCTTTGATCTTTTCCTACCTACAATTAATCAAACTTAGCAATCCAATTGAGATTGGGTACTACATCGGTTCCATGAATAACCTTGTTAACCCATATTTTTGCAAGTGGTCTGTGATATATGTGAATTTTACTCGGTTTTTATAGTCTAAAAGAGTTGATTTAGAGTCTCCTAGTATGCTATTGTTCATGATTTGTGTGATTTATCATTAGTTGGACAATATTATGCTTGTGGGTATTTCTTTGTGTTTTTAGGTGTATTTTGAGGTTAAAACCCCGAGATGAGACGAGGCGAGAATAATCGAAGGAAGATTCCAAGTATTGAGCCGAGATGAAGACCTCTCGACCAGCCTCTCGATCGAGAGGGCTGTCGAGAGGAGAGCTACTGGACCTAGCTTTCGATCGTGATGAACTTAAAACCTCTCGACCAAGCTCTCGATCGAGAGGCCTTATGATCAAGAGGAAGAGACGGTCGAGAGGGGTGATCCAGCCGAGATTTAGACTCCTTTTTGGACTATATTACCTTGTAAAATTTCACCTATATATATTCCTTAGTCTAGCATTGTAAACCCTAACTTACATTCATACTTTTACTTTCATAGTTTTTATTTTCCGTTTTTCCTTTCGTTCGTGTAATCGACTTTGGAGTTTATTCAAGTTTATTCAAGATTCCAGATTCAAGTTCTTCGCGTGTTCAAGATTAAATTCCAAGTTTTTCTTACTCTTACTTTTAATTATGTTCTTCCAATTTATTTTGTTCATGTTTGCTTTAATTATTTCTAGCTAAACTATTTAGTTGATTTTAGGGTTTGTATGTCTAATTTGAATTTATGTGAGTACTTTTGATTACGATTAGCCTGCAAATCTAGATGCATGTTTCATGGTGTTTATTCTCATGCATGATTACTTGAACACTAATTGTGTACGCATAGTTATGTTTTTATGCCCTAGCCGGATAATTGTATAATTGATCTCATGAATACATGGTATGATGATTTAATTGTCTTAGCAGAAGTTAGATTATCATAGGTCTACATATATATAGTCGATATAGGTGTCGTATCTGAACCTTATTGATTGTATTTATTGATACTTGTTCTGTTTTGCATTCAATTAAATTTCCATGAGACCTAGAGGAGATTAGGATTTTATCGAGTGACGATCTATACTGCCTTAGCTGGTGTGTTAGGTTATTTTTGTATATCGCATTTAGATTGGATTAAATTGGTTAATCGGGTTAATTGTTACTTGCATAGATTTGATTAGGTAGACTTCCCTAGAATCAACATTTGTTTCCTATTTGATTTCTTTGGTTGTTTTTTTTTTTTTTCCTTATTTGTTATTTGTCTTATTTGTTTATTTATTTATTTCCTTAATTGTGTTCTTTTATTTGTATTATTTCTTTGCCTAGAATTATAAAAACCACATTCTCAAATTCGTAATTGCTTAGACATCAGTTTAGTTCTAGAGTAGAGGTATTGTGTGTGATTTTGACTTGTCAATCCATGTGGATACGATACTCGTACTTCTCTTTACTATACCTATTTTTGTGTGGTAGAAATAGTGCGATCAAATTTTGGCACCGTTGCCGGGGATTGATTAGATTTCACATTGATATTTTGAAATAGAATTAATAGGTGATTTATGCGCTTTTATTTTTCTGTTTTTGGTTTATTGATCTAATTTCTTCTTTCTCTCTTCTTTATTTTTAGGTAGTGCATGTACACTAGATCTAAAGGGGTAAATCTTATTCCGATAGATTTGAAACTCGAGCGCTCACTAAGGAGGATGAAGAAGGCGAAAGAGATAGTTAAGGTTGATACACCACCCTCGTCACCACCAAATTCACCAGAGGATCAAAGTTCGATGGCGGATCAAGGAGTGAGGAGGACTTTGAACGACCGGTTCAAGCTGGTTGTTGATAAGTTTCAGCCAATGTTTTAAAAACCGAACCGGACGTCGAACCGGTGAGGCTTCCGGTTCATGGTTCAATTGGTTGAACTGGTTAAACCATGGTTGAACCGTTATATAATTAAATTAATATTAAATAATATTAATAATAATTAAATACATGATATATATAAAAATATGAATAAATTTATAACTTATAAGGTAAAAAATACATTAAGGTTGCGTTCTCTTTGATGCGAAAGAAAAGGAGAGAAAAGAGAAAATTACACTATAAATTCCACATTTTTTCTCCCATTTTCTCACCTTTTATCAATGAGGGAGGAATTTACTCCTTAAATTGGAGAAAATATTTACAACACCAAATTGGAGAGATAATATTTTCTCTCTATTGTAGTGCAAATGAAGGAGAAAAAATAGAAAATGTGAGAAAAGGGGTGGAATTTATAGGGTGATTTTATTTTTTCTCTCCTTTTCTTTCGCATCAAAGAGAACGCAACCTAAAACTATAAAAAAAAAAATTCTATTCTTAATATAATTTAAATATCATGTTTTAAAAATCTTTTTCCAATAAAAAATTATTGATTATATTTAATTTTTTATTCTTAGTAGCCATATGAAGATTATAAAAATGTAAAAATTATCTTTATTATCCTAAAATGAGAATAATTAACATTACGTTAATAGGTCGTTTTCTTGAAAAATAGTTGGGAATCAGAAAGAGAGAGATAAAATAGACATTTATATAATAAATAATACTTCAATTTAGTCAATTGTTAAATAAAATAAATTTTATATTATGTATAAGTAGTTATTGTGGTGTGATGGTGAAATTCTAAACTTTTAAGTAATAGGTCATTGGTTCAATTCTCTTTAAACACAAAATATATATTTTTTTTGGGTAAGAGAGAGAACCAACCGTTTTCCCGAACACCGCCCGGTTCGCCGGTTCATCCGGTTTTGACCGGTTCGAACCGGTTCGGGCGGTTCAAAGCCGGTTCTAACAGACCTCCGGTTTTACAGTCCAAACCGGACCGGTCCATGGCCGGTTCCCGGTCGAACCGGCCGGTCCCGTCCGGTTTTTAAAACATTGGTTTCAGCAAGGAGGATGAGGGACCAAGGACGCTAACAACTATGAGATCAAGACGTCCCTCATCAACATGGTGCAATCTAACCAGTATGGAGGCACACCGATGGAGGATCCGAATGCTCACTTGAAGCAGTTTTTGGACATTTGTGCAACATACAAGGCTAATGGAGTTTCATCGGATTATCTCAAGCTCAGTTTGTCCGTGTGGTCTCTCAAGGACGATGCGAGGGAATGGCTTGATGGATTGGATAAGAAGGAGATCACGACTTGGAGTGATATGTGCACGAAGTTCCTGAACAAGTTTTTCCCACCTTCGAGGGCTCAAAAGCTTATCAACGAGATCAACCAATGTCAACAATATGAGGATGAGCACTTCTATTAAGCTTGGGGAAGATTCAAGAGATTGTTGAGAGCATGCCCGAACCATGGCATTAGCAAGGAGGATCAAATTGCATGCTTCTATCGTGGTTTGAACAAGGTGTGCAAGAAGGAGCTCGACTATGCAACTAAGGGAGGATTTTTGAACAACGAGAATGATGTGGCCATGGAGATTATTGAGCTTACCGTTAATTCGAGTTATGAAGAGGCTACTGACAGACGCATTGGAAGGAGGAGAGTTGCTACTATTGGGATCGATGCTTAGGATGACTTGATGGAGAAGTACACAAAAACAGCGAGTGAGTTTGTTGGGAATTGTTAAGAACAAAGTGTTAAGGGGGAACCTATGGGACACTTCGAAGTGAGTCAAATGTTTGTTTTGATTTGATCCCAAAACCCCAAGTGTTCTGTTCCCAAGCGACCCATTTTGATGTAGAAAATAGGTTAAAAAATTTTCTAAGCCTATACTGTTAGGATGGCTTCATTTTGCTTTAGTCACTTAGGTTTTAGACTGCAGAAAAGTCCAAGTGAAGGCCACTCGCTCGAGTGTGTTTACCAAGCGAAGCAAGTCTAATGAGTCGAAGTGAAGCGTGCCGAAGAATAGCAAAGCGAAGAAAGCGCTACAGTGGAATCGAAGCGAGTCAACCAAAGCGAAGCGAAGCGAGCGCTACAGAAGCCAAAGTGAGTCAACGCGGGTCAACTCCTACTAAAGCAGTCACTTCGGGAACTCACTTCCCAAGTACTCGCTACAGTATGACCCCGAAGCGACTCGATTCGAAGCGGACGCTACGAGACTGAAGCGAAGCGAGCCACTACCTACCAGAAAGCGACAGCACAATTCCCGCTCTGATTTTGAACTCCAGTCAACTAGAGATCTCCGCATTAATTGCGAGATCTCCACGTGTCGAACGTGGAGAGGAGCAGAGGAGTTGACTGCCAGGCCGACAGGGCGCCGCTACAGTACTGGCTCGCTCTAGTTACTGTTAAGTTTGTAACTTAGCCATTTTTGGCAAAGAGACAAACTGCGCACCTGCAAAAGCGACTGCCTGTGCAAAGTACTGTCGAGAGGAGGAGGGACAAAGCCACCAACCAAGCAACGGATCTCGGCATCCCTCCGCCTATAAATAGTTAAGGATGAAGACGAAGAGATGTAGAACACTTCTTGAGCATTCAAGCGCCTACTGCAAACAAACACTCCCAGCCTTAGTGCATTCTTCGAGTCTTTGTTTCCAAGTGTTCTCCGAGTTCCAGTCTCATCGGAACTCGTCTTCACAACCTTCACACTTAGAGTCTAAGCCCATTCCATATCCAAGCTTAGAAGAAGAGCTCTAGCCATCTTTGCATCTACTGTAAAGAGTTCTTCATAGTGTGTCGTCGTAAACCAAAAACCCTAAGTTTTTGTGTTCGTCGTCGTTAGGCTGTTTCGATCCAAAGCCCTACTTTCATCGATTGTAGAAGCCTCGATCATAGAGTCTAGATCCAAGCTTGCACTTACATCGTTTGTGTGAAGCTCGATCGAAGCTAGGCTGTAAGGAGAGCCCGGAATCTCCCTGTTGTCGGACTGAAGCGAGTGAAGCTTCCAGTCCAGTTTAGGTTTTTGGTGTGAACCCGGAATCACCCAGCGTCTGTCAGATCCAAGCAAGTGAAGCTCGATCTCGACTAGGTTTTTGAAGGACCCGTATCCTTCAAGTTCTTGAGTGAAGAGAACAGTTGCTTCGTGCAACAAGTGGACGTAGGAGCTTTATCTCCGAACCACTATAAATCTCGTGTCGTATCTCTCTAACCCTTAACTCCTTACTGTGTTTGATTATTCATTGCATTTGCACTTAAACAAACATAACTTGGAGATTTTAAATACTTAGGAAAGATATTAGCTCACCGAATTCCGCACTAAGAGTAAAATCTCACTCTTGATCAAGCTTGAAGCTTAGGTCAAGAGAATCTTGATTGCTTTAGGTCTAGCTCTCGGCTAGGTCTTAGTATTTCTTCGAGCACTTTACTTTATACTCTGAGTTAAGGATTTGAAGTTGAAAAACTTCAAAATACGTATTCACCCCCCCTCTACGTATTTTTCCTATAACAAACTGGGACCAACAAGTGGTATCAGAGCGAGGTTCTTTCGAGCCTCTGCTTTGCATATCCGAAGCGAGTCCCCGCTCGCTTCTGTTGTCTCACTGAACCGGATCCTATTTCTTAAGTGCATCAAAACCTCACCCACGCATACTGCATTTACTACTGACTATTTGCTATGAATGCTTCTAGTCTTCCACAGTTCTCCATAGAAGGCTATGAGATCTGGAGCTTTCGCGTTGAGAGCTTCCTATGCTCCATCCATGACCGAATGTGGGAGGTCATTGAAGATGGACCGATCAAAATCAAGAAAGCTGTCTCTGAGAACGTTCCAGCTGCTGAAGGTCGGGCTGCCTATGTTCGACAAACGTACATCGAGACGGACAAGGATGATTACTCTCCAAATGACTACAAAGTCGCCAACCTCGATAAGATCGCACGCCACACGATGCAGAGCACCGTGTCGGACGCCTATCTACCACGGATAAGGAAGTGCGCAACGGCGAAAGAAATGTGGGAAACCCTAGCTCTCATTTCTCAAGGCACAGACAAAATCAAAGAAAACAAGCTCGCCGTACAAATGCGGGAGTTTGAAAGCTTGATAATGAAGCCAGGAGAATCCATCGACGCCTTCGAGCTGAGAGTTACCAACATCACTACAACTCTCAACTCACTTGGGAAGCAACTCACAGACAAGGAAGTGAACCTGAAGATCGTTCGAGCTCTCACGAGGAAGTGGCAGACTATGAAGGAGCTGTACCTAGCTACCAAGGATCTATCAAAGCTCACACCGGAGATTCTGTTCTTCGAACTCAAAGCTCATGAATTCGATCTGAATCGAATGAACTTCGACGAAGAGGATGAAGCTCCCACGACATCAAAAGGCGTAGCTTTCAAAGCTACTGAAGGGCCAAGTGATCACTCGCTAGCCAAGATGACGAGGGAAGAGCTGGAAGAGCATGTTGCGTTCTTATCTAAGAACTTCAACAAGATGAACTCTCGAGTGGGCAAATACAAGAGATTCTACAAGCAGTACAAAGGAAGGAGCACTGATGCTCGAGAAGGAAAAGGGAAAAGAGAAGAGACGACAAAGCCGATCTCAAGGGACATGATGGAAGTGGAATGCTACCATTGCCACAAGATGGGCCACTACAAATCCGATTGCCCGAAGCTGAGTGCAAAAGAGCGAGAGGAACTGAAAGCAAAAAGGGATGCTCCAAGGCGAGCGCTTGTAGCGAGCGAAGAGCCAGTCGCTTCAACTTAAGACGTCTCAAGCGACTCGGATGCATTCACAGATCCCAACTCCAGTGATGGAGAGGATCTTGGACTCATGGCGCTCACCGACGAGGAGACTGGAGAGGTATTTATCTATCCCTCACCTAGTTCAATTACACTCGCACACACTCACCAAGAGGAATCTAATTCCTCGACATGGAGTGAGTTGCTTGACAAGCACATTAAACTGTCAAGCGATCACGAGATGTTGAAACAAGCTGTCTCAAAGCGAGAAGGAGAATCGAAAGCTAGCCACTGAGCTTGACCAAGTCAAACTTAACTTAAGGGCTATGACTAGTAAGTTCGAGGATCTCTTCGCTGGACATCAAAGCTTGGAAGGAAGGTATGAAACCCAATCCGCTCTAGTTGCCAACTTGAACAAAGCTTCATATGCGAGGCAGGCACTAGAGAGCTCACTTCTACCTTTTGGTAGAAAGGGAGGACTCGGATATGAGGGTGGACCTTCCAAGCCTACTGTCTTTGTTGGTGCTTCAAACACGACCCCATCAATCACTTTGGAAGTGCCCACTGCATCCAAAGCGACCACCAACAAGGATAAAGGCCAAGTGGCTGAGAACCCTAAGAAGAAGCCAATGAAGATGTCTATATCTTCAAGGGCAGAAACTAAGGGCAAGCAAAGATCAACTGTCCCTAGCACTCACAATGCTAAATCTTACCAATCCAAAGGTAAAGGGAAACCAGTTGTAGCTTCTAAGCCTCAGACCAAGACACCAGAGACAAAGGATCTCCCTTTCAAGAAAAGGAGTAATGTCTATGTGTCACGTTATCCGGAATGGAGATGGTCCAACCGGACTAACGCTGAGGGGGAAGAATTCGAAGCACCAAGGAGGTCACTTCAAACTTCCAAGGTTTCTCAAGCGTGTCGGGGTCTAAACCCTAGTTGGACCGCTTCGAGGAAACCAAGCGAGCCGCTTCGACAGACTGTAAAACCTAAGTCAGTCTCTAAACCTGCAGCTAATTCGAAGCGAGCCGCTTCAGGATACAAGCAAAAAGGAAAGAGCATAGGTATGTCTCAAGCGAGCCGCTACCCCTCTTGCACACACTGCTGCACATGTGAAGCTGCTTTAAGGCAGAAGTCACAGTTTTCAAAGGTCGAGAAACCCAAAGCACAAGATACCTCTCAAAAGAGAGTAAAGCAAGTGTGGGTACCTAAGGGAACTAACCTGCAAGGACCCAAACTGATTTGGGTACCAAAATCTGTCTAATTGCAGGTGAGCGCCATGGATCCCATGCCAAGTGAGGGTCATCAAATCTGGTACTTGGACAGTGGATGTTCAAGACACATGACCGGCATGAGAGCTCTACTTCATGACTACATAGAGAAGAAGGGTCAACACGTTACATTTGGTGATAACTCTCGGGGAAGCACCAAAGGATATGGCGCACTGAAAGTTGGAAAGCTCATGATTGAAGAAGTCTCCTACGTGGAAGGACTTAAGCACAACTTGCTATCCATTTCACAATTCTGTGACAAGGGATACAAGGTGGAATTTATTTCCAACAAGTGCATTGTGAAGAGCAAGCTCACGTCCCAGATCATGCTCACTGGAATTAGACAAAGGAATGTCTACATAGCACAATGGGACAACTACAAAGAGGAGACGTGCTTAGTCGCAAGGAGTGCTACAGAAATAGGATGGCTATGGCACCGACGCTTGAACCATCTCAACTTCAAAGCCATAAATCGCTTAGCTCGAAAAGGTCTGGTGCAAGGCATACCAAATGAAGTCTTTATTAAAGATCATCCATGCTCACCATGCCAACGAGGGAAGCAGACGAAGAAGCACTTCGCCAGTCTTGAAGAAGCTTCATCCAAGCGAGTGCTCGAACTGCTTCATATGGATCTGTTTGGTCCAGTCACTCCAGTTAGTGTGAATGGAAGGAAATACACTCCAGTTGTAGTCGACGACTTCTCTCGCTACACTTGGGTTGTATTTCTCTTCAGCAATAAGGAGTCACTGACTAAGCTACCACAACTGCTCAAGCGATTGGCTGTGGAAAAGAACCAAGCTATTGTCACCATCCGCTCCGACAAAGGCACAGAGTTCCTGAACTCTACCATTGAAGCTTACTGCACGGAGCATGGCATAGCACATCAGACTTCCTCAGCACGTACACCTCAGCAGAATGGAGTTGCTGAGAGAAGGAATCGAATCATCAAAGAAGCCGTTCGAACCATGATTGCAGACTCGAAGCTTCCGATGAAGTATTGGGCTGAAGCTGCCAATACAGTATGCTACACGCAGAATCGAACGCTTCTCTGCAAACGGCACGACAAAACACCATATGAAATATGGACAGGGAGAATTCCTAACATATCTTATTTCCATATTTTTGGTTGTAGGGTCTTCATCCATGATAATGGGAAGTCGCAGTTGAAAGCCTTTGAAAGCAAAGCTGATGAAGGAATATTCTTGGGATATTCTACATCAAGCAAAGCTTACAGGGTGTCAACTGTAAAACCCTAATTGTGGAGGAATCACCCCATGTCGTATTTGATGAATCTTCCTTGAGTCTTTCACAGGAACAGGTTCAATCTAAGGAAGGAAAGACAAGCGAGGAACCCATCAATTCATCAACGTGGGACATGCTTGAGGATGATGAAGAAGTCAAGGTCTCAATCGAGCTAATTGTCCAAGGAAAAGATGAAGCTGCCCCCAAGATTCCTGAAGCGAGTGCTGGCCAAGTACCCAATCCAGTCGCTTCAGATGGTGAAGCGAGCGACAAGGAAGAAGATGAAGACGAAGCTGGGGGATCCCAGCGTGCATGGCTCAAGGATCACTCACCAAGTCAAATCATTGGAGATCCATCCAAGGGTGTAGTGACCAGAAGTCATGTGTTTGGAGAAAGTGCCATGTTCAGTTGCTTTCTTTCAAACATAGAGCCATCATGCGTGGAGGAAGCCCTAGCTGATTCCAATTGGGTGATCTCCATGCAAGAAGAGCTGAATCAGTTCACCAGAAATGACGTATGGTATCTCGTGGATCGTCCCAAATTCCAGCATGTTATTGGCACCAAGTGGGTGTTCAAGAACAAGACAGACGAGGACCACAACGTTGTGAGGAACAAGGCGCGACTCGTCGCTAAGGGCTACTGCCAAGAGGAAGGAATCGACTTTGACGAGACCTTCGCTCCAGTGGCACGGCTTGAAGCGATCAGACTATTTCTAGCCTATGCAGTGGCCAAGAAATTCAAAGTCTATCACATGGATGTGAAGAGCGCGTTCCTCAAAGGTGAATTGAAGGAAGAAGTATATGTGGAGCAGCCACCGGGTTTCGAGCAGGGAGATAAGGTGTATCGCTTGAAGAAAGCCCTATATGGGTTGAAGCAAGCTCCCAGAGCTTGGTATGATACCCTATCCAAATTCCTAGTGGATAATGGATTCCACAAAGGAAAGATAGATCGAACCCTATTCACCATCAACCATGGAGAGGATATGCTATGGGTTCAGATCTACGTGGACGACATCATATTTGGATCACCAAACCAGTCGCTTAGCGAGAAGTTTGGGGAGCTCATGAAGACCAAATATGAGATGTCGATGATTGGCTTGATGAGCTGCTTTCTAGGTCTTCAAGTGAAGCAGCAGGATGATGGTATCTTCATCAATCAAGCTAAGTATACTTGAGATATGCTTGCCAAGTTCGGTGTTCAGCATGCCAAAGCTGTGAAGATTCCGATGAACACGAACTGGAAGATGGAGCCAGACCTAGAAGTCTGTGGATGCTACAGACTACCGAGCTTTGATCGGATCCCTTCTATATCTCACTGCAAGTAGGCCAGATATTGCTTTTGCAGTTGGAGTCTGCGCTCACTTCCAAAGCAATCCCAAGCATAGCCATCTTGAAGCTGCCAAAAGAATTCTTCGATATTTGAAGGGCACTGTCAACATGGGGTTGTGGTATCCAACGGAGGACAATTTGGAGCTCACTGGATATTCAGATGCTGACTATGGAGGGTGTCGAATTGATAGGAAATCAACTTCAGACACTTGTCAGTTCTTGGGAAGCAAGCTAATCTCATGGTTTTCGAAGAAGCAGACGAGTGTAGCCACTTCAACGACTGAAGCTGAATATATGGCCGCTGGAAGTTGCTGTTCTCAAATTCTATGGCTTCGTCAGCAGTTGAAGGACTACAGAGTTGAAGCGAATGAAATTCCTATATTCTGCGACAACAACAGTGCGATCTGCAGCAAAATCCAGTGCTTCACACCAGATGCAAGCACGTGGAAATCTGACATCACTTCATTCGTGATCATGTCGAGAAGAAGGATATCAAGCTCGAGAAAATTCATACTGATCTCCAGCGAGCAGATATTCTAACCAAGCCTCTAGCTGAGTCTCGTTTCAATCAGCTATGCATGGAATTAGGGTTGCTAGACCCTGGTGAAGAGTGCTAGATCCAGGATGCACGAAGGAGTGGTCGCTTGTTCTTTTGAGCGTCACTCGCTTCGGATCTTCACCAACTCAAGCGAGCCACTTCTGAATTCCACTCGCTTGAAGAAGGAGAAATAAGGTGGAGAAAGGTGGAGTGTTGGAAGACGTTCCCTACCCGCTTACAGGAATTGTTAAGACATTGGTTAAGGGGGAACTATTGTTTGCTCTCAGAGCAAGCTACTTCCAAAGCGAGCAAGGAAAGCTGCTACCTAGCCTAGGATTCCTAGCTAGTGGGTATAAACACTCGCAAGTGCCGTTTCTAGTAACGGTTGTGGGGTCTTGTACCACGTAAAAATGGTGAAAGCTTAGGCAGGGCTGGCACCTAGACCTTGTGTCCTCTTCCCATCTTTCCGCCGAAGAGGAGCAAGTCCTCTCATCTCCTTCATCGTGGATAAACATCCATTCCTTACTCACTCTTCATTGAGTTGAGCTGTCGGATGTCTATTCATTCCTCCCCCACTTTGAATTTAGCTTGGGTCAAGCGAGTCGTTTGCAAGTTCATTCTGTAGCTTGTAGGAGGAAGCTTGAAGGGTTACCTTTTTCTTCAAAAGGTTGCAGGGCTGGTGACATGCCTCTGCGTAAAATACGAGATTGTCTTGTCAGAGCATTCTCATTGTCATCCTGTCTTATTCTGCTCTGAGATAAGGACTTGTACTCATCCCCCATTCGTCGTGAATATGTACACTTACGTGAAGTACCCCTCTGGGTTGTAGTAAGCTTGTGTACTATATTCACTCTCTCCCCCATTCACTTCGATGGAGGACGCTCTAATTCGTAGAGGAAGATGAATGCCATGAAGATGAATGCCAAGAAGATGAAGTATCAAATAAATGGCAACAAGTGGCAGATTCATCAAGTGCTGTCCAAATCCACAAAATGAAGTCTTCAATAGTGGTATCAATCTCCTACGAAGTGAGATTGACTTGTAAGTGTTTCAATTTTAAGTACACTAAGTGAGCTGAAGTGTGCTAGAAACCTTCACTCACTATGTGGAAAATATGAAATGAATCTGACACAAATACAAAGAGGAAAACATTCTTGTTTATCCTCGAAGTATGTAAGTCAGAAACATTTTAAGCAAAGAAATTTCATTTCTTATTCCAGTCGCTACAAATGACGAAGCGAGTGCCACGTCACTCAAGCAAGTCATCGCAAGGAAGTGCAGAGCAGTCACGCCAAGCGAGTACTGTTTCACCAAAAAGTGTTCGCAATAGAACGAAATCTATCCTAGCACTTAGTAAGTAAAAACCTAAGTCGATTCTCAAGGAAAACTTAACAGGGCAAATAACTGTGTAGTAAAAACAACCTAAACTAAGAAAGCAAGTAAATAGAATATTTGGGTTTTTGGTTTTTAAAATCCTAGACAAGAAAATAAATCAAAGCAATTAAATCAAAGCAAATAAATCTAATCTAAAAAGCTGGAAATAAATTGAACTAAGTAAATTAGAGAATTAAATTAAAAGAAAACAATTAAACTACCTAGGCAAGAATCGAAAAGAAAGCAATAAAGAAAGCAATAACGAATCTAAGCATAATTAAACTAATTTGAAAATCTGGAAATTAAATAAATAAATCTAACTCTAAGAACTTTGAAAAACGAGAGAATTGAAGACGAAATAAAAACGAATCTAAACTAGACTTTAAAAACCGAACGAACAAAATTAAACTAAAGAAATAAAACGAAGCAATTAAGAAATCGAATCTAAAACTAAAGCAAGTAATTAAAGCAATTAAACGAAAGCAATAAAAGAACTTACGAAATTAAGACGAAGAACGAAGAATCTTGAATTAAACTAACTAAACGAGGAATCCGGATCCGAATAAAAGAAAGCAATAAAAACTAAAGCTAAAGTATTTAGAACTGAAAAACTAAGGTAAAAGGTTGTTCTAATTCGTGCCCTAATGGCCTATATATAATAAGATAGAAGTTCGACTCCAATAAGGAAACAATTAATAAAACACGCCAGGCGTGGAGCGGGCGCTCCGTAATAGCTGCGCCAATCCATCTTAAAATCTTGACCTGGAGCGGGCGCTCCGACGGTGCCATGCAAATCTTCGGGTACTGTTCACGGAGCGTGCGCTCCAACGTCATGGAGCGGGCGCTCCAGTTGCTCCGCGCAAATCATCCAGTTTCTGCTCCTTTTTCAGTCCTTTTCTCGCTCTTTCTCCTTCTCTCGGCTCCCATGATCCCTAACAATAAAAATACTCGAAACACCCAAATTAAAGCTACAAAGACACAAAACATAACAAAAACAGACACGAAAACATGACGAAAATCCTAACATCTAAACACCAATCAAGTACTTCGCAAGCGAGTAGTAGCCAAGCAGCTACTCACGAAGCGAGCGGGTACGAAGCAAGACGTATGAGCTGTCAGCACTCGAGTGCAAAATTTTACTTTTTACTTTAGCATTTAATGCAGCGGCGTGTAGACAGAGAAAACACAGGCGCGTGCAACTTGGTTCAACGAGAAGGGGGAAAATCGCCCTCGATCCAGCCGTCGAATCTGAACAGTTCCTAAATCTCAACCGTTGGATCGACGCCTATTGGAGAGACAAATCACAGGCTGCCACGTGGAGACGACGTGCAAGTTGGCGGTTCACTTTTCCTGTGATGACGCCGGACACATTAGATCCATCACCGAGGGTCCGCCGCCTCCGCACAGGATTCTCGAAGATATTACTGTCTTGCCCCTGCCACGTCAGCCGAACCCTAGTTCTATATATATGCAACGACGGAGACCTGCAGAAAAATTTCACAACTCTCTAAAATTGCCATTCTCGTGCAAGATCTGCGCCTCTGCAACTCACGAGTCTCAAATCCCCCAAAACCTTAACCTTTTCTCAAATCTCTCTACAAAATAACCATGGGAAAGAAGGAGAAAACCGAAACGATGGAGGAGTTTCTGAAATCCCTCAGTGACAACATCAACGTAGAACCACACCTCAACGAAGATGTGGTGATGGAAAACGGTTTCTTCCGCAGGGCTGTGACCACGGCCGGCCTGTGGAAATTTGTGACGGCGAAGCCACAGAGGATTCTGGCCAAGGCCATCGCCGAGATTCTTTTGAATCTCAAAGAAGGAGAGGAAACGTCAACCTTCACCGATCCACAGGAGAGAAAGCCTGTGGTGGTCGAGTTAAGCAGTCTAGCTCGTGTGTTCGATCTGCCGATGGTCGGACCAGTTTCATTGTCAGAACTTGGCATGTCAACTCAAGTGGAGTACGCTCGGTTTGCCAAAAGGAGAGGCATGAAGTTTGGGAATCTGAAGCTGAGCAACATCAGGAATGACTTGGCGGCTCTGTTCAACTTAATCTGCGAATTGTATACGAAGTCTGTACTCTGTGGAGTTGGTTCGCTGAGCCAAGTGTCAGAAACCAAGATCTACGCCACCTTAGTCATAGTTGACAGCTTGACAGGGACAAGCTTCAACTGGCACCGATGGTTCATTAACCAGATTCATGAAGTGGCGGCGGATTTCAAGTACGAGGAGGGAAGTACCAGTGAAATCGTTCGCAAGGGGAAATTAAAGTTTTTCTCCAGAATCTCCTACGCCCTGGAGACATTGTTCGGAAACATGAGATGGACAGGCAAGAAGGAGACAGCGGTGTACAAAAAGAACACCATTTATTTTGATTCATGGAAAATGGAGAAGCTCCCAATGGACCGGGATTGCATCAATGTGATAGTCCTCCCTTCCGCTCCAGTCGCTGAATCTTGTAGCGAGGCGGAAGAAGAAATCCAAGCTCCTTCACCATCGAAGCAAGCTCCGAGGAAAGCAAGGTCAAGGCGACCGCAGAGACTGAGAAGTGTAACCACCATAATCGGGACGAGCGAGGCTAAGGAGCAGCCGCTCGAGAAGATAGTGGAGGATGAACAACCCCAACCCTCACCAAAAAGAGAGCACCAACCCCAACCTTCACCTCCCAAAGACCAAACACCCCACACCCCACAAACTCAAACCCAACAGCCACCCGAACCTCAAACCTCCACCACTGCTCAACCCCATCCCCAGAAATCACCCTACTCCACACATGAAGAAGAATCCACTTCTTCTCTCCAAGCCCTCAATCTACCCTTCTGCAGTACCAATATAGAAGGAATGTACTCTTTCTTCGTCCCAACCGCTCTACAAACTCAACCCCAAACCACCCTACCAGAAACCACCCAAGCATCCTCACCCCACTCTCCATCCTCATCAGCAGAGTCAGCTGATACCGCCCAAACAGCCGACACCAACTACATCTCAATCCCACCAACCCCACCACCTCCGTCTGTAGAGCAGAATGCTCTAGAACGGTACGTTAAGGACCGGGAGCAAGCTGCAGAATTGATTCGCAACCGATACCCTTCAGTGGAGATGACCACTGATTTTTTCACAAGAGCCGTCGACTTCCTCACGTATATCACATACAGAGGAACAAAATACTACAAGATCTTCAATCTCTTGAAGGCTATGAAGGAGGAGGATGTCGAAGCGAAGGAGGTGGAGAGAGGCTTCACATCCAAGCTTGTGGCATTGGAAGGTGAGAAGAAGGAATTGAGGAGGAAGTTGGAGAAGGAGAGGAAGGAGTTGGATAAGAAGAAGGAAGAAGAGATCAAGCTTGGGAGTGAGCTGAATCGGGCCAAACTGAAAATTCACGGCCTTGAGAAGGAGATTCAAGTGCTCAACAGCAAGCTTGATGAAGCAAACGCTGAGTTGACGAGCCGGAGGAAAGCAGGCATTGATGTGGCTCTCAAGCAAGCTCAGCTTGCTGTCGAAATCAACAAAGCACAGAAGAAGGCAAGTGAATTTGCAGTCAGAATGGCCGGAGCTGCTCAAGTCTACGTCACTCTGAAGCTAAAACAGAATGCCATTGCTACTGCTCAAGCTGAACTGGAGGCGTCGCAGGAGTTCCTCAACCTCAAACTGCAGGAAGAGCGTAAGCTAATCCGTGCAGACATTGAAGCTGAGTTAGATGATCGCTTCAGAGTAGTAGAGCCGTTGGAGAGATTGATGGTCTCTGTGGAGGGAGCAGCAATGCAAATATCTGCTTGAGGAAATCTCCATCAAGACCTCAGAGATTGTGCTCTCCAAAGAGCATGTTTTTGCGTAGCGTGCTGAGAAGATGCTCCAAGCTGTTCTGAGCAGAGTCAATGACATACACCAATCCATCAGTGGAACGGTGACCATCCTAGCCCCTGGCAGTCTTGATGATGCCAAAAAGGGGGAAATTATTGTGAAGCCAACCGTACTTGGAAGAGAAGGTGGAGAAGGAAGCAGCGGAGTGAAGATGTTGGAAGGAGGTAGTGAATGCGCGATCGAAGCCAGTGGCTTGATCGCAGGTGGAAGTGGAGTCGGAGGAGAAGTAGTGGAGAGGATTGAAGCAGGAGGCTTGATCCTAGGGGGAAGTGGCGGAGCTGATGAAGAGATGGATGAAGCTCGGGCAGAGCTGGCGAGGAAGAAAGGGAAGGACAAGCTCCTTGAGGAGCCTCGAAAGCCAGCTGCCGGGAAGTTGTTTGGCTTGTCCTTAGCCACTCATCCTCCAATTGCTCCGCTAACCAAAGAGCAAAAGGAGCGTCAAATTCTTGAGGATGAAGCAATTGCCCGCGCGATGGAGAAGGAACTTGATCTTCCGCAGAGTGCCCTGATGCAAAGCTTGCAGGAAGGCGCTTCAGGTTCATCCTCACAAGCGCCCGCTCCAGCTGCGAAGCCCGCTTCGACCACGGTTGAAGCCGCCTCTGGTAGTCAAGTGATCACTCCATCCCCATCCACTGCTAAATCAGATATGCCTCCACCGCCTCCACCGAAACAGACCTTGAAGCGGACTGAACCTGATTCCAGAGAAGAGGACCCTGCAGCCAAGCGCCGGAAGATTCAGTAGGCCATTACTGTAAAATCCAGCCGCTTGGAGAGGAGACAAAAGCAGGGGGAAGATGAGAACAAGAGGAAGGAGAAGGACGAGGAGGTGAGGAGGAAGAGGCTACAGAAAATAGACGAGCGGATTGAGTCGCACTGGAATGAAGTGAGACTCATCCAGTCCGCTATCGCAAGAAGCGCCTACATTCCTCACACTCCCGAGGAATCTGAAGCTGTGCAGGCCCAAGCTTGGATGTACACCTGCCGAGTCACTGCGATGGAGATGATCAACTCCAACCGCTACCCTCCCAGAGAGCATGACTACGTTCGCAAGCGTGACAATGAGATGCTGCCCAAATGGAGCACTGACACGAGTGCAAAATTCAACTCAGTCACGAAGGAGTTGAAAAGTAGGACGGAGGAGGAGCTGGCCATGCGGAGAGATCACCATCCAGACTCAAGGCAAATCGAGGACTTCATCCCGAGGGACCTTCTTGAGACCTGGCTTATCTTGAAGGACAAATTCATCAAGGCCTACTACTACTGGCAAGTAGTGCCTAATCAAGATAAGTGCTCGAGAATGGAGGCTCTCAACAACTTCTTGAGTCACTTCAACGAACGGCTACGGCCGAAGATCTTTACTTTAGCGGAGCAAGCCGATCCTTTGCCTCTCATCGTTAAGGTGCCCGCAGTGAAGAAGTATCCTATGCCGTTCCAGCCGAAATCTTTGGTTCTTAACCGAAAGATTATCGATGAAGAAGTTGATGAAGCACTGTGAATGGAGCGTAGGTGGAGACCGAGTCAGCACAACATCATGACAATGGAGGTAAATGTCATGTCTGCATACTACATCAAGGAAGTAACCGAGGAGAAGAAGAAAGAGGAGGAGGTGACGGAGGAAGAGAAGAAGGAGGAAGACGAGGCTGCAGGAAACCTTTGAGTTTCAAGTCTCGATATTTTGTGAACTGTGTTCGTATATCTCATATTTATTTTCTGTCAACTCTTGTGTCATTTACAAGCTTTGTGAATGCCTTTTTATTATGCTACAAAACTCAAACATCTTAACCGAAAAAAAAGGGGGAAAGGAACTTAAAAGAAAAATTCAAACGAACATGCAAAGGAAGCAAGTCGCTTGAAGTTCCTTCCACGGTTACATAGGCTAAGCCTCTTAGTCTAAAAATTTGTTTTGGGTTTTGGCATCATCAAAAAGGGGGAAATTGTTGGGAATTGTTAAGAACAAAGTGTTAAGGGGGAACCTATGGGACACTTCGAAGTGAGTCAAATGTTTGTTTTGATTTGATCCCAAAACCCCAAGTGTTCTGTTCCCAAGCGACCCATTTTGATGTAGAAAATAGGTTAGAAAATTTTCTAAGCCTATACTGTTAGGATGGCTTCATTTTGCTTTAGTCACTTAGGTTTTAGACTGCAGAAAAGTCCAAGTGAAGGCCACTCGCTCGAGTGTGTTTTCCAAGCGAAGCAAGTCTAATGAGTCGAAGTGAAGCGTGCCGAAGAATAGCGAAGCGAAGCGAGCGCTACAGTGGAATCGAAGCGAGTCAACCAAAGCGAAGCGAAGCGAGCGCTACAGAAGCCAAGGTGAATCAACGCGGGTCAACTCCTACTAAAGCAGTCACTTCGGGAACTCACTTCCCAAGTACTCGCTACAGTATGACCCCGAAGCGACTCGATTCGAAGCGGACGCTACGAGACTGAAGCGAAGCGAGCCACTACCTACCAGAAAGAGACAACACAATTCCCTCTCTGATTTTGAACTCCAGTCAACTAGAGATCTCCGCATTAATTGCGAGATCTCCACGTGTCGAACGTGGAGAGGAGCAGAGGAGTTGACTGCCAGGCCGACAGGGCGCTGCTACAGTACTGGCTCGCTCCAGTTACTGTTAAGTTTGTAACTTAGCCATTTTCGGCAAAGAGACAAACTGCGCACCTGCAAAAGCAACTGCCTGCGCAAAGTACTGTCGAGAGGAGGAGGGACAAAGCCACCAACCAAGCAACGGATCTCGGCATCCCTCCGCCTACAAATAGTGAAGGATGAAGACGAAGAGATGTAGAACACTTCCTGAGCATTCAAGCGCCTACTGCAAACAAACACTCCCAGCCTTAGTGCATTCTTCGAGTCTTTGTTTCCAAGTGTTCTCCGAGTTCCAGTCTCATCGGAACTCATCTTCACAACCTTCACACTTAGAGTCTAAGCCCATTCCATATCCAAGCTTAGAAGAAGAGCTCTAGCCATCTTTGCATCTACTGTAAAGAGTTCTTCATAGTGTGTCGTTGTAAACCAAAAACCCTAAGTTTTTGTGTTCGTCGTCGTTAGGTTGTTTCGATCCAAGGCCCTACTTTCATCAATTGTAGAAGCCTCGATCATAGAGTCTAGATCCAAGCTTGCACTTACATCGTTAGTGTGAAGCTCGATCGAAGCTAGGCTGTAAGGAGAGCCCGCAATCTCCCTGTTGTCGGACTGAAGCGAGTGAAGCTTCCAGTCCAGTTTAGGTTTTTGGTGTGAACCCGGAATCACCCAGCGTCTGTCAGATCCAAGCAAGTGAAGCTCGATCTCGACTAGGTTTTTGAAGGACCCGTAACCTTCAAGTTCTTGAGTGAAGAGAACAGTTGCTTCGTGCAACAAGTGGACGTAGGAGCTTTATCTCCGAACCACTATAAATCTCGTGTCGTATCTCTCTAACCCTAAACTCTTTACTGTGTTTGATTATTCATTGCATTTGCACTTAAACAAACATAACTTGGAGATTTTAAATACTTAGGAAAGATATTAGCTCACCGAATTCCGCACTAAGAGTAAAGTCTCACTCTTGATCAAGCTTGAAGCTTAGGTCAAGAGAATCTTGATTGCTTTAGATCTAGCTCTCGGCTAGGTCTTAGCATTTCTTCGAGAACTTTACTTTATACTCTGAGTTTAGGATTTGTAGTTGAAAAACTTCAAAATACGTATTCACCCCCCCCCCCCCCCCCCTCTACGTATTTTTCCTATAACAAACCGGGACCAACAGAGTTGGATACCATCAAGAAAGGAGTGCTTCAGTGCGATGCTACATTTGATGAACAAGCACCCCAACCCGAAGGATGTGCAACAAGGGGGCAAGTGGCAACCAAATCAATGAAACAAGTGGCAAGGAGGACAAGGAGGCAAAGGAAGTTCGAATTATCAAGGAGGTTACAAGAAGCCTTATGTTCCCAACAACCGTAACCATCCGAACTTCTCTTATGCAAACCCGAACAACGCCTTGCAACCACCTCCCGACTTTCATGTTGAGAATGGAGTCATCCAAGAGCCAAAGAAGGAGATGTCAACCGACGATTTGATTCGACACTACATGGCTCAATCGGAGACAAGGATGGCACAACAAGACGCGAAGTTGTTGACATTGAATCTTACTCAAACTACTTTGAGTAACAATTTGTGGAGTAGCTGCAACGCCTTAACCAAGCAAATGCAAATGTTGGAGACGCAAGTGAGTCAATTAGCCAATGCTCAAGGAGGAGTCCATAAGCCCGGTCAATTCCCAAGCACAACCGAACAAAACCCGAAGAACCACCAAGTCCATGTTATTGAGCTTAGGAGCAGCACTCGGTACACAAATCCATCATTGGAAGCTGAAAATACTGGAGAAAGAAGCCACAAGGAGTCAGAGTTAGAAGAGACGAGGAGATGAGATCTGAAATCAGCGCCTCTCGACAGACCTCTCGATTGAGAGGCCGGTCGAGAGGTCATTACTAGAGTACATAAGACTCCCCTCGATACTCCTATCGATCGAGAGGAGGATCGAGACCTGTTCGACGAGGAGATCCAATGCTACTCTCTCGACACCTCTCTCGATCGAGAGGCTGGTCGAGAGGCTGCCCAGATATTCAAAGGAATTCTCTCGACACCCCTCTCAATCGGGATGGGGGTCGAGAGGTCAACAATCGAGGTCAGAAGGTACCTCTCGACACCTTTCTCAATCGAGAGGCTGGTCGAGAGGGTACATCTCCGCCCCAATTGCCAACATATGTTCTGAAGGCTCATTTCCCTCAACAATTGGCCAAGACGAAGCAAGACGAGAAGTATCAACGTTTCTTGGAGATACTTCAAAAGGTCAACATCAACATCCTGCTTCTCGATGCTCTTCGAGACATGCCCAATCACATGAAGTTCATCAAGGATGCGGTATTAGGAAACAAGAAGTGGAGGAAGTTCGAGACGATCAACCTCACGGAGGAGTGCATCGCGGTGATTCAAAAAGAAGCTCCCGTTGAAGCAAAAGGATCCCGGGAGGTTCACTATAGCGTGCAAGATTTGAGATCACGTATTTCAAAATGTCCTTTGCGATCTCGGTGCTAGCATCAATTTGATGCCCCTCTCTATTTTCAACCGGCTCAAGATTGGAAAGATGAAGCCGACTACTATCTCCCTACTCATGGCGGATCGCTCAGTTTCTTATCCAAGGGGGATAGTCGAAGATGTTCTCGTACAAGTCCAAAGCCTTGTCTTCCCAGCTGATTTTGTGGTGTTGGATATGCCCGAGAAAGCAAATCAACCTTTGATCTTAGGAGGACCATTCTTAGCTACGGGGAGAGCATTGATCGATGTGCAAGATGGAGACCTCACTTTTCGGGTCAATGGAGAAGAGTTGAAGATCTCAATCTATGAAGCCATGAATAGACCCGACGATCATCGTGACGATATCTTCTCCATCGAGACATTGATACCACCTACTCCGGAGGAGACACTCAACCATTGCATCTCAAATTCTCTTTATGCCTGCTCGGAGATAGATGAAGCTTGTGACGAGATCCTTGAGTACCTAAATCAATTGGAGGCGAACCAATGATCGCACTATTTTCAACCACACAAAATAGGTATAGTAAAGAATAAGTACGAGTATCGTATCCACATGGACTGATATATCGAAATCACACAAAGTACCTCTACTCTAGAATTAAACTGATGTCTAGGCAAAAAGAAATTAAGATGTGATTTTCTAAAATTCTAGGCAAAGAAAATAAACAAATAAGAAAACACAAATAAAGAAACAAATAAATAAGCAAATAAGAAAACAAATAACTCAAATAGAAAACTAGGTTGATTCTAGGGAAGTCTATCTAATCAAATCTATACAAGTAGCAATTAATCCAATTAACTAATTTAATCTAATCTGAATGCGATACACAAAAATAACCTTACACTCCAGCTAAGGCAGTATAGATCGTCACTCGATAAGATCCTAATCTCCTCATGGTCTCATAGAAATCAAATCAAGTGCAAAATAGAACAAGTATCGATAATACAATCAGCAAGGTTCAGCTACGACACCTATATCGACTATATGTATTCATGAGACCAATTATGCAATTATCCGGCTAGGGCATAAAAACATAACTATGCACACATAATTAATGGCCTGTTAATCATGCATGAGAATAAGCTCCATGAAACATGCATCTAGATTGGCAGACTAATTGTAATTAAAAGTACTCACATAAATTCAATTAAACATACAAACCCTAAAATCAACTAAAGAATTTAGCTAGACATAATTAAAAGAAAGGTAGAAGGAAGAATAAACATAATTAAAAGCATAAGTAAAAGAGAAAGAGATAGAGATAGAAAAACTCTTGAATCTTGAATAAATCTTCAATCTTCAATCGTCTTCATACATTAAATCTAGATCTAAAGTATAAAAGTGTAGAGAAAAGAATAAAAACTAATCTAAAAGTATGTTGGAGACTAGAGAGATCTAAACTATCATATCTTGAGTACAATGATGAGTTTTGGGGTATCTATAAGGTAGGGATTCGTAATGTTAACCTAAGTATACAAGGAATAGGTTAAAAGATTATAGAATATGAATTTTCAGGATTCCCGGAAGATCCTCTCAACCACTCTCTCGATCGAGAGGGCTGTCGAGAGGTTTTGCACGTGTTTCTTGTTTTGGCCATATCTTCCTCATCCGAACTCTGAATTGACCTCCGTTTTCGCCTACGTGCTCCTATCAAACTCCTCTTCGATAGTATACATTCATTATTCCAAAATAACTATGCAATAAAATCGTGAAAAGTCAGAACTCCGGATCATCGATTCTTCATCTTCCTTGGTTTTGTCATCTCTCATCTCATCTTGGGTTTTCTTGACTCAAAAGCCCTAAAAACACTCAAAACAACCCAAAAGTGTAATATAGCTCGAAATAATGTAAACAATACAAAATATGAGCTAAACTATCAAAATAAGACAAGAAAACGATAATATAACCCTTAGAAAATATGGTAAAAATACACCCTATCAACCAACCATCAATCAACCAAAAGGAGTGTTGGTCCCGATTTGTTAATAGGGGAAATACGTAGAGGGAGGGGGGGTGAATACGTATTTCCAGTTTTTCAACTTTTTCCCTTTTAACTCAGAGTGACAAGTAAAGAGCTCGCTTGACACTTAAGACCTAGCTGAAGCTAGATCTACAGTACGTAGCTTGCCTGCTTGACCGAATTGAGAACTTGATCAAGAGGGAGTCTTTACTCGTATATGCGGAAATTCGGTGAGCTAAAATCTTTTCCTAAGTAATTAAAAATCCAAGTTATGTTTGTTTATATGTACGTGCAATGGATAATCAAATACAGTAAAGAGATTAGGGTTAGAGAGATATATGACACAGAGATTTATAGTGGTTCGGAGATAAAGCTCCTACGTCCACTTGATGCACGACGGCAACCGTTCTCTTCACTCAAGAACTTGAAGATTTCGGGCTCTTCAAAAGCCTAGTCAAGATCGGGCTTCATTTGCCTGGATCCGACGACAGACGTAGTGATTGCGGGTTCACTACACAGACCTAACTAAGACTCGAAGCTTCACTCGCTTCAGTCAAACACAGACAGGGAGATTCCGGGCTCTCCTTACAGCCTAGCTTTGATCGAGCTTCACACAAACGATGTAAGTGTGAGCTTGGATCTAGACTATATGATCGAGACTTCTTCAATCGATGAAAGAAGAGTCTTGGATCAAGACAACCTAACGACGACTCAAAAACCTAACAGACAGAGTTTAGGGTTTTTGGTAGACGAACACACTATGAAGAGCTCTTTACAGTAGATGCAAAGTAGGCTAGAACTCTCCTTCTAAGCTTGGATATTTGAAGTGGGCTTAGACTCTAAGTGTGAAGGTTGTGAAGACGAGTTCCGATGGACTGGAAACTCGGAGAACACTTGGAAACAAAGACTCGAAGATTGCTCAAAGGCTTGGGAGTGTTTGTTTGATGTATGCGCTTGAATGCTCAAGTAGTGTTCTACTTCTTCACGTCTTGGTCCTTCACTATTTATAGGCGGAGGGTTGGCTGAGATCCGTTGCTTGGTTGGTGGCCTTGTCCCTCCTTCTCTCGACAGTACTTGCGCAGGCGGATGCTTTTACAGACGCGCCAGTTTGTCTGTTTGCCAAAAATGGCTAACTTACAAACCTAACAGTAACTGGAGCGAGCCAGTACTGTTGCGGCGCCTTTGTCGGCATGGCAGTCAACTCCTCTGCTCCTCTCCGTGTTCGACACGTGGAGATCTCGTAATAAATGCTACGATCTCCTGTTGACTGGAGTTCAAAATATGGGCAGGAGTCGCGCTGTCGCTTTCTGGTAGGTAGTGGCTCGCTTCGCTATGAAGTTGTAGCGTTCGCTTTAGTTGAGTCACTTCGTAGTCATTCTGTAGTGAGCCGCTTCAGGAGATAAAGTTCCCTAGTGACTGCTTCAAAAATAGCTGACTAGAGTTGACTAGCTTTGACTTTACACTGTAGCGCTCGCTTCGCTTCGCTTTGGCTTTGAACTGTAGCGCTCGCTTCGCTTCGCTTTGGCAGACTCATTTCGAATCTATTGTAGCGCTCGCTTCGCTACACTGTTCTTCGGCACGCTTCACTTCAGTTTGCTAGACTTGCTTCGCTTCGGAAAACACACTCAAGCGAGTGGCCTTCACTTGAACCTTTTGAAGCCTATAATCTAAGCAAAATAGAGAGCCATCCTAACAGAGTAGGCTTAGAAAAATTCTAACCTATTATCTACATCAAAATGGGTCGCTTGGGAATAGAACGCTTTGGGGTTTTGGGATCAAATCAAAACAATAAAGTATCCCTTATAGGTTCCCCCTTAACATTTTGTCCTTAACAATTCCCAACAATTTCCCCCTTTTTGATGATGCCAAAACGCATAAGACTTAGATAAAATAAATCTAGCCTATTTAACCGTGAGGGGAACTCCAAGCGACTGCCTCCTTTGCAGCTTCGTTTGTAATTTTTAAGTTCCTTTCCCCCTTTTTTTTTCGGTTAAATTTTGTTTGAGTTTGTAGCATAAGGATTAAAATTCCACAAAGCTGATAAATAACACACAAGAGGGACAGAAAGTAAATCGGATAGATGAGTATCAGTTCACAAAATATGATGCTTGAAATTCAAGGATTTCCTGCAGCTTCATCCTTCTCCTCCTTCTCCTTTTCTCCTCCTCCTTCTTCTTATCAGCAATGTCCACGTAAGCAGATAGGACTCTTGTCTCCATAGTACCCACGGTGTGAATACTCGGTCTTCTCCATGCACTTTCCAGCTTGAAAGCTTCACTAACTTCCTCATCTATGATTCCTCTGTCTGGAATGTCCATGCCTGGATGATAAGGCATGGGGAAATCCTTTAGCGCTGGAACCTTGACGACCAGAGGCTTGGGCTGTGCCAATTCTGCCATGGTGAAGATCTTCCTTCGCAGCTTCTCATCATACGTGCAAAGGAAGTTGCTGAGAGCGCTCATCCGAGAACAACGATCCTGAAGTGGCACTACCTCCCAATAGTAGTATGCTTTAATGAATAAATCCTTGTAGTCAAGCCACAGATCGCGCAGATCTCTCGGGATGAAGTCTTCAATTTCTCTGGCGTCCGGATGCTCATTCCTCCGCTTGGCCAATTCCTCTTCTGACTTGCTTGATAGTTGAGCCATGATCTGCTTGAATTTTGCTCCCGACTCGCTGTTCCACGTTGGACGTTTCTCATTGAGTCGTTTGCGAATGTAATCTTGTTCATCCTTGCGAGGATAGCGACCAGACTCAGTCATTTCCTTAGTCGCTACATCACATGCATCAGCTATGGCTTGGACTTCGCAAGCTTCGGATTCATCAGGCATATGTGGAATAAAAGCACTGCGCTCTAATGAAGACTGGATATGTATCACTTCACTGAAGTGTTCCTCGATCCTGGCATCAATTATCTGTAGTCGCTTTGCCTTAATTCTCTTCTTCCTTTCTCCTTCATTCCTTCCTTCCTCTCTTTCCTTCCTCTTTCTCTCCTCCTTCTCTGCCCTTGAAGCAACTGCTTGTTTGACCTTTTGGCGCTTGGCCGTGAGGTCATCTCCTTTCGTCTCCGGAGCAGTTCGCTTCAGTGGCTGCTTCGGTGGTGGGGGAGGCGGCATGTCTTTCTTCGTAGCTGCACTAGAAGGGACAACTGCGGATGAAGTGAGTGCAGCTGTTGAAGCTGTTGAGTGGGCGCGGCTGTCGAAGTGGGCGCTATGGCTGAAGCGGGCGCTTTGGAACTAGAAGAAGCACCTGCAGCAAATTTTTTTGTTAGATCAAATAGACGCTCCATCTCCCACGCCATGGCTGCATCATGCTCCACCTGCTTCCGCCTTTCCTCCTTGGTTATCACCGTCACTGGAGGATGCAGTGCGATTGAAGCGGCAAGCACCTTCTCTTTCAGTGGCCTGCTGGGCTGTTCTGGCTTTTTCATCAGTTCCTCCTCAGTGAGCTTAATTTTGCCCTTCGCTGTGCTCAGAGCCCTCGCTTCATCATCTACCACTTCCTCCGCACCTTCATCACTCCTTCCTCCTTCGATCAGTCCCATCAACACTCCACTCCTCCAGCACCTCCAATTCCTCCTTGCTTCACTTGTCCTTCCCCCTTTTTGGCATCATCACTGCCGGGGGTTGGAATGATTGTTTTTCCAGAAAGAGATTGGCAAAGATCGTCGAATTTATTGAACAAGGCGTGAAGCATCTTTTCAGCCTTTGTAGCAAAAATATGCTCCTCGGATAGCACAATGTCTGTTGTTTTCGCTGAGATTTTATCAAGCAGATACTTGCACTGCTCCTCCCTTTCCACGACAGACACCATCAGCCTCTCCAACGATTCTACATTTCTGAAGCGAGCATCAAGCTCCGCTTCAATCTCCTCCTTCATCACCCTCCTTTCCTCCTGCAGGTTTAGGTACCAGAAATCCTAGGACGCTTTAAGTTCTGCCTGCATGGTTTCAAGGCTCATCTCTCTCTGATTTAGAGAGAGATGGAATTCAGCACCGGCAGCAACCTTCTCGGTGTAAGCTTCACCCATAGCCTTGACTTTCTCCAGCAGAATAGTCAATTCAGCGTTTTGCAGATCTAGAGCCTGCGCACTCCTCCTACGGCTCTCCAGTTCTTTCTTGTCTATCTCACTTTCTTGTTTGAGTTCTTTCATTTCAGTTCGAAGTGAGTCGAGGATCTTTTTAGTGCTGAGTAGCTCGCTTCCCTTCATCACCAACTCTCCCTCTCTACTCTCCACTTTCTCCTTCAACTTCCTTATCTCCTTCTCCAGCTCATTCTTCTCTTTGCCAAGAGCAATTAAGTTGGCATTAACCTCCCTCAAGCGGCTCCTTTCTGCATCAAGCGAGCCCTTGAGTTCGGTGATAGTTTTTGATTGATCTCCCACCAACTTCGCTTGCGCCTCCAGCGCCTTCTCCTTCTCTTCTAGCAATCTCTCCTTTTCCTCCACCTTTCCCTCCAATTCCTCCTTCTTCCTATTAAAGTCTTCTCGAAGACTAATAACCTCCTCCGCCCCTTTCTCCATCTCCTCACTCATTCTAGTTATCTCGCTGTGTAAGCTAGCGATCTCCGCGTCCTTTACTTCCAACTCCTCCGCATGCTCTCTTAATAGCCGTTTCTCGTGAAGTGTCGGCTCTCGCTTTGGGAATGAAGCGGTTGGATAGGCCTCCTTTATTTTAGCATCCAGCTTATCCCAGAAGCTGGTGCCCTCAAGAAAAGTGTGGAAGCCGTTTACACCAATGAAATTTAGCAGCTTGGCCTCCAACTGGATCAATTCTTCTTCTGTGAAGGCTTTCATTAATTTGAAAATCTTGTAATATTCCGTCCCACGGTATGTAATATAGGTTAGGAAATCGACGGTCTTGGTGTAGAACTCGTCGCTCCATGGGACGTTGGAGTAGCGAAGGTCGATGGTTTCTTTAGCTTGCTCTCGATCTCTGAGGTAGCGATCGATCGCTTGCATTTCCGCGGTTACAACGGAAGGTGCAAATTGTGGGACAATGGTGAGTTCTCCGGTGGTTTGGGCGGTATCGGCTGTAGCTGCCGATGTCGAGGGGGATAGGGATGATGTGGCTTCCGGGGTTTCAGGAATTTGGATAGGTTCGGTTGGTGGTGGTTGTGTTTGTTGGGTTTGGAATGGCTGAAAGGTGGTGTAGGCTTCGACTGGGTCGACATGGAGTAGGGGGATTTCGGGTATTTGGAATGAAGAACCGATTTCTTCTTCATGTAGGGATAGGGGTGATTTCTGGGATTGATGTTGGGCTGTGGAGGATGTTTGGGTTTCTGGTAGTGGTTGGGTTTGTATTTGAAATGTTTGAATTTGGACTTGAGGTTGGGGAGTTTGGGTTTTGATTGGTGAAGGCTGGGGTTGAGTCACTTCAACATCCTCAAGCGGCTTCTCCACCGCCTCGCTTTCTTGGACGAGGGATATGACTCGCTTCGTCTTCTTCTTGCCTCGCTTGGGCGCGGCTCGCTTCCCGGGTGAAGCGACCCGCCTAGCTTGGCTCACTTCAGCTTGCCTCTCGGCAACTGGTCTTGCCATGGGCACTTCAACCTTGAGAAGTTCCAAATCTATCAACGTCTTGGTTTTCCTCCACTTGTCGTAGTAGATAGATTGCTTGTTGTATGCCGCCGTGTCGGATTCCGGCCATGCATTGTTGGGGTAGCGTTCTTCCAAGGCAACAGACAGCCTGGAGAAGAATTTCAGCTTCCCCTTGCAAAGAATCTGATCGGTGCTTCCCTTCACGAACGTGAAATCATCAGCAGCTTCGTGAAGTTGGTTGAGGAACCAACTATGCCAGTTGAATCTGGTTCCGGTGAGGTTGTCGACGATAACTGCGGTGGCGATTAGCTTCGTCTCAGAGAGGGTATCTAGAGTTCCAATGTAGCATGCAATGCTCTTCGAGAAGAGCTCGCAGATATGATTGAAGGGAGCCTTCAAGCTAGAATGAATACTGGCCTCCTTGAAATTTGGATCTGCTCCGCCGGCTGCAAATCGGCCATATTGAACTCCGGCCGAGAGTTCCAAATCCAATAGAGAGTCTCCTCCCTCTCTCGGCAAGTTGAACGCGCCGATGAGTTCGCTCATATCCACTTCCACCGGCTTTCTGGTCTTTGGATCTGTGAACGAAGATGTGTTTTGCTCCTTTCTCAAGTTTAGCAGGAGCTCACCCACCGCCTTGGCCAGAATTTTTGATGGCACTGCTGTCACGAACTTCCATAGACCGGCCGTGGTCACGGCTCTACGGAAGAATCCATCCTTCTCGATAATAGTTGGGTCGAGATGAGGCTCGATGTTGATAAGTTTGTCTACCTCTGAGAGAAATTCCTCCATCGTCTCAGTCTTTTGCTTTTTTCCCATGGTGTAAAGAAAAGAGGGTTTGAACAGAGTTTTAACGACGAAATTTTCTTCACTGGATTTTCAGAGAGTTTCAGATCTTTCACTGGAATAGCAAAGTTTGAGAGTTGTGAAATTTTCTTCAGTCTGCAACACCATTCTTTTATAGAAGTAGGGTTTGGCTGACGTGGCAAAGGGCAGGACGGTAATATCACCGAAAACCCTGTAGGTAGGCGGCGGACGTGCGGTGATGGGTCTGATGTGTCCGGCGTCATCACAGTAAAAGTGAACCGCCACTTGCTCGGCGTCTCCACGTGGCTTGCTGTGATTGGTTTGTCTTATACGGCGTTGATCCAACGGCTGTAGATCTGGGACTGTTAAGATTCGACGGCTGGATCTTTTCCGTCTTTTCCCGCTTCGAATTCAAAGTGAGAACCACGCGCCCGATATTTTCGCCGTACGTGAACCTGCATTAAATGCTTGGCAGAAAGTGAAATTTAAACTCGAGTGCAGACAGCTCATACTCGCTTCGTGCCCGCTCGCTTTGAGTTGGGCCGCTAGGCCTTGACTCACTTACGAGGCATTCGCTTGAGTGACTGTTCCGCACTCGCTTGCGATGGCTAGCTTTGAGTGACGTAGCACTCGCTTGGCCATCTGAAGTGACTGGAATAAGAAATTGAATTTCTTTGCTTAATTTTAAAATGTTTCTGACTTACATACTTCGAGGATAAACAAGAATGTTTTCCTCTTTGTATTTGTGTCAGATTCATTTCATATTTTCCACATAGCGAGTGAAGGTTTCTAGCACGCTTCAGCTCACTTAGTGTACTTAAAATTGAAACACTTACCAATCAATCTCACTTCGTAGGAGATTGATACCACTTATTGAAGATATCATTTGATTTGAACTTCAAGTTGTTGAATCCACTTGTTGATGAAAGCATTTGATGATTCGCTTTGAAGCTTGTTGATACCACCTGTATAGTACTTCATATTCTTGGCATTCATCTTCCTCTACGAATTAGAGAGTCCTCCATCGAAGTGAATGGGGGAGGAAATGAATATAGTACACAAGCTTACTACAACCCAAAGGGGAGCTTCACGTAAGTGTACATATTCACGACGAATGGGGGATGAGTACAAGTCCTTATCTCAGAGCAGAAATGGACAGGATGACAATGAGAATGCTCTGACAAGACAATCTCGTATTTTACGCAGAAGCATGTCACCAGCCCTGCAACCTTTTGTAGAAAAAGGTAAACCTTCAAGCTTCCTCCTACAAGCTACAGAATGAACTTGCAATCGACTCGCTTTGACCCAAGTTAGGGCAAATTGAAGCGATGCAAAATTCAAAGTGGGAGAGGAATGGATAGACATCCGGCAGCTCAACTCAATGAAGAGTGAGTAAGGAATGGACATTTATCCATGATGAAGGAGATGAGAAAACTTGCTCCTCTTCGGCGGAAAGATGGGAAGAGGACACAAGGTCTAGGTGCCAGCCCTGCCTAAGCTTTCACCATTTTTACGTGGGAATGCCCAATACAAGACCCCACAACCGTTACTAGAAACGACACTTGCGAGTGTTTATACCCACTTGCTAGGAATCCTAGGCTAGGTAGCAGCTTTCCTTTCTCGCTTTGGAAGTAGCTTGCTCCGAGAGCAAACAATAGTTCCCCCTTAACCAATGGCTTAACAATTCCTGTAAGCGGGTAGGGAACATCTTCCAACACTCCACCTTACTCCACCTTATTTCTCCTTCTTCAAGCGAGTGGAATTTTGAAGTGACTCGCTTGAGTTGGTGAAGATCTGAAGCGAGTGACGCTACGAAGAACTAGCGACCACTCCTTCGTGCATCCTGGATCTAGCACTCTTCACCAGGGTCTAACAACCCTAATTCCATGCATAGCTGATTGAAACGAGACTCAGCTAGAGGCTTGGTGAGGATATCTGCTCGCTGGAGATCGGTATGAATTTTCTCGAGCTTGATATCCTTCTTCTCGACATGATCACGAATGAAGTGATGTCGGATTTCCACGTGCTTGCATCTGGTGTGAAGCACTGGATTTTGAGAGATGCAGATCGCACTGTTGTTGTCACAGAATATAGGGATTTCATTTGCTTCAACATTGTAATCCTTCAACTGCTGACGAAGCCATAGAATTTGAGAACAGCAGCTTCCAGCGGCCATATATTCGGCTTCAGTCGTTGAAGTAGCTACACTCGTCTGCTTCTTCGAAAACCATGAGATCAGCTTGCTTCCCAAGAACTGACAAGTGCCCGAAGTTGACTTCCTATCAATTCGGCACCCTCCATAGTCAGCGTCTGAATGTCCAGTGCTCCAAATTGTCCTCCGTTGGATACCACAGCCCCATATTGACAGTGCCCTTCAAATATCGAAGAATTCTTTTGGCAGCTTCAAGATGGCTGTGCTTGGGGTTGCTTTGGAAGCGAGCACAGACTCCAACTGCAAAAGCTATATCCGGCCTACTTGCAGTGAGATATAGAAGGGATCCGATCAAGGCTCGGTAGTCTGTAGCATCCACAGATTTCCCATCTATGTCTGGCTCCATCTTCTAGTTCGTGTTCATCGGAATCTTCACAGCTTTGGCATGCTGAACACCGAACTTGGCAAGCATATCTCGAGTATACTTTGCTTGATTGATGAATATACCATCATCCTGCTGCTTCACTTGAAGACCTAGAAAGTAGCTCATCAAGCCAATCATTGACATCTCATATTTGGACTTCATAAGCTCTCCAAACTTCTCGCTAAGCGACTGGTTTGGTGATCCAAATATGATGTCGTCCACGTAGATCTGAACCCATAGCATATCATCTCCATGATTGATGGTGAATAGGGTACGATCTATCTTTCCTTTGTGGAAACCATTATCCACTAGGAATTGAGAAAGAGTATCATACCAAGCTCTGGGAGCTTGCTTTAATCCATATAGGGCTTTCTTCAATCGATACACTTTATCTCCTTGCTCGAAACCCGGTGGCTGCTCCACATACACTTCTTCCTTCAATTCACCGTTGAGGAACGCGCTCTTCACATCCATTTGATAGACTTTGAACTTCTTTGCTGCGTAGGCTAGGAATATTCGGATCGCTTCAAGCCGTGCCACTGGAGCGAAGGTTTCATCAAAGTCGATTCCTTCCTCTTGGCAGTAGCCTTTAGCAACGAGACGCGCCTTGTTCCTTACAACGTTGTGGTCCTCGTCCGTCTTGTTCTTGAACACCCACTTGGTGCCAATCACATGCTGAAATTTGGGACGATCCACGAGGTACCATACGTCGTTTCTGTTGAACTGGTTCAGCTCTTCTTGCATGGCGATCACCCAATTTGAATCGGCTAGGGCTTCCTCTACGCATGACGGCTCGATGTTTGAGAGAAAGCAACTAAACATGGCACTTTCTCCAAACACTTGACTTCGGTCACTACACCCTTGGATGGATCTCCAATGATTTGACTTGGTGAGTGATCCTTGAGCCATGCACGCTTGGATCCGCCAGCTTCATCTTCATCTTCTTCTTGGTCACTCGCTTCACCTTCTGTAGCGACTGGTTTGGGTGCTTGGCCTGCACTCGCTTCTGGAATCTTGGGGGCAGCTTCACCTTCTCCTTTGGGATTTTGCTCACTTGAGTCTTTGATCTCATCATCTTCATCGAGCATGTCCCAAGTGAGTGGATTTGAGGGTTCCTTGCTTTGATTCTTTTCATTTGCTTGAGCCTGTTCCTGTGGAAGACTTAAGGAAGATTCATCAAATACGACATGGGGTGATTCCTCCACGATTAGGGTTTTACAGTTGAACACCCTGTAGGCTTTGCTTGATGTAGAATATCCTAAGAATATTCCTTCATCAGCTTTGCTTTCAAAGGCTTTCAACTGCGATTTCCCATTGTCATGGATGAAGACCCTACAACCAAAAATATGGAAATAAGATATGTTAGGAATTCTCCCTGTCCATATTTCATATGGTGTCTTGTCGTGCAGTTTGCAGAGAAGCGTTCGATTTTACGTGTAGCATGCTGTATTGGCAGCTTCAGCCCAATACTTCATCGGAAGCTTCGAGTCTGCAATCAGGTGCGAACGGCTTCTTTGATGATTCGATTCCTTCTTTCAGCAACTCCATTCTGCTGAGGTGTGCGTGCTGAGGATGTTTGATGTGCTATGCCATGCTCCGTGCAGTAAGCTTCAATGGTAGAGTTCAAGAACTATGTGCCTTTGTCGGAGCGGATGGTTATAATAGCTTGATTCTTCTCCACAGCCAATCGCTTGAGCAGTTGTGGCAGCTTGGTCAGTGTCTCCTTCTTGCTGAAGAGAAATACAACCCAAGTGTAGCGAGAGAAGTCGTCGACTACAACTAGAGTGTACTTCCTTCCATTCACACTAACTGGAGTGACTGGACCAAGCAGATCCATGTGAAGCAGCTCGAGCACTCGCTTTGATGAAGCTTCTTCGAGACTGGCGAAGTGCTTCTTCGTCTGCTTCCCTCGTTGGCATGGTGAGCATGGATGGTTTTTGATGAAGACTTCATTTGGTATGCCTTGCACTAAACCTTTTCGAGCTAAGCGATTGATGGCTTTGAAGTTGAGATGGTTCAAGCGTCTGTGCCATAGCCATCCTATTTCTGTAGCACTCCTTGCTACTAAGCACGTCTCCTCTTTGCAGCTATCCCATTGTGCTATATAGACATTCCTTTGTCTAATTCCAGTGAGCACAATCTGGGATGTGAGCTTGCTTTTCACTATGCACTTGTTGGAAATGAATTCCACCTTGTATCCCTTGTCACAGAATTGTGAAATGGATAACAAGTTGTGCTTAAGTCCTTCCACGTAGGAAACTTCTTCAATTGTGAGCTTTCCAACTTTCAGTGCGCCGTACCCTTTGGTGCTTCCTCGGGAATTATCACCAAAAGTAACGTGTGGACCCTTCTTCTCTATGTAGTCGTGAAGTAGAGCTTTCATGCCGGTCATGTGTCTTGAACATCCACTGTCCAAGTACCATACTTGTTGACCCTCACTTGGCATGGGATCCACGGCGCTCACCTGCAATTAGACAGATTTTGGTACCCAAATCAGTTTGGGTCCTTGCAGGTTAGTTCCCTTAGGTACCCACACTTGCTTCACTCTCTTTTGAGATGAAGCTTGTGTCTTGGGCTTCTCGACCTTCGAAAACTGTGACTTCTGCCTTAAAGCAGCTTCACATGTGCAGCAGTGTGTGCAAGAGGGGTAGCGGCTCGCTTCAGGCATACCCATGCTCTTACCCTTTGGCCTGTATCCTGAAGCGGCTCGCTTCAGATTAGCTAGGGGCTTAGAGACTGACTTAGGTTTTACAGTCTGTCGAAGCGGCTCGCTAGGTTTTCTCGAAGCGGTCCAACTAGGGTTTTGACCCCGACTCGCTTGAGTAACCTTGGGAGTTCGAAGCGGCCTCTTTGGTGCTTCGAATTCTTCCCCCTCAACGTTAGTCCGGTTGGACCATCTCCAGTCCGGATATCGTGACACATAGACATTACTCCTTTTCTTGAAAGGGAGATCCTTTGTCTCTAGTGTCTTGGCTTGAGGCTTAGAAGCTACAACTGGTTTCCCTTTACCTTTGGATTGGTAAGCTTTAGCATTGTAAGTGCTAGGGACAATTGGTCTTTGCTTGCCCATAGTTTCGGCCCTTGAAGATGTAGACATATTCATTGGCTTCTTCTTAGGGTTCTCAGCCTTTTGACCTTTATCTTTGTTGGTGGTCGCTTTGGATGCAGTGGGCAATTCCAAAGTGACTGATGGTGTCATGTGAGAAGCACCAACAAAGACAGTCGGCTTGGAAGGTCCACCCTCATATCCGAGTCCTCCCTTTCTACCAAAAGGTAGAAGTGAGCTTTCTAGTGCCTGCCTAGCATATGAAGCTTTGTTCAAGTTGGCAACTAAAGCGGACTGGGTTTCATACCTTCCTTCCAAGCTTTGATATCTCGCGAAGAGATCCTCGAACTTACTAGTCGTAGCCCTTAGATTAAGTTTGACTTGGTCAAGCTCAGTGGCTAGCTTTCGGTTCTCCTTCTCGCTTTGAGACATAGCTTGCTTCAACACTTCGTGGTCGCTTGACAGTTTGATGTGCTTGTCAAGCAACTCACTCCATGTCGAGGAATTAGCTTCCTCTTGGTGAGTGTGTGCGAGTGTAATTGAACTAGGTGAGGGATAGATAAATACCTCTCCTGTTTCTTCATCGGTGAGCGCCATGAGTCCAAGATCCTCACCCTCACTGGAGTTGGGATCTATGAATGCATCGGAGTCGCTTGCTGGGTCTTCAGTTGAAGCGACCGGCACTTCACTCGCTACGAGCGCTCTCCTTGGAGCATCCCTCTTCGCTTTAAGTTCCTCTCGCTCCTTCGCACTCAGCTTTGGGCAATCGGATTTGTAGTGGCTCAGTGATAGCACTCCACTTCCATCATGTCCCTTGAGATCGGCTTGGTCGTCTCTTCTCTCTTCCCTTTTCCTTCTCGAGCATCAGTGCTCCTCCCCTTGTACTGTTTGTAGAATCTTTTGTATTTGCCCACTCGAGAGTTCATCTTGTTGAAGTTCTTGGATAAGAACGCAACATGTTCTTCCAGCTCTTCCCTCGTCATCTTGGCTAGCGACTGGTCGCTTGGCCCTTCAGCAGCTTTGAATGCTACTCCTTTTGATGTCGTGGGAGCTTCATCCTCTTCGTCGAGGTTCATTCGATTTAGATTGAATTCATGAGCTTTGAGTTCGAAGAACAGAATCTCCGGTGTGAGCTTCGATAGATCCTTGGTAGCTAGGTACAGCTCCTTCATTGTCTGCCACTTCCTCGTGAGAGCTCGGACAATCTTCAGATTGACTTCCTTATCTGTGAGTTCCTTCCCAAGTAAGTTGAGAGTTGCAATGATGTTGGTGACTCTCAGCTCGAAGGCGTCGATGGACTCTCCTGGCTTCATTATCAGGCTTTCAAACTCCCGCATCTGAACGGCAAGCTTGTTTTCTTTGATTTTTTCTGTGCCTTGAGAAATGAGAGCTAGAGTTTCCCACATTTCTTTCGCCGTCGCACACTTCCTGATCCTAGGAAGGTAGGCATCCGATACGGTGCTCTGCATCGTGTGGCGTGCAATCTTGTCGAGGTTGGCGACTTTGAAGTCATTCGGAGTGTTCTCATCTTTGTCCTTCTCTACGTACATTTGTCGATGAGCTTCGCGTCCTTCAGCAGCTGGGACGTTCACAGATATGGCTTTCTTGATTTCGATTGGTCCGTCCTCTATGACTTCCCACATCCGGTCGTGGATTGAGCATAGGAAGCTGATAACCACATATTTAGTATGCTTTTGAGTGCGTCTTGATGCGTGTTTTGGTTAGGATTTGTGCTTAAATGAATAGGGAATGATAGGTTTTTACAATTTATACATTTTCTATATGCTTTGCATGTTCTCTCGGTTTCCGTGCTGTTTTCAGGTGTTGTGGCAATTTTCTGGGCAAGTTTGACTCATCCTATGTCGAAGATGATCGAAAGAGGAAGCTGTAGCACTTTGCGGATTAATTTTCCGATGCCGGACGAGAGAGAACGAGCCAAAATCGTGAGAGCGCGCAAACTGCCAAATGTGGGCGGAAAGTACACGAGTCAACCGAAAATGAAATAGTCAACCCTTCATTCAACTTTCCATAAATTACAGATTTTACCCCACCTTCTCAACTTAAGTTTCTAGTATTTGCAATTTAGCCCCAATGCTTGGGAAAACTATATATAGCTAGATATTTTCCTTATTTGCTATCTAATTTCACTTGTATTTCACTTGAACAACTTCCCTTAGAACCCTAGCTTTTCCCTCCTTTCCTTTTTAGTATTTTCAAATATTGTTGAAGATTATGCTTGGAGTTGGAAGAGATTGTTGAAGATTTCTTCTCTATTTTCTTCTCTTGTCATTTTCATTATGCTTTTACTTGTTGTTGATGGTTTGATGCTTAGATCCATGCTAGGCTAGATACATTGAGGTTTCAAATGATGGATGATGTGAATTAGGCTAGGATTTAATGGTTTTTGATGAGGATCTACCTTTCCTTTGAGTTGCCCTTGGATTTGATTGGATTTAATTGCATGAATGATTGACAACCATGAGTGCATACAAGGTGTTTGATGGAATGCCTAGGAAGCTTCCATTCATAGCACTTGGCATAAATCCTTGCTCATACTATCTAGTATTGATTTACATTGCTCCTAGAAAGAATTATGTGAATTGATGTTAGATTAGTAGGCATTGTGCTTTTAGGAGTTGGTAATATGTTTAGAGTGGTAAGCATGTTATTCAATCCACTAGTTATCAAGTCTTAGGAGGATGAGATAGCTTGATTTATGTAATAATGCCACTCAAAGGAATTAAAATGGTTTGATACATCACTTGCCTAGTCCTAAGCCTAATCACACTGGAAATCATTTGAATCCTTGCTTGCTTTTATCGAATTTCTATTTCTTGCTCTTTTATTTGTTCTTTACATTGCTTGCCTTCATATTTTGCTTGTTATTTCATTTACTCATTACTTGCCTAGTTATAAAACACCAAACTCATAACTATGTGCTTAGATAGTATGATAGAGACTACGTGAACTACTTGATTGTCTATCGATACATTCACTCCTTGTGGTTCGACCCGGACTACTAGCTAGTTCGGTTATTGTATTATTGATAGGCTAGAAATAGCCGAGTCAATTTTTGGCGCCGTTGCCGGGGAGTGAATAGATTGATGATCAATAGATTGTTTAGTTTCTTGTTACTAATTTGAGCTTGTTTTTATTTTTATAGTTAGGATGATATCTTGCTTGTTAATTCAAGCATTTTATTGGATTATTTTTGATCTCTTTGTTGGTGTGTTTGATAGGTACACATCTAAAAGATCCAAGGTTAAACATGTGGAACCTTTCATTTTGGATCATGAGAAGAGAGAAAGAACTTCCAAAGAGCAAGATGTGGAAATCAATCGAGAAGTGGAAGTTCTTTGGAAGCGATTGGAGGTTATGGAAGCAAGAGTGGATGAGCAAAGGAGGAGAACTCAAGAGGTTCAATTACCTCCTATAATTGAGATATTCCAACCTCCAAAGGCTAGTTTTCAAGGAAGAGAATGGGGCACGGTTGATGCACCTAGCTTTGAGCTTAAACCGGGTTTGATTCGTTTGGTTCAAGCAAATCAATTTGGAGGAGAAGTCACCGAGGACCCAAATGATCATCTATACTCATTCCTTGAAATTTGTGATACCCTCAAGCTCGAAGGGGTGCCGAATGACACAATCCGGATGAGACTCTTCGGATTTTCACTTCGTGACCGGGCTAAAGAGTGGTTCAAAGGTCTCAATGGGAAGTCAATCAAATCTTGGGAAGACCTATGCAAAGCCTTTCTCTCAAGATACTTTCCACCTTCCAAGGTACAACGCCTAATCTCGGAGATTTACCAATTTGCCCAACATGAGGATGAGACGATATTTGATGCTTGGGAGAGATTCCGTGAGCTCTTAAGGAAATGCCCTCCACATGGCCTAGATGAGAGTCGACAACTCTTCTTCTTCTATGGTGGTTTGAGTTCACAAACAAGAACTATCGTAGATGCTACCTCCGGAGGTTGTTTGCTTAATCGTAATGTGAAAGAAGCTATGAGGATTCTTGAAGAGATGGTTTCTAACTCTTTTCAACGGCCTATGGAAAGGGTGCATTCCAAGAAAGCTACCTCCATGTTGGATGATAAATATGAAGAGTTTGCTTCCCAAATTACTAACCTCAAGAAGGAGAATGATGAGATTAGAAAGGCGTTGATAGAAGAACGAGCTTGGAAAAGACTTAAGAATGGAGGAACTCTTGTCCAAGAAGAGGCGGTTCACATCAATCAACAACTTGTGGATGAGAATCAACTCCAATCTTGGAGTTATGAAGCTCCATCGATACTTCCATTTTCCATGCCTAGTCATGAGCTTCAAGAGGAGTTAGACCCTATCTTGCCATACTCAATGGGGGATAAAGGTATCTCTCTTACTTTTCCTTCCCAAACTTCTTTGGAGGATGGTGATTTGAGTGAGCGTAATGATGATATCATGGATAATACATCACTTCCTCTTGAGTTAAGATGTGAGGATCATGATGAGTTTGGGGGTGAGAAGAGAGAGAAGAGAGATGATCTTGTAGAGAGCACCCCTCATGAGGTAGTTGTAGATAAAAGCATTGATAGGTTGGAAGTGTTGAAGAAATTGGATATCAATGCTCATTTGGTTGGTTTGTTGAGTAGTATGCCAAATCATGAGAAGTTCTTGGGGGATGTAGACAAGAGAAAGGTTAAAATGGATGATGATATGACCATTGAGTTATCGGTGGAATGTAGTGCTAGACTACGAAGAGAATTCCCCAACAAGGAAAGCGATCTTGGAGATTTCACAATTCCTTGTGAAATTGGTGATCAAGTGCTAGAGAAGGTCTTGTGTGACATGGGTTCAAGAGTGAACGTCATGCCTCTTCCTATCTTTGAACGTTTGAAGATTGGAACCCTTATGCCCACCATGACTATACTTAAATTGGCGGATCGCTCTATCATAATTCCATGGGGAAAGGTCGACAATGTGCTTATCAAGGTTGGAAAGTTCATCTTTCCGGTGGACTTCTTCGTTCTTGACATTGATGAGGAGCATAACATTCCTTTGATACTTGGTATGCCTTTCTTGTCCACAAGCCGAGCTATATTGGATGTTTGTGATGGAAGTCTCACTTTCCGAGTTGATGAAGAAGAGATGACATTCTATGAACCGGAAGTTGAGAATGGATTGAAAATTCCAACCAAGGATGAGGGCCTTGAGCTTGAAGACTCACCTCATTCAATGTTTGTTGATGCATTCCCATATCGAGGAGGAGGTTTCGAAAACCTAGGAGGCGTGAAGTTCCAAGAGAAGAATGTCGATCCTTTACATGTGAGGTTTACAAATTTTGGTGGTCAAGAGAGGGCCTCGTTTGATGTACCATGAGCTTCATTGAGGTATCGTCGAGCTAGCGACGTTAAACAAAGCGCTCGTTAGGAGGCACCCTAACACGTATCCTTTTTCTTTAGCGCGTTTATTTTCGTTTATTCTTTGTTATTTCATTTCGTTCTATTTTTTATTTTCTATTTTCTCTAAGTACTATTAGATATATAGCTTTAAATAGTAGAGTGTTTAATTTTGTTAAAAAAAAAAAATTGAAAAGAAAAGAAAGAGTTTGAATAAAGTTAGTTGTGTATGGGAGCATAAAGGAGTTGTTCATAAATAGAAGCTTCAATCAAACTTGGGTATTAAAGAGTGTTAAGAGGTGAAATGGTGAAGGTAGAAGGTGGAGAAATTCACACTTGGAGTGGAAAAGAGGAGGTGAAAGTACTTAGGAAATTTCTTAGTCACTTAGCCTAAAAATCCCTACCTAAACCAATGTCCCCACATTACAAGCCTAAATAAAAGACCTAATTGATCTTAGTTCGAGTGCACAACCAAGCGATGGAGATCTTGAGGTTTAGGGCAAGCTTATGGTAAGAGCAATGCATGCATGAGTTCGATGAGTGTAAATTTCCAACCATACACTTGAGAGAAAGAGTGACACACTTGCATCTAGAGAGGTTTGGAGTTTCATTATGCTTGAGTGATTGATTTCTTGGTTGAGAGTGTTGTGTGATTGTGGATTGTTAAATACACCTTGGGAGTTCCATGTTCGAAAATGCTTTATTGAGTGAGTATTCTGAGGCATCGATGATCTTGATTAGCATACCCATATGTGCTTATGTTCTTTGATTGTTCGTTCCATTGTCGGGACGAGCAATGGCTTAAGTTTGGGGGAGTTTGATAACCACATATTTAGTATGCTTTTGAGTGCGTCTTGATGCGTGTTTTGGTTAGGATTTGTGCTTAAATGAATAGGGAATGATAGGTTTTTACAATTTATACATTTTCTATATGCTTTGCATGTTCTCTCGGTTTCCGTGCTGTTTTCAGGTGTTGTGGCAATTTTCTGGGCAAGTTTGACTCATCCTATGTCGAAGATGATCGAAAGAGGAAGCCGTAGCACTTTGCGGATTAATTTTCCGATGCCGGACGAGAGAGAACGAGCCAAAATCGTGAGAGCGCGCAAACTGCCAAATGTGGGCGGAAAGTACACGAGTCAACCGAAAATGAAATAGTCAACCCTTCATTCAACTTTCCATAAATTACAGATTTTACCCCACCTTCTCAACTTAAGTTTCTAGTATTTGCAATTTAGCCCCAATGCTTGGGAAAACTATATATAGCTAGATATTTTCCTTATTTGCTATCTAATTTCACTTGTATTTCACTTGAACAACTTCCCTTAGAACCCTAGCTTTTCCCTCCTTTCCTTTTTAGTATTTTCAAATATTGTTGAAGATTATGCTTGGAGTTGGAAGAGATTGTTGAAGATTTCTTCTCTATTTTCTTCTCTTGTCATTTTCATTATGCTTTTACTTGTTGTTGATGGTTTGATGCTTAGATCCATGCTAGGCTAGATACATTGAGGTTTCAAATGATGGATGATGTGAATTAGGCTAGGATTTAATGGTTTTTGATGAGGATCTACCTTTCCTTTGAGTTGCCCTTGGATTTGATTGGATTTAATTGCATGAATGATTGACAACCATGAGTGCATACAAGGTGTTTGATGGAATGCCTAGGAAGCTTCCATTCATAGCACTTGGCATAAATCCTTGCTCATACTATCTAGTATTGATTTACATTGCTCCTAGAAAGAATTATGTGAATTGATGTTAGATTAGTAGGCATTGTGCTTTTAGGAGTTGGTAATATGTTTAGAGTGGTAAGCATGTTATTCAATCCACTAGTTATCAAGTCTTAGGAGGATGAGATAGCTTGATTTATGTAATAATGCCACTCAAAGGAATTAAAATGGTTTGATACATCACTTGCCTAGTCCTAAGCCTAATCACACCGGAAATCATTTGAATCCTTGCTTGCTTTTATCGAATTTCTATTTCTTGCTCTTTTATTTGTTCTTTACATTGCTTGCCTTCATATTTTGCTTGTTATTTCATTTACTCATTACTTGCCTAGTTATAAAACACCAAACTCATAACTATGTGCTTAGATAGTATGATAGAGACTACGTGAACTACTTGATTGTCTATCGATACATTCACTCCTTGTGGTTCGACCCGGACTACTAGCTAGTTCGGTTATTGTATTATTGATAGGCTAGAAATAGCCGAGTCAGAAGCTCTCGACTCGGAAACTCCATGTCTCGTATCCTTCGATCGAGAACTGTGGAAGATTTGATGCGCTGTATGTAGACATAGCAAACTATCAGCAGTAAATGCAATATGCGTGGGTGAGGTTTTGATGCACTTAGGAAAACAGGATCAGGTTCAGTGAGACAACGTGAAGCGAGTGGGGACTCGCTTCGGATATGCAAAGCAGAGGCTCGAAAGAACCGCTGCTCTGATACCACTTGTTGGTCCCGGTTTGTTAATAGGGGAAATACGTAGAGGGGGGGGGGGGGGGGTGAATACGTATTTCCAGTTTTTCAACTTTTTCCCTTTTAACTCAGAGTGACAAGTAAAGAGCTCGCTTGACACTTAAGACCTAGCTGAAGCAAGATCTACAGTACGTAGCTTGCCTGCTTGACCGAAGTGAGAACTTGATCAAGAGGGAGTCTTTACTCGTATATGCGGAAATTCGGTGAGCTAAAATCTTTTCCTAAGTAATTAAAAATCCAAGTTATGTTTGTTTATATGTACGTGCAATGGATAATCAAATACAGTAAAGAGATTAGGGTTAGAGAGATATATGACACAGAGATTTATAGTGGTTCGGAGATAAAGCTCCTACGCCCACTTGTTGCACGACGGCAACCGTTCTCTTCACTCAAGAACTTGAAGATTTCGGGCTCTTCAAAAGCCTAGTCAAGATCGGGCTTCACTTGCCTGGATCCGACGACAGACGTAGTGATTGCGGGTTCACTACACAGACCTAACTAAGACTGGAAGCTTCACTCGCTTCAGTCAAACACAGACAGGGAGATTCCGGGCTCTCCTTACAGCCTAGCTTCGATCGAGCTTCACACAAACGATGTAAGTGTGAGCTTGGATCTAGACTATATGATCGAGACTTCTTCAATCGATGAAAGAAGAGTCTTGGATCGAGACAACCTAACGACGACTCAAAAACCTAACAGACAGAGTTTAGGGTTTTTGGTAGACGAACACACTATGAAGAGCACTTTACAGTAGATGTAAAGTAGGCTAGAGCTCTCCTTCTAAGCTTGGATATTTGAAGTGGGCTTAGACTCTAAGTGTGAAGGTTGTGAAGATGAGTTCCGATGGACTGGAAACTCGGAGAACACTTGGAAACAAAGACTCGAAGATTGCTCAAAGGTTTGGGAGTGTTTGTTTGCTGTATGCGCTTGAATGCTCAAGTAGTGTTCTACTTCTTCACGTCTTGGTCCTTCACTATTTATAGGCGGAGGGTTGGCTGAGATCCGTTGCTTGGTTGGTGGCCTTGTCCCTCCTTCTCTCGACAGTACTTGCGCATGCGGATGCTTTTACAGACGCGCCAGTTTGTCTGTTTGCCAAAAATGGCTAACTTACAAACCTAACAGTAACTGGAGCGAGCCAGTACTGTTGCGGCGCCTTTATCGGCCTGGCAGTCAACTCCTCTGCTCCTCTCCGCGTTCGACACGTGGAGATCTCGTAATAAATGCTACGATCTCCTGTTGACTGGAGTTCAAAATATGGGCGGGAGTCGCGCTGTTGCTTTCTGGTAGGTAGTGGCTCGCTTCGCTATGAAGTTGTAGCGTTCGCTTTAGTTGAGTCACTTCGTAGTCATTCTGTAGTGAGCCGCTTCAGGAGATAAAGTTCCCTAGTGACTGCTTCGAAAATAGCTGACTAGAGTTGACTAGCTTTGACTTTACACTGTAGCGCTCGCTTCGCTTCGCATTGGCTTTGAACTGTAGCGCTCTCTTCGCTTCGCTTTGGCAGACTCATTTCGAATCTATTGTAGCGCTCGCTTCGCTACACTGTTCTTCGGCACGCTTCACTTCAGTTTGCTAGACTTGCTTCGCTTTGGAAAACACACTCAAGCGAGTGGCCTTCACTTGAACTTTTTGAAGCCTATAATCTAAGCAAAATAGAGAGCCATCCTAACAGAGTAGGCTTAGAAAAATTCTAACCTATTATCTACATCAAAATAGGTCGCTTGGGAATAGAACGCTTTGGGGTTTTGGGATCAAATCAAAACAATAAAGTATCCCTTATAGGTTCCCCCTTAACATTTTGTCCTTAACAATTCCCAACAAGGAGGCTCTTTACCTCGACATCAACAAGAAGGTGGAAGATGGAGTTCTCGAAGAAGAGGAGAAGAAGAGTTCAGCCCCAAAAGTAGAGTTGAAGCCACTACCGGAGCACCTCATGTACAAATTTTTGGGAGAAGAGGAGACAAACCCGGTGTGATAGGGACTAATATCATCCCTGTTATGTAAACGATTCAAATTGCTAAAAGAGCATTATTCCCTCAATTTGGGGTATTATCTCAAAAGAGAGTTAGTATCAAATAGCACTATGCAATAATATTAATCAGTAACTAAGATTCTATGGGTTCTTAGAGGCCCCAGATGCTTAATAAGGCTATGAGGCATATGTCATACAGAGGCTGTGGAGTCATGCCTCGTCCCAGGAGCTACATGGGAATTGTTGGCATTTGTTAAGACCAAAGGATCCGATCAACTCCCTTGAGCATCTAATAAGGTTTGGGAATTGTTGGCATTTGAACACCTTGTAAGGCTTGACAGTTTGATGTGCTTGTCAAGCAACTCACTCCATGTCGAGGAATTAGCTTCCTCTTGGTGAGTGTGTGCGAGTGTAATTGAACTAGGTGAGGGATAGATAAATACCTCTCCTGTTTCTTCATCGGTGAGCGCCATGAGTCCAAGATCCTCACCCTCACTGGAGTTGGGATCTATGAATGCATCGGAGTCGCTTGCTGGGTCTTCAGTTGAAGCGACCGGCACTTCACTCGCTAAGAGCGCTCTCCTTGGAGCATCCCTCTTCACTTTAAGTTCCTCTCGCTCCTTCGCACTCAGCTTTGGGCAATCGGATTTGTAGTGGCTCAGTGATAGCACTCCACTTCCATCATGTCCCTTGAGATCGGCTTGGTCGTCTCTTCTCTCTTCCCTTTTCCTTCTCGAGCATCAGTGCTCCTCCCCTTGTACTGTTTGTAGAATCTTTTGTATTTGCCCACTCGAGAGTTCATCTTGTTGAAGTTCTTGGATAAGAACGCAACATGTTCTTCCAGCTCTTCCCTCGTCATCTTGGCTAGGGACTGGTCGCTTGGCCCTTCAGCAGCTTTGAATGCTACTCCTTTTGATGTCGTGGGAGCTTCATCCTCTTCGTTGAGGTTCATTCGATTTAGATCGAATTCATGAGCTTTGAGTTCGGAGAACAGAATCTCCGGTGTGAGCTTCGATAGATCCTTGGTAGCTAGGTACAGCTCCTTCATTGTCTGCCACTTCCTCGTGAGAGCTCGGACAATCTTCAGATTGACTTCCTTATCTGTGAGTTCCTTCCCAAGTGAGTTGAGAGTTGCAATGATGTTGGTGACTCTCAGCTCGAAGGCGTCGATGGACTCTCCTGGCTTCATTATCAGGCTTTCAAACTCCCGCATCTGAACGGCAAGCTTGTTTTCTATGATTTTTTCTGTGCCTTGAGAAATGAGAGCTAGAGTTTCCCACATTTCTTTCGCCGTCGCACACTTCCTGATCCTAGGAAGGTAGGCATCCGATACGGTGCTCTGCATCGTGTGGCATGCAATCTTGTCGAGGTTGGCGACTTTGAAGTCATTCGGAGTGTACTCATCTTTGTCCTTCTCTACGTACATTTGTCGAACATGAGCTTCGCGTCCTTCAGCAGCTGGGACGTTCACAGATATGGCTTTCTTGATTTCGATTGGTCCGTCCTCTATGACTTCCCACATCCGGTCGTGGATTGAGCATAGGAAGCTCTCGACTCGGAAACTCCATGTCTCGTATCCTTCGATCGAGAACTGTGGAAGATTTGATGCGCTGTATGTAGACATAGCAAACTATCAGTAGTAAATGCAATATGCGTGGGTGAGGTTTTGATGCACTTAGGAAAACAGGATCAGGTTCAGTGAGACAACGTGAAGCGAGTGGGGACTCGCTTCGGATATGCAAAGCAGAGGCTCGAAAGAACCGCTGCTCTGATACCACTTGTTGGTCCCGGTTTGTTAATAGGGGAAATACGTAGAGGGGGGGGGGGTACGTATTTCCAGTTTTTCAACTTTTTCCCTTTTAACTCAGAGTGACAAGTAAAGAGCTCGCTTGACACTTAAGACCTAGCTGAAGCTAGATCTACAGTACGTAGCTTGCCTGCTTGACCGAAGTGAGAACTTGATCAAGAGGGAGTCTTTACTCGTATATGCGGAAATTCGGTGAGCTAAAATCTTTTCCTAAGTAATTAAAAATCCAAGTTATGTTTGTTTATATGTACGTGCAATGGATAATCAAATACAGTAAAGAGATTAGGGTTAGAGAGATATATGACACAGAGATTTATAGTGGTTCGGAGATAAAGCTCCTACGCCCACTTGTTGCACGACGGCAACCGTTCTCTTCACTCAAGAACTTGAAGATTTCGGGCTCTTCAAAAGCCTAGTCAAGATCGGGCTTCACTTGCCTGGATCCGACGACAGACGTAGTGATTGCGGGTTCACTACACAGACCTAACTAAGACTGGAAGCTTCACTCGCTTCAGTCAAACACAGACAGGGAGATTCCGGGCTCTCCTTACAGCCTAGCTTCGATCGAGCTTCACACAAATGATGTAAGTGTGAGCTTGGATCTAGACTATATGATCGAGACTTCTTCAATCGATGAAAGAAGAGTCTTGGATCGAGACAACCTAACGACGACTCAAAAACCTAACAGACAGAGTTTAGGGTTTTTGGTAGACGAACACACTATGAAGAGCACTTTACAGTAGATGTAAAGTAGGCTAGAGCTCTCCTTCTAAGCTTGGATATTTGAAGTGGGCTTAGACTCTAAGTGTGAAGGTTGTGAAGACGAGTTCCGATGGACTGGAAACTCGGAGAACACTTGGAAACAAAGACTCGAAGATTGCTCAAAGGTTTGGGAGTGTTTGTTTGCTGTATGCGCTTGAATGCTCAAGTAGTGTTCTACTTCTTCACGTCTTGGTCCTTCACTATTTATAGGCGGAGGGTTGGCTGAGATCCGTTGCTTGGTTGGTGGCCTTGTCCCTCCTTCTCTCGACAGTACTTGCGCATGCGGATGCTTTTACAGACGCGCCAGTTTGTCTGTTTGCCAAAAATGGCTAACTTACAAACCTAACAGTAACTGGAGCGAGCCAGTACTGTTGCGGCGCCTTTGTCGGCCTGGCAGTCAACTCCTCTGCTCCTCTCCGCGTTCGACACGTGGAGATCTCGTAATAAATGCAACGATCTCCTGTTGACTGGAGTTCAAAATATGGGCGGGAGTCACGCTGTTGCTTTCTGGTAGGTAGTGGCTCGCTTCGCTATGAAGTTGTAGCGTTCACTTTAGTTGAGTCACTTCGTAGTCATTCTGTAGTGAGCCGCTTCAGGAGATAAAGTTCCCTAGTGACTGCTTCGAAAATAGCTGACTAGAGTTGACTAGCTTTGACTTTACACTGTAGCGCTCGCTTCGCTTCGCATTGGCTTTTAACTGTAGCGCTCTCTTCGCTTCGCTTTGGCAGACTCATTTCGAATCTATTGTAGCGCTCGCTTCGCTACACTGTTCTTCGGCACGCTTCACTTCAGTTTGCTAGACTTGCTTCGCTTTGGAAAACACACTCAAGCGAGTGGCCTTCACTTGAACTTTTTGAAGCCTATAATCTAAGCAAAATAGAGAGCCATCCTAACAGAGTAGGCTTAGAAAAATTCTAACCTATTATCTACATCAAAATAGGTCGCTTGGGAATAGAACGCTTTGGGGTTTTGGGATCAAATCAAAACAATAAAGTATCCCTTATAGGTTCCCCCTTAACATTTTGTCCTTAACAATTCCCAACAAGGAGGCTCTTTACCTCGACATCAACAAGAAGGTGGAAGATGGAGTTCTCGAAGAAGAGGAGAAGAAGAGTTCAGCCCCAAAAGTAGAGTTGAAGCCACTACCGGAGCACCTCATGTACAAATTTTTGGGAGAAGAGGAGACAAACCCGGTGTGATAGGGACTAATATCATCCCTGTTATGTAAACGATTCAAATTGCTAAAAGAGCATTATTCCCTCAATTTGGGGTATTATCTCAAAAGAGAGTTAGTATCAAATAGCACTATGCAATAATATTAATCAGTAACTAAGATTCTATTGGTTCTTAGAGGCCCCAGATGCTTAATAAGGCTTGGAGGCATATGTCATACAGAGGCTGTGGAGTCATGCCTCGTCCCAGGAGCTACATGGGAATTGTTGGCATTTGTTAAGACCAAAGGATCCGATCAACTCCCTTGAGCATCTAATAAGGTTTGGGGATCTGCCAAGATCCCAGCTTACGCATAAGCTGCAAGCATCTGTAGAAACCTACAGATCTGTACAGCACGCATTCCGCGTGACTCTATGTATTATAGAGTGAGGACCACTGCATTCATGACGGAGGGAATCTTGTCTCTATTGGAATTCCTTTTCTGTCCTTCCTTCACACGAATGCTCATTTTCTCACCCTCCCTACGTCTATAAATAGTGGATGGTTGCATACTTCATCATCAATATAATACAACCCTTCATACACACGCGCTCTTGGCATACTGTTTCATTCACTCACACATTCCTTCCACGGGCTCCTTCGAGCTCAAGCCGTCAAGGCTGCCGAGGTTTTCTTCCGGGAAAGTCTCATCCACGGCCACTGTTGTTCCTCCTTCTCGACGCCGAGAAGAGCCTTCTTCACCCCCAACCTTGAGCCCAAGGTAAAACCTTCATTATCCAGAGGGAATGAAGCTTAGCTGAGCTCCGAGCCCCGCATTTCTCTCTTTTCTCCTTACTTCATTCCTTCATTATCTGCTCGAACGAGTGTTAAAATCCATGGATTTTACTAGTTTATGGCTTGATATTCCCTTTACTTAAGCTTATAGCTTGATCACTACTCTTTATTTCTATGCAAATGATGCTCTGTGCAAAATACATGATTATAGCTCTTCGAATTCATGAATCTCTCGCTCTTTACCGTTGTGATGCTTTATCCATGAATGCTCCTTGCAAAACATGATGAATAATCTCTTAAATTGTTGTGGATCTTCAACCCGAATCTATCAACTGGCGCCGTCTGTGGGAAAACTTGAGTCTAAGATGTTGATTTCCCCTGTTTTATATGAAATTCTAGCTCACTGTTGCAATGCTGTGGATGATTTTGCCTGTCATGTCCTTATGTGAAAAATGTGAGAAAGCTTGATGTTAAGATTGAATTGGTATGTTGTATCTGTTGTTTAATTGGCAAAAATCCAGATACGTGTACTATTGCTGGAGTTTTGCTGAACTCTCCATGATTGTAAACTACAGATGTGGCCTGATTTTAAGATTATGTCCCCTTTTGGCAGAAATTGTGATAGATACCCTGTCGAAGGGAAACCCGCATTTGAGATGTCGATTTTCTCTTCTTGTATGCGGGTTTAGATTTGCTAATTGTAAATGCTGTAAAACCCTATGAATCTGGAGTGCTAACCTCCTACCTATCTTGGAAGCTCTGGCTGATTTTGATGATGTGTTTATAAATTTACCCTGTTATTTCCTCTGTTACTAGAGATGCATGGGATGGTAGTTGTATTGTAGAATGAATATATATTAAATTTAAAATTGATGTTATTCCCAGAGAATTCTAGCATGTATGTTGTGAATATGTTCCAGCTGCATTGTTTATAGCAGATCAATCAAGTAATCAGAAGTGGTTTCAGGGCCATATTTCCTTCATGATATGAAATGTGACAACTAAACTGTTTTGTTTGTCAACAGCCTAAGGTTACGAAGAATCCGAAGGAAAGCCGGGTCAAAAGTTACCGCAATTTCAGGACACACTCAGTTCAGTAATTGGTGAGTCTACAACTCCTGTAACTATCTCAAAATGCTAAATCTATTTGTGGGCTATAAGGGATTGGTAATTATTGAAGAAGCACCATTCCTCAAACCTCTCATATATATATGCCCCTATATTGCTATGAATCAAAAACCCACCTAATAAAAAGCATTAAGAAGCGGAGAGCTGAAGATGACAGGGTCACCCCATTCACTTAGATGGAGGGGCCCCGCATCTGAAAGCAGAACCTCCCATAAGCTCTCAGAAGCCCTGTCTAACAGGCAACACTCTCAGAAGCCCTGTCTAACATGCAACACTCTCAAAAGCCCTGTCTAACAGGCAACATCCGCATAAGCCCTATCTGATAGGCAGCACCATCATAAGCCCCATGTAATGGGCAAGATCCCTCGTAAGCCCTATTCAATAGGCAACACTAGCATAAGCCCTATTTAATAGGCAACACAAGCCCTATCTAATAGGCGCACCCTCAAAAGCCCTATGTAATAGGCAAAACGTCATCAATCAAGCCCTATCTAATAGGCAACATCCTCATAAGCCCCATATAATGGGCAGAACCTTTCAAAAGCCCTATTTAATAGGCAACATCCTCATAAGCCCCCTATAATGGGCAGAACCGCACAAAAGCCCTATTTAATAGGCAGCATTAAGCCCATATAATGAGCAAACCTTTCATAAGCCTAACTCGGTAAGCAATATTCTCAAAAATCCTATTCAACAGGCAATATTTTCATAGATCCCGTATAGGGGGCAGAACCCTGCATAAACCCTATTCAATGGGTGACATTTTTGCAAGCCTCATCTAATAGGTAATACTCTCTTAAGCCCCGTATGATGGACGGAATCCTCCATAAGCCTTACTCAATAGGCACCATTCTTGCAAGCTCTATTTAAAAGACAATATTCTCATAACTCCCGTACAAAGGATATCATTCTCATTAAACATTGTCTAACAAGGAACGTCCCACCCAAAAAAGCCCTGCAAAATATGCATCACATAAAAAGCTTTTCGTAGTAAGCATTGTACATAAAAGGTCTGCATGGCCAGACACCTTGCATCGAGTCTTATAAAATAGGACACTATACGAGTCCTAAAGGACATCCCACCATAGTCATATACTCTCCGAAAGCTTCATAAAGAATGTTTTAGGAAAATGGACACCCTAGTAATGGGTCTTGCAAAAGCAGGTTTTATTGACTTCAACCTAATACTGGCAAAAGTCACCCCTTAAAAAGCCTTGTAGTAAACAAACAATGTTCGTCAAAACTACCGTAAAAGGTTTATGATTACAAAAGAATCTATTAAACACAAGTTATGTATATCTTAAGCTTCCTTCAAGGAGCACCTAAAATTAATTCTCTAAATATCCTCAAATCTTTGCAAAATCTTGCAAGGATGAACGCCGCTTCAGATGCTGCTTCAAAAGAAGCTGGCCAAGCCACTGGAAATCCAGCAAATTCCCTACTTGGGAATAAACGAAAAGGCACTGTGGCGACAGAAGCCAGTGTCAACATGGAGGCTCAGTTCTCTCCAACCATGCTCCTACAAATGAAAACGCTCGTAGAAGGCGTGGTTGAAGGGGCTGTCGAGAAAATACTTCACGCCTTGGGAATGAACTCCCAATCCCAGATCCCCCAGGTGAAAACCAAGAGGGTGGAGGAAGCAAGAGCACCCCCACAGTGCACAAGCGGAAGCCTATAAACCCGAGCACAAACCAAGAACTGATTTCAAAGCTGCCTCCCATAGTGGATGAGACAGAGGAGGGATTTTCTACTGATTGGGAATCCCCAGATGAAGAGGGACCTGAGGAAATTGAAGGGAACCTCAATGAGAATACCAATAACACATGGGCCAAAAAGTATGCCCAGCAACAAGAGCAGATGAAGCTCTTGGCGAAAGAAGTAAAACGGCTAAAAGAGCAAAAGCAAGCTGCAGAAAGGGCCTCAAAGGAAATAGAGGCAAGTGAAAGAGAAATTTGCAATCTAAATGAAGAGGAAAACCATAAACACTTTCTAAATGGCAAGAGTAAGGGGAAAAAGTCAGAGCTTTTCTCCTTATATATCGATGAGAATAGTCCATTCTCTGTGGACATTCAAACTGATCCTGTTCCCAGCAACTTCAAAACAATCTCTTGCGAGTACCAAGGGAAGGGAGACCCTGAGGAACATTTGATGAAATTTGAAAGCTTGTGCCTCCTCCACCAGTATTCAGAGGGGGTCAAATGCAGAGTATTCCTCACAACCCTGTCAGGGACCGCCCAACATTGGTTCAAACAACTACCAAAAGCTTCTATCCACTCCTTCATGGATCTGAGGGACGTTTTCCTCCAACAGTTCGTTAGCGGTAAAAGAACTACCAGAAATTCACTGCATCTGACAACCATCAAGCAAGGTGCTAATGAGAGTCTGAGAGACTACATGACACGATTCAACGAGGTTGTCTTGGAAATACCAGGAGTAGAGCCAAAACTAAAAGTGCATGCCTGTGTAGATGGCTTGAAACCGGGGCAATTCTTTGCTTCTCTCATCAAAAAGGAAGCCACCTCTTTTGAAGAGCTATTGACAAGAGTTCAAAAGTATATCCATATGGAAGAAGCCCTAAGCAGCAAGAGGGCCGAACTAGCTTCTCAAAGGGAAAATAAGCCGGAAGAAAGGAAAAGATCAGCCCCAGATGCCAAGAAAGCTGATAAAAATGAAAGATTTCTGAGATCTTTTACTCCGCTCATCAAACAACCTGTTGACTTGCTAGAAGTGGTTATGAAAAAACCAGGGGTCCAGATCCCCGCTGGACATAGGCAGCCACCAAGGAATCCACCTTCTGAAAGGTTCTGCAAATTCCATAATGACTTTGGCCATACGACCAATGACTGCAAAAATTTAAGGATTGCCATCGAGAAGCTAATCCAGAAAGGAGAACTCTTGGAATACGTCAAGAGGGAGACAAAACAAAACAAAAGGCGCAAAGAATCTCCTGAGAAGGCATCTGATGCTAACCAAGGGCTAGAGCCTAAAGGCATTATTAAAATGACAAATGGAGGACCAACTATGGGAGATTCCAACAGAAGTAGAAAAGCATCTGCCAGAGAGTTATATATGCACGAAAGACATAGGGTCTGGAAGGTCAAAAAAGGCCTACCACCGCCAGAAATTTCATTTGGACCCGAAGATAATCATAAAGTAACTCACCACATGATGATGCCTTGGTCATCACAGTGGAAATAGAAAGGTATCAAGTCCAAAGGGTCTTTGTGGATACAGGGGCCGCAGTTAACGTTATATTTGAGAGCTGTTTTAATCAAATGAGTCTCCAGAAGCCTTTGAGTGGTGTAGCCACAGCTCTGCATGGTTTCTCAGGAGACCCTGTAATGTCATTGGGGTCAATCGACTTGATGCTCACCCTAGGTGAAGGGCCTATGCGGGTATCAAAGCCAGTTACCTTTCTGGTGGTGCGGCAACCATCTTCTTATAATATTATCCTAGGGAGAATGGCCCTAAATCCATTCCAAGCAGTGGTTTCCACTTACCATCTGATGATGAAATTCCCCGTGGGAAGCCAGGTGGGACAGGTGTCGGGAGATCAAGGAGTCTCGCAAAAATGCTACATCCAATCGGTGCAAGCAGGAGTCTCGCAAAAATGCTACACCTGTTGGCGATAAAGATGAAACAAAACCTGAAGAGAAGAGGCTTAAGGCCTTGACTCCGGTAAGCCAGAATCTTTCCACTTCAATGGAGCACTTGCTTATCACCAGCACCAATTCCTCTGGAGGGCCCTTGCTATCCAAAGACCCAAACAAGCAATCGTTCCAACAGATCAACGAAAGCAAGGATCTTAAATCAAAACAACAAGCACCTGCCATGCCCCAATTGTGAAAAGGCAATGGGAAACTTTGATGGCCAAGGCAAGGGCAAAAATTAAAGGCATAATCGAAATGCCAGATCGAGAGAAGGCTGAAGGAACAGCATACGAGGAAAATGATAGCAATTCCTAAAAAGATGGGAGTATGGCTAACCATAACCATTATCTATTTTGAAGTTTTCTTATCTTTTAATTAATCAGTATGCGAAAGACACAAGATCATGCCTCCTTGTTTTTAAAATCGTACTCCACAAATTGTTAGCTCTAAAACAAGGAGTAATTCCTTCGGTTCCTTACGCCTCACTTGGGAGGGGGGGGGGGGGGGGGAGTAGGGGATACCCTACATCCCAATACGCGTACTCCATTATCTTAAAATGTTTTTTAACCTGTACCCTATTACCTCAAAATGCTTTAGCAAGAGGAACATGGCAGACAGAAACAAGACAAGAAGTCATATAAACATGAAAATGGAAGAATAACGTCCTAAAGCTGATAATACATAGTATAAACACGTTAAAGGCGAGGCCTTAAAAAGCACCTGGCCGAGAACAGAAAGAAATAACATTATTCATGTTCCACCAGCATGATCTCGGGGTCATAAAAAGCACCCCACCACAAACACCAAAAAATAGATTGTTTTAAAAATCATCTTATAAAAAACAACAGGATCAGAGAGAGGAATCGGGGACAGAGGCTAGATCCTTAGAGCTCGATGAATGAGAAGAGGAAGACCACTCCTCAATAGCAGCCAAAGCTGAAGAAGCAGAGGGGCCACCTTTGGGTGAGTTCGCTGGAATCTTTAGAGCGTTCCCCTCTTCAGAGCCATCCTTCACCTCTCCTGGAGTGGGTAGTAAGGAAGTACCTTCCCTGCTGGCAGATGGGCCGGAAGCATCTCTTTCTCTCAATTCCTAATAAGAGGAAAAAGGTTGATAATAAAAAAATTATAAAAAAAATTAAAAAAAAAAAAGAAGAAGAAGAAGAAAAGAGACAACAACAATAGGAGAGAAAAAGAAGGTACCTGGTCGAAAGCTTTCCGTATAGATCTCATAACCATAGTGTTATGAGGAGAAAGAGGAAATAAGGGAGCATCCCAAGGAGGGAGATCTTCTAAGACCCCAGCAGGCTGGCGGAGGATCTGAGACGCTTCTCTCAACGTGGACATAAACCAGGGCTCCTTAGGGGAAGCAAGGCGGTTCCTCCGAAGAGATTCAGGCTATGTGTCAAACACCCTTACTATGGGCCCCGCATTGATGGTGGCCGCACGATCAGGAACGCCTAACTGCTGACAACATTCATGAATGGCAGAGACTGTCCATTCGATAAGGGGGTCGAACATTCGAAGCCAGAAATCCTGAGATCGGAGATAAGCTTCTGGCAGACGCTAAACCAAAGAATTTAGGAAAGCCTGACCATGAGGGGTCATCAATAGGTTGGACCTACAGTCCTTAATCCCAGAGGAAATGCCCTGATTTATCCCTGCCTTTCTCCCTTCAGTAGAAGAGGAAGCTTGGGCTCGTGCTACCTCCCGCTCATGAGTAAGCGCTAACTGCTCCGCTTTCGCTACGTGGATTTCTTGTAACAGCCCCACTCTATCTGATGAAGCTTTCAAAGCTCCCTCAAGTTCCCTTATTCGTTCAGAGAGGGAAAACGCACCCTGCTTGATGATAGAACAATGCTCCTCTTTATCCCGCAGGAAGCCTCGAAGTTGATGATCCTCAACTTGGAGTTGCTCTCTACTCTTCTCAGACTGGGAGAGATGCTCCTTCAACTATTCTAGGCTTAGTGCTTGAGCAGAAGGGGGATTCTCCAACATTTTACCTTTCTTCCTGACTGGGAAAGAGGGAGAATCACTTTTCCTTTTTAGGGAAAAGGAATGAGGTTCTGGGGCGGCCAGAGTGGAGATACCAGCATCCACATCAATAAGAATGGGAGAAGATGAAGTTGGCCGGTTGGGGCAACCAAATGCGGAAAGAAAGGTTTCAACCGAGGTTTTGCAGTTTTTACCTCTCGGAGAATATCCTGAGAGGTGTTATGGCTCTCGGGCTCTATAGGTGCCGGAATAGGCATATCGTCTGTTGACGGAATAGGGTTGGGACCGCTGTTTTCCGCCTGTTCAATTCTCTTCAGCAACTTTTCACGGATTTTCTGCTTCATACTCAGCTTTGCAGTATCCATGGCTATAAAATAAAGGTAACTACCGATAAGGGAAAGTAAAAGAGTGGAATCATAGATAAACATGAATAGGTCCAATTTCTAAAATCTTAAGAACTGATTATAAGTTCTAAGAATAAAGCCTCAATTACATTCACATCATAACCAATTTCACAGTCCAGAAAATTGGGAACCGGCGGTGTCCCTCCAAGAACATGAAATAAGACAGGGGAAGCAGTAAAGGTTGCCCTAATTTCAAGAAGTCTAAGAAATAACCTATATAAGAGCACATGAAAGTAAGGTGGTAAGAGAATACCTGAAAGAGGACGGAAATAAAATGACCGATGGAATAATCGTCGGAGATGGCAAACAATCTACAACGTTGCCTTTCTTTCTGAAATGCAATATGAAGAAAGAAAGAGGGAGAAGTGGAAAAGAAAGTAAGAGTGGAGTAATATCCCACTTAAAACTCCACGTCGTTTTGCAAAAAGGGAAGCACCTTTCCGCCTACAAATAAGAAAAAGTAGTAATAGTGTGTATTTCGAGATACACTTATTTAAATATCCCCCTACTCTCCTGCCCTAGAGGAAGGGGTAATGATGGGCAATGGAAATAGGTCCAACTCTGTCCTCGGGAAAAATAATCGTCGTTTCAGTTTTCAAAAAAAAAAAAAAAAAAAAAAAGAAAAGAGAGGAGGAGGAGGGGAAGAAGCCAGTAAAAACAAAACAGAAGTAATTTTCCCGCCCAAAACCCTCAACAGAAGCTTGTACCTGAACGCTTCTGAACTTGGGGGGGAGTAGCTGATAGGGACTAATACCAGCCCTATTATGTAAACGATTCAAATTGCTAAAAGAGCACTCTTCCCTCAATTTGGGGTATCATCTCAAAAGAGAGTTAGTATCAAATAGCACTGTGCAATAATAATAATCAGTAACTAAGATTCTATGGGTTCTTAGAGGCCCCAGATGCTTAATAAGGCTAGGAGGCATATGTCATACAGAGGCTGTGGAGTCATGCCTCGTCCCGGGAGCTACATGGGACTTGTTGGCATTTGTTAAGACCAAAGGATCCGATCAACTCCCTTGAGCATCTAATAAGGTTTGAGGATCTGCCAAGATCCCAGCTTACGCATAAGCTGCAAGCATCTGTAGAAACCTACAGATCTGTACAGCACGCAGTCCGCGTGACTCTATGTATTATAGAGTGAGGACCACTGCATTCATGACGGAGGGAATCTTGTCTCTATGGGAATTCCTTTTCTGTCCTTCCTTCACACGAATGCTCATTTTCTCACCCTCCCTACGTCTATAAATAGTGGATGGTTGCATACTTCATCATCAATATAATACAACCCTTCATACACACACGCTCTTGGCGTACTGTTTCATTCACTCACACATTCCTTCCACGGGCTCCTTCGAGCTCAGGCCGTCAAGGCTGCCGAGGTTTTCTTTCGGGAAAGTCTCATCCACGGCCATTGTTGTTCCTCCTTCTTGACACCGAGAAGAGCCTTCTTCACCCCCAACCTTGAGCCCAAGGTAAAACCCTCATTATCCAGAGGGAATGAAGCTTAGCTGAGCTCCGAGCCCCGCATTTCTCTCTTTTCTCCTTACTTCATTCCTTCATTATCTGCTCGAACGAGTGTTAGACTCCATGGATTTTACTAGTTTATGGCTTGATATGCCCTTACTTAAGCTTATAGCTTGATCACTACTCGTTATTTCTATGCAAAAGATGCTCTGTGCAAAATACTTGATTATAGCTCTTCGAATACATGAATCTCTCGCTCTTTACCGCTGCGATGCTTTATCCATGAATGCTCCTTGCAAAACATGATGAATAATCTCTTAAATTGTTGTGGATCTTCAACCCGGATCTATCACGGTGATTGTTTCTTCTCAATTGACAGAGATGAACACGGACAAGATATTGAGGGTCCTACGGAAGCACAAGTCCGCGATTGGATGGACGATTGCCGACATCAAAGGCATTAGTCCTTCAATTTTCATGCATAGGATCTTGCTCGAAGATGATCATCGCCCAAGAGTTCAACCCCAAAGGCGATTGAATCCAACTATGCAAGAGGTCGTGAGGAAGGAAGTGATGAAGTTACTCGACGTCGGCATGATCTATGCCATCTCGGACAGCGAATGGGTGAGCCCCACTCAAGTGGTGTCGAAGAAAGGAGGCATGGCGGTGATCAAGGATGAGAAGGGGAAGCTTATAGCGACGAGGCTCGTCACGGGATGGCGAGTATGCATCGATTATTGCCTTCTCAACGCAGCAACAAGGAAGGATCACTTTCCCCTCCCGTTCGTGGATCAAATGCTTGATAGGTTGGTCGGACATGAGTACTATTGCTTCCTCGATGGATACTCCGGCTACAACCAAATTGCCATTGCTCCAGAGGATCAACACAAGACGGTGTTCACATGTCCATACAGAGTCTTTGCCTATAGAAGGATGTCGTTCGGGTTATGCAACGCTCAGGTGTATGATGGCCATCTTCCACGGATTGATCGAGAACATAATGGAGGTCTTCATGGACGATTTTTCGGTGTTTGGTTCTTCATTTGACCAATGTTTGGAAAATCTGTCCACCGTTAATTCAAAGATGTGAGGAGACGAATCTTGTCCTCAATTGGGAGAAGTGCCACTTCATGGTACAAGAAGGAATCATGCTTGGCCACAAGGTGTCTTCACAGGGATTGGAGGTGGATCGAGCCAAGGTTGTAGCCATCGAGAAGTTGCCACCACCAACAAACATCAAATTGGTGTGGAGTTTCTTGGGACATGCCGGCTTCTATAGAAGATTCATCAAGTATTTCTCGAAGATCACGAAGCCGCTATGTGAATTGCTCGAGAAAGACATCAAGTTCATGGGGATTGCTTGGAAGCCTTCGAGACGTTGAATAAGGCACTTATCTCTACTCCCGTCTTGGTTTCACCGGATTAGAGTGCCCCGTTCGAGCTCATGTGCGATGCAAGCGATTGGGCGATATGAGCAGTTTTGGGGCAGAAAAGGGAGAAGCTCTTTCGAGTTATCTACTATGCAAACAAGATGTTGGACTCGGCTCAAAGGAACTACACCACCACGGAGGGAAGAAAACGAATTCCCACGTCGAAGCGCGGTGGTCTATGCTTTCGATAAGTTTAGACCTTATTTGGTGGATTTCACACGATTGTGCACACCGATCATGCCGCCATTCACTACCTACTAAATAAGAAGGACTCGAAGTCGAGGTTAGTCCGCTGGATTTTACTTCTTCAAGAGTTCGATATGGAGATTAAGGATAGGAAGGGGTGTGAGAATGTGGTAGCCGATCATCTCTCAAGATTGGAGCAACCGGTGGAAGGAGAAGACTCGGTGATTGTCATCAAAGAGAGCTTCCCCGATGAGCAGATTTTCGAGGTCAATGAGTACACTCCTTGGTTCGCAGACATCGTCAACTATTTGGCGGTCCAACATGTTCCCAAAGATCGCTCGTCTCAAAAGAAGAAGTTCCTCCATGATTGCAAATTCTATTATTGGGAGGATCCATACTTATACCAGAGGTGCGCCGACGGAATTATTCAGAGATGTGTTAGCCAAACGGAGTGGAAGAAGATCATCGAAGATTGCCATAGCGCTCCGAATGGGGGACACTTCACAACAAATCGCACTGCCCTCAAGATTTTTCATAGTGGTTTCTATTGGCCTTCGATTTACAAGGATTACCATGCTTACATCAAGGCGTGTGATCGATGCCAAAGGATGGGGAATATTTCAAAGAGAGACGAGATGCCGCAGTGCACTATTATGGAGGTCGAACTCTTCGATGTTTGGGGGATCGACTTTATGGGTCCCTTTCCCAAGTCTCTTGGGGTCTCTTACATTGTACTTGCAGTGGAGTACGTTTCTAGATGGGTCGAGGACATTCCCACAACAACCAACGATTCGAAAGTGGTGATCAAATTCCTCCAACGGAATATTTTTTCTCGATATGGAACTCCAAGAGCTTTGCTTAACGATGGGGGGAGCCACTTCAACAATCGTTGGTTAGGATCGTTTCTTGTTAAATATGGAGTCAAGCACAAGGTGACGACGCCCTACCATCCTCAAGCCAACGGTTAAGACGAGCTAGCTATTCGAGAGATCAAGCAAATCTTGGAGAAGACCGTCAGCAACAAGAAGGAGTGGGCAAAGTAATTGGACGATGCACTTTGGGCCTATCGGATGGCCTTCAAGATGCCAATTGGGGGGTCTCCATATAAATTGCTTTTTGGCAAATCTTGCCATTTACCAATGGAGTTGGAGCACAAAGCTTTTTGGGCGACGAGAAGGATCAACTTCGAATTCAAGGAAGCCATGGGCCAAAGGTGTGACGACTTGCTAGAGCTTGACAAATGGAGAAACGAAGCGTTCGAGAACTCGAGGATTTACAAAGAACGAGCTGCAAAATTTCATGACTTGAGCATTCGAGATCGTAAGTTTGATATTGGTGATGATGTTCTTGTATTTAACTCTCGTCTTCGTTTATTTCCAGGAAAATTATAAAGCAAGTGTTCCGGGTCGTTCGTTATCTACAAAGGTTTGAAGAATGGAGCTTTCGATGTATTGAAAAATGACGGTGAAAAGTTCTTGGCGAATGGACATCGACTCAAGCATTATTTTAAGCTGATACCTATTTTCCCCACTAAGGAGGCCATTAATCTTAAGGATCCGAGCTAGAAACGAGGTATCATCGGGCTAAAGACGTTAAACGTAGCACTTGTTGGGAGGTAACCCAATATTCGTATCTTGTTTTTAAATTTTATTTTTAGAGTCGTAGTTAGATTTTTCATATTTTCGAGTCATACCCCTTAATATACTAACAAATTTGAATTTGAGTGTAGAAAACAAATTTTGAGCAACCCTCTCGACACCTCTCTCGATCAAGAGGTCGATCGAGAGGGTGAATACTGTCTTCCAGTAGGGTCCTCTCGACAGGGGTCTCGATCGAGAGGATCTCAATAATTGTGCCCAGGTTTTTCAAGAGAAATGTCTCGATCGAGACACCTTTATTTTCGATCGAGAGAACAAGGATGCTGATACATAATGTATCATCTCGACAGACCTCTCGATCGAGAGGCCGGTCGAGAGGTCAGAAAGCAGAATCCAGTAGCATCCTCTCGATAGACCTCTCGATCGAGAGGCCTGTCGAGAGGGTCGTCGACAGCGCAAATCCGAACTTTGACCAGGTTTTTTCTTTCCTTATAAATACACTATATGCACGATTTTTTGTACCAAACACACACAATTCACAAATTCTCTTCAAGAACACAAGCACCCACCTCTTTTTCTCGTCAATTCATCGAAAGGTACTCAATTTCATGCCCTCTTTCTATTAATTCTTGATTCTTTACATGCATTTGCATGTTTTGACCGATTGAATTTCATTTTTGATGGTTAAATTCTTGGATTGATAGATGAGGTTGTAAATTGAGGATTTTGATAGAATTCATGAATTGGATTGGTATAATTACATGATTTGGATTCTATGATGATTGTGAGCATGAATGCATGTTGATTTTCGATTGGGTCTTCTAATTTGTCTATGAATGTGTGAAGACTTGTTCAAATTTATATGCATTGGATTGAGATTATATGGTGTTGATTCATAGATTGGGGAGAAAGCATGTGTATTGGATGTTTGGATGTGTGGATTTATTGGTGTAAATTTGAGTTTATAATGGGGGAGGATTTAATTTAATTGAAGTTTGGGGGAAGATTGGTTCGTATTTGCTCAACTCTTGTATTGCTAGTACTAACTTGCTAAATTTTTAGGTACTAGAATGGCTAAGGATAAGGGAAAGAACGTTGCTTCGACTTCTTCAAGCAAAGGAAAAGGTAAGGAGAAGGTCAAGGAGAAGTACAAGAAGGACAAGACCATCCCAGAGAATAGAGCACCGGTAGCAAAGCCGATCCCATCCAACTTGGATCCGAAAGCGTTCAAGTTGAAGCTTGCTACGGCGAAGGCACGAAGAAAATGGTCTCATCTTGTGTACCTCAAGCAAAAGCATTGTCGGTTCCTCCACCAAGAGACGATCGCGGCCATGAGGATTGCGGACGAGGTCACTAACTTGATGCAAAGAGGAGGCTTCACCAACATTTTTCAAGGAAACTATTTGACGCACCATATCTTGACGGTGGAGTTTCTTTCAACTTTGGTGGTGGAAAGAGTCAATCAAGTACTGGATGTCATTCAATTTCAGTTGGGTGGACAGCCGAGGGAGCTATCGATGGAGGAGCTCAATGACATTATTGGAGGGGACAAAAACGGACACTATTTGGGAGATCACAACCCAAACCTCCAAGACTTGTGAGAGAACTTTGTGGATTACGAAGATGAGGTAAAGAAGTCTTACAATCCGGCGATTGCAAAGGCATCATCGATTCGGAATCCCACGATCCGATACTTCCACCGGTTGATTTCGTGTACCATCCACTCCCGCCACGACTCCGACACTTTTCTTGCAACCGATGCACATCTCCTTTGGGCATCTTACCGAGGACATTCTCAAGATGCAGCCCTCTACCTCGTGGACTACATGGAAAATCAAGCGTACCTCTTCGGTAGCCAAAAGATTGGTAATAGGGCATTTGTTACCCCGATCACCAATCACTTCAACGTGCCCATTCGAGAACACCCGGTGTCCACGTCAATACATGTAGATAGGAGGACGTTGGAGCTAGCAAGTATGATATCTTATGATCAATCTGGGTGGTTCTTCAAGCTCCACGGATTGAGTGGAGTTCGTCTCTTCCCGTTGCCAAATGCCTAATACACCATGGTGTTGAGCAACGAGTACCTCTTACGAGGGAATGGGAAGATGAATTCCCCGGGCCACAAGCAACTCATGTGGGCCAAAGGAGGACCAAGGCCACAACAAGGAGGTCACCAAGGAGGAGATGAAGTTGAACAAGAAGAAGAGGAAGAAGCCGGACAAGAGCAACAACAAGTGCAAGAAGAGTATGAAGGTGAAGGTGGAGGTCCACAACCGGCCTTTCACATGACCGCCTTGGAGTTTCACGAGGCGATGCGAGGATACCACGAAGAAAACTCACAACTCTTCGACAACTATCACTTGCTCTACCGAGAATATGTTGGTGAGTAAGTGGAAGCCATTCGAGGAGAAGTGGGTACTTTGAGGACGGAGGTTGGAGCCCTTCGCAACACCTTCACCATATTTTTGGAGGAGGAGAAACAAGCTCGGGAATTGGAGAGGAAGAGAAGAGAAGATAAAAGGGCGTACCAAGAGCAATATCGGAGGATGATGTATGTTATGCATCAATTCTATCCATTCTACCCAGAGGGTATCAAAGGTACGATCCTAACGACCCACCCCCTCCTCCCTTTCCATGAGTTCATTGTGTTAACTTAGCCTTACTCCTTTTCTTAAACTTATTTCGTTGCTACGCTTTGAAATAAGTTTGGGGAAGGGAAAGAGTGTCTAAGTTAATTCAATTTATGTGTTTTCTTGTTTTTAGAGTCTTAATTTGTTTAAATTTCTTTTGGGGTGGTAGTAGTTTTATTTTTGTTGGGTCTTTATTTGTTAAGTCTTAGGTTTAAATCGAGTCAAGTAAGCATGTGATGATATTGTTGTGAATTTGGCCGATGATAGTGTTTTTATTGATTTTTGAAAAAATACTTGATCTTTATTATGCATGGAACCTTGGCGAAGCGACACGATTTTGTTTGATGAATTTGAAGTATGTTATAATGTCGGGAACTAGTTAGTTTGAACCCGTGAGATTTGAGCTATTTGGGCATCTTTATGCCTATTCTTTGATTGAGTGATCATGTATGCTTCATTGTTTCTAGAACTTGTCTTATTTCTCCATTAAGACCTTAGTATACTTATGAACTAGGAGATGATTTTAGGCCATTCTTTCTCAGCCACATGATTCCTATACACTAACCTAGTTCATAAACCTTTGCTTACCCAATTTGAGCCTTTAAAAGCCTTTCTTTCTAAAACTTGGATGATAGGAGGTTTGGATGGTTATGGGTATCTTTTGTAGTTGTGGTTGGTGGTAAGGAAGGAGTTGAGTATAATATCTTGTTGTGGTGAAAAGGGAGAAGAAAAGAATTTTAGATGCTTGTTTAAGTAATTGGCTATCCTTATAAGCTTAGAAAAAAAATAAGTTGTGAAAAGAAAAGAAAAAAATATAGAGTTTTTGTGTGTCTTTAGTGAAATCATTCTTATTTGAGATCTAGTCTAGGAAAAAAAAAAGCATCAGGGGATAGTTAGCTTTGAATTTTATTTTGAGCATCTTGAGTTTTGTAGTTGGTGTGTTGGATGGTAGAAGATGGAGTAAAAATCCGTACATGTGGAACATTTTTTAGTCACTTAGCCTATACATTCCCTACCTTAACCAATGTCCCTACATTACAAACTTATATAAAGTCCTTTTTCATTCTAGATTATAGATATTACATAAGGTGGAGATGTTGAGGAAAAGGGCAAGCCTATGGTAAGTGTTTCACTAAAAAGTGTTCGCAATATAACGAAATCTATCCTAGCACTTAACAAGTAAAAACCCAATGTCGAATCTCGAAGGAAAACTTTGCAGGGCAAATAACTGTGTAGTAAAACGATCCTAAACTACAAGCTTGAAATCGAACGAACGAAATTAAACAAACGAAAATAAACGAAGCAATTTCGAAATCAAATCTAAACTAGAGAACACAATTAAATTAAATAAATAAAAGCAATAAAGAACTTACGGAATTAAACGAAGGACGAAGAACTCGAATTAAATAAATAGTCTTGAATTGAACGAACGAAACTAAACAAGGATCCGGATCCGAACAAAGGAAAACTAAACTAAAGTATTTGAATGCGAAAACTAAAGCTAAATGAAGGTAAAAGTTGATACAAATTCGTCCCAAAGTACTAGTATTTATAATAGATAAAAAAACATAATCGTAAAAGGAAACAAAAGGCTGGACGCTGACATTTGGACGATCCTCCAGATCCCTTGAGGATTTGGCAGATCGTCCAGATCAGGCACTGGACGATTGCGCGCTACTCTCTTGGTTCGGCCGTATCTTCCTCATTCGAACTCCAAATTGACCTGCGTTTTCGCCTATGTGCTCCTATCGAACCCCTCTTCGATATAATCCTTTCATTACATCCAAAATGAATCTTCAATAAAATCATGAGAGGTTAGAGCTCGAGGTCAATGATTGTTCAACAACCTTTCTTCTCGTTTTCTTCTCGTTTCCGCCCTTTTCATCCTACAAGTACCAAAAACTCCAAACAACCAATTCATAGCCAAAGATACATGAAAAGACACAAAAACACAATGAAAACGAACATGAAAACATGACGAAAAACCTAACATCTAGACACCAATCAGTAAGCTTGTTGCATTTCATTGATATTGAGTGAACCCTATGATGTGCATTATCATATACATCTTTTCTTTGAGAGAGTTGAGTGTTCACTTATATATACATAATTTCACATGTTTGAGAGTGTTCTTTGATTGATTGACATGCTTTGAGTTTATTGAATGGATTGTGTTATTGATGCTAAGGTTGTGTGCATAGTTTTGATCATGAAGTTGGTTTGCTTTTGAAAAATTTTGAGGCCTATATAGTTCACAATGCTAGAGTCTATTGTTTATTTTGTTTTGGTATTGTTCGGGACGAACAATGTTTAAGTTTGGGGAATTTGATATATGTGAATTTTACTCGGTTTTTATAGTCTAAAAGAGTCAATTTAGAGTCTCGATAGTATGCTATTGTTCATGATTTGTGTGATTTATCATTAGTTGGACAATATTATGCTTGTGGGTATTTCTTTGTGTTTTTAGGTGTATTTTGAGGTTAAAACCCCGAGATGAGACGAGGCGAGAAGAATCGTAGGAAGAGTCCAAGTATTGAGCCGAGATGAAGACCTCTCTACCAGCCTCTCGATCAAGAGGGATGTCGAGAGGAGAGCTACTGGACCCAGCTTTCGATCGAGATGAACTTAACACCTCTTGACCAAGCTCTCGATCGAGAGGCCTTACGATCGAGAGGAAGAGGCGGTCGAGAGGGGTGATCCAACCGAGATTTAAACTCATTTTTGGACTAAATTACCTTGTAAAATATCACCTATATATATTCCTTAGTCTAGCATTGTAAACCCTAACTTACATTCGTCATACTTTTACTTTCATAGTTTTTATTTTCCCTTTTCCATTCGTTCGTGTAATCGACTTTGGAGTTTATTCATGTTTATTCAAGATTCAAGATTCAAGTCCTTCGCGTGTTCAAGATTAAATTCCAAGTTTTTCTTACTCTTACTTTTAATTATGTTCTTCCAATTTATTTTGTTCATGTTTGCTTTAATTATGTCTAGCTAAATTATTTAGTTGATTTTAGGGTTTGTTTGTCTAATTGAATTTATGTGAGTACTTTTGATTACGATTAGCCTTCCAATCTAGATGCATGTTTCATGGTGCTTATTCTCATGCATGATTACTTGATCACTAATTGTGTAAGCATAGTTATTTATTTATGCCCTAGCCGGATAATTGCATAATTGATCTCATGAATACATGGTATGATGATTTAATTGTCTTAGCAGAAGTTAGATTATCATAGGTCTACATATAGTCGATATAGGTGTCGTAGCTGAACCTTATTAATTGTATTTATCGATACTTGTTATGTTTTGCATTCGATTTATTTTCTATGAGACCGAGAGGAGATTAGGATTTTATCGAGTGACGAACTATACTGCCTTAGCCGGAGTGTTAGGTTATTTTCGTGTATCAAATTTAGATTGGATTAAATTGGTTAATCGGTTTAATTGTTACTTGCATAGATTTGATTAGGTAGACTTCCCTAGAATCAACATTTGTTTCCTATTTGATTTCTTTAGTTTTTTTTTTTATTTGCTTATTTGCTTATTTGCCTTATTTGTTTATTTGCTTATTTATTTGTTCCCTTAATTGTGTTCTTGTTCGCTATTTTCTTTAACTACAAAACCGCAAGTGCACGGTGTAGGTAATGGCAAGCGAGAGTATCGTATCCACAGAGATCGAATTAATCCAACAATTGAGTACTACACAACACACAATCACGTTATCTAGACGGAATCAAAATAAGGTGGGTGGTGGTATTCAACTAACAACTAAACCAAGCATAAAACACAAGTGTGATTAAACAACGTTTTAAAGCAATAGACAAGAACAAACACTTAGTATCCAAATAAAGAGAAATGATCCTAGAGCATGTAATCCCTCTATATCATGGGCAAACCATACAAATTCTTTTCAACCATTTAAATTCTCATAAGTGTAAGAGTAATCACTAGATTCAACCTAACCTCCCTCTCGGGTAGCGCTAGATATGTAGATTAGCCGACATTCATACCCTTTCGGTCTCCGAATAATCGACTAACTCCCGATTTCCTTGGATTAATATCTCCTCACACACCTCTACTAACCTTTCGGTCTAGTAATCAATAGATGTTATGCATTTCATTCTACCATATCAATAAATCACGTTCTCTCGAATCTAGATTCATCAACACATAAGCATAAATGATGGCCAATCATCCACACATATCAATAGCCCAATAAAATGCATAAACACCATGAGAAAGGAAGAAAATCAACTTATATAATCATACCCATTCCATAGGGTTCATACAGCCCTAGAATCTATGAGTTTAGCTACTCATATCCATACAAAAGCATATAAACAACACAATGAAGAACATAAGCTAAAGATACTCCAAATTAGTGGATGAAATCCTCCTCCTTGGAGCATAGAAGCTTGAATCCTCCCTTTCTTCTTTGGCTTTCTTGGTTCTTTACGGCGCAAGTCGATTCTCATATTCAATCCCGTATTCTCCCTTTTATAGGCCCGTCGAAATTAGGTTTTTGCAGCTGAAATCGCGACTTTCTCAGTGTTGACACACGGTCCGTGCTCCTGGTGCAACGAAATGCACGGTCCGTGCTTCACTTTATCAAGATTTTACATCACTCTCGGCCTGAGAGCATCGGCCGTGCGTCTGAGACAGCACAAGAGCATGGCCCGTGCTTCTGAGAGCATGGGTCGTGCTTCTGAGACAGCACAAGAGCATGGCCCGTGCTCAGCAACATTAGAGCATATCTTGCTCGTTTCTTCAGATTCTCTCGATTTCTTAACTCTCCATAACCGCTCAAACCATGCTAGGTTCCAAAGTCATTCAAAAACCTATATTCCGAACAAGAAATTGATCAAACACTTCTATTGGATCACAATGATAGATTTAACCAATTATTGCATTGAAAACTATAAATTCTATCCAACATTGCAATCCATAAATATATAAAATACATTGAAAAACCGTGTTTATCAACTCCCCCAAACTTGAACCATTGTTCCTCCTCAAACAAATAAAGAAAAGAGAAATTTTTGGAACTCAAATTTAGAGACATGTCAGAAGGATGATTCTTGTTTTAGACAAAAGAAAACTTTGGAATTGAGCAATTCAATGCATAAATTAAAATTGTTGCATTTCGATTACTAACATGTCTACGAACCTCAAAAGAATGATTCTCACAAGATAAGTGTATCACTCTTCTCTCATGTGTATGTGGTAAAACTGTTTTTCGCTCAATTCAAACAAAACAATGCTACCTACCATAAGCTTGCTTATTGTCTAATATCTCCACTACAATTTGTGCACTTAAAATAAGAATCAATGAGGACTTGAATTAGGTTGTAATGTTGGATTTTTGGTTAAGGTGGGGATGTTTGGCTAAGTGACTAAACCCATAATTAGCTAAAAATCTCGACTGAACTAGCTCATAGTTTTGATCACCACCTTTTATTTTTCATAACTCCATAAGACTATGTCTTCTTCCACCTTCTTGTTCATAAGATAAGATTTAGAACTATGTGATAGGGACTAGTATCAGCCCTGCCACTAAAGAATTCTAAATATTAAACATGCCTTCTACAGCTTCGGGGCATCATCTTCGAAGGAAGCTAGTACCAACAATGATAGGGATTGAAAATAACAGTGCTGATAGGGATGAATATCGGCTCTGCTACGTGGTGCTCCCTAATGCTGACTAGACCTGTATCCCAGAAGCTTCAGGCATTGCCGTCAGTACAGATGCCATGAATTAGGTAGAAGTCATAAGCCCCATACAGATCTTTCCTTGAACAGAAGCTACCTCAGACTCCTAAGCATCTGCTAAGAATGCAGGGATCTGCCAAACACGCACTTAGCATGACTCTATGGACTCTAGAGTGAGGACCACCAAATTGATGACGGAGAGAATCTTGTCCCCTCAGAAATTCCCTTCTTGTCCTCCCTCTGCACAAAAGTTCACCTTTTCATCCTTTCATCACCTATAAATGCCAAGTAATCACACCATTTCATTCATCATAACTCATCACAAACTTAACCCTTCATATACATACACACTCTGTGTCCTATTCCATTCATCCTCACATTCTTCCACGACCTCCTTAAAGTCGGAGCAGTCGAAGCTCTCAAGGCCTTCTTCAGGGAAGCCTCATTCACGATCACCTTCATATTCCATCCTCATCATTGGGACGAGTCTCTCTCTCACACCATCTCAAGCCTAAGGTATACCCTCGTCGTAAAGGGAGTACGAAGCATAAGGCGCCTTGCGCTCTTCACTCCCTTCTTCTCTCTCTCTCTATCCTTCTTCATTTTTTCATTCGAATGAGTTCTAAACTCCACGGATTTAATTGATTTATGGTTATAAACACCCTCGGTTTAAGCGTACAACTCGATTACTACCCCTTATCTCTATGTGAACAATGCTCTGTATAAAATGAGTAGTTATAGCTAATAATTCATATGAATCTCTTACTCTTCACCGTTATAATCCTTTATCCATGAATGCTCTTTGCAAACATGATGAATAATCACTTAAATTGTTGTGGATCTTCAACCCGGATCTATCAACTGGCCTCGTCTGTGGGAGAATTTGAGTCTAAGACGTTGATTTCCTCTGTTTTATGCGAAATTCTAGCTCGACGTCATAATATTGTTGGTGATTTTCCTTATCATTCCCTTATGTGAAGAATATAAGAAAATTTGACACTAGAGCGAATGGGCATGCTATATTTGTTGATTATTTTGCAGAAATCTGGGTGTGAATATTATTGACTGATTTCTGTTAAGCCCTTCATGATTGTGAGCTGCGAAATATGGCGGGATCCTTAGAATATGCTCTCTTTATAGCAAAAATTGTGATAGATACCCTGCTGAGGGGAAACTCGAGTTTGAGATGTTGATTCTCCTTCCTTATATGAGAATTTAAGCTTGCTATTTGTAAATATTGTTGAAGTTGTTGAATATGGAGCGATAACCCCCGCGGTATCTTTGAAGTTTTAGCTGATTGTGGTGATATGTTTATGAATTTACTTTGTTATTTCCCTGGTGCGAGAAACGCCCAAAAAGTGGAATGTTAATTCAGTGACCCTTGTAGGAAACGTGAGTATGTATACTACGAATTGATTCTAGTCGAATTGTTCATAAGAGCTAATCAAGGAATCGGAGGCAATTTCGAGATCATATTCTCCTCATAGTATGAGCTATGATAACTAAACTGTTTCATTTTTCAAAATCCTAAGGTTGTGGAGAATCTGAGGGAAAGCCGAGTCAAAAATTGCAGCAACTTCAGAATGCATTCAACTCCCCTTTTTGTAATTGGTGAGTTTAAAATCTCGTTAACTATTGCAAAGCATGAAATTAACTTGTGGGTTATGAGGAATTGGTAATTACAGAGGAGGCATTGCGACTCAAATTCAGTCGTAGGCCCCTGTATTGCCATGAACCGAAAGCGCACAAAGTAAGGACACTAAAAACGGAAAGCCGAAAATGACGAGGTCACCCCATTCACCTTGATGAAGGGGCCTCACATTTGAAGGCAGAAACCCTCAAAAGCCCTATCTAATAGGCAACATGCTCGTAAGCCCCATATAATGGGTAGAACCCTCAAAAGCCCTATCTAATAGGCAACATGCTCGTAAGCCCCATACAATGGGCAGAACCCTCAAAAGCCCTATCTAATAGGCTACATGCTCATAAGCCCCATATAATGGGCAGAACCCTCAGAGGCCCTATCTAATAGGCAACATTCTCCTAAGCCCCATATAATGGGCAGAACCCTCAGAAGCCTTATCTAATAGGCAACATTCTCGTAAGCCCCATATAATGGGCAGGACCTCGCACAAGCCCTATCTAATAGGCAGCATTTTCATAAGCCCTATCTAATGGGCACCAATCTCGTAAGCCCCATATAATGGGCAGAACCTCTCACAAGCCCTATCTAATAGGCAGCATTTTCATAAGTCCTATCTAATAGGCACCATTTTTGTAAGCCCCATATAATGGGCAAGACCTCTCAGAAGCCTTATCCAATGGGCAACATTTTCACAAGCCCTATGTAATAGGCAAAATTCTCAAAAGCCCTGCTCAACAGGCAACATCCTCATAAGCCCTATATAATGGGCAAAATTCTCAAAAGCCCTGCTCAACAGGAAACATCCTCATAAGCCCTATATAATGGGCAAAATTCTCAGAAGCCCTGTGCAACAGGCAAAATCCTTTTAAGCCCTACACAGTAGGCATCACACAAAAAGCCCCACATGATAAGGCATTACACAATAAGCTCTATGAAAGTAGACACCATAACATTAGGTCTTGCGAAAGCAGGCACCACTCATTCCTGCCTTATGCAGGCAGAAGCTACCCTTTAAAACCTTGCATAAACAGGCAATACTTACTAAAACTAGTACAAATAGCCCCCAATCGCAGAAGATTTGCCAGAAGCATATTACACATTTTTTCAAGCCTCATTCAAAGAGCATCTGAATTAATTCTCTAAATATCTCCAAACATTTGCAGAACTTCATAAAGATGAATGCTATCCCAGATGCTGCTTCAAAAGAAGCTGGTCAAGCTACTGGAAACCCAGAAAATTCCCTACTCGGGAATAAAGGAAAAGACACTGTGATGACGGAGACCAGTGTCAACATGGAAGCTCAGTTTTCCCCAACCATGCTCCTCCAGATGAAAGCACTCGTAGAGGGTGTAGTTGACGGGGTTGTTGAAAAAAGACTTCATATCTTGGGAATAAACGCCCAAAACTAAGTTCCCCCGGGTGAAACTCAAGATGGTGGAGGAAGTAAGAATACCCCCATGATGCACAAGCAGAAGCCTGCTATCCCAGGCATAACCTAAGAACCGGCCTCAAAGTTGCCACCAATGATGGCACGACAAGAAGAGGGATTCCTCTCCTACTGGGAATCTCCAGATGAAAAAGGTCCTGAGGAACCAAAAGGGAATCTCAACGAGGACACTGACAGTGCATGGGCCAAGAAATACGCCCAGCAACAAAAGCAGATGGAGCTCCTGGCGAAGGAAGTAAAAAGGCTAAAGGAGCCAAAGCAAATTCCAGAAAGGATCCTAAAGGGATCAGAGGTAAATGAAAGAGAAACTTACAACTCAAATGAAGAAGGGAACCCAAAGCATGTCCCGACTAGTAAGAATGGGGGAAACAAGTCAGAACTTTTCTCCGTGTATATTGACGAAAACAACCCATTCTCAGTGGATATCCAAACAGACCCTGTCCCCAGTAACTTTAAAACAATTTCTTGTGAATATCAGGGGAAAGGGGATCCCGAAGAACATCTGATGAAATTTGAAAGCTTATGTTGGTCCCGGTTTGTTAGAGGAAAAACACGTAGCGGGGGGGGGGGGGGGGGGGGGGTGAATACGTGTTTTGAAGTTTTTCAACTTCTTTTCCTTTAACTCAGAGTGACAAGTAAAGAGCTCGCTTCAATACTTAAGACCTAGCCGAAGGCTGGATCTACAGTGTTTAGCTAGACTTCTTGACCTAAGCTTGTACTTGATCAAGAGTGAGTCTTTACTTGTGATGCGGAAATTCGGTGAGCTAATCTTTCCTAAGTAATTGAAAATGCAATTTGAGTTTGTTTAGTATGCTTGTGCAATGAATAACCAAACAGTAAATAAATAAAGAGAGATTAAGGCTAGAGATACGACACAGCGATTTATAGTGGTTCGGAGACAAAGCTCCTACGTCCACTTGTTGCACTAGGCAACTAGTTCTCTTCACTCAAGAACTTGAAGATTACGGGTTCTTCAAAAACCTATGTCAAGATCGAGCTTCACTTGCTTGGATCTGACGATGACTGGGTGATTACGGGTTCACCACACAAAACCAAAACTGGACTGGAAGCTTCACTCGCTTCAGTCCAACGACAGGGAGATTACGGGTTCTCCTTACAACCTAAGCTTCGATCGAGCTTTACACAATCGAGGAAAGTGTAAACTTGGATCTTGACTCTATGATCGAGGCTTCTACTATCAAGGAAAGTAGAGCCTTGGATCAAAAACAACCTAACGACGACGAACACAAAACCTAACTGAACTTTTAGGGCTAGGGTTTTCTGTTTCGACAGACACACTAATGAAGAGCTCTTTACAGTGAATGTAAAGTAGGCTAGAGCTCTTCTCTAAGCTTGGATATGAAGTAGGCTTAGAACTCTAAGTGTGAAGGTTGCGAAGACAAGTTCCGATGGGACTGGAACTTGGAGAACACTTGAAACAAAGAATCGATGAATAAGCTGAAAGCTGGGAGTGTTTGTTTGCAGTAGGCGCTGAATGCTCAAGTAGTGTTCAACTTCTCTTCGTCTTCATCCTTCACTATTTATAGGCGGAGGGTTGGCCGAGATCCGTTGCTTGGTAGGTGGCCTTGTCCCTTCTCCTCTCGATACTTGTGCAGGCAGATTACTTTTCAGGTGCGCCAGTTTGTCTCTTTGCCAAAAATGGCTAAGTTACAAACTTAACAGTAACTGGAGCGAGCCAGTACTGAAGCGGCGCCCTTGTCGGCCTGGCAGTCAACTCCGCTGCTCCTCTCCTCATTCGACACGTGGAGATACGCAATTAATTGTAACGATCTCTTCTTGACTGGAGTTTGAACTCGTAGTTCAAAATGGAGCGGGAATTTTCCTGTCGCTTTCTGTTAGGTAAGGGCTTGCTTCGCTTTAGAAATGTATCGTCCGCTTCAAGTGAGTCGCTTCAAGATCATACTGTAGCGGGTACTTAGGAAAATAAATTTCCCGAGTAACTACTTTAGTAATCGTTGACCCGTGTTGATTCGCTTTGGCTTGTTACTGTAGCGCTCGCTTCGCTTCGCTTTGGCAGACTCGCTTTGAATCTACTGTAGCGCTCGCTTTGCTTCGCTATTCTCCGGCACGCTTCACTTCGGCTGGGTAGACTCGCTTCGATTGGAAAACACACTCAAGTGAGTGGCCTTCTCTTGAAATTTCTGTAGTCTAAAAACCTAAGCGACTAAAGCAAAAACAAAGCCATCCTAACAGTATAGGCTTAGAAAAAATTTCTAATCTATTCTACATCAAAGTGGGTCACTTGGGAATAGGATACTTAGGGGTTTTGGGATCAAATCAAAACAAATATACTCACTTCAAAGTGTCCCAATGAGTTCCCCCTTAACATGTGATCCTTAACAATTCCCAACAATTTCCCCCTTTTTAATGATGCCAAAACCCAACTTAATACTGGAGGCTGAATTTTCTAGCCTATCTAACCGTGGAAAGAACTTCAAGCGACTGCTTCCTTTGCAGGCTTGTTTGATTTTTTTTTTTTTTTTTTTTTTTTTTTTTTTTTTTTTTTTTTTTTTTTTTAAGTTCCTTTCCCCTTTATTTTTCCGGTTAAATCGTTGAGTTTTGTAGCATAAAGGAAAGTCATTCACAAAGCTTGTAAACGACACAAATTGACAGAAAAATAAATTGGATATATGAACAAGACTGTTCACAAAAAATGGATATGAAATTCAAGGAACTTCAGCAGTCTTGTCCTTCTCTTCCTTCTCCTCTTTCTCCTCTTCCAAAAACTAGGCAGAAAGGACCTTCTCCTCCATTGTCTTGATATTGTACTGGTTTGGTCTGAAGCTACTCTCCATCCTCAGAGCATCATCAACTTCTTCATCAATGATCTTCCGGTTAGGAACACTTGAGTTTGGCAAAAATGGCATGGGAAAATCCTTCACTGCGGGCACTTTGACTATGATGGGTTTAGGATCAGCTTCCTCCGCCTGGGTGAAGATTTTCCGCCGCAGCCCTTCATTGTAGTAGCATAAGAAATTGTTGAGAGCATCCATTCTTGAGCACTCATCCTGATAAGGTACTACTTGCCAGTAGTAATAGGCCTTGATGAATACTTCCTTGCAGATGAGCCACATCTCAAGAAGATCGCTGGAGATGAAGTTTTCAATCTCCCACGCATCAGGATGGTCTTCCCTTCTCACTACCAGCTCCTCCTTCGTTCTGCTTTTAAACTCCTTCATGATTGAGTTGAATTTGGCACTGGCAGCAGTGTTCCATATCGGAAGCTTCTCATTGACTTTCTTGCGGATGTAGTCACATTCATCAGTCGAGTACCGGCCGGAATCGGACATTTCTTTAATTGTGACTCGGCAAGTGTCAATCCATGCCTGGGTTTGGCATGCTTCAGACTCTTCCGGTGTGAAGGGAATGTAGGAGCTTCGTGAGATGGCAGACTGGATGAGCCTCACTTCATTCCAGTGGGACACAATCTGGCCATCTATGACTTTAACTCGCTTGAGTTTAAGTCTCTTCTCCTTCTCGGCTTCATTCTTCTTCCCTTCTTCACTTCTCCTCCTCCTTTCATGGCAACTGGTTTTGAAGCGACTGCTTGTTTGATCTTTTGGCGCTTAGCCGCGGGATCATCATCTCTTGCTTCCGGTGTGGTGCGCTTCAATTGAGTTTTCGGCGCGGGAGGTGGTGGGGGTGGCATTTGCTTCTTTTCTGCATGGACAGAAGTAATGATCGCTTGGCTGGCGGAAGCGGCGCCAACAGTTGTTGAAGCGAGGGCAGCAGCAGTTGAAGCGGGCGCTTGAATTTGAGAACTTGTAGCGCCTGCTCCTAAGATGAATTCTTGCTGCAGGGCAAAGGCGAGAGCTTCATCCGCTGCAATTTGTTGCTCAGTTTGTTTAGCAAGAACCGGATGAGCAGCAAGTGAGGAAGCTAGCAACTTCCCGGCAATTGGTTTGCGGGGCTCTTCAAGCACCTTGTCCTTTCCCTTCTTACGAGCAAGCTCTGCCCGTGCTTCATCATCCAACTGCTCCTCCTCTCCATTTCCTCCTTCAACTCTACTTCCCCCTTCAATCATCCTCTCCTCTCCAACACTTCCTCCTTCTTTCCTCCTAACTTCAGTAATTTGTTCCTCAGTTTGCTGAATACTTTCCCCCTTTTTGGCATCATCAAGACTGCCGGGGGTGGAGATAATCACCTTTCCGCTGATGCTTTGGTGGAGTTCGGTAAATTTGTTGAAAACAGCGTGGAGCATCCTCTCAGCTCGCTCCGCGAAGACATGCTCTTGTGCAAGCACTCTGCAATTTTTACACTGATTTCGTCGAGCAGATACTCACACTGCTTCTCTCATTCTTTCACAGAGGCCATTAGGCTTTCCAGTGGCTCCACTGCTTTGAAGCGAGCGTCCAGCTCCGCTTCCACTTCTGCTGTGATCCTCCTCCGCTCCTCTTGTAAGACGAGCCCGAAATGATTTTGAGCTGCTTCAAGTTTAGTTCTTGCGGTGGCAATGGCTCTTTCTTGCCTGTTTAAAGTCACCCTGACTTGTGCAGCTCCGGCGATCCTGACAGCAAAATCACCTGCCACTTTTTGTGCTCGATCAATTTGAATGGCCAGTGATAGGGACTAAATATCGGCTTTACTTTGAAAATAATTCGAGAAGAAAGAATAATATCGATAGGGATCAGTATCAGCCCTACTAGTATAAACGACTCAAATCAATAAAAGTGGTCCTACATAATAGCATATTATCAAAGGGCTTTCATAGGTTTCAAATACCCAATACAACCGTAAGGCGCGATCTGTGCAGAAGCTTGAAGTTTTATCTCCTCTCAGAAGCCACATGGGATTTATTGGCATCTGTCGTAGATCAAAGGATCTGACTGGTTCCCGTAGGCATCTGGCAGAACCCTGGGTTCTGTGCAGCACGCCATCCGCATGACTCTACGAACTCTTAGAGTGAGGACCATTGCATTCATGACGAAGGGAATCTTACCCCTACGAGAATTCCTTTCCTGTCCTTCCTCCACACGAATGTTTGCTCTTTCACCCTTCCTGCACCTATAAATACTCGACTATCGCACACTTTGTTATACGATCTATCATCCTCATCATCGCAACACCCGCACTCTGCGTACTATTCCATTCATCCCATATACTCCGCCTAGAGCTCCCTCGAGCTCGGGCAGGCGAAGCTCTCTAAGGCTATTTCCCTTGGAGCTTCACCGGCAGTCATCGCCACCTTCTCCTTCTCATCATCATCTGGAAAGATCTCTCCATCTCGCATTCTGTCTCAAGCCAAAGGTATAACCTTCGCTGCTATGGGAGAAGAGGCCGAAACGGAGCTCTATGCTCCCATTTCTTCCTCTCTCCACCTCCTTTCTTCGCTCTCTACTTGAATGAGTCCTTATTTTGCATGAATACAACTGGTTTATGGCTAAACATGCCTCTTACTTAAGCATATAGCTCGATTATTGCTTACTACTCTCATGTGAACAATGTCGTATGTGAAATCGTTGTGAAATACCCTGTTATGACTGATAAACATACACAAATCTCTTATTCTCTATCCTTGTATGGCTTTATCTCTGAATGCTCCGTGCAAATACTATAAATAATCACTTAAATCGTTGTGGATCTTCAACCCGGATCTATCAACTGGCGCCGTCTGTGGGAAATTCTGAGTTTAAGATGTTGATTTCCCCTGTTTTTATGTAAATTTCTCGCTCGTTGTTGTAATGCCACTAATGTTTTTTCCCTTATCTTTTCCTTATGCGAAGAATATGAGGAAAACTGGGCACTAGAATGAATGGGTGTGCCTTATTCACTGTTTAATTTGTAGAAATATGAATGTGAGCACTACTGCCTGATTTTTATTAAGCCTTTCACGATTGTGAGCTGTTGAATATGATATGATTCTTAGGTTACTCTCTCTGTGTAACAAAAATGGTGATAGATACCATGCTAGAGAGAGATTCTAGCTCGAGATATCTGTTTTCTTTTCTCCTTATATGCGAATGCGAATCTACCATTTGTAAAGACTGTCGGAATTGTTGAATCCGGAGTATCTTCCTCCGAGTTAACTGTGAAGTTTTAGCTGACTGATGTGATATGCTTACAAACTTGCTCTGGTATTCCCCTGTTGTAAGAGATGCTCAACATAGATGAAGTGTAATGGGTGAATGTGGAATGTCAATTTGATGTTATCCTTAGAAAACCTGATCATGAATATGCTGGATCCATTTTAGCTGCATTGTTTACAGCAACAGGATAAAGGAATCAGAGGAGATTTCGAAATCATATTTCCCTTACAGTGTAAACTATGATAATTAAACTGTTTTATTTGTTAAAACTTGAAGGTTGTGAAGAATCTGAAGGGAAGCCGAATCCCAAAAATCCCAGCAAATCCAAAACGCATTCAATTCGCCTCTTGAAAGTGGTGAGTTCGCGACTCTGTTCATCATTTCAAAATGGAAAATTAATTCGAGGGTCATGAGGAATGGTAATTAGAAGGGAAGCATTATTTGTTAAGGCAGGTATATACCCCTATATTACCATGAACAAAAAACCCACCGACTGAAAACATAAAAAAGCGGAGAGCTGAAGATGACAAGGTCACACTATTCACCCTGATGAAGGGGCCCTGCATCTGGAAGCAGAACCCCTCAGAAGCCCTGTCTAATAGGCAATACCCTCAGAAGCCCTGTCTGACAGGCAATACTCTCAAAAGCCCCGCCTAACAGGCAACACCCTCAAAAGCCCTGTCTAACAAGCAACAACTCCAGAAGCCCTGTTCAACAGGCAGCATCTGCATAAGCCCTATCCTGTAGGCAGGACCATCATAAGCCCCATATATAATGGGCAAAACCCCCCATAAACCCTGTCCAACAGGCAGCATCTGCATAAGCCCTATCTTGTAGGCAACATCATCCTAAGCCCCATATAATGGACAAAACCCCTCATAAGCCCTGTCCAACAGGCGACACTCGCATAAGCCCTATTTTATAGGCAGCACCATCCTAAGCCCCATATAATGGGCAAAATCCCTCATAAGCCCTGATCAACAGGCGACACTCGCACAAGCCCTATCTAATAGGCAGCACAAGCTCTATATCATAGGTGAATATCATTCATTAAGCCCTATCTAATAGGCAACTCCCTCGTAAGCCCCATACAAGGGGCAGAACCCTTTTTACATGCCCTATTTAAAATAGCAACACTCTCACAAGCCTTATCCAAGGGGCAATGTTCCTGTAAATCCCATGTAACGAGCGAACTTCTCGAAAGTCCTGTTTAGTGGACAATACTTTAAAAAAGCCCTGCGTAGTAGACATCATTTCGAAAAGCCTTGCGCAGCTAGGCATTACATATAAGGACCTACACAGCCAGGTACTTCGCAGTGAGCTTTGTGAAACAAGAAGCTGCATGAGCCTTAGCAGGTCACACTACAACCTTATACAAAGCCTCATCTAGGTAGTCGTACAAAAATGGACATCATAATGCCAAGCCTTGCACAAGTAGGAGCTATACACCCCTATTTTATGCTGGCAGAAGCCACCCTCCAAGAAGTCCTGCAATAGACAGGCGATATTCCTTAAAACTACCACAAGTAATTTAGAGATCTGTTATAAATAAAAATGCTCACATTCTTTAAAGCCTCTTCCAAAGAGCATCAGAAATTAATTCTCTCAAATGTCCGCAGATTTCTGCAAAGATGAATACTGCCTCAGATGTTGCTTCAAAAGAAGCTGGCCAGGCTACTGGAAACCCCGAAAATTCCCTATTTGGGAATAAAGAGAAAGGCACCATGATAACTAAAGCCAGCGTCAATATGGAAGCTCAGTTCTCCCCAACCATGCTCCTCCAAATGAAAGCACTTGTAGAAGGTGCGGTCGAAGGGGCTGTCGATAAAAGACTTCATATTTTGGGAATCAAGTCCCAAAACGTAGACCCCCAGGGTGAAGCCCAAGAGGGTGGAGGAAGCAAGAACACTTCTGAGACACACAAACAAAAGCCTGTGAACCCAGGCGTGACCCAAGGATTGGTCTCAAAGCTGCCCTCGACTGTGGTTTAAACAGAGGAGGGATTTTCCACTGATTGGGAGTCCCCAGATGAAGAGGGCCCTGAAGAACTCGAAGGGAACCCCAATGAGAATACTGACAATACTTGGGCCAGAAGGTATGCCCAACAACATGAGAAAATGAAGCTACTGACGAGAGAAGTCAAAAGGCTAAAAGAACAGAAGCAATCCGCAGAAAGGACCTCAAAAGAAACAGAGGCCAGCGAAAGAGAAATCCAAAACTTAAATGAGGGAGGAAACCCAAAACACTTTGCAAAACATAGAAATGAGGGAAACAATTCAGAGCTTTTCTCTTTATACATCGATGAGAATAGTCCGTTCTCTGCCGATATCCAAACCGATCCTGTTCCTGGCAATATCAAAACAATTTCTTATGAATATAAGGGGAAGGGAGACCCTGAAGAGCATCTGATGAAATTTGAGAGCTTATGCCTCCTCCATCAATATTCGGAAGGTGTCAAGTGCAGAGTATTCCTCACGACTCTGTCAGGAACTGCTCAACATTGGTTTAAGCAGTTACCGAAAGCCTCTATCCATTCCTTCATGGATCTGAGGGAGGTTTTCCTCCAACAGTTCGTCAATGCTAAGAGAACTACCAGAAACTCTCTACACCTAACAACTATCAAGCAAGGTGCCAACGAGAGTCTAAGAGACTACATGACGCGTTTCAACGAGGCTGTCCTGGAAATCCCAGGAGTGGAGCCTAATCTAAAAGTACACGCCTGTGTAGATGGTTTAAAGCCAGGGCAGTTCTTTGCTTCTCTCATCAAGAAAGAAGCTACCTCTTTTGAAGAACTACTAACACGAGTTCAAAAGTATATCCACATGGAAGAAGCCATGAGTAGCAAGAGGGTTGAATTGGCCTCTCAAAGGGAAAAGAAGCCGGAAGAAAAGAAAAGGCCGGCTCCAGATGCCAAGAGAAATGACAAGAGTGAAAGATTCTGGAGATCTTTCACGCCACTCATCAAGCGACCTGTTGACCTACTAGAAGTGGTCTTGAGGAAACCAAGGGTCCAGATCCCTACTTGACATAGGCAACCACCCAGAATCAACCTTCCGAAAGGTTCTGCAAGTTCCATAATGACTTTGGCCATATGACCAACGATTGCAGGAACTTAAGAATTGCTATCGAGAAGTTAATCCAAGAAGGAGAACTCTTGGAATATGTCAAGAGAGAGACAGAACAAAACAAGAAGCGCAAAGAAGCTCCTGAAAAAGCACCCGATGCTAGCCAAGGATCAGAACCTAAGGGTGTTATTAATATGATATATGGAGGACCAACTATGGGAGACTCCAACAGAAGCAGGAAAGCATCTGCTAGAGAACTGCATATGCACGAAAGACATGGGGTCTGGAAGGTCGAAACAGGTCTACCCCCGCCAGAAATCTCATTTGGACCTGAAGAAAATCAAAGGGTGATTCACCCACATGATGATGCCTTGGTCATCACAGTGGAACTAGAAAGGTATCAAATCCGAAGGGTCTTTGTGGATACTGGGGCCGCAGTTAACGTCATCTTCGAAAATTGTTTCAACTAAATGAACCTCCAGAAGCCTCTGAACGGGGTAGCTACGGCTCTGCATGGTTTCTCGGGAGATCCTGTGATGTCACTCGGATCGATTGATTTGATGCTCACCCTGGGTGAAGGATCCACGTGGGTATCAAAACCAGTCACCTTCCTGGTGGTACGGCAGCCGTCTTCATACAATATTATCTTGGGGAGAACTGCCCTAAACCCATTCCAAGCAGTGGTTTCCACTTACCATCTGATGATGAAATTCCCCGTGGGAAGTCAGGTGGGACAGATGTCAGGAGACCAAGGGGTCTCGCGAAAATGCTATATCCAATCGGTGCAGGCGGGAGAAGCCAAGAAAAGACCGATGGCAGAACATGCCGGTGACAAAGCTGAAACTGAACCTGAAGAGAAGAGGCTTAAGGCCCTGACTCTGGCAGAACAAGGCCAGAACCTCTCCATGCCCATGAAGCACTTGCTGATCGCCAGCGCCGATTCCAACGAAAGTAAAGGACCGGGAACTAAAACAACAAGCACAAACCACGCCCCAGTAAAGAAGGGGCAATGGAAAACTTTGATGGCTGAAGCAAAGGCAAAAATCAAAGGTGCGATTAAAATATCAGATCAAGAGAAGACTGGAGGAATAGTACACGAGGAAAAGGGTAACAATTCCTAAGAGAAATGGGAGTATGACTGATCATAATCTCTCCTTATCTATTTTGAAGTTTTCTTATCTTTTAAATTAACTAGTACGCGAAAGAACGCAAGATTATGCCTACTTCTTAAAATCGTACCCCACAAATTGTTGGCTTTAAAAATGAGGAGTAATTCCTTCGTTTCCTTACGCCTCACTTGGGGGGGAGTAGGGGATACCCTGCATCGTAACACTCATACTCCATTATCTTAAAATGCTTTTAAGCACATTCCCATACTCATACCCCATTATTTTAAAATGCTTCTACCCTGCATTTTATTACCTCAAATGCTCTAGCAGGAGGAAGATGGCAAACAAAAACAAAACAAGAGAACGCATAAATAAAAGGATAATACTCTAAACTGATAGAAAGCAACACAGACATGTCAAAAGCTAGACTTTAAAAAGCATCTGGCAGAAGAAAGTGATATTGTTTGTGCCCAGCTAGCACGATTTCAGGGTCATAAAAAGCACCCCACCACAAACACCAAAAAAATAGACTGTTTAAAAAAAAAAAAAAAAAAAAAAAAGGAGCATCCTATCAAAAACAACAGGATCAAAGAGAGGAATCATGAACAGAGGCTAGATACTCGGAGCTTGATGAATGAGAAGAGGAAGACCACTCCTCGATAGCAGCCAAAGCTGAGGAAGCAGAGGGACCACTTTTAGGTGAGTTCGTTGGAATCTTGGAAACATTCTCCTCTTCAGAGCCATCCTTCACCTCTCCTGGAATAAGCAATGGGGAATTACCTTCCCTGTGAACAGATGGGCCGGAATCGTCCCTTTCTCTCAATTCCTGATAGGCGGAAGAAAGGTTGATAAAAAAGAAAAAGAGACAACAACAATGAAAAAGAAAAAGAAGGTACCTGGTCGAAAGCTCTCCTTATAGACTTCATAACCATAGTGTTATGGGGAGAAAGAGGAAATAAGGGAGCATCCCAGGGAGGTAGTGTTGGTCCCGGTTTGTTAATAGGAAAAACACGTAGAGGGGGGGGGTGAATACGTATTTTGAAGTTTTTCAACTTCAAATCCCTTAACTCAGAGTAACAAGTAAAGAGCTCGCTTAAAAACTTAAGACCTAGCTGAAGCTCGATCTACAGTACGTAGCTTGCCTGCTTGACCGAAGTGAACACTTGATCAAGAGGGAGTCTTTACTCGTATATGCGGAATTTGGTGAGCTAAAATCTTTTCCTAAGTAATTAAAATATCCAGATTAAGTTGTTTAGATGCAAGTGCAATGGATAAACAAAGTAAAGAGTTTAGGGTTAGAGAGATACGACACGAAGATTTATAGTGGTTCGGAGATAACGCTCCTACGTCCACTTTGTTGCACGACGGCAACCGTTCTTTTCACTCAAGAACTTGAAGGTTACGGGTCCTTCAAAAACCTGGTCGAGATCGGGCTTCACTCGCCTGGATCTGACGAACAACGCAGTGATTACGGGTTCACTACTAAGACCTAAACTGGACACGAAACTTCACTCGTTTCTGTCCGAACAACAGGGAGATTCCGGGCTCTCCTTACAGCCTAGCTTCGATCGAGCTTCACACAAACGGTGTAAGTGTAAGCTTGGATCTCAACTCTATGATCGAGGCTTCTTCAATCGATGAAAGAAGGGCCTTGGATCGAAACAACCTAACGACAACACTCAAAAACCTAACAGACAAGTATAGGGTTTTTGGTTGACGACACACTATGAAGAACTCTTTACAGTAGATGCAAAGATTGGCTAGAGTTCTTCTTCTAAGCTTCGGATATATGAAGTGGGCTTAGAATCTATGTGTGAAGGTTGTGAAGACGAGTTCCGATGAACTGGAAACTCGGAGAACACTTGAAAACAAAGACTCGAAGATTGCTAGAAAGCTGGGGAGTGTTTGTTTGCTGTATGCGCTCGAATGCTCAAGTAGTGTTCTCTCTTTTCTTCGTCTTCATCCTTCACTATTTATAGGCGGAGGGATGGCTGAGATCCGTTGTTTGGTTGGTGGCCTTGTCCCTCCTCCTCTCGACAGTACTTGCGCAGGCAGTAGCTTTTGCAGGTGCCCAGTTTGTCTCTTTGCCGAAAATGGCTAAGTTACAAACTTAACAGTAACTGGAGCGAGCCAGTACTGTTGCGGCGCCTTTGTCGGCCTGGCAGTCAACTCTTCCGCTTCACTCCGCTTTCGACACGTGGAGATCTCGTAATTAATGCTACGATCTCCTGTTGACTGGAGTTCAAAATATGGGCGGGAGTTGTGCTGTCGCTTTCTGGTAGGTAGTGGCTTGCTTTGCTTTAAGTTGTAGCGTCCGCTCTGAAGTGAGTTGCTTCAGGATCATACTGTAGCGGGTCGCTTTCGAAATGAAGTTTCGTAGTGACCGCTTTAATAAGTGTTGACCCGCGTTGACTCGCTTCTGCTTTTCTTTGTAGCGTTCGCTTTGCTTCGCTTTTGGTGGCTTCACTTTGACTCCACTGTAGTGCTCGCTTCGCTTCGCTGGTTTCGGCACGCTTCACTTCGGTTTGCTAGACTCGCTTCGCTTTGGAAGAACACACTCAAGCGAGTGGCCTTCACTTGAATTCCTGCAGTCTAAAGCTAAGCAAAATAAAGCCATCCTAACAGATTTAGGCTTAGAAAAATTCTAACCTATTAACTACATCAAAATGGGTCGCTTGGGAGCTGGACACTTGGGGTTTTGGGATCCAATCAAAAACAAATGGCTTCGTTTATCAAGTATCCCTCAGAGTTCCCCCTTAACAAATTGGTCCATAACAATTCCCAACAATTTCCCCCTTTTTGATGATGCCAAAACCCAAAGGCTAAGATTTAGAAAATTCCAGCCTATCTAACCGTGAAGGGAACTCCAAGCGACTGCTTCCTTTGCAGTTTCGTTTGTAATTTTTCTTTTAAGTTCCTTTCCCTTTTTTTTTCGGTTAAATTATTTGAGTTTGTAGCAAAAAGGTAAAGTCATTCACAAAGCGAGTAAATGACACGAGAAGAGACAGAAATTGAAATTTGGATATATGAACAAGAAGTTCACACAAAAAAAAAATATGTAAGGAACTTGAAACTCAGAGGTTTCCTGCAGTTCCTTCCCTGTCATCCTCCTTTCCTTCTTTCGTCACTTCCCTTCTTCCTCCTTCTCCTTCTCTTCTTTATCTGCCTCCAAATCCTTTGCAATCATTTCTTCAGGTATGGTGTATGCACTGAAAACCCTTGCTTCCATCGAATCAACACTGTGGATGCTTGGTATCCTCCAAGTTTCTTCCAGTTGGAAGGCTTCATCCACCTCAGTGTCAATGATGCTGCGATTGAGGATACTGGTGCAAGGTAGGAATGGCATAATGAATTCCTTCTTGGCTGGTACCTTGATGATTAATGGTGTAGGCTCTCCAAGCTGTGCAAGAGCGAAGACTTCTTGCCTAAATTTCTCATCATAGACACTAAGAAAGTTGTTGAGCTCAGTGACCCTTGAGCATTCAGTCTGCAATGGCACTACCTCCCAATAGTAGTATGCTTTGATAAATTTCTCCTTGTAATGTAGCCATTGCTCGAGTAGTTCGTCAGGAATGAACTGCTCGATCTCACGGGCATCAGGGTGCTCATCTCTGCGCACAGCCAACTCCTCCTCCGACCGGCTGGACATATGTGCTATGATCGTTTTGAACTTCTTTCCTGACTCGCTGCTCCAGGAAGGAAGCTTCTGGTTGAGTTGCTTGCGAATGTAATTGCGTTCTTCTCTGAGAGGGTAGCGGCCAGAGTCAATCATTTCTTTCGCAGTCTTGTGACATGTATCGATCATAGCCTGACTTAGGCATGCATCGGATTCTTCTGGCGTGATTGGAACAAAGATACTTCTGACCAAGACGGACTGGATGACTTTCATTTCATTGAAGTGTTTCTCAATTCGTTCGTCAATGACTTGCAGTCGATTTGTCCTTATCCTCTTTTCCTTCTCTGCCCTTGGAACAACTACCTTCTCAACTTTTTGGCGCTTGGTCGCTGAATCATCTCTCTTAGTTTCTGGAGCAGTTCGCTTCACTATTTGCTTTGATGATGGGGGAGATGAAGTGGGTGCTTCGTCTGAAGTGGGCGCTTGAGAGCTTGAAGTACCTGCAAGAGTTTTCAAATTAAACTGGCGCTCGATCTCCCAAGCCATAGTCTCGCTCGCCTCTGCTAGCTTCCGCCTTTCCTCCTTTGTTAGCACAGTGACTGGAGGATGTCGAGCAATGGAAGAGGCAAGCACTTTTCTCCAAGTGGCTTGCGGGGTTCTTCAGGCTTTTTCAGCGGTTCCTCCTCAGTGAGCTTTTCTTTGCCTTTCTTTGCAGACTTCGCCTCTCTCTCCTCTTCTCCAGTACCACTACTCTCCTCCAACAATTTCTCTACTTCAACAGTTCCAATTACTCCACCTTGTGGCTCCAAGAGATTGGCATTTTTCAGTACCATCCCTTCCCCCTTTTTGGCATCATCAAAACCAGGGGTTGGGACGATTGTCTTTCCAGTAAGAGACTTGTGAAGTACCTCAATCTTGTCAAGTACAGCATGAAACATCTCTTCCGTTCGAGACGCGAAGACTTGCTTTTCCGACAATTCAGCATTCTTCAAGTCAAGAGCCTGTGCATTTCTCCTTAGACTTTCAAGCTCTCTCTTGTCAATGGCACTCTCTTCTTTGACTTCCTTCAATTGGGTTCGAAGTAAGTCAAGAGTCTTCTTGGTACTGAGGAGTTCGCTTTCTTTCATCACCAACTCTCCCTCCTTATTCTCCACTTTCTTTTTCAGCTCCTTCACCTCCTTTTCCAACGTCTCCTTCTCTTTACCAACTGTGACAAGTTTGGTATTCACCACTCTCAAGCGGCTCCTTTCTGCGTCACGCGAGTCCTTGAGATCATTCACTAGATTTACTTGTGCCTCCAGCACTTTCTCCTTCTCCTTCAACTCCATCTTCTTTTTGGTGATCTCGTCTTGTAAACTTAAGATCTCTGCGTTCTTAACCTCCATCTCCTCTGCGTGATCCCATATTAGTTTCTTCTCATGAATGGTTGGGGTGTGCTTAGGGACTTTAGCGTTCGGATAGGCACGCTTTACTTTTGCGTCCAGCGTATCCCAGAAGCTGGTTCCAGTGAGAAATGCATGAAAACCATTCTCACCGATGAAGTCCAGGAGCTTTCCTTCCATCTGTATGAGGTCTTCCTTTGAGAAGGCCTCCAGAAGCTTGAAGACTTTGTAGAACTCTGTGCCGCGGTAGGTGACATATGTCAAGAAATCGACCATCTTGGTGAAGAAGTCATTTGACATTGGCACTGAGGGATATCGAGTTCTGAGGGTTTCAACTGCTTGCTCTCTGTCTCTCTTGTATCTTTTGAGAGCATTCATCTGTGTGGGGGTTTTGGAGATTTGGGACTGGGGAAGCATGGAAGTATGGGCGGTATCGGCTGTTCCCGCCGATGTTGAAGGGGATTGGAAAGGTGTAGCTTCAGTGGTGTCAGGGATATGGGTAGCTTTAGTAGGTGAGGATTGAGATTTGTTAACTTCAATGTCCTCAAGCGGCTTCTCCACCACCTCGCTTTCTTGGACAGGTGAAGTGTCTTGCTTCAATCTCTTCTTCCCTTGCTTTGCAGCCACTTGCTTCAAAGATGAAGCGGCTTGCTTTGCTTGGGAAGCTTCAGCTTGTGCTTTCACAACTTGCCTTGCTGTGGGCACTTCTACAACTAGAAGTCCCTGATCCTTTGGGATTTTTGTTTTCTTCCACTTTTCATAGAAGATGGTGTGCTTGTTGTATATGATCGTGTCAGAATCCGGCCATATCATCTCTGGATACTTCATTTCCAGTGCGACAGACAGCCTTGAGAAGAGTTTCAATTTTCCTTTGCGCAGAATCTTATCTGGAGTTCCTGGTACGAATGCAAAATCGTCAGCAGCTTCGTGGATTTGCTTGAGAAGCCACCCGTGCCAGTTGAATTTCGTTCCAGTGAGGATGTCGATGATCACGGTGGTGCCGATCAGCTTTGTCTCTGACAGCGTGTCGAGGGAACCGACATAGCATGAAATGCTCTTCGTAAAGAGTTCGCAGATGAGATTGAAGGGTTCCTTCAAACTTTTGCGAATGTTGGCCTCCTTGAAGTTCGGATCTGCTCTGGTGGTTGCAAATCGAACATACTGCACTTCGGCCGAAAGACCTAGATCTAGCAGAGAATCTCCTCCTTCTCTTGGTAGATCGAACACCTCGATGAGTTTGCTCATATCAACCTCCACTGGCTTCCTGGTTCGTGGGTCAGTGAAGGAAGATGTATTTTGTTCCTTCTTCAGATTCAGCAGAATCTCTCCAATGGCTTTCGCCAGAATCTTCGTCGGTATCAAAGTTACAAACTTCCATAGACCGGCCGTGGTCACGGCTCTACGGAAGAAACCATTCTTCTCTATGACGATAGGGTCGAGGTGGGGCTCGACGTTGATGTGATCGCCAACTTTCGTCATGAACTTCTCCATCGTTTATGTACTCTTCTTCTTGCCCATGGTGAATTTGAAAGAAATTTGAAGAGAATTTTTACGATGAAATAGAAAGGGGTTGAGACTCGTGAGTTGCAGAAGTTGCAGATCTAAGCACGAGAATGGAAGTTTTTGAAGGCTGTGAAAGGTTTGCAGTTCTGCCTCGTCCCAAATATATAGAGTTAGGTCTTGGCTGACGTGGCAGGGGTATTCTGGTAAAATCACTCCTAGGGTTTTGTGCGTGGGCGGCTACCTCCGGTGATGGAACTGACGTGTCCGGCGTCATCACTGGAAAAGTGAACCACCAATTTCGCTTGACGTGGCCACGTGGCTGTTGATGATTCGTCTCTCCCAACAGTAGTCAATCCAGCGGTTGAGATTTCGAGACGGTTCAGATTCGACGGCTGGATTGAGTGCGATTATTCCCGCTTTCCTCGGCTTTGACGTCCACGCGCCTGTCGTTTCTTCCTCTACGCGCCATTGCATTAAATGCTTGGCAGAAAGTGAAATAGGCACTCGAGTGCAGACAGCTCATACTCCCTTCGTGCCTACTCGCTTCGAGTTGGGCCGCTTGGCCTTTACTCACTTGAGAGGCACTCGCTTGAGTGACTGTTCCGCACTTCGATTGCGATGGCTAGCTTTGAGTGGCGAAGCACTCGCTTGGCCATCTGAAGCGACTGGAATAAATTTCTTTGCATAATTTAAAATGTTTCTGACTTACATACTTCGAGGATAAACAAGAGTGTTTTCCTCTTTGTATTTGTGTCAGATTCACTTCATATTTTCCACGTAGTGAGTGAAAGTTTCTAGCACATTTCACCTCACTTAGTGTACTTAAATTTGAAACGCTTACCAGTCAATCTCACTTCGTAGGAGATTGATACCACAATTTGAAGACTTCATTAGGTTTGGACTTCATGTTGAATCCACTTGTTGGAATGTTCATCACTTGTTGTGTGTCCCATCTTCTTGGCGTTCGTCTTCATGGCATTCATCTTCCTCTACGAATTAGAGAGTCCTCCATCGAAGTGAATGAGAGAGAAAATGAATATAGTACACAAGCTTACTTCAACCCAGAGGGGAGCTTCACGTAAGTGTACATATTCACGACGAATGGGGGATGAGTACAAGTCCTTATCTCAGAGCAGAAATGGACAGGATGACAATGAGAATGCTCTGACAAGACAATCTCGTATTTTACGCAGAAGCATGTCACCAGCCCTGCAACCTTTTGTATAAAAAGGTAAACCTTCAAGCATCCTCCTACATGCTACAGAATGAACTTGCAGTCGACTCGCTTTGACCCAAGATTGGGCAAATTGAAGCGATGCAAAGTTCAAGGTGAGAGGGGAATGGATAGACATCCGGCAGCTCAACTCAGTGAAGAGTGAGTAAGAAATGGACATTTATCCACGATGAAGGAGATGAGAAGACTTGCTCCTCTTCGACGGAGAGATGGGAAGAGGACACAAGGTCTAGGTGCCAGCCCTGCCTAAGCTTTCACCATTTTTTACGTGGGAAGGCCCGATACAAGACCCCACAACCGTTACTAGAAACGGCACTTGCGAGTGTTTATACCCACTCGCTAGGAATCCTAGGCTAGGTAGCAGCTTTCCTTGCTCGCTTTGGAAGTAGCTTGCTCCGAGAGCAAACAATAGTTCCCCCTTAACCAATGGCTTAACAATTCCTGTAAGCGGGTAGGGAACGTCTTCCAACACTCCACCTTGCTCCACCTTATTTCTCCTTCTTCAAGCGAGTGAGATTTTGAAGTGACTCGCTTGAGTTGGTGAAGATCCGAAGCGAGTGACGCTACGAAAAACTAGCGACCACTCCTTCGTGCATCCTGGATCTAGCATTCTTCACCAGGGTCTAACAACCCTAATTCCATGCATAGCTGATTGAAACGAGACTCAGCTAGAGGCTTGGTGAGGATATCTGCTCGCTGGAGATCGGTATGAATTTTCTCGAGCTTGATTTCCTTCTTCTCGACATGATCACGAATGAAGTGATGTCGGATTTCCACGTGCTTGCATCTGGTGTGTAGCACTGGATTCTGCGAGATGCATATAGCACTGTTGTTGTCGCAGAAGATCGGAATTTCATTCGCTTCAACATTGTAGTCCTTCAACTGCTGGCGAAGCCATAGAATTTGAGAACAGCAGCTTCCTGCGGCCATATATTCGGCTTCAGTCGTTGAAGTGGCTACACTCGTCTGCTTCTTTGAGAACCATGAGATCAGCTTGCTTCCCAAGAACTGACACGTGCCCGAAATTGATTTCCTATCAATTCGGCACCCTCCATAGTCAGCGTCTGAGTATCCAGTGAGCTCCAGATTGTCCTCCGTTGGATACCACAGCCCCATATTGATAGTGCCCTTCAAATATCGAAGAATTCTTTTGGCAGCTTCAAGATGGCTGTGCTTGGGGTTGCTTTGGAAGCGAGAGCAGACTCCGACTGCAAAGGCAATATCTGGCCTACTTGCAGTGAGATAGAGAAATGACCCAATTAGGGCACGATAATCTGTAGGATTCACAGATTTTCCTTCTTCGTCTGGCTCCATCTTCCAGTTGGTATTCATTGGGATCTTCACAGCTTTAGCATGCTGAATACCAAACTTGGCAAGCATATCTCTACTATACTTCGCTTGATTGATGAAGATACCATCATCCTGCTGCTTCACTTGAAGACCTAGAAAGCAGCTCATCAAGCCAATCATTGACATCTCATATTTGGTCTTCATTAGCTCTCCAAACTTCTCGCTAAGCGACTGGTTTGGTGACCCAAATATGATGTCATCTACGTAGATCTAAACCCATAGCATGTCTTCTTCATGGTTGATGGTGAATAGGGTTCGATCTATCTTTCCTTTGTGAAATCCATTTTCCACTAGGAATTGAGAAAGTGTATCGTACCAAGCTCTGGGGGCTTGCTTCAACCCATATAGAGCTTTCTTCAAGCGATACACTTTGTCTCCTTGCTCGAAACCCGGTGGCTGCTCCACATACACTTCTTCCTTCAATTCACCGTTCAGGAACGCGCTCTTCACATCCATTTGATAGACCTTAAACTTCTTGGTTGCTGCATAGGCTAGAAACAATCTGATAGCTTCAAGTCGTGCCACTGGAGCGAAAGTCTCGTCAAAGTCGATTCCTTCCTCTTGGCAGTAGCCTTTGGCAACGAGATGCGCCTTGTTCCTTACTACGTTGTGGTCCTCGTCCGTCTTGTTCTTGAACACCCATTTGGTGCCAATGACGTGCTGAAATTTGGGACGATCCACGAGGTACCATACGTCGTTTCTGGTGAACTGGTTCAGCTCTTCTTGCATGGCGATCACCCAATTTGAATCGGCTAAGGCTTCTTCTACGCATGTCGGCTCAATGTTTGAGAGAAAGCAACTGAACATGGCACTTTCTCCAAACACTTGACTTCTGGTCACTACACCCTTGATGGATCTCCGATAATTTGACTTGGTGAGTGATCCTTGAGCCACGCGCGCTTGGATCCGTCAGCTTCATCTTCATCGTCTTCCTTGTCACTCGCTTCACCGTCTGAAGCGACTGGATTGGGTGCTTGGCCTGTACTCGCTTCAGGAGTCTTGGGGGCAGCTTCATCTTTTCCTTGGACCTTCTGCTCGCTTGAGCCTTTGATTTCTTCTTCATCCTCAAGTATGTCCCAAGTAAGAGTGTTGATGGGTTCCTCACTTGACTTTCCGTCTTTAGATTGATCCTGTTCCTGTGGATGACTTAAAGAAGATTCATCAAATACGACATGGGGTGATTCTTCCACGATTAGGGTTTTACAGTTGAATACCCTGTAAGCTTTGCTTGATGTAGAATATCCTAAGAATATTCCTTCATTAGCTTTGCTTTCAAAGGCTTTCAACTGTGACTTCCCATTGTCATGGATGAAGACCCTACAACCAAAAATATGGAAATAAGATATGTTAGGAATTCTCCCTGTCCATATTTCATATGGTGTTTTGTCGTGTCGTTTGCAGAGAAGTGTTCGATTCTGCGTGTAGCATGCTGTATTGGCAGCTTCAGCCCAATACTTCATTGGAAGTTTTGAGTCTGCAATCATTGTTCGAACAGCTTCCTTGATGATTCGATTTCTTCTTTCAGCAACTCCATTCTGCTGTGGTGTGCGTGCTGAGGAAGTCTGATGTGCTATGCCATGCTCCGTGCAGTAAGCTTGAATGGTAGAGTTCAAGAACTCTGTGCCTTTATCGGAGCGGATGGTCACGATAGCTTGATTCTTCTCCACAGCCAATCGCTTGAGCAGTTGTGGTAGCTTGGTCAGAGTCTCCTTCTTGTTGTAGAGAAATACGACCCAAGTGTAGCGAGAAAAGTCGTCGACTACAACTAGAGTGTACTTCCTACCATTTATACTAACTGGAGTAACTGGACCAAACAGATCCATGTGAAGCAGCTCGAGCACTCGCTTGGAAGAGGCTTCTTCAAGACTGGCGAAGTGCGTCTTTGTCTGCTTCCCTCGTTGGCATGGTGAGCATGGATGGTCTTTGATGAAGACTTCATTCGGTATGCCTTGCACCAAACCCTTACGAGCTAAGCGATTGATTGCTTTGAAGTTGAGATGGTTCAAGCGTCTGTGCCATAGCCATCCAATCTCTGTAGCACTCCTTGCTACTAAGCACGTCTCCACTTTGCAGCTATCCCATTGTGCTATATAGACGTTCCTTTGTCTTATTCCAGTAAGCACAATCTGGGATGTGAGCTTGCTCTTCACAATGCACTTGTTGGAAATGAATTCTACCTTGTATCCCTTGTCACAGAATTGTGAAATGGATAACAAGTTGTGCTTGAGTCCTTCCACGTAGGAGATTTCTTCAATTGTGAGCTTTCCAACTTTTAGTGCGCCGTATCCTTTGGTGCTTCCTCGAGAGTTGTCACCAAATGTAACGTGTGGACCCTTCTTCTCAATGTAGTCGTGAAGTAGAGCTTTCATGCCAGTCATGTGTCTTGAACATCCACTGTCCAAGTACCATACTAGTTGACCCTCACTTGGCATGGGATCCACGGCGCCCACCTGCAATTAGACAGATTTTGGTACCCAAATCAGTTTGGGTCCTTGCAGGTTAGTTCCCTTAGGTACCCACACTTGCTTCACTCTCTTTTGAGATGAGGCTTGTGTCTTGGGCTTCTCGACCTTCCAAAACTTGGTGTGCTGCTTTGAAGCAGCTTCACATGTGCAGCAGTGTGTGCAAGAGGGGTAGCGGCTCGCTCCAGTCCTACCTATGCTCTTCCCACTTTGCTTAAATCCTGAAGCGACTCGCTTCGGATTAGCTTTGGGTTTAGAGACTGACTTAGGGTTTCTAGTCTGTTGAAGCAGCTCGCTTGGTTTCCTCAAAGCGGTCCAACTAGGGTTTTGACCCCGACTCGCTTGAGTAACCTTGGAAGTTCGAAGCGGCCTCTTTGGTCCTTCGAGTTCTTCCCCCTCAATGTTAGTCCGGTTGGACCATCTCCAGTCCGGATAACGTGACACATAGACATTAATCCTTTTCTTGAAAGGGAGATCCTTTGTCTCTCGTGTCATGGCTTGAGGCTTAGAAGCTACAACTGGTTTCCCTTTACCTTTGGATTGGTAGTGTTTAGCATTGTGAGTGCTAGGGATAGTTGTATTTTGCTTACCCTTAGATTCAGTCCTTAAAGATATAGACATCTTCATTGGCTTCTTCTTAGGGCTCTCAGCCATTTTGCCTTTGTCTTTGTTAGTGGTCGCTTTGGATGCAGTGGGCATTTCCAAAGTGACTGATGGTGTCGTGTTTGAAGCACTAACAAAGACAGTTGGCTCGGAAGGTCCACCCTCATATCCAAGTCCTCCCTTTCTACCAAAAGGTAGAAGAGAACTCTCTAGTGCCTGTCTAGCGTATGATGCTTTATTTAAGTTGGCGACTAGAGTGGATTGGGTTTCATACCTTCCCTCCAAGCTTTGATGTCTAGCGAAGAGATCCTCGAACTTACTAGTCATAGCCCTTAGATTAAGTTTGACTTGGTCAAGCTCAGTGGCTAGCTTTCGGTTCTCCTTCTTGCTTTGGGACAAAGCTTGTTGCAGCACTTCGTGGTCACTTGACAGTTTAACGTGCTTGTCAAGCAACTCACTCCATGCAGAGGAATTTGCTTCCTCTTGGTGTGTGTGTGCGACTGTAATTGAACTAGGTGAGGGATAGATGAATACCTCTCTTGTTTCTTCGTCGGTGAGCGCCATGAGTCCAAGATCCTCTCCATCACTGGAGTTGGTATCAGTGAATGCGTCTGAGTCGCTTTGTGGATCTTCAGTTGAAGCGACCGGAACTTCACTTGCTACAAGCGCTCGCCTTGGAGCATCCCTCTTGGCTTTCAGTTCTTCTCGCTCTTTCGCACTCAGCTTTGGGCAATCGGATTTGTAGTGGCCCATCTTGTGGCAATGGTTACATTCCACTTCCATCATGTCTCTCGGGATCGGCTTTGTCGTCTCTTCTCTCTTCCCTTTTCCTTCTCGAGCATCAGTGCTCCTCCCTTTGTATTGCTTGTAGAATCTTTTGTATTTGCCCACTCGAGAATTCATTTTATTGAAGTTCTTGGATAAGAACGCAATGTGTTCTTCCAACTCTTCCCTCGTCATCTTGGCTAGCGACTGCTCGCTTGGCCCTTCGGCAGCTTTGAATGCTACTCCTTTTGACGTAGTGGGTGCTTCATCCTCTTCGTCGAGGTTCATTCGATTCAGATCGAATTCATGAGCTTTGAGTTCAGAAAATAGAATCTCTGGTGTGAGCTTTGATAGATCCTTGGTTGCTAGATACAGCTCCTTCATAGTTTGCCACTTCCTTGTGAGAGCTCGGACAATCTTCAGGTTGACTTCCTTATCCGTGAGTTCCTTCCCAAGCGAGTTGAGAGTTGCAGTGATGTTGGTGACTCTCAGTTCGAAGGTGTCGATGGATTCTCCTGGCTTCATTATCAGGCTTTCAAACTCCCGCATTTGTACGGCGAGTTTGTTTTTTTTGATTTTGTCAGTGCCTTGAGAAATGAGAGCTAGAGTTTCCCACATCTCCTTCGCTGTTGCGCACTTCCTAATCCTTGGAAGGTAGGCGTCCGACACGGTGCTCTGCATCGTGTGACGTGCGATCTTGTCAAGATTGGCAATCTTGAAGTCGTTGGGAGTGTACTCATCTTTGTCCTTGTCTACTAGTTGTTGTCGAACATGAGCTGCTCGTCCTTCCGCTGCTGGAACATCCACAGTGATGCTCTTCTTGATTGTGATAGGTCCATCTTCTATGACCTCCCACATGCGGTCATGGACGGAGCATAAGAAGCTCTCCACACGGAAGCTCCAGATCTCGTAGCCTTCAATGGAAAACTGTGGAAGACTAGAAGCATTCATGGTAAACAGTTAGTAGTAATGCAGTATGCGTGGGTGAGATTTTGATGCACTTAGGAAATAGGATCCGGTTCAGTGAGACAACGTGAAGTGAGTGGGGACTCACTTCGGATATGCAAAGCAGAGGCTCGAAAGAACCGCTGCTCTGATACCACTTGTTGGTCCCGGTTTTTTGTTAATAGGAAAAATACGTAGAGGGGGGGGTGAATACGTATTTTGAAGTTTTTTTCAACTTCAAATCCCTTAACTCAGAGTAACAAGTAAAGAGCTCGCTTAAAAACTTAAGACCTAGCTGAAGCTCGATCTACAGTACGTAGCTTGCCTGCTTGACCGAAGTGAACACTTGATCAAGAGGGAGTCTTTACTCGTATATGCGGAATTTGGTGAGCTAAAATCTTTTCCTAAGTAATTAAAATATCCAGATTAAGTTGTTTAGATGCAAGTGCAATGGATAAACAAAGTAAAGAGTTTAGGGTTAGAGAGATACGACACGAAGATTTATAGTGGTTCGGAGATAACGCTCCTACGTCCACTTTGTTGCACGACGGCAACCGTTCTTTTCACTCAAGAACTTGAAGGTTACGGGTCCTTCAAAAACCTGGTCGAGATCGGGCTTCACTCTCCTGGATCTGACGAACAACGCAGTGATTACGGGTTCACTACTAAGACCTAAACTGGACACGAAACTTCACTCGTTTCTGTCCGAACAACAGGGAGATTCCGGGCTCTCCTTACAGCCTAGCTTCGATCGAGCTTCACACAAACGGTGTAAGTGTAAGCTTGGATCTCAACTCTATGATCGAGGCTTCTTCAATCGATGAAAGAAGGGCCTTGGATCGAAACAACCTAACGACAACACTCAAAAACCTAACAGACAAGTATAGGGTTTTTGGTTGACGACACACTATGAAGAACTCTTTACAGTAGATGCAAAGATTGGCTAGAGTTCTTCTTCTAAGCTTCGGATATATGAAGTGGGCTTAGAATCTATGTGTGAAGGTTGTGAAGACGAGTTCCGATGAACTGGAAACTCGGAGAACACTTGAAAACAAAGACTCGAAGATTGCTAGAAAGCTGGGGAGTGTTTGTTTGCTGTATGCGCTCGAATGCTCAAGTAGTGTTCTCTCTTTTCTTTGTCTTCATCCTTCACTATTTATAGGCGGAGGGATGGCTGAGATCCGTTGTTTGGTTGGTGGCCTTGTCCCTCCTCCTCTCGACAGTACTTGCGCAGGCAGTAGCTTTTGCAGGTGCCCAGTTTGTCTCTTTGCCGAAAATGGCTAAGTTACAAACTTAACAGTAACTGGAGCGAGCCAGTACTGTTGCGGCGCCTTTGTCGGCCTGGCAGTCAACTCTTCCGCTTCACTCCGCTTTCGACACGTGGAGATCTCGTAATTAATGCTACGATCTCCTGTTGACTGGAGTTCAAAATATGGGCGGGAGTTGTGCTGTCGCTTTCTGGTAGGTAGTGGCTTGCTTTGCTTTAAGTTGTAGCGTCCGCTCTGAAGTGAGTTGCTTCAGGATCATACTGTAGCGGGTCGCTTTCGAAACGAAGTTTCGTAGTGACCGCTTTAATAAGTGTTGACCCGCGTTGACTCGCTTCTGCTTTTCTTTGTAGCGTTCGCTTTGCTTCGCTTTTGGTGGCTTCACTTTGACTCCACTGTAGCGCTCGCTTCGCTTCGCTGGTTTCGGCACGCTTCACTTCGGTTTGCTAGACTCGCTTCGCTTTGGAAGAACACACTCAAGCGAGTGGCCTTCACTTGAATTCCTGCAGTCTAAAGCTAAGCAAAATAAAGCCATCCTAACAGATTTAGGCTTAGAAAAATTCTAACCTATTAACTACATCAAAATGGGTCGCTTGGGAGCTGGACACTTGGGGTTTTGGGATCCAATCAAAAACAAATGGCTTCGTTTATCAAGTATCCCTCAGAGTTCCCCCTTAACAAATTGGTCCATAACAATTCCCAACAGGTAGGTCTTTCAAGACCCCAGCAGGTTGGCTGAGGAACTGAAACGCTTCCCTCAGTGTAGACATAAACCAAGGCTCCTTAGGGGAAGCAAGGCGGTTCCTCCGAAGAGATTCAGGCTCTGTGTCGAACATTCTCACTATGGGCCCTACATTGATGGTGGCCGTATGATCAGGAACACCCAACTGACGACAGCATTCATGAATAGAAGAGACTGTCCATTCGGTGAGGGGGTCGATCATTCGAAGCCAGAAATCTTGAGATCGGAGATAAGCTTCTGGCAAACGCTTCATCAAAAAATCTAAGAAAGCTTGACCGTGAGGGGTCATTAATAGGTTGGATTTACAGTCCCTAACCCCAGAGGAAATACCCTGATTTATCCCTGCCCTCCTCCATTCAGTAAAGGAGGAGGCTTGGGCTCGTACTAGCTCCCGCTCGTGAGTAAGCGTTAACTGTTCCACTTCCGCTGCGTGGATTTCCCGTAGCAACCCCACCCTATCTGATGAAGCCTTCAAAGCTCCCTCAAGCTCCCTTATCCGTTCAGAGAGGGAAAGCGTACTCTGCTTAATGGTAGAACAATGCTCCTCTTTATCCTGCAAGAAGCCTCGAAGCTGATGGACCTCAACTAGGAGTTGCTCTCTGCCTTTCTCAGACTGGGAGAGATGCTCTTTCAGCTGTTCTAGGTTTAGCGCCTGAGCAGAAGGGGGATTTTCCAGCATCCTACTTTTCTTCCTGACCGGGGAAGAGGGAGAATCACTTCTCCTTTTTGGAGAAAAGGAAGGAGGTTCTAGGACAGCCGGAGTGGAGATACCAGCCTCCACGTCAATAAGAATAGGAGAAGATGAAGTTGACCGGTTGGGGGCAACTAAGTGCGGAAAGTAAGGTTTCAACCGGGGCTTTGCCACTTTTGCCTCTGGGAGAATTCCTGGAGAAGCAGTATGGCTCTCGGGTCCTGTAAGTACTGGAATAGGCGTCTCACTTGTCGATGGAGCAGGATTGGGATCGCTGTTTCCTCCTTCCTGTTCAATCCTCTGTAGCAGTTTCTCACGAATTTTCTGCTTCATATTTAACTTTGTAGTATCCATGGCTGCGAGATAAAAATAATCACCCGTCCCCAAAGTCTTAAAAATTGATTGTTGGTCTTGAAAAGGTGAAGCCTCAACCACATTTGCCTCTTAGCCGATTTCATAGTCCAACAACCTGGGAACCGGCGAGGTCCCCCCAAAAAACAGGAAAGGAGGCGGGGGAAATGATAGTGGTTGCCCTAACTTCAAAGAATTCAAAAAGAAGTCTACATATGCGCTAGGGAAAGCAAGATGGTAAGAAAATACCTGGAAGAGAATGGAAGTAGAACAACCACCAGGGTAATCGCTGGGAATGGTGAATGATTCGCGGTGCTCCTCTCTTTTTTCTTTTCTTTCTGAAACTCGAAATAGAGAAAGAAAAAGGGAGAAGTTAGAAGGAAATGAGAGATGAAGTAGTTTCCCCCTTTATTGCCCCACATCGTTTTATGAAAAGGAGAATGTCTTTTCACTTGCAAATAAGGAAAAGGCAGTAATAAAAATAATACTCCTCCCAAGACACATTTGTTATAATATCCTCATACACTCTGGCCCTAGAGGCAGGGATAATGATAAGCCACGGCAATAGGTACAACTTTATTATTGGGAAGGTAGTCGTCGTTTCGGTTTCTTGTGTAATATAGCATCTGCATAAAAGGGAGGCAGAATAAGATGCAATGGTTCAAGCAAAAATAATTTTCCCGCCGAAAACACTCGCCAGAAGTCCTCATAAAAGAACTTCTGGACCTGGGGGGGGGAGTAGCTGATAGGGACTAAATATCAGCTTTACTATGCAAATAATTCGAGAAGAAAGAATAATATCGATAGGGATCGGTATCAGCCCTCCTAGTATAAACGACTCAAATCAATAAAAGCAGTCCTACATAATAGCATATTATCAAAGGGCTTTCATAGGTTTCAAATACCCAATACAACCGTAAGGCGCGATCTGTGCAGAAGCTAGAAGTTTTATCTCCTCTCAGAAGCCACATGGGATTTATTGGCATCTGTCGTAGATCAAAGGATCTGACTGGTTCCCCTAGGCATCTGGCAGAACCCTGGGTTCTGTGCAGCACGCCATACGCATGACTCTACGAACTCTTAGAGTGAGGACGACTGCATTCATGACGAAGGGAATCTTACCCCTACGAGAATTCCTTTCCTGTCCTTCCTCCACACGAATGTTTGCTCTTTCACCCTTCCTGCACCTATAAATACTCGGCTATCGCACACTTTGTCATACGATCTATCATCCTCGTCATCGCAACACCCGCACTCTGCGTACTATTCCATTCATCCCATATACTCCGCCTAGAGCTCCCTCGAGCTCGGGCAGTCGAAGCTCTCTAAGGCTATTTCCCTTGGAGCTTCACCGGCAGTCATCGCCACCTTCTCCTTCTCGTCATCATCGGGAAAGATCTCTCCATCTCGCATTCTGTCTCAAGCCTAAGGTATAACCTTCGGTGCTATGGGAGAAGAGGCCGAAACGGAGCTCTATGCTCCCATTTCTTCCTCTCTCCACCTCCTTTCTTCGCTCTCTACTTGAATGAGTCCTTATTTTGCATGAATACAACTGGTTTATGGCTAAAAATGCCTCTTACTTAAGCATATAGCTCGATTATTGCTTACTACTCTCATGTGAACAATGTCGTATGTGAAATCGTTGTGAAATACCCTGTTATGACTGATAAACATACACAAATCTCTTATTCTCTATCCTTGTATGGCTTTATCTCTGAATGCTCCGTGCAAATACTATAAATAATCACTAAAATCGTTGTGGATCTTCAACCCGGATCTATCAACTGGCGCCGTCTGTGGGAAATTCTGAGTATAAGATGTTGATTTCCCCTATTTTTATGTAAAATTCTCGCTCATTGCTGTAATGCCATTATTGCTTTTTCCCTTATCTTTTCCTTATGCGAAGAATATGAGGAAAACTGGGCACTAGAATGAATGGGTGTGCCTTATTCACTGTTTAATTTGTAGAAATATGAATGTGAGCACTACTGCCTGATTTTTATTAAGCCTTTCACGAATGTGAGCTGTTGAATATGATATGATTCTTAGTTTACGCTCTCTGTGTAACAAAAATGGTGATAGATACCCTGCTAGAGAGAGATTCTAGCTCGAGATATCTATTTTCTTTTCTCCTTATATGCGAATGTGAATCTACCATTTGTAAAGACTGTCGGAATTGTTGAATCCGGAGTATCTTCCTCCGAGTTAACTGTGAAGTTTTAGCTGACTGATGTGATATGCTTACAAACTTGCTCTGTTATTCCCCTGTTGTAAGAGATGCTCAACATAGAGAAAGTGTAATGGGTGAATGTGGAATGTCAATTTGATGTTATCCTTAGAAAACCTGATCATGAATATGCTGGATCCATTTTAGCTGCATTGTTTACAGCAACAGGATAAAGGAATCGGAGGAGATTTCGAAATCATATTTCCCATACAGTGCAAACTATGATAACTAAACTGTTTTATTTGTTAAAACTTGAAGGTTGTGAAGAATCTGAAGGGAAGCCGAATCCCAAAAATCCCAGCTAATCCAAAACGCATTCAATTCGCCTCCTGAAAGTGGTGAGTTCGTGACTCTGTTCATCATTTCGAAATGGAAAATTAATTCGAGGGTCATGAGGAATTGGTAATTAGAAGGGAAGCATTATTTGTTAAGGCAGGTATATACCCCTATATTACCATGAACCAAAAACCCACCGACTGAAAACATCAAAAAGCGGAGAGCTGAAGATGACAAGGTCACCCCATTCACCCTGATGAAGGGGCCCTGCATCTGGAAGCAGAACCGCTCAGAAGCCCTGTCTAACAGGCAATACCCTCAGAAGCCCTGTCTGACAGGCAATACTCTCAAAAGCCCCGTCTAACAAGCAACACCCTCAAAAGCCATGTCTAACAGGCAACAACTCCAGAAGCCCTATTCAACAGGCAGCATCTGCATAAGCCCTATCTTGTAAGCAGCACCATCATAAGCCCCATATATAATGGGCAAAACCCCCCATAAACCCTGTCCAACAGGCAGCATCTGCATAAGCCCTATCTTGTAGGAAGCATCATCCTAAGCCCCATATAATGGACAAAACCCCTCATAAGCCCTGTCCAACAGGCGACACTCGCATAAGACCTATTTTATAGGCAGCACCATCCTAAGCCCCATACAATGGGCAAAATCCCTCATAAGCCCTGATCAACAGGCGACACTCGCACAAGCCCTATGTAATAGACAGCACAAGCCCTATATCATAGGCGAATATCATTCATCAAGCCCTATCTAATAGGCAACTCCCTCGTAAGCCCCATACAAGGGGCAGAACCCTTTTTACAAGCCCTATTTAAAATAGGCAACACTTTAACAAGCCTTATCTAAGGGGCAATGTTCCTGTAAATCCCATGTAACGAGCGAACTTCTCCAAAGTCCTGTTTAGTGGACAATACCTTCAAAAAGCCCTACGTAGTAGACATCATTTCGAAAAGCCTTGCGCAGCTAGGCATTACATATAAGGACCTGCACAGCCAGGCACTTCACAGTGAGCTTTGTGAAACAAGAAGCTGCATGAGCCTTAGCAAGCTCACACTACAACCTTATACAAAGCCTCATCTAGGTAGTCGTACAAAAATGGACATCATAATGCCAAGCCTTGCACAAGCAGGAGCTATACACCCCTATTTTATGCTGGCAGAAGCCACCCTCCGAGAAGTCCTGCAATAGACAGGCGATATTCCTTAAAACTACCACAAGTAATTTAGAGATCTGTTATAAATAAAAATGCTCACATTCTTTAAAGCCTCTTCCAAAGAGCATCTGAAATTAATTCTCTCAAACGTCCGCAGATTTCTGCAAAGATGAATACTGCCTCAGATGCTGCTTCAAAAGAAGCTGGCCAGGCTACTGGAAACCCCGAAAATTCCCTATTTGGGAATAAAGGGAAAGGCACCATGATAACTGAAGCCAGCGTCAATATGGAAGCTCAGTTCTCCCCAACCATGCTCCTCCAAATGAAAGCACTTGTAGAAGGTGCGGTCGAAGGGGCTGTCGAAAAAAGACATCATATGTTGGGAATCAAGTCCCAAAACATAGACCCCCAGGGTGAAGCCCAAGAGGGTGGAGGAAGCAAGAACACTTCTGAGACACACAAATAGAAGCCTGCGAACCCAGGCGTGACCCAAGGATTGGTCTCAAAGATGCCCTCGACGGTGGTTGAAACAGATGAGGGATTTTCCACTGATTGGGAGTCCCCAGATGAAGAAGGCCCTGAAGAACTCGAAGGGAACCCCAATGAGAATACTGACAATACTTGGGCCAGAAGGTATGCCCAACAACGGGAGCAAATGAAGCTACTGACGAGAGAAGTCAAAAGGCTAAAAGAACAGAAGCAATCCGCATAAAGGACCTCAAAAGAAACACAGGCCAGCGAAAGAGAAATCCAAAACTTAAATGAGGGAGGAAACCCAAAACACTTTGCAAAACATAGAAATGAGGGAAACAAGTCAGAGCTTTTCTCTTTATACATCGATGAGAATAGTCCGTTCTCTGCCGATATCCAAACCGATCCCATTCCTGGCAATTTCAAAACAATTTCTTGTGAATATCAGGGGAAGGGAGACCCTGAAGAGCATCTGATGAAATTTGAGAGCATATGCCTCCTCCATCAATATTCGGAAGGTGTCAAGTGCAGAGTATTCCTCACGACTCTGTCAAGAACTGCTCAACATTGGTTTAAGCAGTTACCGAAAGCCTCTATCCATTTCTTCATGGATCTGAGGGAGGTTTTCCTCCAACAGTTCGTCAGTGCTAAGAGAACTACCAGAAACTCTCTACACCTAACAACTATCAAGCAAGGTGCCAACGAGAGTCTAAGAGACTACATGACGCGTTTCAACGAGGCTGTCCTGGAAATCCCAGGAGTGGAGCCTAAGCTAAAAGTACACGCCTGTGTAGATGGTTTAAAGCCAGGGCAGTTCTTTGCTTCTCTCATCAAGAAAGAAGCTACCTCTTTTGAAGAACTACTAACGCGAGTTCAAAAGTATATCCACATGGAAGAAGCCATGAGTAGCAAGAGGGCTGAATTGGCCTCTCAAAGGCAAAAGAAGCCGGAAGAAAAGAAAAGGCCGGCTCCAGATGCCAAGAGAAATGACAAGAATGAAAGATTCTTGAGATCTTTCATGCCACTCATCAAGCGACCTGTTGACCTACTAGAAGTGGTCTTGAGGAAACCAGGGGTCCAGATCCCTGCTGGACAAAGGCAACCACCCAGAAATCCACCTTCCGAAAGGTTCTGCAAGTTCCATAATGACTTTGGCCATATGACCAACGATTGCAGGAACTTAAGAATTGCTATCGAGAAGTTAATCCAAGAAGGAGAACTCTTGGAATATGTCAAGAGAGAGACAGAACAAAACAAGAAGCGCAAAGAAGCTCCTGAAAAAGCACCCGATGCTAGCCAAGGATCAGAACCTAAGGGTGTTATTAATATGATATATGGAGGACCAACTATGGGAGACTCCAATAGAAGCAGGAAAGCATCTGCTAGAGAACTGCATATGCACGAAAGACATGGGGTCTGGAAGGTCGAAACAGGTCTACCCCCGCCAGAAATCTCATTTGGACCTGAAGACAATCAAAGGGTGATTCACCCGCATGATGACGCCTTGGTCATCACAGTGGAACTAGAAAGGTATCAAATCCGAAGGGTCTTTGTGGATACAGGGGCCGCAGTTAACGTCATCTTCGAAAATTGTTTCAACCAAATGAACCTCCAGAAGCCTCTCAACGGGGTAGCTACGGCTCTGCATGGTTTCTCGGGAGATCCTGTGATGTCACTCGGATCGATCAATTTGATGCTCACCCTGGGTGAAGGATCCATGCGGGTATCAAAGCCAGTCACCTTCCTAGTGGTACGGCAGCCGTCTTCATACAATATTATCTTGGGGAGAACTGCCCTAAACCCATTCCAAGCAGTGGTTTCCACAAACCATCTGATGATGAAATTCCCCGTGGGAAGTCAGGTAGGACAGATGTCAGGAGACCAAGGGGTCTCGCGAAAATGCTATATCCAATCGGTGCAGGCGGGAGAAGCCAAAAAAAGACCGATGGCAGAACATGCCGGTGACAAAGCTGAAACTGAACCTGAAGAGAAGAGGCTTAAGGCCCTAACTCTGGCAGAAGAAGGCCAGAACCTCTCCATGCCCATGAAGCACTTGTTGATCGCCAGCGCCGATTCCAACGAAAGTAAAGGACCGGGAACTAAAACAACAAGCACAAACTACGCCCCAGTAAAGAAGGGGCAATGGGAAACTTTGATGGCTGAAGCAAAGGCAAAAATCAAAGGTGCGATTGAAATATCAGATCAAGAGAAGACTGGAGGAACAGTACACGAGGAAAAGGGTAACAATTCCTAAGAGAAATGGGAGTATGACTGATCATAATCTCTCCTTATCTATTTTGAAGTTTTCTTATCTTTTAAATTAACTAGTACGCGAAAGAACGCAATATTATGCCTACTTGTTCTTAAAATCGTGCCCCACAAATTGTTGGCTTTAAAAATGAGGAGTAATTCCTTCGTTTCCTTACGCCTCACTTGGGGGGGAGTAGGGGATACCCTGCATCGCAACACTCATACTCCATTATCTTAAAATGCTTTTAAGCACATTCCCATACTCATACCCCATTATTTTAAAATGCTTCTACCCTGCAGTCTATTACCACAAAATGCCCTAGCAGGGGGAAGATGGCAAACAAAAACAAAACAAGAGAACGCATAAATAAAAGGATAATACTCTAAACTGATAGAATGCAACAGAGACATGTCAAAAGCTAGACTTTAAAAAGCATCTGGCAGAAGAAAGTGATATTGTTTTTGCCCAGCTAGCACGATTTCAGGGTCATAAAAAGCACCCCACCACAAACACCAAAAAAATAGACTGTTTTAAAAAAAAAAGGAGCATCCTATCAAAAACAACAGGATCAAAGAGAGGAATCAGGAAGAGAGGCTAGATCCTCGGAGCTTGATGAATGAGAAGAGGAAGACCACTCCTCGATAGCAGCCAAAGCTGAGGAAGCAGAGGGACCACTTTTAGGTGAGTTCGTTGGAATCTTGGAAACATTCTCCTCTTCAGAGCCATCCTTCACCTCTCCTGGAATAAGCAATGGGGAATTACCTTCCCTGTGAACAGATGGGCCGGAATCGTCCCTTTCTCTAAATTCCTGATAGGAGGAAGAAAGGTTGATAAAAAAAAAAAAAAAAAAAAAAAAAAAAAAAAGACAACAACAATGAAAAAGAAAAAGAAGGTACCTGGTCGAAAGCTCTCCTTATAGACTTCATAACCATAGTGTTATGGGGAGAAAGAGGAAATAATGGAGCATCCCAGGGAGGTAGGTCTTTCAAGACCCCAGCAGGTTGGTTGAGGATCTGAGATGCTTCCCTCAGTGTAGACATAAACCAAGGCTCCTTAGGGGAAGCAAGGCGGTTCCTTCGAAGAGATTCAGGCTCTGTGTCGAACATTCTCACTATGGTCCCTGCATTGATGGTGGTCGCACGATCAGGAACACCTAACTGACGACAACATTCATGAATAGCAGAGACTGTCCATTCGGTGAGGGGGTCGAACATTCGAAGCCAGAAATCTTGAGATCAGAGATAAGCTTCTGGCAAACGCTTCATCAAAAAATCTAAGAAAGCTTGACCGTGAGGGGTCATTAACAGGTTGGATTTACAGTCCCTAACCCCAGTGGAAATACCCTGACTTATCCCTGCCCTCCTCCCTTCAGTAAAGGAGGAGGCTTGGGCTCGTACTAGCTCCCGCTCGTGAGTAAGCGTTAACTGTTCCACTTCCGCTGCGTGGATTTCCCATAGCAACCCCACCCTATCTGATGAAGCCTTCAAAGCTCCCTCAAGCTCCCTTATCCGTTCAAAGAGGGAAAACGTACTCTGCTTAATGGTAGAACAATGCTCCTCTTTATCCTGCAAGAAGCCTCGAAGCTGATGGACCTCAACTAGGAGTTGTTCTCTGCCTTTCTCAGACTGGGAGAGATGCTCTTTCAGCTGTTCTAGGTTTAGCGCCTGAGCAGAAGGGGGATTTTCCAGCATCCTACTTTTCTTCCTGACCGGGGAAGAGGGAGAATCACTTCTCCTTTTTGGAGAAAAGGAAGGAGGTTCTAGGACAGCCGGAGTGGAGATACCAGCCTCCACGTTAATAAGAATAGGAGAAGATGAAGTTGACCGGTTGGGGGCAACTAAGTGCGGAAAGTAAGGTTTCAACCGGGGCTTCGCCACTTTTGCCTCTGGGAGAATTCCTGGAGAAGCAATATGGCTCTTGGGTCCTGTAAGTACTGGAATAGGCGTCTCACTTGTCGATGGAGCAGGATTGGGATCGCTGTTTCCTCCTTCCTGTTCAATCCTCTGTAGCAGTTTCTCACGAATTTTCTGCTTCATATTTAACTTTGTAGTATCCATGGCTGCGAGATAAAAATAATCACCCGTAAAGGAGGGCAAAAGAATATAATCATGGATAACATGAATAAACCTAATCCCCAAAGTCTTAAAAATTGATTGTTGGTCTTGAAAAGGTGAAGCCTCAACCACATTTGCCTCTTAGCCAATTTCATAGTCCAACAACCTGGGAACCGGCGAGGTCCCCCCAAAAAACAGGAAAGGAGGCGGGGGAAATGATAGGGGTTGCCCTAACTTCAAAGAATTCAAAAAGAAGTCTACATATGCGCTCGGGAAAGCAGGATGGTAAGAAAATACCTGGAAGAGAATGGAAGTAGAACAACCACCAGGGTAATCGCTGGGAATGGTGAATGATTCGCGGTGCTCCTCTCTTTTCTTTTCTTTCTGAAACTCGAAATAGAGAAAGAAAAAGGGAGAAGTTAGAAGGAAAGGAGAGATGAAGTAGTTTCCCCCTTTATCGCCCCACGTCGTTTTATGAAAAGGAGAATGTCTTTTCACTTGCAAATAAAGAAAAGGCAGTAATAATAATAATACTCCTCCCAAGACACATTTGTTATAATATCCTCATACACTCTGGCCCTAGAGGCAGGGATAATGATAAGCCACGGCAATAGGTCCAACTTTATTCTTGGGAAGGTAGCGGTCGTTTCGGTTTCTTGTGTAATATAGCATCTGCATAAAAGGGAGGCAGAATAAGATGCAATGGTTCAAGCAAAAATAATTTTCCCGCCAAAAACACTCGCCAGAAGTCCTCATAAAAAAACTTCTGGACCTGGGGGGGGAGTAGTTGATAGGGACTAAATATCAGCTTTACTATGCAAATAATTCGAGAAGAAAGAATAATATCGATAAGGATCGGTTTCAGCCCTACTAGTATAAACGACTCAAATCAACAAAAGCGGTCCTACATAATAGCATATTATCAAAGGGCTTTCATAGGTTTCAAATACCCAATACAATAGTAAGGCGCGATCTGTGCAGAAGCTAGAAGTTTTATCTCCTCTTAGAAGCCACATGGGATTTATTGGCATCTGTCGTAGATCAAAGGATCTGACTGGTACCCGTAGGCATCTGGCAGAACCCTGGGTCTGTACAGCACGCCATCCGCATGACTCTATGTTCATGACGAAGGGAATCTTACCCCTACGAGAATTCCTTTCCTGTCCTTCCTCCACACGAATGTTTGCTCTTTCACCCTTCTTGCACCTATAAATACTCGACTATCGCACACTTTGTCATACGATCTATCATCCTCATCATCGCAACACCCGCACTCTGCGTACTATTCCATTCATCCCATATACTCCGCCTAGAGCTCCCTCGAGCTCGGGCAGTCGAAGCTCTCTAAGGCTATTTCCCTTGGAGCTTCACCGGCAATCATCGCCACCTTCTCCTTCTCTTCATCGTCGGGAAAGATCTCTCCATCTCGCATTCTGTCTCAAGCCTAAGGTATAACTTTCGGTGCTATGGGAGAAGAGGCCGAAACGGAGCTCTATTCTCCCATTTCTTCCTCTCTCCACCTCCTTTCTTCGCTCTCTACTTGAACGAGTCCTTATTTTGCATGAATACAACTGGTTTATGGCTAAAAATGCCTCTTACTTAAGCATATAGCTCGATTATTGCTTACTACTCTCATGTGAACAATGTCGTATGTGAAATCGTTGTGAAATACCCTGTTATGACCGATAAACATACACAAATCTCTTATTCTCTATCCTTGTATGGCTTTATCTCTGAATGCTCCGTGCAAATACTATAAATAATCACTTAAATCGTTGTGGATCTTCAACCCAGATCTATCAGCCAGCTCTGCCTGCTTCAATTCTACGGCTTGAGCATTCCTCCTCCTGCTCTCTAGTTCGCCCTTTTCCTCTTCACGCTCTAGCTTAAGGATTTTCATTTCCTTCTCTTGCGTGTCAAGGGCCTTCTTGGTCCTGGTCAACTCACTCCCGAGCTTGACCAGTTCATTATCCTTTTCCTCCACCACTTTCCTCTTCTTCTCAAGGTCCTTAGAGACCTTCTTTTTCTCTTCCTCCATAGTCACTAGCTTGGAGTTGATATCTCTCAAGCGTCTCCTCTCAGCTTCAAGCGACTGCTTGAGCTCATTGATATTCTTCTCCTGATCTCCCACCAGCTTCACCTTCTCTTCTAACAACTTCTCCTTCTCATCCAGCAGCCTCTCTTTCTCCTCTATCTTCCCTTCCAACTCAACCTTCTTTTTGTCAAAGTCTGCACGCAGATTTTTGACTTCCTCAGCCTTCTTCTCCAGCTCCTCAGTCTTCCTAGTGATCTCATTCTGAAGATTGGCAATCTCCTCTTCCTTAACCTCCAACTCCGCCGTATGCTCCTTCAACAATCTCTGCTCATGGATGGATGGCATTCGCTCTGGGACTGAAGCGTCTGGGTATGTTCGCTTTACTTTCGCATCCAGCTTCTCCCAGTAGCTGGTCTCATTGATGAAGACGTGGAATCCATCTACGCCAATGAAGTTGAGCAGCTCCGCCTCCCTCTTTTCAAGTACCTTCTCTGAAAAGGCCTTTCGGAGATTAAAGATCTTGTAATACTCCATTCATCTGTACGCGATGTACGTGAGGAAGTCGACAGCTTTGGTGAAGAAGTCATCAGACATCTCCACGGAGGGGTAGCGATTGGTGATTGTCTCTACAGCCTGCTCTTTGTCCCTCACGTACCGGGTCAGAGCTTTTTCTTCTGTAGATGGAGGGGGTTGGGTTGGTGGTGGAATGATGGTGAGATCGGTGTCGGCTGTTTGGGCGGTATCGACTGAAGTTGCCGATTCGGAAGGGGAGTTAGGTATTGAGGCATGGGTGGTTTCGGCTTGGGGTGGTGTATGCTGTTGGGTTTTGTTGGTTGGTTGGGGTGTAGAAAGTGTGGGTGGCTTCCAAGTCAGTGCTGAGGAAAAGTATTTTTGGGATTTGGAAGGATGAGGAAGATTCTTGGGGTGAGGATTGTTTTTGGGTGGTGGTCGCTTCAAGTTGAGTGATGGGTTGGGCGGTGGTTGAGGTTTGAGGTTCTTGGGGTGTCTGGATTTAGGTTTGGATTGGGGGTGTTTGAATTTTGGAAGGTGAAGGCTGGGGTTGGGTCACTTTGATTTCTTCCTCGAGCGGCTGCTTCTCAGCCTCGCTCGCTTCAAACAGTGCGGCAATTTGTTTTACTTTCTTGGGTCGCTTCGACCCTACTCGCTTCGCGCCTCCTCGCTTCGCTGGTGAAGCGGTTCGCTTGGCTCTCTTGCCTCGCCTTGCTTTTCGACAACTGGAGCGGTGGCTGGCACTTCAACAACAAGAAGTCCCAAATCAACTGGTGTTTTCTCAGTTTTCCACACATCGAAAAACACGGTGTTTTTCTTGTAGTCGACTGTGTCTGTCCATCTCATGTTGGGGAACAGTTTCTCCAGTGCGAAGGAGATCCTGGAGAAGAATTTGAGTTTCCCCTTGCGAAGAATTCGGTCGGCGCTTCCCTTCACAAACTTGAAGTCCTTTGCAACCTCATGAATCTGGTTGAAAAACCAGCCATGCCAATTGAAATTCATTCTGGTCAGGCTATCGACGATGACCGTGGTGGCGAACAGCTTGGTTTCGGAAAGTTGGCCCAGATTTCCGACATAGTAAGCTATGGATTTGGAGAAGAGCTCGCAGATCAAGTTGAACGGAGATCTCAGATCCGTTCTTATGCTCCCATGATTCACGTCGAACACAGCATCTTCGACGGCGAATCGTGCGAACTCTACGCCGACAGACAGCTCCAACTCCAATAGGGAGTTCGCCCCTTCTTCTGGTAGATAGAAGACTTCGGCGATAGCACTCAAATCAACTTCCACCGGCGTCCCCTTCTCCGGGTCTGTGAATGTTGACGTGGTTTCTTCTTCCTTCAAGTTTAATAAGATTTCGGCGACAGCTTTGGCCAAAATCTTCGTCGGCACCGCCGTGACGAATTCCCACAAGCTGGCCGTGGTCACGGCCTTGCGGAAGAATCTGTTTTCTTCAACAACTTTTGGGTCTAGATGAGGCTCAACATTGATGTGGTTGTCGATTAAGGTCAGAAATTCCTCCATTGTCTGTGATTCAGCTTCTTTCCCATGGTTGAAGATTTGGTGAGATTGATGAGAAGATATAGAATGAGAGGGGGTTTGAGACTCGTGAATTTGCAGAGAGATTGCAGAAATTTTTCACGAGAATGGCAATTTTTGATAGTGATGAAAAGTTCTGCGCTACTGCATCGATGTCTTTATATAGACTTAGAATTCGGCTGACGTGGCAGGGGCAAGATAGTAATATCGCCGAGGATTCTGTTTGTGTACGGCAGAGAACGGCGATTTGATTGACGTGTCCGGCGTCACCACAGTAAAAAGTGAGCCGTCAAGTTGACTTGGCACTCCACGTGGCCGTCTGTGACTCGTCTCCACAATCGGTGTTGATCTAGTGGCTGGAGTTCGAGAACTGTTGAGATTCGACGGCTAGATCTCTTCCGACTTTCCCGCTTCAAATTCGAATTGAATTGCACGCGCCCGGATTTTCGCCTATGTACGTGCATCTGCATTAAATGCAAAAGCAAAAAAGGTAAAATTTGCACTCGAGTGCAGACAGCTCATACGCTCGCTTCGTACCCGCTCGCTTCGAGTGTAGCCGCTTGGCTTCTACTCGCTTGCGAAGTACTCGCTTTGCGAGACTGTTCCACACTCGCTTGCGATGGCTCGCTTGAGTGTTGAAGCTTGGTCTTCGAGGATAAACAAGAATGTTTTCCTCTTTGTATTTGTGTCAGATTCATTTCATATTTTCCACATAGTAAGTGAAGGTTTCTAGCACGCTTCACATTACTTAGTGTACTTGAATTGAAACGCTTACTAGTCAATCTCACATTGTAGGAGATTGATACCACTTTGTAAAACCTGACACCACTTGTTCACAACTTGTTGGATCTTTCTTCAAGCTTGGTCTTCGTGGCATTCATCTGTTCCATCTTCCTCTACGAATTAGAGACTCCACCATCGAAGGAATGAGGGGGAGAATGAATAGAGTACACAAGCTTACTACAACCCGAAGGGAGCTTCATGTAACTTATCCACGATGAATGGGAGATGAGTACAAGTCCTTATCTCAGGGCGGAATAGGACAGGATGACAATGAGAATGCTCTGACAAGACAATCTCGTTTTTACGCAAAGACATGTCATCAGTCATGCAACCTTTTGAAGTAAAAGGTAACTCTTCAAGCTTCCTCCTACAATCTACAGAATGAATTTGCATTCGACTCGCTTGACCCAAATTAGGATTAATTGAAGCGATGCAGAATTCAAGGTGGGAGAAGAATGGATAGACATTCGGCAGCTCAACTCAATGAAGAGTGAGCAAGGAATGAACATTTATCCACGATGAAGGAGATGAGAAGACATGCTCCTCTCCGGCGGAAAGATGGGAAGTGGACGCAAGGTCTAGGTGCCAGCTTGCCTTAGCTTTCACCATTTTTACGTGGGAAGGCCCAATACAAGACCCCACAACCGTTACTAGAAACGGCACTTGCGAGTGTTTATACCCACTCGCTAGGAATCCTAGTCTAGGTAGCAGCTTTCCTTGCTCGCTTTGGAAGTAGCTTGCTCCAAGAGCAAACAATAGTTCCCCCTTAACCAATGGCTTAACAATTCCTGTAAGCGGGTAGGGAACATCTTCCAACACTCCACCTTTCTCCACCTTATTTCTCCTTCTTCAAGAGAGTGAATTTTGAAGTGACTCGCTTCAGTTGGTGAAGATCCAAGGCGGGGGTCGCTTGAGGACAAGCGTCCACTCCCTTGTGCATCCTGGATCTAGCATTCTTCACCAGGGTCTAGTAACCCTAATTCCATGCATAGCTGATTGAAACGAGACTCAGCTAGAGGCTTGGTGAGGATATCTGCTCGCTGGAGATCTGTATGGATTTTCTCGAGCTTGATATCTTTCTTCTCGACATGATCACGAATGAAGTGATGTCGGATTTCCACGTGCTTGCATCTGGTGTGAAGCACTGGATTCTGCGAGATACATATAGCATTGTTATTGTCGCAGAAGATTGGAATCTCATTTGCTTCAACTTTGTAGTCCTTCAACTGCTGACGAAGCCATAGAATTTGAGAACAGCAGCTCCTAGCGGCCATATATTTGGCTTCAGTCGTTGAAGTAGCTACACTGGTTTGCTTCTTCGAGAACCATGAGATCAGCTTGCTTCCCAAGAACTGACAAGTGCCCGACGTTGATTTCCTATCGACACGGCATCCTCCATAGTCAGCATCTGAATATCCAGTGAGCTCCAGATTATCTTCAGCTGGATACCACAGTCCCATGTTGACGGTGCCCTTGAGATAGCGAAGGATTCGCTTGGCAGCTTCAAGATGGCTGTGCTTGGGATTACTTTGTAAGCAAGCGCAGACACCGACTGCGAAGGCAATATCCGGCCTGCTTGCAGTGAGATATAGAAGGGATCCGATCAAGGCTCGGTAGTCTGTAGCATCCACAGACTTCCCATCTAGGTCTAGCTCCATCTTCCAGTTGGTGTTCATAGGGATCTTCACTGCTTTAGCATGTTGAACACCGAACTTGGCAAGCATATCTCGAGTGTATTTGGCTTGATTGATGAAGATTCCATCATCTTTTGCTTCACTTGAAGACCAAGGAAGCAACTCATCAAGCCAATCATTGACATTTCATATTTGGTCTTCATCAGTTCTCCAAACTTCTCGCTAAGCGACTGGTTTGGTGACCCAAATATGATGTCATCTTCATAGATCTGGACCCACAGCATATCTTTTCCATGATTTATGGTGAAGAGAGTCCGATCTATCTTCCCTTTGTGGAATCTATTATCCACTAGGAATTGAGATAGGGTATCGTACCATGCCCTAGGTGCCTACTTCAAGCCATACAGGGCCTTCTTCAATCGATACACCTTATCTCCTTGCTCGAACCCCAGTGGCTGCTCCACATACACTTCTTCCTTCAGTTCCCCATTGAGAAATGCGCTCTTGACATCAATCTGATAGACCTTGAACTTCTTAGCCGCTGCATAGGCAAGAAATAGTCTGATCGCTTCAAGCCTTGCCACTGGAGCGAAGGTTTCATCGAAATCGATCCCTTCCTCTTGGCAGTAGCCCTTAGCGACAAGTCGAGCCTTATTTCTCACAATGTTATGATCCTCGTCCGTCTTGTTCTTGAACACCCACTTGGTGCCAATTACATGCTGGAACTTGGGACGATCCACGAGGTACCATACATCGTTTCTGGTGAACTGATTCAACTCTTCTTGCATGGCAATCACCCAATTAGAATCTGCTAGGGCTTCCTCCACGCATGCTGGTTCAATGTTTGAGAGAAAGCAACTGAACATGGCACTCTCTCCAAACACTTGGCTTCTGGTCACCACGCCTTGGGATGGATCTCCAATGATTTGGCTTGGTGAATGATTCTTGAGCCATGCACGCTTGGATCCACTAGCTTCATCTTCTTCTTCATGCTGGCCACTTGATTCTCCATCTGAAGCGACCGGATTGGGTGCTTGACCTGCACTCGCTTCGTGAGCCTTGGGGGCAGCTTCAACCTTTTCTTGGGCAATCTGCTCGCTTGAATCCTTGATTTCTTCATCATCTTCAAGCATGTCCCAAGTCAGTGGATTCACGGGTTCCTCGCTTGATTTTTCTTCATTCGCTTGAACCTGTTCCTGTGGAAGACTTAAAGAAGATTCATTAAATACGACATGGGTGATTCCTCCACAATTAGGGTTTTACAATTGAACACTCTGTAGGCTTTGCTTGATGTTGAATACCCTAAGAATATTCCTTCATCAGCTTTGCTTTCAAAGGCTTTCAATTGTGACTTCCCATTATTATGGATGAAGACGCTACAACAAAATATATGGAAATAAGAGATGTTAGGAATTCTCCCTGTCCATATTTCATATGGTGTTTTGTCGAAGCGTTTGTTGAGAAGCGTTCGATTCTGAGTATAGCATGCTGTGTTGGCAGCTTCAGCCCAATATTTCATTGGAAGCTTTGAGTCAGCAATCATGGTGCGAACAGCTTCTTTGATGATCTGGTTTCTTCTTTCAGCAACTCCATTCTGCTGAGGTGTGCGTGCTGAGGACGTCTGGTGTGCTATGCCATGCTCCGTGCAGTATGCTTCAATGGTTGAGTTTAGGAACTCAGTGCCTTTGTCAGAGCGGATGGTGGCAATCGCTTGATTCTTCTCCACAGCAAGTCGCTTGAGCAATTGAGGTAGCTTGGACAGTGTCTCCTTCTTACTAAAGAGAAATACAACCCAAGTGTAGCGAGAGAAGTCGTCGACTACAACGAGAGTGTATTTTCTTCCATTTACACTAACTGGAGTGATTGGTCCAAACAGATCCATGTGTAGTAGCTCGAGCACTCGCTTGGATGAAGCTTCTTCAAGACTGGCGAAGTGCTTCTTCGTTTGCTTCCCTCGTTGGCATGGTGAGCATGGATGGTCTTTGACAAAGACCTCATTAGGTATGCCTTGCACCAAGCCATTCCGAGCTAAGCGATTAATCGTCTTGAAGTTGAGATGGTTCAGGCGTCTGTGCCATAGCCATCCAATTTCAGTAGCACTCATAGCGACCAAGCACGTCTCCTCTTTGCAGTTATCCCATTTCGCAATATAGACATTCCTTTGTCTAATTCCAGTGAGTGCAATCTGGAATGTGATCTTGCTCTTCACAATGCACTTGTTGGAGATGAACTCCACCTTGTATCCTTTATCACAAAACTGTGAGATGGATAACAAGTTGTGCTTTAGACCTTCCACATAGGAAACTTCTTCGTTTCTGAGTTTTCCTATCTTCAGTACGCCATAACCCTTGGTGGTTCCTCGAGAATTATCACCAAAAGTTACATGTGGACCCTTCTTCTTTTTATATTCTTGAAGTAGAGCTCTCATGCCAGTCATATGTCTTGAACATCCACTGTCCAAGTACCAAATAGGTTGACCTTCACTTGGCATGGGGTCCATGGCTCTCACCTGCAATTAGACAAGTTTTGGTACCCAAATCAGTTTGGGTCCTTGCAGGTTAGTTCCCTTAGGTACCCACACTTGCTTCACTTTCTTTTGAAAGTTAGCTTGTGTCTTGGGCTTCTCGTCCTTTTGAGAATGTGACTTCTGCTTATAAGCAGCTTCACACGTGCAGCAGTGTGTGCATGAGGGGTAGCGGCTCACTTGAGACACACCTATGCTCTTACCCTTTTGCTTATATCCTGAAGCGACTCGCTTTGGATTAGCTACAGGCTTAGAGACTGATTTAGGGTTTTTACTGTTTTTCGAAGAGGCTCGCTTGGTTTCCTTGAAGCGGTCAAACTAGGGTTTTGACCCTGACCCGCTTGAGAAACCTTTGATTTTTGAAGCGACCTCTTGGGTGCTTCAAATTCTTCCCCCTCAACATGAGTATGGTTGTACCATCTCCAATCCGGCTCACGTGACACATAGACATTACTTCTCTTTTTAAAAGGAAGATCCTTTGTCTCTCGTGTCTTGGTTTGAGACTTAGAAGCATCAACAGTTTTCCCATTACTCTTTGATTGGTAAGCTTTAGCATTGTGAGTGCTAGGGACTGTTGAACTTTGCTTACCCTTAGATTCTGCCCTTGAAGATATAGACATCTTCATTGGCTTCCTCTTAGGGTTCTCAACCGCATTGCCTTTGTCCTTGTTGATGGTTGCTTTGGAGGCCGTGGGCACATCCAAAGGAACTGATGGTGTTGTGTTTGAAGCACCAACAAAGACTGTGGGCTTGGAAGGTCCACCCACATATCCGAGTCCTCTCTTTCTACCAAAGGGTAGAAGCGAGCTCTCTAGTGCCTGCCTTGCGTACGAGGCTTTGTTCAAATTGGCCGCTAGATTGGATTGGGTTTCATACCTTCCCTCCAAGCTTTGATGTCTAGCAAAGAGATCCTCAAACTTGCTAGTCATGGCCCTTAAGTTAAGTTTGACTAGGTCAAGCTCAGTGGCTAGCATTCGGTTCTCCTTGTTGCTATTAGACATAGCTTGTTTCAACATTTCGTGGTCGTGGTCGCTTGACAATTCGTAGTGTTTGTCAAGTAACTCACTCCATGTCGAGGAATGAACTTCCTCTTCGTGAGTATGTGCGAGTGTAATTGAACTAGATGAAGGATAGAAAAATACCTTTCCAGTATCCTCGTCGGTGAGCGCCATAAGCCCAAGATCCTATCCCTCACTGGAGTTGAGATCAGTGAATGCGTCGGAGTCACTTGAGACATCTTCAGTTGAAGCGACTGGCAGCTCACTTGCTACAAGCGCTCGCCGAGGAGCTTCTCTCTTGGCCTTCAGTTCTTCTCGCTCTTTTGCACTCAGCTTTGGGCTGTCAGATTTGTAATGGCCCATCTTGTGGCAGTGGTAGCACTCCACATCCATCATGTCTCTAGGGATCGGCTTGGATGTCTCTTCTCTTTTTCCTTTTCCATCGCGAGCTTCAGTGCTCCTTCCCTTGTACTGCTTGTAAAACCTCTTGTACTTGCCCACGCGAGAGTTCATCTTGTTGAAGTTCTTAGATAAGAACGCAACATGCTCTTCCAGCTCTTCTCTTGACATCTTAGCAAGTGTCTGGTCGCTTGGCCCTTCTACGGCTTTGAAAGCGACCCCTTTCGAAGGTGTAGGAGCTTCATCTTCATCGTCATGACTCATTCGATTAAGATCGAACTCGTGAGCCTTGAGCTCGGAGAACAGGATCTCCGGCGTGAATTTTGACAAGTCTTTCGTTGCCAGATACAGCTCCTTCATGGTCTGCCACTTTCGTGTGAGAGCTCGAACGATCTTGAGGTTCACCTCCTTGTCTGTGAGTTCCTTCCCAAGTGAGTTAAGAGTAGCAATGATGTTGGTGACTCTCAGCTAGAAGGCATCTATGGATTCTCCAGATTTCATTATGAGGCCTTCAAACTCCCGCATCTGTACGGCGAGCTTGTTCTCCTTGATATTGTCCGTTTCTTGAGAAATGAGGGCTAGGGTTTCCCACATTTCTTTCGCCGTTGCGCACTTCCTGATCCTTGGAAGATAGGCGTTCAACACAGTGCTTTGCATCGTGTGGCGTGCGATTTCGTCGAGGTTGGCGATTTTGAAGTCGTTGGAGTTGTAATCGTCCTTGTCCTTCTCCTCGTATTCTTGCCTGACGTGGGCTGCGCGGCCTTCAGCGGCTGGAACATTCACAGAGATGGCTTTCTTAATCTCGATCGGTCCTTTCTCTATAACTTCCCAACATATGGTCGTGGATGGAACAGAGGAAGCTCTCGACTCGAAAGCTCCATGTTTCGTACCCTTCAATAGAGAACGATGGAAGATTCGATGCACTGTATGTAGAATAGCAAACTATCAACAGTAATGCAGTATACGTAAGTGAGGGTTTTATACACTTAGGAAAATGGATCCGGTTCAGTGAGACAATGTGAAGCGAGAGGGGACTCGCTTCCGATATGCAAAGCAATGGCTCGAAAGAACCGCTACTCTGAAACCAGTTGTTGGTCCCGGTTTGTTAGAGGAGGAAAAACACGTTGGGGGGGGGGGGGGGGGGTGAATACATGTTTTGAAGTTTTTCAACTTCTTTTCCTTTAACTCAGAGTGACAAGTAAAGAGCTCGCTTCAATACTTAAGACCTAGCCGAAGGCTGGATCTACAGTGTTTAGCTAGACTTCTTGACCTAAGCTTTGATCAAGAGTGAGTCTTTACTTGTGATGCGGAAATTCGGTGAGCTAATCTTTCCTAAGTAATTGAAAATGCAGTTTGAGTTTGTTTAGTATGCTTGTGCAATGAATAACCAAACAGTAAATAAATAAAGAGAGATTAGGGTTAGAGATACGACACAGCGATTTATAGTGGTTCGGAGACAAAGCTCCTACGTCCACTTGTGGCACTAGGCAACTAGTTCTCTTCACTCAAGAACTTGAAGATTACGGGTTCTTCAAAAACCTATGTCAAGATCGAGCTTCACTTGCTTGGATCTGACGATGACTGGGTGATTACGGGTTCACCACACAAAACCTAAACTGGACTGGAAGCTTCACTCGCTTCAGTCCGACGACGGGGAGATTACGGGTTCTCCTTACAACCTAAGCTTCGATCGAGCTTTACACAATCGAGGAAAGTGTAAGCTTCGATCTTGACTCTATGATCGAGGCTTCTACTATCGAGGAAAGTAGAGCCTTGGATCGAAAACAACCTAACGACGACGAACACAAAACCTAACTGAACTTTTAGGGTTAGGGTTTTCTGTTTCGACAGACACACTAATGAAGAGCTCTTTACAGTGAATGTAAAGTAGGTTAGAGCTCTTCTCTAAGCTTGGAAATGAAGTAGGCTTACAACTCTAAGTGTGAAGGTTGCGAAGACAAGTTCCGATGGGACTGGAACTTGGAGAACACTTAAAACAAAGACTCGATCAATAAGTTGAAAGCTGGGAGTGTTTGTTTGCAGTAGGCGCTGAGTGTTCTACTTCTCTTCGTCTTCATCCTTCACTATTTATAGGCGGAGGGTTGGCCGAGATCCGTTGCTTGGTAGGTGGCCTTGTCCCTCCTCCTCTCGACAGTACTTGCGCAGGCAGATTACTTTTCAGGCGCGCCAGTTTGTGTCTTTGCCAAAAATGGCTAAGTTACAAACTAAACAGTAACTGGAGCGAGCCAGTACTGAAGCGGCGCCCTTGTCGGCCTGGCAGTCAACTCCGCTGCTCCTCTCCTCATTCGACACGTGGAGATACGCAATTAATTGCGACGATCTCTTCTTGACTGGAGTTTGAACTCGTAGTTCAAAATGGAGCGGGAATTTTCCTGTCGCTTTCTGTTAGGTAGGGGCTCGCTTCGCTTTAGAAATGTAGCGTCCGCTTCAAGTGAGTCGCTTCAAGATCATACTGTAGCGGGTACTTAGGAAAATAAATTTCCCGAGTAACTACTTTAGTAATCGTTGACCAGTGTTGATTCGCTTTGGCTTGTTACTATGGCGCTCGCTTCGCTTCGCTTTGGCAGACTCGCTTTGAATCTACTGTAGCGCTTGCTTTGCTTCGCTATTCTCTGGGACGCTTCACTTTGGCTGGGTAGACTCGCTTCGATTGGAAAACACACTCAAGTGAGTGGCCTTCTCTTGAAATTTTTGCAGTCTAAAAACCTAAGCGACTAAAGCAAAAATAAAGCCATCCTAACAGTATAGGCTTAGAAAAAAATTCTAACATATTCTACATCAAAGTAGGTCGCTTGGGAATAGGATACTTAGGGGTTTTGGGATCAAATTAAAACAAATATACTCACTTCAAAGTGTCCCAATGAGTTCCGCCTTAACATGTGATCCTTAACAATTCCCAACAGCTTATGCCTCCTCCACCAATACTCGGAGGGTGTTAAGTGCAGAGTATTCCTCACAACTCTATCTGGAACTGCTCAACATTGGTCTAAGCAGTTACCAAAGGCCTCTATTCACTCCTTCATGGACCTGAGGGAGGTTTTTCTACAGCAGTTTGTTAGCGCTAAAAGGACCACTCGAAATTCCTTACACTTGACAACTATTAAGCAAGGCGCCAATGAAAGCTTGAGAGACTATATGACGCGCTTTAATGAGGCAGTCCTGGAAATACAGGAGTAGAGCCTAAGCTGAAGGTGCATGGATGTGTAGATGGTTTAAAGCCGGGGCAATTCTTCGCCTCTCTCATTAAGAAAGAAGATACTTCTTTCGAAGAACTGCTAACAAGAGTGCAAAAATATATCCATATGGAGGAAGCTCTAAGCAGTAAAAGGGCCGAACTGGCCTCTCAGAAGGAAAAGAAACCAGAAAAAATGATGAGGCTGGGTCAAGATGCCAAGAGAGCTGACAAGAACGAACGATTCTTGAGATCCTTTACTCCACTCACCAAGCAAACTGTTGATCTGCTGGAGGTAGTCATGAGAAAGCCAGGGGTCCAGGTCCCCGCGGGACACAAGCAACCACCCAGGAACCCACCCTCTGAAAAGTTCTGCAAGTTCTATAATGACTTCGGTCACATGACCAACGACTGCAGAAATTTGAGAATTGCTATCGAAAAACTGATACAAGAAGGAGAACTCTTGGAATATGTCAGGAGAGAAACAGAACAAAACAAAAAGCGCAGTGAAGCTCCTGAAAAAACATGTTGGTCCCGGTTTGTTAATAGGAAAATACGTAGAGGGGGGGTGAATACGTATTTTGAAGGTTTTCAACTTCAAATCCCTTAACTCAGAGCAACAAGTAAAGAGCTCGCTTGAAACTTAAGACCTAGCTGAAGCTAGATCTACAGTACATAGCTTGCCTGCTTGACCGAAGTGAGCACTTGATCAAGAGGGAGTCTTTACTCGTATATGCAGAATTTGGTGAGCTAAAAATCTTTCCGAAGTATTTAAAATTTCCAGATTAGGTTTGTTTAGATGCAATATGCAATGGATAATCAAACAAGTAAGAGTTTAGGGTTAGAGAGATACGACACAGAAAATTATAGTGGTTCGGAGATAACGCTCCTACGTCCACTTTGTTGCACGACGGCAACCGTTCTTTTCACTCAAGAACTTGAAGATTTCGGGCTCTTCAAAAGCCTGGTCAAGATTGAGCTTCACTCACTTGGATCTGACAGACGCTGGGTGATTCCGGGTTCACACCAAAAACCTAACTAGACTGGAAGCTTCACTCGCTTCAGTCGGACAGACAGGGAGATTACGGGCTCTCCTTACAGCCTAGCTTCGATCGAGCTTTACACGAACGATGTAAGTGCAAGCTTGGATCTAGACACTATGATCGAGGCTTCTTCAATCGATGAAGGAAGATCCTTGGATCGAAACAACCTAACGACGACTCAAAAACCTAACAGACAGATTTAGGGTTTTTGGTTGACGAACACACTATGAAGAGCTCTTTACAGTAAGTGCAAAGATGGCTAGAGCTCTTCTTCTAAGCTTGGATATGGAATGGGCTTAGACTCTAAGTGTGAAGGTTGTGAAGACGAGTTCCGATGAACAGGAAACTCGGAGAACACTTAAAACAAAGACTCGAAGATTTGCTCGAAGGCTTGAGAGTGTTTGTTTGCAGTAGGCTCGAATGCTCAAGAAGTGTTCTACTTCTTCACGTTGTGATCCTTCACTATTTATAGGCGGAGGGTTGGCTGAGATCCGTTGCTTGGTTGGTGGCCTTGTCCCTCCTCCTCTCGACAGTACTTGCGCAGGCTGGCACCTTTTCCAGACGTCCAGCTTTGGCATTTTGCCAAAATTGGCTAACTTACAAGGTTAACAGTAACTGGAGCGAGCCAGTACTGTTGCGGCGCCTTTGTCGGCCTGGCAGTCAACTCTTCCGCTCCACTCCGCTTTCGACACGTGGAGATCTTGTAATTAATGCTACGATCTCCTGTTGACTGGAGTTCAAAATATAGGCGGGAGTCGCGCTGTCGCTTTCTGGTAGGTAGTGGCTCGCTTCGCTTTGAAGTTGTAGCGTCTGCTTTAGTTGAGTCACTTCGTAGTCATTCTGTAGTGAGCCGCTTCGGGAGATAAAGTTCCCTAGTGATTGCTTTGGAAACTGCTGACTAGAGTTGACTAACTTTGACTTTTCACTGTAGCGCTTGCTTCGCTTCGCTTTGGCTTTGAACTGTAGCGCTCGATTGGCTTCGCTTTGGCTTTGAACTGTAGCTCTCGCTTCGCTTTGCCTTGGCAGACTCGCTTTGAATCTACTGTAGCGATTGCTTCGCTACACTATTCTTCGGCACGCTTCACTTCGGCTTGCTAGACTTGCTTCGCTTCGAAAAACACACTCAAGCGAGTGGTCTTCACTTGGAATTTTGAAGCCTATAATCTAAGCAAATTAAAGAGCCATCCTAACAGAGTAGGCTTAGAAAAATTCTAACTTATCATCTACATCAAAAAGGGTCGCTTGGGAACAGAACGCTTTGGGGTTTTGGGATCAAATCAAAACAATGAGATATCCCTTATAGGTTCCCCCTTAACAAGTTGTTCTTAACAATTCCCAACAATTTCCCCCTTTTTTATGATGCCAAAACCCATAAGACTTAGATAAAAAAAAATCTAGTCTATCTAACCGTGAAGGGAACTTCAAGCGACTGCTTCCATTGCAGTTTCGTTTGTAATTTTCTTTTAAGTTCCTTTTCCTTTTTTTTTCGGTTAAAATGTTTGAGTTTGTAGCAAAATGTAAAGTCATTCACAAAGCGAGTAAATGACACAGAAGCGACAGAAGTTGAAATGAGATATACGAACATCAGTTCACAAAATATGAAGCTTGAAATTCAAAGATTTCCTGCAGCTCCATCCTTCTCCTCCTTCTCCTCATCATTCGTCTCTCCTTCATCAACAATATCAAGAGCATAGGCTGATAGAACTCTTGATTCCATAGTGTTTACGGTGTGAATGCTCGGCCTTCTCCATGCACTCTCCAGCTTGAAAGCTTCATCCACCTCCTCATCAGTGACTCCTCTGTTAGGAACATCCGTGCCTGGATGATAAGGCATGGGGAAGTCCTTCACTGCTGGTACCTTGACGATCAGAGGCTTGGGTTGAGCTTGTTCAGCCATGGTAAAGATTTTTCGTCGCAGTCTGTCGTCATAGGTGGCGAGAAAGTTGTTGAGGGCACTTATCCGAGAACATTGATCCTGCAGCGGCACTACCTCCCAGTAATAGTAGGCTTTGATGAACAAGTCCTTGTAGTATAGCCACAACTCGCGCAGATCTCTCGGAATAAATTCCTCAATTTCCCTTGCATCAGGATGCTCGTCCCTCCGCTTGGCCAACTCCTCTTCTGTCCTGCCTGATAGTTGAGCCATGACCTTCTTGAATTTTGCTCCCGACTCGCTGTTCCACAATGGACGTTTCTCATTGAGTCTTTTGCGAATATAGTCTTGTTCATCTGTGCGAGGGTAGCGTCCCGACTCAACCATTTCCTTTGTCGTCACGTCACATGCATCAAATATGGCTTGTGCTTCGCATGCTTCGGACTCATCTGGCATGAAAGGAATGTAGGCACTGCGCACTAAAGAAGACTGGATGAGTACCATTTCACTGAAGTGTTCCTCGATCCGTGCGTCAATTACTTGGAGTCGCCTGTCATTTATCCTCCTCTTCCTCTCGCCTTCGCTCCTCCCTTCTTCTCTTCCTTTCCTCTTTCTTTCCTCCTTCTCTGCCCTAGAAGCAACTGCTTGCTTGACCTTTTGGCGCTTGGCCGCGGGGTCATCTCCTTTTGACTCCGGAGCAGTTCGCTTCAAAGGAAGTTTTGGTAGAGGGGGAGGTGGCATGTCTCTCTTTGTAGCAGCACTTGAGGGGACGACTGCTGATGAAGTGATTGCAGCAGTAGTCGAAGTGAGTGCGGCTGACGAAGCTGACGCGGCGGCTGAAGCGGGCGCTTTGGGTGAAGCGGCCGCTTGGGAACTAGACGAAGCACCTGCAGCAACAGATTGTTCTGTTAGATTAAAAAGGCGCTCCATCTCCCATGCCTTGGCAAGATCCTGCTCCACTTGCTTCCGCTTCTCCTCCTTCGTTATCACGGTCACCGGAGGATGCCGTGCAATTGAAGCACTCAGCACTTTTTCCTGAAGCGGCCTGTTAGGCTCTTCGGGCATTTTCATCAACTCCTCCTCCGTGAGCTTTGTTTTGCCCTTCACTTCGCCCAGAGCCCTCGCTTCATCTCTCACTTCCTCCTTATCACCAGCACCACTGCCTCCCTCCAACATTCTTTCTATTCCAACTCTGTTTCCCCCTGAGCCTCCAACTCCTCCTCGCTTCACTTGTCCTTCCCCCTTTTTGGCATCATCACTGCCAGGGGTTAGGATGATTGATGTTCCAGAGATGGATTGATGGAGTGAATTTACTGTGTTGAGGATGGCCTCCAACATCTTCTCGGCTTTTCCCACAGTGGGAGCCACTAGTTCAGCTGTTTTGATGGAGATTTCCTCCAGCAAATATTCACATTGTCGCTCTCTCTCAACAACAGAAGTCATCATCCTCTCCAAAGGTTCCACCTCCCTGAAGCGAGCCTCCAGCTCCGCTTCAACTTCCCTCCTTATATCCGTCTTCTCCTCTTGCAAGTTGAAGTACCAGAATTCCTGAGCCGCTTGAAGTTCAGCTTGCATCGTCTCAAGGCTCCTCTCTCTCTCTGGTTTAGAGAGAGATGGAATTCGGCACTTGCAGCAATCTTTTCCGTGTACGCTTCACCCAGCTCCTTGACCTTTTCCAGTAGAAGAGTTAATTCAGCGTTCTGTAGGTCAATAGCCTGCGCACTTCTCCTCCGACTCTCCAGTTCCTTCTTATCAGTCTCACTCTCTTGCTTCAGTAGCTTCATTTCATTCCTGAGTGAATCGAGAGTCTTTTTAGTGCTCAGCAGCTCACTTCCTTTCCTCATCAACTCCTCTTCTCTCTTCTCATACGCCTCCTTCAACTTCTTCAAATCCTTCTCCAAATCCTTCTTTTCCTTGCCAACTGAGACAAGCTTGGCATTTACCTCCCTCAAGCGGCTCCTTTCTGCATCAAGCGAGCCCTTGAGTTCGGTGATAGTTGTTGATTGTTCTCCCACCAACTTCACTTGCGCCTCCAGCGCCTTCTCTTTCTCCTCCAGCAGCCTCTCCTTTTCCTCCACCTTTCCCTCCAAAACCTTCTTTTTCCTGTCAAAGTCTTCTCTAAGACTGATGACCTCCCCCGCCTTTTTCTCCATCTCCTCACTCTTCTTTGTTATCTCGCTATGAAGGCTAGCGATCTCCGCATCCTTTAATTCTACCTCCTCCTTATGCTCCCTGATCAGCTTCCTTTCATGGGAAGAGGGCACTCGCTTCGGAACTATAGCGAGTGGATAAGCTTCTTTCACCTTTGCATCCAGCTTCTCCCAGAAGCTGGTCCCATCAAGAAAGGCATGGAAGCCGTTTTCGCCAATGAAGTTGAGAAGTTTGGCTTCCATTTGGATCAGTTCTTCCTCTGTGAATGCTTTGAGGAGCCTGAAGATCTTATAGTACTCCGTTCCACGATAGGTGATGTACGTCAGGAAATCGACGACATTGGTGTAGAATACGTCTGTCCTTGGAACATTGGAGTAGCGAAGATTGATTGTCTCTGCGGCTTGCTCTCTCTCCTTGACATAGCGTTCGAGAGCTTGCGTTTTTATGGTGAGGGCAGGAGGTATGAATTGTGGAATTATGGGGAGTTCACCAACAGTGTGGGCGGTATCCGCTGTAGCTGCCGATGTCGAGGGGGATTGGGATGAGGTTTCTTGGGTTTCGGATATTTGGACGGCTTCAGTGTGTGGTGGTTGAGTTTGCTGGGATTGGAAGGGTTGAAAAGTAGTGAAAGCTTCGACTGGATCAATATCGAGCAGTGGCATTTTGGGTATGTGAAAAGAAGATGCAGATTCTTCTTCGTGGGGAGAGAGGGGGGTTATCTGTGTAAGTGGTTGTTGGGTTGATGAAGATTGCGGTTCTGGTATTTGAGTGGTGTGGGTTTGGATTTGGAGTGGGGGTGATTTGGCTTTGATTGGTGAGGGCTGGGGTTGAGTCACTTCAATGTCCTCAAGCGGCTTCTCCACCGCCTCGCTTTCTTGGACAAGCGAAGTGACTCGCTTCATCTTCTTGCCTCGCTTTGGCGCGGCTCGCTTCCCGGGTGAAGCGACCCGCCTCGCTTGGCTCACTTCGGCTTGCCTTTCGGCAACCGGTCTTGCAACGGGCACTTCAACTTCAAGAAGTCCCAAGTCCATCAACGTTTTTGTCTTCCTCCACTTGTCGTAGTAGATGGACTGTTTGTTGTATATGGTGGTGTCAGTTTCCGGCCATGCTTTCCCCGGAAACTTCTTCTCCAAGGCAAAGGAGAGTCTCGAGAAGAACTTCAGTTTCCCCTTGCGGAGAATCTGATCGGTGCTTCCCTTCATGAACGCGAAGTCATCAGCGGCTTCGTGAATCTGTTTCAGAAACCAGCCATGCCAATTGAAGCTGGTTCCGGTGAGGCTGTCGACGATAACTGCAGTGGCAATCAGCTTCGTCTCGGAGAGAGTATCCAGTGTTCCGATGTAACATGCGACACTCTTCGAGAAGAGTTCGCAGATATGATTGAAGGGGGCCTTCAGACTTGAACGGATACTGGCATCCTTGTAATTCGGATCTGCTTTGTCGTCTGCAAATCGTCCGTACTGAACTCCGGCCGAAAGACCCAAATCGAGCAGTGAGTCTCCTCCTTCTCTCGGCAAGTCGAACGCGCCGATGAGTTCACTCATATCCACCTCCACCGGCTTCCTGGTCTGTGGATCAGTGAAAGAAGACGTATTCTGCTCCTTAAGTTTAGCAAAAGCTCTCCTACTGCTTTTGCCAGAATCTTTGACGGAACCGCCGTCACGAACTTCCATAGACCGGCCTTGGTCACGGCTCTACGGAGAAAACCATTTTTCTCGATAATGGCTGGATTGAGATGAGGCTCGACATTGATGTGATTGTCGACCTCCGTGAGAAACTCCTCCATCGTCTCTTTCTTCTGCTTCTTGCCCATGATGAATTTTGAAGGATTTTGAGCTTAGTTTTAACGATGAAAAACAAGGGTTGAGACTCGTGAGTTGCAGAAGTTGCAGATCTAAACACGAGAATGGCTATTTTTGAGAGCTGTGAAAGGTTCTGTAGTTCTGCATCGTCCCATATATATAGAACTAGATCTTGGCTGACGTGGCAGGGGAAGGACGGTAATATTGCCGTAAGTCCTGTAGGTAGGCGGCGGACGTGCGGTGATGGATCTGATGTGTCCGGCGTCACCACAGTAGAAGTGAACCGCCACTTGCTCGGCGTCTCCACGTGGCCTGCAGTGATTGGGTTGTCTTATACGGCACTAATCCAACGGCTACAGATTGGGGGCTGTTGAGATTCGACGGCTGGATCTTCTCCGCCTTTTCTCGCTTCGAATTCAAAGTGAGAACCACGTGCCCGATATTTTCGCCGTACGTGAACCTGCATTAAATGCTTGGCAGAAAGTGAAATAGGCACTCGAGTGCAGACAGCTCATACTCGCTTCATGCCCGCTCGCTTCGAGTTGGGTCGCTAGACCTTGACTCGCTTGAGAGGCACTCGCTTGAGTGACTGTTCCGCACTCGCTTGCGATGGCTAGCTTTGAGTGACGTAGCACTCGCTTGTCCATCTGAAGCGACTGGAATAAGAAATTGAATTTCTTTGCTTAATTTTAAAATGTTTTTGACTTACATACTTCGAGGATAAACAAGAGTGTTTTCCTCTTTGTATTTGTGTCAGATTCATTTCATATTTTCCACATAGTGAGTGAAGGTTTCTAGCACGCTTCGCCTCACTTAGTGTAAAAATTGAAATGCTTACCAGTCAATCTCACTTCGTAGGAGATTGATACCACTTGTTGGAGACTTCATTATGAATTCCACTTGATAGTCTTTTCTAGTTGGACTTGGTCTTCATGGCATTCATCTTCCTCTACGAATTAGAGCGTCCTCCATCGAAGTGAATGGGGGAGAAAATGAATATAGTACACAAGCTTACTACAACCCGAAGGGAGCATCACGTAAGTGTACTTATTCACGACGAATAGGGGATGAGTACAAGTCCTTATCTCAGAGCAGAAATGGACAGGATGACAATGAGAATGCTCTGACAAGACAATCTCGTATTTTACGCAGAAGCATGTCACCAGCCCTGCAACCTTTTGTATAAAAAGGTAAACCTTCAAGCTTTTCCTACTATAAGCTACAGAATGAACTTAGCAATTGACTCGCTTTGACCCAAGCTAGGGCAAATTGAAGCGATGCAAAATTCGAGATAGCAGCATACTTTGCTCGCTTTGGAAGTAGCTTGCTCCGAGAGTAAGCATTAGTTCCCCCTTAACCACATACTTAACAATTCCAATAAGTTGGTAAGGAACTTCTTCCAATACTTCCACCTTTCTCCACCTTACTTCATTTTCTTCAAGCGAGTAAGAGTTTGAAGTGACTCGCTTGAGTTGGTGAAGATCCGAAGCGAGTGACGCACAAGAGAACAAGCGGTCACTCCTTCGTGCATCCTGGAACTAGCATTCTTCACCAGGGTCTAATAACCCTAATTCCATGCATAGCTGATTGAAACGAGACTCAGCTAGAGGCTTGGTGAGGATATCCGCTCGCTGGAGATCGGTATGGATTTTCTCGAGCTTGATATCCTTCTTCTCGACATGATCACGAATGAAATGATGTCGAATTTCCACGTGCTTGCATCTGGTGTGAAGCACTGGATTCTGCGAAATACATATGGCACTGTTGTTGTCGCAGAAGATCGGAATTTCATTCGCTTCAACCTTGTAGTCCTTCAACTGTTGACGAAGCCATAGGATTTGAGAACAGCAGCTTCCTGCGGCCATGTATTCAGCTTCAGTTGTTGAAGTGGCTACGCTTGTTTGCTTCTTAGAGAACCATGAGATCAGCTTGCTTCCCAAGAACTGACATGTGCCTGACGTTGATTTCCTATCAACTCTGCATCCTCCATAGTCAGCATCGGAATATCCAGTGAGCTCCAGATTGTCCTCCGCTGGATACCACAGACCCATGTTGACAGTGCCCTTCAAATATCGAAGAATTCTCTTGGCAGCTTCAAGATGGTTGTGCTTGGGGTTGCTTTGGAAGCGAGCACAGACTCCGACTGCAAAAGCAATATCTGGCCTGCTTGCAGTGAGATATAGAAGTGACCCAATTAGGGCACGATAATCTGTAGGGTCTACAGATTTTCCTCCTTCGTCTGGCTCCATCTTCCAGTTGGTATTCATAGGGATCTTCACCGCTTTAGCATGTTGAACACCAAACTTGGCAAGCATATCTCTAGTGTACTTAGCTAGATTGATGAAAATTCCATTATCCTGCTGCTTCACTTGAAGACCTAGAAAGCAGCTCATCAAGCCAATCATCGACATTTCATATTTGGTCTTCATCAGCTCTCCAAACTTCTCGCTAAGCGACTGGTTTGGTGACCCAAATATGATGTCATCCACATAGATCTGGACCCAAAGCATATCTTTTCCATGGTTGATAGTGAAAAGAGTCCGATCTATCTTTCCTTTGTGAAATCCATTATCCACAAGGAATTGAGATAGTGTATCATACCAAGCTCTGGGATCTTGCTTCAACCCATACAGGGCTTTCTTCAAGCGATACACTTTGTCTCCCTGCTCGAAACCCGGTGGCTGCTCCACATACACTTCTTCCTTGAGTTCACCGTTGAGGAATGCGCTCTTCACATCCATTTGATAGACCTTGAACTTCTTGGCTGCTGCATAGGCTAGAAACAATCTGATAGCTTCAAGCCGTGCCACTGGAGCGAAGGTCTCGTCAAAGTCGATTCCTTCCTCTTGGCAGTAGCCTTTGGCAACGAGTCGCGCCTTGTTCCTTACAACGTTGTGGTCCTCGTCCGTCTTGTTCTTGAACACCCATTTGGTGCCAATAACGTGCTGGAATTTGGGACGATCCACGAGGTACCATACGTCGTTCCTGGTGAATTGATTCAGCTCCTCTTGCATGGCGATTACCCAGTTAGAGTCGGCTAGAGCTTCCTCCACGCTTGATGGCTCGATGTTTGAGAGAAAGCAACTGAACATGGCACTTTCTCCAAACACTTGACTTCTGGTCACTACACCCTTGGATGGATCTCCAATGATTTGACTTGGTGAGTGATCTTTGAGCCACGCTCGCTTGGATCCGCCAGCTTCATCTTCATCTTCTTCCTGGTCACTTGCTTCACCATCTGAAACGACTGGATTGGGTGCTTGGCCAGCACTCGCTTCTGGAATCTTTTGGGCAGCTTCACTTTCTCCTTTGGGATTTTGCTCGCTTGAATCTTTGATCTCATCATCTTCTTCGAGCATGTCCCTAGTGAGTGAGTTTAAGGGTTCCTTGCTTGGATTCTTCTCATTCGCGGTAGCCTGTTCCTGTGGAAGACTTAAAGAAGACTCATCAAATACAACATGGGGTGATTCCTCCACGATTAGGGTTTTACAGTTGAACACCCTATAAGCTTTGCTTGATGTAGAATATCCTAAGAATATTCCTTCATCAGCTTTGCTTTCAAAGGCTTTCAACTGTGACTTCCCATTATCATGGATGAAGACCCTACAACCAAAAATATGGAAATAAGATATGTTAGGAGTTCTCCCTGTCCAAATTTCATATGGAGTTTTGTCGTGCCGTTTGTTGAGAAGCGTCCGATTCTGTGTGTAGCACGCCGTGTTGGCAGCTTCAGCCCAATACTTCATCGGAAGCTTCGAGTCTGCAATCATAGTTCGAACGGCTTCTTTGATGATTCGATTTCTTCTTTCAGCAACTCCATTTCGCTGAGGTGTACGTGCTGAGGAGGTTTGATGAGCTATGCCATGCTCCGTGCAGTATGCTTCGATGGTAGAGTTTAAGAACTCTGTGCCTTTGTCGGAGCGGATGGTCACGATCGCTTGATTCTTCTCCACAGCCAATCGCTTGAGCAGTTGTGGCAGCTTGGTCAGAGTCTCCTTCTTGCTGTAGAGAAATACGATCCAAGTGTAGCGAGAGAAGTCGTCGACTACAACTAGAGTGTATTTCCTTCCGTTCACACTGACTGGAGTAACTGGACCAAACAGATCCATGTGAAGCAGCTCGAGCACTCGCTTTGATGAAGCTTCTTCGAGACTGGCGAAGTGCTTCTTCGTCTGCTTCCCTCGTTGGCATGGTGAGCATGGATGGTCTTTGATGAAGACTTCATTTGTTATGCCTTGCACCAAACCCTTACGAGCTAGGCGATTGATTGCTTTGAAGTTGAGATGGTTCAAGCGTCTGTGCCATAGCCATCCAATTTCTGTAGCACTTCTTGCAACTAGGCAAGTTTCCTCTTTGCAGTTGTCCCATTGTGCTATGTAGACGTTCCTTTGCCTGATTCCAGTGAGCACAATCTGAGACGAGAGATTGCTCTTCACAATGCACTTGTTGGAGATGAACTCCACCCTGTACCCCTTATCACAAAATTGTGAAATGGACAACAGGTTGTGCTTGAGTCCTTCCACATAGGAGACTTCTTCAATTGTGAGCTTTCCAACTTTCAGTGCGCCATATCCCCTGGTGCTTCCTCGAGAGTTGTCACCAAAGGTTACGTGTGGACCCTTCTTCTCTATATAGTTGTGAAGTAGAGCTTTCATGCCGGTCATGTGTCTTGAACATCCACTGTCCAAGTACCAGACTTGTTGACCCTCACTCGGCATGGGATCCACGGTGCTCACCTGCAATTAGACAGATTTTGGTACCCAAATCAGTTTGGGTCCTTGCAGGTTAGTTCCCTTAGGTACCCACACTTGCTTCACTCTCTTTTGAGATGAAGCTTGTGTCTTGGGCTTCTCGACCTTAGAAAACTGTGACTTCTGCCTTAAAGCAGTTTCACACGTGCAACAGTGTGTGCAAGAGGGGTAGCGGCTCGCTTTAGACCTACCTATGCTCTTCCCATTTTGCTTATATCCTGAAGCGACTCGCTTCGGATTAGCTCTGGGTTTAGAGGCTGACTTAGGGTTTCAAGTCTGTCGAAGCGGCTCGCTTGGTTTCCTCGAAGCGGTCCAACTAGGGTTTTGACCCTGACTCGCTTGAGAAACCTTGGGAATCTGAAGCGACCCAGTGGAAGCTTCAAAATCTTCCCCCTCAACGTTAGTCCGGTTGGACCATCTCCAGTCCGGATAACGTGACACATAGACATTACTCCTCTTTTTAGGAGGTAGATCCTTTGTCTCTCGTGTCTTGGCTTGAGACTTAGAAGTTTCAACAGTTCTCCCTTTACCCTTGGATTGGTAAGACTTAGCATGTTGAGTGCTAGAGACTGTTGAACTTTGCTTGCCCTTAGGATCTGCCCTTAAAGATATAGACATCTTCATAGGCTTCCTTTTAGGGTTCTCAGTCATTTCGCCTTTATCTTTGTTAGTGGTCGCTTTGGATGCAGTGGGCAACTCCAAAGTGACTGATGGTGTAGTGTGAGATGCACCAACAAAGACAGTCGGCTTGGGAGGTCCACCCTCATATCCGAGTCCTCCCTTTCTACCAAAAGGTAGAAGTGAGCTTTCTAGTTCCTGCCTCGCATATGAGGCTTTGTTCAAGTTGGCTACTAGTGCGGATTGGGTTTCATACCTTCCTTGCAAGTTTTGATGTCTAGCGAAGAGATCCTCGAACTTACTAGTCATAGCCCTTAGATTAAGTTTGACTTGGTCAAGTTCAGTGGCTAGCTTTCGGTTCTCCTTCTCGCTTAGAGACATAGCTTGCTTCAACATTTCGTGGTCACTTGACAATTTAATGTGTTTGTCAAGCAACTCACTCCATGTCGAGGAATTTGCTTCCTCTTGGTGAGTGTGTGCGAGTGTAATTGAACTAGGTGAGGGATAGATAAATACCTCTCCGGTCTCTTCGTCGGTGAGCGCCATGAGTCCAAGATCCTCACCCTCACTGGAGTTGGGATCAGTGAATGCATCGGAGTCGCTAGCTGGATCTTCAGTTGAAGCGACCGGCATTTCACTCGCTACGAGCGCTCGCCTTGGAGCATCCCTCTTTGCTTCCAGTTCCTCTCGCTCTTTCGCACTCAGCTTTGGGCAATCGGATTTGTAGTGGCCCATCTTGTGGCAGTGGTAGCATTCCACTTCCATCATGTCCCTTGAGATCGGCTTGGTCGTCTCTTCTCTCTTCCCTTTTCCTTCTCGAGCATCAGTGCTCCTCCCTTTGTATTGCTTGTAGAATCTTTTGTATTTGCCCACTCGAGAGTTCATCTTGTTGAAGTTCTTGGATAAGAACGCAATGTGTTCTTCCAACTCTTCCCTCGTCATCTTGGCTAGCGACTGGTCGTTTGGCCCTTCGGCAGCTTTGAAAGCTACACCCTTTGACGTCGTGGGAGCTTCATCCTATTCGTCGAGGTTCATTCGATTCAGATCGAATTCATGAGCTTTGAGTTCGGAAAATAGAATCTCCGGTGTGAGATTGGATAGATCCTTGGTAGCTAGGTACAGTTCCTTCATTGTCTGCCATTTCCTGGTGAGGGCTCGAACTATCTTCAGATTCACTTCCTTGTCTGTGAGTTCCTTCCCAAGTGAGTTAAGAGTTGCAGTGATGTTGGTAACTCTCAGCTCGAATGCGTCGATGGATTCTCCTAGCTTCATTATCAGGCTTTCAAACTACCGCATTTGTACGGCGAGCTTGTTTTCTTTGATTTTGTCTGTGCCTTGAGAAATGAGGGCTAGGGTTTCCCACATTTCTTTTGCAGTCGCGCACTTCCTTATCCTTGGTAGATGAGCGTCCGACACGGTGCTCTGCATCGTGTGGCGTGCAATCTTGTCGAGGTTGGCGACTTTGAAGTCATTTGGAGTATATCATCCTTATCCTTCTCCACGTACTGTTGTCGAACGTGGGCTGGACGACCTTCAGCGGCTGGAACCTCCACAGATATGGCTTTCTTGATCTCGATTGGTCCATCTTCAATGACCTCCCACATTCGGTCGTGGATGGAGCACAGGAAGCTCTCGACTCGGAAGCTCCAGATCTCATAGCCTTCAATGGAAAACTGTGGAAGACTAGAACCACTGTATGTAGACATGGCAAACAGTCAGTAGTATATGCAGTATGCGTGGGTGAGGTTTTGATGCACTTAGGAAAATAGGATCCGGTTCAGTGAGACAACGTGAAGCGAGTGGTGGCTCGCTTCAGGTATGCAAAGCAGAGGCTCGAAAGAACCTCGCTCTGATACCACTTGTTGGTCCCGGTTTGTTAATAGGAAAATACGTAGAGGGGGAGGGGGTGAATACGTATTTCGAAGTTTTTCACTTCAAATCCCTTAACTCAGAGTAACAAGTAAAGAGCTCGCTTGAAACTTAAGACCTAGCTGAAGCTAGATCTACAGTACGTAGCTTGCCTGCTTGACCGAAGTGAGCACTTGATCAAGAGGGAGTCTTTACTCGTATATGCGGAATTTGGTGAGCTAAAAATCTTTCCTAAGTATTTAAAATTTCCAGATTAGGTTTGTTTAGATGCAATATGCAATGGATAATCAAACAAGTAAGAGTTTAGGGTTAGAGAGCTACGACACAGAGAATTATAGTGGTTCGGAGATAACGCTCTTACGTCCACTTTGTTGCACGACGGCAACTGTTCTTTTCACTCAAGAACTTGAAGATTTTGGGCTCTTCAAAAGCCTGGTCAAGATCGAGCTTCACTCGCTTGGATCTGACAGACGCTGGGTGATTCCGGGTTCACACCAAAAACCTAACTAGACTGGAAGCTTCACTCGCTTCAGTCGGACAGACAGGGAGATTACAGGCTCTCCTTACAGCCTAGCTTCGATCGAGCTTTACACGAACGATGTACGTGCAAGCTTGGATCTAGACTCTATGATCGAGGCTTCTTCAATCGATGAAGAAAGAGCCTTGGATCGAAACAACCTAACGACGACTCAAAAACCTAACAGACAGATTTAGGGTTTTTGGTTGACGAACACATTATGAAGAGCTCTTTACAGTAAGTGCAAAGATGGCTAGAGCTCTTCTTCTAAGCTTGGATATGGAATGGGCTTAGACTCTAAGTGTGAAGGTTGTGAAGACGAGTTCCGATGAACAGGAAACTCAAAGAACACTTAAAACAAAGACTCGAAGATTTGCTCGAAGGCTTGAGAGTGTTTGTTTGCAGTAGGCTCGAATGCTCAAGTAGTGTTCTACTTCTTCACGTTGTGATCCTTCACTATTTATAGGCGGAGGGTTGGCTGAGATCCGTTGCTTGGTTGGTGGCCTTGTCCCTCCTCCTCTCGACAGTACTTGCGCAGGCTGGCACCTTTTCCAGACGTCCAGTTTTGGCATTTTGCCAAAATTGGCTAACTTACAAGGTTAACAGTAACTGGAGCGAGCCAGTACTGTTGCGGCGCCTTTGTCGGCCTGGCAGTCAACTCTTCCGCTCCACTCCGCTTTCGACACGTGGAGATCTTGTAATTAATGCTACGATCTCCTGTTGACTGGAGTTCAAAATATGGGCGGGATTCACGCTGTCGCTTTCTGGTAGGTAGTGGCTCGCTTCGCTTTGAAGTTGTAGCGTCTGCTTTAGTTGAGTCACTTCGTAGTCATTCTGTAGCGAGCCGCTTCGGGAGATAAAGTTCCCTAGTGATTGCTTTGGAAACTGCTGACTAGAGTTGACTAACTTTGACTTTTCACTGTAGCGCTTGCTTCGCTTCGCTTTGGCTTTGAACTGTAGCGCTCGCTTCGCTTCGCTTTGGCTTTGAACTGTAGCGCTCGCTTCGCTTCGCCTTGGCAGACTCGCTTTGAATCTACTGTAGCCATCGCTTCGCTACACTATTCTTCGGCACGCTTCACTTCGGTTTGCTAGACTTGCTTCGCTTCGAAAAACACACTCAAGCGAGTGGTCTTCACTTGGAATTTTGAAGCCTATAATCTAAGCAAATTAAAGAGCCATCCTAACAGAGTAGGCTTAGAAAAATTCTAACTTATCATCTACATCAAAAAGGGTCGCTTGGGAACAGAACGCTTTGGGGTTTTGGGATCAAATCAAAACAATGAGATATCCCTTATAGGTTCCCCCTTAACAAGTTGTTCTTAACAATTCCCAACAAAACACTTGATGCCAACCAGGGGCCAGAGCCTAAAGGTGTCATTAAAATGATATATGGAGGACCGACCATGGGAGATTCCAACAGAAGCAGAAAGGCATCTGTCAGAGAGTTGCATATGCATGAAAGACACGGGGTCTGGAAGGTCGAAAAGGGCTTACCCCGCCAGAAATCTCGTTTGGACCAGAAGATAATCAAAATGTGATCCATCCACATGATGACGCATTGGTCATCACAGTAGAGATAGAGAGATACCAAGTCCAAAGGGTCTTTGTGGATACAGGGGTTGCGGTCAATGTCATATTCGAGAGTTGTTTCAACCAAATGAGCCTTCAGAAGCCTCTAAACGGAGTAGCCACGGCTCTGCATGGTTTCTCAGGAGACCTTGTGATGTCATTAGGGTCAATTGATCTAATGCTCACCTTAGGTGAGGGACCCATGTGGGTATCAAAACCGATCACTTTCCTGGTAGTACGACAACCATCCCCTTACAATATTATCTTGGGGAGAACGGCCCTGAACCCATTTCAAGCCATGGTTTCCACTTACCATCAGATGATAAAATTCCCCGTAGGGGCCCGAGTGGGGCAAATATCTGGAGACCAACTGGTCTCACGAAAATGCTATGTCCAGTCAGTACAGGCGGGAGAAGCCAGGAAAAGGCCAATGGCAGAACTTGCCGATGATAGAACTAAAGTGAAGTCTGAAAGAAAAAGGCTTAAAGCTGTAACTACTACAGAAGAGGGCCAGGATCTTTCCATTTCAATGGAACATTTGCTGATCACCAGCACCAATTCCTCTGAAAAGCTCACACCACCCAAAGATTCAAATGAGCAGTTGCTCCAACAGAATGATGGAAGCAAAGGACTTGAAGCCAAAATAGTGGACACACGGGACGCCCCAATAGTGAAAGGGCGCTGGGAAACTCTGGTGGCTGAAGCAAGGGCAAAAGTCAAGGAAGTGACCAAAATGCAGGACCAAGAGAATGTTGAGGAAACAGTAAATGAAGGATCAGGTAGTACTCTCAAAGCAAGCAGGAAAAATTAAGCATTATCCTTAGAAAGAAGGAGAGTATGGTTGACCATTATCTTTATCTATCTTAAAGCTTTTTATCTTACGATTAGTCAAAAGGGGGAAAGCACAGGATCATGATTCCTAGTCCTTAAAGTAATTATATTTTGCAAATTGTAGGCCCTAAAATGAGGCGTAATTCCTTCGGTTCCTTACACCTCACTTGGGGAGGGGGGGGGGGGAGTAGGGGATACCCTACATTCCGTTACCCGTATTCCATTATCTCAAAATGCTTTAGCCTGTATTCTATTACTTGGGCAGGAGAGACATAATAGCAGATGGAAATAAAATGAAAAGGCACATAAAAATAAAAACAGAAAGAAAACAAGCCAAAATGGCTGGAAGTAGCAAGAGCACAATAAGGGCAAAGCCCCGAGATGCACTTGGCCCCAGACAAAAGAAAATAAGATTGTTTGCCCCATTGGCATAATTCAAGGGCCATAAAAAAGCACCCCGTTACAAACACAAAAAAATAGATGTTGTTTTAAAACATTCCAACAAGAGCAGCATAGTTAAAGAGAAGGATCTGAAGCAGAAGCCGGATCCTCAGAACTAGAAGAGTGGGAGGATGAAGACCAGTCCTCAATAGCAGCCATAGCCGAGGATACAGAAGGACCACCCTTGAGTGAGCTCGTTGGGATCTTTAGAGCATTCTCTTCCTCAAAGACACCCTTCGCTGTTTCTGGAGCAGGCGTTAAGGAAGCACCTTCCCCTCTGGCAAATGGGCTTGAAGTGTTTCTCTCTCTCAACTCCTAACAAGAGAGAAGGGTTGATAATAAATAAACCTCAAAAAACAAACAAACAAACAAAAAAAAAAGAGAGAGAGAGAGAGAGAGAGAGAGAAGAGAGCAAGCACCTCATCAAAGGCTTTTCGTATAGACCTCATGACCATGGTGTTAAGAGGAATGAGGGGAAACCGGGGAGCATCCCAAGGAGGAAGTTTCTCCGAAGGCTAGATAGGCTGGCGAAGGACCTGAGACGCCTCTCTTAATACATGCATGAACCAAGGCTCCTTAGCAGACAAGAAACGATCCCTCTTAAGGGTTTCAGGCTCTGTCTCGAACATCCTCACTATAGGACCCGCATTTATAGAAGTCGCCTGCTCAGGGATACCCAGCTACTGGCAGCATTCAAGAATGGCATTGGCCGTCCATTCGGTAAGAGGATCAAGCATCCGAAGCCAGAAATCAGGTGTATGGAGATAGGCTTCTGGTAAATGTCGCACTAAAGAATCCAGAGGAGGCACCCTACCCTCCTCCCTTGAATAAAAGAGGAGGCTCGGACACGCTCCAGCTCCTGTTCATGAGCAAGCATCAATTGTTTTACCTCCGCGGTATGAGCCTCTTATAGTCGCATCACCCAGGACGATGAAGCTCCCAAAGCCTTCTCAAGCTACCTTACTCGTTCAGAAAAAGAAAGCACACGTTGTTCCAAAGCAGAACAGTGTTCCTCTTTATCTCGTAGGAATCCGTGAAGCTAATGAACCTCAGCCTGGAGATGTTCCCTGCTCTTTTCAGACTGAGAAAGGTGCTCCTGTAGTTGCTCCAGACTCAAAGTTTGAGCCAAGGAAGGATCTTCCGAGATCCTGCCTCTCTTCATAGGTGAAGGAGGGGAAGAACTGCTTTTCCTTTTAGAGGAAGAGGAAGGGAGTGCAGAATCAATAAGCAAAGGGGTGTAAGCATCCACATCGATGGAAGCAGGGAGAGATGAACTTGGTTGGCCAGAAGTGGTCGGAGGTAAAAAGTACGGTTTTAAGCGAGGAATAGCAACGGTTGCCTCCTGAGGGCTCTCCTTAGAAAAGTTATGACTAGTTGGCTCCACAGTCGCTTGAGTAGATTCACCACTCGCAGGGGATGCAGAGACAAGGCCACTGGTACCTTGCCTTCTCTATCTTTTCTAGTAATTTCTCACGAGCTTTTTGCCCTAAACAAAGCTTAGCGGAATCCATGACTGTAAAATAACAACAAGCAGTAGTAAACGACACAGCGGATCTGAAAAAGGAAAATTGAAATCTTAAACTGCCCTTCTTGGAAGAGCGCTAAAAGAAAAATCACGGACCCAATAACGTCAAGCGTGATGAATAAAGTGCAAGTGATAGGGTGTATTTTTACCATATTTTCTAAGTGTAATATTATCGTTTTCTTATCTTATTTTGATAGTTTAGCTTATGTTTTGTATTTTTAATGTTATGTCGAGATAGATTACGCTTTTGGGTTGTTTTGAGTGTTTTTAGGGCTTTTTAGTCGAGAAAACCCAAGGTGAGACAAGAGACGATGCAACCAAGGAAGAGATGAAGTATTGATCCCAAGTTCTGACTTCTCACGATTTTGTGGAAGAGCTATTCTGGAATTATGGAAGCATATAATTGAAGAGGGGTTCGATAGGAGCGTGTAGGCGAAAACGGAAGTCAATTCGGAGTTCGGATGAGAAAGATACGGAAGAAACAAGAAGGACGCGCAAACTGCATGGATCCGCTCGGCCGGGCGCGCGGCCGAGCACTTGGCCGAGCCAAAAAAACGGAAATCCTTAAAATTCATATTTTTATTTCCTTAACCTAATCCTTGCCCACTTAGGTTACAATTACGAACCCCTACCTTATAAATACCCCAAAACTCATCATTGTACCCAAGTTATCATAGTTTAGAGTTCTTCCATACACTTTTATATTTTAGATTAGTTTTTACATTCATGTATGAAGACCATTGAAGATTGAAGATTTATTCAAAATTCAAGAGTTTTTATATCCCTTTCTCTTTTATTTATGCTTTTACTTATATTTATTCTTCCTTCTACCTTTCTTTTAATTATGTCTAGCTAATTCTTTAGTTGATTTTAGGGATTGAATGCCTAATTTAATTTATGTGAGTGTTTTTGTTTACAATTAGCCTTCCAATCTAGGTGCATGTTTCATGGTGCTTATTCTCATGCATGATTACTTGATCACTAATTATGTATGCATAGTTATGTTTTTATGCCTTAGTTGGATAATTGCATAATAGATCTCATGAATACATGGTATGGTGATTTGATTATCTTAGTTGAGATTGAATTATCATATGTTCGCATATAGTCAATTTAGGTGTCATAATTGAACCTTATTGATTATATCATTGATACTTGTTCTATTTTGCACTTGATTTGATTTCTATGAATCCGAGAGGAGATTAGGATCTTGTTAGGTGACGACTTGCATTGCCTTAGTTGGGATGTTAGGTTATTTTTGTGTATCACATCTAGATTGGATTAAATTGGTTAATTGTACTCATTAATTGCTTGCATATATTTGATTAGGTAGGCTTCCCTAGAATCAATACTTTTCCTTAATTGATTTTTCCTTATTTGATTATTTGCTTTGTTATTTGTTTACTTCCTTATTTGTTTAATTGAGTCCTTTATTTATTTGCCTAGTTATAAATACCACATTCTATAAACTCTTAAAAGCTTAAACATCAGTTTAATTCTAAAGTAGAGGTACTGTGTGTGGTTTTCGACACATCATTTAGCCATAAACTAGTAGAATCCATGGAGTATAATATTAATTCAAGTAAACGATGAAGAAACGAAGCAACGGGAAGAAGAAAGAAGTGAAGAGCACGAAGCTCTGTTCGGCCTCATTCCCTTTGGAGAATGAGGGTTTTACCTTAAGCTCAAGGCGGTGAGTGAAAGAGACTCTTCTCGGTGTCGAGGAAGAAGGATGGAAATGACTGCGAGTGATGATTCCCGGCAGGAGGTTTCGGAAGCCTGGACTGCTCGAGCTCAAAGGAACTCGTGGAGCAGGGTGTAAGTGAATGAAATAGTACGCAAGAGTGCGTGTTTGTATGGAGAGTTGAGTTGTGATTATGATATCTGATGAAGTACGCGATAGTCGGGTATTTATAGGCGCAAGGAGGATGAAAGAGCAAGCATTCGTGTTAAGGAAGGGCAGAAAAGGAATTCCCAGGGGGGCCAAATTCCCTCCGTCATGAATGCAGTGGTCCTCACTCTAAAGTATGTAGAGTCATGCGGATAGCGTGTTACACAGAACCTAGGGTTCTGCCAGATGCTTGGGGCTTTGATCAGATCCCCGATTTGACAGATGCCAATAAATCCCGTATAGCTTCTGGCAGAGGATAAGACCTCTAGCTCCTGCGTAGGACGTACCTTATGCACGTATTAAGCATCTGAAGCTTTAAGGACCCATAAAGCTTCTGGTAATATACTACCATATAGAACAATCTCTGTCCGAAACCTTATCAAGATTGATAATTGTCTTCCTCAATGGTGCTACCGAGTCTAGTTCTAACTAGACCTCGCTAGTCCTTCCATCCTGACAGAATTTCCTTGTTCAACAGAAAATATTCAATACTTTGAAGCAAAGGACACAACCACAATTTGGTATTTAAATGAAAGTCTGAGACGGTATTCCCAGCTTATAGGAAAGGTGTCTTTCTAGTGGATCAATTTATTTGGATAACGAGGCTAAAATAGTCCCTATCAGCTACTCCCCCCTAGGACCGGAAGCGTTCATTATAAGCTTCTGTCAAATATTATTATCGGGAATAATGATCATAAAAGGCTTGTTATACAAAAAAGGTAACGCGCCGGTTAATTTTTTGAGGTGCCATGGAAATGACGACTCCCCGTCTTATCACTGCCTTTTGGCATTCTCGAGAAGAGAAAAGGTGATCTACTTTTTAAGAAGAGATTTTTCTCTTCTTTCACTCCCTTCCTTATTTTCCCCTTCACTTGGTTATCAAAGGAAAAAGAGAAAAGAATTCATACTTTTAGGCTTTTCGCTTTTCTTCTACTCAGCAGGATCCATCTTTTGCAAGCGGACAGGTATTTTTCTCTATCTAGCTATTTCTTGTTGGGGTTGTTGTATAACTAAAGCAAAACCAGTTGTTTTAGTGGTTACGACACAGGTCCACTGTTAACAATCCCTGTCTGGAAGAATATGTATAAGCAAGAATAAAGCCCATTATCTCATGTTTTAGACCACGTGTCGATCTGAGTTCGGAGAGGATCACGAAGGTCGTGGATAATGATGAGATATAAACAGTTCACAGTCGAGACATCTTGGGCTGAGCTGTCGGTCTTGACTGCAGCTTAATGGTAGTGATGAGTCCTAATCACTCGTTATGCTGGTACGGTGGAACGTATTGAAGGATGAACAGAGATAATGCTCTTCTGATACTGACCCTATATCAGAGGTGATATAGGTGAAGAGCTATAGATCTCAGGCTCTAGCTCGATCTTAACCTTGGTAAACTATTAGATGTATATGTATTCTTCGATGTTACTTTGATTTACGATGATATGAACTTCTCGTTAGTTCATCTTAATCATGTCGTACTTTGGGTAACACGAAGATGCATAGTATGTCTAATAAGTGTTATCAACAAGCCGTGTCCTGTGTGAGTACAGGCTGACGATATCCCCTCAGGGAGTTCACAATGTTTATTATACCAAGTCATGCATGCTGATTAAGTTCAGGTATAATAATGAGGAGTGAACGGGTACTACCTGAGGAATAGATGTTAACAATTAGGAGCAGTCATGGTAGCTCTAATTGATTAACGGATATGGAAGGTCTTAAACATGGGGGTCGAACTATACAAAATACCTACCCAATCTACATAATTGGGACAGAGCGGTGATTCAGCTATGACACTTTAGTGGAGTGCGTCATAGTTCTAATGAGATACATGTTCAGGGGTGGACATGGAAATATCGAATTAGATAAGGCCCAACTCTGTCTGGTATCCGATCCCTAGGATGGCCCAAACAGACCTCGGGAATCGATCTAAATAGTATTATTGAGTTTGGACTCAATAATTGTACTCAGGCCCGGTATATGATATATATTGGATTTATATCCGGTGAATGGATAATAAATATAATTAATTGAGATTTATATCCTGTGGGATTAAATCTAATTATTTAATATTTAGTTATTCACGGATAAGATTAAATCTAATAAGATAAGATTTATTTAATTAAATCTTGTGGGGATAAATATCATATATAAATATATTTTGTATATATTTATTTATTTATTCTTCTACTGGAATTAGAATAAATTCTATTTGTTAGAATTAATTCCGGATATACAGTTGTATAACTGAACAGATTAATTCCTTATTAATTCCGTATTAATAAAGGAATAGGATTTGTAAGTTATGGAAAGAGAATAAATATGGGATGGCAAAGATATGGTTGGAGATAAATAAGGAATCATATCTCCTTATTTATGAACCATATAAATACTCTCCATGTCTCTCACCAAAAACCCTAGCCTCCTTTCAGTTCTCATCACACGAGATTTGTGAGAGAGAGAGAGATTCGGCGCGAATCCCTAGGCGAGAAAGAGAGAGAGTCGGCCGAGTCTGAGTAAGGGAGATCGAGGTTCCAGTGATCTCGAGACGCCCACCAAGTCTCGGATTTCAAGGTGTGGGATCACATCCTAGAAGATCAGAACCGTAGATCGATCAGACACGACTCAGATTGCACGTTCTTCGTAATCAAGGTATGTACTCGAACTATTGCATGAATTTATGTGCACGATCGAATCAACAAATCCGAACCAAGATCTGGGTCGGGGCGGCTTTCAAGCAGCCGGTCCCAACATTTCTTTCATACTTTTTTGCAAATCATGTATGAGGGGATTTGGCTCTTAAAAAATCCTTTGCTTTGCTTTATTAATTCAGTCATGTCTATCGATTCTGTCTGCCGGAAGATCTGCAAGTTAGCCTATTCCGACGATACTCCTGATTTGCTTCGGGTCCGTTTGCTCGGTTTTCTGACTCGACAGGAAATGGATTTTGTGGACCTCCATGACTTTCCAGATATGAAGGCGTATCTTAGGCGATTCAAGAATCTCTTCACACAGTATGAGATGTATGATGGCCACTTATCAGAGAAAGAAAAATGCGAGCTCATCCTGCTGTCTTTGCCTGGAGGGTACCTATCACTGGAGGCCGGAGCTGCCAATTTGGGAGTTTATACACACCTTCCTACTCTAATGGCCGAACTGTTTCGGATTGAAAAAGCTAAGAAGGCTGAGACAGCAAATGAAGCTGGAGACGTAAGTGAGCCCTCAGCTAGGCAAGTCCCCCAGGAGAAGAACAAAAGACAGAGGACAGATGAGAGTAAGCCATATAATCCTTCGACTGTATTAGTCCTGCTTTATCAACCATAGCTACTTGCTAATTTGGACTGATTGATATGTGTACATTTGTGTGTGTGTGTGTGTGTGTGTGTTTTTTTTTTTTTTTTTTTTTTTAGGTTCAACTGCTGGGGAGAACAGCAGTTCCTGTTCCTTTCCTCGGGCTTCTGCAACTCCATCATCCAGCTCGGGCTCTTCTACCTTAGCTTAATTATGCTGTATTTTGGTGTTTATGAAACGATTTTCCCCTTTTTTGATGTTTTTGCTAGGTTGCATATTTCATGACTTTGAGGAGACAGAATGTCCTTCTTCTTTCTTTTCCCGATCTTTGGGGGCTCACTTCATGCTTCTTCTAATATGACTGGAATAGATTGTATATCCCGTTCTGATTTCTCGTTACTTGTTGAATGTTCTTCTTTCTATGCATGCAGTATTTTAAAACGGTAGGATATGAGCGTCTTCAGATACTGCTTTCTGGTTGAGAATGGTTTCTTTTTAGGCCTTGATGGGGTATTTCCCCCATATTTCTAACTTTGAATTATCTGTTTTTCTTTTCTTAACTTTCCTTTACCCAGGGGTCTGGATTTACTTTATGCCTTTAGGCTAACTGTAGTAAATTATGTTTTCTTTAATGGTTGCTTAACGCATAGGGTCTAGCATAGCATTTCAAGATAATGAGATATGGAAAGCATTTTAAGATAATGGGATATGGAGGGTATCCCCCTACTCCCCCCCCCCCCCCCCAAGTGGATTATGAGAGATCAAATGAATCATAACTCATTTTGCATTAAGCATAGTATTTCTCTTTAGATTATTAACATTCCAGGGTCGGGGTAGCACCCTTCCTTCTTCATCTTGCAGTTCGTAGGCTCCTCCTTTCAACACCTCCTTCACTAGATAGGGTCCTTCCCAATTTGCATCTAGCTTTCCCATGGGCTTGAGAGCATCTGCCCTTTTTAGGACTAGATCTCCTTTGCAGAACCTTCGGATCTGCACTTTCTTGTTATATGCGTCCCGCACCTGTTGTTTGTATCTTTCTGCCTTCTGAAGAACTTTGATCCTAAGCTCCTCGACCATGTCTAGGTCTTCCCTCATCAAAGAAGAGTTTTTATTTTCATCATAAGCCATTATCCTTAGTGACTTAAGTTCCGCCTCTATTGGCGTTACTGTTGTTGCCCCATAGACCAGATTAAACGGGGCTTCCCCTGTGGCTGTCTTAGGACTGATTCTATATGCCCACAGCACCGAGTCCAGCTCATCAGCCCAATTTCTCTTGGCTTTTTCCAGCCGGGCTTTGATACCATTTACAATGGTTCTATTTGTTACCTCAACTTGCCCATTAGCTTGAGGGTGGGCTACAGCTATGAACCTCTGCTCAATGCCAATTTCCTTGCACCAAGCTCGCACCAAGGATCCTGTAAACTGGGCCCCATTGTCAGCGACCAGTATCCTTGGGATTCCATATCGACAGCATATATTTTTCCAAATGAATTTCTTTATCACCTATTTTGTGATTTTTACTACGGCCTCAGCCTCAACCCACTTGGTAAAGTAGTCTACAGCTACGATTAAGAATATCCTTCCTCTTGTAGCCGTGGGGAATTTTCCCACTATATCAATCCCCCATTTATCAAAGGGACAAGGTGCCATCATAGCCCCCAATTCCTCAGCAGGTTTGTGGATGAGCCTCCCATTTCTTTGGCAGCTATCGCACCTTTTGACTAAATTTTTAGCATCTTTTTCCATCGTAGGCCAGAAGAATCTGGCCCTGAGCAGCTTTCTGATAAGATCTTTGAACCTAGTGTGTGCTCCCGCAGCACCTTCATGTATTTCACGCAATGCGTACTCTCCCTCAGGCTCTGATAAGCATTTGAGGTAAGGGTGCGTAAACACCCTTTTGTACAATTTGTCCCCTATTAGGCAGAATTTAGCTTTGAATGCACGCGGCAACCTACCCACATTAGCCGAAACTGTGGTTTCAGGCTTTTCTGGTGCTCCTTCAGGGCTTTGATGATTGGAATTCTCCAATCCTCCATTATTTCAATAGCCTGTATCTCGGCTTTGATTAATTTGGCATCTGCGTTGCACAGCACAATTTCGTCTGTCCAGGTCCCCTCTACTGAGCTAGCTATTCGCTCCAGTTTATCCGCCTCAACATTCTCTTCTCGAGGGATCTGGATAACTTCAGCTTTAACAAAGCGTTCTAAGAGTCCATTCACGACTTTGGCATATGCCACCATTCTCTCCTCCCGCTTTTCGCAAGTCCCTAGGACCTGATGCGTCACTAATTGGGAATCTGAGTAAACGATCACATGCGTTGCGCCCATGGTTTGTAATAGGTCTAGGCATCTGACCAGGGCCTCTTATTCGGCCTCATTGTTATAGACATGATAGTTTAGTTTGATAGCGAATTTGTAATCCTGGCTCCTGGGGTCCTGAATGAAGATTCCTACCCCAGATCCCTCTTTAGTAACTGAGCCATCAACATAGGGTTTCCACCATTGGTGCTCTTCTTCTTCCCCTCTGGTGGTTTCCTGTAGAAAGTCGGCCAATGCTTGGGCTTTGATAGCTACCCTTGGCTCAAAAACTACGTCGTATTCACTTAGCTCTATTGCCCATTTGACTAGTCTTCCTGATAGGTCAGGTTTACCCAGTATCTGTTTCAGCGGCTCGTTCGTCCTCACTATCACTTTATGTGATAGGAAGTAAGGCCTTAGCTTTCTGGCTGTAACCATTACTGCTAATGCAGCTTTTTCGATACTCGGGTACCGCATCTCTGCCCCCTGTATCATCTTGCTTGTGTAATATATAGGTTTCTGAACTAACCCCTCTTCTCTTAGGAGTACAGAACTGATAGATTCTGCCCCCACTGCTATATATAGATATAAGACTTCTTGTGGTAACGGTTTAGTAAGCAGAGGCAGCTCTGCCAGATGCTCCTTTAATTCTTCGAAGGCCTTCTGGCATTCGTTAGTCCATTCGAATCTGCTTCCTTTTCTCAAGATTTTGAAGAAAGGGAGGCTTTTGTCTGCTGATCGTGAGATAAAGCGACTCAGCGTTGTGATTCTTCCATTAAGCCTTTGAATTTCCCGGATGTTTCGGGGAGGGATCATATCTAGCACGGCTTGCACTTTGGCTTTGTTTACCTCAATCCCCCTAGGGGTGACCATATAACCCAGGAATTTCCCAGCTTGAACACCAAACGAGCACTTGGCTGGGTTTAACTTAAGATGGTATAGCCTGGCTACAGCAAATACTTCTTCCAGATCTCGTATATGATCTTGAGCGTGCACACTTTTGGCTAGTATATCATCAACATATACTTCCATATTTCTGCCTATTTGGCTCTTGAAGATTTTATCCATCATTCTTTGAAAGGTAGCTCCCGCATTTTTCAGGCCAAAAGGCATGCTCTGAAAACCAAATGTCCCAGCACAAACTCGGAATGCAGCTTTTGGGATATCTGTTGGATTCATTTTAACTTGATGGTAGCCCTGATATGCATCCATCATAGATAGTAGCTCGCAACCTGATGTGGAGTCTACCAACTGATCAATTCTAGGTAGGGGGTAATGATCTTTTGGACAGGCTTTGTTTAAGTCCCTGAAGTCAATACACATCCTCCAGGTGCCCGTATTTCCTTTAGCTACCATAACCGCATTTGATAGCCATTCAGGGAATTGTATTTCCCTAATGTGTTTAGCCTCCAACAACTTAGTGACTTCCTCCCTGATGATTTTATCCTTCTCGGGGCCAAATTGTCTTAACTTCTGCTTTACTGGTTTCACCAAGGGGTCCACATTTAGGCAATGCAGTGCTACGGCGGCATCTACCCCCACCAGGTCAGATGACCCAAAAGCGAAGACATCTGCATTCTTTTGCAAGCATTTTATTAGTTGTGCTGATATTTCCAGAGGCATCTGAGTGCCAATCCTGGTGGTGAATCCCTTCCGTCCTGGGATTAATTCTATTTCTATCAGTTCCTCTGCAGGGACTATTAGGCTTTGTCCTTCTTTGAGGGTGTCAGCCTCTTTGATCTTGCCTTCCTCCCCTTCTGGTTTACATCGGGGGGCCACAGGTTCTGGGACGGCCCATTTCTTAGCCTCTCCCATTTTTACAGATTGGATATAACATTTTCGTGAGGTCGTTTGACTTCCCGATACCCATCCTACTTGATCTCCCACAGGAAATTTCATTATCAAGTGCTGGGTGGATACGATTGCTTGGAAAGAGTTTAGAGCAGCTCTCCCTAGGATAGCATTATAGGATGATTCCTGATCCACTACCCAGAAGGTAGTCATTTTTTATGCTCTGGCACGCCCCTCCCCTAAAGTGAGAATGAGATCTACTGATCCTATTGTCACCACAGGCTTCTGTGAGAAACCTTGGAGGGATATTCTGGTAGGTTTCAGAAGTCTTTTTTGGGGCATCTGTTTGAGACAGCTCATGAGGATCACATTGACAGGGGTCCCCGTGTCGATGAAAATTATCCGCACTTGGTACCCTTCTATTTCAGCTGTTATCACAAGGGCATCGTTGTGCTGATGCATAATGGCTTGGTTGTCCCCAAGTCCAAATGATATTCTTGGCATGGTAGTACTGGCACCTGGTTCCTTATGAGGATTGGCTGTTCCAGCAGATGCCTTTCCCATATGAGCCCTTGGACCAATTGTCATTTTTTGCAGAGTTCTGCAAGTATTTGAAGATTTTCAAAGAATTAGTTTCCTAATGCTTTCAAAATAAGTCTTAATATATGATATGCCTTGCTCTTTGGCAAGCTTTAGGTGGTTGGAATTTGTCGGTATTAACTTGAGCAGATATTGCCTACTTACGCAAGATTTTTATAGGATAGCTTCTGCCAATGTATGACAAAAGTGGGTGTTGGCCTATTTTATAAGACTCGATATCACGGCTCTTATCTTTATAGGGCCTCATCCTGTGATGCCTGATCAGGCGAGGCCTTAGTGACAAGAGTTTAATTACCACGCAGAGTTTTGGTGTATTTCCCTTTTTTCCTCAGAATTTTGTTGTGTGATACTGTTCACTTAACAGATCCCTTTATAATCACCAACCATTTATGATAGTTTTTAACAAACATTGTCCGCTTGTTACCTGGCTCTTTAAGGGCGGCTTCTGCCTTTATTGGGTTGTGGATAAACAACACCCGTTCCTACGAGACCCATTATTAGGGCATCTATTTTTCTGAAGCATTTTTCATGAGGCTCTTGAGAAAGATCTGGTTATGGTGAGAAGTCTTTTAGGTCTCATATAGTTTCTTATTTTGTGAAACTTAATGCAAGATGTTTGGGCATGCCGGCCTTTTATGCATAATGCCCACTATGGAGAGCTTTTTATGCGGTGCTTATTTTGCAAGGCTTTTTTAGTGGGGTGTCCTCTGTTAGACAATGTTTAATGAGAATGGCGTCCCTTGTGAGGGGGTCATGAGAATGCGGCCTTTTAAATAAAGCTTGCAAGAATGGTGCCTATTGAGTAAGGCTTATGAAGGATTACATCCATCACATGAGGCTTTAAAGAGCGTTGCCTATTAAATGAGGCTGACAAAAATATCACCCGCTAGATAGGGTGTGTGCAGGGTTCTGTCCCTTATATGGGACTTATGAAAATATCGCCTATTAAATAGGATTTTTGAAAATGTTGCTTACTGAACCAGGCTTATGAAAGGTTTGCTCATTATATGGACTTAAGGGAGTATTTCCTATTATGTGGAGCTTTTAAAAGGTTCTGCCTTTTTCATGAGGCTTGTGTGGATGTTGCCTATTAAATAGGCTCTTGAAAGGTTCTGCCCATTATATGGGGCTTACGAGGATGTTGCTTACTAGGTAGGGCTTTTGAAAGGTTCTGCCCATTATATGGGGCTTACGAGGATGTTGCCTACTAGGTAGGGCTTTTGAAAGGTTCTGCCCATTATATGGGGCTTACGAGGATGTTGCCTACTAGGTAGGGCTTTTGAAAGGTTCTGCCCATTATATGGGGCTTACGAGGATTTTGCCTATTAGATAGGGCTTGATTAATGATGTTATGCCTATTATATAGGGCTTTTGAGGGTGTGCCTATTGGATAGGGCTTGTGCTGCCTATTAGATAGGGCTTACGAGAGATCTTGCCCATTATATGTGGCTTATGATAGTGATGCCTATCAGATAGGGCTTATGCGGAGGTTGCCTGTTAGACAGGGCTTCTGTGAGTATTGTCTGTTAGACAGGGCTTCTGAGGGATGTTTGCCTGTTAAACAGGGCTTCTGAGGGATGTTTGTCTATTAGACAGGGCTTCTGAGGGATTTGCCTGTTAGACAGGGCTTCTGAGGGATCTGCCCATTATATGGGGCTTATGGGAGGTTCTGCTTTCAGATGCAGGGCCCCTTCATCAGGGTGAATGGTGTAACCTTGTCATCTTCAGCTCTCCACTTTTTATTGTTTTTTACTAGGTGGATTTTTGATTCATAACAATGCAGGGGCATATATGAAGGGCTTGAGAAATGAAGCTTCCTCTATATTTATTAATCTTTTATAGCCCACCAATAGATTTAGCATTTTGAGATAGCTATAGCAATTGTAGACTCACCAATTACTCAAGGTGAGCTGAATGTGTTCTGAAATTGCAGTAACTTTTGATCTGGCTTTCCTTCGGCTTCGTCGTGACCTTAGGATTTTAACAGATAGAACAGTTTAGTTATCACAGTTTATATTGTAAGGAAAACATGGTCTCGAAGTCACCTCCGATTCCTTTGTCCTGCTGTTACAAGCGGCACAACTACGATGAACTCATGATATTCATGCTCAGATTTCCTAAGAATAGCATCAAACTGACATTCAACATTTATTTATTCTATTGCCCCTATTCTCAAGCATCTTTGGCAACAGGGGAATAACAGAGCAAATTCATAAACATATCACCACAATCAGCTAAGGCTCCGAAGCTATCGTGGAGGATAATGCTCCACATTCAACGGTTTTCAACAGCATTTACAGGTGGAAATCTTAAATTCACATATAAGGAAAGAAAAATCAATCTCTCAAATACGAGCTTCCCTTTGACAGGGTATCTATCACAATTATTATTAAAAATGAGAGCACAAACTGAGAATCATGCTATATTTTTCCAATAGGGGAACGTAATCTTGAAAATCATGTCACATTTTATAGTTTACAATCATGGAGATCTCAACAAGACTCAAGCAATAGCATACGTATTTGGGCTTTCACCGATTGAACAACAAATACAGCACACCCATTCAGTCTAATATCCAGTTTTCACATATTCTTCACATAAGAATGTTGTGTGCAAAATCATCTGCAACAATGCAACGGTGAACTAGAATTTCACATAAAACAGGGGAAATCAACATCTTAAACTCAATTTCCCACAGACGGCGCCAGTTGATAGATCCGGGTTAGAGATCCACAACAATTTAAGAGATTATTCATCATGTTCGGCAAGGAGCATTCATAGATAAAGCGTTTAAGCGATAAAGAGCAAGAGAGTTGTACACTCGAAGAGCTATAATCATGTATTTTGTACAGGGCACAGTTTACGCAGCAATGGCGAGTAATACTCAAGCTATACGTTCAAAATAAAGGATGCATTTAGCCATAAACTAGTAGAATCCATGGAGTATAATATTCATTCAAGTAAACGATGAAGAAACGAAGCAACGGGAAGAAGAAAGAAGTGAAGAGCACGAAGCTCTGTTCGGCCTCATTCCCTTTGGAGAATGAGGGTTTTACCTTAAGCTCAAGGCGGTGAGTGAAAGAGACTCTTCTCGGTGTCGAGGAAGAGGGATGGAAATGACTGCGAGTGATGATTCCCGGCGGGAGGCTTCGGAAGCCTGGACTGCTCGAGCTCAAAGGAACTCGTGGAGCAGGGTGTAAGTGAATGAAATAGTACGCAAGAGTGCATGTTTGTATGGAGAGTTGAGTTGTGATTATGATATCTGATGAAGTACTCGATAGTCGGGTATTTATAGGCGCAAGGAGGATGAAAGAGCAAGCATTCGTGTTAAGGAAGGGCAGAAAAGGAATTCCCAGGGGGACCAAATTCCCTCCGTCATGAATGCAGTGTCCTCCTCTAAAGTACGTAGAGTCATGCGGATAGCGTGTTACACAGAACCTAGGGTTCTGCCAGATGCTTGGGGCTTTGATCAGATCCCCGATTTTGACAGATGCCAATAAATCTTGTATAGCTTCTGGCAGAGGATAAGACCTCTAGCTCCTGCGTAGGACGTACCTTATGCACGTATTGAGCATCTGAAGCTTTAAGGTCCCATAAAGCTTCTGGTAATATGCTACCATATAGAACAATCTCTGTCCGAAACCTTATCAAGATTGATAACTGTCTTCCTCAATGGTGCTACCGAGTCTAGTTCTAACTAGACCTCGCTAGTCCTTCCATCCTGACAGAATTTCCTTGTTCAACAGAAAATATTCAATACTTTGAAGCAAAGGACACAACCACAATTTGGTATTTAAATGAAAGTCTGAGACGGTATTCCCAGCTTATAGGAAAGGTGTCTTTCTAGTGGATCAATTTATTTGGATAACGAGGCTGATAATAGTCCCTATCACTTGCAATGGAGAGTTTGTTTTCCTTTATCTCCTCGAATCCCTTACTAAGATTTTTTAGGGTATCCCACATTTCTTTAATAGTCTTAAAGTGTCTGATTTTCGTTAGGTAGATACCATTAACAGTACTTGATATAAGGCCTTTAGCATAGCCATCAACACCTGACTCTCTTCTTTCCTCCGTAGTATAGTCACGTGGATTTTTAGGCTTCTTAACATAATTGGCCTTTCCAGGATTAGTCCTTTCAATTTCGGGAGCATCAACATATGCATTGGGCCATTTTCAATTACATCCCACATGAGGACGTGATGTGAGGCACATCCTGATTCGGAAACTTTAGTCCTCATAGCCTTGGACTAAAAATCCTCACAAACCCTGAGCAAAGAAGATTCCATGGAGAAAAGAGGGATACAATGCTATGAATGAAAATATTTTTTAAGGATCGGTTCAATTTGACCAAAATCTTTGAAAAATATTTTTGTATGCAAAGCAGCGACCAAAAGAACCACTGCTTTGATACCACTTGTCTTTTGAGAGTGACTGGTCAAGGTTATTCTAGTAGAGACAGGTTGATATATCAAGCTTATTGTTAGAACATGCTTGATTTATTTAACTGTGCAAATGCAAAATATGGTGGGGAGGTTGATCTTAACTCTTAAGAAAATCTTTTTACCTTTAAAGGCAAAAAAAAAAAAAAAAAAAAAAAAAAAAAGGCACGGTCGTTGTATGATATGCAAGAATGAGGTTGTTAGTTAGACAAATATATAATATGAGAGAGAGAGAGAGAGAGAGAGAGAGAGAGAGAGAGAGGGAGAGAGAGAGAGAGAGAGAGAGAGAGAGAGAGACACCAACGTTTAACGTGGTTCGGAGATAACCCTCCTACGTCCATGAAAGATCTAGCTCATTATACGAATCCCTATAACATTTGGATTCACCTTCTCTCTTATTTAGACTGACTGAGTATTAGTTTCATACAATCATAGAACCTTTGAAAATTACAACGAACTTTACAACTAACTCAAACTATCTAACTTGATTGGATGAGAGAGTTGCAGACGCGGCTTGAAGCAACATTAAATGCTCCAAGCTTGATGTGTTCTTCAATGGAGAAATTCTCAACATCAGCACTTGGGAAATTACAGAGATTTCGAGTCTCGAATGGATATGGAATAGGGAGAGAATTTCTGCAGCACTTTAACTTATGAATAGTTAAATTCTCGTACTTTTCCATTGAAATGTGAAGGGTATTTATAAGCAAGTTTGAAAAACTAGCCGTTGGGAGTCTTGCTGACGTGACAACTAGCCGTTGGAGCTGACTTCCGTTGGGATTTGTCCTAGCTGACAATTGACATGACAACCTAGGTCGCAGGTAGATGTATAGAGGTAGATCATCGGCCTACCGATAAGGAAGGTAGATCTTCAGCAGCTTGATATCTTAAACTCGAGAACGTGTTGGACTACCGACAACGAAGGTTGACTAGGACAGACTATTCTCTGTAGGCAAGGTTGTTTGAAGAATAACCTCAACTTTTACAAGGCATAACATCTTTCTAGAAATGAAGCACATTGTTCAATACTATACATATTTAGAACAACTTTATCAACATTAACTCTATGAACAAATAAAATTTGCCTAAGTGCGGTGATAGGTGATAGGGTATATTTTTACCATATTATCTAAGTGTTAAATAATCGCTTATTTTCTTATTTTGATAGTTTAGCTCATGTTCATGTTTTGGGTTGTTTTGAGTGTTTTTAGGGCTTTTGAGTCGAAGAAACCCAAGATGAGATGAGAGACGACGAAACCAAGGAAGATAATGAATCATTTATCCCGAGTTCTGACTTTCACGATTTTATTGCATAGTTATATTGGAAGTAATGAATGCATAATATCAAAGAGAGGTTCGATAGGAGCACGTAGGTGAAAACGGAGGTCAATTAAGAGTTCGGACGAAGAAGATATGGCCAAAACAAGAAATACGTGTAGAACCTATTGACACCCCTATCGGTCGATGGGGGGTCGATAGGGGCTCCTGGAAACCTCTATTTTGGCATTTTTTTTATGCTTTCTTTGTTTCCTTTTACACTTAGGTTTTAGATGTAAACTTCTACCTATAAATACCTCTAAACTTCTACCCTATATTATTTTCTATTCTTTTCTCTACACTTTTATGTTTTTAAATCTAGATTTTAGATTAGGTTTTACATTTATGAATGAAGACCATTGAAGAAATGAAGATTTATTCAAGATTCAAGAGTTTTTTTTTATCCCTTTCTCTTTAATTTATGTTTTTAATTATGTTTAATCTTCTTTCTACCTTTCTTTTAATTATGTCTAGTTAATTTTCCTAGATTGATTCTAGGGGTTTGTATGTTTAATTGAATTTACATGAATACTTTTTAGATCTATTTTAGCCTTCCAACTTAGATGTATTTTTCATGGTGCTTGTTCTCATGCATGATTAATTGGCCACTATTGTGTATGTTTAGTTATGTTTTTATGCCTTGACCGGATAATTGCATAATAGATCGCACGAATACATACTGTGAATGATTTATTTGTCCTGGCCGAATTTAGATCATCATAGGTCTTGCATATAGTTGATATATGTGTTGTAACTGAACCTTGTTGATTATATCTATCGGTACTTGATCCTTGTGTTACACTTAATTTAATTCTTATGAGACTTGGCGGAGATTAAGGTTAGATTAAGTGATTATCATAGATTGCCCTTACCGAAGTCTTGATTATATTCGTGTATCGCACTTAAGTTGGATTAAATTGGTTAGATAGATTTATTGGTTATTTATGTATGTTTGATTAGATTTACTACCCTAGGATCAATGTTTTGTCTTATTTATTAGTTTCTATATTTTCGTTTATTATTCGATTTAGTATTTATGTTATTTTATTTGATTTAATTTCAGTTTTAGATAGATTACCATCAAAACCTTAAAGTTTTGCATGCCTAGTCATCGTTGAGAATATCTAGTAGAGGTAAATCCTATATTTTCGGATATCGATCCCTGAGGATACGACTCCTGCTTTCCTTTACTACACTATATGAGGTGGTGAAAATAGCATGGATCGTGCGGCTTTAAGAAACATCATCAAAATTAACTGCAAAGGGTTCCCAACACAACATTTGATTCAAATTAGGGAAAATTGAGTTTTATGGGAAAATTGAAAAAAATTGAAAGTTGGTGTATTAATCGGACAAGCATTAAAGTTCATGAATAAATTAAAAATGAAAAACACCCCAAAGTTCGTGTATTTAAATGTCATAAACCCTTATTCTAAACCCCCACAAATATGAAAAGGAGCTGCAACTTCTAAAAATCTTGATAAAGCTCTTTCAAGTTTTTCAATTACATAGTCTTCAAACATCACACAACTAGCGAGACAAAGCTTGCTACTAACCACGTGAGGCCATCTCCACAAGAACATTTGATAAAAGCATCGTTGGATCTCCCAAAAGAACGGATAATATGATTTTCATGATAGATTTGATCATCTGAAGGGTTTTCCCGGCACGACTCGCTCCATTCTTGCTAAATTTTGCCAATTGTTTTAGCTCAATGTTTTGCAATCCTATCTCCCCGTACTTCATGCATGCCTCATGCACCAGTTCAACCATGCAGTATACGTGAAAATGGTATTTACCACAAGTAGAAACGTAAGACCACCCTCGCACGTCTCTTTTCCCATCACTAATCTTCTTCTTATTACACCGGATGCACTTGGAGAAAACCTCGGTCCGGAGATCGAAAATCGTATCCTCGATAAGCAACTTGTTCTTTAGGTTTACACAACAAGGGTGTAAGTCCTTATCATTCTCCTCACAACGGTAGCTAAAGCCACAAATCTCCTTTCCACAAGCATCGCAACATTTGGAGAACTCTTTGTGATTATATTTGTTGTATCTTATGCAAGGCTCGTAGCGAAATTCGAAAGAAGAGCCTCCGAAGTTCTCATGGTAAATGGGAGTAGTACCTGGATGCATGCACTCTTTGTGAAGCTCGCGCCCACAAGGACTGCAGTGGTATCTCGGGCCGTAGCCTCCCCTTTTGCAGCCATCACAATGGAACAACTTGTTGTAAGTTTTGAGCTTGTAGTGTTTGTAGCAATTGTGATGAGTGCTCCTTACAATCGACATCTTCGAATTGCATATGTGATGCACCTGTTTAGGCAATATAAAGAAATAATGTTACAATATATCAAAATTAGGTAAATATATAAAAATACTATGATGATTGATCTTTCGGTTTTGGCTTTTGTTTAGAAAACATGAAAAAGAAAACCACTTGTAGGACTAGGTTATGGTATTCTTAAGCTCTTGTATAACTATACCCGACTTAATAAGGGTGTCAATGGGCATGTATTACCTAAACTGACCCGAGATTGCCCATTGCTCATTAGTTGATAATAATATAGTTTCGGTCACGACTTTGGAGCCGACCCGTATAGGTCTGGAATATGATTGGTCGGGATCCGGACCAGCCCTTTCACTTCGGGTTAGCTCCAACCTGGCTCGTCTGAGTTTTTCAATTTTTATTTTTTGTTAGAAAAACGTTCTAGTCTCTTATTTTGTTAGCATAATATTCCAACAAGATTACACTAATCAGGTAATTTTGAACATTTTCGATATATATTTTCATGCTAAGTATTCTCGTGACGTGATAATATCATACTACTACTATTATTTAAGGAAAAAAAAAATTGTTATTAATATATTCTCATAACATGAGGCCTACAAAAATGTAATTTTTACTTGATAAACTAAATAATAAATGCAAAAAGAATTAACTTGCACCATTAGTAGTAGTCATTTTTAATATGCCCACAATGAATAGAGGATCATTTCAGATATATTTTAGTCCTTAGAATTATAACTATCCATTCTATTTAGTGGCACTCAAAATTAAAGGCAAGGTACATAATTATATCAATTTATGACAAGAACAATCTATGATGATGCCTCTCAGTCGTATATTTATTTGCTACTGTTGTACCATAATTCGTCTCTTTATATACTTGTGTAGAAGTTACTAAAAATTTGTTGCGGAATATATTTTGATCTACACCCCAATTAATTATGCGTTAAATTGTGAGCTATATACTATGGTTGCGTTCTCTTTGATGCGAAAGAAAAAGAGAAAAAGAGAAATTCACCCTATAAATCTCACCCTTTCTCACATTTTGTATTTTTTCCCCTTCATTTGCACTACAATGGTGAGAAAATATTATCTCTCCAATTTGGTGTTGTAAATATTATCTCCAATTTAAGGAGTAAAATCCCCCCTTATTTATAAAAGGTGAGAAAAGGGGTGAAATTTATAGAGTAATTTTTATTGTTTTCTCTCCTTTTCTTTCGCATCAAAGAGAACGCAACCTATAAAAAAACGGAGATGAAAAATAAAAACATGCATAAATGAAGCTTTGAGTTACCTTTATGTACTTTTTAGCCTTCTTCGCTCACCAGAATTTGATAACAAGTGCTGTTTTTATGCTTGAACATCTGTGCTCATATATACAATAGTATTGGACATTCATCGTAACTGGGCCGTAGACCTATTTATACCCACTAAAGAAAGACCTTTTCAACTTTTAAAATTTTAAATTAGAACAAATTTTAGCCGAAATGAAACAAATTTCTTGGAAATTTCCCCATTACTTGTCTTAATCCATTGGTTTATCAAATATAAATATTAAAATTAATTAATCTAAATAAGTATGTTCTCTTTGATGCGAAAGAAAATAAGAGATAAGAGACAATCACCCTTTAAATCTCACATTTTCCGTCATATTTTCTCACATTTTTATCGCTAGAGAAGAATTTCACTCTTTAAGTTGAAGAAAATATTTACAACATCATATTAATGAGATAAATTTTTTTCTCCATTGTAGTATAAATGAAGGAGAAAAATAGCGAATGTAAGAAAATGTAAAAAATAAGAAATATTTAAAGAGTAAATATCTATTTTCTTTCGTATCAAAGAAATCGCACTCGTAATATTTAAGAGTTTGTAGGTAGATACCTATTAGCACGACATTGAAAAGAGATTGTGTAATGCTTGCGTAATATGATGTGGTAATATAGTGAAGCTATTGATTACGCGAGTGAACAACGACAGATTGCTATTTATCTTTCCATGGTTGGGATATAATTGAAAACGTGCGAGCCAAGGAAAGGGTTACATGCGTATTGGCACTACTAGAAAAATGACCTATTGCTACATTGATATATATGACACTTTTAAAAATGTCATAATAAACTATCTATTAATGCAAATAACGCTGCATTTCGTTCAAACACTAATATGACATTTCACTGGTAAGAAGTGTCACAACACAATATTTAACGTTGCGCTTTCATTATTGTTACATTGGTAGATATGACATTTCAAAAATGTCATTATAACTAAAGTGTAGCAATAATTAATTTATTGTGGCATTTTTAAGTGAAATTAAAGCCAAAATTTTAGTAGTGGTGTAATCTGATATTGCAATTAATAAGTACTCTCATCGTCTTAGTTCAGTTGACATGTTTTTTTACACTAAATTTAAGACGCAGTGGTAAGTGAAAAGAAAATAGTAATATTATATGTATTTGTTGATTTTATACAATGTTATATCTATTTGTATATCCGGTTTAAAATTGAATCAAACCGTACCCGAAACAAAATTATGGTTTGGCTTCGGTGAAGTTCCGTACATTAATTTGGTGCGATTCAATTCTCAAATTTTATAATTTTGAGATATTGAATTTTTCGGGTACGGTTCGGATTCGGGTTGAATCACCCAAATACTCACCCCTAAGATACGTAGAGATTTGAACAATGGGAATCTGTCTCAATAAGGATTAATCTCTAACTAAGGGACACGTTTAAACTTGTTTTCATTTTAAAATATTTACTTAAAACAATTTTTCAAGATAAGGTTTCGATCTTGGTCAATTTTTTAATATTCAAACTGTTATTCTTATCTCTATTTGTAGGCGTATACATGTATGAATATAAATATTTTTACAATAATAATGATAATAATATTTATATGTGTTAATTAATATTATTTATCAATTAATGCCTTCGATTATTTGGTAGGAACCTTCTTTTGGTCGTAAGCAACTTGCATGTCATGGTATTCTTATATATATCGAGCGAAATTGCGATGCAGTTTCATTCCATTCGCACATTCAAATGTGTGCAATATAGTTAACCACTCCTGAACAATACAGTTACTCTCTCCGTCCCTTTAAACTAGTTACCTTTCTTTTGGTGCACCAGAATTAAAAATGGTGGATTTGTACATTAAAGTGATGAGTGCATGTGCAAAGAGTGTTTTTCCTTTAGTATTTTTTTACCAAATAAGAAAACGTAACGTCTTCCACGGGACGTACTAAAAAGGAATACATAACTAATATAGAGAGACGGAAGGAGTATTATTATCGATGAAAACTTGTAAATATTAATCCATGTAGCAATACTAACTAAAATAAAAATCCATAAAATCTTATCAAGATGTAATTAAAAGAATAAACACGGGGAATTTTTGGTCATCATTTCATACAACGGACGGAGTAAAACCATTGCAGCTTGGCTCGTTGTCATGTAGAATGAATACAAAAGAAGAAGAAAAAAAGGATTATCCATATATTAATCAAAGTCGGAAGGAAGTACTATCAACTTCCACATAACGAGAAGTTGGTCTAAAATTGAAAATTTCGAGGAAAATATTGTATGATGGAGAAAGTAAGAAAGAGAGATATACATGTAGGCACGAAATATTTTTAATAAAAAAATAAATATTTAAGTATACTTTTTATTTATATTTTGGGGATTTTATTGAATATAATTTTAAGATTAAACCAATGTTTTTAAAACCGGTCCGGTTTGGGCCATGGAACCGAAGGTCTTAACGGACCGGATTTGAACCGCTCAAACCGGTGAGAACCGGCCTGAACCGGTCTGAACTGGCGAACCGGGCGGTTTTTACAAAACCGGCGGTTCAATTCTCTTACTAAAGTAAAATTAAATATTGTATTGAAAGAGATTCGAACTCATTACCTATTAAACTAAAAACCTATATATTACCATCTAAGCTACAATAATCAATTATACTTAACAAGATATTTAAATCTATTAATTGTAATTACATAATAAAAATATTATTTTTATATGAATGTCTATTTTAACTCTATCTTTCTAATTCTCTATAACTTCTCATCTAATTTTCTCCGAAATAACATATTAACGTGATGTTTATGATAATAAAAATAATTTTACATTTTTTTTTAATATTTATATTTGTTAGGAATACAAAAATTAAATATAACCAATAAGTTTTCATTGTAAAAAATATATTTAAAACATGATATTTAAATTTATATTGAAAATAAATTTATTTGTAATAAACTTTAATGTATTTTTTACCATATAAGTTATAAATTAATTCATATTTTTATATATATCATATATTTTTATAATTAATATTATTTAATAATTAATTTAATTGCATAACGGTTCAATCATGGTTTAACCGGTTCAACCAATTGAACCATGACCCGAGAGTCTCACCGGTTCGACCTCCGGTTCGGTTTTTAAAACATTGGATTAAACAAATACATAATTGGTATTTATATGTATGTGGAATTTTTAGGCAATGAGAAGTTGCCAAGTTTTGTGAAGTAAAACAATAAATCTGAAGGATCCAATCGAATTGCGTCACCTCAAGCCCTGACCCAATATTTGCGGACTCAAACCCTAAGCCGCCTAAATTGAAATTCTCTACACCTATAAATAAGAGTGCTTACTGCTTAGATTATTCATAAATCATTTCAAAAATTAGTTAGAAGGCTCTAAAGAGAAGAAAACAAAATCTCTACAATTTCTTTACAATATTTAAAGTAGTCGTCATCTATCATTACATTTTTCGCCAAAATATGCTCAAATTTGCGTTTGATTGGGACATCCTCGAAATCAATATGTCCATAGCCAAAATCTTCTTAAGTCAGTGTTTAATTCAAAAATAAGGCAAAAAAAAAATAATAAAAATAAAAAATACAAATAACCCTTCGAATTAACGCTCATCATTACGTTCTTGGCCAAAACCATCCAAGTCTACATTTCATACGAAAATAAGGCACACGCCCTTGATTAGTGCTCCAACATCAAATCCAAAGAGATCAAGGGGGCCAAAGAGATCAAGAGGGGCCAAATTTCAACAAATCTTAAAAGTTGTCCAAAGTCCATTCGAGAAGCGGATTGGAAAGAATCAGAGGGATCGTAGAGATACCAACCCAAAATATTATATATTTAATAAAATAAATATAAAAGTGAGTAAAAATAGCAACCCAAAATATGATATATTTAATGAAAATAAATATAAAGATGTGTACAAGTGAATATTTGAAGAACTTAGTAGATTTTGGGTTGCTATTTCTACGATTCATCCGATTCTCTCCCACTTTGCTTCTTGAACAAAGTTGGGCAGTGATCGCACTATATTTTCACCACACAAAAATAGGTATAGTAAAAAGTAGGTACGAGTATCGCATCCACAATGATTGATATGGCGATATCACACAAGTTACCTCTACTCTAGATATATTGAACAAATGTTTAGGCAATGAAAAAGTAGGTTTGTGGTTTTCTATAAATCTAGGCAAATATTTAAACAAGTAGAAGCAAACAATAATAAACAAAGCAAATAAGAAATCAAATAAATTCAAATAAAGAAACAATGTTGATTCTAGGGAAGTATAGCTAACTAAATCTACACAAGAAACAATTAACTCAATTAATCAATTTTATCCAACTTAAATGCGATACACGTATATAATCAAAGAATCGGTCAGGACAATCTATGATAATCACTGAATCTCCGCTAGGTCTCATAAGAATTAAACCAAATGTAACAAAGGATCAAGTATCGATATATATATAATTAACAAGGTTCAGTCACGACACCTATATCAACTATATGCAAGACCTATGATGATCTAAATTCTGCTAAGACAAATAAATCAATCATAGTATGCTTCATGCAATCTAGTATACAATTATTCTGCCAAGGCATAAAAACACAATTAAACATGCACAAATAGTGATCAAGTATTCATACATGAATTAAGCACCATGAAACATACATCTAAGTTGGAAAGCTAATTGGAATTAAAAGAACTTATGCAAATCTAATTAAACATACAAAACCCTAAATCAACTACGAAATTAGCTAGACATAATTAAAGTAAACATGAATACAAAGAATTTAAAGAACATAATTAAAAAGAATGAGAGTAAGAAAAACTTGGATTATAATCTTAAATCTTCAATAAAACTCGATCGAGTCTCGAAAAACGAATCTCTCACACCTGGAATGTAAAAGTTCTCTAAAAATGTGATATTCAATGCTAAGGTAAGGTGCTTCACAATGCTAAGAGCTAGAGAATATATAGAGGTGAAATTTACAAGGAAACCTAGTCTTAAAATAACTTCAATTTATGCCCAAATCTGACCCTATCGACAGGCATATCGATCGGTAGGCTCGGTCAATAGTTTTGAATTCTCTCTCGATCGACAAGCTGACATCAGTAGGTACCTATCAACACCCCTATCGACCGATAGGGTGGTCGATAGGCCTTCAACTCATTTCAAACTTGTCTTCGACCTTCAATTCTTGACTCGACTTTCGTCTCTTGCCTCGTCTTGGTTTTCTCAACTTAAATAAGCCTGAAAATGCTCAAACATACCCCAAAACATAATATTGTCCAATATAGCATAAACCATACAAAATATGAACAATAATACACAAACGAGACACTAAAATGAACTTCTTAGACTATATAAAACATGTAAATTTCGCATCTATCATACAGCTTTTGTGATTTGCGAAGAAGTTGGCTCTCCTTTATCTCTTTAGATTTGATGTTGGATATGTAGCACTAATCCCAAAGCAATAAAGCTATTTGGCCATAATGTGGCCGGCCACACAACGACATTTTTTATAATATACGTAATTTTAAAAATGGTAAATGATAACTATAGTTTATTACTTTTATATTTTAATTTAAAAATATTTTTCCACAAAAAATACATATTTTTCTCTTTTTTTCTAGATAAAAAGGTAAAAAAATCTTTTAAATAGTAAAAAAAAATCAAATAATTAAAGGGTTAATTTTAAAAAATACGTAAAAAAATACGGAGCTTCACTTTTTGAGTTTTTTATGATATAAAATGGTTTGGCAAAAAAATATAAATTATTTGATACTTAAAAAAATTAAAAAAGTTAAATTATGGCCGGCCACATTATTAGGGCTGGGAATACGGGTCGGTTCGGTTAACCGAACCGACAAGTTCGGTTAACCGAACCGAAAAACACCCTAAAACCCTAACCGATAACCGAACCGAACTCAAGTTCGGTTAACCGCTAACCGAACTCCTTTTTGCGGTTCGGTTAGCGGTTAACCGAAAATAACCGATTTTCATTTAATTTTTAAATATTCTGTATAATTTATATTTTTTGCGGTATTTAATACTTACGATAAGCAAAATCGGTTCTTGTACTACAATTTTCTTAAAAATTAAAATTGTAGATTGTAGTTTAGAGAAAGGAAATTTGTCTCTTAAATATTAAATTAGGAAATTTAAAAATTATAAAATTAATAATTTTAAAATAATTTAATTAAATATCGGTTATCGGTTATAACCGATCGGTTATCGGTATTATCGGTTATCGGTTATAACCGATCGGTTATCGGTTATAACCGATAACCGAAAATCTTGAAAACATATGACCGATAACCGAACCGATAACCGATCGGTTACCGGCCCGGTTCGGTTATAACCGAAAAATTGGAACCGAATTCCCACCCCTACACATTATGGCCGAATAGCATCACCCATCCCAAAGAGCGTTTGTCTTGTTTTAAGATTAAATGTGGACATGGATGATTTCAGCCAAGAACGCAAGATGAACGTTAATTTGAAAGGGTTTTGCCTTATTTTTGAATTAAACGTTGACTTATGATGATTCTGGCAACGAACGTGTTGATTTGGAGGACGTCTGGATCAAATGCAAATTTGAGCCGATTTCAACGAAAAACGCGATAATAGATGACGACCACTTTGAATATAGTAGAGAAATTATACAAAATTTGTATTCTTCTCTTCAGAGCTCTCTAACTAACCTTGTTTATAGGTGTAGAGAATTTCAATTTAGGCAGCTTAGGCTTGTTCTTTTAGGTCTGAGCCGGTAAATATTGTGCCTAGAGCTTAGATGACGCAATTTGATTGGGTCATTCAGATTTATTCCTTTATTGCATGGATTTGGCGCATGACAACTTCTCATTTGCTGAAAATTCCACATATTTTAATACCAATTTCATATTTATCTGTTTAACTTGAAATTAAATTTAATTTAATCCCAAAATATAAATAAAAAATATAATTAAATATTTTATTTTTTTAATTAAATTTTTTGTGCCTACATGTATATCTCTCTTTCTTCCTTTCTCCATCGTACAATATTTTCCTCGAAATTTTCAATTTTAGACCAACTTCTCTCGTTATGTGGGAGTTTATAGCACTTCCGACTTTGATTAAAAATTTACTTCACATATGTAAAGTTATTTACTCTAAATTTTAAATTTCGGGGAACGTTTGTTTGCTTCTAATCAAAGGGAAAGTATAAGATACAACAGAATGATACTACGTAGTATTACTTCCGACAGTTTATTAGTCTCATTTTTTATTTTCGTTTATCTCACTTATTCGTCTCATTTTTTAAATAGTAAAGAATACTTAGCTACAATTAATATTTTCTCCTTGGTTCATGTGCCCAAACAAATGAGTAAACTAAGCTTATTTTGAGGAGAGTTTGTAAGATGTTTCATGAGCTTATAAGCTCAAAATAAATTAAAACACAAAAGTAAAAAAAAAAAAACTGAAAAATAATATTTTTTTTGGAACATAAAATTTTATACACCAAATGGAAATGTATATAGTAACAATATAAAAATAATACAAACATATATAATGAAAAAGTTCAATTATGACAGAAAATAAGTTGAGGTTGATGATTTTTTTTTTTTTTTGAGTGCTTATCGGCACTTGGAACTTATTTTTGGAACTTACAAGTTCCTTATAAACTTATTTTGTCAAACACTTTCAAAGTGCTTATAAGCAGTCAAACACACCTTGTAAATTTAGCCAAACATCCCTAATAAGAAGCCCGAATAAAAAGGGACAAAGTCAGTATTATCTTTAAGGGAGAAAATAGAAGTCAATAATTAAGCTCATGAAAAAATAGCGTGTCCAACGAAAGTGGAAAATATGACGGTCAGCTAATTGACTCGCCTTCACGTACATGTCATCGCTTACGAATTAAGCTAATTTCAACCTTTCCAATTTTTATATACGTATCGCCCAACAAGTGTCTTGTCAAATATATAATTCTTAATTTTCATTTATATTATTATATACTTACTATATTAAAAACATATATTTACCCTAGCAAGAAATATATTATTCAACAAGTTGTTTTAAACAATCTTCAACGACGGGTTGTTTAATCATGACTAATTTTGTAAACGTATTTTTCTTAAGACTATTAAATAAGGTAGTATTAATTTATAGACCCCAAAGTTGAGCTAACTTGTAATTATATCATTCGATAAGGTTAAACTAGATTTATTTTTAAATGGGTGTGGGTGTACTACATTCACCCCTCACATTTGATTATTTTATCAATATAATTAGTGAAGAATTATATTAAAATTTTAATCATAATGTGAGAAGTGAGTGTAGTACACTTACACCCACATAAGAATTTCCCGGTTCAACTATCGCCGAGTAGTTTTTAGGAAGGATCGATGAATTTTGTAACCAATCTAACCGTACTTTTTCGATTAGCATGGAGAGCTCGATTCGTCTAGTACTTTTGACATCTCTTGTTGGAAATATTGCACAACAACGATGGATCCGGGTAAACACGTTCGATAATCTTTCTGAAATAAAAGATATAAGATCTGAACTATAATACACTCATTAGAAATTACAATGCAACAAATTAAATTAAATGCAAAATTAAAGGGTAAAACTGAGTCGAGAGAACTCTTCCCGCAAGAAGCTTTACACCCATGTAGAGCTCTCGGAACTGGCGCAGCTTCCCAAAAGGTAAAACGTTTTCGTCTTGATAGTAGTAGCACCACAAACTATCAAGCTCCGGTGAGGAACTGAGCTCGAAGAAAATGAATGCAACCAGATGCTAGTAGATGTTCATCTACATTTCGATGTGTTCGATATCGACGTGTATCAATGTCGTTTGGTATTGGTGTTGGTTCGGTGTGTTAAAATGCATCTAAACAAATCTATTTATAGGCTATATCTCAACCGAGAGATTAATGAGTCATAATGTGTCAGTGGAGGATAGTTACGTGAGTAGCTCATGGCTCATGAATGTCTCGTTGGGGGTTACAGAATAACTCCTGGCGGTTACTCCCGACTCATCATTGTGTTGGCGGTTATGGGTGTAACTCCCGGGGGTTACTCCCAACTCATCAATATCGTTGGAGGTTACGGATGTAACTCCTAGCGGTTACTAGCGAATGCATATAGACACAGCACTTACGGATGCATCTGGACGAGATGTTCATGTATATTTGTTCGAGAGACGTATCTATACGACTTCTCAACCTCCAAAATACTTATATCTCACTCACCGGAAATTGGTTTTGAGCATATAAATATATCATTATATTCTACTCCCGTAGTAGATTAATAATCTATCATTTAATTTTATAAATAAATTAAATATAAATCATTTTTTTATTTGATCAAAAGACCAAGTTTCCAACAATTCCCCACATGAGTATCGCCTTATGCAGTATGCAAATGTAAAGCTCTATCCTCAAGAGACTTTATTGCATTAGGAGAGGTGATTTTTTGCCTTGAACCTTCCATCTATCATCGAGTATATCGGTGGCCTGTGGACGCGATGCCTTGAACTAGTCCTCCTTGGTGTATACTGAGACATAAATATTGACACAATATCGTCTCAAATATCATCCGTTCTCACGTTTGTGGTCCATTTCAGGCCCTCCTGGAACACCCCTTTTGATTCATAAGTATATCGTCGAAGCAACCCATACTTCTTACTTATATAGGTGATTCTTATTATAGCATTCTGCTATACTCAACCCGTCCACGGTTTTCAAGAATCATTAAAAGTCTTCAGACTTAACTTCACCACGTGCAGACTTAAACACCCATAGCTTTCACAGGGAACGATTCAACATTTTGAGTGTTTCTACTTGAATTATTATAGCTTAGTTGTCCCATTGAACCATATTACAGATATTTATGTGGATTTTAATCTCATTCTCTTAACAAGCTCTCGACACAAAATTTTCATTAGCGGACAACTATGTTATTCATTAACTTTATCGGGATAATTGAGATAATTTCTCTCAAGATCAAGTGCAACAAAAACACCCACACTTGAGTGAGATATAATATATCAAAGTTTGGTTGTTGGTGGAGTAAATACAAGATGTATTGATTATTGTTTTAACTATTGTCCCACATTGATTAAACATCATTAATTAGTCATGTTTAAAACTAACTACACAAGTGGGCCAAGTAGTAGAAGATGGGCTCTCGCGCGTACATGCACGCGCGCCGCTGCTGCCGCAGTCCGGCCGGCCGGGCTCGGGTTCGTGGTCGTGGACTTGGATCTTTGCAATTGGTGACACTCATCCTGGTTTATGGTTGATTAACTTTAAAACAAATTTTTAGTACTAACCGAACTGGTGCCACGTTCGATTAAGTCAATTAGTGACCATCATTTGAATATATGGCATGTTAAATTCAAAACGTATGCTAGACCCAATTCATGGTTGGACCTGTCAAACCGGCCAGTCCATTCCGAATTTCAAAACATTGAGTACATTAGTAGATTTTGCAAAAACTAATCAAATCATACCTCCAATAATTTACAAATGATATACAGATAAAAACCCAACATCGGAGCGAAATAATCAAACTTTCAAATTTACCCCAAATATAATTACAATATTTTTACCTTTTCAACTTTTTATGTAAATGATTAGGGGTATGTAAGGTAGTTTTTTCCATGCTTGGTAAGTATTTTCGATAATTCATATTGTTTATTTGTTAGGTGACATATGCTCTATTAATTAATTTTTTTTACATGACGAATACATCTCTAAAATTTCCTTCAATCGGTAACTTTTACCGATTGGAATTGTTAATGGTTCACCGATCTAGAATTGTCATACTTCAATTAAACTAGAAATCAATCAATGACTTTGCACAATAAACTAGTTCTATTGATCATTTATGCCTATATTTAAATTTCCAAGTCTCACATAGGATTTTAACTAAATAAACAAATCATTAATAAACATGTTCACGCTCCCTAATCCTTAATCTAATCACACGTCATACGTCACGTAAGCCGACATTTTCAATTTTCAAATTCAACATTGTATTCTAATTTAACTAATCAAATCACACGGCCTCCGAGCCCATGCAACCTATTGCCTCCGAGCCAAATTAACTTAAGTACACACATCGACCAGACTCTAAGACCCTAAAACCCTTCTCCCCCAAATCTCCACTATGCTGGCCCTCGAAGCGGACTCCACCATCATCGAAAAGCTAGAGGCCTACAAATCCGTCGTCGCCTCTAAAACCCTAAAACCCCTCTCCCCCAAATCTCCACTACAAATCTCCACTATGTCGGCCCTCGAAACGGACTCCACCATCATCGAAAAGCTAGAGGCCTACAAAGCCACCGTCGCCACCGCCGCCGACGTGATCCCCCCACCCTCGCCACTCTCCACGCCGACAAGAAGTTCCTCCAGGTGCGCGACATACCACTCTCCACCTCGACTAGAAGTTCCTCCAGGTGCGCGACATACCTCTCAAGGATATGAAAGTCAAAGTCAAATCATCAATCAAGACGCGCAAGAAATCTTTCGATGCCGGCACATGTTGTTGCATATCTCCGGATTCTTTCCCTATATAGCTCTATATTACTACCAACGTCTGAGATATGGTCATGGACTATGTGAACATCTTAAACATCTAAGAAATCTTTTGGCATAGTAGAAGGCGAAGTTCTTGAGCAGATCAATCAAGATGTAGAGCAAAATTATTATTATCCAATCAAGATATGATCTACAATTCAAATTTATAAAGCCAACACCGTTCAAATGCGTATGTGATTTCAGTGTGGGGTTTTTCTTGCCATAGAAATCATTATAATGTGAATAATTAAGTTGTGTGATTGACCTTTGCGCTTTTATTATTGGAATATGATCATACAATTGTTTGAATGAAACGTGTTTACCCGGATCTATTGTTGTTACGCAATATTTCCAACATCTCAAGGGTCAATTTAAGAAAATTTGAGGGCTTCAGACACATCTCCAAGAAGCTTACATCTATACTAGTATAAAAAGAGCCTTGTTTTACAAAATGTAGACTTTCTATTTTACCCTTTAATTAAATTTAATATAGTAATATAAATAATAACATAAATAGTCCTTTTATAATTTGGTATAATTTTTATGATTTGGTATAATAATAAAATAATAACATAAATAGTCCTTACCAATTTTTCTACTACCTACAAATTATTTTTCAATCATATAAGTATAGATTGAATCCATCATAAACGAAAATAATTAATTTATTATTTTTCAATCATATAAGTATAGATTGAATACATCATACACGAAATATTTAATTTTCTATCTACATACCAATTTTGTTACTACCTAAAATAATAATTTATTCACCCCTTTATGCAAAACAAAGGAATGGGGGAAGCCTCGAAAATTAGAGGAAAAAACAAACAATCTATATTCAAGTTTAGAGTTCAGAAAAGGATTGCTCAAGATTTGAGTTTCAGAAAATTATTTTATTCATTATTATTATTATTATTATTCATATTATTTTTATTATTATTACTTCATAATTAATTAAAAATTAATTACTTTGTCTAATTTAATTTGGAGATTTTTTTAGTTTTCTTTTTGAATGTTTATTTTTTGGGATTAGATGATTTTTAAAGTAATTATAATAAGGGTAAACATATTGTAACATTAGTATAATAATTATTTTTTTTAAAGGAAAGGTGTCATAAATCATGAGACGGTTTAAAAATGAAAGTGTTAAATTAAAAATCATGAGCCGGAGAAAGTATTATTCTACGCTACATAATATATAATAAAAATATATCGAATTCGGCCTAACTTCATCGTAACATGTAATTTTGGACATATTGAAATACGTGCCAAAATAGTCAAAGAACATACTCGGAGAACAAAGGAGTAGTTTTTACGCAGGGAAAAAAAATACCGAAAACTCGATATATTGTCCATACCGTGCTGATAAAATATCGAAAATACCGTAGTTAAGTTATACCGAGATTTTTGGTAAGGTAACATACTGTACCGTAAGACTACGGTAAGTTAGTAAAGTAAAGGTATCAACTTTCAGATGTCGGGGTATACCTTTCCAAATCGTATACCGAAAGTTAGTAATATAATTAATTTGTTACTATTATAATGTCACGATATTATTAATATTGTCGAATATATATCATTAATAAACTTTTATGTAAAAAATTTTGTTATAAAAATATATTTTTCGTATACCAAAATTAAGGTACATCAAAGGTATACCATCATACCGTACTGTGGTAAGGTATACCAAAATGTATGGTAAGGTAAAAATATGTTGTTTGCTCCATACCAAAATTAAGGTTTGCCGACTTAAGGTATACCGAAATGTACGATAAGGTTAATGTATGGAATTTTTGCATACCGCAATTTAAGGTAAAATATAAGGTATGAAGAAAATTTTAAGATACATCGTACCGACCCACCCTTATACACGACAATTGACAACAAAAACTATTGGCGTAGTTTCAATTATTACTTTATTTATCAAGGAAAATTATAGTTTAGTATATTATGTGAGTTTTTTTTTTTCAAAATTGATAAATAAATATTATCTTTATGATGAAACAAGAAAAAAATATATTCAAATATAACTTTAGTAATCAATTTGAACTTATAGTATTACACTACCTTTTCACTTATATTAAATTTGTAAAGATCAATAATATTTAATTAAAAATAGTTTTCTTTACAATTTCATTTATTGATGATCAAATCTTGTTAGTCGGGTTGCATGATATAGCCGAATTCTAAGATACTTTTATTCATAATAGTTGACATTATATTTTAATCGATATATTTATCTAAAATATTTGACACTTTTAAAAACCATCATGGAGATTTAATTGATTGATATGTTCATGATAATTGACATTTCTATAGGAAAAGAAGAATAATATTGTATGTTGTGGAGGATACAATATACTTTTATTATTCATTCATAAAATTATAAATAACCATAATATTAAATTATTGCAATACCAAGTTTGTAATATTGAATATTCTATCGTAATAGGATTGTCACTTTTATTCAGATCAATCGACATTTTTATACACGACGTATGACACTTTTATTATAAACATGAGACCAATGAATATTTTATATTGTGAAGTATACGTTCTATCACTCATAAGATATACTCCCTCCGTCCACCATTTAGTGACCCTCACTCTTGGGCACAAGTTTTTTTTGCATTTTTATGATATAGTAATAAATTAATGGGTTAAAGTGTTAAAGTGAAATAATTGTGGGTCTATTTGATTTTGTTAATAGTATTAAAATGTTAAAGTAACAAAAAGTAGATAGATAAAGTGTTAAAGTATTAAAGTGTTAAAGTGATTGTGGGGTCTACGTCCTAAAATGGAAAGGGTCAGTAAATGGTGGACGTCCCGATATAGTAATAATATCAGTAAATGGTGGACGGAGGGAGTAATATAAATACTATTATTTATATAAATAACTTTAATATCAAATTATTATAATAGAAAAATCAAGGTTTTGATGTCACATAAAAACGTAAATTATAAATATTACTTTAAAAATAAAAATGTTATTAAGATTTAAAATCACGAGTTTAACGTGCGTATGCACATTATGTTTGCTAGTATGTAAAAAGGATCTTTATTAAACACACACTCAGAGAAAAAAAAAAAAAACTGATAGTATTATTTTTTTCTAAAAAAGTTAAATTAGTAAATTAGCAAAACACAGTTCAAACGACTGCAATAATATGTCTTGAACCTATATCCAAATGTGCAGAGCTGGACGTGTGTCTCGTAAGGTTGTTGGGCTTTATAGGCGTGGTTGAGCCCTTCTGTTATATTCTTTTTGCTATATATATGTAGTTGTAGAGATCTATATGTAATTTGTTGTTCTCCTTTTATGCCCGAACGTAGCCAACACAACGTTGGTGAACCACGTAATTTTGTGTCTTCTTACGTTTCTGTTTGTTTATCGCTCTTTTATCTTAACTCGTCACAACAAAATGTGTCAAGTGCAACACATAGCCTAACATTCTAAACAGATGAATAATATCTCTTAAAATTTTTAAGATTTTCACATCGCAAAAGTTTGTGTTTATGTAGAAAACAGAGAACAAAATCGTGATAAGTAACAAGCTTCTAGGAAACTAAAACACATTCCTCGAGCATGTAAAAAATAGACCTTAGCATCAAACTCAAAAGCAACATGGTGATATTAAATACCAAATAATGAAAAAAATCCATGTCCATAATGAAGCCAGACAACTCGATTTTGGGGTCGTTTGGGTTGAATGACATAAATTTAAAAGCCACGTTACGGAAGACTTAAACACAGTGCCTTTGACCTCGAAACATAACCCCTACTACTAAGCCAACACAGGCACACAGCTTATCAATTTTGGCAAAGTAACAACGGATGCTAAGTAGTTACTGACCCCGGGCCCACAGGGAGTTACAAACGGCTTCAGCTTTCTCTAACGAGATTTGTTTAATGAGTTATCAAAAATTTGGCACGACATAATGAATTGATTAGGAAAGCACGGTTGCGATGGGTCTGAAAAATAATATTCCATCGGTTACATTCTACTTGACATGTTTCTATTATTCTGTACTTACATATAATCAAGAAATACATAACACAACAAAGCTGTGAAACCATATTATTCGAAATAGCATACCAAACTTTTAATATACTGCAGTTTTAATCATTTTTGCTAGATTTTGAATAGAAGAGTTGCACATTCCATAGAGTTTTTATCTTATTTTCCGAGTACCTGAACTATGCACTTTCATGTACAGGGAACCAAAAACAAAAGACGAGATTACAAACACGTCTAGCAACGGAAAAGCGCCATAACCATAGCAATTATGACTATCCAACAACATACACAAAATGAGGTTTACAAGTCCACAACAAAAAATGTGAACTGAGAACTCAGTATTCACGGAGATAACATAGTTTTACACGAAAATACGGGTTCATAGTTTGCTTATGTAGATTTCGAGCAAAAGTCAAAACTATAACTTACATAGAATCATCAGAAGAGGCTTTCCTGCATACCCTAGAGGTTATGAGAAATGTAGCGATATACTTAATACCGCATCAAAGCCAAAAGCATAAGCACTACTTGTCCAAAAAATATACATTAACACCACCTTTTCTTAAACCCACAAAATACTTTAGCATATTTAGTCAAAAATCTAACCTTCAATCCAGCCTTGCAATTTCCTTCTGCTTCTTTCAAGGGTGAAACTTAGTCTGTGATTGTGAATCCTTCTTCACAACCTCTGTGCTAGGCTGGAAGTTGACGCCAACAGAAGAACTGAAGCTGATGTTCCCAAGAGTAGAGAATAAAGGTGAAGAGATGGTTGGAGATGGATCAACATTTTTTTTCTTCGAAGGCTGTTCGCTTTGAATGTTTCCGGGAGCAACAGAATCTGTTTGACTTAAGCATCCATCACCAAAGAAACTCGGAAATGTTAAGGTATCATCGATTGGTATTTCCCCTCTAAGTGTCTTTAAGGCGAATTCTAATGGATCAGACCATGACTCCCCAAAATCATAACAAAGCTTTGAATTGTGTGATTCCTTCACAACTGGTGCTGGTTCAGGAATGGGTGAGCCCTCTGTAGGAGGCTTTTCGACTTCTTTCAGTTGATTAACATCTTGAAGAGTTTCCTCAATTCTAACCGTATGGTATGTAGGCTCTTTTGGTGGCTTGATATTAGATGTCTGAGGAATATCTGAAGCCTCAAGAGGAAAGCTGGGAGAAGTATCCACTTCATGAACAATGGATCCCCTCACTGTAGCCCTTGGAGAGCGTTCCTTCAACTCCATATTGGACTGGATCTCGGGTTCTGAACCCGCAAGCCTTTTTGAAGCCCGTAATGGCAAGCTTGAATTCGTTCTTTTCTTGGATTTTCTTGAGCCCGGATTACTTCTACCCCCTCTACCAGTTATAGGTGTTGAGCTCAAAGCTACATCAACAGCCACAGCTCTCTCGTCATTTTTTGAGACATAGTTTTCTCCTTGGGGGAAATGTTCCATTTCGGCATTCTTTTTAGAATTTTCACTTGTAACTTTCTCTTGTAGAAAGAGAGATCCAACTGGGGTGAACGTAGCATTATCATTATTAGCTTGCTTACGCTTCAAGGTTTTGGTGTCTGTATCTGGTGGGTTCTTCGTACCAGAACTTTCTCCACCTGCAGTAAACAACTGAACAATCAGGCTATACAAGTTTGTTTTAAGGGCAAATAAGAAGCATATAAGCTAATTTGAACTTTAAAAATAGCCGATCTTTACTAGATTAGTCATACCGCCATTTGATCCTTCACAGAGAAAAAGTTCACTCTTTTCCATGGATAACTTCCCAGTAGCTGGATTTGAAGACTGAAAAGAAAATAAACACCAATCAAAAGTGCACATAAAAAAGCACATTACAATTGCTGAATCGCACATTTATCACATTTTTTAAACGGAAATACCATAACTTTCTCTTGTTTGGGACGTGATAATAAAGCATGCACAATATGCTGCACACCGCATTTATGAATATCCATCACACGGCGAGGAAATGATGTAGGAAATATGCAAGTTACAGCAAAAGTAGAGTATGCACATTAGATGCAGGTTAAAAGGAAACAAATGCACAACTAGGCACAAGCATGTGGCTTTGTCGATATTGCTCCCCTTCATAAAGGTGAGAGACACAGGCACGAATCTAAATCCCGCAATTCCTGAACTAAGAGGAAAAGTAAACAAACATGCTCTCTCTCTCTCATGCGCATGCACGCGCGCGCACACACACACACAAGTTGGGTGTAACATTTTCTTTTCCATGCATGAAGGCAGTTTAGCTTAGTTTTATGTCAGACTAGACATAAATGTGCAATAAATTTTGCAAGAGAATAATATATCTGTATAGAGTTCGTGATGTATATTTCATCCCTTAAACGGATGTTATTGTAAATTTTAGCCCTATATAACTCTGGCAACTTTTATTGCTGGATATAAATGTACCTATAATCTAAAGTGAAGATGTTGCTCTTATACTACTTCTATAATGACCTGTTCCGGTCACATCATAGACATGTACCCCTTAAGTTATACTCCATTCATCATGCAAATTTAGTCCCATCCGTGTGCCGCAGGTGTAGAAAAAATGAATTTTCTATAGTAAATTGAAAATAAAAGTAACTTTTAGGGGTATTTTGGCATATTAAACAAAATTTTTGGAAAAGGTGTAGTTATTTTTTAACAGCACAATGAGATATTGTGCGACATAGGAGGTGTTTGGCTAAGCTTATTTTGAAGAGCTTATAAGCTCTAAGTGCTTATAAGATGTTTTATTCTCAGCATAAAACATGTTGCTGAGAACAAATGCAGCAAAAACTAAAAATCTCGATAGACGAGGATGAACAAGCAAGAACACTCACAGAATTTTTGTTCTCAAGTAACTTGATTCCATCCTCTCTTTTCAATGGTCTGCAAGCACAACTGCTTATATCATTTGTTTTCAGATACCTCAAGGCATCGGGTTTAGAAAGAAACATGTAACCGCTGACTGGATCTGCATAATACTGCAGTAATTGCACTGGTTAAGAATTAACAGCCAGATTTCGAAAATTCAAACAGCGAATCTTCAGAAACAATGTCAAAATTCTGATACAGAATTTGAACTTTTCTATTCAAGACTCAATAAAAGGTTAGACAAAGGCAATTACCGGCTCCTTTCTTGTCCTATTCCCAGATTTGCTTGTCCTGATTACCTTTATCCAGCCCGAGGGCAGGTCATCGGCAGTTGTCCTCTCAACGGCAACCTACTTGATCTAGAAGTGTCAGAAACATAATTGAGTAGATATTTTTATCAGAAATGGAAAATGAACTGAACTGATCGCAGCACAAACCGTCACAAAAGATCTGCCCTTCCTTTTCTTTACCACAGTGCCATCAGTATTTGTACCGGAATTGACTAATGGAGACGAGTCTGGAAGTGGTTCGCTCACATTGCCAATCTGAAACAATAAAATTTTAAAGAGCCAGTAAAACTAAAAGAAAATTTAACATATGGAACAAAATAAAGCTCAATGATTGAAACTAATAATCAATCCATTACCTCTTATCTCAAATAATCCAAGAGAGAAATATTATTCTTCGTTTTGAAGCATAGCATACTTTAAATAAACTCATAATTTTCACGTTCGTTCCAGGTCATAGGTATTCTACTTTTAATGAGAGCCTAGAAAAATATGATACCTCAGAAGCTAAACTGTAGTTAATGGTGTTATTAGATCTAGGACGCTTATAGAGCTCATCAAAGCACGAACCTTTACAAGAGAGTTCCCCTTCCTTTCCTGATCATGAGCGTCATTAGTACTTGTCATGGGTATGATCTGCAGGTAGATGTTGAAATCTATAGATCAATCTTAGGCCAATATGTTATCATGAGCATCATCAGTACTTGTCGTGGAAAGGGGGGGGTAGATGTTCATATCTATAGATCAATCTTAGGCCAGAATGTGCAATGAATTTAAAGAATGAACAAGTAAATGCACTAAAGTCTAAAAAATTCAATAGATGAGGATGGATAAGCAAGAACACTCACAGCATTTTTGTTCTCGAGTAACTTGATCCCATCCTCTCTTTTGAATGGTCTGCAAGCACAGCTACTAATATCATTCGTTTTCAGATACCTCAAGGCATCAGGTTTGGAACGAAACATGTAACCGCTGACTGGATCTGTGTAATACTGCAGTAATCGCACTAGTTGAGAATTAACAGTCCAAATTTCGGAAATTAAAACAGGAAATCTTCAAAAACAGTGTCAAAATTGTCATACAGAATTTGAACATTTCTATTCAAGAATCATTAAAAGATTTGACAAAGGCAATCACCGGTTCCTTTCTTGTTTTATTCCCAGATTTGCTTATCCTGATTACTTTTATCCAGCCTGAGGGCAGACCATCAGCAGCTGTCCTCTCAACGGCAACCTACTTGATCTAGATGTGTCAGAAGCATAATTGAGTAGATCAGAAATGGAAAATGAACTGAACTGATCACAGCACAAACCGTCACAAAAGATCCGCCCTTCCTTTTCTTCACCACAGTGCCATCAGTATTTGTGCCGGAATTGACTAATGGAGACGAGTCTGGAAGTGGTGCTCCCACATTGCCAATCTGAAACAATAAAATGTTACAGAGCCAGTAAAACTAAAAGAAAATTTAACATATGGAACTCAAAATATAGCTCAATGATTGAAACTAATAATCAATCCATTATCTCTTATCTTAAATAACCCAAGAAGAAATATTATTCTTCGTTTGAAGCATAGCATACTTTACGTTTACTTATAATTTCACGTTCGTGCCAGGTCATAGTTATTCTACTTTTAATGAGAGCCTAGAAAAATATGATACCTCAGAAGCTAAACTATAGTTAATGGTATTATCAGATCTAGGACGCATATAGAGCTCATCAAAGCACGAACCTTTACAAGAGCGTTCCCCTTCCTTCCCTGATCATGAGCGTCATCAGTATTTGTAATGGGTATGATCTGCGGCAACATCTCTGGGATTGGCTCATCCACGTTATCAATCTACAAAGATAAATACCAATTCACATACATTACAAAAGAAATAAAAAGAAAAGGATGTAGATAACAAAAAGCAATGCTATGAAAAAATTATTGAAACTCAAATAATGAAGCATCCATATAGTGTCTCCTATAGTCTGACTTATCTCAAAATTAATGTACCGTCAATAATCTGACTTATCACAAGGAAAAGTAAATAATTCAATTAGTTCAAAAGAAACTCTATGCAAAGCAAATTGCCAGTAATCTAAATATGTAGCGATTCATTAGCATTGATGCTTTCAAAGGCTAACCCAGAAATATTGAAATCTCATAAGCTTAATCATAATTAACATTTTTATCAGTCAAAAGAGAAACCTTCACAAGAGAGTTTCCCTTTCTTTTCTTTTCATCAGTTCTACTAGTATATGTCATGGGTAAGACCTGCAGCGACTTGTCTGAAAGCGGCTCGTCCACATTGCCAATCTGATAAGATTATAATCCAAAAATAATTAGAAGAGAAAGGAAAAGAACTAAAAAAACAAAAAGCAATGCTTTAAAGCATCAAAGGGAATCATAAACCAGAATTAACAAATGAGGAAACATCTGGTGTCTCTTAAAATTAACTACAATTAAACTAAAACTAATAAACAAATGTATTTTCTCATATTGTAAGTCTCAAGTGACAATACATGATACTCTCATGTTTCAAGCAAGCTCAATATGTAACAGAAACTAAAAGCAAGAATATGATCAAATAGGGTTAATTGCTCAATAGGTCACAACATTTGCCCTGTTTTGCACATTCAGCGCGACTTCATGAACATTCCAATAAATTCACCACCTTTTGACGTGTAGTAGTCATTCTATCGATAAAATGACATTTAACACTAAAAATTAGGGATGTGGAATATGCTACAAATCGAAGGTCGTGGCATGATTGAAACATTTTAAAGTTGTCTTGTATAACAAAATATGGCAGAAATATGTATTTCTTATCATGATATCATCTTCATCCCTAAGATTTAAATAATTAAACATAAGTTTTGCTACTAATTTACCTCAGAAAAGAACATAAATTAAAGCTCTGCAGCTTCAGAAATGAAATGCAAAATATTTTCATCAAGAGCAAGATCCATGCAAGTAATGATAATTTATTTAGAAATGCCATTGCGTTTTTTTCCCTCCAAAAGGACAACAAAATTAATTCAATATTGGAGAAAGGCTTCAGTTTCACATCCTTCTCCAGGAACTAAATGTGACTAGAAGAACAAAAGAAGATAAAAACAGTTCTAGAGCAATAATTTACTCAGAAATTAACTGATCAAGTGCTCACCATATTTTGTTTAGTCGTGGTGTCAGCATGACCTATGACATTTAAATATCGAGTGACAGCTGCCTTCGAATAAAATTTGCTTCCAGTTGACAATTCAGTATATATCTGCAAAAAAAGACGAGCATACAAAAAAAATGTAAGAAATTCAATATTTATTAGAGAATTCCATCTCATCTAAAACTTCAATTTTATAGAGGTGTCGAATCTATCCATTTATATTAAATTCTGCAGTAGGTTATATAAAATGCAAGTATAACAATGTAATATGACCATATAGCGTGGAGTGATTTAAGGATAGATGTGAAGGCTACCAGATCTATATCTTAACATCAAATAGTTTGAAGAATCATCTTAAGGAACTCCAGAATAGAATGCCCAAAAATTTACTTAACACCAGTAGTGTGGGAAGGAGAGACAAAATTGATTAGAAGAATCGCTATAGTAAAGGTCCATCTTTCTCTCCCTTAGCAGACTCGAAAAGTAATCCCATCATCCGAGAGTGAACTAGCATGGGACGGTAATTTAAGTAGCTCATCAATTATATTAGCATCGCCACGCAAAATCCAATCTGTTAAACAAGAATTATCTCAACTTGCTCCATTTTCATCAGCTGAACAAAATTTAGGCTACATATCATCAGTCTTCTTACATGGCTTCATGGATATTGTAAGACCAATTCTATTTTTTACCATTCGGATGCAATTGTCATGCCACACTTCATTCTACTGCTATGATCCAATATTTTAGCTATGTGTTGTCCACATCTTTCAACTAGTGAGATGAAAGAAGGTACAGGATAATCTGATTCATTGATTGCAGAAATTTGTAATCAAGAAGGTGAACATAAATAGTGTAAAACTGTTGTAAGATAATTTAAGCCCCCATTCTGAAATATTGTCGAGACCATCTAACGCATGCTCAAATTGAGACTTCAACTACACAACCACTGGAGCTATGACCAAAAAATGGAATATAACAGTGGAGATTTGACCAAGCCACCGGCTGCACTAACCAGGAAACTGAGTCTCTATGAATTTATCACTTTTCCATTCTGGTGTCAGTGCCACAAGAGGATGGCAAGACTACACATGCAAGTCAACCTAACATTCGGTTTAAATAAATGGCTTATAATTGACAATAACTGCAGAAATCTCTGGCGAGTTGTAACCCACTCAACCATGTTTTTTTTACATATTTCTTGGAAAGCAAAAAGCTTTTTAGAATACAGAAACTATACTAGTATAGTTGATTGGTTGGTGAAAATAATTGCTTCTTTGAATATTACAGACCTTGTAAGGTATTCCTTGTGTTAAGCCGCTCATTCGTTTTCGTTCTTCCACTGTCCATCCACTAGGCAACCATGCAGCAGAATCTTGTGTTTTGTCCGATATCTATAAAGGCATATTTATTCAGAACACAAATATGCTCAAGAACTGAATATCCACATTAAATTAGAGTGAAAATTTACCGAATCAGCATTGAGATTCGAGGAGGGCCTGCCATCATCATTCTTCCTTTGAGGTGTAACTGGCAGACTGTTGTTTTCTGCGCCACATCGAATGACCTCATTCTTGGAATAGTATTTCTTACCCGTTGCAACATTTAAATAGTACTGCATCAACAAGCCATACAATATAAGTGAGAATTCTTGAAACTATACCACGTATATAAGGACTTTATAGGTTTTCTAATTTTATGAAATACTCCACAATATTTGAACACTGGATTTTCCAGCACCGGTTTTAATGTTTGTAATAAGTGGATGTTAAAGTTGTATTTGAGTCCCGCTTGATGTAGTGAATTTTAAGGTGGCATGAATATTAAAATGTATTTTTGTTGACTTTTGAGGATAGGAAGTGAATGGTCCACGTCCTAAAATGGGTTGTACTTTGATGCACGGCCAAAAAGGAAACATTGTGCAATAATATCACGAACAAAGGGAGTATATTCTAGAAATATATATATATATATATATATATATATATATATATATATATATATATATATATATCCTTTTACTGCAGGAAGACGTGGATGGTTTAGGGTTTGGAGTTCGGAGTTCGGACACCAAACCAGCATGTCAGTAATGCTACCCATCAGTGCAGATTCACAGCACTTCAGAATGAACTGAATTCTAAGTTTTTAGCCAACAAAAGAACGATATAAGTTGCTGCTTGCATCAACCCTCCAGTGCAAAGATGAGATCAAAATATGATATGAAGATACAAAAACTAATATAGGTAGCATAGAGAAAATAGAATTCAGCTAATGACCAGATCAGCACCCTCTCTTTTTAGGTGGATCATCTCCAAAATATGTCATAATTTTGATGACAACACACGATAAAAGGAAGGCCACACGATTACTTTAAGCGGTCATGTCTAACTGAAGACAATTAATCTTTTACTGATAGTTCCTATTTTTACAAAAGTCCTTGGCCACTTTTTTCTTATCACTAACACTTTGTGAAGCTCCCTAAAATTTAAAGTCGACTAGTTTGTGCTTTGCTAGTTCTATGTATACTTATACCTGCAAAAGGAAACATGATATCTGAAGACCCAAAAAAATGTACATCAAAGATCAGAATTCAAGCCTACCAGTTCCACACTTCCACTTTTATTATTTATTTTGGATTTTCTTAATACTCATTTATGATGACAAAAAATAATTTTCTATAGACTTAATGATCTCACAATTGAAAGAAATTAATAAAACAGGAATCGTCAGATCTTGCTACACTCTCCGCTATAATAGTTAGCCACTTACCCAGCATGTAATCATACATTAATATATGCTATAAAGGTTAGTAAAACTTGTGGATACGGGTACATATATGACACCAGCTAGTAACGGAATTGATGTCCGTAACCATTAATTGAAGTGTTGAATTTAATTAGCTGGGCCCCTAAATCGGCCGTATAAAGTGCATATTCCACTTTGAGATATATGTAGCCTAATAGTCCACCCCGTATCAACTGGAAACACTGCAGTTTTACAGTGTTTCACAGCTATTCAGAAGCTGATGAATCCACCATTGACTAATCTAATACATCACACTCCCACACCACATGCCATTAGTTCTTATAGTTGTCCGAAACTCCTAAAAAATCTTGCGGTTCTTGAAGGGTCAAAGCTCGCCTCTAAAGTGAACCACTAAATTTGCCACTTCACCTTCTTCAACTGCATTTCCTACCCTAAGGTAAAAGTTGTACTTGTAGCACGAAAAAAGACAACTGCAAAATTTCACTCACCTCTACAAAATGCTGCCAGCTAAATGCATGTGATTAACTACCCAATCTATCGAGTCTCTCTAACCAAGTCATCAAAAACATGAAAAGGGAATAAAAGTCTTGACTGAAATGCATTTTACAACACCGATAAGTTCATAAAATCGAAACTTTACATCAAGAACCATTCCAATTACTTGGTCTTAATTCAACCCACATAACCAAATGACTTCTTATACCACTGCAAGAGATCAAAAGCCAGTAGGAATGAAAATCAAACCAACCTAGTTACTCCTATTTCAACATGCAGCCATTCAAAGAAATCGAGCAACAGTATGAAACCTAATCCAAACGAATTCAGCAACTCAGAGGTAACACACAATAAAGATCAAAAGGGGATCGTAATCGATCATTAAACAAGCTGAATTTAAAAAGAAAATTATAAAAATTAAAAAAAAAATTAAAAATTAAAAAAAAACACGAGTGATTACCTTAACTTTCCTCCCATCATTTTTCTTAATCTTCACAGTAAAGCCGGGGGGAAGCCACTCCGGCAGTTCCCCGGAAACCATTCCACCGGAATCGCAAGATTCACACCCTTTCTTCGAAATTTTCGATGAACGCGGAAACTTCTTTGATTATGAGAAGTTGGGTAAAGATTGTGTGTGTGAAAGAGAGAAAATATTTATACGGGTTGAAAAGAATGAAGGTGGGTACACGTGTTTCGACTGCTACAGTAGACTTGGAGCTGATTGTGAAAAAATTCTGACATGCTAGTCTCTTCATTTTCGTGCAAAAACAACGATAGCAAAATTAAGAAATGAGATAAAGGGAGTAAATGTTTTGGACAAGTATTAAGTAGTTTTAAATTTTGTAATAATTAATTTTAGTTTGGTTGAGCAAAGTGAAATAAAAAGTTAAATAATGGATATATGAAAATAGATCGACGAAGCACACAATGAATAATCGAAAGATGAATTAAAAGCACAAATCTCCTAAACGAAGAGAGTGATGAATACTCCCTCCGTCTCTCATATCCGAGTTGGGAGAGGAGTGACTCATTCATTATTTAAGAAAATACAGGGAAAATAGGTAAAACGTATAAAATTTGTGAAAATGGTGGGATAAGGGAGTCTCACTTTGTGAATAATAAAAATCTTTCTATTTTATATAAGAGACATTCTAAATGGATAATATAAGATTATAGGAAACGAGGGAGTAATATATATCGAATATATTCGGAACTTTGGAACGATCCGACCCGGAGGCTTGATTCCCTCGTGTCTTAAGAGTCAACAGCTCATGCTTTTGCATAGCATGTAGCTTCCTCTTCTAGTTCCACTTAATTGTGATATGGGTTAATATTTTATTATCAATGGTGACTGCAAGCCTCAAAATATATCGTAGTTTTTTTTTAATTTAATTTTTTCAACGTTTGTCTTTAACCTTGTCACCATTGATGTGGCCTTTTGAATGGTTTAGGAGAAGGAATTATACCAGCCTTGGAGTGTTGTTAGAACAATTTTGAATAATTCTGCAGTTTTTGAAGAACTCATGCAGATTTAGCCGACTTTGAACTCCTTCAAAAATATATAAATTTTGATGAGATTACTTGAAAATCACAAAAAGGTCGAACTTTTGTGCTTGATTTCGAGATCAATTATATCCCATTATATACCTCAATATTCCTAATAATTTGTTATTCATTTTTTTTAGCACAATCACTCTGAATATGTTGTGTACTCAGCAATGCAAAACTGTTTACTTTGAAATGGAAACCAAAGACATTGTCGGGATTCAGAGAAGAGGAAGGGAGAAGCGAGGAGGGGGCAGTGGAAATTTAACTTATCATGTTTTCCCCCACTTGTTTATTTTGTTTACTTTACGCTTTTGTATTTACTTTACATAATAAATTCTGATCATTGCAGAATCTATACGTTTATATTTCTATATCGTAATTATATACACTACTTAAATTTATGCAACTTTGATCATTCCAATATATATATATATATATATATATATATATATATATATATATATATATATATATATATAGGATGGATCATATAGAAATAAGTCCTGGTGTGAGAAATAGGAATAGATCTGAACCATTGATCTTTATTTGATCTGTGGCTGTAATTGATTTAAGCATGATTATGAGGTATCATAAGCATGACTAGGTTTAAGCATGAATTTGTACATTCAAAAGCATAATGGTGTTGTAAGCATAAATATATACTGATTTAAGCATGATTTTGTATAGTTTTAAGCATCTTTCGCATTTTAGCACACAAGGATTTATTTGCACACGAACCACTCCCTATATATATATATATATATATATATATATATATATATATATATATATATATACATATATAGTTTGGCCAGTTCTCATTAACCCCTTTCTTAGACCTACCCACTAGAGGTGTTCAAAAAAACCGGAACCGACGGTTAAAACCGTAACCGTAACCGGAACCGGCGGTTTTTTAACCGAAATCGGAACCGGCGGTTCGGAATCGGAAAAGGAACCGGTGGAACCGGCGGTTCGGTTAAGGTTCCTAAGGCTTGAAACCGTAACCGGCGGTTCGGTTCCGGTTCCGGTTCCAAACCGGCGGTTCCAAATTTTGGAACCGTCCAATTTATATAAATTCTATTATTTTTATTTTTTTTTATATATAATTTATAAACAAATATAACATTATTTGTTAAACTTCATAAATAATAACTAAATATATATATAATTTGGACTTTTTTCAATTATATAAGTGTTACTCTCAAACACTCATTTGTTATTTCTTCATTGTGAGGTATGTTTATTGTTTTTATAAGAGTATTACACTTTTCAAGCTTCTTATTTATTTGATATGTGATATCTAACACATCTCAAACTATGAGAAGAGTTGCATGAGGAACACCTATAAAATTGAAAGAATGTTCAAAGCCTTATGAAATAAAAAAGTTTAAATTAAAAAAATATATATATTGTCCGGTTTTTTCCGGTTAGAACCGGAACCGTAACCGGAACCGGCGGTTCCGGAACCGGAACCGTAACCGTGTGTTTGCGGTTCGGTTTCGGTTCCTCCCTCGACGGAACCGGAACCGTGGGCACCTCTACTACCCACAGCTCAATCCACTAATTTAAGAGCACATAATCGAGGTGCGGCAACACATCTACCTGATTGAGTTAGTACCATTTTATGAGATCAAATAGGTAAACAGATAATGATTTGTGTACAAGTTAACATCAATTCATCTGTCCATATAATTGTCACATAGTTGTCAGTATCAGCTATCAGTTGAATGTTGATTAGTGCATCGATAAACACGATTTTCTTATATGGAGTATTTATCAAATAGGATGCTTGGTTGTAGGTTTATTGTTTTTTTTTTTTTTTTTGAAGAAAGTTGTAGGTTTATTGTTAAAGTGTAGGAACGTCAACAAAAGATCAAGGCGTGCCACACGTGGTATAAAGCCTTTGTAGATTGATACATGTACACACTCATGACTCATACATGTTGTCACTTTGGATCTCTTGTCCCAAATTTCAATTTTTATTAGTTTTGTACATTTTTTTTATAATTTTAAAAATTTATAATGATTTGTTTTAATTTTATGATAATTTCTAGGGTTGACTAATCTAAATTAGGATTTTATGATTATTTCTAGGGTTGACTAATCTAAATTAGGGTATACAATTATTTTTTAACATTTAATTTCAATTCTATTGATTGTATAATGCTTTAAAATTCAAAACTATATTATATTATAATTAAAATTTTTAATTTATTTCCCATAAATGTCTATTATAATATGTTATACAATGCAATTTTTATTTTATAAAAAATATAAAATTTAACTAATACAATAGATTTTAAGATTTGGAACACGCCAACACGATAGAAACATATAATTTGGGATAGAGGATGTTGGGAATTGTTAAGGATAACATGTTAAGGGGGAACTCAAATGGGACGCTTTAAAATAAATGTACTTGTTTTGATTTGATAAAACCCCTAAGTATCCTATTCCCAAGCGACCCTATTTTGATGTAGAATAGGTTAAAAAAAATTTTAAGCCTATATTGTTAGGATGGCTTCAAATTTGCTTTAAATGCTTAGGTTTTAGACTGCAGGACTTTCAAGTGAAGGCCACTCGCTTGAGTGTGTTTTTCAAGCGAAGCGAGTCGAACAAGCCGAAACGAAGCGTGCCGAGGAATAGCGAAGCGAAGCGAGCGCTACAGTAGATTCAAAGCGAGTCTGCTGAAGCGAAGCTAAGCGAGCGCTACAGTAAAAAGTCAAAGCGAGTCAACGATTACTAAAGCGGATACTCGGGAAATTTATTTCCTAAATACACGCCAACAGTATGACTTGAAGCGACTCAACTTGAAGCGGACGCTCCAAATCTGAAGCGAAGCGAGCCCCTACATAACAGAAAGCGACAGCTCAATTCCCGCTCCAATTCAAACGAATAGTTCAAACTCCAGTCAAGTGAAGATCGCCACATTAATTGCAGATCTCCACATGTCGATAGGAGAATGGAGCAACGGAGTTGACCGCCAGGCCGACAAGGACGCCGCAACAGTACTGGACCGCTCCAGTTACTGTTACAATTGGCTCTTAGCCATTTTCGGCAAAGAGACAAACTGGCGCGTCTGAAATGCAGCAGGCCTGTGCAAGTACTGTCGAGAGGAGGAGGGACAAAGCCACCAACCAAGCAGCGGATCCTGGCCAACCCTCCGCCTATAAATAGTGAAGGATCAAGACGGAGAAGAGTAGAACACTACTTGAGCATTCAGTGCATACAGCAAACAAAAACTCCCAAGCCTTCGAGCATACTTTCGAGTCTTTGTTTAAGTGTTCTCCGAGCTTCTATTCCATCGAAGTTCGTCTCCGCAACCTTCACACTCTAGATCTAAGCCCACTCATATCCAAGCTTAGAGAAGAACTTTAGCCTTCTTTGCATTCATTGTAAAGAGTTCTTTATTAGTGTGTTCGTCGAAAACCAAAAACCCTAACCCTAGTTGTCTGTTAGATTTTGTGTTTGTCGAAAGGTTGTCTCGATCCAAGACTGTACTTTCTTCGATAGTAGAAGTCTCGATCATAGAGTCTAGATCCAAGCTAGCACAGTCCTCGATTGTGTGAAGCTCGATCGAAACTAGGTTTGTGGGGAGAACCCGTAATCTCCCAGTTTTGGACTGAAGCGAGTGAAGCTTAGTCCAGTCTAGGTCTTAAGGAGAACCCGCAATCTCCTTGTCGTCGTCAGATCCAAGGTTCTTGAGTGAAGAGAATCAGTTGCTTCGAGCAACAAAGTGGACATAGGTGTTTTACCACCGAACCACTATAAACCTTATGTCGTATCTCTCTAACCCTAATCTCTCAATTGTTTATTGCTTTGATTATTCATCTGCACAAGCATTGTAAACAACTTTAACCGAATTTTAATTACTTAGAAAAGACTAGCTCACCAAATTCCGCATCTCGAGTAAAACCTCACTCTTGATCAAGCATTCGCTTAGGTCAAGAGGTTTGCTAGCACTGTAGATCTAGCTTTCTGCTAGGTCATAAGAATTTGAAGCGAGCGCTTTACTTGTCACTCTGAGATAAAGGAAAAAGAAGTTGAAAAACTTCTACACACGTATTCAGCCCCCCCCCCCCCCCCCCCCCCCTCTCTACGTGTGTTTCCTCTATCAAACTGGGACCAACAAGTGGTATCAGAGCGAGGTTCTTTCGAGCCACTGCTTTGCATACCTGAAGCGAGTCCCCTCTCGCTTCACGTTGTCTCATTGAACCGGATCCATTTTCCTAAGTGCATCAAATCTCACTCACGCATACTGCATTACTACTGACGTTTCATCATGTCTACCTACAGTGCATCCAATCTTCCGCAGTTCTCGATTGAAGGTTATGAGACATGGAGTTTCCGTGTCGAAAGCTTCCTATGCTCCATCCACGACAGGATGTGGGAGGTCATAGAAGAAGGACCCATCGAGATCAAGAAAGCCATCTCTGTAAACGTCCCAGCCGCCGAAGGCCGTGAAGCCCATGTCAGACAAGAGTATGTTGACAAGGTAAAGGAAGACTACTCTTCCAATGACTTCAAGATTGCCAACATTACCCGCATCGCACGTCACACAATGCAAAGCATTGTGTCGGACGCTTATCTCCCAAGGATCAGGAAATGCACCACAGCAAAGGAGATGTGGGAAACCCTAGCCCTAATTTCCCAGGGCACAGACAAGATCAAGGAGAACAAGCTTGCCGTGCTGATGAGAGAATTCGAGAGTCTCAAATGAAGTCTGGAGAATCGATTGACGCCTTCGAGCTACGCGTCACCAACCTCGTTGCCACTCTCATCTCTCTTGGCAAAGATTCACAGACAAAGAAATCAACCTCAAAACTGTTCGAGCTCTTACATGGAAATGGCAAACCATGAAGGAGCTATACTTGGCAACAAATGACTTATCAAAGCTCACACCGGAGATCCTGTTCTCCGAGCTTAAGGCTCACTAATTTGATCTCAATCGAATGAGCCTGGACGATGAAGATGAAAGTCCTACGTCATCCAAGGGGGTCGCTTTCAAAGCTGCTGAAGCTCCAAGTGAGCAGACGATTGCCAAGATGTCAAGAGAAGAATTGGAAGAGCATTGCGCATTTCTATCAAAGAACTTCAACAAGATGAATTCACGCGTGGGGAAGTACAAGAGATTTTACAAGCAGTACAAGGGAAAAAGCACTGATGCTCGTGATGGAAAAGGAAAGAGAGAAGAGACATCGAAGCCGATCTCAAGGGATATGATGGATGTGGAGTGCTATCACTGCCACAAGATGGGCCACTACAAATCCGAGTGCCCCAAGCTGAGTGCCAAGGAGCGTGAAGAATTGAAGGCAAAGAGAGAAGCTCCCCGGAGAGCGCTAGTCGCTAGCGAATCACCAGTCGCTTCAAACGAGGAAGTCTCAAGCGACTCAGATGCATTCACTGATCCAAACTCTAGCGAGGGAGAGGATCATGGATTAATGGCGCTCACCGATGAAGACACAGGGAAGGTATTTTTCTATCCACCTATCAATTCAATTACACTGGCACACAAGCACGAAGAGGATGTTCATTCCAAGACATGGAGTGAGCTGCTTAACAAACATCAGAAATTGTTAAGCGACCACGAAGTGTTGAAACAAGCTATGTCTGATAGCGAGAGAGAGAACCGAAAGCTAGCCACTGAACTTGATGAAATCAAGATTAATTTAAGGGCTATGACTAGTAAGTTCGAGGATCTCTTTGCTAGGCATAAAAGCTTGGAAGGAAGGTATGAAACCCAATCCAAACTAGTGGCCAACTTGAACAAAGCCTCATGCGCTAGGCAAGCACTAGAGAGCTCGCTTCTACCTTTTGGTAGAAAGGGAGGTCTTGGATATGAGGGTGGACCTTCCAAGCCTACAGTCTTTGTTGGTGCTTCCAACACAACACCATCAGTCTCTTTGGATGTGCCCACTGCCTCCAAAGCGACCATTAACAAAGACAAGGGCAAAGCGTTTGAGAACCCTACGAAGAAACCCATGAAGATGTTTATATCTCAAAGGAAAGTATTTAAGGGTAAGCAAAGTTCAACAGTCCCTAGCACTCACAATGCTAAAACTTACCAATCAAAAGGTAAAGGGAAAAATGTTGAAGCTTCTAAGTCTCAAACCAAGACACTAGAGACAAAGGATCTTCCTTTCAAGAAGAGAAGTAATGTCTATGTGTCACCTGCACTTATGTTGAGGGGGAAGTGTTTGAAGCACCCAAGAGGTCGCTTCAAACCTCAAAAGTTTCCCAAGCGAGTCAGGGTCAAAACCCTAAGTTGACCGCTTCAAGGAAACCAAGCGAGACGCTTGAAAAGACTAGAAACCCTAAGTCAGTCTCAAAGCCTATGGCTAATCCGAAGCGAGTCGCTTCAGGGTATAAGCAAAAGGGCATGAGCATAGGTGTGTCTCAAGCGAGTAGCTACCCCTCATGCACACAATTTGCACATGTGAAGCTGCATCAAAGTAGAAGTCACAATTTAAAAATGTCGAGAAGCCCAAAACACAAGCTAACTTTCAAAAGAAAGTGAAGCAAGTGTGGGTACCTAAGGGGACTAACCTGCAAGGACCCAAACTGATTTGGGTACCAAAACTTGCCTAATTGCAGGTGAGCGCCGTGGATCCCATGCCCAGAGAAGGTCAACCAATATGGTACTTGGACAGTGGATGTTCAAGACACATGACAGGCATGAAAGCTCTACTTCAAGATTATACAGAGAAGAAGGGTCCACATATAACCTTTGGTGACAACTCTCGAGGAACCACCAAGGGATACGGCGTACTGAAGATAGGAAAGCTCAGAATCGAAGAAGTTTCCTATGTGGAAGGACTGAAACACAACTTGTTATCCATCTCACAGTCCTGTGATAAAGGATACAAGGTGGAGTTTATGTCCAACAAGTGCATTGTAAAGAACAAGCTCACATCCCAGATTACACTCACTGGAATTAGACAAAGGAATGTCTACATTGCGCAATGAGATAGCTGCAAAGAGGAAACGTGCTTGGTCGCTAGAAGTGCAGCTGAAGTTGGATGGCTATGGCACAGACGCTTGAACCATCTCAATTTCAAGACGATCAATCGCTTAGCTCGGAAAGGCTTGGTGCAAGGCATACCTAATGAGGTTTTTGTCAAAGACCATACTTGCTCACCATGTCAACGAAGGAAGCAGACGAAGAAGCACTTTGCCATCTTAGAAGAAGCATCTTCCAAGCGAGTGCTAGAGCTACTACACATGGATCTGTTTGGACCAGTCACTCCAGTAAGCGTCAATGGAAGAAAATACACTCTCGTTGTAGTCGACGACTTCTCTCGCTACACTTGGGTTGTATTTCTCTTTAGCAAGAAGGAGACGCTGTCCAAACTGCCTCAATTGCTCAAACGCCTAGCTGTGGAGAAAAATCAAGCGGTCGCTACCATCCGCTCCGATAAAGGCACAGAGTTTCTAAACTCTACAATTGAAGCTTACTACACGGAGCATGGGATAGCACACCAAACATCTGCAGCACGCACACCTCAGCAGAACGGAGTAGCTGAAAGAAATCGAATCACAAAGAAGTCGTACGCACAATGATTGCAGACTCGAAGCTTCCGATGAAGTATTGGGCTGAAGCTGCCAACACAACATGTTATACTCAAAATCGGACTCTTCTCAACAAACGCTTCAATATGAAATATGGACAGGGAGAATTCCTAACATTTCCTATTTCCATATATTTGGTTGTGGGGTCTTCATTCACAACAATGGGAAGTCACAATTGAAAGCTTTTGAAAGCAAAGCGGATGAAGGAATATTCTTAGGATATTCTACATCTAGCAAAGCTTACAGGGTGTTCAATTGTAAAACCCTAATTGTGGAGGAATCACCCCATGTTGTATTTGATGAATCTTCTTTAAGTCTTCCACAGGAACAGGTTCAAGCGAATGACAAAACTTCAAGCGAGGAACCCATCAATCCAATGACGTGGGACATGCTTGAAGATGATGAAGAAGTTAAAGATTCAAGCGATCAAATTGCTCAAAAAGATGAAGCTGCCCCCAAGTCAAAAGAAGAGACTGCAGGCTAAGCACCCAATCCGGTCGCTTCAGATGGTGAAGCAAGCGACCCGCATGAAGAAGAAGAAGAAGCTGGTGGATCCAAGCGTGCATGGCTCAAAAATCATTCACCAAGCCAAATCATTGGAGATCTATCCAAAGGCGTGGTGACCAGAAGCCAAGTGATTGGAGAAAGCGCCATGTTCAGTTGCTTTCTTTCCAATATTGAGCCGGCAAGCGTGGAGGAAGCCCTAGCAGATTCCAATTGGGTGATTGCCATGCAAGAAGAGCTGAACCAATTCACCAGAAACAACGTATGGTATCTAGTGGATCGTCCTAAATTCCAGCATGTGATTGGCACCAAGTGGGTGTTCAAGAACAAGACGGACGAGGACCACAACGTCGTGAGAAACAAGGCTCGACTCGTCGCCAAAGGCTACTGTCAAGAGGAAGGGATCAATTTCTATGAGACCTTCGCTCCAGTGGCCAGGCTTGAAGCAATTAGACTATTTCTTGCCTATGTAGCGGCTAAGAAATTCAAAGTCTACCAAATGGACGTTAAGAGCGCGTTTCTCAATGGTGAGCTCAAGGAAGAAGTGTATGTGGAGCAGCCGCCGGGTTTCGAGCAAGGAGATAAGGTGTATAGATTGAAGAAGGCCCTGTATGGATTGAAGCAGGCGCCTAGAGCGTGGTATGATACGCTATCTAAGTTCCTAGTCGATAATGGATTCCACAAAGGAAAGATAGATCGGACTCTCTTCACCATTAATCATGGAGAAGATATGCTATGGGTCCAGATCTATGTGGATGACATCATATTTGGATCACCAAACCAGACGTTTAGCGAGAAGTTTGGAGAGTTGATGAAGACCAAGTATGAGATGTCAATGATAGGCTTGATGAGTTGCTTCCTAGGTCTTCAAGTGAAGCAGCAAGATGATGGAATTTTCATCAATCATGCGAAGTATACTCGAGATATGCTTGCCAAGTTTGGTGTTCAATATGTTAAAGCTGTGAAGATTCCAATGAACACCAACTGGAAGATGGAGCCAGATCTAGAAGGGAAGTCTGTGGATGCTACAGACTACCGAGCTTTGATCGGATCCCTTCTCTATCTCACTGCAAGCAGGCCAGACATATCGTTTGCAATTGGAGTGTGTGCTCGCTTCCAAATCAATCCCAAGCATAGCCACCTTGAAGCTGCCAAGCGAATTCTTTGCTATCTCAAAGGCACAGTCAATATGGGGCTATGGTATCCTGCTGAAGACAATCTGGAGCTCACGGGATACTCCGATGCTGACTATGGAGGTTGCCAAATTGATAGGAAATCAACCTCAGGCACGTGTCATTTCTTGGGAAGCAAGCTTGTCTCATGGTTCTCGAAGAAGCAGACAAGCGTAGCAACTTCAATGACTGAAGCCGAGTACATGGCCGCTGGAAGCTGTTGTTCTCAAATCTTGTGGCTTCGTCGGCAGTTGAAGGATTATCGAGTTGAAGTGAATGAGATTCCAATCTTCTGCGACAACAATAGTGTTATCTGTATTTCGCATAATCCAGTGCTTCACACCAGATGCAAGCACGTGGAAATCCGACATCACTTCATTCGTGATCATGTCGAGAAGAAAAGATATCAATCTCGAGAAAATCCATACCGATTTCCAGCGAGCAGATATCCTCACCAAGCCTTTAGTTGTGTCTCGCTTCAACCATCTATGCATGGAATTAGGGTTACTAGACCCTGGTGAAGGATGCTAGTTCCAGGATGCACAAGGGAGGGGACGCTTGCCCTCAAGCAACCCTCGCCTTGGATCTTCACCAATTCAAGCGAGTCGCTTCAAAACTCACTCGCTTGAGGAAGGAGAAATAAGGTGGAGAAAGGTGGAGTGTTGGAAGATGTTCCCTACCAACTAACATGATTGTTAAGGCTATGGTTAAGGGGGAACTATTGATTGCTCTCGGAGTAGTCTACTTCCAAAGCGAGCAAGGAAAGTTGCTACCTATCCTAGGATTCCTAGCAAGTGGGTATAAACACTTGCAAGTACCTTTTTTAGTAAAGGTTGTGGGGTCTTGAATCGGGCCTTCCCACGTAAAAACGGTGAAAGCTTAGGCAGGGCTGGCACCTAGACCTTGCGTCATCTTCCCATCTTTCCGCCGAAGAGGAGCATGTCTTCTCATCTCCTTCGTCGTGAATAATCACTCACTCATTACTCACTCTTAACTGAGTTGAGCTGTCGGGTGTTTATTCATTCTTCTCCCACCTTGAATATTGCATCGCTTCAATTTTCCCTATTCTGGGTTAAGCGAGCCGAATGCATATTCATTCTGTAGATCTTAAGTGGAGAGCTTGAAGGGTACCTTTTTACTTCTAAAGGTTGCAGGGCTGGTGACATGCTTCTGCGTAAAACCGAGAATGTCTTGTCAGAGTTTCTCATTGTCATCCTGTCATATTCTGCTCTGAGATAAGGACTTGTACTCATCTCCCATTCATCGTGAATAAGTACACAAAAGTGAGTCTCCCTTCGGGTTGAAGAAAGCTAGTGTACTTTATTCATTCCCCCCCCCCCCCCCATTCACTTCGATGGAGGACTCTCTAGTTCGTAGAGGAAGATGGAAGAGATGAATGCCAAGAAGATCAAGCTTAAAGAGGACTAACAAGTATCAAAAAGAGGTCTACATATGTGGTATCAATCTCCTACAATGAGAGATTGACTGGTAAGTGTTTCAAGTCAAGTACACTAAGCAAAGTGAAGCGTGCTAGAAACCTTCACTTGCTATGTGGAAAATATGAAATGAATCTGACACAAATACAAAGAGGAAAACACTCTTGTTTATCCTCGAAGTATGTAAGTCAGAAACATTTTAAATTAAGTCAAAGAAATTTCAATTTCTTAAACCAGTCGCTTCAGATGGTCAAGCGAGTGCTTCGTCACTCAAGCGAGCCATCGCAAGCGAGTGTGGAACAGTCACGCTAAGCGAGTACCTTGCAAGCGAGTAAAAGCCAAGCGGCCACACTTAAGCGAGCAAGTACGAAGCGGAGCGTATGAGCTGTACACACTCGAGTGCAATTTTACTTTCTACTTTGCATTTAATGCAGATAAAGTACAAAACAGATATTTCGGGCGCGTGAGACTCACTTCAAAATTGAACCGCCAAAACCGCGAGAGATCCGGTCATTGAATCTCAATAGTTTTTGAATCCCAGCCGCTGGATCTACGCCGTTTGAACAGGCGATTTGCAGGAGGCCACGTGGAGTCCCAACTCAACTTGACGGCTCACTTTTACTGTTATGACGCCGGACACATCAGTCACGTCGCCGATAGCCGCAGCCCCTACTCAGAACTTTTGGGGAAATTACCAGGCCGCCTCGCCACGTCAGCGAAACCCTAAAGGTATATAAGGGAATCGACGCAGTCTTGCAGAGTTTTTGTCACCCTCTAAATTTGCCATTCTCGTGAAAGCTCTGCAAATCCTGCAAATTCACGAGTCTCAAACCCCCTATATTTCTTCATCTCAAATCTCTCGAACACAAACATGGTGAAGAAAACAGCAACACAGACGATGGAGGAGTTCCTAGCCGGAGTTGGAGACAACATAAACGTCGAGCCCCATCTCGACGAGAAGATCATTGAAGCCAATAGCTTTTTCCGCAGGGCTGTGACCACGGCCGGCCTGTGGAACTTTGTCACCGCGAAGCCGGAGAGGATCTTGGCCCCGCAAGTTGCCCAGTTCTTGTTGAACCTAAAGGAAGGGCAGACGGCGTCTACTATCACCGACCCGGACGACGATAAACTTGTAGAAGTAGACCTTGCCGAGGTCGCCGGAGTGTTTAACTTGCCGAGAGAGGGCGTGGACTCCCTCTCAAGACTGGAACTCTCCGTGGAAGTAGAGTTTGAGAGGTTCGCCGCCCGCCGGAATGCTGCGTGGAAGGTGAAGGGAAGCAACATGAGCACCGATCTGGCGAAACCCTTCAACTTGATATGCGAGTTGTACACCAAGTCTGTGGTGTGCAACATCGGAACACTTGGGCAACTCTCAGACTCCAAGTTGTTTGCCATCAGCACCATCGTGGATAGTCTGGCCGGCACGAAATTTAACTGGCACAGCTGGTTTATCAACCAGATCCACGAGACGGCCAAGGATTTCGAGTTCAAGGAGGGAAGCGACTCAGAAATCGTGAGGAAGGGGAAGCTTCGTTTCTTTTTGAAGCTGTCCTATGCACTGAATCAACTGTTCCCAGGAAGGAACTGGCCGGATACTGAGGAGTACAAGAAGAACACCGTCTTCTACGACATCTACAATACCAACAAGATTGTCGTAGACAGAGGGATTCTGCAGGTGGAAGTGCGCCCTGCAGTTCCTGTTGCCGAAAGGCAAGTACAAAGACCCAAGCGACCGCTTCACCTGCGAAGCGAACGGCGCCCAAGCGGGCGAGGAAAGTGAAGCGAGTCGCGTCACTTGTTGAAGCAAGCGAGGAGGAGGAGCGACCGCTTGAGGAGATGGAAGTTAACCAACCCCAACCCTCTCTAGCCAAAGAACAACCTTAAGCCTCCCCCGCACATACTCAAATCCCACCTGCACCTACCCAAGCCCAACCTCAAGCTTCCACAACAGCTCAACCTCTTACTTCCCATCACTCCCAATACGAGGAAGAATCTACTTCCTCGTTCCCCATTCCAAACGTACCCTTCCTACACACCGACCTTGACGCCGCTTTCTCTCTCTGTGAGCCAATCCAACAAGCTCCCACCCAAGCCCAAACCATCCAAGCTTCAACCCCCAACTCTCCCACCGAAACAGCCGACACCAATCACACTGCCGACACTGAAATAACCATCCCAGCACCTAAAAAGCCCCCCCCCCCCCCCAACTTCTGAGGAGAAAGCTCTACGTCGCTACTTGGCGGACAGGAATCTAGCCGCAGAAGAAATTCAAAACCGCTATCCCAACACCCAAATGTCTGAAACCTTCTTTACCAAAGCCACCGATTTCCTCACATACATAACCTACCGTGGAACCGAATACTATAAGATCTTCAACCTCCGCAAGGCCTTCTCAGAAGAAATCATTGAAGCGAAGGAGGCGGAACTGCTCCAATTCATAGGAGTAGACGGTTTCCATGTCTTTATCAATGAAGCTCGTTACTGGGAACTACTGGATGCCAAAGTAAAGCGTGCATATCTAGATGCAGTGATTCTCGAGTGAACACCCACTGCTCACGAGCAGAAATTGATCGAGCAGCATGAAGCTGAGATGACGGTGAAGGAGGAGGAGATTGCTCACCTTGGGGAAGAAATAAGGAGGGTTAGTGAGGAGGTGGAGAAGAAGAAACTGGAGGTCGAGAGTCTGCACAAAGACTTCGACACGAAGAAAGCCGAGCTGGAGGGTAAGCTCGAGACAGAAGAGAAGCGAGTGGAGGAGCTCAAGCAGTCGCTTGAAACTGAACGAAGCAGGCTGAGAGACTTAAACGTCAAACTGGTTTTTGTGGAGAAGGAGAAGACCACAATGACTTCAAGCCACAAAGAAGAACTTGACATCTCTGGCCATCTGGAGAAGATGAGGAAGGTTGTTGAGGAGAAGGATGGAGAGCTGATAAAAATGGGATGCGACATGGCTCGGGCAGCGATTCAAATTGTTGCTCAAGCGAAAGAAATAGAAACACTCAACTGCAAGCGTGCGGAAGAGTTAAGCGAGTTGGAGGGCAGGAGGAAGGCTGCACAGGATGTGGATCTGAAACAGGCCGAGCTAGCCATCAAGCTCGATAAAGTGAACAAGACGGCAGGAGAGTTTGCCGTGAAAATAGCAGTTGTGTCTCAGATCCACACCAAGCTCAACACAAGAGAAGGAGCTCTCGCTGCACAGCGTGCCGAATTTGAAGCTAACCAAACCCATTTCGACCTGGTTTTGCAGGAAGAAAGGAGGAGGTTACGTGCTGAGATTGAAGCGAAGCTGGACGCTCGCTTCAAAGCTGTTGAGCATCTCGAAAAATTGATGGCATCCGTGAAGGTGAGGGAAGAGCAGTGCCAGTACCTGCTAGAAGAAATTTCCGAGAAGACGGCGGAAATTGTGCTTTCCCAAGAGCACACCTTTGCCAAAGCGTGCGGAGGGGATGCTACACGTCGTCTACAAGGAGTTTTCCTCCCTCCGACAAGCCATCACTGGAAAATCAATCATTTTCGTTCCCTCTGGCAGTCTTGATGATGCCAAAAAGGGGGAAGGAAGAATAGATGGGGAAGGAAGGATCGAAGGGGGAAGTGGAGGAGAAAACGGAGAAGGAGAGAAGGATGATGAAGCGCGAGTGGAGCTGGCGCGCAAGAAAGGAAAAGACATCGTTGTCTTTGAAGAGAAGCGTAAGCCCCAGTCTGGGAAGCTTCTATCTGCATCACTCGCTGCCCACACCGCCTCTGCCACTCATGTCCAGCAGCAGATCGCAGAGGAAGAAGCTATCGCCATGGCTCTACAGCAAGAATTCAATCTTCGCAAGGAAGGGGTTACTGAAATTCCATTGGTAAAGCCTCTTCAAGTGATGCCATCTGAAGCGGGCCCTTCATTGTCATCTGTCCAAGCGGCCACTTCAACTCTTGCTCTCGCTACATCCACTGTAGCCGCCGCTCCAGCAAGCAAGAAGATCATTCCTTCTGCACCCACTGAGAAGAAGAAAATGTCGCCCCCACCACCTCCAGCACCGAAAACCCAACTAAAGCGAGTTGCTCCAATGGAGAAGGAGTTGGATCCTGCGGCTAAGCGCCAGAAGATCCAACAGTCCATCCCCTCAAAATCTAGTCGATTGGAGCAGAAGAAGAAAAACGAAGAAGAAAGGAGGAGGAAAATGGCCAAGGAAGAGAAAGTGAAGCTTGCCAAAATCAAGAAGGTGCAAGAACGAGTCGAGGCTCGCTGGAATGAAGTGAAACTTATTCAATCTACTCTCTCACGGAGTGCCTTCATCCCGTTCACACCTGATGAGTCTGAAGCTTGCGAGACTCAAGCTGAGATCGACACTTGCCGAGTCACTATAAAGGAGATGATCGACTCCGGCCGCTACACTGTTGATGAATTCAATCTCATTCGCAAGTGTGTCAACAAAAAAACTCCACAATTCAACTCTGCAGCTAGTGCAAAGTTCAATCGAATAATGAAGGAGTTGATTAGCAGATCAGAGGAAGAGATGAATGTGAGAAGGGCAAATCATCCAGACGCGTGTGAAATTGAAAAATTTATCTTTGATGATCTGTTGGAGGAGTAGAGCGTCTGCAAGGAGAAGTTTATCAAAGCCTACTACTTCTGGCAAGTAGTGCCTCTCCAGGACAATTGCTCAAGGTTGGACGCTCTAAACAACTTCCTATGCTTGTATAATGAGGAGTTGCGCAGGAAGTCAGAGCTCTCGGAACCTAAAAAGAAGATCATCATTGTTCCAGCAATGAAGCAGTTTCCGATGCCGCTCCTGCCTAAATCAAGCGTTCCTGATCGCATAATAATTGAAGAAGAAGTTGATGAAGCATTGGCGATGGATAATGCTCACCGGGAGAGCAAAGACAATGTGAAGACTATGGAGCTCAAGGTTCTATCTGTGTATTTCACCAAGGAAGAGTCAGAGAAGCCGGCAGATGAATCTTGAAATCTTATATCTTGTGAACTGCTAGTTCATAAATATATCTTTATTTTCTGTCAAGCGTGTGTCATTTACAAGCTTTGTGAATTATTTATCTTTTGCTACAAAACTTACAATATTAACCGAAAAAAAGGGAAAGGAACTTAAAAAAAATAAAAATTAAAATAAAATAAAAATGAACAAGTCTGCAAAGGAAGCAGTCGCTTGAAGTTCTTTTCACGGTTAGTTAAATTGGGTTTTGGTATCATCAAAAAGAGGGAAATTGTTGGGAATTGTTAAGGATAACATGTTAAGGGGGAACTCAAATGGGACGCTTTAAAATAAATGTACTTGTTTTGATTTGATCCCAAAACCCCTAAGTATCCTATTCTCAAGCGACCCTATTTTGATGTAGAATAGGTTAGAATTTTTTTTTAAGCCTATACTGTTAGGATGGCTTCAAATTTGCTTTAAGTGCTTAAGTTTTAGACTACAGGACTTTCAAGTGAAGGCCACTCGCTTGAGTGTGTTTTTCAAGCGAAGCGAGTTGAACAAGCCGAAGCGAAGCGTGCCGAGGAATAGCGAAGCGAAGCGAGCGCTACAGTAGATTCAAAGTGCGTCTGCTGAAGCGAAGCGAAGCGAGCGCTACAGTAAAAAGTCAAAGCGAGTCAACGATTACTAAAGCGGATACTCGGGAAATTTATTTCCTAAATACACGCCAACAGTATGACTTGAAGCGACTCAACTTGAAGCGGACGCTCCAAATCTGAAGCGAAGCGAGCCCCTACCTAACAGAAAGCGACAACTCAATTCCCGCTCCAATTCAAACGAATAGTTCAAATTCCAGTCAAGTGAAGATCGCCACATTAATTGCAGATCTCCACGTGTCGATAGGAGAATGGAGCAACGGAGTTGACCGCCAGGCCGACAAGGATGCCGCAACAGTACTGGACCGCTCCAGTTACTGTTACAATTGGCTCTTAGCCATTTTCGGCAAAGAGACAAACTGGCGCGTCTGAAAAGCAGCAGGCCTGTGCAAGTACTGTCGAGAGGAGGAGGGACAAAGCCACCAACCAAGCAACGGATCCTGACCAACCCTCCGCCTATAAATAGTGAAGGATCAAGACGGAGAAGAGTAGAACACTACTTGTGCATTCAACGCATACAGCAAACAAAAACTCCCAAGCCTTCGAGCATACTTTCGAGTCTTTGTTTAAGTGTTCTTCGAGCTTCTGTTCCATCGAAGCTCGTCTCCGCAACCTTCACACTCTAGATCTAAGCCCACTCATATCCAAGCTTAGAGAAGAACTCTAGCCTTCTTTGCATTCATTGTAAAGAGTTCTTTATTAGTGTGTTCGTCGAAAACCAAAAACCCTAACCCTAGTTGTCTGTTAGGTTTTGTGTTTGTCGAAAGGTTGTCTCGATCCAAGACTCTACTTTCTTCGATAGTAGAAGTCTCGATCATAGAGTCTAGATCCAAGCTAACACAGTCCTCGATTGTGTGAAGCTCGATCGAAACTAGGTTTGTGGGGAGAACCCGTAATCTCCCAGTTTCGGACTGAAGCGAGTGAAGCTTAGTCCAGTCTAGGTCTTAAGGAGAACCCGCAATCTCCCTGTCGTCGTCAGATCCAAGCAAGTGAAGCTCGATCTTGACTTAGGTTTTTGAAGAACCCGTAATCTTCAAGGTTCTTGAGTGAAGAGAATCAGTTGCTTTGAGCAACAAAGTGGACGTAGGTGTTTTACCACCGAACCACTATAAACCCTTGTGTCGTATCTCTCTAACCCTAATCTCTCAATTGTTTATTGCTTTGATTATTCATCTGCACAAGCATTGTAAACAACTTTAATCGAATTTTTAATTACTTAGAAAAGACTAGCTCACCAAATTCCGCATCTCGAGTAAAGCCTCACTCTTAATCAAGCATTCGCTTAGGTCAAGAGGTTTGCTAGCACTGTAGATCTAGCTTTCTGCTAGGTCTTAAGTATTTGAAGCGAGCGCTTTACTTGTCACTCTGAGATAAAGGAAAAAGAAGTTGAAAAACTTCTACACACATATTCACTCCCCCCCCCCCCCCCCCCCTACGTGTGTTTCCTCTATCAAACTGGCACCAACAGAGTATATCATTCTCATGTTTTACTTGAGATCGATGGTTATCCAATGCGACTAAAACAGTCCGAACTCTTATAAATTTGAGTTTTAAGATGTCTGTAAATATTTTTTCTTTAGATTTGACATGGACATGGTGATATGGACTCTTGCCTTAGGATTCATGGCCAATAACGTGAGGATTTTATAAGTGTAAAAAGATAATATATATATATATATATATATATATATATATATATATATATATATATATATATATATGGCAAAAACTCCTGTGCGGCCGGCCGCACCATGCGGCCGGATCCGCCTGACCCGCCCCGGCCCGCCCAACCCGACCCGACCCGAACCAGGCCAATATAATAAAAATAAAAAAAATAAAAAAAAAAACAAAACAAAACAAAAGAAAAAAAAACAAAACCAGGCTGCGCAGGTAGAAATGGGGGCGATCGGTCGCCGTTTAACCCCGTCATCCTTCTCCGTGGGTCCGACGAAGGCGGAGGAGGTGGTGGTGGTGGAGGTGCTGCCACGGGAGGAGGAGGTTTTGAGCTTTATTACGACGGCGGATCTGGATCGGGATTGCGGCCGCTGCCGTCGACCATGTCGGACTTTTTGATTGAAACGGGTTTCGACAGGCTGGTGGATCAGTTATCGCAGATCGAGGCGAACGGGATCGGGAGAACCGACAGCAATCCGCCGGCGTCGAAGGCGGCCATCGATTTTCTGTAGATTTTCGTTTTCCCTAGCTCCGGCGAAATCGTGTTCAGCTCCGCCGTACGCCGTCGTTTCAGTGCTTCTCTCTCTCCCAGCAACAATGGCGACCGTTATGCAGAAAATCAAGGACATCGAAGATGAGGTGATTGCGAAAATTAGTGCTGCGAATTGATTGTATTCTGCGTTGATTTTAGTTTGACCGTCTATATTATGATTTTTGTTGAAATGGATAGCAGTTGGTTCTTCGAGCGCAGTAATGGATGAAAGGTTTTTCGTTGCTTGTGCTACTAGTTGCCTAGATGATTGTTGTTGTTAGTGAATGACGAAGTAAATTGAGTCGAAACTTTTGATTTGGAGATAATTTTGAGTGAATATGTTTGCTCAGAGCATTGGTTAGCTGGAGAATTTAGTTGATTTCATTTGCCATTCTTGGTTGAGAAGTTCGAATGATTCGCCCCTTTTGTGCTTGTTTGATTTGGTTCACATGAGTTGATTGTTTTGTTTCTCTGTTGGTTAGCTCATCATCTTGGCCTGTTGAAGGTGAGTTCCATCCTGTTTTTCTCTCTCTCTGTGTCGAAGGCGGCCATCGAGTCTCTCCCAACGATCGCGATAATAAAAAATGTGTGTGAAGAAGATGTGTAGCAACACTGATGATTGATGAAGGTGATGAAATTTGAATTCTTGGGAGGTGGTTGTGGGGGCTTGAGGTGTAATGAACTAAGATCTAACTAATCCAAATGCGCATTCTTTTACTCGATTTTTCGCCTATTTATTTCAAGAACAAGAATTTTGTTGATGCAGATTCATGGATAGTTTTTGTAATTTGTGCAATCAGTTTGAGGAGGAGTTGATTGTGAATTTTGTAAATATGCATAGCTCGTAAAAAAGGTGTGTTATACATTGTAGTTGTAGTCGTAAAAGTGAATTTTTTTTGTGATTTTTGTGATTATGAAAGATTGGCACTTTCCTTCACAGAGATTGGCACTTTCCTTCATACAGATTGGCACTTTCATGGAAATGAGTTAGAAATAATTATTTCACCGACTCAAGTGCGTAAATATGCATAGCTCGTAAAAAATGTGTCTTATACATTGTAGTTGTAGTCGTAAAAGTGAAAATTTTTGTGATTTTTGTGATTTTTGTGATTATGAAAGATTGGCACTTTCCTTCACAGAGATTGGCACTTTCCTTCATACAGATTGGCACTTTTACGGAAATGAGTTAGAAATAATTATATCACCGACTCAAGTGCGTAAATATGCATAGCTCGTAAAAAAGGTGTGTTATACATTGTAGTTGTAGTCGTAAAAGTGAAAAATTTTGTGATTTTTGAGATTATGAAAGATTGGCACTTTCCTTCACAGAGATTGGCATTTTCCTTCATACAGATTGGCACTTTCACGGAAATGAGTTAGAAATAATTATTTCACCGACTCAAGTGCGTAAATATGCATAGCTCGTAAAAACGGTATGTTATACATTGTAGTTGTAGTCGTAGAAGTGAAAATTTTTGTGATTATGAAAGATTGACACTTTCCTTCACATAGATTGACACTTTCCTTCATACAGATTGACACTTTCACGGAAATGAGTTAGAAATAATTATTTCACCGACTCAAGTGCGTAAATATGCATAGCTCGTAAAAAATGTGTCTTATACATTGTAGTTGTAGTCTTAAAAGTGAAAACATGGCACTTTCCTTCACAGAGATTGACACTTTCTACAAAGAAAAGAATCAATGTTTCAATTTCAATCATAAGGATGTATATACCATGTAATCTAACATATAGATTAAAGAAGTGGCGCTAGTATTAATAAAAAATAAAAACGGTTTGGAATTAAAAGTGATTGCCTAGCGTAGTGGGTTTGCACATTGACTTATTATTGATAGGTCGCGGGTTCAACGCCCGCTGTCTCCAATTATTATAGTTTTTTTCTTCCACTTTTTTTCTTCATTTTTCTTCTCCCACCGGCCTCGTTTTTTTCTTCCACTTTTTTTCTTCATTTTTCTTCTCCCACCGGCCTCACCATGCGGCCAGCCGCATGGGAGTGTGCCTCTCTCTCTCTCTCTATATATATATATATATATATATATATAAAATTCAAATCAATCTCATACGACTTTATATAAATTTTCTTTATACGAGTATGATAGAGATAAATTGTCGAAGTAAAGCAATTTCCTTACTATAATTGGCGACAACAAATAAATAAAATAAATATCTCTAGTCTAAACCATCAAAACCAATCCCTATGTAACAAAAAAAGAAAAGAAGCATTAATTAATAGCTACAAACTCAGTGGCTTAAATAAGTAATCGCCAGGGCAACAAGAAGGAGAACGTAAGCAATCCCTTGATCAATCGCAGTGCCTGTAGAAAATAACCAGATCACAAAAACATATTCAGCAAATTTTCAAACAAATTTTCTTCTTTGTTTAAAATAAATAATTAAATCTTAACGAACACACGTCTCACCGTCGTTGGAAGGCGCCGGCGCAGGCGAAGGAGGGCCGCCCTGTGCGGCGGCGAAGTCGAAAAGCACCACCAGCATAAAAAAGGCTACAAGAGCGACGAAATAATTCCTCATGTTCAAGCAAGGAACAAAGAATAAACAATGAATAAATAAAGCTGGAAATTTAAATTTCCGGTTTGAGAAAGAATGTTCTAAGTTAATTAATTAAGAAGAAAAAAGAAGAGAAGGGAGGTATTTATAGGGGTGTGCGGTCGTGGAAGAGTCCGAATCCGAGTTGAAGTCGTGTTTCGGAGAAGCTTCGAGGAGCACGCACGCGCTACCGTTTGCGTTGAATTTCAAAAAAGCAGCCATTCAAAGATATCCAGCAACACTATAAAACCTAATTCAAAGGAAAATGCCAAAATCATTACTTCATTATCGCAAAAGGAAGATTCCTTTCCATTCTTCTCCCTAACAATTAGCAAATTAAGCAAATCAAAAACCACACAGTAAAGATCAAACTATTAAGGAAATAGTAATCGATAGTTAAACAAGTTGAATAAAAAATACTAATGCTAATAATATGTCATCCGTTCTTAATTTATTGAACTGAACGACACACTCAAATCAAAACCACATACAGTAAAGATCAAACTATTAAGGATAGTATCGATAGTTAAATGAGCTGAATAAAAAATAAAACTAATAATATTTCATCCTTTCTCTATTTACTAAACTGAACGACACACTCAAATCAAAATCACACACAGTAAAGATCAAACTATTAAGGAAATAGTACCGATAGTTAAATGAGCTGAATAAAAAATAAAACTAATTATATTTCATGCGTTCTCTATTAACTGAATTGAACGACACACTCTTACTACAGATGGACGTCCTTTCTGTTTGGAATGCATGCTTCACAATCAGTTTAATACTTTAACACTCCACTTTAACACTCTATTTTTAACGGTTTTAACACTTTAATACCATTAAAATTATTAGATGAATTTACAATTATTCTACTTTAAAATTTTAACACATTAATGTATTAATATATCATCAAAATGCGAAAAAACATTCACTAATCAGAGGACAGAGGAAATAATAATAATATAACAAACTAATTAACTTAACTTTCGTCCCATCAATTTTCTTAATCTTCACAGTAAAGCCACTCGTGCAATTCACCGAAAACCATTACCACCGGAACTGCAAGATTCAAGCCCTTTCTTCGTGTTTTTGGATGAACGCAGAAAAATCTTCTATTTTTATGAGAGACAAATCAAAATACGTATATGGGTTGAAAGGAATGAAGGTGGGTCTACCAAAATGTATTTGGGTACACGTGTTTCTACTGCTACAATAGGAATTAGATCTGATTGTCAAAATAATCACTTCATTTTCTTGCTTGAGGTGCGAAATGCCAAAAACAATGCCCCGCGTTGTAAATAAAAAGCCTCCTCTTTCTTTTTCCATTCTCTCTTCTCTTCGGTTTGTTCTACATCGAATTTGTTAGAAATATAAGTGGGAAGTCACTATATATATAAATACTATAGTTTCGATTTCCCTACTTAGAGCATTAACATCATAGACCACAAAATCGGCGATTATTGTACGAAAAATATATTCTGGTTAGGAGATTGCTGAAAAATGTTGCATTGGAGAGACCTGGTGACTAGTAAAATAATGGGAGCAAGAACCAAAGATGATGAATATATTATATATACATCTAATATTATTTTCGATGTTTAGGGATCTATGTTTCATGTACTTTTGCAAAAACTCAATGCCTGAATATAAAATAATAAGTAGTTGAACATCAAATTTTGAGAAGGAAAGTTATCATGTAGCTCTGTAATTTTTTCCCACGAGTAATATTATGCCCGGATGAATACTAGTATGACACTATAGTCAATTGTTTAATATTGTTATAACCTAAATCGTGTACCTTATAAAATTCTTGATGAGACTCCTTATGAATTATGAGAAGACTCTAAATGGACTCAAAACAAGACCGGGAAGGACATTAAACGAGCACAAAATGGCTCTCGTCACGGAACCTCCACAAAATGTTGTAAAAAAAAAAAAAAAAAAATTAAGCTTCAACGTACTCACCTTTAATAAGTCATTCGAGTCATAACCCAAAATTAACATACACCTGCCTTTAATTTCACTTTCATCACTTCTAATCACAATCATCTTATCTTTAGGAAACACTAGGATACGGAACACATCATCTAGGTATGAGAACAATCTTTTCATCATCCGTTAAAAATCCTATCTTAGATTCATAAAAAAAAAAAACACAACTAACATATCTAGTAAAGTCGGGTTGCATTGTGAACCCATAAAATTGGCAACTAAGTCAAACCCAACATGTTTGAGCTTAAGTGTTTTATAGGCATTTTCTCGTCTCGTTTAGGTATTATTGCTCGTATTTTGTTTAATTTATTATATATTGAGTCGTATTATGCTTTGGGTAGTTTTGCATGTTTTTGGGTGCTTTTGAGTAAAGAAATCCGGGACGAGACGAGAGACGAAGTATCGAGTGAAGAATCGAAAGCTAAAGTTATGTTTTGGACGAATTCAAGGTCTCTCTACTTGCCTCTCGATCGAGAGGTAGGCCGAGAGGAAGACACTGGACAACCTCAAACTCAGCACTCGATCGAGAGCTTTTTCCAAGCTCTCGACAAGCCTCTCGACCAGCCTCTCGATCGAGAGCCCTGTCGAGAGGGCTTGGTCTAGAGGGCTTACGAGTCTATCCGAAAAGAGTCACACTCCACTTAGGATTTTTATGTAAATTTCACCCCAATAAGTACTTTAGACTTAAACATTGTTTAGGGATCATCTTATATATATTATATTTTTCATTAGTTTTTACGAGATTTGGAGGTTCATTTTGTGTTTAGTTCGTTCGAGATTTGTAACTACATTGGAGTTTGAAGATTCAAGTTTTATTCAAGATTATTCCAAGTTTTTTTACTCTTTTGTTCTTTTTATTATGCTGCTTCAATCTTCTACCTTTTTGTTTCATTTTATTATGTTTAGCTAATTTCGTTTAGTTGATTTTAGAGATTTGCATGTCTAATTGAATTTGCATAATTCTTTTTAAACCTAATTTGCCTTTTAACTTAGATGTATGTTTCATGGTGCTTGATTCATGTATGAATACTCGATCACTATTTATGCATGTTTAATTGTGTAATTTATACCTTGATAGGATAATTGCATGAAATATAATACGATTTAGTTTAATTATCTTGATAAAATTTAGATTAATCGTAGATTTTGCATGTAATTGATTTAGGTGTCATAGATGAACATTTTTTAATTATATTTGTAATACTTGAGCTTTTCGTAACTAGTTAATTTTTTTTATGATATCTAGCGATATATGAGTTTAATTAGTCCACTATCTTAGATTGTCTTAACATAAATCTTAGGTTGCATGTGTGGGTATTTTAATAAAAATAAAATGTCAAAGTGGGTCTCAAATAGTTATATTGGTTTTATTTTGTCATGTCAGTATTTCAAGCCGCCCGTTAATTGTGATAATAAAAAGTATTGTAGGTTTTTTGAGAGTAGTATTTCGATAATAGGTATAGTGTATCCCATCAAAATAAATACATATATAATTATTAATATATACTCCCTCCGTCCAACTAGGAAATAAACCTCTTTTTCTTGGCACGAGAATCAAGACGGAGTAGTGATAGTGTATTAAAGTGAAAGGTAGTGGGTTAAAGTGGTGTGTCTGAATCTTATTGAGTTATAATTTCCTACTTTGAGAAAAGTCTCTATATCAGTGGGACGTTCCAAGAAGGAAAATGTCTCTTTATGAGTGGGACAGGGGGAATATAATTTTATAGTGTTTATGTAATTGGTTTAAAATACATATATTCTCTCCTATGTAGCACGGATTTTTTTAAATATAGCACATTGCACGTATCAGATTCTTACAGGGTGCGATTTTCGTGCGATTTGCACCGGATTCGCCACGTGGGGCGAATCCTTAAATAATAATTAAAAAATATTGGATACACGAATTCGAGAGTTAGGATTCGCGAATCTTGTGCGGAAAGTGAACACAAGTGAAATTATTTTTGAAAACTTATATTTTTTGTGGTTATTCTTTGCAATACTTGATAATTTTAATTTGATTTAAATTTAAATTCAATAAAGTAAAAGAAAGTGAGAAACCAAATACGTGAAATAATAACGAAAATCATATGCTTACAATGATTAAATTATTTTATTTGAAACTTTTTAAAAGCATTTTTTTTATTAAATTGTTGCATTATTACTAAATTATATTGTATTATTATAATACTTATATTTTGGTTGAGAAAAATCATATATATTTGTTTTTTTAATTTTAAATTCTAATATATGGATATCATATATTAGAAAAATTTAAAATATAATTAAATAGGCGAATCCTTGACGAATTACACCCTAAATTATTAAAAATCCGTATCCACGTATCCGTATCGTATCGTCCCGGCACCCTCGTATCCGTATCCATGCAACATAGCTGGTAAATCGGCCTATGGCTATTCCGAGGCTGAGGCAGTGTTACATAAATAATAATCTTGGTACTTGAATATATATTTGCGCCCAAATATTTTCTCTACCTTTGATGAGTTGCCATTTCTCTTCGATCTTTTACGTACGCTTTGGATTCCATTAATACTACTCTCTCTCTCTATTTGACTTTTCATAATTTGTTACGCTGTTAGTATAATACTACTCTATTAGTATAGTATACGATGACTACATTATTTTTAGTTACAATAATAACATGTGTTTAATTATGACGTTTTTCTTTTTGTTTATATCATACTAGCAGAGGTTATGTGCATTGCATTGTAATATTTTCTCCGTTTATGATCTTTAATTTAAAATTTATTGACCTTTTATCTTATTTTGAAGCTTTATAATAATGAATTTTAAAATAGATTTTTGGAGTATATTTTTTTTTATAGGGTACTATGAGTGTCGTAGTATTCATTAAAAAAAATTTATACTCCGATAATCTATTTTGAAATTTATCATTACAAAACCCCAAAACAATTAAGCTAAAAAGTCATACGATCTAAAGATGATGAACGGATTAAGTATTTATCAAAAAATCAACGGTAAATTAATTGTGTTTCCCCTACTGTACGTACTTTTCCCACGTAATAATTTGTGATTCTTTTGTGCAGAAAAAGTTTAAGGGCAGACTGCAGAGGCAGCAGTGAGTAATAGTAGTACTACTATAAGTTAAGGTGGTGTGCTTTGTTGTTGCTCAACTCACACAATTTCTTAAGGAGGTTACCTCTTCTCTCTTTATTTGTCATTAGCTTTAATTTATTTTCTTCTCCTTTGTTTTAAAAATGTTCCGAGGCTCTTTGATTATTGTTTTTTAAAATTAGGGTGCATTACAATTGAAGAACAAGAGAATCTACTCACTGAAATTGCTGGGCGGCCGAGAAGAAAGTTATGATCGATCAAATAGCCTTCCAACGTAGATGCCGTAAGTCCATCTCAACTCATTTCTTTTTAATATACTGTTGACAAAAGTAATTTTTCCAAATGAACATCTGGATTTTGTGTTCGAAACAACAAATCAATCGTAAAATATTGTTTCCCCACACTCTTGTTAAAATATCATGTTGTGATTATTTTGTGCAGAAAAGTAGTGTGTTGCTCAAACAATGGTTTCACCCTCTTTATTTTCAGTTAATATTTACTGTTTGCATTCCTTTCCTTTTTCCTATTTTTTTTTAAAAAAATTATATTTTCTTTAAAAAATGTTCTGAGCTCTCTCTCCTCGGTATTACATTTATTTAAATTTGGACTTAAAAAAAAGGTGTGGTGGTTTATGGATTTTTCATGTTATCTCTACTTTGATATTAATTTGGATCATTAAAATTTTCTTGCCCGGCTCAAAGCATTATTTACGAGTGTATATTTATCTTTATTATGTTTTTTCTTTTTCCCTTTAATTTTAGTAGATCAAACATGTTTCTCATTTTGCAGTGAGCGAGTGACTGAAGATGAGTTGGAGCAGGAAAGAGTTAGGGAAGTATGATTTCGAGTTGTTTATCACACAAGGGGTGGAATTGGGGGAGCTTTCGTTCCCGGATCTCGAGGTGGCTAGGGAGTACTTTGTACCGGGACTCAAGAAGGCCAAGAAAATTTTACGAGCTAGGACGGACAAGATTGAGCGGCACACGAATTTTATGAGGAATTCTAATTCGTCCAGTCACGCGATAACATCAGGCACCGTTATTCTCTCCCTCAATATTTTACTGCTTCATGATTATCCCCATGACAAAAGGAGGAATCTACCCGACGATCCTCCCTTCGGGCGAGCCAAGCGATCTAACAGTGTTTCTTCGGTCGCTCCTGTTCTTGCTCGGAGTCGTCTGTGAGATTATCGGGGAGTTCGTGAAGCCGTGGCAGTGCCACTTGAGAGAGTACGAGACTTTCTTGATCCAGATCAGTAGGACTAACCATATCATCAAGAAGAATGATCTTCCGGTTATATGTCCAACCTAGGGGTGGTAATATGGTACAGTTCGTTTAACGAAACCGATAATTTTGATTAATCGAACCACAAAACCGATAAAAATGGTAACCGCTAACCGAACCGCATTTAAGTTCGGTTAACCGGTAACCGATCATTTTTTTATGGATCGGTTAGTATGTTAACCGATAACCATTTTTTTTTAATCTTTTTCCTTTTCCGAGATTTAAATATTTAATTTCGAATTTCATACATTTATCATATTTATTTATTTTACACCTATTTAACGTTTTATTATATGATGAAACATTATAATATTTCAAATATATATACTAGGTTGAAAGTTATGTTGCACGGATTCTTCAAAATATAGCACATTGCACTTATCAGATTCTTATAGGGTGCGATTCTCGTGCGATTTACGTGCGATTCGCACCGGATTTGCCACGTGGCCAATCCTTAAATAATAAAAAATAAAAAATATTGGATACGCGAATCCGAGAGTGGGGATTCACAAATCTTACACAAGTGGGATTATTTTTGAAAACTAATATTTTTGGTGGTTTTTCTTTGCAATACTTGATTATTTTAATTTCACTTAAATTTAAATTTAATAAAGAAAACGAAAGTGAGAAACCAAATATGTGAAATACTAAAGAAAATCATATGCTTACAATGATTAAATTATTTTATTTGAAACATTTTATAAGCATTTTTTTTATTGAATTGTTGCATTATTACTAAATTATATTGTATTATTAAAATACATATATTTCGGTCGAGAAAAATCATATACATTTGTTTTTTTTTTTTTTTTTTTAATTTTAAATTCTATATAATATGGATATCATATATTAAAAAAATTTAAAATATAATTAAATAGGCGAATCCTTAACGAATCGCACCCTAAATTTTTTAAAAATCTGTATCCACGTATCCGTATCGTATCGTGCCCGCACCCTCGTATCCGTATTAGTGCAACATAGTCTCCTACTCTTTCAAATCCCAAAATTTTAAATTAGTTGAATATACGTATAATAGTATTATACATACACGTATAAATATAGATATTTCTTTTGAGGGGAAATATTTGTGGTGTCTTCTTTTATAGTTGGAATCTATCGATGAAATTTCGAAGGGATCGAGCCCGTTTGCGCTTGTTATAAATGGGCTCGTTCGAGAAATGGGTGAGAGAAATTAAAGCCTAGTTAAGTAATAAGCCTTAAACCTTAAGGAATAAATCCCAAAACCCTAATGAATAAACTATAAAACATGTACATGGCTCAATCGATATGGTGTCCGTTCCCACTTAACGCTCGTCCAACCCAAGGTCATTTTTATACTTGGAATCCATCGGGATCGATCGAACCACTCAACTCGAGCCCAATTCAAATTACGTTTAAGACTCAATTAGGGATCGATCAACCACGTTCGCGTTGTTTAGCTATGCTCGGTCAACACAAATGAGGCTCTATAATGGAAGAAGTGTGCAACTCTATATGGTTGTTGAGGTTTTTTGTTTAGCGTTTTTGAGGTTGTTTGAATTGCAAGTGGTGTCACGAAATGAAGGCAGAAGTTCATTAAAAGGTGAAATTGATAGTGCGACTTTGTTTTATTTTATTTTTATTAATTTTCGTCGAGGGTATGTTGCTCTATCCACGTAATATAAGTTCTTGGACTCAGATCGAGTTGCTCAAGCTCGGACCCAATTCAATTTACGTGTAACGTATAATGGGCCGATCGACCTTGTTCGTGCTCTTTAGCCACGCTCGATCAACACAACTGAGTCTCTATCATGGAAGAAGCGTGCAACTCTGTTTGATTGTTCACCAAATTTAAATATGATTACCTTGTAGAATTATGATAGATAACATTTTATTATGAATACTTTATCTTATCTTATATTAATATTACCATGTAGGCATATGAATAAATGTTGTTCTTCGAATCCACATCAAATTATATATAGAGGATATATATTTGATTACATAATATAAATTGGGAACTAAATAGGTTCTTGTTTGATCATCTTTATAAATTCACCTGTTCGTGAAGTTGAATTTTTTTTATAAAAAATATTAATAATAAGTTGTGAGTCGGTTCGGGTCCGATCGGGCTGCACGCAAGTTTTTTCCAACAAAATAAAATTATATATATATATAGGGATTGGTTCATATGAGAACCCTTTTATTGGTGAGAACTAGGAACTTATCTTATCCATCCATATTTGTTGATCTAATGGTGTAAATTAAGTAATAATCTTTTTAATAAACCGTCTTTTAGACGGATTGAAGGCTATTTTTGACAATTTTTTATAACTATAACTCCCATTCCCTATAATCATGGGATTATTTAATTCATTGAATTTGTATTAACACTTCTTCGTTATGTATGAAAAATTTGTTTTATTATTTTATTATTTTATTATTTTATTCTCCTTTTCAAAAACATCAGTATAATGAAACGATACTTTAAAAAAGGGAAGAAAAAAAAAGGAAACAAAATTAAGCTTATTTTATTATGTGTAATGCTTAAATTTATTATTGTATTGCTTATTTAGATATATATTTATTAATACCTTATTTTATATCCATAAATTGCTTATTTAATTTTTCCTTGAGGCTTTTATTAACTTTTTTTTTTCGATACTTTTACTATGTCCGTAATACGAAACCCTTGCGGAAAAATAATACCCCCGGGTTTAATTACATTTTCTCCCCTAGGGTTTAGTTTTTTCCCGACATGGCTTATTTTGTGACAGAGATTAATATTACATCCAAGAGTAAATTATAAATTTGCTATTCTTTCCACTTCCTAGAGGTTATAGTACTCCCTCCGTCCCATTCTAATTGATGCGTTTTATTGTTTTATAATTCACATATATTCGATGAACGTGTCAACTGAAATGGGATGAAGGGAGTATTACTTATCTTGTTATATACGTATTTATCAATAACTTATTTTATATCCTTAAAATGCTTATTTAATTTTTCTTTTATGCTTTTATTAATATTATAGAATTATGAAATCAACACTAAAAGGCATTAAATTAATATTGTATAAGCATGAAAATCAAGACTTAAAAAAGCATGAAACCAATATTGTAGAAGCATAAAATCGAAACTAAAAAAGTATAATATCCACAACTGAAAAAATTAAAGGACGCATGAAATCAAAACTAAAAAAGTATTAACACAACACTAATGAAGCATGGAAAAATAAATATTGTACAAGCACAATCAACACTCAAAAAAGCGTTAAATTAATAATAATTATTACCAAAAAAAAAAGATTAAAAAAACTTTAAAAAAAAACAAAATGAATATTAAAAAAGCATGAAAATAACATTAAAAAGCATGAAAATCAATTTTTAATTTTTCTTGTTATATTAAAAAACATAAAACGCAATATTCAAATTAGATAATAGATTTATGATTCTATTGAGTCAATTATTAATTTCTAATTTTCAAGTTAGTTGGAAGAAATATTAAAAAAAACTTCCATAATGAAAGTGGGTGCCGTGAATTTTGGATGAATTCAACCATATTTGTAAGAAAATTCCCATAATAACCCTATTTTGTTATTATAATCCGACGTGAAATTAATCTATATACTAATAGCAGCACCGGCCTGCCCTATTTAATAAGTCTTTTATTCTCTAAATAGTACTCCCTCCGTCTTTAAATAAATGTCTCCAGCCGCCATTTTGTGCAAACCAAGGAGAAGGGTAAATTGACATTTATGCCCTTAAAATCATTGAATTTTTTAATTTTTTGTGCAAACCAAGGCAAGGGTGGATTTTCAAGAGAAGGGTGGTGTTGGTACTTTAGTGTAATTTTTGCTTGAAAATTTGTGTGAGGACACTTATTTAAGGACAAAAATTTTGACGGCTCGGGACACTTATTTAAAGACGGAGGGAGTACTAACTTATATTTTTGGTTTGAATTCTTTTTAATAACTAATTAAATGTGTAAATTTATGTGACATGCCACATATTCATTTTGTATTTTTTTTCTACTAACATTAAAGCCCAATAATAATATAATAATAATACTTAGATATTATTATTATCAAATTTTATGGTATTGATGCAAGTTAAATATATATATATATATATATATATATATATATATATATATATATATAAGAATATATTAGTTATAATATATCGATACCACGAATACCTAAAAAAATTATGGTACAAAAATTTATTTATTTGAGTATTAAACAATTTATATTTAATTATACACACACATATATATATAATATTATATTCTTCTTGTGAATAATCAAACAGAATCGAATTTAATTTCCTCAAATAATAATCCAAGCACCAATGAAATTGGGGTAGGATAACGTATATATTGACAGCTTAAATGAGAATTTTATTTTTATATGGAAATAAATTGAATCAGTCATTCATGATTTAAGGAATTGATTATAAACGGAATCGGTCACTCATCAAATAAAAATTGAATAATTTAGTTGTCTCATTTTATTTTTTTTTATATGGAAATGAATTGAAATCAGTCGTTCATAATTTAAGGAATTGCTTATAAATTGAATCAGTTACTCATCAAATAATAAATTGAATAATTATAGCTGCAATAATAGGGCAAATTAAACGTTCAAACCAATTACAATATTTTCTCTATAAAACTCAAATTTGATGTGAACATATTTCAATAATTTCTCTCAAAGGAGGTAGTGAGGTGTGGATTACCTTTCTTTCTACAAAAACTAAGTTGTCTTTTTGTGCAAAAGATGTGCGGAGGTCTTACATAAGCAACGGAGGGGAAATTTTGAAATTTATGAGACGGTGTAATATAGATTGTGAAAGAGACGAAGGGCAGTTTTACAAATTATTGAGATTTTTGAAATCGTAGAGGACAATTTAATATTTTGTGGATTTCAAGTGTATTTGTTCCTTTATATTCATTTTAGTTAAAGTAGTTGATGGATCTGTAAATTATACTTATAGTGAAAGAATTTATATTTGTAGAAAAAAATTATGTGGTTTGTGATGTAGCTTCCTTTTCCATTTCGGTGCTTTGTCACCACCAATCTCTTTGTTCTTGATTAGTTAATGTTGTATTAGTATGTTGAGGAGGCTGGAATTCAAGCTAGGAGGCACAAGCATGTTCAAATTAATCTCATAATTATTTTTTTTATTATTACTTATTGCCATTGGCACATGGAATGGGTGCTTATTGTGAGTATCGATCTTTAGAGAGTTGCAAAATATCAACATTGTAGCAGCTAACAAGAAGACTTCTGTTGGCCAAACTCTTTACTATAAGCACTCGAGCTATAATATGAATATTCGGAAAACAAAATATCAACATTGTAGCAGCTAACAAGAAGACTTCTGTTGGCCAAACTCTTTACTATAAGCACTCGAGCTATAATATGAATATTCGGAAAACTACATAATTGATTTATTGTTGTCTACATTATAATTTTTATGTAATTAGGAATCGCCTTTTTTTAGTAATTCACGAATCCACTTAACTTGGATGAACAAATGTAATAATGAGAGAGATTTTCATTTTATCAATTAACAATATAAAATCGAATACAAAAATGTCCAAAAATTATACTCCCTCCAGACTTTTCAAGTTGTTACATTTCTTTTCGGCACGAGAATTAATGTAGAAGTGTTAAGTTTCTTAAGTGAGTTTAGTAATTGAGGAGAATAATGTATTAGGATTATAATTTAATTTTATTTTGTTAAAAAAAAATAAAAATAAAAACTTAAATTCTAATGATTTAAAATTTACAATTTTCAATTTATAATTAATTAATATATTTCGTTTTTTTAATTAAAAAATCAAAATTTATTTTTACAAAAAATTAGAGCCCCGTTTTATTAATATTAAAAAAAACTAAAATTTAATAATTTATTTTTTTGATTTTCAATTAATTAAATATTTATTTATGTTGCCTTTGTTTTAATTTGTAATTAAAAGAACAAAAAATTTAATCCAAAAAAAATAGGGTTCAATTAGTTCCTATATATATATATATATATATATATATATATATATATATATATATATATATTTTTTTTACTAATTGTGCCATTAAATCGTTAATCTTTGCCATAAAAAAGAAATGTAACAACTTGAAAGGGACGGCCCAAATAGGAAAGTGTAACAACTTGAAAAGTTAGGAGGGAGTATTTATTTGATATATTTATAATGAAAAAACATAAATTTTATGTCTATTTTATGGAACAGTTTATTACGATATTGGGGATCCTGTATATGAGTGTCAATATTGCAAAGCTATTTTTTGGTATGATGAGAGACAGAGAAAGGACTACAAGCCTCGAAACCCGACATACTCAATATGTTGTTTCAGTGGTAAAATAAAACTGCCACATCTACTAGATCCACCCAGGGTGTTAGGTGATCTTTTGTTTGGCCGGCATCCGAACAACAAACATTTTAAGGACACATTCGTTCTTTTAATAGTATGTTCAGTTTTACATCTTTGGGCGCAAAGATCGAGACAAATCTAAACCAAGGTGGATCTCCGCCTATCTTTACGCTCTCTGGGCAAAATTATCATCGTATAGGTAGTTTGATGCCAAAGGTTGGTGGAATTCCAAAATTTGCACAATTATACATATACGACACTGATAATGAAGTGACCAACATGATATTAGCTGTAAGGTATACACAATATCTCATTCATTTGATCTTCTCAAATATATTAAGATTATATTCATTTTATAATTAGTGTATGCATATCCATTGCAGAGACGTGCAAGATATGGATACCATAAGGAGTGAGGTTGTGTCAACATTGATGGCAATGTTTGATGACAATATTTTGGTAAAGTCATTTAGAATGGCTCGTGATAAGCTGCACAACTCCGAATACACGGATTTGAAGTTAAAACTTATAGGAAGGAGAGTCACAGACGCGAGAACATATAATTTGCCAACGGATTCTGAAGTTGCTGCATTGATTGTCGGGGATTTCGATGACTCATTAGGCCAAAGGGATATATTGATAGAATCTGTAAACGGTGATCTGAAGCGGATTAGCGAGATGCATCCCTCATATTTGCCTCTCCAATATCCTTTACTATTTCCGTATGGTGAAGATGGTTACATAGATGATATATCAATTTCAGCCCCAAGTAGAAGGTCCACAAAACCTCTGAATAATGATAAAAAGGTCACCTTAGGGAGTTTTTCTCATACCGCTTGCACGAACGACACGATGAGTCATCTCACATTCTTTCTTCGAGAAGATTATTTCAACAATTTGTTGTTGATGATTATACAATGATCGAGTCTTGGAGATTGAATTATATTCGGATGAACCAAAAACAGTTAAGGTGTGATCTATATAAAGGGTTAAGCGAAGCGATTCTCAGAGGAGAAAACAATCCGGCCACGCAAGGCAAGAGGGTGATATTACCATCTAGCTTTACAGAAGGAGTAAGATATAAGATACAGAACTATCAGGACGCCATGGCAATATGTAGATGGGCAGATTACCCTGATTTTTTTATAACATTTACGTGTAATCCTAAATGGCCCGAGATAGTTCGGTATTTGGAAAGTCGTTCATTAAAGGCAGAAGACAGGCCGTATATAGTATGTCGAGTCTTTAAAATGAAGTTAGACCAGTTGATGAAAGATATCCGACAAAATAAAATATTTGGGACGGTCCGTGCAGGTACATTTAATACTTTTCTTAAATATGTATTCTATTATTCATTAAATCAAGTTGGATTTTATAAAATAATTAATAATTAATTTAATTACATGTTTGTCTTTTTAATAATGCAGCAATCTACACTATAGAGTTCCAAAAAAGGGGGCTTCCTCATGCTCATATTCTTATCTTTCTATCAACCGAGGATAAATATCCAACTGGTGAAGACATAGATCGTATCATATCGGTTGAAATACCCGACCAGACATCAGATGAGTGTTACCACAATTATGTTCGGGATTTCATGATTTATGGACCATGTGGTGCTGCTAGGAAAAATTCACCTTGTATGGATGGTGGTAAGTGCACAAAACATTTCCCGAAGAAATACACGGAAATCACAACCATTGATAAAGATGGTTATCCAAGCTATAGAAGGAGGGATAACGGTCGGACTGTTGAGAAAAGTGGTGTTTTACTAGACAATAGACACGGTGTACCCCATAACAAATAACTTTTGTTAACATATGGAGTTCATATCAATGTTGAGTGGTGCAACCAATCAAGGTCCATAAAGTACTTATTCAAGTATATAAATAAAGGCGACGACTGGGTAACACTAGCGTTCTGTCAAAGTACTGAAGATGAAGCACAAGGAAAAATTGTGGATGAGGTGTACTATAATTGCAGATATATCTCACCTTGTGAAGCATCATGGAGGATATTCAGTTATGACATTCAGTACAAACATCCCCCAGTAGAGCGTTTGAGTTTTCATTTGCCAAATGAACAAACAATCATATTCTCTGAAAATGATGCACATGAGAATATTGTTAATCTTTCGACTGTTGGAGATAGTATGTTCTTAGCTTGGTTTGAGGCAAATAAGAAATACCCACAAGATCGATTGTTGACATATTCTGAGTTTCCGACTTTATTTGTTTGGAAAAAGGATATTCGAGAATGGGTTCCTAGAAAAAAAAGGATCTCTATTGGGAGAATTTTCTACATTCATCTAGGAAGTGGTGAAATTTATTATCTTAGATTGCTTTTAAATATTGTACGTGGGCCCACGTGTTTTGAAGATATAAAACGCGTACATGGTGTGCAATATGATTCTTTTCACGACACATGCTTTGCATACGGGCTGTTAGATGATGATAGAGAGTACAGTGATGACATTATTGAAGCAAGTCAATGGAGTTCTGCTCAGTCTCTTAGACATTTATTTGCAAATATATTTTTTGTTAAATCTATGAACAGGCCTGAAGTTGTTGGGGATAAGTGTGGGCAATATCTAGCAGATGATATTTTATACATGGAACGCAAACGTCTACGTCGCCCAGGTATTTAATACAACGCAATCTCTTAGTAGACATATTGATAGGGTGTATTTTTACCCTATTATCTAAGTGTTTAATAATCGTTTTCTCGTCTTATTTTGATATTTTAGCTCATGTTTTGTATAGTTTATGTTATGTCGAGCTAGATTACGCTTTTGGGTTGTTTTGAGTGTTTTTAGGGCTTTTGAGTCAAGAAAACCCAAGGCGAGACAAAAGACGACGAACCAAAGGAAGATGATGAAGTATTGATCCCAAAGTTCTGACTTCTCATGATGTTATTGAAGACTTATTCTGGAATTATGGAAGCATAGCATTGAAGAGGAGTTCGATAGGAGCGTGTAGGCGAAAACGGAGGTCAATTCGGAGTTCGGACGAGAAAGATACGGCCGAAACAAGAAAGGTGCGCAAACCGGCAAATCCACTCGGACACCCACTCGGCCGAGTGAACTCGCGATTCCGAACCAGTAGCTCCACTCGGCCGAGCACTCGGCCGAGTCATTGGCCGAGTCAAACACACGGAAATCCTAAATTTGGGCTATTTTTATTTCCTTAACCTAATCCTTGCCCACTTAGGTAACAATTATGATCCCCTAACTTATAAATACCCCAAAACTCATCATTGTATCCAAGTTTTCATAAGTTACAAGTTTTTCATAAGTTTTCATAGTTTAGAGTTCTCTATTCTTCACCATACTTTAGATTAGTTTTTATTCTTTTCTCTATAGTTTTTACATTCATGTATAAAGACAATTGAAGATTGAAGATCTATTCAAGATTCAAGAGTTTTTCTATCCCTTTCTTTTTACTTTATGCTTTTAATTATGTTTATTCTTCTTTCTACCTTTCTTTTAATTATGTCTAGCTAATTTCATTTAGTTGATTTTAGGGATTGAATGCCTAATTGAATTTATGTAAGTTTCTTTTGTTTACAATTAGCCTTCTAATCTAGGTGCATGTTTCATGGTGCTTATTCTCATGCATGATTAACTGGCCATTGATTATGTATGCATAATTATGTGTTTATGCCGTGATAGGATAATTGCACATATATACGTCATAAATACTAATGCCCTTTCTAATGATTTCAGATCTTCAATTAAGTGAATAACAAATAAAGAATCACGCCTTGGCTGAGATAGAAAAAAAAAAATTATTGAAGTGCGGTCATAGTCTTCGTGAGTTCAGCGAAATGCCGTATCCAGATGCTGAGTATTTATGCAAGACGCATAATAGTTTGATAAATGATGAGTTAAGCTATGATCGGTTTGAAATCGAGATAGAACATGCTTCATTGCTTAGAGATCTCACATCAGAACAGCGTCATGTGTACCACAAGATAATTGAAAAAACATAATCCGATTTAGGAGGTGTTTTTTTGTGTACGGTTATGGCGGGACTGGAAAAACATTTGTTTGGAAAACATTGTCTGCTGCAATAAGATCAAAAGGAGACATTGTACTCAATGTAGCCTCAAGTGGCATAGCATCTTTGTTGTTACACAGTGGAAGGACTGCACACTCCCGTTTTGCTATTCCAGTCCAACCAAATGAAGATACAATGTGTAGTATCAAACAAGGAAGCCCGCTTGCAGAACTACTCATTAGATGTAAGCTCATAATTTGGGATGAAGCGCCGATGATGCATAAACATTGTTTTGAAGCTCTTGATAGAACTTTAAGAGACATCATGCTGTTCAAAAACTCTCTGGCTATTGGTTTACCATTTGGAGGTAAAACAATAGTGTTTGGAGGCGATTTCAGACAAATTTTGCCCGTCATAGCCGCTGGAAGCAGACAAGATATAGTCAATGCAAGTATCAATGCTTCGTACATTTGGAAAGATGTTCAGGTCTTGAGGCTAACAAAAAATATGAGGTTGCATAACATGGACTCTTCACTTGAAGCTACGGAATCGCAAAAGTTTTCTAATTGGGTTGCAGCCATAGGCGACGGTGTTCTTGGGGGCTCAAATGACGGTCATGCAGAAATTGTCATACCGGATGATATTCATTTGAAATATTCAATAGATCCGATTGAAACAATTGTCAAAAGTACGTACCCTTCATCTATAGATTCTCCAGAAGATTTGTCTTACCTTGATGAGAGGGCGATACTTGCACCAACGATTGATGTAGTTGAGATGGCAAATCGTTACATTATTTCATTGAATAAGTCTGAAAGCAGAGAATATTTAAGCTCGGACAAAATATGCAGCTCGGATGGAATTCTTGATGTTATGAACGATGTACACACGCCTGAATATTTGAATTTTTTGAAGTGTTCGGGGTTGCCTAACCACATGTTGAATTTAAAGGTCGGAACTCCGATTATGTTGTTAAGGAACATTGACCATTCTCTTGGATTGTGCAATGGCACACGTTTGATTCTCACAAAACTTGGTAACCATGTTCTAGAGGCTAAGATATTGGCAGGATGTAATGCTGGTCAGAAGGTATTGATTCCTAGAATGTCATTAACTCCCACCGATCTACGTCTTCCTTTCAAGTTTCAACGAAGACAATTTCCTATAATTGTTTCGTATGCCATGACGATCAACAAGAGTCAAGGACAGTCACTATCACATGTTGGACTTTTTTCTCAAGAAACTGGTCTTCTCACATGGCCAACTTTATGTTGCCGTTTCACGAGTACGTAGCCGGAGTGGTTTGAAAATATTGATATGCGACAAAGATAATAAAGCCAGCCCATATACCACGAATGTCTTGTATAAGGAAGTGTTTCATAATTTGTAGATTTATAAATTAGTAATGAAATTTTAATATTTTTCCGACTAATCTTATTATATTTTGTATTACAATTTTGATCATTTTCATACATTTCATAACACATTACTTTAATTTAAGCATTATAAATTTCAATAAACATTGATACATACTCTAAAAAGAGATATAAAATCTATATATTTACAACTCAAATATAATAATGTACCAATGCAGATATATAACATTTTATTTTATAAAAATAATAACATACCCAGTATAGCTTACCCCGTGCATCGCACGGGTGTGGCACTAGTTAAGATGCAAAGGCGGACCATCTACACACCACACGATTTTGAAAAATTGATGGTTCAGATTAGTTCCTAGTTCTCATAATCTTTATGTGCAAATAAATCCTGGTGTGCTAAAATGCGAAAGATGCTTAAAACTATACAAAATCATGCTTAAATCAATATATATTTATGCTTACAACACCATTATGCTTTTTAATGTACAAATTCATGCTTGAACCTAGTCATGCTTATGATACCTTATAATCATGCTTAAATCAATTACAGCCACAGATTAAATTAAGATCAATGGTCCAGATCTATTTCTATTTCTCACACAAGGACTTATTTCTATATGATTCATCCTCTATATATATATATATATATATATATATATATATATATATATATATATATATATATATATATATATATATATATATACAATGTTCTAAAAAGCGCTAGGCGCTAGTCGGGCGGTGGAGGGATGACTAGCGCCTAGGCGGCTAGGCGGGAGCCTAGGCGGCTAGGCGGGAGCCTAGGCGGGGCCTAGGCGGATTCGAACTATAATGCTCATTTTTACTATTCTTACAATATTGTTGCCAAATTTATAATAAATACACATACTATGACAATTGATAGGTTAGTTTCATAATTATAAATCCAAAATCATACATAGAGTAACATAGTTTGCCTAAAACTAGATTAATTAACACATATACACTATTGATTGAGCTTCAAAAGCGGCTCGTTGGGTATCGCATAGAGTCTAGGCAGATTATTACATATTAGTCGGGCGACGAGGCACTGACTAGCGCCTAGGCACCGCCTAGGCGGACCTAGGCGGCATCTTTTAGAACACTATATATATATATATATATATATATATATATATATATATATATATATAAAGGAATCCTTCAATTTCAAATTAATTTTGCAAATCTTTTCAATTTGAGGGTTAAACAAAAAGAATTAAGAAACAAACTAATATTTTTTCGTGTGCAACAGTTTTCAAAATTATATGCTACAACAACCTCTCTCTTCATATTTCTCTCTCCCCCTTTATATATTTTTTTTTCTTATTTTAATACTTCATCCGTCCTTTATTTAGTTTAGTGACCCTCATCTTTAGGCACATTTAGTGACCCTCACCTTTGGTTACATGTTTTTTTGCATTTTGATGATATAATAATAAATTAATGTATTTAAGTGTTAAAGTGAAATTATTGTGAGTCCATTTGGTTTTTTTTAATAATATTAAAATGTTAAAGTATTAAAAAGTAGATGAATAAAGTATTAAAGTGATTGTGAGACCTACGCCCTAAAACCGAAAGGGTCAGTAAATGGAGGACGGGGGAGTATTAATTTTTCTTGTAGTTTGATGTAGATAACATATACAATATGTATTTTAAATTAATGAGTTCAAAAAAGTCATTAAATTGATATGCAATAGGTTGAAGATGGAAGAAAAATGATTAAGTTGTAATCATTTTAATGACCAAATCATCGAATATCAAACGTATTTGAATAATAATTATATTCATAGCGATTCTAATAAAAAAGATTAACGACATATTCGACAAATTCCCGTAAAAGAGGGACACCGATTCTAATTCTACTAATTGTTTTACTCGAAGTAACTAATTTATTTATCACATTTAACATGAATGTATTGCTGTTAAAAAAAAAAAAAAAAAAACATGAATGTATTATTATAATAAAAACATAAATCAATTTTAATTCATTGTTTATATATTAATAAAAACCACAAGAAAATGAGTGTATAAAATTGTAAGTATGTTCTTCTATCCGCCTTGAGCATTTTTATTGTTAATGTGGCGGTGCTAGAGTTTATTATTTTTAGATAGGCTAGGGTATATATTCATATCTTTTATTTGTTAATAGTATGTCACGTTATCGATAAACACATTAAATATGTCCACAGTTGGTAGGGAAACACTTCTCACACAATTAATTCAATGACTTGGATGGATTGATTGCCATAAAATCATATTTAAGTAAAAATTTACAATCATACATATACAAATCAAGAGGAGTACATGCTCCCTACCCGTTCACGGTGGACGGATGATTATGATATGTGGACATAGTAAGTAAGTTCACAATGCATATGAGACTGTCTGTATGCATAATAATATTTAGTATCTCAAACATAGAGATTTGTATGTGAAGAACATTATTATTTTTTACACAAATAACAAGACTTGAACCTGTATACTACTTCTATCTCGTTTATTAACTACATTTGTCATTTTGATTCATCCCACTTATTGACTACATTTTCTAAAATGATAAAAAATATACATGATTACAATTAACTCTTTCTCTCTTTAGAACAAACTAGTGCAGTGCCCGTCGAAATTCGACGGGATTCAATTTATTTCGTGATTTTACATAATTTTTTAATGAAAATACATAATTTTGTATATTGATCCATTATTTCAAGCAGCTCGTTACTCGTGGTAATATGAAATGAGTTAATAAATTAATATTTTTTACGATTATTTCATCCCGTCAACACTTTATAATGTTATTTTAATCAAAATATAAAATAAAATAAAAATATATTAAGCCGCCCCGTTTTTATTTTAACTAAAGCACCCTTCAGATGGATCTTTTTGACCAAATAAAAAGGGATAGTTAGGGTTAACAATTCTGAAATAACTATATAGTTTTACTAAGTCACGCCAAAATTCGACTCTATATTGTTAATTTTAAGCATAATATAAAAGAAAATATCAAAATATATCAAGTCACCCGTTGTTTATTTCGATGAAACTGATAGAAAGTTGTATTTATTTTATATCTAAATCACCCGTCGAACATGTTTATTGAAATAAAAATATGTCGATAAAGGCTAACATTTCTCAAATAATTAAACGTGGTATGAGTGTTAAATCTCCCGTTATTTATTATAACAATTATTCTCCTCAAAATATATAAACTTAGAGAAATAAATTATTACAAATTCTTATAAATTATTTTAATTTGCCCGTTACTTGTGACAATAAAAAAAACGTTAAGACGCAATATTACAATTTTTCGATTAGCTCATTGCTCGATATCACGTTTGCATTAATAGTGCAAATTTGCCCGTTAATTTTTCTGTTAGCCCGTTGTTCGATATAACGTTACCATGAATAGTGCAGATCTGCCCGTTATGTGTTCCGTTAGCCCGTTGTTCGGTATAACGTTAGCATGAATTAGTAATGTTTTTCCTCACATCAAATATGAATTTTGATGAAGTTACGTGATCTATTTATATATGTACTTTGTCACTAATTTCTTGTATGTTGGATCTATTGTTTTGTTCTTCTTCATCATTTGTTGGAGGTTGGTACATGGCAGTCAAGTTATGCTTAAGATGTGGATGTTGAGTAGAATGAAAATGATGTTGAGTTAGATGTTGACATGGATGTTGACTCAACATAACTCTTGACGTGTAATGCGACAGTTTTGTTTTTGAGATCCTTCCAACTCTCATGGACGTGCGTAGTGGAGAGAGTGGATGCAGTAACTTCTGGATGAGGAACTAAGAGTATATCAAGTAAAGGAGATTAGAAGTTGCAGCACACTCACGAGAGAACACCTTAGACAGAAGAGCGTGTTTTTACTGAGAAACTTTTATTAGCATTTTCCTTGTCAGGAATTTGTATTTTTTGTTGTTCTCAGTTTTGTATCTTCAACATAGTTGATGTTGAAGATTGTCTTTTGTAATTCACGATCATATAGTGAATTCTCTCGCCCTGAGGCACCCGCAAGTTATTTTATATAACTTGTGGAAAATTTGCTCGTGTGTTGTTTAATTCTTCCGCTGCTATTTTTAATTGTTGTGTGTGGTGTTGTTACAACATCGTTGTATGATCCCGGCGAACAACACTTTCATTGTAAAAATTCTATATAATCAACGTGGGACAATTGATAGTGAATAGATTTAATGGTTATTAATCCAAAATAAATTATTACAAATTCTTAGTAGATTAAAGAAGTTTACTATTTTTTAGATACATGTACAATTGTACATGATTAGTATATCAAGTTGTTATCTTTTTAGTGAAAAACATGTTAAGGACGGAGATGTAATCGAGTAACGCTATTCAGGATATCAAGTTGCCTGTTGGTTGTTACGTTAATGAAATATGTTAAATGCTAAACTAAAAATAAAAATCTTAGTTATAGTTCTCTTAACACCAAGCCTATTGTTGCTTCATATAGTCTCATAAAATAAATTACTTAAAGGAATGAGCTACATTTCTCATGTAGATATACCATTAAAATCTTAATTCATCTGTTATTGAACATACTTAAAAATAAAAAATAAAAATAATTAGAGGAAAATACATAATTATTCATATGAATATATTGTTTAAAATAGCCCACTACTTGTGGTAATAAAAAATTAGGGTAATTTTTCATGATAGGTGTTATTATATCTTGTCAAAATTAACATAAATCGCATTATAATGTTATTTTCAAGAAAAATACAATAACGTAAATATTAACATATGTCAAGCTGCTCGTTATTTATATAGGTATTTTATCATCAAAATTATATAAAAAATTTGATGTGGGACAAAAAGTCCTTATTTTGAATTCGAAGTATGAATTTGTGACGAAAATGGTGAAATTTATAGGGTGATTTTCTTTATCCGGCATAACGTTAGCATGAATAGTGCAAATCTATCCGTTAATTTTTCCGTTAGCCCGTTCGATATGACGTTAGCATCTATATTAATTATTGCAATCCGCCCGTTACTTGTAACAATAAAAAAATATGTTAAAGATAATATTGTAATCTCCTGTTGGCCCGTTGTTCGACATAACGTTAGCATTAATAGTGCAAATCTACCCGTTAATTTTCCATTAGCCCGTTCGATATGACGTTAGCATCTATATTAATTATTGCAATCCACCCGTTACTTGTAACAATAAAAGAATATGTTAAAGCGTAATATTATAAGGGGCAAAAATTATTATACCTATAGAGACTTAAAAAAGAACAAATATACCCTCAACTTAATTTTACAACAATTATACCTACATTTTACCATTCCACCCAATTTTACCCCTCCTTCCCCTTTACTCCTCTCACATTCCCCAACACAAATTCCAGCACTCTCACTCCCCCCAACACTATTTGCGTGTAAGAGGAGCTCACCCCCCCTCTCACCCACTCTCCCCACTTTCTAATAACCCTTATTCTTGCCCCCAACACCACCACCTCCAAATTTCTCTCTTTCAAAAATCTGCGAAACTTCTCTTCCCCAGTTTTTTTTATTATTATTATTTTAAATTACGAACATTTATATGTTGCAAGAGAATGAGTCTTATATAATTAGTTGCAGAGATTGTTTTTAAGAATTAGTTAATAAGATGATGTTTTCTTATGAACTTTGTACGTTTCTTACTAGCTTTTTATATTTATTATGACAACAAGGTATATTTCTTACGAACTAAGTTGCATAGATAAATGAATCGTACATAGGTAGTTGCAGAGACCGTTTTGTAAGAATTATTGAGAAAGTATTTTATTACGAACTATGTATTTTTTTAGAAATTAATTAGAGAGTAAGGAAACAAAGTTGCAGAGACTGTTTGTAATAATTAGTTTGTATGTTGTTTTCTTATGATTTTTGTATGTTTTCTTACAAAGTTTTGTTTGTTTCTTACGAACTTTTGTATGTTTCTTACAAATTAATTAGTGAATAAGGGAACAAAGTTGTACAAACCATTTGTAAGAACTAGTTAGTATGTTGATGTTTTCTTACGAACTTTGTATATTTCTTATGTCAACTAAGTTGCATAGAGAATAAGTTATATATAATTAGTTGCAGAGACTGCTTGTAATAATTAGTTTTTAAGTTAATTATATACGACTCAACTAGCTAATTATATAAAAAAGGTCTCTACAACTAGCTAATTATATACGAAAGGTCTCTGCAACTAGCAAAAGGTCTCTGCAACTAGCTAATTATATAAGAAAACATACAAAATTCATAAGAAAACAACATACAAATCAATTATTACAAACAGTCTATGCAACTTTGTCTCCTTACTCTCTAATTAATTTCTAAGAAACATACATAGCTCGTATAAAATACTTTCTCAATAATTCTTACAAAACGGCCTCTGCAACTACCTATGTACGACTCATTCTATATTGCAACTACATATGTATGACTCATACAAAGTTCGTAAGAAATATACAAAATTTATAAGAAAACATACAGAATTCGTAAGAAAACATCGATATACTAACTAATTCTTACAAACCTTCTTTGCAACTACATATGTACATTTCATTTCTCTATGTAACTTAGTTCGTAAGAAATATACTTAGTTGTCATAAGAAATAAAAAAAACTAGTAAGAAACGTACAAATTTCGTAAGAAAACATCATCTTATTAACTAATTCTTACAAACAATCTCTGCAACTAATTATATAAGACTCATCCTCTTTGCAACATATGAATGTTCGTAAATTTACAAAAAAAAAAAAAAAAAAAAAAAAAAAAAAACCTGGACAATAAATGTAAATAATTAAAAAAGAAAAGGAAAAAGAAAGTTGATGGAAGGAAATTTTGTAAAGAAATTTTGTATGTTTCTTTATAACAACTAAGTTGCATAAAGAATGAGTCGTACATAATTAGCTAGTTGATATGTTGATGTTTTCTTACGAATTTTATATGTTATCTTACGTCTTTGTATGTTTTTCTTACGAACTTTGTATGTTTCTTATAACAACTAAGTTGCATAAAGAATGAGCGTATATAATTAGCTAGTTGCAGAGACATTTTGTAAGAATTAGTTTGTAAGTTGTTTTCTTACTAGCTAATTTGTTTTGTATGTTTCTTACTAACTTTTGTATGTTGCTATTGGCCTTTTCCTGGCCTCTCCTGCTTGCACCGATTGGATGTAGCATTTTCGCGAGACTCCTTGATCTCCCGACACCTGTCCCACCTGGCTTCCCAAGGGGAATTTCATCATCAGATGGTAAGTGGAAACCACTGCTTGGAATGGATTTAGGGCAGTTCTCCCTAGGATAATATTGTAAGAAGATGGTTGCCGCACCACCAGAAAGGTGACTGGCTTCGATACCCGCCAAGGTCCTTCACCCAAGGTGAGCATCAAGTCGATTGACCCCAATGATATTACCGGGTACCCTGAGAAACCATGCAAAGCCGTGGCTACACCACTCAAAGGCTTCTGGAGACTCATTTGATTGAAACAACTCTCGAATATAACGTTAACTGCGGCCCCTGTATCCACAAAGACCCTTTGGACTTGATATCTTTCTATTTCCATTGTGATAACCAATGCATCGTCGTGTGGATGAGTCACTTTTTGGTTGTCTTCCGGTCCGAATGAGATTTCTGGCGGGGGTAGGCCTTTTTCGACCTTCCAGACCCCATGTTTTTCGTGCATGTGTAACTCTCTGGAAGATGCCTTTCTGCTCCTGTTGGAGTCCCCCATGGTTGGTCCTCCGTATATCATTTTGATAACACCCTTAGGCTCTGGTCCTTGGCCAGCATCAGGCGATTTTTCAGGAGCTTCTTTGCGCCTTTTGTTCTGTTCTGTCTCTCTCTTGACATATTCCAAGAGTTCTCCCTCTTGGATTAGCTTCTCAATGGCAATCCTTAAATTTCTGCAGTCATTGGTCGTGTGGCCAAAGTCATTATGGAATTTGCAGAACCTTTCAGAGGGTGGATTCCTTGGTGGCTGCCTGTGTCCAGCAGGGATCTGAACCCCTGGTTTTTTCATAACCACTTCTAGTAAGTCAACAGGTTGTTTGATGAGCGGAGTGAAAGATCTCAGAAATCTTGCATTTTTATCAGTTTTCTTGGCATCTGGGGATGGTCTTTTCCTTTCCTCTGGCTTCTTTTCTCTTTGAGATGCTAGTTCGGCCCTCTTGCTGCTTTTGGCTTCTTCCATATGGATATATTTTTGAACTCTTGTCAATAGTTCTTCGAAAGAGGTGGCTTCCTTTTTTATGAGAGAAGCAAAGAATTGCCCCGGTTTCAAGCCGTCCACACAGGCATGCACTTTTAGTTTTGGCTCTACTCCTGGTATTTCCAAGACAACCTCGTTGAATCGTGTCATGTAGTCTCTCAGACTCTCATTAGCACCTTGCTTGATTGTTGTCAGATGCAGTGAATTTTTGGTAGTTCTTTTAGCACTGACAAACTGTTGGAGGAAGATTTCCCTCAGATCCATGAACGAGTGGATAGAAGCTTTTGGTAGCTGCTTGAACCAATGTTGGGCGGTCCCTGACAGAGTTGTGAGGAACACTCGGCACTTGACACCCTCTGAATATTGATGGAGGAGGCATAAGCTCTCAAATTTCATCAAATGTTCTTCAGGATCTTCCTTTCCTTGGTACTCGCAAGAGATTGTTTTGAAGTTATTGGGAACAGGATCAGTTTGAATATCCGCAGAGAATGGACTATTCTCATCGATATATAAGGAGAAAAGCTCCGACTTGTTCCCATTACTCTTGTTGTTGGGAAAGTGTTTATGGTTCTCTTCTTCATTTAGGTCGCGAATTTCTCTTTCGCTTGCCCCTGTTTCCTTTGAGGCCCTTTCTGCAGCCTGCTTTTGCTCTTTTAGCCTTTTTACTTCTTTTGCCAGGAGCTTCATCTGCTCTTGTTGCTGGGCATACTTCTGGGCCCATGTGTTATTGGTGTTTTCATTAGGGTTCCCTTCAATTTCCTCAGGTTCGTCTTCATCTGGGGATTCCCAATCAGTAGACAATCCCTCCTCTGTCTCATTTACTATGGGAGGCAGTTTTGAAATCAGTTCTTGATTTGCGCTTGGATTTATAGGCTTCTGCTTGTGCACTGCGGGGTGCTCTTGCTCCTTCCACCCTCTTGGTTTTCACCTAGGGGATCTGGGACTTGGGAGTTCATTCCCAAGGTGTGAATTCTTTTCTCGACAGCCCCTTCAACCACGCCTTCTACTAGCGTTTTCATTTGCAGGAGCATGGTGGGAGATAACTGAGCCTCCATGTTGACACTGGCTTCTGTCACCACAGTGCCTTTCCCTTTATTCCCTAGTAGGGAATTTGCTGGATTTCCAGTGGCTTGGCCAGCTTCTTTTGAAGCAGCATCTGAAGCGGCGTTCATCCTTGCAAGATTCTGCAAAGATTTGAGGATATCCGGAGAGTTAATTTCAGATGCTCCTTGAAGGAATCTTAAGATGCACATAACTTATGTTGAATAGATTCTTTTGTAATCATAAACCTTTCACAGTAGTTTTGACGAACATTGTCTGTTTACTACAAGGCTTTTTAAGGGGTGGCCTTTGCCAATATTAGTTTGAAGTCAATAAAACCAGCTTTTGTGAAACCCATTACTGGGGTGTCGGTTTTCCTAAAGCATTCTTTATGAAGCTTTTGGAGAGGATGTGACTACGGTAGGCTGTCCTTTAGGGCTCGTATGGCATCCTATTTTATAAAACTCGATGCGAGGTGTTTGGCCATGCAGACCCTTTATGTATGATGCTTACTATGGAGAGTTTTTTTTTTTTTTTTTTTTTTTTTTTTTTTTTTTTTTTTATGTGACGCCTATTTTACAGGACTTTTTTGGTGGGACGTTCCTTGTTAGACAATGTTTAATGAGAATAATATCCCTTGTACGGGAGTTATGAGAATACGGTCTTTTAAATAAAGCTTGCAAGAATGGTGCCCATTGAGTAAGGCTTATGAAGGATTCCGCCCATCATATGGGGCTTAAAAGAGTATCGCCTATTAAACGAGGCTAGCAAAAATATCACCTGTAGAATAGGGTTTGTGCAGGGTTCTGCCCCTTATATGTGACTTATGAAAATATCGCCTATTAAATAGGATTTTTGAAAATAGTGCTTACTGAGTCAGGCTTATGAAAGGTTTGCTCATTATGTGGGCTTAAAGAAATGTTGCCTATTGAATAGGGCTTTCGTGCGGTTCTGCCCATCATATGGGGCTTATGAGGATGTTGCCTATTAAATAGGGCTTTTGAAAGGTTCTGCCCATTATATGGGGCTTATGAAGATGTTGTCTATTAAATAGGGCTTTTGAAAGGTTCTGCCCATTATATGGGGCTTATGAAGATGTTGCCTATTAAATAGGGCTTGTGCTGCCTATTAGATAGGGCTTATGCTAGTGTTGCCTATTAAATAGGGCTTACGGGGGATCTTGCCCATTATATGGGGCTTATGCTGGTGCTGCCTATCAGATAGGGCTTACGCAGATGTTGCCTGTTAGACAGGGCTTCTGAGAGTGTTGCCTGTTGGACAGGGCTTCTGAGAGTTTATGGGAGGTTCTGCCTTCAGATGCAGGGCTCCTTCATCAAAGTGAATGGAGTGACCCTGTCATCTTCAGCTCCCCGCTTTTTAATGCTTTTTTATTTGGTGGGTTTTTGATTCATAGCAATATAGGGGCATATATGAAAGGTTTGAGGAATGGTGCCTCTTCTATAATTACTAATCCCTTATAGCCCACAACTATATTTCATACTTTGAGGTAGTTACAGGAGTTGTAGACTCACCGAATTTGGAAGGTGAGCTGAATGCGTTATGAAATTACTGCAATTTTTGGGATCGGCTTTCCCTTGGGTTCTCCACAACCTTATTAATTTCAACAAACAAAACAGTTTAGCTACTTCAGTTTATAGTGTATGGAAAATATGATTTCAAGGTCACCTCCGATTCCTTGATCAATTTATTAAGAACAAAGCAGCTGAAACAGATTCACAATATACATGCTGGAATTCTCTAGGAATAACATCAATCTTGAATTCAATATATATCCGTTCTATGATACGACCATCATCTCAGGCACCTCTCGTAACAGAGGAAATAACAAGGTAAGTTCATAAACGCGTCATTTAAAGCAGCTAGAGCTTCAAAGATAGGTAAGAGGTTAGCACTCTGGATTCACAGGCTTTTACAGTGCTTACAATTAGCAGATCCAAACAAATATCAGAGAGAAGAGCAAATATCCCACAAATTCGGGTTTCCTTTAGCAGGGTATTTATCACAATTTTTGTTATGCCAAGAGTATAATCTGATAACCATATCACATTCTGCTGCCCACAATCATAAAAGGGGCTTAATAAAATCAAGCATTATTGTTTGCACTCAGATTTATGTGGATTAACAGCAAATACAACATACCCATTCGTTCTAATATCAAGTTCTTTCAGATTCTTCGCGTAAGGAAATGATAGAGAAAACATCAATCAACATTGCAACTGCGAACAAGCATTTCACATAAAACAGGGGAAATCAACATCTTAAACTCAAATTGTCCACAGACGGCGCCAGTTGATAGATCCGGGTTGAAGATCCACAACGATTTAAGTGATTATTCATCATGTTTTGCAAGGAGCATTCATGGATAAAGCGTTAAAGCAGCAAAGAGCAAGAGATTCATGTGTTTGAAAAGCTATAATCATGTATTTCGTACAGAGCGTAGTTTGTGTAGAAATGGCGAGTAATGATCAAGCTATATGCTTAAATAAAAGGCGTATTAAGGCATATTCAGCCATAAACTGGTAAAATTCATGGAATTTAACACTCATTCAAACATATAATAAAGAAATGAAGTAAGGGAAAGGAAAGAAGTGAGGAGCACGGAGCTCTGTCAAGCATCATTCCCTTTGGAGAATGAGGGTTTTATCTTAGGCTCAAGGCGATGAGCAAAAGAGACTCTTCTCGGTACCGAGGAGGAGGAATGAAAGTGATTGCGGGTGATGATTCCCGGAAGAAGGCTTCGGAAGCCTGGGCTGCTCGAGCTCAAAGGAGCTCGTGGAGTAGTATGTAAGTGAATGAAACAGTACGCAAGAGTGCGTGTTTGTATGGAGAATTGAGTTGTGATTATGATGATGAAGGGTGTGCGCCCACTTAGTATTTATAGATATAGAGGGGGTGAAAAGGTGAACATTCGTGTGAGGAAAGGACAGAAAAGGAATTCCCATGGGGACAAGATTTCCTCCGTCATGAATGTGGCGGTCCTCACTCTAGAGTACGTAGAGTCACGCGGGCTGCGTGTTGCACAGAACCTCGGTTCCTGCCAGGTGCCTATGGGAATCAGTCAGATCCTTTGCTCTAGACAGATGCCAACAGATCCCATATAGCTTCTGGGAGGAGATAGAACCTCGGGCTTCTGCCTAAAACATGCCTTCTAATTGTGTTGGACCTCTGAGGCCTATTAAATCTTTTTGCTAATATGTTGTTATTTAGAGCAGCTTCTATAGATCATCATCGGGACTAATATTTATCTTCCTTAATGATGCTATCAAGACTAACTCTAACTAGAACTTACCATTCCTCTCATTCTAGTAAGATTTCTGCATTTAGCGTGGCATCCGGTGTATCACTTCCTTAAAAATGATACCCTAAAGTTAAGGAAAGTGTATTTTCCTATCAACTTGAGTTATTTATATATTATAGCTGATATTAGTCCCTATCAAACCGTGTCCATGCATGGACACGGTAAGAGGGGTGAGATATGAATTACAAATTAATTAACTTTTTACGTCTAAATTTAAAAAAAAAAAAAAAAATTGCTCAATTGTGAATTCTACCGTGTCCAAGCACGGTTGGAAAAGAGAGAGAAAGAAGGGAGAGAGAAAATTGGTCACAATTATCTAATTAGAAAAACAAGAAAATAAAAGTGGTGGGACCCAATTAAAAAGTAAGGGTATTTATGTACTTTCATGCAAAAGTGGCTATAAAACTTACACTTTTAAACTTGTGGTTATAATAGTTATAGTGAAAGTGGGTAAATATGAGTTTCTCCCTAATTATAATACCTCATATTATAATCTCCTGTTAGCCCGTTGTTCGACATAACGTTAGCATGGATAGTGCAAATATGCCCGTTGTTCGAGGCTTTTTTATAATTTTTCATTTTTGAGATTTCCACATTAATATAATGTAGTTCCTCAAATCAAGTTTGATTTTTGATGGAAATATATAATCTATTTATATATGTACTTTGTCACTAAGTTCTTGTAAAAATTCGATGTGGGACGGATATCTTTATTATAATATAATTGAAGTAAATTATCGATGAATTTCCGTTTGATGGAGATAATTAAAGTGTTATTTCATTGATTTTTCATTTGTAGGGATAAAAATTGAAGATAAAATATATATTTTTATCTATTTGAGGGTAATTGAAGATATGTATTAATGTAATTAATTAAATTAATTTAATCTTTAATAAGCCTAATGAATGAGAATTTAGGAAAATATTCAAGAAAATCATACGTGATGCCACGTAGGATCGGAATCCTTAACGCTATTATATATATATATACTGATATTGATTTATCTTTTTTTATAAGTATAGATAGATATACTATACATGTATATTATATTCAAATTAGAATTCTTGACATTATATGTCAAATTAAGTTCGATATCATATTAAATACTGGTATATAAGGGAGTAATGAATTATTAAAGTCAAATTCATGAGAATTTAGGAAAATATTCACGAAAATCATACGTGATGCCACGTAGGATCGAGATCTATATTGCTATTATATATATATATAGATTACAACCACATCTGTTTTTCTTTCTTAATTTATGTGTTTATCTCATATGTAGCTAATAAATGGAATGAAGGTAGTATGAAATTGGAATAAAGTTAAGGGAGAAACTCATATATAACCACTTTCACTATAAGTATGAGTTTTATAGCTACAAGTTTAAAACTATGAGTTTTATAGCCATTTTTGCATGAAAGTACATAAATACCCTTACTTTTTAATTGGGTCTCACCACTTTTATTTTCTGTTTTTTTGTAATTAGATAATTAAGAAATGTTTTCTCTCTCTCCTCTTTTTCTCTCTCTTTTCCTACCGTGTCCATGCATGGAACACGGTAGAATTTGTTGTCAATTTTTATTTTTTATTTTTTTAAAAATTTAGACGAAAACAAGTATAATTTTTTTTTTTAATTTTCTAATTAATCTCTCTTCTTACCGTTTTCTTACAAGGTAGATCAATTTTTTTTCGTTTTCGTTTTTAATTTTATTTTGACCGAAATTCTAAATAATAACTAAACAATTTTTCGTTTTTGTTTATAATTATTTTTAAAAAAATATAAATAACTAAATAATAATGCATTTATGACAACTACCAAATCTGATTTTGATTCTCTTTATTAATTCAAAAGAGTAGATAGTAGTAATTACTGTGTCAAAAATTGAATTGAATACAACAATTGCAACACTAACATTGCATTCGAACTAACAAAAAATTAGAGAGAGAGAGAGAGAGAGAGAGAGAGATTTTTTCCAAAAAATTCTATTTTTCGTATATTAATTTCTGGGAAATAGAGGGATTATTTTCGGCCGTGAAATTGGGAATATTGAAGGTTTTTCCAAATAATATAAAGGTACGATCGTAATCTCATTTCATTTCGCATATTTTCGGTGAATATTTTGCAATAAAAAATCGAAACTGAAATTGTTCTTCGTGACACTGTTGAGATCATAGTGACACGGTTGGGCAACCATGTTCGATTTTTTTTTTTTTAATTAATATCGGTACAGGCACGGTTGATTTGGGATTTCAACAGTGTCGCACGGTTGAAATCCCAATTCAACCGTGCCCTCTAATTTAATTTGTTTAAATTTAATTTAATATGATGGCACGGTTGATTTGGGATTTCAATAGTGTCACACTGTTGAAATCTCAAATTAATCGTGCCTATTCAGAGATTTTTAACAAAAAATCATGTGTTTTTTCAGGATGTCGTTTCAGAGAATTTTCATGCATCACAGTGGGCATTGGGAGAGAACCTCATACGTGGGAGATGATTGTTTCCTCGTGCACTTCCCCATATTAGGAATTACACGTGATAAGGTGCTTAGGGAGATCCGTGATCAATTGGGCTCCGAATCGGAGTACATGTTGTACTACTTGACGAACATAAGCGATCACGAGTGGATGAAAGTTGTTTTGAAGAACCACACCGATTTTCTTAGGCTTATGGTAGAGCAGAACGATTCGCCAACCGTGTATGTGATCGAGAAGACACATAATATCAACTTTTGCACTCCTACAACACAACAATCCACAGTATTTTCGAACTTGAATATTGGAGAGCCTAGTCATCAAGAATCGGAGTCTTCAGATGAGGAGACGGGGGATGAGGAGGCAAGGGCTGAGGAGGAGAGAAATGAGAGGGCTGAAGAGGCGATTGATGAACAACAAAGGGCCGACTTGTTTGAGTTGTTTACTACGGAGTTTAGAGCATGGATTCAGGAGCCAGGGCGTGTCGATAGGATCATTGGGCACCGTAGCATACATTCAGATAATCAAGACGGACGATCCGATGATTCTCGTGCAACTCATGAAGCTATAAGAAATTGGTTGATTCCGTAAGTTAACTTAGATACGGCATTGCCTTTAGGCTTTATCGAGCACGATTACAGCCCCTCACTAGGACAATTACGTGTGGGTGGCATCTTCAAGGAGAAAGATGATTTGCAAATAGCCGTGGGCCTATATCACATGGAGAACCAACTAGAGTATACCACTGAACGCTCAAGCAAAACGCGTTTGAATTTTGTGTGCAAGCAGGATTATTGTGTATTTTTGCTGCGTGCACGACAGAAAGGTGGGATATGGAGGGTTAGGAAATATGAACCCAACCATACGTGCTAGTGTACATGTATAAAATAACATAATGCAAAACCGTTAATTAATTCTACTACTTACGTAGTAATCACACCCCGACAGTATGGTCGAACTGTATCCTGTTCTGGGAGCTAACATGCTTCGACGGCGCAGTCGAGACCTCCAATACAGGATGTAGAGGTCAATAATCTGAAAATGCACAAACAATAGACAAATTAATGAAATTTCGAATTGTGATCTAAAAACACAAATAAAAACACAATTATAAACACTTACCGGTGCTTCTATTTGCACCTTCGGGTTCTCGATTTCATCAAAGAGCTTTTGCGTCATCTCGAATGGAAATTCTTGACGGGTGTACACTAAGGCACCCTCCCCCAAAGCTCTATGCCGTTTATAAGCCTCGAGAACAGTCCATGGCCTTGTAGAAATCGGCGTGTCTGCGTTCGCCACAAAGGACTCTGGAGAAAGGAGGACGGCTTAATCTGTCGGCCGGCTTGAGTAGAGATTAGCCTTTGCTCGCCTTGAGGTTTCTCCTCAAAATCCGAACCCTCCGATTCGGATGATGCTTGAGTGTAACGAGGAGGCGAGGGGATCTCTCGGTCAATCTCACGTTCGAAGGAACCGTGAGAGGACGAGGCTTGCCCCGTAAATGGTGGAGGTGTCCTTCGAGCGTCTTCAAATCCCGGTGCTTGAGTCGGTGTCCGACTCCTCGAGCCTCGAACGACGCTCGCCCACATGTGAGTGAGATGACTCCTCAGGAGACTGCCTATTTCGGCTTGGGCGATCTCTAGCCCCGAGAAGACCCTTAGCACGTTCAACGACGGCCTTAGCGAAGCGAGCAACAATGTTGTTCTCGTCTGTATCCCGTACTAGTCGATCACCGAACCTCTCGATGAACCTATCCATCGCCGCATCGTCTCCACGATATCCTAGCCGGCACGGATCCCTGTGGATACAACAAATGATGTCACTGGATTCCTCAAGACGAGATGGCTCGGCTCTAGGGCGCTTCGACTGTCCCTCGGGTCTATGGCGCCTCGACTGTGCCTCGTGAAACGTGTCCCGTTCCACGGGATCGAGACGGAGAGGATGAAGGAACCATATCTGATCGGTGAAGATCGGTTCGCCCGAGGATCTATTTCGGATATCTAACTATCGAATTAAACCTATCATGCTCCTATGAACTTAGTGCGGAATCATAGGGGGTTTAAAGATCGATTCCCTGAAGAAGTAGAGAACTCGCGAATAGATCTTCTGATCTGTATCCCTGCTCGATTCTGACGTTGGATGGACAACGAACCTCGGAATCAGCCACGGAAAACGGGAACCACCGAACTGCTACTCGCACGACCGCGCGTCTCTCTCTCTCTAACCCTAGCCTCCCTTTCTTGTTCAGAATATTTAAGTGCACTCGTATATTTTGATCATTAGGTTTGAACAAGACCTTGAGGGGGTATATATAGAGGAGACCAAGTGAGACTTGGGCTTAAGTTGCAGGCAAGGCCTGCAACTTATGGACTAGCCGTCCAACTGCAGTATTGGCGCCCTCACTGGGCCCAATTAAGTGGTGGCCCACTTATTCCTTCTGTTGAGCTTTTTGGGCCAGATTAGGGATCTACTAGCTGGTAAAACCGAGGCCTCCCAATGGCTAAATTCTCCATACTCAGCCCAGAGTATAATTTAGTCCATAAGTACTAAAACATTCCACTAGAGTAATAGTACTGAATTACCTGTTTTACCCCTGTTGAGTTCAGGGCTAGTATTAGACTTAGCGACCCCCATATTTAAGATATCCCACATCCGTTGATTAACTTAGAGCTTCTGACTGCTCGTGTTATTCAACTTCTTTTATATTCCTGAGTAGTACCATTCATACCTTACTCATCATACCGGAATTTAATCCACCTGCAGGGTTTGGTATGATAGTCCTTAATGAATTCCTCAGGGGATGTGATCAACCTGTTCTACCAGGATATGGTGCTCTGTTGCAGTTGCACTAAGAGTCGTACTAGTTATAGTTGCTTCCCAAGATACGGAGCATATTGAGTTACAGATGCTCTGAACTCTCACCCATGGTAAATCAAAGAAGCAGACTATAACTATACACCCTTAGGACTCAACTAGAGTTAAGGTTCATCTTAAGTCACCGAGGTCTTGATTCTTTCTACATTCGGTCAGAATAGAAGAATACACCTCACCGTGATCCTATCAGTACACGCACGTACTAGTATAGACAAGTAGCCAAGACAAACTACTTTTGCAGCCTATACTACAGCCTAAACCGACAGTTATATCCAGAACTGTCTCGACTGTGATACCCTTTTATATCTCGTGAGGAACCGGCAACTATGGTCTTCTGTGATCTACAACACACCATAAAGCCTACAACTTTGAGATAATGGATAGATGTTTGATGCATAGATAACAATTCATACTTAATCAGATAGAAGATTGTTAGTGGATATGGACAATACATGCATACAAGCTAAAAGGCCTGCTTTCTAGTATACAAATCCATCAATCTCTCACTTATACTAAAGCAAACTTTTAGTATATCATGTGACAAAAGGCAAAGTGTCTACAATATAGCATCTATTACACATCTTCTCCCACTTATACTCAAAGTTTACTAGTGTGGGAGGCGCTCCAGTCCCATCCCTTCGACATGCTTGTCGAACACCTTGACTGGTAAGCTCTTTGTGAATGGATCCGCCAGATTATCTGCTGAAGGGATTTTCTTCACTTCTACTTCTCCTCTTTCGACGATTGCTCGTACGAGAACTGTGTGTTTGCTCGCCTTGTGAGCTCTAGGTTCCTTGCAGTTTGCAACTGCTCCAGCATTATCACAATATAATGTGATACCTCTGGGCAAACTGGGAACTAGTTCTAGCTCATTAAGGAAGTTCAGGAGCCACACAGCCTCTTTAGCAGCCTCACAAGCAGCCACATATTCGGCCTCCATGGTCGAGTCTGCGATGCACTTCTGCTTCACACTCTTCCAAGTGACGGCTCCACCTCCCAAGGTAAACACATAGCCTGAGGTAGATTTCCTCTCATCTCGATCAGCCTGGAAGTCTGAGTCCGTATACCCTATCGGGATCATCTCATTGGACTGATAAACAAGCACATGATCTCTTGTCCTCTTGAGATACTTCAAAATGTGCTTAACAGCCGTCCAATGTCCCTGACCAGGGTTAGACTGATATCTTGCCACCATGCCAACCGCATAGCAGATATCTGGTCTGGTACACAGCATTACATACATGAGACTTCCAACCGCGGAAGCATACGGTATAGTCTTCATGCCCTCTATCTCCTCTTGTGTCTTCGGACACATGTCCTTAGATAGAGGTATGCCATGTCTGAAGGGAAGAAAACCCTTCTTGGCATTCTGCATGCTGAAACGGGCGATCACAATATCTATATATGAAGCTTGGCTTAAGCCTAACATCCTCTTACGGCGATCTCTGATCACCTTGATCCCTAGGATATAACCTGCTTCTCCCAAGTCTTTCATCTGAAACTGTTCAGACAACCAATCCTTTACGCCTGATAACACGTTCACATTGTTGCCAATGAGAAGTATGTCATCTACGTACAGTACTAAGAATACCACGCTTCCGTCCGAACTGAGCCTGTAAACACAGCTTTCGTTTAAGCACTGGACAAATCCGTAGGATTTAATCACTCCATCAAAACGAATGTTCCAGGACCTGGATGCTTGCTTAAGTCCGTATAAGGACTTCTTGAGCTTCCATACGAGATGCTCCTGGCCATCTCTCACATAACCTTCTGGTTGGCGCGTATAAATGTCCCTACCTTTTTCAAGGTACCCGTTCAAGAACGCAGTCTTGACGTCCATTTGCCAAACCTCTAGGTCTAAATGTGCCGCCATGGACAAGAGTATTCTGACGGACTTAAGCATGGCAACCGGCGAAAAAGTCTCATCATAGTCGATTCCCTCTCTCTGAGTGAATCCTTTCGCCACCAATCTAGCTTTGAAGGCTAAAACCTTCCCGTCAGGTCCTCTCTTTCTCTTGTACACCCACTTGCAACCGATGGGCTTTACCCCATCCGGCAGCTCCGCAAGGTCGTACACGTCCATGTTAACTATGGATTCTATCTCCGAATCCATAGAAACTATCCAGGAATCTGCATCCTCGTCCTCCATCGCTTCCTTGTAAGTCCAGGGGTCGATCTCATCATGTTCGATACCCGAGAGTAGTTCAGTGGATTCTCCCACGAACATGAAACGGTCCGGTTGACGAACAACCCTCCCACTGCGACGAAGCGATGGTGGAGATACAGTATCGGAAATGGGTGCAGTTTGTGGTATAACCTCTTTTACTCTCGGCTGTTCTGGAATATCGGCTGCTGCTGATGCTCGCAACTCATCAAGCATTATTTCACTCCTTGACCGATGGTTGCTAATAAAGTCCTCTAGGAATCGGGCATTAGTGCTCACAATGACCTTCTGATCCTGGGGACTATAAAAGTAACCTCCTTTCGTTCCCTTTGGATATCCTACAAACAGCCTAACCTCAGTCTTAGACCTCAATTTGTCGGCCTCCTTTGTCAGCACGTGTGCTGGACATCCCCAAACCCGAATATGACCCAAGCTGGGCTTACGCCCTGTCCATAATTCGGAAGGAGTTTTAACCGTCGACTTTGTAGGTACTAGATTGAGGAGATAACCTGCTGTTTCCAAGGCATATCCCCAGAACGAAATTGGCAAGGATGCATAGCTCATCATCGATCTCACTGTATCCAAAAGAGTACGATTCCGTCTCTCAGCTACACCGTTCTGTTGGGGAGTACCGGGCGTAGTTAACTGAGATGAAATCCCATTATCTGACAAGAAAGTTCGAAACTCAGTTCCGAGGTACTCGCCACCTCTATCAGAGCGAAGTGACTTGATACTTCTACCCGTCCTCTTCTCCACCTCTGCTTTGAATTCCTTGAATCTATCAAAGCACTCGGATTTCCTATGGAGCATGTAGATATAACCGTATCTCGAGTAGTCATCAATAAACGTGACGAAATACTCGTAACCTCCTCGAGCTTGAACGGACATCGGTCCACACAAGTCAGAATGAACCAACTCCAAGAGCTCTTGGACTCGATATCCTATGGACTTGAAAGGTCTGGTCACCATCTTACCTTCCAAACACGATTCACACGTTGATAAAGGTTCTATTTGGAAGTCCAAAACACCTTCTTTTATCAACCTTTGAATCCTCTTTTGGTTGATGTGACCCAATCGTAAGTGCCATAATAGAGTTTGGTTCGTTTGAGACGGATTCTCCTCTTTTTAGTATTCAATGATGAGGAAGCATTATAAGAAGAAGAAGAAGAATCATTCATAGGACAAGTAATGGTATAGAGAGACCGGGACAATGTGCCAGAAACTATAACCTCATTGTTTTTCATGATAGAAACGCCTCTATCAAAAACAACTGAATATCCGTAAACAAAAAGTTTCAAAACAGAAATCAAGTTTTGCCTAAAAGCAGGCACATACAAAACGTCTCTCAAAACCAAAACAGTACTATCAAACGATAAATGAATATCTCCAACTGCGACAGCTGCAACTCTCGATGCATCGCCCATGGAGATGGTAATCTCGTCATCACTCAGCTCCCTTGTCTGCAGAAACCCCTGCAAGGAGTAACATACATGGTCAGTTGCTCCCGTATCAGTTACATATGTGAATGACGTACCAGAATTCTTCTTCTTCAGAGGGCAGTCAGCCTTCCAGTGTCCTGTCTTGTTGCACTTGAAGCACTTGCCTTTCCCCTTAGGCTTTTCACCGCCCTTGGTAGGCTTACTACCTTTGCTCCCACTGGTGCTAGCCGCTTTCTTTCGCAACCACGGTTTCTTCTTGATCCCACCTTTCGGTGCATAAGAAGATGCCTTCATTGATGACAGCGCCGTGGCGCCCTCGCTCATCATGGCTTCGGCAGTCACCAAGTCATTAAGAAGTTCATTCTGAGTGTACTCCTTCTTATTCATGACTACATTCAGACGAAAATTCTCGAAGGACTTTGGAAGCGTATGGAGTATCATATCGACCTTGGCTTCACCATCGATACCTCCACCGAGCTCTTCCAACTTATTCTGTGCATGCATCAGACTCAGAACATGATCACGCACTGAAGTGCCTTCCGTCATCTTTGTGGTCATGAGTTTCCTCATGGCCTCAAAACGGGCAGCTCTGTCCTTCTCTCCAAAGAGTTCCTTGAGATTGAACATAATGTCAGATGCTTTCACAAAATTCTTGTGTTCTAACTGCATCTGACTTGACATAGAAGTCATGATGAAGCACTTCGCCATATCATTGGCCTTGTGCCATCTCTTATGTTCTTCCCTCTCAACATCAGTGGATACCTCCGTCAAGGGAGCAGGTTCAGGAGTTGTGAGTACAAAATTGTACTCTTCCGCAACCAAGACATACTCAAGATTTCGTTTCCATTCCAAATAATTGGAACCAACGAGAGGCTTTGAAGTGAGAACATTTATCAACGGGCCTAAAGTCATATCTGAAAAAGCAATAAACACGTAGACACAAGTAAGAAAAGATCATGCATCAATTCGTAACGAAAATTATTGTAACCTTTTGATAAACCAATAATTTCGAAACCTTCAACAGCCCAAACAATGCGGATCGCAAGCCACGTTCGTGTGGACGTTTACGCTCCCACTGTTCGACCAGATACTCGGATCTTTAACTCTACTTATCTTGCCAACCTATCCTTATGGCAAATAGAGCTAATAGTTGAACCTTACTAGACCATATTAGATTAGAAAAGGGACTCCGTTGGGGAGTTGTATTCTAACTAATATCTAAGCTTTTAGCCACAATCTTAGCCTAACTCGGAAAAAGCACTATTTTCCTTAAGCTAACTTTGTTCAAAAACCAACTCCAGAGAAAACCGTAGTTACTATTCCGAGCAAGCCACGTTAGTGTGGACATTTACTCAGAAAAGCTCCCACTTCTCATTTTGGTTAGAACATTTTTGTTAAGAAACCCTAAGTCTGGCGAACTCGTCCAGTACTGTTGGGAATTGTTATGAACCAATTTGTTAAGGGGGAACTATGTGGGATACTTGATAAACGAAGTCATTTGTTTTGATTGGATCCCAAAACCCCAAGTGTCCAACTCCAAGTGACCCACTTTGATGTAGTTAATAGGTTAGAATTTTCTAAGCCTACTCTGTTAGGATGGCTCCTTAATTTTTGTTTAGATTATTGGCTTCAAGAGTTCAAGTGAAGGCCACTCATTTGAGTGTGTTTTTCGAAGCAAAGCAAGTCTAGCAAGCTGAAGTAAAGCGTGCCGAAGAATAGTGTAGCGAAGCGAGCGCTACAGTTCAAAACTAAAGCGAAGCGAAGCAAGCACTACAGTTCAAAGCCAAAGCGAAGCGAAGCAAGCGCTACAAAGAAAAGCCGAAGCGAGTCAACGCGGGTCAACATTGACTAATGCGGTCACTACGGAAACTCATTTCCCAAGCGACTCACTACAAATTGATCCTGAAGCAACTCACTTCGTAGCGGCTACTACAACTTCAAAGCGAAGCGAGCCACTACCTACCAGAAAGCGACAGCGCGACTCCCGCCCATATTTTGAACTCCAGTCAACTAGAGATCTTCGCATTAATTGCGAGATCTCCACGTGTCAAACGCGGAGAGGAGCAGAGGAGTTGACTGCCAGGTCGACAAGGCGCCGTAACAGTGCTGGGTCGCTCCAGTTACTGTTGAAATTGGATCTTAGCCATTTTCGGCAAAGAGCCAAAACTGCGCGTCTGAAAAGCAGCCAGCCTGTGCAAGTACTGTCGAGAGGAGGAGGGACAAGGCCACCAACCAAGCAACGGATCTCAGCCAACCCTCCGCCTATAAATAGTGAAGGATCACAACGTGAAGAAGTAGAACACTACTTGAGCATTCGATCGCATACAGCAAACAAACACTCCCAAGCCTTCGAGCAAATCTTCGAGTCTTTGTTTCCAAGTGTTCTCCGAGTTTCCAGTTTATCGGAACTCATCTTCACAACCTTCACACATAGAGTCTAAGCCCACTTCAAATATCCAAGCTTAGAAGAAGAACTCTAGCCATCTTTGCATCTACTATAAAGAGTTCTTCATTAGTGTGTTTGTCAACCAAAAACCCTAAACTTTGTCTGTTAGGTTTTTGAGTGTTGTCGTTAGGTTGTTTCGATCCAAGGCCTTTCTTTCATCGATTGAAGAAGCCTCGATGATAGAGTCTAGATCCAAGCTTGCACCTACATCGTTTGTGTAAAGCTCGATCGAAGCTAGGCTGTAAGGAGAGCCCGTAATCTCCCTGTCGGTGTTTTGACTGAAGCAAGTGAAGCTTCCAGTCCTTGTTAGGTTTGTGTAGTGAACCCGCAATCACTACATCAGTCGTTTGATCCAGGCGAGTGAAGCCCGATCTCGACCAGGTTTTTGAAGGACCCGTAACCTTCAAGTTCTTGAGTGAAAAGAACAGTTGCCGTCGTGTAACAAGTGGACGTAGGAGCTTTATCTCCGAACCACTATAATTCTTGGTGTCGTATCTCTCTAACCCTAAACTCTTACTTGTTTGATTATCCATTGCATATTGCATCTAAACAAACTTAATCTTGAAAATTTTTAAATACTTAGGAAAGATTTTAGCTCACCAAATTCCGCATATACGAGTAAAGACTCCCTCTTGATCAAGTACTCACTTCGGTCAAGCAGGCTAGCTACGTACTGTAGATCTAGCTTCAGCTAGGTCTTAAGTGAGCTCTTTACTTGTTACTCTGAGTTAAGGGATTTGAAGTTGAAAGACTTCAAAATACGTATTCACCCCCCCCCCCCCCTCTACGTATTTTTCCCATTAACAAACTGGGACCAACAAGTGGTATCAGAGCAGCGGTTCTTTCGAGCCTCTGCTTTGCATATCCGAAGCGAGTCCCCACTCGCTTCACGTTGTCTCACTGAACCGGATCCTATGTCCCTAAGTGCATCAAAACCTCATTCACGCATATTGCATTTACTGCTGATAGTTTGCTATGTCTACATACAATGCATCAAACCTTCCACAGTTCTCGATCGAAGGATACGAGACATGGAGTTTCCGAGTCGAGAGCTTCCTATGCTCCATCCACGACCGGATGTGGGAAGTCATAGAGGACGGACCAATCGAAATCAAGAAATCCATATCTGTGAACGTACCAGCTGCTGAAGGACGCGAAGCTCATGTCAAACAAGAGTACGTTGAGAAGGACAAAGATGAATACAATCCCAACGACTTCAAGATCGCCAACCTGGATAAAATCGCACGTCACACGATGCAGAGCACCGTGTCTGATGCCTACCTTCCTAGGATCAGGAAGTGTGCGTCGGCGAAGGAAATGTGGGAAACTCTAGCCCTCATTTCTCAAGGAACAGACAAAATCAAGGAGAACAAACTCGCCGTTCAGATGCGGGAGTTTGAGAGTCTGATAATGAAGCCAGGAGAGTCCATCGACACCTTCGAGCTGAGAGTTACAAACATCATTGCAACTCTCAACTCGCTTGGGAAGGAACTCACAGATAAGGAAGTCAACTTGAAGATTGTCCGATCTCTCACAAGGAAGTGGCAGACTATGAAGGAGCTGTACCTAGCAACCAAGGATCTATCAAAGTTCACACCGGAGATTCTGTTTTCCGAACTCAAAGCTCATGAATTCGATCTGAATCGAATGAACCTCGACGAAGAGGATGAAGCGCCCACTATGTCAAAAGGAGTAGCATTCAAAGCTGCTGAAGGGCCAAGCGAGCAGTCGCTAGCCAAGATGACAAGGGAAGAGTTGGAAGAACACATTGCGTTCTTATCCAAGAACTTCAACAAAATGAATTCTCGAGTGGGCAAATACAAAAGATTCTACAAGCAATACAAAGGAAGGAGCACTGATGCTCGAGAAGGAAAAGGGAAGAGAGAAGAGACAACGAAGCCGATCCCAAGAGACATGATGGAAGTGGAATGTTACCATTGCCACAAGATGGGCCACTACAAATCCGATTGCCCAAAGCTGAGTGCGAAGGAGCGAGAAGAACTGAAAGCAAAGAGGGATGCACCAAGACGAGAGCTCGTAGCAAGTGAAGTGCCGGTCGCTTCAACTGAAGAAATCTCAAGCGACTCGGATGCATTCACAGATCCCAACTCCAGTGAGGGTGAGGATCTTGGACTCATGGCGCTCACCGATGAAGAAACAGGAGAGGTATTCATCTATCCCTCATCTAGTTCAATTACACTCGCACACACGCACAGGAACCCAATTCCTCAACATGGAGTGAATTGCTTGACAAGCACCTTAAATTGTCAAGTGACCACGAAGTGCTGCAACAAGCTTTGTCTCAAAGCGAGAAGGAGAACCGAAAGCTAGCCACTGAGCTTGACCAAGTCAAACTTAATCTAAGGGCTATGACTAGTAAGTTCGAGGATCTCTTCGCGAGAAATCAAAGCTTGGAAGGAAGGTATGAAGCCCAATCCACTCTAGTCGCCAACTTAAACAAAGCTTCATATGCTAGACAGGCACTAGAGAGTTCTCTTCTACCTTTTGGTAGAAAGGAAGGACTTGGATTTGAGGGTGGACCTTCCAAGCCGACTGTCTTTGTTGGTGCTTCAAACACACCATCAGTCACTTTGGAAATGCCCACTGCATCCAAAGCGACCACTAACAAAGACAAAGGCAAAATGGCTGAGAGCCCTAAGAAGAAGCCAATGAAGATGTCTATATCTTTAAGGACTGAATCTAAGGGTAAGCAAAATACAACTTTCCCTAGCACTCACAATGCTAAAGATTACCAATCCAAAGGTAAAGGGAAACCAGTTGTAGCTTCTAAGCCTCAAGCCAAGACACGAGAGACAAAGGATCTCCCTTTCAAGAAGAGGAGTAATGTCTATGTGTCACGTTATCCGGACTGGAGATGGTCCAACCGGACTAACGTTGAGGGGGAAGAATTCGAAGCACCAAAGAGGCCGCTTCGAACTCCCAAGGTTACTCAAGCGAGTCGGGGTCAAAACCCTAGTTGGACCGCTTCGAGAAAACCAAGCAAGCCGCTTCGACAGACTGGAAACCCTAAGTCAGTCTCTAAACCCAGAACTAATCCGAAGCGAGTCGCTTCAGGATATAAGCAAATGGGAAGAGCATAGGTAGGACTGAAGCGAGCCGCTACCCCTCTTGCACACACTGTTGCACGTGTGAAGCTGCTTCTAAGCAGTACACAAATTTTTCGAAGGTCGAGAAGCCCAAGACACAAGCTTCATCTCAAAAGAGAGTGAAGCAAGTGTGGGTACCTAAGGGAACTAACCTGCAAGGACCCAAACTGATTTGGGTACCAAAATCTGTCTAAATGCAGGTGAGCGCCGTGGATCCCATGCCATGTGAGGGTCAACAAATCTGGTACTTGGACAGTGGATGTTCAAGACACATGACCGGCATGAGAGCTCTACTTCAAGATTACATAGAGAAGAAGGGTCCACACGTTACATTTGGTGACAACTCTCGAGGAAGCACCAAAGGGTACGGCGCACTGAAAGTTGGAAAGCTCACGATTGAAGAAGTCTCCTATGTGGAAGGACTCAAGCACAACTTGCTATCCATTTCACAGTTCTGTGACAAAGGATACAAGGTGGAATTTATTTCCAACAAGTGCATAGTAAAGAGCAAGCTCACATCCCAGATTGTGCTTACTGGAATTAGACAAAGGAACGTCTATATAGCACAATGGGATAGCTGCAAAGTAGAGACGTGTTTAGTAGCGAGGAGAGCTACAGAGATAGGATGGCTATGGCACAGACGCTTGAACCATCTAAACTTCAAAGCAATCAATCGCTTAGCTCGTAAGGGTTTGGTGCAAGGCATACCAAATGAAGTCTTCATCAAAGACCATCCATGCTCACCATGCCAACGAGGGAAGCAGACGAAGAAGCACTTCGCCAGTCTCGAAGAAGCCTCATCAAAGCGAGTGCTTGAGCTGCTTCACATGGATCTGTTTGGTCCAGTTACTCCAGTTAGTGTGAATGGAAGGAAATACACTCTAGTTGTAGTCGACGACTTCTCTCGCTACACTTGGGTCGTATTTCTCTACAGCAAGAAGGAGACTCTAACCAAGCTACCACAACTGCTCAAGCGATTGGTTGTGGAGAAGAATCAAGCGATCGTGACCATCCGCTCCGACAAAGGGACAGAGTTCTTGAACTCTACCATCGAAGCTTACTGCACGGAGCATGGCATAGCACATCAGACCTCCTCAGCACGCACACCACAGCAGAATGGAGTTGCTGAAAGAAGAAATCGTATCATCAAGGAAGCAGTTCGAACCATGATTGCAGACTCGAAGCTTCCAATGAAGTATTGGGCTGAAGCAGCCAATACAGCATGCAACACGCAGAATCGAACGCTTCTCTGCAAACGACACGACAAAACACCATATGAAATATGGACAGGAAGAATTCCTAACATATCTTATTTCCATATCTTTGGTTGTAGGGTCTTCATCCATGACAATGGGAAGTCACAGTTGAAAGCCTTTGAAAGCAAAGCTGATGAAGGAATATTCTTAGGATATTCCACATCAAGCAAAGCTTACAGGGTGTTCAACTGTAAAACCCTAATCGTGGAAGAATCACCCCATGTCGTATTTGATGAATCTTCTTTAAGTCATCCACAGGAACAGGATCTATCTAAAGACGGAAAGTCAAGTGAGGAACCCATCAACACTCTTACTTGGGACATACTTGAGGATGAAGAAGAGATCAAAGGCTCAAGCGAGCAGAATGTCCAAGGAAAAGATGAAGCTGCCCCCAAGACTTCTGAAGCGAGTGCAGGCCAAGCACCCAATCCACTTGCTTCAGATGGTGAAGCAAGTGACCAAGAAGAAGATGAAGACGAAGCTGGCGGACCCAAGCGCGCATGGCTCAAGGATCACTCACCAAGTCAAATTATTGGGGATCCATCCAAGGGTGTAGTGACCAGAAATCAAGTGTTTGGAGAAAGTGCCATGTTCAGTTGTTTTCTCTCAAACATTGAGCCGTCATGCGTGGAGGAAGCCCTAGCCGATTCAAACTGGGTGATCGCCATGCAAGAAGAGCTGAACCAGTTCACCAGAAACGACGTATGGTACCTCGTGGATCGTCCCAAATTCCAGCATGTTATTGGCACCAAGTGGGTGTTCAAGAACAAGACAGACGAGGAACACAACGTTGTAAGGAACAAGGCGCGTCTAGTCGCTAAAGGCTACTGCCAAGAGGAAGGAATCGATTTTGATGAGACCTTCGCTCCAGTAGCACGGCTTGAAGCGATTCGACTCTTTCTAGCCTATGCAGCAACCAAGAGATTCAAAGTATATCAAATGGACGTGAATAGCGCGTTCCTTAACGGTGAACTGAAGGAAGAAGTGTATGTGGAGCAGCCACCGGGTTTCGAGCAAGGAGACAAGGTGTATCGCTTGAAGAAAGCTCTATATGGGTTGAAGAAAGCTCCCAGAGCTTGGTATGATACACTTTCTCAATTCCTAGTGGATAATGGATTCCACAAAGGAAAGATAGATCGAACCCTTTTCACAATCAACCATGGAGAGGATATGCTATTGGTTCAGATCTACATAGACGACATCATATTTGGATCGCCAAACCAGTCGCTTAGCGAGAAGTTTGGAGAGCTGATGAAGACCAAATATGAGATGTCAATGATTGGCTTGATGAGCTGCTTTCTAGGTCTTCAAGTGAAGCAGCAGGATGATGGTATCTTCATCAATTAAGCGAAGTACACAAGAGATATGCTTGCTAAGTTTGGTATTCAACATGCTAAAGCTGTGAAGATCCCAATGAATACCAACTGGATGATGGAGCCAGACGAAGAGGGAAAATCTGTGAATGCTACAGATTATCGTGCTCTTATTGGATCCCTCCTATATCTCACTGCAAGTAGGCCAGATATTGCTTTTGCAGTCGGAGTCTGCGCTCGCTTCCAAAGCAACCCCAAGCACAGACATCTTGAAGCTGCCAAAAGAATTCTTCGATACTTGAAGGGCACTATCAATATGGGGCTGTGGTATCCAACGGAGGACAATCTGGAACTCACTGGATACTCAGACGCTGACTATGGAGGGTGCCGAATTGATAGGAAATCAACTTCGGACACTTGTCAGTTCTTGGGAAGCAAGCTAATCTCATGGTTTTCGAAGAAGCAGACAAGTGTAGCTACTTCAACGACTGAAGCCGAATATATGGCCGCTGGAAGCTGCTGTTCCCAAATTCTTTGGCTTCGTCAGCAGTTGAAGGACTACAATGTTGAAGCGAATGAAATTCCAATATTTTGCGACAACAACAGTGCGATCTGCATCTCTCAAAATCCAGTGCTACACACCAGATGCAAGCACGTGGAAATTCGACATCACTTCATTCGAGATCATGTCGAGAAGAAGGATATCAAGCTCGAGAAAATTCATACCGATCTCCAGCGAGCAGATATCCTCACCAAGCCTCTAGCTGAGTCTCGTTTCAACCAGCTATGCATTGAATTAGGGTTATTAGACCCTGGTGAAGAATGCTAGATCCAGGATGCACGAAGGAGTGATCGCTAGTCTTTCGTAGCGTCACTCGCTTCGGATCTTTACCAACTCAAGCGAGTCACTTCAAAATCTCACTCGCTTGAAGAAGAAGAAATAAGGTGTAGTAAGGTGGAGTGTTGGAAGACGTTCCCTACCCGCTTACAGGAATTGTTAAGCCATTGGTTAAGGGGGAACTATTGTTTGCTCCCGGAGCAAGCTACTTCCAAAACGAGCAGGGAAAGCTGCTACCTAGCCTAGGATTCCTAGCGAGTGGGTATAAACACTCGCAAGTGCCGTTTCTAGTAACGGTTGTGGGGTCTTGTATCGGGCCTTCTCACGTAAAAATGGTGAAAGCTTAGGCAGGGCTGGCACCTAGACCTTGTGTCCTCTTCCCATCTTTCCGCCGAAGAGGAGCAAGTCTTCTCATCTCCTTCATCGTGGATAAATGTCCATTCCTTACTCACTCTTCACTGAGTTGAGCTGCCGGATGTCTATCCATTCCCCTCTCACTTTGAATTTTGCATCGCTTCAATTTGCCCAAGCTTGGGTCAAAGCGAGTCGATTGCAAGTTCATTCTGTAGCTTGTAGGAGGAAGCTTGAAGGTTTACCTTTTTCTACAAAAGGTTGCAGGGCTGGTGACATGCTTCTACGTAAAATACGAGATTGTCTTGTCAGAGCATTCTCATTGTCATCCTGTCCATTTCGGCTCTGAGATAAGGACTTGTACTCATCCCCCATTCGTCGTGAATAAGTACACTTACGTGATGCTCCCTTCGGGTTGTAGTAAGCTTGTGTACTATATTCATTTTCTCCCCCATTTCACTTCGATGGAGGACGCTCTAATTCGTAGAGGAAGATGAATGATGAAGAAGAATGCCAAGAAGATGAAATACCCAACAGGTGGTATCAACAAGCTTAAAAGCAAACAAGTGGATTCAACAACCTGAAGTCCAAATAAAATGAAGTCTTCAATTAGTGGTATCAATCTCCTACGAAGTGAGATTGACTGGTAAGCATTTCAATTTTAAGTACACTAAGTGAGCTGAAGCGTGCTAGAAACCTTCACTCGCTACGTGGAAAATATGAAATGAATCTGACACAAATACAAAGAGGAAAACACTCTTGTTTATCCTCGAAGTATGTAAGTCAGGAACATTTTAAAATTAAGTAAAGAAATTCAATTTCTTATTCCAGTCGCTTCAGATGGCCAAGCGAGTGCTACGTCACTCAAAGCTAGCCATCGCGCGAGTGCGGAACAGTCACGTGAAGCGAGTACTCCGCAAGCGAGTGGATGCTAAAGCAGCTACACTCGAAGCAAGCGGATACGAAGCGAAGCGTATGAGCTGTCAGCACTCGAGTGCCTATTTCACTTTCTGCCAAGCATTTAATGCAACGGCGCGTAGAAGAAGAAACGATAGGCGCGTGGACGTCAAAGCCGAGGAAAGCGGGAAAAACCGCACTCAATCCAGCCGTCGAATCTGAACCGTCTCTAAATCTCAACCGCTGGATTGACTACTATTGGAAGAGACGAATCAAAAACTGCCACGTGGCCACGTCAAGCCAAATTGGCGGTTCACTTTTCCAGTGATGACGCCGGACACGTCAGATCCATCACTGAAGGACCGCCGCCCCTGCACAGGATCTTGGAAGATATTATTGTCTTGCCCCTGCCTCGTCAGCCGAACCCTAGTTCTATATATATATGTAACACCAAAGGCTGCAGAAAAATTTCACAAGTCTCAAAACTACCATTTTAGTGAAACCTCTGCACCTCTGAAATCTCAAACCTAAAATCCCTCAAAGCCTTTCACAACCTTCAATATTACCCATTCTCGTGCTTAGATTTGCAACCTCTTCAGCTCACGAGTCTCAACCCTTACACTGTTAAAATCTCGTTTCAAAACCTCTCAAATCTCACCATGGGCAAAAAGCTGAGTACAGAAACGATGGAGCAATTCATGACGAAGGTAGACAAGCACATCAACGTAGAGCCCCATCTCGACCCGATTGTCATCGAGAGAAAGGGCCTCTTCCGTAGAGCCGTGACCACGGCCGGTCTTTGGAAGTTTGTAACGTTGATTCCGACGAAGGTCTTGGCAAAGGCAGTGGGAGAGCTCCTTCTGAACTTGAAGAAGGAACAAAACACAACATCATTTATAGATCCACAAACCCGGAAGCCGGTGGAAGTGGACTTGAACGAGCTCATCAGCGTGTTCGATTTGCCAAGGGAAGGAGGAGATTCCCTGTTGGATTTGGGATTCTTGGCTGAAGACCAATATGGTCGTTTCGCCGTCGACAAAGCAGAACCAAACTTTAGAGTGGCCAGCATTCGTTCAAATTTGAAGGCCCCTTTCAACCTCATCTGCGAACTCTTTACGAAGAGCATCGCATGCTATGTCGGATCCCTAGAGACTTTGTCGGAAACAAAACTGATAGGTACCACCATGATCGTCGACAGCCTCACTGGAACTAAATTCAACTGGCACGGGTGGTTTCTCAAACAAATCTACGAGGCTGCTGAAGATTTTGCATTTGTACCAGGAACTGCAAATAAGATTCTCCGCAAAGGGAAGTTGAAATTCTTCTCAAGACTATCCGTCGCGTTGGAGTTGAAGTTTCCGGAGAAAAGATGGCCGGATTCCGACACGATCATATACAACAAGCAGACAATACGAAAAATGGAAGAAAACAAAGATACCAATGGATCAGGGACTTCTAGTTGTAGAAGTGCCCGCAGCAAGGCCAGTTGTGGAAACACAAGCTGAAGCTTCCCAAGCGAAGCAAGCCGCTTCACCTTTGAAGCAAGCGGCTGCAAAGCGAGGGAAGAAGAAATTGAAGCAAGTCACTTCACCTGTCAAGCCGCTTGAGGACATTGAAGTTAACAAATCCCAATCCTCATCTACTAAAGCTATCCAAATCCCTGAAACTCAGCAAACACAGCCAGCCACAGAACCTATCCATATCCCTGAAACCCCTGAAGCTACATCATTCCAATCCCCTTCAACATCGGCAGAAACAGCCGATACAGCCCATACATCCATAATTCCCCAGTTCCAAATCCCCAAAACCCCCTCACAGGTGGATGCTCTCAAAAGATACAAGAGAGACAGAGAGCAAGCAGCTGAAACCCTCAGAACCCGCTATCCCTCAGTGCCTATGTCAGACGACTTCTTCACCAAGATAGTCGATTTCTTGACATACGTCACCTACTGCGGCACAGAGTTTTACAAAGTTTTCAAGCTCCTGGAGGCCTTCTCAAAGGAAGATCTCATCCAGATGGAAGGAAAGCTCCTGGACTTCATCGGTGAGAATGGCTTTCATGCATTTCTCACTGGAACCAGCTTCTGGGATAAGCTGGACGCAAAAGTAAAGCGTGCCTATCCGGACGCTAAAGTCCCTGAGCACACCCCGAACATTCATGAGAAGAAACTAATGAGGGAACACGCAGAGGAGGTGGAGGTTAAGGATGCGGAGATCTCAAGTATACAAAGCGAGATCACCAAAAAGAAGATGGAGTTGGAGGAGAAGGAGAAGGCGCTGGAGGCGCAAGTGAAGCTAGTGAATGATCACACAAAATCAATCAACGAACTCAAGGGCTCGCGTGACGCAGAAAGGAGCCGCTTGAGAGAGGTGAATACCAAGCTTGTCACAGTTGGTAAAGAGAAGGAGTCGTTGGAGAAAGAGGTGAAGAAGTTGAAGGAAGCAGTAGAGAAGAGAGATGAAGAAGTGATAAGAAAAGGGAGTGAGCTGATAAGCACCAAAAAGACCCTCGACTTACTACAAACTAAACTAAAGGAACTCAAAGAAGAGAGTGACATTGACAAGAAAGAATTGGAGAGTCGAAGGAGGAGTGCTCAAGCTCTTGATTTACAGAGTGCCGAGCTCTCAATTCTACTAAAGACAGTCAAAGAATTGGGTAAATTGTACACCGAGAAGGTAGCTGCAGGTGCCGAATTCCATCTCTCTCTCAATCAGAGAGAGAGATCGCTTGAAACCTTGGAGGCAGAACTTCAAGCGGCACAGGATTTCTGGTACTTCAACCTGCAAGAGCAAAAGAAGGATATGAAGAGAGAAATTGAAGCTGAGCTGGAGGCTCGCTTCAGAAGACTAGAGCCATTGGAAAGAACGATGAGATCTGTAGTTGAGAGAGAAAAGCAATGCGAATATTTGCTGGAAGAAATCTCGATCAAAACAGCAGGAATGGTACTGTCGGAAGAACAAGTCTTCGCGACACGAACGGAAAGTATGCTTCGTGCTGTACTTGATAAGATTGAGGGACTTTACAAGTCTCTTGCTGGAAAGACAATCGTCCCAACCCCTGGCAGTGATGATGCCAAAAAGGGGGAAGGGATGGTACTGAAAAATACCAATCTCTTGGAACCACAATGTGGAGGAACTGATGCGTTTGAAGTAAAAAGGTTGTTGGAAGAAGGTAGTGGTACCAGAGAAGAGGAGAAGGAGGCAAAGCTTGCCAAGAAAGGCAAAGAAAGCTCACAGAGGAAGAACTAATGAAGAAGCCCGAGGAACCTCGCAGGCCACTTGAAGAAAAAGTGCTTGCTTCTTCTATCGCACGACATCCTCCAGTTACGGTGTTAACCAAGGAGGAAAGGCGGAAGCAAGCGGAGGAAAACGAAGCCACAGCTAGGCAGTTGGAGCTAGGAAGGTTAACTCTTGCAGGTGCTTCGAGTTCCAATGCGCATACTTCAGCCGCCGCGCCCACTTCAAGTGCTGCACTCACCTTAGCAACTGCAGAAGTCACTTCATCTGCAATTGTCGCTTCAAGTGCAACCACAAAGAAGGACATGCCGCCTCCCCCACCACCAAAGCAAATAGTGAAGCGAACTGCTCCAGAAACTAAAAGAGATGATTCAGCAACCAAGCGCGAAAAGGTCGAGAAGGCAGTTGCTTCAAGGGCAGAGAAGGACGAGAGAAAAGGGAAGAGAAGAGATGTAGGAAGGGATGAAGTAGAGAAGGAAAAGAGGATAAGGGCAAAGCGACTGCAAGTCATTGACGACCGGATTGAGGAACACTTCAATGAAGTGAGACTCATCCAGTCCATCTTAGTCCAAAGTGCCTTTGTTCCGGTCATGTCAGAGGAGTCCGATGCATGCCTAGCTCAGGCTATGATCGACACATGCCACGAGACTGCTAAAGAGATGATTAACTCTGGTCGCTACCCTCTCAAAGAGGAACGCAATTACATTCGCAAGCAACTCAACCAGAAGCTTCCTATCTGGAGCGGCGAGTCAGGAAAGAAGTTCAAAACGGTCATGGCACAGATGTCCAGCCGGTCGGAAGAGGAGTTGACTGTGCGCAGAAATGAGCACCCAGATGCCCGTGAGATTGAGCAATTCATCCCTGACGAATTACTCGAGCAATGGCTACATTACAAGGAGAAATTTATCAAAGCATACTACTATTGGGAGGTAGTGCCATTGCAGACTGAATGCTCAAGGGTCAGTGCGCTCAACAATTTTCTTAGTGCCTATGATGAGAAGTTTAGGCGAGAGGTCTTCGCTCTTACACAGCTTGCAGAGCCCACGCCTTTAATCATCAAGGTACCAGCCAAGAAGGAATTCCCTATGTCATTCCTACCTGGCACCAGTGTCCCCAATCGCAGTATCATCGACGCTGAGGTGGATGAAGCCTTCCAACTGGAAGAGACTTGGAGGAGGCCAAGTATCCACAGTGTTGATTCGCTGGAAGCAAAGGTTTTCAGTGCTTACACCATACCAGAAGAAATGATTGCAAAGGATTTGGAGGCAGAGAAAGAAGAGAAGGAAATGGAAGTGACGAAGGAAAAGGAGGATGACAGGGAAGGAACTGCAGGAAACCTTTGAGTTTCAAGTTCCTTATATATTTTGTGAACCGCTTGTTCAACTATCAAATTTCAATTTCTATCAAATATGTCATTTACCTGCTTCGTGAATGACCTTACCTTTTGCTACAAACTCAAATAATTTAACCGAAAAAAAAGGGAAAGGAACTTAAAAATTTACAAACGAAGCTGCAAAGGAAGCAGTCGCTTGGAGTTCCCTTCACGGTTAAATAGGCTGGAATTTTCTAAGTCTTAGCCTTTGGGTTTTGGCATCATCAAAAAGGAGAAAATTGTTGGGAATTGTTATGAACCAATTTGTTAAGGGGGAACTATGTGGGATACTTGATAAACGAAGTCATTTGTTTTGATTGGATCCCAAAACCCCAAGTGTCCAACTCCCAAGTGACCCACTTTGATGTAGTTAATAGGTTAGAATTTTCTAAGCCTACTCTGTTAGGATGGCTCCTTAATTTTTGTTTAGATTATAGGCTTCAAGAGTTCAAGTGATGGCCACTCACTTGAGTGTGTTTTTCGAAGCAAAGCAAGTCTAGCAAGCCGAAGTAAAGCGTGCCGAAGAATAGTGTAGCGAAGCGAGCGCTACAGTTCAAAACTAAAGCGAAGCGAAGTAAGCACTACAGTTCAAAGCCAAAGCGAAGCGAAGCAAGCGCTACAAAGAAAAGCCGAAGCGAGTCAACGCGGGTCAACATTGACTAATGCGGTCACTACGGAAACTCATTTCCCAAGCGACTCACTACAAATTGATCCTGAAGCAACTCACTTCGTAGCGGCTACTACAACTTCAAAGCGAAGCGAGCCACTACCTACCAGAAAGTGATAGCGCGACTCCCGCCCATATTTTGAACTCCAGTCAACTAGAGATCTTCGCATTAATTGCGAGATCTCCACGTGTCAAACGCGGAGAGGAGCAGAGGAGTTGACTGCCAGGCCGACAAGGCGCCGTAATAGTGCTGGGTCGCTCCAGTTACTGTTGAAATTGGATCTTAGCCATTTTCGGCAAAGAGCCTGAAAAGCAGCCAGCCTGTGCAAGTACTGTCGAGAGGAGGAGGGACAAGGCCACCAACCAAGCAACGGATCTCAGCCAACCCTCCGCCTATAAATAGTGAAGGATCACAACGTGAAGAAGTAGAACACTACTTGAGCATTCGAGCGCATACAGCAAACAAACACTCCCAAGCCTTCGAGCAAATCTTCGAGTCTTTGTTTCCAAGTGTTCTCCGAGTTTCCAGTTTATCGGAACTCGTCTTCACAACCTTCACACATAGAGTCTAAGCCCACTTCAAATATCCAAGCTTAGAAGAAGAACTCTAGCCATCTTTGCATCTACTGTAAAGAGTTCTTCATTAGTGTGTTTGTCAACCAAAAACCCTAAACTTTGTCTGTTAGGTTTTTGAGTGTTGTCGTTAGGTTGTTTCGATCCAAGGCCCTTCTTTCATCGATTGAAGAAGCCTCGATCATAGAGTCTAGATCCAAGCTTGCACCTACATCGTTTGTGTAAAGCTCGATCGAAGCTAGGCTGTAAGGAGAGCCCGTAATCTCCCTGTCGGTGTTTTGACTGAAGCAAGTGAAGCTTCCAGTCCTTGTTAGGTTTGTGTAGTGAACCCGCAATCACTACATCAGTCGTTTGATCCAGGCGAGTGAAGCCCGATCTCGACCAGGTTTTTGAAGGACCCGTAACCTTCAAGTTCTTGAGTGAAAAGAACAGTTGCCGTCGTGTAACAAGTGGACGTAGGAGCTTTATCTCCGAACCACTATAATTCTTGGTGTCGTATCTCTCTAACCCTAAACTCTTACTTGTTTGATTTTCCATTGCATATTGCATCTAAACAAACTTAATCTTGAAAATTTTTAAATACTTAGGAAAGATTTTAGCTCACCAAATTCCGCATATACGAGTAAAGACTCCCTCTTGATCAAGTACTCACTTCGGTCAAGCAGGCTAGCTACGTACTGTAGATCTAGCTTCAGCTAGGTCTTAAGTGAGCTCTTTACTTGTTACTCTGAGTTAAGGGATTTGAAGTTGAAAGACTTCAAAATACGTATTCACCCCCCCCCCTACGTATTTTTCCCATTAACAAACCGGGACCAACAAGTACGATGTGCAAGCCACGTTCGTGTGGACGTTTACACACTCGCACCAAAACTTCACCTTAAGGTCAGTTGTGGAGGTCTTAACATTTTCTATACCAAAAATGTTTTTATCTGCTTAGTATTTTTCTTTCAAAAGGTTTGTCGACATGCTCGATCACGTTGTCACATAATCCTAAGCATAATTTTCTAAACGCAGCAAATAAACCATGCTCGCAGAAAATTAAATCATGCTTATATTGACAATCCTAAAACATGCTCGACTAAGCGCAATTTATTCACCTTGACAGGCAAGACATGCTATAATAATTAAAATTGCATCCATAGCATGCTTAAGAAAAACGAGATAAAAACAAAAATAAAACTCGCTTTTCGTGGTGTGACGACCCGTCTAAACTATTACAAATAATAATAAAATCCGAAACAGGCTTCGGTCTTGAACAAGTCCTCCGATTTGATCTCCCGGATCTCCCCGAAAATAAATAAATTAATTAAATAATTTATTCTCTAATTTTCGTTGCCATTGGGCTTCTCTAACCGAGATTGGGCCCACACCACGTGACCCAAAACTCTCGAAAAAGGCCCAAACCGCACTCGTTTCACTCTCATAGGCCCACGAACCCGAAACCGAACCTAACACGGCCCGAATTTGTGACTGGGCCCGAGCCCGAACGCTGGAGGCAGCCCGTAAACGCGAACGGGCCGGGTTGGAAACCCTAGGTGTTGGGAAACGGCTGCTTAAAAGCCGCCCCGACCCAGATCTTGGTTCGGATGTGTTGATTCGATCGTGCACATAAATTCATGCAATGGTTCGAGTACATACCTTGATTATGAAGAACGTGCAATCTGAGTCGTGTCTGATCGATCTACGGTTCTGATCTTCTAGGATGTGATCCCACACCTTGAAATCCGAGACTTGGTGGGCGTCTCGAGATCACTGGAACCTCGATCTCCCTTCTCTCAGACTCACGGCCGACTCTCTCTCTCGCCTAGGGATTCGCGCCGAATCTCTCTCTCTCACAAATCTCGTGTGATGAGAGCTCAAAGGAGGCTAGGGTTTTTTGATGAGAGACTTGAGTATATATATGGTTCATAAATAAGGAGATATGATTCCTTATTTATCTCCAACCATATCTTTGCCATCCCATATTTATTCTCTTTCCATAACTTACAAATCCTATTCCTTTATTAATACGGAATTAATAAGGAATTAATCTATTCAGTTATATCCGGAATTAATTCTAACAAATAGAATTTATTCTAATATCAGTAGAGGAATAAATAACTAAATATATACCAAATATATTTAGATATGATATTTATCCCCACAAGATTTAATTAAATAAATCTTATCTTATTAGATCTAATCTTATCCGTGAATAACTAAATAATAAATAATTAGATTTAATCACACAGGATATAAATCTCAATTAATTATATTTATTATCCATTCACTGGATGTAAATCCAATATATATATCATATACTGGGCCTGAGTACAATTATTGAGTCCAAACTCAATAATACTATTTAGATCGATTCCCGAGGTCTGTTTGGGCCATCCTAGGGATCGGATACCAGACAGAGTTGGGCCTTATCCAATTCGATATTTCCATGTCCACCCCTGAACATGTATCTCATTAGAACTATGACGCACTCCACTAAAGTGTCATAGCTGAATCACCGCTCTGTCCCAATTATGTAGATTGGGTAGGTATTTTGTATAGTTCGACCCCCGTGTTTAAGACCTTCCATATCCGTTAACCAATTAGAGCTACCATGACTGCTCCTAATTGTTAGCATCTATTCCTCAGGTAGTACCCGTTCACTCCTCATTATTATACCTGAACTTAATCAGCATGCATGACTTGGTATAATAAACATTGTGAACTCCCTGAGGGGATAACGTCAGCCTGCACTCACACAGGACACGGCTTGTTGATAACACTTATTAGACATACTATGCATCTTCGTGTTACCCAAAGTACAACATGATTAAGATGAACTAACGAGAAGTTCATATCATCGTAAATCAAAGTAACATCGAAGAATACATATACATCTAATAGTTTACCAAGGTTATGATCGAGCTAGAGCCTGAGATCTATAGCTCTTCACCTATATCACCTCTGATATAGGGTCAGTATCAGAAGAGCATTATCTCTGTTGATCCTTCAATACGTTCCACCGTACCAGCATAATAAGTGATTAGGACTCATCACTACCATTAAGCTGCAGTCAAGACCAACAGCTCAGCCCAAGCTGTCTCGACTGTGAACTGTTTATATCTCATCATTATTAACGACCTTCGTGATCCTCTCCGAACTCAGATCGACACGTGGTCTAAAACATGAGATAATGGGCTTTATTCTTGCTTATACATATTCTTCCAGATAGGGATTGTTAACAGTGGACCTGTGTCGTAACCACTAAAACAACCGGTTTTGCTTTGGGTATACAACAACCCCAACAATCTCCCACTTATATTAAAGTAAAACCTTTTAGTATACCAACGCGTCTACAGGAAACCATATGACTTCATCCATGTACAATGTTAACAATCGCACGATCGCAATCGTTAACAACTATCATACACTTTTTCTCCCACTTATACTCAAAGATTTTACCTTTACATTGTACCTTTTAGTGGGAGGCTCACTAAGACATGTCAGCCACATGCTACAGTATACCTGACATGGTGCACTTAGTGAAGGAACCGTCATCGTACATTCCTCTAGTGTTTCTATTTTCTCCACGAAATCGCCTTAATTTAAGGTACTCACTATGTTGTTACCGGCATTTCCAAATCTCAGAAAATTTGTTACTGCACTTAGAATTCTCCAGGGGGTGTAAGAATTCTAACAAATTGAGATTACTGCCTATTCACGAAGCCAAGCCCTGAATTATCTAGCTCCCTCTCAGCATTTCACTGCGTGAGAATCTTCAAGATAATTCTGCTTCTTACATGAATCCATAGTAAAAGGTCGATGATGTCGTTTTTCTAGCTACCATTCGATTATCCGTGTCATCAAACATTTAAGAATGATAGACTATATCCGTTACCATGCACACAGCACTAACATATATTTGGCTCTTTATGCAATATCCAAGTGTATTGCAAACTTTGCCACAACAGTAGTCTATGAAGAGTTCTTGAATATTGTTGTACTATCCGCAGATATATCTAACATTACTCCTAACCTTCATTCTAAACTGTTCGGATAATCACCACTTATTGTGTCAGATAATAATTTCACACCTTATTCAAGTGCTAGTAATATTATCACACAATGTACAAGACAACCATTTCAACGTCTTTTGTAGATGAAAGATATACCATTTGTCAACACATTTCATGAACGAATCTATATGTGTTTTCTGACAAATGAATGCTTTATATCATTGAACCACACATTTCAATGTGTTTGTCCCGAAGCATAGAACTGTTGAGAAAATTCTTCCCTTTTCTCAAACTACATCCATGTTCGCCCATGTATGTCCTCAACTATTATGAGCATACAACGCGCAAGTCTTTCGAGTATTAAACTCATAGACTTATCAATGATATGCAACCATCTTCATCTAACTTATCCTTTACCAGTCAACTTGGTCTGTTCATTGTCCAAGAAACTAGATTTCTTGATGAACAATTCACAATTTTCGAGACACACCCGAAAATACTCCCACTGTGACAAGGATCCTAAAATAATCTTGTGCAGATCCTTTTGGTTATCAGTCTTGTACTTCCGGCCTTATAATGTTCCAATCCATAATTTCTTTTTATTCTTGGACGTTAATCAAGAATAAATACTTGTCTTTCCTCGAAAAATAACTATTTGTCCAACTAATTACTAAATCTATCATTGAAATTGCGACACATCGTGTGCAAATTATCCTTATTTCCGAACAGATTTAACCAATGAAATCTGTAATTAGCATCTCCTATAGGGAGGAAGACTCATAGTCAACACAAATGCTAATCAATTTCATTTTAAATCACAATGAAATCCATGATCAACATAGATGCTAATCACTTCATTTCAAATAAGGAAAGGAAATAGATTTAGACACAGTGACATAGTATTTTGTTAAAAGACAATATTGAACAAGAAGTACCACATTTATCATAACACATTTTGGAACATCCTTCAAAATTCACAGTTATTACTCCCACTACGAATGATATACCAAAACAACCAGTATTAAAGAAGTAAATCCTTAATACAATGTAAGAAAATAATCATCCATTAATATCCAAACATAAGTATCCTACCAAAACAAGGCAACCAAATGTGGTAAAAGAGTAATAAACCAGAATCTAGTATCCAAAAACTAAGATAAAACGTAAGATAGAAATCTCCAAGTCTGCTAGACAACTGCATCAACTGAATGTTGCTTGTCGAGCTCAAGAACTTGAAGTCGTCCTACTCGTTCCTTGTAGTCGAACCTACAAAGATTGCAACAAAACACAATTAGTATCCACTAGTTAAATCCGTCCGTGAGGACTAAACTAGTATAATTTGGTTTTTAATGTTACAAGAGTCTGACATACCTCCATCTACCTTCAACTTCTTGTTCCTCCTCTGATAGACCTTTATTATCGGAGGTCCCTCCTTCCTGGCATCATTCACTTCCTGAGTAGGCTGATCAGAGCTCAGCTCATTCACATTGTGAACAAGTCCATCAGGCTCAAAATCGCCCACTTCCTGTATGGATTGATCAGAGACCATCTCATTCACATCGTGAACGAGTCCCTCAAAATCAAAATCATCAATCCTCAGTGACTGAAGGTACTCATCAATGATGGATTCGTTGTCCCGGGCCCTAAAACGCCGATTAACATCGACATTCCTAATAGGACGATCCCAGAACTTCCTCTCCGCCTCATAAGCAGTCTGCAATATATCAATCCTCTCCGCATCTACCACGAGTAACTCCCCAATGAGAGCCATTGGATCCCCGTGAACGATGTGGGTCGGGACGACCGCTTCTCTGAGAGTCAAGAACCAAGTCGGGAAACATGCAAGTAGAAGCTCGCAAACAGTCTTTCCCGACATAACACCACCATAGAACACGTACATCCGTACAAGGTTTTTAAACCTCATGAGAAATCTCTTTAGGTTAGGGAAATCATCAAAATCCTCGTACCTCAAGAAATCTATCTCTTTCCGTGCCAGGAAACCGAGTAGTCGAAATCGAAAGGAGTCCGGAACACCATTGGAATAAGCTAAACGACAAATCTTCGTGCGAATAGAATCAATAGACATATCTGAAATAAATAACAAGTAAACAACTTATAAGCGCAAATAATTTATGTTATCAATGTTAGAAACCCAATAATAACATTGAACCAACAAACGAGTAGCCCGATACTATTTACAAATAGTCCACTATAGGTGAATGCTATCCATAAAATTATCGACCATGACCGCAGTCTATTTTATTTCTTATCCCATCACACGGACCATAGTGAAACAAAGAAATAATAACCCGTGCCTCAGGACCCTGCTAATTCGAGAAGTGACCTCTATAGGAGGATTCATCAATAAGCAGCTAAGCTACAACCATATTTTAATATTCCGAAAAATTAATTCTATTAAGAGTAACCCACCCGTTAAGGAGGAATTACCTTTATAAAATCATTTTTCCATATTATCAATTTTGAATTTAACCAATGAACTATAATCAGTGTCTCCTATAGGGAGGAAGACTCATTGTCAACGCGAACACTAATTATTTCATTTTAAATCAAATTATCCTTTTGAAGTCTAAACCAATGAAATCCATAATCAGCATCTCCTATAGGGAGGAAGACTCATCGTCAACGCGAATGCTAATTACTTCATTTTTAAACCAAATATGGAGGTCCTTTAAACCAATTAACAAATAATCGATTAATAATACCGCTTAGTCTTTTTAAGGGTTTGTGTGACAATCGTAGCACATAGACAATTAAGTCCTATCACATGATTTCTAAGCGCAAGTAATAAAACATGCTCGCATTGAAATCATTAAAACCGGCATGCTATGACCCCTATGCATGCTATTTCTATTACGCAAACAATGAAAAGCAACTATAACATGCAAAACATGCTGATCATCTTCATTGCATAATTTAAATCCATCCATAGCATGCATAATAATTAAAACAAATAAATAGGCTGCCGACCGGGAATAGAAAGCCCTATCTATTACATTTAATTAAAATAAAACCCCGGAACAAGCTCCGGTCTTTAATCTTCGATTTGGAAGTCTGCCCCGGTCTTCAAGTCCACCTTCCAAAAATAGCAAGTGCTCGAAATAATTAGGGTGCGGAAAAACCCTAATTACCAAAAACGGAAAGCGAATTAATTTCGAACGAACTAGGGTACGAAAACCCTAGCCGTCGACGATCATGCCTAGGTTTCGGAAAACCCTAGCCGTCGTCAACGTAATGGGCCGAACGTTGTAAAAACGTGCAGCCCGTCGTTCGAAATCCGGCCACGCGCCGCCGCCGAGCCACGCGTGTAACACACGCGCCGCCACGGTGCATGCCGGGGACCCCATTTCGGCTCCACGACGAGCCTGACGTGGCTGGGTTCGAGCTGGGTGCGTCCGTTGCAACCCAGCCCGAGCCACTGCTCGTCACCGTCGCAAAAACCGCCGTCGCCTTCGCCTTGTCCGCTGCACGAAGCAGCGCCTCCGCCGCGAGCCACCGCCGGTGGCTTGCACGCCACCGGTCGCTCCCACTAGCTCGCCGGCATCCCCAGCACCACCGGAGGTGCTGGGTTCGAGCCTGAGCCGCCGTAGCTAGATCCGGTAGCAGCGCGCGCGCAGGGGAAAAACCCAGCCGCCGCCGCTGCCGTTGATCGCGCCACAGCCGCCGCCGTCGGTGGTCAGGGGACCACCGGACCTGCTGTCCACCTCCGTCCGCGCCCCCGTCGTCGTCGAGCCACCTCCGGGCCGCGGGCTTGAGCCCAGCAGCGCGCGCGAGCCAAGAACCCGTTAGGGTTTCGGCCGCCGCTGCTGTAACTCGCTGCCGCAGCCCTCGCCGAGTCTCCACCGCTCGTCTGGCGCCGCCGCGGCCTCGGTTCGACGTCGAGCCGGGCGCTGGACCGTCGGGTAGCCGCGGTTCAGGCCTACAGCAGCGCCGGTAGGCCCGAAAACCCGTTAGGGTTTTTCAGCCGCCGCGCTGCACCAGCCATCGCCGCTGTCCGCCGCCGATTCTGACGCCGCCATCCCTCGTCTCCGGCTCGCCTGAACCCTAGGATGAACCCTAGGGATCGGCCGCCGAGAAAACGACGAGGGGGCAGCCGCGCAAGTCGCGGCAGACTACGCTGCCCGCCGCCGTGCGCTGGCCGACGCGCCGCTCCTTCGGCCGTCGATGCCTTCGTCTCGTGTTCGTCTTCGGACCTCGTTCCCAGCAATCTCTCGATCCTCCAGCAACAATAATGCGAAAAATCGAAAAATACAAAAAAAAAAAACGAATCCTATTCTAATCGGCACCTTATTATCTCGCCGATTTTAAATAAACGAACAACGATAAATCGAAAAACGATAAAACAACGCACATTAAATCCCGGACAGCAGCATGCACACATAATCATGATGACTCGAATGCATGAACATAATATTCGATTCAATCACAGAGCCGATCCAAAAACCTCGGGCTCTGATACCACTTGTTGGGAAACGGCTGCTTGAAAGCCTCCCCGACCCAGATCTTGGTTCGGATGTGTTGATTCGATCGTGCACATAAATTCATGCAATGGTTCGAGTACATACCTTGATTATGAAGAACGTGCAATCTGAGTCGTGTATGATCGATCTACGGTTCTGATCTTCTAGGATGTGATCCCACACCTTGAAATCCGAGACTTGGTGGGCGTCTCGAGATCACTGGAACCTCGATCTCCCTTCTCTCAGACTCACGGCCGACTCTCTCTCTCGCCTAGGGATTCGCGCCGAATCTCTCTCTCTCACAAATCTCGTGTGATGAGAGCTCAAAGGAGGCTAGGGTTTTTTGATGAGAGACTTGAGTATATATATGTTTCATAAATAAGGAGATATGATTCCTTATTTATCTCCAACCATATCTTTGCCATCCCATATTTATTCTCTTTCCATAACTTACAAATCCTATTCCTTTATTAATACGAAATTAATAAGGAATTAATCTGTTCAGTTATGCAACTGTATATCCGGAATTAATTCTAACAAATAGAATTTATTCTAATATCAGTAGAGGAATAAATAACTAAATATATACCAAATATATTTAGATATGATATTTATCCCCACAAGATTTAATTAAATAAATCATATCTTATTAGATTTAATCTTATCCGTGAATAACTAAATAATAAATAATTAGATTTAATCCCACAGGATATAAATCTCAATTAATTATATTTATTATCCATTCACTGGATGTAAATCCAATATATATATCATATACTGGGCCTGAGTACAATTATTGAGTCCAAACTCAATAATACTATTTAGATCGATTCCCGAGGTCTGTTTGGGTCATCCTAGGGATCGGATACCAGACAGAGTTGGGCCTTATCTAATTCGATATTTCCATGTCCACCCCTGAACATGTATCTCATTAGAACTATGACGCACTCCACTAAAGTGTCATAGCTGAATCACCGCTCTGTCCCAATTATGTAGATTGGGTAGGTATTTTGTATAGTTCGACCCCCGTGTTTAAGACCTTCCATATCCGTTAACCAATTAGAGCTACCATGACTGCTCCTAATTGTTAGCATCTATTCCTCAGGTAGTACCCGTTCACTCCTCATTATTATACCTGAACTTAATCAGCATGCATGACTTGGTATAATAAACATTGTGAACTCCCTGAGGGGATAACGTCAGCCTGCACTCACACAGGACACGGCTTGTTGATAACACTTATTAGACATACTATGCATCTTCGTGTTACCCAAAGTACAACATGATTAAGATGAACTAACGAGAAGTTCATATCATCGTAAATCAAAGTAACATCGAAGAATACATATACATCTAATAGTTTACCAAGGTTAAGATCGAGCTAGAGCCTGAGATCTATAGCTCTTCACCTATATCACCTCTGATATAGGGTCAGTATCAGAAGAGCATTATCTCTGTTGATCCTTCAATACGTTCCACCGTACCAGCATAATAAGTGATTAGGACTCATCACTACCATTAAGCTGCAGTCAAGACCGACAGCTCAGCCCAAGCTGTCTCGACTGTGAACTGTTTATATCTCATCATTATTAACGACCTTCGTGATCCTCTCCGAACTCAGATCGACACGTGGTCTAAAACATGAGATAATGGGCTTTATTCTTGCTTATACATATTCTTCCAGATAGGGATTGTTAACAGTGGACCTGTGTCGTAACCACTAAAACAACCGGTTTTGCTTTGGGTATACAACAACCCCAACACTAGGCTCGTCCACGGGCTAGGGCACGGGCCCGCAAGGCTGCCCGCGCCGCGACCGACGGCGTGAGGCGCTGCCGCCGGCCGCCTCCGCCTCCCTGGCGCCGCTACTGCTGCTGGGCGTCGTTCCCTGCCGGTGGCACGGCCGGCAATCGTCCCGGCGAGGCTCGCGGCGTAGAACCCTTACTAGGGTTCCGCCGCGGCACCCCTCACCTCGCTGCCGCCGTTCCAGCCGCCGGCGACGTCCGCCGCGGCTCCTGCTGCTGGTGTTGATGTCGCCGGTGTGCTCCGCCTCCCTGGACGCTGCCTTCCCCGCCCTCGCCGTCGCTTTCAGCCGCGTTTCCCGCGGCAGAAACCCTCGCGGGTTCTGCCGCCGCTGCTGCCTGCTCCGGCGCCGCTCGCTGCCACCATCAACGACGGCGACCACGTGGAGTCCGTCACCGGACTCCGTGGTCGTCGTCTCCGGCGATCATGCAGCCTGCAGAGACTGCCGCGGCGTCGAGCCCTAACTAGGGTTCCGCCGCGGCTCTCCTTCGCGCTGCCGTGCTTCTCGCCGCCGTTCCCGACCTGCCCCGCCTCCCTCCGACGACGTGCAGGCTCCAGCAGCCTGCTGGAGCCCCGTCGATCACCGGAGAAGAGGGAGACTCGCCGTTGGGCGGCTGCACACGCGCGTGTCTTTCACGCGCCGCCGCGTACGGCGGTCGTCCATCGGTGTTCGTCTCCTCGTTCTTCGCATTTTTCGTCTCGATGCAGCAGATACAAACGAAAAACAAAAACGAAAATCTATCTAATCCTATTCTAGATCGCACCTTATTATCTCGCGATCAAAAAATTACATAGATTGCCAAAACGGCCCTGAAAAACGACAAACACCACAAAAAGCGACATCCTAATCGATCTAACATGCATAATAATCGATAATTACTTAGATAGAGCCGAAAATCTGATCCTTGGCTCTGATACCAACTGAAGGAACCATATCTGATCGGTGAAGATCGGTTCGCCCGATGGTCTATTTCGGATGTCTAACTATCGAATTAAACCTATCATGCTCCTATGAACTTAGTGCGGAATCATAGGGGTGGTTTATAGATGGATTACCTGAAGAAGTAGAGAACTCACGAATAGATCTTCTGATCTGTATCCCTGCTCGATTCTGACGTTGATGGACAACGAACCTCGGAATCAGCCACGGAAAACGGGAACCACCGAACTGCTACTCGCCCGGCCGCGCGTCTCTCTCTCTCTAACCCTAGCCTCCCTTTCTTGTTCAGAATATTTAAGTGCACTCGTATATTCTGATCATTAGGTTTGAACAAGACCTTGAGGGGGTATATATAGAGGAGACCAAGTGAGACTTGGGCTTAAGTTGCAGGCCAGGCCTGCAACTTATGGACTAGCCGTCCAACTGCAGTATTGGCGCCCTCACTGGGCCCAATTAAGTGGTGGCCCACTTATTCCTTCTGTTGAGCTTTTTGGGCCAGATCAAGGATCTACTAGCTGGTAAAACCGAGGCCTCCCAATGGCTAAATCTCCATACTCAGCCCAGAGTATAATTTAGTCCATAAGTACTAAAACATTCCACTAGAGTAATAGTACTGAATTACTTGTTTTACCCCTGTTGAGTTCAGGGCTAGTATTAGACTTAGCGACCCCCATATTTAAGATATCCCACATCCGTTGATTAACTTAGAGCTTCTGACTGCTCGTGTTATTCAACTTCTTTTATATTCCTGAGTAGTACCATTCATACCTTACTCATCATACCGGAATTTAATCCACCTGCAGGGTTTGGTATGATAGTCCTTAATGAATTCCTCAGGGGATGTGATCAACCTGTTCTACCAGGATATGGTGCTCTGTTGCAGTTGCACTAAGAGTCGTACTAGTTATAGTTGCTTCCCAAGATACGGAGCATATTGAGTTACAGATGCTCTGAACTCTCACCCATGGTAAATCAAAGAAGCAGACTATAACTATACACCCTTAGGACTCAACTAGAGTTAAGGTTCATCTTAAGTCACCGAGGTCTTGATTCTTTCTACATTCGGTCAGAATAGAAGAATACACCTCACCGTGATCCTATCAGTACACACACGTACTAGTATAGACAAGTAGCCAAGACAAACTACTTATGCAGCCTATACTACAGCCTAAACCGACAGTTATATCCAGAACTGTCTCGACTGTGATACCCTTTTATATCTCGTGAGGAACCGGCAACTATGGTCTTCTGTGATCTACAACACACCATAAAGCCTACAACTTTGAGATAATGGATAGATGTTTGATGCATAGATAACAATTCATACTTAATCAGATAGAAGATTGTTAGTGGCTATGGACAACACATGCATACAAGCTAAAAGGCCTGCTTTCTAGTATACAAATCCATCAGAGGAGGGATAGGCACTCGTCCCTCGGAAGAAGCACAGGTTGCTCGAGGCAACTGACGACAGGGAATCACGACCCATTCAACCTCCCGACACTTCAACTTTTCTACGACCTTGGCCATCTCTCGGGCCGCCTTCGATCTCCTCTGCTCCGGTTCCACTTTCTTGTGGGCGTGGCATTTCGGAGCATCGTACTCCAACACGTGAGGGTTCGGATTCTCCAAACTGAGGAGATAGGGCTCTCGTAGCTCTCGTTCGGACGGAAAGAGCCTTTCGTGTACCTCGAGCTGCATACATGTATGAAATTCATTAATTAACTAGACAGATGAAACAACTAAATAAATAAATAAATTTTATGCAAAGTGAATTCATTTTTACCTCGGGGTCGTTGAAGAAACCGACCATGCTTGTGTACGAAGACCACGTCTCCCACCTTCTCATACGGGGCAACAGGTCACTTCTCTGTGGAGCTTTGTAGCCACAGGTTCGTCCCAACAACGGAATGGCCTCGTACGACCATAAATTGAGCCCCCAAACCGGCCCGTAGAAGTGATATTTGTGTTGCTTGTTGTCGATCTCTGATGGATCTTTCTTGACAACGCCCAACTGGTGGCAAAGGATTGCCACGACCACGATCCCCACAGAAAATCCCTCCACTGCTCCTCGTTCTCTACTAGCGCCCAAGCCCAATCATCGATGGGCGAATTGTCCCGGGACACTAGAACGAAGTAGTAGACGAGAAGGTTGGCAGCCTTCACGTATTGGAGAACTTTGCCGGGATATCCTTGCATTCGAGGTCTCATCCACTGAAACCTAGGCTGAAAATATTACAAACAAAACAAATTACGGTCGATTTTGGAAATCAACCGTGCCTTCAGAACAAAATTCGACAGTTTATATTTATTCTCAAATTAACCACCCAATGCATATATCATAATTTACAAAACCTAAACCCTAAATCAAATATCTAAACGAACTTCGTGCAATATAAAGGAACAACCTAAATGCAATACATTACAGAAAAAATTGAAATTAAAATTGTAGTATTTTCTATTTCACTCACCGGCGGTGGAGGCGTAGGTCATTCCGGTGCGTCGGACTTCGACTGACTCTCCGAGTGACTCATGTTATCCGAGTGACGGCGGCGACAGTAATAGAAGATTACGGCGGGCAGCAACGGTGGGGCGGCGCGGCGACGGCTGGTTTTTTAAAGGTTCTAGTCGGATTTTTTTTTTTTTTTTTTTTTTGAGAGAGGTAGTAACGTTCAGAGAGAAGGAGAAGAGAGAGAGGTGGTTGGATAAAATTAAATTTGTATTAATAATGACCCACAAAATCTTCAAATATGAATATTCCATCTTTTTGTACTTTTCCTATTTTCAATGATGAGGTGGACTCGCTTTTTAAGGGTAACTATGTCATTTTACCAAAAAGTGGCTATAAAACTCATAGTTTTATAGTTGTGGCTATAAAACTTATAATTTTAGTCAAAGTGACTATATTTATACATTGAGACTAAAGTTAAATATATTTTTAAATTTTACTAGCGTAAAAAAATACAACACATATTTATAAGTTAAACTATATGTATAGTAGAAAATTATTATTTGAAATAAAGCAATGTCTAAACTTAATATTTTAGTAATAATTTAACTGAAAATTGGGGTTAAACCATATTCTAATATATTATCTTTTAATAGTTTGTAACCTTACATCTTACCGGGTGCAATATCTAGTAATAAATAAAAGAACAAATCTGAAATTGATAATCCATCAACCGTTTTTATTGGCTAAAATTAAACAATATTAATGTTCGATATCAATGAATAAACTAGTTTACATTGTTGTCAACATGCAAAAGAGTACAAACTCGTATGCTATCATTTTTCTTGCGTTGTGCAAGAACATGCATGCATCCTATGATACTCATTTATAATTAATGCCGGCATTTGACTTCCTAATTAGATGTCACATCGAATCGAGTCTTCTTCTTGGATATTATTTTATCACTATTAATACTATTAATTTGATCTCTTTTATTGGCAAGAAGTAACGAAAAAAGAGGACCCTATACAATTATTTTGCTACGGTTACGAGAATATAAAAATGTTGCACCTTGACCAAGTTCTTTGATTACTTAAACAATGAAACTAGACAAAAATTATTATTTATTTTTTTCATGTGTTGACCCAGTAGAAATAGGTTAAACTCGAAAATTAAAGGTCACGAGTTCAAATCTCTATGGGTGCAGGGTTTATCTTTTATAGATTAGTTAAAGTATAGAATTAGAGTGATGCTATTCGGCCATAATGTGGCCGGCCATAATTTAACTTGTTTATTTTTTATAATATCAAATAATTTATATATTTATGCCAAACTTTTTTAGATTATAAAATACTCAAAAAGTGATACTCCGTATTTTTTACGTATTTTTTAAAATTAATCCTTTAATTATTTGATAATTTTTACTATTTTAAAGTATTTTTTTACCTTTTTTACCTAAAAAATGAAAAAAAATATGTAATTTTTGGGGAAAAAATATTTTTAAATTAAAATATGAAATTAATAAATTATTGTTATCATTTACAATTTTTAAAATTACAAAAAATATAAAAAATATTGTTGTGTGGCCGGCCACATTATGGCCAAATAGCATTATTGATAGAATTAATCTAAGGAGCCACATTATGGCTAGCCATAATACCATATTTAATATTCAAAAATAGATTATTTTTTGTAAGGTAAGTTGCTTTTATTTTGTAGACTCATATACCCTTTATCTAAATAGTATCTAAATAGAGTAACATAATAATTGTTTCATCAATTTATATTTCATTTATTGTGAATTGAATGCTTAAAAGCTCAACTAATGTAATAAATTAATATAAATATTAAAAAGATTTTAAATATTCAGCCATATAGTGCATAAAAATTTATTTACGAGAATTGTAAATATTCAAAATCTACCACATAACATATTAAAGTATCCAATATTATTATAAAATATTAGTATTAGTTTTAGGGGCACTTCGACTATGATTATTTTATGTAATTTAACTAGCCAGAAGCATACAGGCATACCAATTCTTAATTTAATAAGTTCCGTGTATTTTTGATTTTTTTTATTGTTGAATTTTTGTTTGGAATGGATAGATTTTTTTCCCAGCATAATTAGATGGAATTATCAAGAATATTAATCCTATTGAACTCTATTTAAGTTACTTACCAATTTTTATAAGTTAAACTTAGATCATGTATGGAAGTAAAATTGTTTAATTAATGCTGAGGGAGATGATTTGTAAATGAAAATTATTTTTGCTAAAAGATTCTATAAAGAAATACAAGGATATATAAGTAAATCAATAAATTCAACTACATAGAATTACCTAAATACCACATTATGGCTCTTTTGCAAAACCCTAAAGTATATATAATATATTTATATCTTTTATTCACGAATTATATGTCATATCATTTGTGACATGTCATACAGTCGGTAAAGGAGCATTCCTGGTTTGACCTTTGCATGATATGCTTTAGTTCTATAATATTTCATGCGTTAAGTCGTCAACTATATGATTGGTTAATGTATCAATATAGTTTGGTTAACTATATTTCATGCTATTCGGCCATAATGTGGCCGGCCATAATTTAACTTTTTAAATTTTTTTAAGTATTAAATAATTTATATTTTTTTGCCAAACTTTTTTATATCATAAAAAACTCAAAAAGTGATGCTCCGTATTTTTTACGTATTTTTTAAAATTAACCCTTTAATTATTTGATATTTTTTACTATTTTAAAGATTATTTTACCTTTTTATCTAGAAAAAAAAGAGAAAAATATGTATTTTTTGTGGAAAAATTATTTTTAAATTAAAATATAAAAGTAATAAACTATAGTTATCATTTAGCATTTTTTAAATTACATATATTATAAAAAATGTCGTTGTGTGGCCGGCCACATTATGGCCAAATAGCTTTATTGTTAATGTATCCTGTATACATGTCATGAATTATCCACTCAAAATGCACGGTTTCCTTATAAAAACATTGCGTTTGAACCAATATTTAAGAAACCGAATTCAGGAGTTGACCGAGAATCGATCATGATTTTAATTGAACCGTTTTGTAAATTTAATAAATCGAGAGTCGGAGGTCTCGCCATTTTAACCTCCATTCAAACCAACTTTTTTACACTCTTATGGCTGTCAATTTGCATTCCGACATACTTCCTCAGTCCCATTTATCTGGTAGTAACCTTTTATCGATACGGGAGTTAAAATGGGAGTAATAATAGTGGATAAAGTAATGACATTGTATTTTAATTAGTAGACAAAATTTTTACTATTTTGGATAATCTCTCTATGTAAGTGGAACGAACGAAAATAAAATGTATCCCTCTATCAATGACATGGAGGGAGTAAAAAAAAAAATATATATCAGTATGTGTATGTTGGCCTAACGATAGGTAAGTAACTATCAAGAAGAAGGGCTTAAGTTTGAGTTGTGCGTGACACGGCCTTTAAATTTATCATTAATTCATTTAAAGAAAAACATTAAATACCAAAAAAAAAAAAAAAAAAAAAAAAAAAAAAAAAAAAAAAAAAAAAAAAGATGAGAACAGAAGAGAAGCAAAGAAGTGAACCCAAAAACAAATACATCATGTATACATACTAACTACTAAATATGGGTGGAGAATTCTTGCTGCAAAACTAAAAATACGAAGAAGGTCATCGATTATGCAGAGGGTTCGACCCTACCGGTGTTTTGCGATTGGACTCCACGTAATTCGATCCATCTCCGTCTCTCGATTCTGCTACAGAAAATTTGATCCATGAAAACTTGAAAACGTGTTTCGACGATGAAGAGCTTATCACGGTTGCGGCTGATGAAATTCCGAGAGTGTTGCGACACGTGGCAAACTGGCTGCAGATGAGGATCGTCATGATCACGACCAACGGAATTTGAGGACAAAGGATTTTCATAGTTTGCGGAAAAAGAATTTCAAACTAGAAGAAGAAAGAAGAAGAAGAAGTTGGCTAAAATATAGTTATTTCAAGAAATGCCGACATGTGAGGTGGAAGGTCTATTAATATAGTTGAACTTTGAAGGTTGACTTCGATGGTTGTCAGTTAGTTCTTCGACTAATCAAAATAAACGTAGGGATCAATAATTAAAAACCATAATTAAAAAAAGATGATACCCTTAGCATGCATCATTTAGCATGGGCGATATATATATATAAAGGGAATCCTTCCATTTCAAATTAATTTTAAAATAACAATTTTATAAATACTACCTCCATTCCATTTATTAGCTACATTTTCTTAAATGACATATGTAAACTAAAAAGTATTCATTTTATAGAATGGTGAATTTTGTGAACCAATCAACTCTTAGCTCTTAGATATACAACCAATTCACCAGATTTTTTTACATATATACACCCTCCACTACACTCTAGATGAGTCAAAACTTTTTTTTCTTTCTGCACGACAATTAAGGAGTGTTTAGTTTGAACTACATGATTGTTAATATGAGAGAGTTGTTTATGAATATAGTATTACTTAAAAAGAAAATGAGTCATCTAGAGTGAGTTTCTAAAAAGAAAAACGGGTCATCTAGATCTAGTGGGACGAAAGGAGTATGTAATACGGTTATTTCCGTACACTATAAATATGGTACGATTCGACAACGCCTTCTGCCCCTAACGCCTACTGGGAGGCGTCAGATGCGGAAGATCTGCATCAACGAGCTCCTCAGCCCTAGGATGGTCAGATCCTTTCGGTCTATACGAGCCATGCTGCCTTGCTGCCACATGTGGGAAATCGTCGGGAGGGAATCAAACCTGACAAAGACGATCTTCCCATACTTGAGTTAAATCACGTGTAAGGCGGCGTCTAAAGGATGGGGGGGGGGGGGGGGGGGGGGGTTCGAGGTGGGGGATTTGTTTCCCTCGTCAAGGGTGGTGAGGGTGATGAGCTAGAGGTAAGTGGCGGCTTGAGGGCGTAATCGACGAGCACATGAAGAATCTAACAAGAATGGCAGCAGTGGCAGAGGCAGAGAAGCGGGAGAAATTCCGAACAAGAGATTGAAGATTGTTGTGGTATTGGTGGCGGCATTGGTCATTGAGAGAGATTGAGAAGAGACAGAGGTCCAAAAGGGACAGGGAGATGAGAATGTTGTTGTGGAATTTGAAATTGTATAATTTTTAAATGTTTGTAGTCAAAACGATATCGTTTTAGCCAAGAAGTGTCATGTATAATTTAATTTTGCCATGTAAGATTTGATTTGGGAGAACATTGAGAATTGTGGAAGTATTGCAAAAAAATAAAAAAAAAATGTGTAAATATAGTAGTAGTGTCAAGAGATGAGGACCAATGGAGTATTACTTTGTTTGATTTAGTTTATATCCCCCCCCCCCCCCCCCCCCCCCAATGATTTTGAACTTAACTTGGTTGTGTTGTGGCAACACACAATATTAACATTTAAATTTAGTTCTAGACTTTTTTTTTCCTTCACTATGAACCGGTTAACAATACAATCATATGTTTGTTTTCTATAACAACAAATTCATTTATTTTGTGCACATTTTAAGGGAAATCGTTGAAAGTGTTTGAAATTTTCCAATCATAAGACATCATCTTTCAAACATCTACTCTAATTTCGAATGTTCGAAAAGTAGTTTCTATGACTAGAGATTGTTTTTTCTAATGTGTTTGCTCCAGGTAGAGTTTTGAGGTTGTCTGGTAAGTAAAAGTTTTGGATTGATTGTCTAAAACTCTCAACAATTTTGAAAGCTCTAGCAACATGAGAAATGTGCTCAGTCGGTAAAACAATTTTTTCTAAAGAAAAACACAATAAAGAATGACTTGAACTTGTGTTCCATGGATCTTGAAGAGATATAACTTGAGGCGACAGAATGAATAGAAAGAGCATAGGGCCTTCAGCTGGTCATCGAAAGTCTAATATTTTCGTTGGTTCTAGAAAGCGCAATTTGAAGATCATTCCAAGCCTATTTAGTCCATACGTCATCCATAGCAATAACCTTGATTTCCCCAATATTTCAATAAGCTCTTTAGTCAAACTTTCATTGTTATGTACTACATACCATCACTTAGTTGTACGAAATTGCTTAAAATACTAAAAAAAACTTCTTTCTACTATGGTGATGCTAACTGAAGCACGTATTTAGAATTTACATTCGATTATGGAGTCACCGTAGATCGTTTTGGCTAGAGTCATCTTATGTCTTGCCAAGCCCAACAATCGTGGTTACTTACAAATAATCAGATTCTCCGCAAAGAAGATTGACAACTTCTTTTGCAATATTTTCATAACCAACAAAACATCCTTCAACAATAAGAGGTTGTAATTATTGAAAGTGATTTAGCCTAAGAAAATTATACTAAAATTAAAATTGAAAACAAAGAGCTCATATTAGTTATGTGAATGTGGCACTAAATCAAACATTACCTTTTTCTCATTATCATAGCTTCAAAATCAAACATAAATTTATATATTTCTTTTGACACCATCATCATCAATTGGATGTCATTCATAACATTGTGCATATTGTCATATTATTCAAGTGAATTGACAACTCTTTCTATATTCTTTCGCGTCTTATGCACAACGTACTGCTTGTAGGGGTGTTAAACAGTACGATAACATGAACAACAAACTAGAGGATAAGAATGGTCGGATCTTTCTCGTAAATGTGTTTGGCCGCTCATTGCCAAGCCAAATCTTCAAAACCCCTCTAACAATCCATCGCGCTCTGAGGGTCGACTCCATCAACGAGAGTGTGGCGGACACTAACAAATTGGTGGTGTCCGTCATGATCATCGATATGGCGGTCGAACAACAACACTTGTCGTAGATGGTGAACAAGGTGAACTCATCTTGTAGTGTCAATGAGGCACATTATCTTTGTCAAGGAGAGGAACTTTTATGAGAAGTTGTTCGTGTTCTCCTTGGAGTATATAGACCTTGGGTCCGTGTATAATGTTATGGTTGAAGGATATGGATGTGGCTTCGAGGAGAAGCACGTGATCTGCGTGCTCCAACATGTCTTTCTCGGCCTAAAAGAGTTAGAAAAATTCCAAAAGAATCGTGGCTCTCTCAAGTTTGTTTAGTGCATACCTCATCATAGCAAATACATTGATTTCTCCAACATTTTAATAAGCTATTTAGCCAAACTTTATGTACTACATAACATCACTTGTCCAAAATTGCTTTAAATGCCGAGAATATTTTTTTCCACTATAAAGTTATTAACCCAAACATGAATGTAGAATTCATATTCGATTTTGGAGTGACGATATATCGTATTGGCTAGAGTCGTCCTACATCTTGCCAAACCCTCACAGCAACCGAACATCTTTCTTCCAAATTTGTAAAATTAATTGTACACGTGCTAAACAATTCAAATTGGTGAAAGAACAAAATATTGATTAGTTTGTTACGTGTCAAGGTTGTCTGCTAACCATTGTGCAACTGTGAGATACATATACACAACTAACTATTGTATACGACTAGTTTCTAAAGGATGATTAAAGTAATATAAGTAAAGTAGGCTCCACAATAATGATTATATATACTAACAATTTTTAATATATCGGTCATTTACGTGTATAATGTTAATATTTAAAATCATTGGTATGTAGACTCTTAGGAGCGAAATATTAACCATATCAACAATCTCCCAAATCGATTCACTAATTGATTTAATTCTAGTATTATTTTCTTCTTTAACAAAACGTATTATTATCGAAGAGTATGGTTGAGCTTCCATTAACATTCTATAGGTTGAAGACACCAAGTCTTAACATCTATGTAAGGATTTTTAATTTTATTTTTGCATTTTGGACCATTTTCCTATATTTTTTGCAACCTAACGGATGATGACGTGATAAATAACAAACAATCTCTTATAAGATCTATATGAGGTTTTACACATTGCATTCCATCACGCACACAAAGATGTGGAATATGACAAGCACAATAAATATGAAATAGTTTGCATCAAACATTGTCTTCATGAATTCAACTAAGAGTTTTATAGCTCATCCAATATTAGAAGCATTATCCAAAGTGATAGACATAATTTTATCACTTATTTCCCAATAATTCAAACAACTCATAATAGATTGATATATAGAAAGACCATCATGTGGATGCTCAAGAAGAGAAAATTCAATAATTCTTTTTTCTAATATAAAATCTGCATTTCCAATGTGCAGTTAAGCATAAATAATGTAAACCTTGTCTCCCTAACTATAAATCAGTAGTTAGTGAAATGAGGGAAAAAAGAAAATACCCAATTTCAACTTAAAAAACAAAATTTTGCTTTGTATGTTAAAAAACACAACTTATACCCATATTTTCAAATTTTGTACCAAAATGCCCTTGCTTTTTGCTTTTTGCTTTTTGCTTTTTGCTTTTTGCTTTTTGCTTTTTGACTTTGACCACCAATTCTCTCTCTCTTTCCGGTAATTTTGGTGTTACAAATCGTACTGTGTTCCATACAAATAAGTACTAGTAATCTTTTTTTTGTGTTTCGTACTGCATACTTAAGTACGCAGTAAGATTTTCTTCCTTTCGTACTGTGTAGTTAAGTACGCAGTAAGATTTTCTTCCTTTCGTACTGTGTACTTTAGTATATCATGTAAATTGAACAAAAACTTATACAAGACTAGTAATCTTTTTTTGTGTTTCGTACTGTGTACTTAAGTACGCAGTAAACTTTTCTTCCTTTCGTACTGTGTACTTTTGTATATCATGTAAATTGAACAAAAACTTACACAAGACTAGTAATCTTTTTTTGTGTTTCGTACTGTGTACTTAAGTACACAGTAAGCTTTTCTTCCTTTCGTACTATGTACTTAAGTACGCAGTAAGATTTTCTTCCTTTCGTACTGTGTACTTTAGTATATCATGTAAATTGAACAAAAACTTACACAAGACTAGTAATCTTTTTTTGTGTTTCGTACTGTTTACTTAAGTACGCAGTAAGATTTTCTTCCTTTCGTACTGTGTACTTAAGTATATCATGTAAATTGAACAAAAACTTACACAAGACTAGCAATCTTTTTTTGTGTTTCGTACTGTGTACTTAAGTAATCGGGACAGAGGATAGCATTCGTAGATAGTGTGCTCACTTTAGTTTTCAAATTTCAATAAGCGAAACAAAGTTTGATGTTGTTTCGAGTAATCATACCCAACCCAATTTACTTTCAAATTAAAAAATTCCATCAAAAGAAAAAGTATTCACCAAATTAATACACGATCGAACCAAGTAATCATATATCCACAATTAATTAACAAAGAAAAGATTTCAAAGCAATTTTTAAGAACAAATCTCAAACTGCAGGAACAAATCTCAAAGCAATTAAGGATAGTGTACCTCCAATAAACCACAGGAACCAATGTTTATCTCGATTCTGGAAACAAAATCCTTGAACTAATCAACATAAAATAATCGAAGAACAACGCTAGCACATCAGCATTCGACTCAGAAACTAACCATATTCCAGATTTTCCTCATCCAACTACGGAAAAACCCCCCAAAACCTATACAAAAATAAACAACTTCTTCTTCCTTTCTTCGACTCGGACGGCGACGGGAGGATCACGGCGGAAGAGCTGCATCGACTCTCTCTCTCTCTCTACATCGTTGTTGTTGAGCGTATTGCTGCAGCAGCTTCTTCTTCCTTTCTTCGACTCGGACGGCGACGGGAGGATCACGGCGGAAGAGCTGCATCGACTACCTCTCTCTCTCTACATCGCGCTCCTGAACCTTGCTGCTCGGCAGCCAAAACCCCAAATCGTCGAAATAGAGAGAGAGGGGTAGAGAGAGAAAGAGAGAGAGAGAGAAAATATAGAGAGAAAGAGAGTTGTGCGGCTAAGAAGAGAGAGGGGGAGAAAAGAAATTAAAAAAGTACTCCAAACCTATAAAGTAAGGGCAATCTTGTCCATCGAACCAAAAATCGGGTATTTTTTATATGTTTTTAACTTCTGAAGCAAAATTTTGTTTTAACACTTAGAAGTGGGTATCTCACTATATATTCTCTAGTGAAAATTTAAAAGTTAGAACAACAAATAACTCCTTCAAAGCAATAATCTCATTTTCATATATTTTATAGCCATCTTTATAAGTTGTATTACGTGTAATGCTTTTATAACGGGGTTGAGCCTTTTTCATTACTCTATTAAAAAAGTGATTCTGCACAAAAGTAAAAGGAAGCTCAGCTCCTACAACCATTTTAGCTATATCATCTCTTAATTCCTCATGCTTATATGTACAGTTTGAAATGGTGCCACTAGGTAAAATTTCTAAATTTTGTCGTATATTATCATCTAGCAAGTCATTTGTATCCCAATTCTTATGAAATCCATTCAAATGTCTATTTAGAGTGTCTGCCCCACTATTAAATCTATCCGAGAATGACGACTTACATAATTTACAAATTGCAATTTTATTTTTTAAATCAAAATACTCCCTCCGTCCACTATATAGTGACATAGTTTTATGGGTACAACTTTTTTTACATTTTGATGTTATAATAATAAATTAATGTGTTAAAGTGTTAAAGTGGAATAATTGTGGGTCCATTTGAATTTTTAATAGTATTAAAATGTTAAAGTAATAAAAAGTAGATGTATAAAGTGTTAAAGTGATTGTGAGGTCTGCGACCTAAAACGGAAAGTGTCAGTAAATGGTGGATGTCTCAATATAGTAATTGTGTCAATAAATGGTGGACAGAGGGAGTACATCCAAACTGGACTAGGTTTTTATTTTTTTATTTATTATTTTTTTTTGGGTGGTTTCCTACAGGAACTAGGAACATGCATGTCTTGTGATATTGAATCTAGTTCAAGTGGTGATCTATAAGGCTTAGATGAACTACTAGATTTGCCTAGAAATCTTTTCATTTTCAGATAATAGTTGAATCAAGTAATAACACCACAATTGCAACAATAACAACAAATAATAGATCTATAATAATAATAATAATAATAATAATAATAATAATAATAATAATAATAATAATAATAATAACAAACACCACTGAGGAGTTTGGAATCGGAGTGGAGTTGCGATAAATTGTTTGCGAGAGCCGAATTCCAGAAAGACTGCAGAAAGATCAGAGGGTGTTACTGCTGCTACTGCTTTATCTTTGATGCATGAGATTCCAGATTCACCACAGCCAGTGAATATGAACGGATTGAAAAAATCGATTGCTTGAAGGATTAGAACAGAAGATGAGACGAGAGATTAACAATATCATTCCTTGTATTTATAAAGAAGTAAGAGAGAGGAAAAAAAAAAGAAAAAAAAAAAAAAGAACCGATTATTGCCGTTTCAGTGAGGCTTGTAATAATCAAAATGTATGAACTGAAAGATGGCTGCTACATAGGCTACACCCCAGGCTAATTTGTTTCAGAATTAGACACCCGTTTGATACAAAATGCAACGGCAAGATCACTAAATCTCAAATCAAAAATAAATTGCTCATACATATATTATATTTAAATTCTACAAATATTGACAGAAAATATGAAGAAATGGGAGTTGGAATGGGGGTAGCGCGGTGGGAGCGAGAGAGACACAAACGAGATAGAAGAGTGAAGGATAAGGAAAAGTCATATCACAACAGGCCAACAAGAGAGAGGGATCTAGAAGAAATTGCCTTTATTGAGGAATATAGGAATGAGTTGGAAATAAAATAAATAACATGAATAATATCTAATCAATAATATTTACAAAAATACATCCAATAATTATGAGCATCTGACGGGCTTGATCCGGTTTTGGTCCTCGGCCGATCCCGGTCGTGGGCTTGATGTGGTCCTGGGTCGGGCTTCAAACGGTATTGGTCCCGAGCTGGGCTTGGGTCTTTCAAAAGGCCCAAATGGAGCCCGTTTCTAAGGGGTTAGCCCGGCCCGTCCAACCCACTTCTTCAACCATGTCGGGCCTAGCCCGAGGTGTGCTGGGTCAGCCCGACCCAGTTGACAACTCTATACATAACAAAATCTTATATAGACGTTTATATGTAAACTAAAAAGTACTCCGTAATCATTTTCAAAATATCCATAATATACAGAGATTTGAACTTTTGGATATAAACAGAGTCGGATATAATGTTTTTTTTCTATTTCACAGGTGAAAAAAAATTACGAAAATTTTATGCGTGAGATTATTTGTAGAGTGGAAAATTATAATGTTACATAGAAAATGTTCACTTAGTATTTTAATGGTTTAACTGAGAAAGATTTCTAAATCATATTAAATTATAATATATTTAATAAATCGTAATAATACAATTCACCGTGAATCGTACTGGTGCAAAATCTAGTTAACTTAAATCATTAACAAAGGAGAAACATATTTTGCTAAATAGTAAATGGTTTTGTCGATGCTAGATCGACCTCTCATGCACTCCTCTCACACATCCACACAAACACTTTTTTAAATATTAGTAAAATAATTTAAAATTTTACTTTTAATAAATCTATGTTAGAACTCTTAAAGGGTTGGGGAGTAGCATCGAAGTCACCCGGTTTCACACCCCCCCCCCCCCCCCCCCCAGCCCGAGGTGTGCTGGGTCAGCCCGACCCAGTTGACAACTCTATACTTGACAAAATCTTATATAGACGTTTATATGTAAACTAAAAAGTACTCCGTAATCATTTTCAAAATATCCATAAAATAAAGAGATTTGAACTTTTGGATATAAACAGAGTCGGATATAATGTTTTTTTTCTATTTCACAGGTGAAAAAAATTACGAAAATTTTATGCGTGAGATTATTTGTAGAGTGGAAAATTATAACGTTACATAGAAAATGTTCACTTAGTATTTTAATGGTTTAACTGAGAAAGATTTCTAAATCATATTAAATTATAATATATTTAATAAATCGTAATAATACAATTCACCGTGAATCGTAATGGTGCAAAATCTAGTTAACTTAAATCATTAATAAAGGAGAAACATATTTTGCTAAATAGTAAATGGTTTTGTCGATGCTAGATCGACCTCTCATACACTCCTCTCACACATCCACACAAACACTTTTTTAAATATTAGTAAAATAATTTAAAATTTTACTTTTAATAAATCTATGTTAGAACTCTTAAAAGGGTTGAGTATAGCATCAAAGTCACCCGGTTTCAACCCCCCCCCCCCCCCCAATCAAGATGACTCATTTTTCTTTTTGTGACATTCCACCCTAGATGACTCATTTCGTTTTTGAAAATAATTAGGCATATTTAAACACTAGTATTAAAATTAGATATTTAAAACACTCAAATTATTATAAATAAATATATACAAGTTAATCAATTTCGAAAGTAAAATGGTAATGATTAAAATAACATCTAAGTGTAACATGTAAAATTTCTAATATTATTTCCTTAATTCTCGTATCAAAACCAAGTGGCTCGTCTAATATGGGACAAATGGAGTATTTTTTAAGATAGTGGAGAGTAATCCACCAATATAATTGTAACTTATATTTTAGCCATCTCTAAGTTAATTTTGACCGGTACTGGTCCAAAAAATGAGTAAACACATGTAGAGAGGGTGAAACACATTTGTTGACTGATGTGATCAACTTTTGAAATTCTTGCCTGATTAGTTAGTATTATCTCATGAGATCGGATAGGTAAACTGATATTGACTTTAACTGACGAATTGCCAAAAGTCCCACCGACTGTCAGTCAGCTGAGTAGATTTTGATTCGTTATGTGCATGAGGGATATGATATACACTATTATACTCGTTCTGTAATCTTTGTCCATACTTCGAGGAATATTTTGAGCGTGCTTGTGCACCATGTTAATATATAAGTTGACTTGATTTCAACTCCTCATAAACACTTAGAAAATCATACATTTTTAGTTATGCATTTTGTACAATGATAATTAAGTAGTAAACCAAAAGGCATAGTGTACGAATTCATAGTGATTTGATCAACTGATCTATATCTACTCTCCCTTAGACGAGGGTGAATACATTTACTCAATATAGATTCTAAGGTGTTAGCCAAAGAAGGAAAGGAATCAAGGGAATAAAGGCATCAATTGAAGAAGATTGATATCTTCCTAGAATAGAATATTGCAATTATATCATTACATGTACAGATAGAAATTGCATCAAGAAATGAATACAGCCTCTATCTTCCCTGCCCAATCTCTATTCTAACATTGTCAACATGGCATCAGAGCCAACGATTCGAGCTCAGAAAAATCATCATAGCCCTTATACCCTTTCTCAGACTTGAAGCAGAGATCATAGCCTTACCCTTCCTCGAAACTTAAACTAGAAAAAAATGTCAGAAACCAAAGATAAAACCAATGAGGAAACAAAAACTCATAAACTAAAAACTAGCAAGAAAGTCACAGTGGCATTCAAACTCAATGGGAAAAATTATCCATTGTGGTCGAGATTGATGAAGATAGCAATCGTGTGCAGAGGGGCCGTCTCACATATTCGAGACGAACCAAAAAACGAAGGGGATAAATGATACCAGGAATGGGAGGAAACTAATTTCGTTGTGTTCTCGTGGATCGTCGATAATATGGAAAATGATATTATCGTCGATTTTGTGCACCACCAATCAACAAAGGCCATATGGGATAACCTTGCAATCACATACAAAAGCAAGGCAGATCATACGCCATTTATGACCTGGAGGAGAAGGCAAACAACATCAAACAGGGAGATATGGATTTAGAGACATACTACAGAAAGATTCATGGATTATGGATCAATATATCATGTTGTGATAAGGGCGTGAAGGAATTCCGACAACACACCAACATGAGACGACTATTCAAGTTCCTGGCTGGGCTAGTTCCGAGGTACGAAGGTATCCGATGGGATATTCTCAAGGAAGATCCCCTCTCCTCAGTCGAGATGGCGTACGGCGTAGTAAAACGAGAGGTGACTCGATGGCAAATCATGCCGTCATCCACGGAAACCGCCGCAGGCATCACAGACTCATCATCGGGGGATGTTGGATTCGGATAAGGTGCCCAGAGGAACAGAGGGAACGGAGCTCCCTCACAACCGCCGCCGCCAGCCAGATCCACCGCCGCCAACAATTCAACTGCCGCCAACAACTTCAGGACTGTGGACAAGAGCAAATTTTGGTGCTCTCAATGCGGGAAACAGAAGCAAACCCGAGAATCGTGCTTACTGATCGTCGGCTTCCCGGAATGGTGGGAGGAGAAATCCAGAAAGGGCGGTTCTGCAAACATCGCACGGAATGAGAGAAAAGAGAACTCCGACAGCAGCGCTGCCGGAGATAAAAGAGACGGATGTAGGCAAGGCAGAGGGGTGTAGAAATGCAGCTTGCATTTTTAATGAGAGAGAAGAGAACGAAGAGAGAGAAAGTAAAGTGAAGTAAAGCAAAGTAAATCTTCTGTCCAATCAAAAATTAAGAATCCATCATCTCAACTCTCATTGGTACACAGTATTTATACTCTCAACTAATTAACTAACTAGGAATAGTAAAAACGCTATAGCGTTTCTTTAAGTACGTGACTTATATTTTGGGCCGTTTGATCAAAGATCAACGGTCCAGATTGAAACTCTACTTATTACACAAGGAATAGGGTTTGAAACCCTTAAACAGCAAAATAACTATTTTATCTTCTTCTTCTTCCTTGTCGAGCCCTCCTTCCTTTCTTCCTTCTTCATCTGCATGCCTTCTTCTTCTTCTCCATTGCATTTCGCATCAACATTTTCTACAGAATCACTACACTCCCCCCTCAAGCTGGAGTTGGTGAAGATCCACCAATCCAAGCTTGGACAAAAGGGATGTAAACCGTGGAGAAGCCAAGGGTTTTGTAAAGAAATCTGCAAGTTGCAGAGAAGAAGTAACTCCACGAGGGCATAGAAAACTAGAGACATACCTTTCCCGAACAATATGACAATCCATGTCTATATGTTTCGTGCGTTCGTGAAACACACTGTTCTTGGTAATGTGTATAGCTGCGAGACTATCACACCAAAGGGAGATGGGAAGCTGCACAGGAACTTGAAAATCGTGAAGGAGGTAGGAGATCCAAATGAGTTCCCGTGTAGTAAGACTCATAGCCCTATATTCAGCTTCAGCTGTAGAAGAAGCTACAGTCTGTTGCTTCTTGCAACGCCAAGAAATAAGGCCATCTCCAAGAAATACACAATACCCAGATAAAGAACGGCGTGTATCCACACACTTGCCCCAGTCAGCATCGGAATAGGCCCTCAACTCAATATTACAGGAAGAAGAGTAGAAAACACCAATTGAAGGACTTCCCTTGAGATAACACAAGACATGGAGAGCTGTATTCCAATGCACACTAGTTGGGCGCGCCACAAACTGACTTAGTTGTTGTGCTGCATAGGAAATATCAGGACGAGTAAGATTCAAGTACAGCAGCTGTCCAACAACTCTGCGGTATGGTTCAGGATCCAACAAGTAGTCTCCATCTTTTCTTGAAATAGTGAGCCCAGGAGGAAAGGGAGTTAAGGCAGGTCGACATCCAATAAGGCCAGCAGTAGAAATAATGTCTAGGATGTATTTGCGTTGATTGAGAACTATCCCTTCAGTGTTGCGTGCAATTTCCATCCCAAGAAAGTACTTGGCATGGCCAAGATCTTTGATGGTGAAAGCATCATCCAAAAATTTCTTTAGTGCAATAATATTCTCTTCTTTTGGACTAGAAATGAGGACATCATCTACATACACTAGCAAACACAGAAACTCAGGGCCTGATCCTTTGGTGAAGAGACAGCGATCACTCTTGGATTGAGTGAATCCATAAGCATGAAGTTGCTTGGTAAACTCAGCATTCCACTCTCTTGATGCTTGTTTCAATCCATAGAGACTCTTTACCAGCTTGCAAACTTTGTTAGAATCAGCTTGATGTAAACCAGGTGGAAGACTCATATAAATCTCATCCTTTAGAAACCCATGGAGGAAGGCATTGTTAACATCAAGCTGATGGATAGGCCAATGATAAGCTGATACCACAGCAAACAAAAATCTGACAGTAATCATCTTGGCTACTGGGGAAAAAACCTCAGTGTAGTCTATTCCATACTCTTGATTGTATCCCTTAGCAACTAACCTTGCTTTATAGCGTTCTACTGTTCCATTAGGGTTGAGTTTAACCTTATATACCCACTTTCATCCAATGGGACGCTTACCTGGAGGTAGATCACAGATTTCCCAAGTCTGATTCTTATGCAAGGCCTCCAACTCTCTGTCCATTGCCTCCACCATTATGTAGAAACACAAGCTTCCTTGTATGTTCTAGGTTCTTTAACCATAGAAAGATTGAAGAGGTATGCAGTATATGAGGAAGTAAGTGCTGGAGAGACTAAATATGGGAATGTAGGAGGTGTGAGACAAGAGGTATTGATACCTAGATGAGAACCAGTAATTAGGTTGCAGATATAATCTTGCATCCAAACTGGTGGCCTACGATTTCTACCTTGATCTATAGCTGGTGACAATTGATCATTGACAATGGTAGAAGTTGTAGGCTCCACAGGTGCTTCTTCACTATGATTGTGTGCACCTTCTTCAGTAGAGTTAGGGTGTAAGTCATCCATCACTGCATCAGATTCAGGAAGGGAAATAAAAACTGAATCATCATGGAGTGATGGTGGCTCTATATGACTCTCTTTATCTGAAGAAACAGGTATAAAATTCTGATCATCGGTAGTAGTAGGTAATGAAACAGGAGATGTCTCACTAGAGTCAGGTAATGAACTAGAGGGAGACTCATTATGTTTGAAAGGAAACATATCTGGGAAGAACTTAACATCCCTAGATACAAAGATTTTATGTGATTCTACATCATATAGTGTATATCCTTTATGATGAATATCATACCCCCAATAAAATACACTTAATGCTCCTACTATCAAACTTACCTCTTGAAGGTGTTAAATCCACTGCAAAAGCTAGGCATCCAAAAGGCCTAAGTAAACCATAATCTGGCTTCTGTTTAAAGAGTATCTCATATGGGCAACTCCAATCAAGCACCCTACTAGGTACTCTATTCACAAGCCAAGTAGCTGTAAGTAAAGAATAGGGCCAAAATTTCCTGGACATGCCACTGGTAAACATAAGTGCCCTTGCAGTGTTGAGTAGTATCCTGTGCCTCCTCTCAACCACACCATTTTGCTGTGGTGTGTATCTACAAGATCTTTGATGCAGAATCCCATTATCAGAGAACAATCGATCCACAAATTTGTTTACAAATTCACTACCATTGTCTGTTTTGAATTGTTGAATTGGGATGTGAAACTGTGTCTTGATCATATTGATAAAAATCCTGAGAATTTTTTATACTTGTTCCTTTCCTGTCAACAAGTAAATCCAGATCATACGGCTATGATCTTCAACAAGTGTTAGCATGTATCTTGTTCCACATATGCTGTCTTCAGTGTAGGGGCCCCATATGTCTGCATGTACTAATTGAAAGAGAGATGATGTTCTCTTATTCAATATAGGAAACTGGATTCTTGTCTGCTTGGCCTTCATACAAACTTCACAAGCTTCAATCACATCTGCTTCCTGTGATAATTTTTGTTTATCTAGTATATCCATGTGCTTCATAGCTGTGTAGGAAGGATGCCCTAAGTATACATGCCACTCCATCATAGTCATCTTCTTTGTGTTAAAGAAGTTCACATGATAGGCCTCTGTAGTGGAGTTAATATATAACATATAAATTTCCCTTCATCCTCCTTACTCCCAACAACTGATCTGAGTTATCCCTCTGAAAAACACAATGGCTTTGATAGAATATACACTTAATCCCATAATCAGTGATGAGCCTAGCCACAGACAACAAATTATGAGTAAAACCTGGAATATAAAGCACATTCAGTAGTATTATGTCTTTATTCAGCTGCACCTTCCCTCCAGTCCTGACTACTCTTGTAGAACCATCTGGTAGATGGACCACCACTGGCCTTTCCAACAATTGTATACTACTGAACAGCTCAAAAGTTGAGCAAATATGTGTACTCGCACCAGAATCCACAACCCACACTGTCTTATCCATGCTTGACAAGATACTGTAGGCATAATGTCCAAAAGGAGTACCCTTTGCAGAAACTTCCTGTACCATATTTACATCACTCTTCACATAGTTTCCTCCTTGCTGATTCATAAAACTACTCATGTACTTGGCAATCTCTGCCTGAATCACTTTGCTCATGTCCATGCTTCCTTTCCATCTCCTCCACTATGTGAAGAATGTGCATCATCTTCATTTTCTGCATAGTTAACTGTTAACCCTTACCTGCTGCTGTCTATTTTCCTTGAATCTCTTGTACCACTCTGGTACTACATGTAATTTAAAGCAAGTATCAGCTTCATGACCATTCTCATGACAATGTGAACACCTCAACTTCTTCCTATCTTCCTTTGACAATCTCTGTTTGTATGGTCCTCCTTTATTATCATAATTTCCTTTTCCTATTTGATGTACATTCATACTCATGTATCCTTCATTTTCACCTATGTTGTTCATCATTTTCCTTTCCTCAACTTGCACAATCAGTGCATATGCCTTTTCTAAATCTGGTAAAGGATCTAACATCATTATTTGATCTATCACAGACTCATACTTATCATTTAATCCTTCCAAAAACTTAACCAAACGCTGTTGTTCTTCTCTAGCAACAATAGTACCTCTAGCAGCACAAACACAGTCAAGTGGTGGAAGCACATCATCTAACTCATCCCATAGACTCACCAAGTTGTTGAAATACTCTAATACACTTTGAGAACCTTGAGAAAATTTATAGATCTCCTTCTGAAGCCTATAGATCTTCGGTCCATTTTTCCTACCAAATCTCAAGTTTATAGCTCTCCACAATTTTGCAGTAGTGTCTATGTGAGTAAAAGCATTTACAAATTCCTTAGAAATTGAATTCGTAATCCAGGTAGACACCATACAATCCACCTTCAACCACTGAGCATAATATCTAGAAGTAGGAGGAGGTTCTGTAAGCGTACCATTGATGAATTCTAGCTTGGACCGAGCAGCAAGTGCACGATGAACAGATCTGCTCCAGTTGATGAAGTTTGTTGCTGTTAGCTGAGCACTCACGATCTGGATTCCAGGATGATCTGACGGCGGCAAATAGAGTATTTCTCCGATTTGCCGAGCTGTAAATCCTATCGGAAGATCCTCATTTCCTCGATCTCCTCCTTCTCCACCGGAACCACCTCCATCAACATCATCTCCACCTCCTCGAGGTGGAGTCCTCTCTGGAACAAAACTAGGCTTCGTCTCTGGATTAAATCGTCCATTATTAGACGATTCACCTTGTTCTTCATTCCTCAACTGCTCAAAGTTGAGACGTTGCTGCTTCACCATGGATAATACTCAAGTAAAAACGATCAAAAACACAGGTAGAGAATCGATCTTAAACCCTAACAATGGCTCTGGATACCATGTAGAAATGCAGCTTGCATTTTTAGTGAGAGAGAAGAGAACGAAGAGAGAGAAAGTAAAGTGAAGCAAAGCAAAGCAAATCTTCTGTCCAATCAAAAATTAAGAATCCATCATCTCAACTCTCATTGGTACACAGTATTTATACTCTCAACTAATTAACTAACTAGGAATAGTAAAAACGCTATAGCATTTCTTTAAGTATGTGACTTATATTTTGGGCCGTTTGATCAAAGATCAACGGTCCAGATTGAAACTCTACTTATTACACAAGGAACAGGGTTCGAAACCCTTAAACAACAAAATAACTACTTTATGTTCTTCTTCTTCCTTGTCGAGCCCTCCTCCCTTTCTTCCTTCTTCATCTGCATGCCTTCTTCTTCTTCTCCATTGCATTTCGCATCAACATTTTCTACAGAATCACTACAAGGGGGCAACAGAGGAAAGGGCGACGAAGGAGGCGTGAATCTCGCTCATCGAGTCTCCGATCTGCAGGTTGAAGAGAGTGGCGAAGGAGGTAACAATGGTTTTGATACTTATGATCATTTTGCACCATTACAAGATACCTCTGTTGTTTTTCATGTGCAACATGGTTCTCAGTTACATAGAAAGGGGTGGATTTTGTGGGGCCACTGATTCAATGACTCCAGAAGTAAAAGACTTTAGTAATTTTACCGAAATTACTAAAACTTTCATCAAAACGGCGAATGGAGAATTGATTGCGGTTGCAGGAGCTGGCACTATAGAGATATCTCCAAATCTCTGCTTATCAAATTGTTTGTTTGTTCCCAATCTTTCTCAAAGATTGATGTCTGTCAGTCATGTGACCCGGGAACTTAACTGTACATTGCTAATGTTCCCAAACTTTTGTGTGCTACAGGATATCCGGATGAAGAGAATCATTGGGTGTGGTACTGAGGAACAAAGGCTCTATTATGTGGATGGGGCAGCTCATCATGGTAGTGCAATGCTAACTAAAGGTCCACAAAAGATGAAGTTCGGTTATGGCACCAGAGATTAGGACATCCTTCTTTGGGTTATTTTAAACTCTTATTTCCAAACATTTCAATTCCAAAGGATTTTTTATGTGAAACTTGTGTTTTGGCGAAGAGCCATAGACATTCTTTTAAGCCTTCTAATACTAGAGTTAAGTCTATGTTTTCTTTGGTGCATGCTGATGTTTGGGGTCCTGCTACTGTTATTGGGGGGAATGGCATTCCATATTTTGTGACCTTTATTGATGATTGCACTAGGGTAACATGGATTTATTTTCTGAAAACTAAATCTGAAGTGTTTGATAAGTTTGTCTTGTTCTTTAACATGGTAAAAACTCAATTCCGAACTACCATCCAAATACTAAGAAAATTGTCACCACCATGAACTACAATTTTCTTGAAACTGAGTTCTTTTACACAAACCATCTTAGTGGTCACGAGGAGAATGAGAATATATATGGGGACCACCTTAGTTGGCTTGTGTACAAATCGAACGATTCTCTTGTGGACCAGCAAGAGCCATCAGCAGTCACTATCGCCGAGCATACCTCTCCACCAGAATCCCCAAAGTCCTCTCCCATTGAGAATCTGACTCCAATATCCGAGGTAACTTCTGAACCAATTACTAGTGAGAATATTGTCTCCACTAATACGACAAAATTGGAAGAAGAAGAGGACAACACTGTTGATGGTGACACGGGTAGATATATTATCCCACCTAGTAGCACACGAGGAGTTCCCCCCAAACGATACTCTCCAGAAAAGGTCAGTACCAGAAGCAAGTATGGAATGGCTAACTTAGTCAACAGAAATTTCACTAAGATGGCTCGAGCATACGAGACAACGCTCTACAAAGAGGAGGAGATTCCTAGAAATGTGAAGGAAGTCATAGAGTCTAAACACTGGAGAATTGCGATGAACATCGAAATGGAAGCTCTACAACGAAATAACACATGGATCAAGGACAGACTGCCATGCCAGAAGGAGTAAAAGCAGTTGGGTGCAGATGGGTATTCACGATTAAACAAAAACCAAATGGCTCGATCGATAGATACAAGGCAAGATTGGTAGCAAAAGGGTACACTCAGACGTATGGAGTAGACTATGCCGAGACCTTCTCACTTGTGGTAAAAATCAGCACTCTAAGGGTTCTCTTCTCAGTTGCAGCCAACAAAGAATGGACTCTTCACCAATTCGATGTGACAAATGCTTTCTTACATGGGGAACTTCTGAAAGCTGTGTTTATGTGCCCTCCACCAGGGTTTGCAGAGGGATTCAAAGATGGAGAAGTGTGTCAACTCAAGAGAACCTTATATGGGTTGAAACAATTTCTGAGAGCTTGGTTCGGAAGGTTCACCGAGGTAATGAAGAAATATGGATACAAACAGAGTAACTCAGATCATACTCTGTTTCTCAAGAGAAAGGGGGAGAAGATCACTTGTCTCATAATCTATGTCGATGACATGATTATTACTGGAGATGACATGGAAGAGATAAGCAGTCTAAGAAAAAATTTGTTCAGTGAATTTCAGATGAAAGATTTGGGCCCGCTTAAGTACTTTTTGGGAATCGAAGTGCTTAGGTCAAAGAAAGGAATCTTCATCAGCCAGAGAAAGTACATTCTTGACATACTTGCAGAAATTGGAATGTTAGAATGTAAACCTGTAAATTCCCCTATGATACAAAATCACAAGCTACAAGAGATTGAAGGAGCTAAACCCTACTGACAGGGGGAGATATCAGAGACTAGTGGGGAGACTTATCTATCTGTCACACACTAGACCAGATATCGCATATGTTGTAGGAGTAGTGAGTCAACTCATGCACTCACCACAAGAAGATCATTGGAAAGCTACAATAAGTATTGTCCAGTATCTGAAGGGAACTGCCGAGCATGTATTATTTGAGAGGCATGGGCACTTGGATATTTGTGGCTTCACTTTCGTTGGAGGGAATCTTGTTACGTGGAGAAGCAAAAAGCAGAAGGTAGTAGCACTGTCAAGTGCTGAAGCAGAATTACGAGGAATAAAGAATGTCCTCACTGAGATATTATGGCTAAGGAAACTCATGACGGAGCTCAGTCTTTTCACACCAAAGACATGTCAGCTATTTTGTGAAAATAAAGCAACTATTAGTATCTCAGAGAATCATGTTCAACATGATCGGACTAAGCATGTTGAAATTAATAGGCACTTCATTAAAGAAAAAATTGAAGCAAAGATAGTTGAACTTCCATTTGTCAAATCTGAAGATCAACTTGCGGATATCTTAACTAAAGCAGTCAGTGCTAAATCATTTCGTGAGGTATTAAGCAAGTTAAGTATTGGAAATCCCATTACTTAACTTGAGGGGGAGTGTTAGCCAAAGAAGGAAAGGAATCAAGGGAATAGAGGCATCAATTGAGGAAGATTGATATCTTCCTAGAATATAATATTGCAATTATATCATTCCATGTATAGATAGAAATTGTAGTATAACTAGCTCTAATGTACTGAGCAGAAATCATCAAGAAATGAATACAACCACGAACCTAATTGTGGGTTTACCAGCAAGCACACACGAACCTAACCATGGGTTTGAAAAGACGTTAATTTGATGGCTTAAAACAATTGTTGGGTGGATGATCACCAAAAGGATTCATGTCAGTCACCGGTTCAAAAGCTAAGTTGTATGTTATAAACATAATCTCTCCGTCCCAAACTAGTAGTCCATATCTTTCTATGCGAATGTCTTATACAAGAGTTTTAAATGAATCGATATGAAACGAGTACTAGTTAATTCGATTCGTATTCATTAGATTGTTCGAATGTTTGATTTTGAATTCGATATTTTCGCGAATACTAGATTTGACGCGTCTTCAATTTGAAAATGATATTTAAAAGTATTCAATTCAATTCGATGATTCTGACTCGGTTTTTTAAATTGTTTTCTTATACTCTAAATGATATTTTATGAGTATCCATTTCATATTCGATTTAATTTTAACGGGCTATGGGCCCAGGATCCTTATTTTAGAAATAAAATTTTAGCTGGGCTAAGCTTATTAAATTTATATTTGTATTATTAATCAAATTGTAAAAATAATTTTTACTAAACTTGAATCTTCAAATATCAAATACGAATACGAACTACGAATACGACTCAAAATCGAATCAAAATTGTTTGATTTGTTTACAACCATATATATATATATATATATTCCATATTAGTTGTCTTTTTTTTAAAGTTGAATAAATTAACTCTCACTTTTCGTGACTGACCCCTTACTTTTCACCCTAAACTCACGTACATACGCTACGAATATGTGCAAAATAAATAGGACAAACTAGTTTGGGACGGAGTATATGTAAAATTCATCTTTATTCTAATATTCCGATCGTCATATCTTGATCTCTAAGAACAAATATCAATTCAAATATCTCATGCGTCCCACTTTAACTGTCATGTTTTCATTATCGGACTGTCTTACATGAATTGTCTTGATTCTTAAAATGCAAAGAATTATTCTTAAATTTTAATGTAGACCATTTCTTTTCATTTTTAACGTTGCACCTAAAATCTTGTATCAAAATGAAACATGACAATTGATTTGAGACGGAGGGAGTAGTAACAAATCAATCGATTTATTTACAACTTTATCGAACATATATCGACATGTCCTTCTAAGCATGCATCAAACACTTTCTTGGGATAAATCGCCCATTGAAGAAGCTGTGTTATATGAATTTTCCTATACACATGCGTCGACAATTTCGATAAACTCAAGTCGAGAAGCTGCAATTTACCTATAAATACAATATGATTGACAGAATTTATTTTCCCTTTCGATATCATTCACAAATTTCGTTTTTTTCCCTTCCAAAATATTGGAACATTAATTGATTTTTAGCCTTTTCCTGTCTAAATATTTTTAACACTGTCTCTTCGATGATTTTTTATTTTTTCTTGAAACAATTATTCTGAGTTGTATTATTATTATTATTATTATTTTTTGAGTATTTTAAGTACACTGATAAAGGGCAAAAAAAAAAAAAAAAAAAAAAAAAAAAAAAAAAAAAAAAAAAAAAAACAGAATAAACAGACAAAGAGATGAACCTTCGCTTCGTCAGAAATTTCGCCTACAAGAAATCATTTCGTCGGAAATTTTCCCAGGTAATTTTCTCTTTACTAAAAATGTAATGCAGTGATTTTGTTACCTATGTGCTTATTTTATTTATATACTTAATTTATTTCTACCATGAGATGAGGAAGCTAATTGCAAATTCAACCTTCGTTTCGGTTAATTGTATGAAGATCGTCCTGTAAGTTTGAACAAATTACCACAAAAAAATAACCACTAGTATTTCAATCATAAAATCATCCAATGAGATTATCTATTGCATTCGGAATCACATCTCATATTGCACTGTCAGGTGTTTCACATTTGTTAAAAATATTTTCAAAAAACACCAATAAATAAAAGTTTTAGTAGATAAAAAATATGGTTTTGGAAATGTTTTTAATACATCATAGAATTGAACGGTGCAATTGGAGATATCAACTTAAATGCAACATATTAAGGGAGATATGAATGCCATATGTGTAAAGAGAATTTTCCACTATTACAGGCAAAAGCCTTAAATACACAAGGTTACAAGAATCTAGAGAATATAATGAATAATCTAGAAGATACATTTAATTCTCAACTAATTACTGGATGCATTCATATCTCTCCCTTAATACAACAGAGAATTTCATTTGTAAAATCATTAAGAAAAAAGTTTTTGTAATAATAAAATGCTCATAAGGAAAATAGCCAAAAATACTCTCGTACTCATTGTGGATGTATTTAGTGTACCAACTGGTGATGTTGCATTATCACGTCGATAAAAATTCTATCTAGGTTTTAATGGTTTTTAGTAAGGTTCAATATTTTTAATAGGATTTATTTTTATGAAATATATTAATAATATTTTTCTTAAATATAATTTCATCACATTACTCGTATATGAGATATTAACTATCTATACTTATATAAAAAGAGGCTTGTTTTACAAAATGTAGATTGCCTATTATAACCCTATTACTAGATTAAATATAAGGGCAATAGTGTACTTCTCGCACATATTATATTTATGGTAGATATTAAATTAGTTTTCCACAAATAATTTAGTTATCAATATGCATATGTCTTAATTGATTACCATATATTTGTACTGTTGATTGTTGCAATTCTTCTTCTTCTTCTTTTTTTCCTATTTCCTTTAACAATTCGTATACAAAGTTTTGTAAAGTCATTTTCATCAATCTTTTAGTCTTATAATATACACCAACTAAATACAAATTCATTTAAATAAAAAATAAAACTTACACATCATTATGTAAACACATTTTTTTAATTGATATTTCACTCTACCATTTTGACATTCTTCTATTATAAGTTAGCTTCTGATATAAATATATAAAGATTTTATGAAGTTTGAAGAACTTGGGTACTACTCCTGTCCAAATAATTAAACATCGCAAAAATGGACACAATTAGAATGAATTATTAATGACCACTTTAATGTTGATAAAAATATCCAGCATTTAATGGTAGTGCATTTTTTAATTTCATGTTATATACTACCTCCTTCTCATCATATTTACATGTTTATATTATTTTACATGAATATATATTCAAAAAACATGTTAAGTAGAATGAGAGGAGGGAGTATATTGTTAAAAAAAATAGCATTTAATATTTTATGCAAATACTTTTTTTGTTAGAGTGTTTTATTATATATCAATAAAACATATAGATGAAAGTTGTTTAATGCAAGATCATATCGAAACTTTTAATCTCTCTACATAAAAATCATAAAAGTTTGACAAACGAGAAAATTGTGATACTTCTAAATCATGCAATTCATATTATATTGTGACACATTGATTCAATTAAAATAATAGAACATTATATATATTTTTTCCTTTTTCCTATTTTGGCTGTGAGCCAAGATTATTAGGACAAGTCAAATGCAATAAGAGACAACATGAATATAAGAACATTGGGTCTAATATTTGTCCACCAAGTTAGCCAATACTTATTGAAGGAAAAAATTTTCAAGCTTAATATTTCCTTAAGAAGAGCATAAAAAAATTATACCAGGCAAAAGTTTTCCAAAATAGTTTATAATTACTAAAACTAATAAAACTAAAAAAACTAAAAAAACATTAAGAACAAGTTACTACCCAATTTAAAAATTCCACTAAAGTATTATCATGGATCAGAGAAAATATAATTCATGAGAGCAAATATCATGAATTGAAATAAAAATTATTACTTGTAAAAGCTTTAATTTCATCTTAACGTGCTTGAGTTACCTATCATATCATGTAAAAATGGTAGGAAAATGTAGAAAATATTATTTGCCTTCTTTTCCTATGGAAGAGAAGTATTACATTTTTCGCCTAGATTTCATATTCCACCAATACTTATGCATATGCTTGAGTTATGTTTCGATAATCAAGACATGCGTAGGGTTAAAAGTCTAGATATATAAGTATATAATTTTCTAAATAATTTTTCAGAATAATTTTGCAAGGGAAAGCAAGATTTTTCTTGCATAAAATGGTCATTATGTTATGGTTTACTATGATTTCAATTTAGTTGATTGTTGATATAAGAATACGAAATAAATAATTTAATTATTCCTAGAAAATAAGTTTATTAGTCATTAGTCGTCTTATGTGCGAATGCACATACATGTTGCTAGTATCTAAAAAGATCACATAATTCTCGAATTTCGATTTTCTTTCAACCCCTCAAGGGGGTGGCCTAGTAGTAGAGTGACGGATACCCGAATGGGAGGCCGTGCCTATCTATGGAAAGCATCTATCTTTAAAAAAAAGTGAAACTAATTTGGTAAGACTCCATTGTTAACAGAAGTAGCATTCATTCAGGTATACCTACCATCATCGCCCTGGCTACTTCTACTACCCTTCTTAAACCTCGTTAAAGCAAGTGATGTCGACGACTACGAGGATACGACAGCCATACAACGACAGAAACGGGCTCTAATATTCATCCTAGCCTACACCACAATCACACTATCCTTTGTCCTTTGCATCTACCTCAGGAAAAAAATATGCAGAAAGAGAATCGAAGAAGAAGCAGCAGCAGCAGCAGCAGCAGAGCATGAAGCATATACCATCACAATAGCAACAAGGAAGCTTGATGTACGAGTAATAGAATCGTTTCCTCAGATAATTTTCCCGCAGACTGATGCAAAGTTTAACTTCACCGACTGTCATATATGCTTGGAAGAATTCAAGCAAGGCGAAAGTTTAGTGATGCTACCTACCTGTGGCCATGCTTATCACAAGGAATGCATCCACTGTTGGATGGCCACCAGAAACTCATGCTGCCCCGATTGTCGCTATGACTATGGCTCCGTCCCGGATCATGTATAGCCTTCGTATTCCTTGGGAATGTGTAGCATTCGTTAGATGGCCACGTTATATTGTATCCAGAATTCAAGAAAATGTGGAAACATGAAGGTGATATATCAAGCAATGGATCGACAGACATGTATATAATGTAGCACAAAAGGTACAAATTCTTGATCATTTGTTGTCGATTACAACAAGCAGTGATATGTACACGTCTTAAATACAACACGAGCAATGTCAGCTCTCGGTTTTACGGTAAACGAACTCCAAACCTGGGAACTGGAATCTGGATTTCCATGATACCTCACGAATGAGCAATCTTTGTCCACATTAGCTGGTGAAGTTACACGCCTTGGTAAAAAATTATGGACTTTGTATCTTTCACACTTTAGAGTTGTTCCGAGCAGCACTTCGTCTAGCACAGCATCCAACAAAGTAAATCGTGGACTGCAAGAAAATGAGCAGAGAATATAGGAAAAGTAATTAGCTATAGGGTCAACTTTATAATTATCGTCTGACCTTTTTCCGAGTTTCAAAAAATGCAAACTAACCATAACCATTTATTAAAGTTTCAAGAATGGCACAAGAGCACAAAATCAGTTACCAATATGTTGCACATTTGTTCTTTTTACTCTCCTATTCTTTCCTAATCTTCATATGAGTTCCTACGTAAACGAGAGAGGAAACCTGGAAATGAGCAAGGTTCCAGTATCGAAATTTTGCTCTGTGCCATTCTTAAAACATTGATGAAAGGTAAGATTATTGCATTTTTCTAAGGTCGGCTCATTTTTGAGACTCGAGTTAGGCCACAAAGTGCAATTAATCTAAAGAGATAAAAGGTAGTTTATCAAGGAATGATGCATGCAAAAAATCCTTGAAAGACAAATATACCAGGACTACAAATAGAATAACATTGAAGATCGCAACAACCCTCCACTCGATTTTCATGTACTGTGCCACTCCAGCCCTGGGTTGTTGATAACATGCAAAGAATGCAGTGACATGTAAGAATTTATTAGCAGATAAAGAGATATAAGAAACAAAGTTAAGTGATACATACTTGCAGGAGTCACAATTATAGCACTTAACAGCCTTTGAGTTTTTGTAAAGCTTGCAATCTTTATTGGAACTTATCGGGTGGAAACTTAGGTCGTAGAACGAGGCATTGACAGCGGGGTAACCACACCTGTTACATAATGATGATACCAGAACTTTAATCGATGGAGTCGTTATACATGGTGCCAAATGGTTGATGTCCTTATTTAATAACACCAAAGGGAGGAAAGAAAGAAAGAAACATACTCTGATGGTGGTCGACAGCACCCAGCTTCAATGGGGCTCAATCTGGCTAATTTGTATTGCTTGAGATTCTGCAACAAGCAGGTCGAACATATGAAATTCGATGATTCTAAAAAGGAATAGTTGAAGAACAAATATAAGAAGATAAGTGAAGTTCGAAGCCAGATGACAACCTTGTACTTTCTGGAAAGGTTAATGCAATCATGAGATTTGACAAGACAACTCTTCAGTTCATCCCAGTTATGAGAATTGTTAAGCTGAAACATTGGTGGAAAGTGGAAAAACGTGATCAATTCATGATTCGATTTTCTACATTCGATATATCGTGATGACTTCCATCCTTTTATGGATGTGAAAAATGGAATCTTACTTGTTTCAGAAACCAGGAACTATAATCTTGAAGTTGATACTCCTTATACCTAAATGTAGAGGAACTTATTTTATAAGTTGAGATGAAATAAAATGATACATTGAGATGAGGTGAAAAATAGCAAGCTATCAAACCATCTTGTTTTAATATAAGCACTAACTCCAGAAAACATAGGTAAATGCAAGTTTCCAAAAACAAGAAGTAAAAATGAGATGAAAACCTTAGTAATAGTGAGATATTATACCTGAGACCCTCAACATTGTGGCCAGAGCCATTATTCGTTATTATAAACCTGCAGGAGCAACATAGAAGATAAATTCATGGTAGTCTACTATGGTGTGTCTTTGCAAAAACGTGTAGTGTAATCTGCCAAGTCTACACAAATCTTGAATAAGAGATATATAACTACAATTGCAAGAGAATTTCAAGCAGCCATAGCTTAAACAATAGAAAATTTTCGAAATATTCTGCTTCATCCAAGGTTATTCTCAAGTTCCGGAGAAAAATTAAAGCATTTCAAAAACAATTCGACAAGAATTAATGGAACCCATCGTAATCACCTATGTGGTCCAGTAACTTTTTCAGTCCACTTTAAAACATAATCTACACAGTTCAAGAGTTATAAATATAATTGAACCTTCTTCTTCAAATAGCAGAAGATACATGAGTCATTGAATTACTTTTAGATCACTTAAACGAGAAAGAACTTTGGGTCGTGAACCACTTGATATCCATCCAATAAAACATTTCCAGAAAGTAGAGACCTAAAGTTTATTTCCTTTCGGTTCACCTATAAAAACTCGTTTTCCCTATTTGAGACGCATGTTGTGACAAAATTACTTATAGAGCTACAAATGCTTTCTTCATTAATAAGTTCAAGTTTATGTATTTCTCAGAAATGGCAAGGATAGAGAAAACACAAAATTACTTAACCATACTCTTTTTAATTATATAGCAATAACCTAGGAACGTTACTCGATGATGGGTGCTCCCATAAGTGGTCAAGTAGTATCAAGATATCCAAAGCCAACATCTTCAGATGTACAGGTCTCTTCCATAGTTATATATAAGTTGATTAAAATAGAAAGAAGCTATCTAAAATCCTATAAATCATCATTTGATAATACAAGTATACAATAGAAAGCGCTTCAAGAACTGAAAATACGAATTACAAAACTCAAACAAGGTAGGCAAAGAAATTGCAGAAGATAATTCCTTAAGTCCATTACATTCTAAGTAATGAGCAAACTATAAGTGAATAGTAATTTCCAAATTGAGGATACTCACGCTAACACTGTAAAGAGCAAAATTGCCACCAATATGATGCAAAGCAAGATGAGGTACTGCAGATTACACGCTAAGGAAGAACAGAGCATAAGGAAAGGAACATAAGCCTAGAAACTCAAACTTGGCAAAAGTAGTGCCGATAAGGATACGATCCACAACAAGATTGAATTGTTCTTCAATGCACCCAAAAACCCGACTATGGATCTGAAAAGATGAATAAAAACATCGATTCACAGCAATCAAGATTTGTCGATCAGAATTTGTCCCGAATAAAGAAAAGATGGCGAAGCTATTGAAAAGCGGAAGCTTACATTATGAAGATAACAGCACCAAGTCCTATAACAGGAAGTGTAAGAGATTTCCTACAACTGTCATGATGAGAGCTCATCCACACTCCGAAACCAACAATGCCAACAGCCAATAACTACAATCATATCGAAAAATCAGAACTCCAATCCAGTGTAAAGAAAACGATTTTTTAAAAATTTGTAAGAATTGCAAAGCAAGAAGCGAGTGCTTTAAAAGCATCCGCCTAAATACATTTTCCATAAATGTTAAGTTTAACAGTGTGTTATGTAGTTTCCAACAGGTAGAACCAAAGAAGCCCACTAACCAAATGAAGCTATGATATATTCATATTAAACACATACAAAATGTTAATTCCCCTGTCCAATGAACTTGAGTCTTAAATTATTTTATACTACCTTGTATATATATACGATGAAACGGCTTAAGTTCATTGGGACGGAAGTAGTACTTGCAATATTTCTACTTCCACAATGATAGAGACGCAACTAAAAATATATGAGAAGATTTTTCCAGCACTATAGGAAGCAGGAACGAACAAAAAAAAAAAAAAAATCAGACAAAAGAAATCAGCATCAGAATCCCCACTAACAAGGGTCTTGAGAAAACAAGAAAAATGGTAAAATCAAAGGGCTTAAAGCAAAAGAAGTAAAGAAGAAAACGAAACGAAAAGGGCTCTTACCATTGTGAGAAAGTTAATCCATCTGATAATGAAAGTACTTGTTCCTCCCTCTGAACTCATATTTTCTCCCTCAACTCCTCCACACAATGCCAAGAACACCACACACACTCTGACACACAGAACACGCACTAAATATGTGCAGCGCAAAAGAAGAATCTTCAGAGCTAGAAATGGCAGTAATGGCGGTTGTAGGGTGCAAGCAAGTATAAAGGATAGGGACAAGGAAGAAGCAGACAACGGGCAAATATCCAAACCTTTTTTACCGAGAGGGTGGCGAAATTGAAGCAAGGTTAGCTTGGAGAATTCAGGCTGGAAGGGAAGGGTAGTTTGGGGAGAGGGAAAAAGGTTCCCACATGGTTAACAGACACGACATGATAGAAAAATGGAGCAGTTAGGTTCAATAATAGTTTGACATAAGTGTACTGTCGTTGTAAGAATAATCTTAATCCAAAGTTTCTTGTTTCAGTCATAAGTTAAAAGACTTCTTTTGACCAATGCGTTGCGAATTGTGATTGTCTATGCTCATTTTATGATGACATCGATGATGATACTTGAATAACTTTATCTGAATGAGTCAATAGTCGGGTAATTTACGGTTGTATCCTACGTTGTGTTGACCAATGTGGTAGGTATAATATTAAATACAATAAGATCACTTCTCAGGGGCAAAAACTACTATTTAAAACATAATAGACGATTTAGATTACAACTCAAATCGGAACTGACGAACTGAATACAACGAAACAAAACACAAAGGAATGAAATAACCGAGTCGAGGAAATATCCTCTTTCGCAAGACGAGATATTGCCTCGGTAGTGCTCTCGGTTTTGGCGTATCGTCCCCAAAGATAAAACGACTCCGTCTCCTCGGTAGTAGCACCACAAGACCTCGGTATAGAGATGATGGTGAAATAATTTCAAGCATACTTTTATTGAATGAGAAGATACACTTATATACAAGATACAAGATACGAAACCCTAGCAACTATAAGCAAACCCTACGCTAACTCATATACAAAGCCCATAATAAATAAGCCCTAATATATAAATCCTAATACACCCCCTCAAGATGGCAACCTAAGTGATGCCAATCTTGGACATGAGAGAATGAAGACAAGGACGAGGCAAAGCCTTAGTGAGAGCATCAACAAGTTGATCTGCCGACGAAACATGAGCCACCTGAATATGCGCGGATTGAATGAGTTCACGAACAAAATGATAGTCGATCGCAACGTGTTTCATCCTCGAGTGAAAAACCGGATTTGCACAAAGATAGGTAGCACCAATATTATCCGAATATAGTACCGACGGCCCAGACATCGGAAAGTGTAACTCAGATAACAAGGAGCGAAGCCATTGAACTTCGGACGCAGCATCGGCAATAGCTCGGTATTCAGCCTCCGTTGAAGACCGAGCAACAGAACGTTGTTTACGAGAGCACCAAGAGATCGGACTAGATCCAAGGAAAGTGATATAAGCTCCGGTAGACGCACAACCATCCATATCACCCGCCCAATCTGCATCAACAAAGCAATGGAGCACGCATGGTGAAGATGGAAGAAACACAATACCGACATTGCGTGTGCCATTCAAATAACGGAGTAGTCTCTTAACCGCACCCCAATGCACCTCCGACGGTGCATGCATGAATTGAGCCAACTTATTCACAGCATAGGCAATATCAGGGCGAGTGAAGAGGAGATACTGCAAACTCCCCATAACTGCTCTATAAGCTGACTGATCAGCGGGAGCCGTTCCATCAGTAAGCGACAGAACCACCGAGTTGGACATGGGCGTTTGAACCGGTTTGGCGTCAAGCATGTTGAACTTAGTTAGGAGATCGGTGATATACTTGCGCTGTGAAAGAACACACGACGACGAAGATCGAGCGACTTCTACTCCTAGAAAGTAAGATAGGGAACCAAGATCCTTGAGAGAAAAGGTTGCCGCAAGAGTGGACGCAACCTTTTGAAGAAAATCTTGATTGTTGCCTGTAAGGATAAGATCATCAACATATACAAGGAAGTAAGCGAGAATACCATCACGACTGTATACGAAGAGAGATGCATCCGATATGGTGGGACAGAAGCCCATGTTGCGCAGAGATGCCTGTAATGCCATGTACCAAGTTCTAGGTGCCTGCTTGAGACCATAAATGGATTTCCGAAGTTTACAGATATACGACGGAAAATTCTTGTCAGAAAAACCTGGTGGTTGCGACATATAGACATCATCAGTGAGCGTTCCATGTAAGAACGCATTGTTGACGTCAAATTGACGAAGAGGCCAACCGTGAGTGACTGCTAGAGAAATCAGAACACGAACAGTAGCGTGCTTGACAACAGGACTGTATGTAGCAGTGTAGTCAATGCCAGGTCGCTGGTGAAATCCTTTAGCAACTAGACGGGCTTTAAACTTGTCAATAGAGCCATCAGGTTTACGCTTGATTCGAAACACCCATTTGCAGCCGATAACATTGGTGGAGGTGTCAGGAGACACAAGATCCCACGTCCCATTGTCGAGCAAAGCAGAGAATTCCGCAGACATAGCCTCTCGCCAGCGCGAGTCTGAGAGAGCCTGAGAAACAGTAGTAGGCTCAATTTCGGATAAAACATCGGATACCAAGCCATACCTCGGATTAGGCTTGTAGATGTTGTTGCGCGCCCTAGTCGTCATGGGATGTTGAGATGAAGTGGGAGGCGGTGAAGGTAGACGGGCGGGAGACGTGCGATGCGTGGGCGTAGGCGATGGCTGCGGTTGTTGAGGAGGCAAGGAGACGGGAGGCGGTGACGGAATATCAGAGGGACCAGCCGAGGGCTGATCCTCACGAGACGGCTCGGGAGATGGGGGTGTGTGACACGGGAAGGTGTCTTCGACAAAATCGACATGACGAGAGGTGTATAGCTTGTTGTTGGATACATCTAGACACAAATAGGCACTTTGTGTGAGAGAGTAACCTACAAATACACAAGGAGTAGAGCGATTTTGAAGTTTATGGGAGGTATATGGGCGAAGCCACGGGTAGCATAGACAACCGAAAACCCTAAGCTTCAGAAATTTTGGTGAGTGAGAGAAGAGTTTCTCAAACGAGGAGCACATGTTTAGGTTAGGCTTAGGGAGACGATTGATGAGATATACAGCCGTAGCAGTAGCAAACGGCCAATAGGCATGGGACATGTGAGCAGAGTGAAGGAGAGCAAGAGCTGTGTCGACAACATGACGATGGCGACGTTCAGAGAGACCGTTGTGTTCAGGAGTGTGAGGGGGGGTGGTGAGATGTGTGATACCGTGAAGAGTAAGATGATGGCGTAGAGCAATGAACTCTCCACCATTATCGGTATAAAGGGTAACAATTTTGCGCTTTAGGTAGTTTTGAACTTTGAAACGCAATAAACGTAGGTAACACATCGGACTTTCGTTTCAACGGGTAAAGCCATATATAACGAGAATAATGATCAACAAATATAACATAATACTTGTAACCATCATGAGATATAACAGGAGAGGTCCAGACATCCGAAAAAATCACGTCTAAAGGAAAAGAAGATTTGATTGTAGACTCAAGAAATGGGAGTTTATGACTTTGAATACATTTGCATGAATTACATGAAAATGAGGAGGGTTTCAAAATACGTAATGTTGGTCCCGGGAAAGAGTAATTGGTGTATGGGGGGGGGGGGGGGGGAATACACCAATAACCAACCGTTTTTGACTTTTATAAAATCAGGTCGATCTAAAGGTCGATTGTCAAGGTCGACCCTATCAGAGGCAGTTTGATCTATCAAGCTCTTATGGTATCAAGCTTGATTTATCAAACTGTTGTTAGTGCGGAAGTTGGTGGAGGTTGGTTAACTCTTCGAAAAATCTTTAAGGCTGAAAGTAGATAGCAGGTTGATGCGTGATATGCAGGTTGATGCTCGTCAGTTTAATAAGAAAATATAAGGGCGATAAATAAAGAGAGAGAGAGAGAGAGAGGGAGAGAGACACCGCGATATAGCGTGGTTCGGAGAAACCCTCCTACGTCCACGTTAGGTCGACTCGACCTGAGAATCCCTTTACCTTTGGATTCAACCTCTCTCTTATTTATACTGACTGAGTATCAGTTCTAGATACAATCTAACCTGAAAATATCTAGACACGAGTTTTGGGTCGTGACCCTTACAACCTTTCGTACTGAAACGTACAAACAACCTTTCACTTTTACAGAGCTTGACTAACTCTATAATGGCGAAAACACAAACAACCTTTCTAACTTCGAACTAGTCGGAGAAGAAGTTGTTGAACCAACGACAAGCAGCAGTGAACGCTTCGTCGTTGTGGTGTTTATCGGAATCGGAAACCTCTCTTCGTCAAGTGTTTGGGAAACTAATCGGATTTCGAACACTTGAATGGATATGAACTTGAGAGAGATTTGGGCAGAGATATGGCGTTGATAGCTTGAGTTTCCCGTGCTTGAATCCGATAATGGCTGAAGTATTTATAGGCAGTTTTGAAAAACTAGCCGTTGGAGTCAGGCTGACGTGGCACTAGCCGTTGGAAGCTGACTCACTTCTAGCCGTTGGGAAGATTCGTCCTTGCTGGCACACCACGTGGCAAGGATCAGGTCGTGTTGCTCCATGAAGGCGGAGCATCGACCTTGATATTGAAATCCAGTTCTTGAAATCTTCTAAGGCAATGCAGGCTGGAAGCTTGATAAGGAAGGTCGATAGACAGGCTGATGATCCAGCTCGATCCAAATGAGGCAGGCCGTATAAACGACCTTTCTCTTACAGGGTGGATCGAACTTGATTCTAAACTTTATAGGGCATCGACCTGCACTAACAGGTAGCAGGTCGATATCGGCCTTGACCCTAAACAAGTAAACTATGCCTAAGTGTAGTTTCGATAAACATCATCAAAATCAAACTGCAAGGGGTTCCCAACAATTTCCCCCTTTTTGATGATGTCGAAACCATACACTTTACAAATAATTCCTAAGATTTAAATCAATGAAAGATCGATAACCATGAAGGTTGATAAGGAATTATAAGAAAGGCAGATAATAAAGCAAAGTAAATAAGGCAGTAAAGGCAGATGCCTGGACAAAGAGATATTTTCGTCAGGTCGAAAGATGATTTTTGCTTCATTAAGCTCGATAGCAGAATACATAGAGAATTTACAACAGGCTGAGAGCATAAATGAATAACAAAAAAAAAATTACAAAATCATCTAACTACATCTGCTGCAGCTTGGCGCGGGCTGCAATCCTTTCCTCCTGGACCTGCTCCCTTGACTTCGACTTCATACTCGCGTAAATTCCATCCCTAATTCGGCAATAGTCGGGATCGGAATTTGACACGTTGACATTCAGTCCGATGGCTGTGCGATGTATTGGTCGACTCGGGAGTAATCCAAGTACCCCGAATCACCAAGAAACAAGGGCGTGAAGAATTCCTTTGCAGGGGCCCTTAACATCGCACCGGCCTCTGCAGCCTTCTTCCGAAGCTCACCAATGAAATCTTGGTAAGGGAATTTGAGCATGTAGGCTGCATAGGCGTCATCGGTGTCGGCAGGAAGGGAGGGGTCCTTGATCCAATAGTGCAGCAGGATGAAGCAACTGTTGAGCTCCCGCAGCAGGTTGTTCTGCCTTTCGTCGAGCCACTCGACGGCCTGCTGCTGGACTCCAGCATTCAAAACGAGGGAGGACTGGCTGATCCAGTCCATCTCCCTCTTCTTCCTTGCTTCATCAGCCCGGCGCTTGGCAACGAAGCGCTTCTGCTCTTCAGGATCAACGGACTGATCCGGAGTCGCACCGGCCAAAAGCATGGCTTCAATAAGCGCGGCCTCTCTTGCCAGACGAGCTTTGGCGGCGGCGGACTAGGCAGCAGCGGCAGCAGCCATGGGATCGTCCTGGGAAGCGACGGCCTTGGAGGCGTCGGCCTTGGAGGCGGCAGCCTTGAGAATTTGGGATTTTGGCGGAGGCGGAGGAGGAGGAGGAGCCAAGGAAGATGAAGAAGATTTCGATTTGCCTGTTCTCTTCTTCCTTGAGGCGGCAGCGGCTGCTCTTTCTTCTTCCCCCTTTTCGACATCATCAGTCAGGGCTTTGATTAGGGAAAGAAGAGTAGCATCCTCCTCTTGCAGCTTGGACACGACATCCTTCAACTCCTGTTGGCCATTGAGAAGGGAGGAGAGAGTGCCGTGGATGGCGTTGATTTGATCGTTGGAGGCCGATGCCGAGGTTGAGATTGATGAGATCAAGGAAGACACACGCTGATCAACCTTGGCAATGTCCTCCTTTACTTCCCCGATCTCATCGAGGGACGCCATCCTATTTGCAACGAGCTGGGCCGGTAGGAGCTTGTCAGTATACTCCTTCAAGAGATTGACAGCGAAGTCCGTGACTCGCTCCCTGGCAGCTTCATCGGCCTGGGTCTTGGCATCGTTCAATATATTGACCCGGGCCTCTGCTACGGCCTGCTTGATTTGCTCGGGAAGGCTGATGATGATGGACTCGAGCTTGGCAGATATGGTATCGAGCACGACCTCCACATCAACCTTCGAAATTTTGGGAGACGGAGCAGCAGTCTCAAGAAGCTGATCACCACCCTCATTCCTGGGTGGCGATTGCTCTGGAGTATGAATCCCATCAAACTCGTCTCCAACATCGGCGGCGGAGTTGTAGAGAGCACGAGAGTGCATGTAGAGAGGGCGAAGGTCGATACCCAGAACCTTGGCCTCGACCTTCATGCGGCGCAGCACTAAAGATTTGAAATTTGAAGCCGCATCCTCCACACTGTAGAAGCCAAACTCCGCTTCCAGCGCCAACTCCTCAACCTTCAGGTCGTTGAGGGTAACGACCTGTAGCAAGGCCTCAAAAACGAAATAATAACTCGACTTACAAACCAGATCGAACTGGAGGCGAGTAGCGAGGTCGAGGGACTTGGGGAGTTGAGCTATCCCTGGCTTCAGCCTTCATGGCGGCCACCTGGGAGTGAGCAGTAGACATCGGCTGCTCAATGAATGGCTGGATCGGCAAAACGGTGTCTTCCTCCACGGGCACATCCCGAAGGGGGGAAGACTGAGAATCTTCAGCAGTGAGATCCTGGATCTCTACGGATCCAGCTCGATGGACTGGGGGGGACCTCACAGGTGAGGGAACAACGACCTGTGGAGAAGATACAGGGCGTTGCTTCGAGGCGGACGGCTCGGCGGCGGAACGGACTGGAGATGGAGTCCGTTGATGAGGAGGGCGATGGAGAGGGCGATGGCTCCCTGTGAGGAGGTGCAGATACCTCGAAATCCAGAGGGAGAATCTTGTGAAGCGGCCTGGGCGGATCAGCGGAGGCCGAATGCGTCCTCCGTGGAGGAGTCTTCTTCACAGGTGGTGCCTTCTTGGCAGGGCGAGAGGGAACCAGGTCGACATCGGCCTTCCTCTTCTTTTGGACGGGTCGATCTGGAATCCTCCAACCGACTTTGGATTAGCCGGTCTTGGCGAGGTGCACCCTGACACTGTCTGGGGAGTTGTAATAAATTTGCGGCGCCACCCCAATCGCCATCTCCAGTTGGTGGAGATCTTTTGGAATAAACAGAGGGGGGAAGGCCGGCTCATTGGACCATTTCCTGTTCTTGAAGTAGGAAATGATAATGCAGGTGGCCTTCGACCCAAGGCGAATCGGCCTTTTCTCGTTGTGGAGAGACACTTTCACTACGGCCTCTCCCTCTGACTCGCAGACTATCTGCCTGGCTTCTTCCCAGAGCAGGGAGACCATCAATTTGGCCCAACTAATGGGCAGGTCGAGAATTACGGCGGCCATTAATTGAAATTTGAATGGGGTGACCTGGTCGTAATTCCCGATGTGCCCTAAAAAGCACTTCTGCACAAAGTCCATCAGAAGGCGGTATTTGGGGCGCAGCTCGTTCCTCTTGAAGGATATCGATACGTACTGCCTTTGCTCAATCAAGACACGGTCTGCAACCTGCTGCAGTTGGTCTCGAGAAATTTCCGAGAGCTGCATCGCCCCTCCTTCCCCAATACCGAAGGCCGCCTTCACTGCGTCAAGGATGTTGATGGTGACCATGGCCTTCTGGGTTCCGAGGGAGACGGTGTGGGTAGACACGGACTTGCCCTCGTTCCAGTTATAGAAGAAAGCACCCACAAGCTTGGGAAGACTCTTCGCCGGCCGGTGGGAGATAATCTGATGGAAGGGAAAGCACGTCTCCACCAGGGCGAACATGGAATCAAGATCGCGAAAACCGTAGTTTTCGCGCACCATGTAAGGCTCGAATTTGATGCGAGCGGTCAAGTAGTCCTCAATTTCCGACCACTGCAATTCCTTTCGACCGGAGGTAGAAACCTTTTGCTGCCATTGTTGTTTTTCCTGCAAGTTTTCGAGAAGGATTAGAAAATAACAATAATGAAGAACTTTGACGGAAAAATTGAAACTGAATCGGTGAAAAGAACACAAACCACGGCGTATGATTTGATGCAGAAAGTGAGAAAGCAGAAAAACGAAGAACACGACGGCGGCAGATTGGTTTTTGCAGAAAATGAAAACTAGGTTTTGCAGAGAAGTATGAAGAAGGTAACTAATGTTTTCGTGAAGAAACTGCATGATCTATATAGAAAATTCAAACGGTTGAGATCGTTCGAATTTGAAAGGGTTAAAGTTTTCAAATTTCATCACGTCCGCACGATTTAAGCGCGTGGAATGTGAAGCGGTTCACATCCGCGCGTGAGTTGAAATAGAACGTGCGAATAACTGCACTTTTTCAGAGTGACAGCAGGGAATTAAATGCAATCTCGGTCAATGTGTCAAAACTTGACACTTGACTAGATGTGTTGCAAAAATGGTAATCATTACTCCACTTTTCCTTATTTTTTGCAAATTAGCAGACCCTTAAATAATGTAAAGCATTGAGAAATAAATATCAATAATAAATGAATAATTCAATGCGTATTAAAGAAGTTATAAGACAAAAGGGTGATACTGCCCTTTTGATTTTCCCTTCATAAATGCAGTTGCATTCAGGTTGATATCGGCCTGATGATATCGGCCTTGTGGCAGTGAACGGCCTGTCGAATTTGACGGCCTGGGGAAGACATCGGCCTGGCGAAATAAACGCCCTGGACATGTGATATCGACCTGGCAAGATGTAACGGCCTGGACTTATGATATCGGCCTTTGTTCCCCCTCAAATGATGGATCATTTTGGGCTAGTGTTCCCCCTCAATTGAGGAACACAGGTCGATCTGTTGATTAGTCGACGGCCTGTTGATGGACACGGCCTGTTGACAGACACGGCCTGTTGATAGGCACGGCTTGTTGACAGACACGGCCTGTTGACAGACACGGCCTGTTGATAGGCACGGCCTGTTGAGAGAGAACGGTCTGTCATTTGAATCGGCCTGTAGGAAGGGATACGAGGCGATGGTGGACTCATCAATCTTGAAAAAGGCTGTTACTATTTGCCATCTCTACATCACGAACGGCAACTCTACAAAGCTGCATCGGAACATGGCAAGTCGTCGTCGCGTTCGGCCTGTTTGAAGGTAACGGCCTGACAAACGACCTGTTCAAATAGTAACTCCCTGTTCAAGTGGTAACGGCCTGTTGAGTAGTTGACGGCCTGTTCCCCCTTAATATCGGCCTGTTCGTCCCGATTGTTGGTCCCGAACAAACTTTTGAAGGAGGTGGCAGGCTGTTGAGGAAATGACGGCCTGTAGGCTTACGAACGGCCTGTTGACTCAACATTCAATAACCCTAGCTTTCCACATAGCATTTTGAATCTTTCTTCGGCTAGGGGTTTGGTTAGAATATCAGCTCGTTGAATGTCAGTGTGTATCTTCTCAATAACCACGTTCTTCTTTTCCACGTGATCACGAATAAAGTGATGTCGAATATCCACGTGCTTGCATCTTGAATGAAGAACTGGATTTTGAGTAATGGCGATGGCACTCGAGCTGTCGCAGAATATTGGCACTTCACTGACTTCAACTTCATAATCCTTAAGTTGTTGTTTGATCCATAAGATTTGTGCACAACAACTCCCTGCGGCCATGTACTCGGCCTCTGTGGTGGAGGTGGCTACTGAAGTTTGTTTCTTTGAAAACCACGAAATCAGCTTGTTTCCGAGAAAATGGCAAGTACCCGAGGTAGATTTCCTATCGAGCTTGCACCCTGCATGATCAGAATCTGAATAACCTGTAAGCTGCAAATTATCATCACAAGGATACCAAAGACCTAGATTTGTGGTTCCCTTGATGTATCGAAGAATTTTCTTTGCTGCTTCCAAGTGTGATTCCTTCGGATTAGCTTGAAATCGAGCACACACTCCAACTGCAAAAGTGATATCAGGTTGACTTGCAGTTAAATAAAGTAATGAACCAATAATACCCCTGTACTGTGTTATGTTGGCAGGTTTTCCTTCGGGATCCGGGTCGATCTTCCCACCAGAGAGCATCGGTATTTTGACAGGCTTGCTGTCTTTGACACCAAACTTGTCAACCAGCTCGTGTGCGTACTTTGTTTGGCTAATGAAGATTCCTTCATCGGACTGCTTGACCTGCAACCCTAGAAAGAAATTCATTTCCCCCATCATAGACATTTTATATTTTTCAGTCATGAGGTTACCAAATTTTTCGCATAAGATGGGAGATTTAGATCCAAAAATGATATCATCAACATAAATTTGTACTAAAAGGATATGTTCATTCACTTTGATAGTGAATAGCGTCTTGTCGACTGAACCACGCTTGAATCCTGATTCGATGAGGAAGGATGATAGCGTCTCATACCAAGCTCGAGGAGCTTGCTTAAGACCGTAGACGGCCTTGTGCAGTTTGTAGACTTTGCTTGAATCACCCTCCTCGAATCCAGGAGGCTGTTCCACATAGACTTCCTCTTCCAGAATGCCATTGAGGAACGCACTTTTAACATCCATCTGGTAGACTTTGAATCGTTGATGAGCGGCATAAGCTAGAAACAGCCTTATAGCTTCTAATCTTGCAACGGGGGCAAACGTCTCATCATAATCGATTCCTTCTTGTTGACAGTAACCCTTTGCTACCAATCGGGCTTTATTTCTGACAACTTCTCCAGATTCGTCTCTCTTGTTCTTGTAAACCCATTTGACTCCAATGACGCCCTGATGATAAGGACGATCAACTAGAGACCATACTTCATTTCTTTTGAATTCATTGAGTTCTTCTTGCATGGCTTGAATCCAGTCAGCATCTTGAAGAGCTTCAATGGCATCTTTGGGTTCAATTCGAGAGAGATAGCAACTTAGCAGTGCGCTTTCACCAATCGTCCTTCTTGTACGCACTCCTTGGTTTGGGTTCCCAACAATGAGTTCTTTTGGATGAGCATCGATCCAACGTCTGCGTCGAGCTCTTTCTTCATTTGAAATGATTGGCTCGGGCTCATTAATGGGTTCATCAAACTCCGGGTGAGTTGAAGGTTGATCAGTGGGCACGTGCTGTTGCTCGGGCTGTTGATCAGGTTGTTGTTTGGCCTGGATGTTGAGCTGCTCCATAGTGCTATCGAGCTGCTCGATTTGAGATGTAAGGTCGTGAACAGCATCAGTCTGGGGGACTGAGGGAAGGGGATCAGCCTGGTTAAGTCCGGCTGATGTATTACAGCTCGAAGTATGAACATTACTTGCATCACTTCCCCCTTGCTGTGTGACCCTAGGATCAGATTGATCCTCTTCCTCCAAATCATTTGGAGTCCATACTAGCAAGTCGTCAATGGGGGAGTTAGACGGCCTGTTAGCAGCGGGTTGATCTGTACCTGTACTTGATTCTCTGTACAGACAAGTAGATTCATCAAACACAACATGAGGTGTTACCTCCACAACTAGGGTTTTCTTATTAAAGACTCTATAAGCTTTGCTAACCTCTGAGTATCCTAAAAATACTCCTGGATCGGCCTTGCTATCAAAAGTCTTTAATTGAGATTTTCCATTGTTATGAATGTAACACAAGCACCCAAAAGCTTTAAAATACTTTAACCTGGGGAGCTTGTTGTTCCACAGCTCGTATGGAGTCTTTCCATGTCGGGTAGTGATGATTGACCTGTTTTGGGTATAGCAGGCTGTGTTAACGGCCTCTGCCCAAAACTTCTTTGGAAGGTTGGTTTCATCCAACATGGTGCGAGCTGCTTCCTTCAGCGACCTGTTACGGCGTTCCACTACGCCGTTTTGTTGAGGTGTGCGAGCAGCTGAAGTTTGATGATGAATTCCACTCTTTGTGCAATATTCTTCGATCATCGCATTGATAAATTCGGTGCCTCGATCGGATCGAATGGAGATGATGGATTTCTCCTTTTGATTGCACAGTTTGCTCAGCAACGCAAGTAGCTTCTCCAATGTCTCCTTCTTTTTGTACATGAAAATAACCCACGTAAATCTAGAATAATCATCTATAATAACGAGAGCGTATTTTCTACCGTTTATACTCAAGGGAGTGACTGGACCGAAGAGGTCGAGATGGAGAAGCTCAAGAATTCGATTTGAAGCTTGAGCCGTCACACTTGGAAAGGATGATCTTGTTTGCTTTCCAGCTTGACAGGCTTTGCAAATATGATCACGATCGAAGACTTGATCTAGCAGGTCGTTCACCAGCTTGTTGCGTGCGAGCTTGTTGATGGCCTTGAAGTTCAAGTGACTCAACCTCTTGTGCCATAGCCAGCTTGTCTCGGAATCAGCCTTTGTGACCAGGCAGGTCTCTATCCAATCTGTCCATTGAACAATATAGAGTCTATCCTGCAAAATTTCGGTAAGAAGTGTTTCTCCTTCCTCATTTTTCACGAGACATTTGTTAGCGGTGAATTCTACTCGTTTACCACTCGAGCAGAATTGCGACACAGAGAATAGGTTATGATTAAGACCTTCAACATAAGAGACGTTAGAAATAGTTGTTTTACCAACTTTTAGATCGCCCTGGCCTTTCGTAAGTCCCTTAGAATTTCCTCCAAAGGTTACAAGTGGCCCGTCTCGTTCTTGATAGTTTGATAGTAGCGTTTTGTCACACGTCATGTGCTTTGAGCATCCACTATCAATGATCCATACAGCTCCACGAGCTGCTTGGCTCCTTCTTTGAGCCTTCCCGACCTGCAATTAGTTAAACTTAGCAACCCACTTGAGATTGGGTGCTACATCGGTTGCGGGAACGGCCTTTGGGACCCAAATTTGTTTTGCCGGTCTGCTTCTATCCGAGGCTGAGGACGAGGCAGTGGCGGTCTTGGGCTTGGGAGCCTTGGATTTCCTTGAGCGTGAACGGCGAGGCTGATAGAACTGCTCATCATGAAAGCCAGATTGATACTGCCAGTCTTGGAAGTTCGACTGTTGAGAATAGTGGCAGTGACAACCTTGATGAGCAGGATAGAAGAACTGAGGGTGATACGGCCTTTGATAGTATTGGCCTTGGTATCGCCCTGGATGGACAGCCTGCTTTTGATGTGAGGGGGCAGGTCGACGATGCTGGGTAGGTCGACTCTCTTTCTTTTGAGGAACAGGCTGTTCCTTCTTGTGTTGCTTTACAAGGATGGCTTGGGGCTGTCGAACTGGATTCTTCAGCTGGACCATCTTATCTGGAAGAGCTTGATGAGCTTTCCGAACACTCTTTGACTTCGACTGCGCTTTCACGAACGTGATCTCGCAGTCTTTGTCCTTGCTTTCCTTGGATTTTCCCTTAAATCCAATACCAGAGTGATCGCGCGGATTGCGTTGCATGGATTGGACTTCTTCCAGCTTCTTTCCACTTTTCTTCAACTGACTCAATGTGAGTTGAAGTTTTTCTTCCTTTTTCACGAGGAGTTCGTGTCGAATTACCAAGTCAGCCAATTTTGAGGTAAGGCTGTGTATTTCGGCATCTTTGGTCTTGAGGGACTCATCCTTCTCGAGCACCCTGGTATCGAACTCCTTAACCCGCAAAGTCAATTCATCAACCTTTGACTTTAGGGCTTCGATCTCCCTTTCCTTTTCTTCATCGTAGGGAGAAAATCTCTCTTCTAATGCTAGCTTGTATTTTTCATTTTTGTCCATAAGCTCAGCATTATCTTCAACGACCTCTTTGAGTGTATCCACGAGATCGGCATAGTCGTCGAGCTGTTTCTTGATTTCTTCCCAAGACACAGCCTCGGATAGGTCTTCATCCCCTTCTTCTGCACAATCATCGTCAGAAAAAGAAAGTGAAATGGGTTGAAGATCTACCTTTGAAGATCCCTTGCTTTGTTGGTGCTCTCCAACGAAACATTCTTCATCATCACTTTCGTCGAAAGCGATGTAACCTTCGTCATCACTTGACGAGCTGTCAGAGAGGTGAGCTTCCTTTGTTTCTTCGGCGATCATTGCAGCTCGTTGATCTTTGAGCTTCTTATCGCGCTTTGCACGGAGCTCGTCTCTCTCGGCCTTGGTAAGATCCGGGCAGTCGGTCTTGTAGTGACCTGGCCTGCCACAATTAAAACAACCACCCTCGGGTGTGTTAGAAGAATTGAAGGTTGAGGGTTTACTTTCTCCCTTTTTGTCAGGGCGGTCGTGGTTGCGGTTTGAGAAGTTTCGCTTGTTGTGACGATAGAACTTTTTGTATTTGACAACCTTCCCTAGGAGCTTCTCATTTCTCCTAGCAGCTAGAGCATAGTCGAGAGTCGTCTTCTCGAACTTCTTGACGATGGATTCGTCAATCGGACTTGGGGTAGCAGCTGAGGCTGAGTCGGCCTTGAAAGCTACCTCCTTGTTCTTTTCATCAGCCTTCTTGCTGGTGGAAGGTTGTGTTGATCCATGGATGCGGATCATCTCATATTCATTCCCGACAAGAATGTCGAAAAGATCTTCAGTGGTGAGGGAGTTGAAATCCGATCGGGCTGGATGCATGGTGGCGTATACGTGCCAATTTGCAGGAAGGGCACGTATCACTTTAAGATTCTTCTCGCGCTGCGTATATTTGTACGGGTTGATTGCAGCGACCTCGAGAATAATCTCGGTGAAGCGAATTTTCATCGCTTCTATGGTTTCACCCGAAACCATCTTGAAGTCATCGAACTGGCTGCACGCCATAGACAGCTTGTTCTCCTTCATTTCCTCTGAGCCAAGGCTGATGGACCGGAGGGTGTCCCACATTTCTTTAGCCGTTTCAAGATTTCGGATCTTGGCCAGGTAGACGCCCTTCACGGTGCTGGAGATGAGTCCCTTTGCGTAATCATCGAGGCTGGCCTCCTTCCTTTCCTCGGTTGTGTAATCACGAGGATTTTTGAGGACTTTCTCGTATGTAGCCTCCCCGGGGGCTGTTCCATCCACAATAATCTTCGCAGCATAGATGGGGGAGGGTCCATTTTCGATGATATCCCACATAAGGACATGATGTGCCTTGAGACACATCTTGATTCGGAAACTCCAGTCTTCATAGCCTTGAATGGAGAAGTCTTCACAAACCCTGAGAAGAGAAGCCTCCATAGCAAATAATATGATATGAAATGAATGAAAAGATTTTTCTAAAGGATCGGTTCAAAATGACCAAAAGTTTGATAAAGAACTTTTAGTATGCAAAGCAGCGGTCAAAAGAACCACTGCTCTGATACCACTTGTTGGTCCCGGGAAAGAGTAATTGGTGTATGGGGGGGGGGGAATACACCAATAACCAACCGTTTTGACTTTTATAAAATCAGGTCGATCTAAAGGTCGATTGTCAAGGTCGACCCTATCAGAGGCAGTTTGATCTATCAAGCTCGTATGGTATCAAGCTTGATTTATCAAACTGTTGTTAGTGCGGAAGTTGGTGGAGGTTGGTTAACTCTTCAAAAAATCTTTAAGGCAGAAAGTAGATAGCAGGTTGATGCGTGATATGCAGGTTGATGCTCGTCAGTTTGATAAGAAAATATAAGGGCAATAAATAAAGAGAGAGAGAGAGAGAGAGAGAGACACCGCGATATAGCGTGGTTCGGAGAAACCCTCCTACGTCCACGTCAGGTCGACTCGACCTGAGAATCCCTTTACCTTTGGATTCAACCTCTCTCTTATTTATACTGACTGAGTATCAGTTCTAGATACAATCTAACCTGAAAATATCTAGACACGAGTTTTGGGTCGTGACCCTTACAACCTTTCGTACTGAAACGTACAAACAACCTTTCACTTTTACAGAGCTTGACTAACTCTATAATGGCGAAAACACAAACAACCTTTCTAACTTCGAACTAGTCGGAGAAGAAGTTGTTGAACCAACGACAAGCAGCAGTGAACGCTTCGTCGTTGTGGTGTTTATCGGAATCGGAAACCTCTCTTCGTCAAGTGTTTGGGAAACTAATCGGATTTCGAACACTTGAATGGATATGAACTTGAGAGAGATTTGGGCAGAGATATGGCGTTGATAGCTTGAGTTTCCCGTGCTTGAATCCGATAATGGCTGAAGTATTTATAGGCAGTTTTGAAAAACTAGCCGTTGGAGTCAGGCTGACGTGGCACTAGCCGTTGGAAGCTGACTCACTTCTAGCCGTTGGGAAGATTCGTCCTTGCTGGCACACCACGTGGCAAGGATCAGGTCGTGTTGCTCCATGAAGGCGGAGCATCGACCTTGATATTGAAATCCAGTTCTTGAAATCTTCTAAGGCAATGCAGGCTGGAAGCTTGATAAGGAAGGTCGATAGACAGGCTGATGATACAGCTCGATCCAAATGAGGTAGGCCGTATAAACGACCTTTCTCTTACAGGGTGGATCGAACTTGATTCTAAACTTTATAGGGCATCGACCTGCACTAACAGGTAGCAGGTCGATCTATCGGCCTTGACCCTAAACAAGTAAAATATGCCTAAGTGTAGTTTCGATAAACATCATCAAAATCAAACTGCAAGGGGTTCCCAACACGTAAACTATGAACTGAAGCAATGTGATCTAAGACTTTAGACGACGAATGACCGAGACGAGCATGCCATATGGAGAGAGGCTGTTTAACCGATACTAAGGCAGAAGGAACTGAAATAGAAGAGGACAACGGCCAGTAATAGAGCCCATTAACGCGCCTGCCGCGAAGGCGAACGTCCCCCGTGCGCCGATCCCTCACCTGAAATTCAGACGAAGAAAACACAACATCAACATCATTATCGGCACATAAACAAGACACAGATAGCAAATTCCGGGACATATGAGGAACATATAGTGAGTTCGGAAAGGATAGAGATCGAGAGTGCGGAAGCAAGAGAGCTCCGATGTGGGAGATGGGAAGACTTTTACCATCACCAATGAGCACCGAATCAGGCCCCGTGTACGGGGAATGAAGAGAGAGATTAGCCAAGTCGGTGGTGATATGATGAGAGGCACCCGAATCCAACAGCCATTCGGAGGATGCTGGGGAAGCTGTCGCCGCGTGAGCCGACGGCGATGAGTAGGCCGCTGGCCGACTGAGGTCAGGCCGAGTGGAGGCATGTGTGAAGGACGGGCAACGACGGGCAGAGTGGCCCACTTCACCACACAGCTGGCACTTCCCCAAGTACGGACGTGGGCTGGAGTTGGACGCACCGCGGGGCTGCTGCTTCGGATCAGAGGCAGATTGCTGTTTCTGAGCAGATTGCTGTTTCTGCTTAAAAGGCTGAGCATTGTAGGGCGAGTACGGCGATTTGGAGTAGAAGGCGGTTGCCAGCGTCTGCGTAGAGAGAGAGACACGAGCTTCAAGTTGAGCCTCGGTACTAAGAAGCTTCTCATGAAGCTCGTCGAAGCCAATAGGATGTTCACGAGCTTGAATGGCTCCCGATATCTCGCGGAACGAGTCATCGAGACCATTTAGAACTTTGAGCACGAGGTCCTCAGCATCCGTGGCGACACCAATAAGGGCAAGTTTATCAACAACGCCTTTGATTTCTTGTAAAAACTCAGTGACAGATCTCGAACCTTTGACGGGATTATGGAGCCGATTCTTGAGAGCAAGGATGCGACCCCGAGAGGGCTTGCCATAGGTGTTGGCAAGGGTGAGCCACGCCGCGCGTGACGTTTTTGCCGAGGCGATGAAAGGGATCAACGTCGGAGAGAGCGTCGAGATGATGGCGCTCAAGATGAGTTGATCTTGACGAACCCAAAAGGAGTGCGCCTGATTTGGAGAGATTGTACCATCAGTTGCGGTGATGGTGGAAGCCGGACACGAGGTGGATCCATCAACATACCCAACAAGGTCGTAACCAGTAAGAAGAGTTTGAAACTGGAACTTCCATGACGTGTAGTTAATGCTCGTGAGCTTGAGAGGGGCTTGGAGAGACGAGTTGAGAGCAACGGGCGTTGCGGTGGTGGTGGTGGGTACGACAGCCATGGCGGCAGAGTCGTAGAAGAGGATCTTAGAGGATTAAACCCTAAAGGTCTCTTGATACCATATAGAGATGATGGTGAAATAATTTCCAGCATACTTTTATTGAATGAGAAGATACCCTTATATACAAGATACAAGATACGAAACCCTAGCAACTATAAGCAAACCCTACGCTAACTCATATACAAAGCCCATAATAAATAAGCCCTAATATATAAATCCTAATACTCGGAGCTCCGACGAACTAGAGTAAGGCGAGGACTGAACTCGGGAATGAAAAATGATGCAAAAGAGAGATGTTGATTTTGAGTGGAATGCGTCTATCTTCTATCTACTCGTCTATTCGTATCTACTCATCTCCGTGAATGCTCTCTCATGCTCCTATATATAAGCATATCAAACTCTAGGGTTTTAGTGGAGCTCATCACGTAGAGTAGGGTACAGTTACAACCGCCTCTCCTAGATAGGTGGGTTGTTACGCCCGAAATTCGTGGGTTGTTACAACTGAAGTGGTGGCCGCTGTATGCGGATACAACGGTTGGATCATGCCGTTGCACGCCTGACGCGGATGTTGTTAGAACAACTAGATCACACGTTGGGCTGCCTACTCGGCCCATTAATGAAATTGTAATCTAACAATTTTCATAATCAAAGCGACGTTTGAACTAGATTTTTTTTTAAAAAAAATTAAAATTAAATGAATAAAGCATCGATTTGGTTATTCACCGTAACACAATATCTGAAAAAATTCAAGAAAATATGATGGATCGCGGTTTTCTAGGGAAGTTCTGGGAAATTTCATTATTTGCAATTTTAGAACAAGAATTTATAATTTATGAAAAAAAATTTAGGAATCTTAGAACGTTGATGAATACAAATGAAGAGGAATGATGTGCTACTCACCTAATGGTGCTCACCTTCGTGAGCACCTTAGTCATTTTTTCGTTTCTACATTATTTTGTTCGATTTTTTCAATTGTAATATATTCTAGTACCTTATTGATTAATATTGAAATCATTAAATCCCAAGAAAACATAAAAATCAAAGCTCGATTTGATTTATTATTCATATTTTGAACTTAGAAGGAAAAACGAACAAATCGAGCTTTGAATTTTATGTTTTTTTTTTTTGGATTTAATGATTTCAATATTAATTTATAAGGTACTAGAATATATTACAATTGAAAAAAAATCGAACAAAATAATGTAGAAACGAAAAAATGACGAATGGTGAGCACCATTGGGTGAGTAGCACATCATTCCTCTACAAATGAAATCAACACTATATATAAGCAACTTTTAGTCCAGCCTCCATCCCTTTATACTAGTTACATTTCTTTTGGGACACCGAAATTAAGAAATAATGGATTTGTGTGTTAATGTGATGAGTGCATGTGCAAAAAAAGTGATTTTCCTTTAGTAACTTTTTACCAAATAAGGAAACGTAACGTGTTCCACGAGACGTACTAAAAAGGAATACGTAACTAGTATAAAGGGACGAAAGGAATAATATTGCACCGAATAGACGGTTTCTGAATCTTCACCTCCATATTAGTAAAAGAGAATATACATGACTTGACACATTATATTTTAACTGTATTCAGCCACAATTCTATCTCTACCTAAGTGTACAAAGAAATTCTCAGGAAAAAGGAAAATTAACATATACTCCATAAATCAAGAAGTATTCAAGATCTCATTGAGGATGTGGAAGATTGACCACATTTTTTTCTGCAATAAGGGTTTCTTCAGGTCCATGGCTGCAGTAGGCATTGAAAACCAAATTAATATCACCCTTCGAAATCGAACAAACTTGGAAGAAGTTTCAATCCAGATTACGCATATACATCTATGGAGACCGATAAAATCCACATTACCTTAGGTAGCTCAAGGCAGACATCCTGTAGAGGCAGGTGAACACCAATATGTGCAATCCTATAGTGTAGAAAAATGCAAAGGTTCTCGCGTACCTGCACAAGTTCTAGAGTTAACAACTGATGATGCGCATAGGGAGGCATCAGGATACATATTCGTAGAATGAGAGTCATACTTTCACAACATAAAGTTTTTGCAAAGATGCAGCGAAATTCTCCTTAAGATTCAACCAATCATGCAGGAGAAGGTTGAAAAGTTCACATACTTATACTAGCAAATATTTCTATGGAAAAATAAATAATGGGAAGAAGATGCTTTGCACCCATATTCGAGATGCCTTAAACCTCTGCCACATTAGATTATTTGTTACAAGTCGCAACCTGGATGGTTCTAGATGTTAGACTACACAAACCTTAACTTCTGTCATGGCCAAAAATTGCACTGAGCTTGATCAATAAGGATTTTTTCATTGTATCAAAAGTCAAACAAGGTTCCTACCATCTCTAACTTATACTATGATTTATGACGTTTATAGAATTGATCTTATAATAGAGTTGTAAGATAATTTAAGACATATAGGATGAGAGGGCACCATCACACGTCAATATAACTCACTTACACACGAGTCCTATTCAATAGAGTATAAATAACGAGACAAAATCAATCATAATTGATAAAAATAACCTTAAGAATCTGCATGAGATTGATGCATATTTTGGGAAGTTTATGTTGCGAAATTCTTTTTGGCCTTTTATTTTATCCTCAAATTATAGAGAACACTTATTGTGGTAGAGTTACCACACCATTGCACTCAGTGTTTTAGATTGCATTAAAAATTGCCAGGAGCGAACCCTTCCACAGATTATGAGATCAAATTGACATGGATCAATAATCTTAGATAACGGGCAATAGAGAGTAAGGCAACACCAGAATAGACATGTGGCACAGAACTTGGATAAGAAGTAGAGTTACTTTAAAAAAATTCAAAGCGTAAGCGTACTTGTTCCCAAGAAGAAACCGCCCACTGCTTAGGGTTATTTTGTCCCTCAATCCTAGTTCCTTGTACCTTTGATCTCTCTCCTGTTTTTCATAAATATTAAAAGTATAGAAACTAAATCAGATTGGATCTACATTAAAAGGGTAAAAGAACAGTATACTGCAACTCATATATAGCAATAGTTTTTATTTTACTATGCCAACAGAAAACAAAGCATATCTAAGTCATTGGTAACAACAAATAATACTATTGATATACTATCTAAAAACTAATTTTATCAGATAAGCTCATCCCAACAGATAAATTGAATTGCAACATAATCTAGCAGACAGCAACCCCAATGCAGGAATGCCAGAGCGATTATAAATCATAAGACATGGAAAAGTTCAGGAAAAACATTATGCAATGTTGATAATCTGCAATAAATTTTCAAAAACATGTAAAAGACCATAAATTTATAGAAATTTATTCTTCAAAAGAAAAGGAAGTTATCTAGAAGAAGAAGAGAATACACACCAAATAAAAGTCAACCAGAGAAAAAAGATGACTAACCTTTTTAGAAAATGCTGCAAATGGATTAATATCGTCCTCATATATTTTCTTATACTTTGATTCTACATCAGAACTAAAACCACTCTCCAGATCTTCAGCATACTGAAAATAAGCACACAGATAGATTTGAGATATGCAGTAAGCACACAGATAAATTTGAGATTTGAGCTCAACATATGCATCTAAAGTTCAGCACCTTTTTTGATCCTCTGGATACAACTTTCTCTGAATTATAATCCTGAACGTAACGTATTTTCCCGTAAAGTTTGACATTATCAGCTTTTGTTCTCTCGAGCTCGGTGGTAAGGGTTCCTATCTTCTCATTCAGTATCCTTATTTCCTGGGGACCAAGTTAATTTAAAAATTAGAACAGCACACAAGCAAACTGAAATCACCAGAATCATGTTCCAGCCTCGTTACAGACGAGAAAAGGGTAATGGGATTGTATACCTCTTCTGTCTCACGCAAACGTGCCCGAAATCGATCGCGCTGGTTGCATATCACTTTAAGCATAGAGCTTTGATCTACTTCAGTAGGAGCACGTGTTTGTTCTGCATTCTGTCCAAGGAAGCATTCAGCCGCAATAGTTTAAACAAAAAGGTCACACAGAAAGAGACATAGTCCCTTGGCAAAACAGCAATCCAAGATTCTAAATTGCTTCTAACCAAGATAATGTTTCCTCTTCAAACAAGATACACACACATGACACACATAACTTTACTAAATGGGCTCTTGCTTGAGTTGAAGCTACCAAATATGTATCTAAGAAGACATCAGTATCAGAACTTCATCCTATACAACAGTATCCTAAATACGCATCATGATGTTCTTAAACTAAATTGAACGCCTCCATCACCCTTCCAGAATTTGCCTATCCCAGTATTACAAGATCGTTCGAATCTATGTCTAAAAATAAATTAGCATGTCTGACAAAAGCATTAAAACAAGTGTACTCATGAAAGAAAATCAATTTTGAACATTGAACTTTCTACTCAAGTCTTTTTTGAATAAACCACTTGAACTTTCTTAACTTGTTCAAGAACCAAGAGACAGTTCCTGAGTAACAATATTGCTTTCACAGTTCCAACTAACAATATCAGCATGTGCAAGTTTGTACTGGTTTTATAGTGCTTGTGATTATTTAAAATGCATCAAGAAACCCATATTTCCAAAACTTATGGAGTGAAGCAATAACAAATTGGCTTCCATCCAGAAAAAAATTCTGAGTGAAAATCCAGAATTAAGCTGATATATTTGATCTCCTGAAATCCAATTATTTAAAACATATGCATAAGGAACTAGAATGACATAAATTACCTCAACTTGATTGGTCCCTCCAGACTCTGACAGGTCCCAGTCATTGAAAAAACCGCTTTTTTTATCTTTGGAACTGTAACCCTGCATTTGAAGTAGTTGATCAAAATACTTAGTGGTGATGATCAATCAATGCCATAAACTGTGATACATCAAAATTACAAAGGCACTAGAAGGAAAATCTCAATTCTAGGTTAAGCAAGATCCAGTGGAGGCATGAACTCATAATTCAATAGGGAATGAATGCTGTACATATATTTATATTAAAAAAAAAAAATACCAACCTTCAGTATATCGTCTTCAAGTTTTTGGATAAGCTTTTGCTGTTCGTCTACTTGCGCCGTTAGTTCTTTGATCTTAATCTCCGCGGCTTCCAGGAGAGATGACTTTTCAGCAATTTTGACCTAAGAATAGAGAGAAAATTAAGCCAATATTTTTTGCTATGAAATCAAACTGCAAATCCATTGGTACCCAATAGACCATTTGGTCTAGTGAAAAATTACTTGTTTATTAATGAGATGTGATAAGTATGTTGGATAAATTTACTAAGTTTCAAAATGTTAGAGTAAAAGATAGTCCAAAGCACATAAAATTATGAATTTGATATACAACATAATACATAAGCAAATATGAAGTCTTAAATTCAAAAATAAAAAGATACAATTGTAAAAAGAGAAAAGGCAAGACTGAAACTTTTGGTTTGTAACTAGCTAGGAAAGAGATTCCATATTTTAGTAAATTGAAATATACCAACTGCTTTTAACAACATATTCTTCGAGAATAATCTAAAATCAGGGTAACATGCATATCATCTGTTTCTCTTGGAAACATCATCTCATAGTTTAACATGCAGAGCCATATTAACATGTAATTTGCCCTCAGAATATACCTTAAATTGAGTCAGTTCATGCTCCATTTTTCGGTTCTTGTCAAGAAGTAGCGACTCCAATTTGCTCATCTCTTCCCCACTTGTGGCTGTTTCCCAGTCCTCAGCTTCAATTGAATTATAGCCAACAGCCTACAAATTTAAAAATGGTTGGTCAACTTGGAAAATCAGTAGAGCATGCTAGGTGAAACTTTCAATGCAGTATTCTAAAGAAATTTGCTGGTGTGAGGATTTATCAAACCTAAACTCATAAAAACCAGATAACAGCATTTGATTTGTCTAATAAATTAAACATGGATTATTTCTTTCCCAGCAGAAGGACTTTTAAAACTTTATCTATGTACTCTCTCTTTACTTAAATGTCAAAAAACAAGGAGCTACTTTTTAGATTCCTTTAGAGTAGTCAAGTTCGCATCACCTGCAAAATTTTTACTTTCTTGCGCAAATCCTCAACAAGTTTTTCAGTTGGTCGCGTCTGAATCTCCTTTTTTAACTCCTCAAGCTCAGCTTCCTGTGCATGTTTTACAAGTAAGCAGTAAGTGAATATTTACTAATTTTACATATGAATTATAATATTCCTAAGGAGAGTAACTTGAAGCAGTTCAAAGACAAATGGGGGGAAAAAAAAAGTCAAGTGCTAATGAGAGAGCACAGTTGTTAATCACAACATTAATTCTACCTGGTAACGTAACCAATTCATGCATCGAAGAACTAAGTTTGGACTTACGAAGTAGCAAAGTTAAGTACATAGTTCTGAAGTGAAAAACCAAAAAATCCCATAACAGTAGATCTATGTAAAACTAACAGACTTCAAAGCAACACAAACAATAACTTGAATAGGATTGGATTAAAGCAATGTTGTAGATATCAGGACAGAAAACATAAAATTAACTAAGAAGTAAGATCAATAATGATCATTGAATTCTAATACTGGTCAATGTGGCCATAAGGGGGATATCTGACATGCTAACTAGTAGCTAAATAATGCAAAAATTTCATCTGACTCGCTATTATAAAATTATGACGCAAACGAAATTTTCTAGTATGCATCGGCAACAAGAGCTCAATAGGAGCTCAAGTAAACATTTAGCTTCTCATGGAAGAAAATTATGAGAGTGGTTTCAAATTTTCTTTTGCTTTTTGAGATTGAGAAATTGGAAGGAATTAAGTTATTCTTGTTTTACATTTGAAATTTTGTTGGAATGGTGAAGAATGATAAAGATACAACAAGGAAATCTACAGCTGAGCCTACAGTGTCGGAGATCTACTGAGCTAATAGTCAAATATATAAGATCTTTTTCTGCTTGCTCAAGAGCCTAGTGAGATTCAATATCTAACCAGTCTTATATGAAATTATCATCATTTACTTTCTCTCGTTTCCTTGTACCCAGTCAAATAGTACCCCCTTTGAGTAACAAACGCGTCATAAAAATAAGACACAGCTGTCATTACCTTTTCATTGAGCAGTCCCTTCAACTTCTTCACTTCATTCAAATGATACTCTCTCTCGTTTGATAGTGTTGTCTCAATATTGTGCAGTTCTGTATTCAGTTCAGATATTATCCTTTCCTTTGCACTAAGAGAATTCTCAAGTATGGTGTTTGCATCCAAACTATCACTGCAACAAAATCACCGGATTACTTAGTGGGAAAACATAACCCAAGAAAGTGAAAGTTAAGTTCTAGAGCAGAGAGAAATACTCCACAATAACTAATGAAGACGAAAATAAGACGTAACAAAAGTAAGCTGGCATTTAACAAGGTTCCCTTCATACATATTGATATCGACAATCTTCCTTGTACCATCAATTAGACATCAACATGATGAGTTGAACCTTATAGTTATGCAGTTCGAGGTGATTGAAAAGGGCTGTCCCTAAATTATATGGAAAACTAAAAATCAACAAATGCTTGATTTTCTCACCCATCAGTTCCCGAGACAAGCATGCCGTTCCCCACAATAAAAGTACAAAAATTAGAAAAGCATGCTCCTCATTTTTTAAGAAATTGGCATTTCCTCATAAACCCATCATCGTTATATGCAAAGTCTCAAAAGCATTACTACAAATATATGATAAGATTCTTAACAGATACTATCATCAACTCCAGCTGTAGCTCTGCCAGTGATAATAAGAATATACAAATATCTGGCAAAAAAACAAGGTCCTGCAGTTTTGTAGTTGTGGCGTTACTCATTCCTTACCGTTTTCAGTTATAAGAAGCTAAACATCAAGAATAAGAGATAAAACATAAAAGCATAATTCATGCTTTTATTGACTTCAGATTTGCAGCATGAAAGACACAAAATACTCAGAAGAAGAAAATTACTTATGCATCAACCATACCGAGAACGAACCTTCTCTTATGCCCACTCTCTTCATTAGCTGATTGTAACTGAGACCGCAGAAGCCCCTGTTGGCCAAATGCAGGAAGAGCTATCAATTAGCAGTGTCTACATTTGAAAGTCAGAAAGATACATAAAAGCCCGCTGAACAACATGTTTCATAGTAGGCAGGTGAAAGTTGCTGGGAATCATAAGTAATCTTAAAATGAATTTTCTTGTGTCTTTGTGTAGACATACACGACTAATGCCCAGCACTCTGCATTCCAAACCACCACCAACATCATTAATGGTAGAACTCTGAATATTGCAAATATTCCCTTGTGAAGTTACGTAAAGTTGTTTGTCAACTAAAAAGTCTAAAATAGGGTGTTGGAAGAGTCTTAATTCCGTTTCCAAGATGTCTATGGTGAGAAACATCATAACAAAATAAGTGCATGAATAGATTATCATATTTATTTCATCCTCAGGGCAAATTATCAAAAGCAGACAAATAAAAGCAAACAACACATCCAGCCTTCAGTGAAAGTTCAGTAATGACTAAAGTATATATTTTCAGAATAGGAATTGAATTTAGGGGTGCATTCTCTTTGATAGAAAATAACATGAGAAAAGGAGAGAAAAGAAAACAATCACCCTTCATGATTAAAAGATGAGAAAAGGTGGGAAATAAGGAATTTTTTTAAGGGTGATTGTTTTCTTTTCTCTCCTTTTCTCATGAGTATTTTCCATCAAAGAGAACACACCCTTAGGCCATAACATATAGAGAGTATTAGATGCTGAATCTCCTGCATATTTGGGTAGATAAAAACAATTTTTAGATAAGTTGAGTACAATCTAAGTGTATTAATTCCAGAAAGAACAAAATCAGCTTGATCTTCCTTGTTCACTAACAGGATATATGAATCATGAAGCCCTAGTCATATCTCTAGACAAGCTAAGCTCATCTTTCTTCAGAATCAGCTAATTTCGGGTTCGATGAATGATCTCGTTGTGATACAATGCATGGAGAACATACTAACCCTCTGAGAACATTACAGTACTTTCCAGAATCCCCTTTTATTATAGAAAATTTCTGACTAACCTAACTTGGTTATTGATTAAGCTACATATTATTCAGTACCAAAACGTAGTAATGTATATAAGCTACCTATCCATCAGCATAAAAAACAAGTCAGAAAGTGAGAGCACTAAATAAAAGGTAGAAAAGCAAAGTATCAAAGACCAAAAACTCCCTAAAAAGTTCACTAGAATGCTCCTTATTTTTAACGGACCTTATTTTAATGGAAGAGTAAGTGTTATAACAGAAAGAAAAGGAATAATAGAACTGCAGCAAATTTAATGAATTTGATTTAGAAACTTAAAATACAAAAGTTGATTAGCTTTTGTTTCCCTTTTCCGGTGATAAACAGAAGTGTCATTACCGTTGCATGGTAATGAAAACTCATCAAAGCCTTATTGGCAGACAAGATGATATACCAGCACTGGTCATCTCTAAACTTACAAGATAGATAGAGGATAAGCTATGGAGTTATAGTGATATTGGTGGGAAAATCAAATTCAGAATGGAGAAAGCTTCTCATGGACATAAGAAAGTTGAGTCACCTTTTCTCTCTCCAGGCTTAAAAGACGAGTCTGAGCTTCTTCAACTTCATCCATCAAAAGATTGACTTCTGATTGTTTAGTAGCTCTGTCCTCGTCTATGTTTAAGCGAATAGTAGAGTTATAGCAAGTACCCATGAGTATATTGGTTCAGGTTAGTAATGGAAGCAGACTCTCGTCCGCGTACTTTGGGATACAATGTTGAAGAAAATAAGTCATTATCTTGAAAGAATTCTTACCTGATTGGGCACGAAGCTCAAACAACTGGCTCTGTGCAAATTCATGAAGTTTTCGCATAGTGGAAACACTTTCTTCTGCCTGGCGCAGTTGATCTTGTAGCATTCGTTCCCTGAATTGTCATGGCAAAGTGCAAAGTTCAAACAGTGAAAGGTATACTAACATGGAAGGTTGTTTTGGGACTATGGGAAATTGGGAATGAAAGTGAGTGCCTACATAAAACTATTCCGTGTTCCACCACGTTCATACTATACAAAATAGAAGGCAGCCAAAAGTCAAATAACATTGGAGCTCATAGTGAAAACCTTTCTTTGAGAACTTCCATAGTTTTCTGATTCTCTTCAGCCAAATTGCGTTGCTTGATCTCAACGATTTCTTTCACTTTCTCCTCCATCTTCAAGATCAAGATATAAACAAAACGGAAAATCAGAAATATTTGTGCTAATTTCTTAATAATAAAGATATAACTGCAGGCTTTTCTGGACTAACAGATAATATTAAAGGATTCCATTAAAGTTCATATCATGATGATAGCAACGGTAGCCTAAATGTTAAAGAAACCTTAAAAATGCAAATATAGCACAAAATAACAGTTATGCTTCTTCTAAGTCATTCGATTATTTCCTTTGCATACAGGTGAGTTTAACATCACTCCATTCAGGCTTTAGGTTTGACTAATCAAGATGTCATGTTCTAATACCGCTTCATCCGACGACCTTCTAGTTCACGCATAATAGGATAAGAGTGTTCTTAAATCTTCAGAGGATGTGATTGTAATACTCTCACTAGACTTGCCAGCGGGACTATCGTTGTTCTTCACATTCATATTTATCTTTAAGAAACTGTAGCAACCATTGTTGGTAAGTAGTAAAGAGGGACAGAATCATGACCAGAAGTCCAATTCCAATTTCATATATGATTTTTCATATTGACTAGCTTGTTCAAGTCCCAGATGATACTAGCACATCAATCCCACTTTAGAAATTAAAAATGCCTGAAGGAAGCACGGGAAAAACTTTGGAAAACTAGTCCTAGACAGCCTACTCCTACTATTTATTGCATCGGAAAAAATTCTTCCTCATGCCAACCTATCTCACCTCTTTTAACCTCCCCCCCAACCCTCCTGCCGACACCTATATGTTACAAAAAGCAAAAGGAGCAAAGCTGAAGGATAGAATAGAGCATTTATCTACGTAATCACAATGCTGCTGGCCCTGAAAAAAATTCTTCCAAGGACGAGCTGCAGCACTGGAACAAGGGAAGCTCTATACATGTAGAAGAAAGTGCTATACAATGTGCCAAAAATGAAAAGAACCAAACACATCGACACCCAAAATCACGTCATTATAGCTACCAGAGCCATACAAAGTGACTCACAAATAATCTCCCAACAAAGGCACTGAGCTTGTAAGCCAACGAGGATTCCTCCATGAGCAAAGTTATTTACTCTAACAGGAAAAATACCTCAAAAATGGATTTCTTGATATGCAGATTCATATCTCTTGAAATACGATGGTCACACATCATTCCCTGTCTCTAACCATTCTATATTCAACATTAATCGCCAACATTATGATCTATAACTTTGAATATCTCCTTGGTTATACCAGCACAAACTTCTCTCAAAACCTACCACAGTAGCTTATAATTCTTGATGCATGAACATCATATTTCAGGACAGCACAGCAATTAACTTCTACATGCTCAAAGCAGCCCTTTCTAACTTCAAGAGACTATAAAATACTGAACATAGAGATATCTAGTGACCTGTTGTTCCAACTGGCGTGTGCGATCTTCAAGTCTTCTTATTGTTGCTTGTTGATTTTTCAGATGAGTTGATTCTGTGCGAAATTCTTCAAGCTCAACCTTCATCTTTCTGTTTTCAGACTCCAGTTCAAACAATTTGGCATCTTTCTCCTGTATAAGGAGAAAAGAAGGTAGCAAAAGAGGCAAAGGCAAATATAGACACAAATAGGATTGTAACATGAGGGCTTTAACCCCAAAGAGAAGTAGAGGGTGATTGACTTACCCAATTTAAAATATATGTGAAATACTAATCAAAACAACTTGAAGCTTGATGGGCCAATTTGAACCCAAAATGGGTTCAAACTAAAGAATTTTTCCCATCAAAGTACAAAAATGTTTCCTTCATGTTACCATATTTCAAAAGTTCAAAGAACAATATCATATGGGTTTTATATTTGCATACAGTAAGCAAGTAAGGATGCATGTCAAACTCAGTTGCATAAATTTCACTTCATAATGATGTGAATAAGACATGCACGGATTGGGACAAAGCTAACAAAAGAAACAAACTTTGAAGAACAGTTCGTAGGTACTTACTGCAATGGAATTTAGAACTGGGTAAGGATCTGGAGCTTCATAAAGTTTCTGGTAAATATTAAGGAAAGCATTTTCCCCAAATTTTGCTCTCTTCGTAAGTTTATCGACCTCTTCTTGATAACCCTTAAGCAATGAGTTAAATAGACCCAACTTCTCCTCATTTGAAGCCTTCTTGAAATCTGTCACAAGTTAATTTTTTAAATGGCAAGAAACAGTACTGTGAAACTTATCCATGATCTCTTTCAATGAAAGAAATGATGACACTAAAAGCACGACGTAGTTCTAGCAAATCATGGAGGACAACATGACAAACAAAAGCATGATAAAAGTAGAAGACAATACCTCTAGTGCTCTCTGCAAGCTTCCTGCGGTTCTTCTGACTGTTTTCCTGATTTTCTGCAATTCTAAGCCCCTGTTCATCCAAGATGGTCCTTTCTTTCTCTAAATCAAAATCTGGAAGGAGCGAGAGGCAATGTTGGAATTTGAATAATCACACATCTAATATCTTTTCTAAAGTTCCCTCAATTGATAAACACGTGAAGAGTGTATTTTCTCACAAAGAATTCCTTCAATTCATTAATGCAATACAATGTGTATCTTCTTTACAAAATATAGATATCTTTTCCTAGAATCTTCTCAGAGGTAAATTCTTGATTCTTATCAGCATATCATGCCAATGGCTTCAGGGACATCAGTACTTCTAAGAAAATAAAGAATGGGATGAATTCGAATTAGTCGATAGTTCACAAAATGGAGAAGAACAGCGACAACCCCACCAATCGCTCACATTTCCATTGATAAATTAAGGAGACTTGCTCGAAAAAAATAACTATAGATGAGGTGTATGATCAGCTTGAAGTGCTCCTATCAGGATTTAAAGTTTTAGAGAGAAGGATTAACCCTTAAAACTAAGTTGCAAAGGCTCCTCTAAAATTGGGTATCACAGCAGAAACTATATTCGGTGTTACGAAGGTGGTGCAGAGGGGATATTGAGTTGTCTGACTTATGGCTTTTAGCTACAACTAGGAAAGAAATAACCTACATAGATAATATAGTATGGATTCAAGAAGAGAATTGTAACACGGAGTAATGTTACAACATAAGTTAGGTGAAGAGTACCTTTCCAGAAAGTAGCCACAGCAGATACAGGGGCAGAGGCCGACGATGAGTTGGGCTTCTCTCTCTCTGATCCTCCTCCTCCTCCCCCTTGAAGACCTTCCATTGCTGATCTCAATGTAAGGTAATTGAGATCTCAATCCGTACACCTTTAAGCTGCAAAATAACAGTAACTATGATAGTGTAAGGTTCCATGGTTTCAAAATTCCAATTGAACAAACAATTCAAAGACAACCGATCCAGTGTATCAGACAAAGAACTAGATCAATGTTTTTTATATTTTTATTCAGCATCGGGAATCTATTCTGTATCCAAAGCAGCAGTTCTCAAACCGATCCGAATTTCATAATTGGCTGTTAGCCCGTAAGTCGAACGCGATCATTCAAATATATATGATCAAGCCCTAAGGAAGAACATGAATGGTGAGGTTTTACCTTCTTCAATGAGACTCCATACTGAAATCTCAAACCCGCTAAAACACAGAAATAACAAAATATGGATAAAAGTAAAATTCAGATAAATATCACCATGATTTCGACACTTAAAATTGAAGATGAATGAGAATCTGTAACCTTAGAGCATAGATTTAGACTCTTTTTAGTTGGAGATTGAAACGTAATGAGGCAGAGGTAGAGAATCTGCAGCGGCGTGAGTTTCCTCAGAGGTAGTGTACCGAGAAATGCTGTAGAATAAACCCAGCGCCAAATGCGTACAGTTAGATACACAATAGCTGTGTAACTTCTCACTGTCCCAATTTTTAGATGGAGGGGGGAGACGTAGAATAGAAGGAGAAGAAGAAAGGGAAGCAAAAATTAACAAAGTACTCGTAATGTAGTACTGTAATTTGATAAATGGTTATTAATTGTGGGTCCAAATTGTTTAAATTAAAATAAGTTTCTGCCCAATAAATCTAAATTGAGAAGCAAGAGTAATTTGATAAAGGCAAAAACTCTTGTGCGGCCGGATCCGACCCGACTCGACCTAGCCCGACCCGGTTGACCTGATTTCGGGCCGGGTCAACCCGACCCGTTCAAGTTAAGCGTCAATCTTTAATTAATAAAAGTAACATACATATACTTGTCGTCCATATTTTCAGGTGTAGTACTTGATTTCTTTATAACATTTTGGAATAATAAATCAAATATATAATCATGTCACAATAATAACTTATGCACAAATGATAGTAAAAGCTTTTAAATATATATGGTACAATGCAATATAGTAGAGATCTATCTACGTAAGCTTGCCCGACACAACATACATATACATGTACATAGACAATAGTCATGAAGATCATGTGTCGATGATGCAAGCATCTAAGTAGAGTCACCTTCATCCAACTCGTTTGCAGCTCTCGGTTCATTCATTGGCACAAATGAAGCATCGGGAAGAACATGATCAAATTGTGGTGAGGGAAGTTCAGGCAAGGCAAAAGGCTGACCAAAGTCTTGGTCAAACAAGTCATATTCCATGTTGGAGTAAGCAGGCTCACCCCTAGGGTACTTGAGGGGTAAAGGGACGAGAATCGTGCCACTAAGCTTAGGCTCTAGATCATTATCGGTTGGGGAAATCTGAATCTCACCAGACAAGATTTCAGACTCTACTTCATTAGATTCTTGGGATTGAGGATCTTCCTGATCAGGGTCAAGGTCAGGCTCAGTAGGTGGAGCTTTGTGTTGATAGTATTGGGTACTGACATGGACAATCAAGCCGGAGATGTCTCCTTCCTGATTACCATCTGGAGTCTCGGTAATGTAGCTAGGAGCCTCCCTATGGACCCACACCTTCAATCATCAGGTAAAGGGGGAGCCAACTGGAATATAATGTCGAAACCCATCATTCTATGAGCTTGAAACGCTTCCCATTTCTGGTGGAACATTGTAAGGAAGACACCTATGGTAGTTCTGGGTCTTCGGAAGTATGCATATAACTTTATAACTTCGCTCGATCTTCTACCATATGGTTGCCCAACCTATTGGCCAGAGTTCTTTTGTGTTGTCTAAAGAGTGTGGGTCATCCTACAACTTAATAATGTTAATACAACCAAAACATATACATATACACATACACATAAGCAGCAGTTTCTAAGTATATCTCTTATGCTACTTGGATCTAACCCAACATCATCAAATAACTAGTTGCAACATTCTTCACATTGGTTTAAGCTCAACAAGGAGAAAATCTTTCTTAAATCAAAATATCATAAAGAACGCATCACCTTATTGACACTGGCGACTCCAACATGGGGCAATGGGGGTACAGCTGTACCCCCCAAAAAAAAAAATTACGAGTATTTTCCACCCTTCCCACCGAATAGTGTTCGTTTTTATATTTATGTCTCATATATATTTAAGAAACGTCCACTATTCAGTAGTACGGAGGAAGTATATATTTATTTTTGCTCATTAAGTTGGTATTGATTCTTCTGATTGCGACTGCAAGTGTCGAGAGAGAAGTTTTCGAAATAACCTAATGATATATAATTTTTTTCGCACCCCCGAATTATAATTTCTGGAGTCGCCACTTTATTGAGTTGAGGATGTGGAGGGCACAACCTAGGGATATTCGTTTACTCAATTAGTCTAGAGATCCAAATATAGGCTAGATTAAAAAAGAACATGGGTTCAGAATATCGAGCTGCCCTAATACCACTTTGTCACACCCTGTCTTCTCAAATTAATGGAGCTTGTTGAGAAACTGGGACGGGACTCGAAAGAAAAATAAATGATCAACTTATACAAGAGGCACATTGATTGGTGTTTAGATGTTAGGATTTTCGTAGTGTTTTCGAGTCCGTTTTCGTTATGTTTTCGTGTCTTTTGTGTGTTTATGGCTATGATTTGGTTGATTGGAGTTTTTGGTGCTTGTAGGTGTCTATAAATGGAAAAGGAGCGGAAACGGGTCGAAAAGGCGAAAAAGTCGAAGTTTGGACTTCGGAGGTCAAAATGGAGAGTTGGACGGCCGTCCAACTCATCTGGACGGCCGTCCAAGACCACGTCCAAGAGCTGGACGGGCGTCCAGCGTGCAAAATCGATTTCATGCAGATTCATGTTTCGGACGTACGTCCAGAATAAGTTGGACGTACGTCCAACTTCCGGCGCCAGCTGTGTTTTCCTTTTATATCTAGGTTTTGTACCTAGTATATATATTACCTCTTGTGCACGAATTATAATCAACTTTTACCCTCTTTTAGCTTCAGTTTTTACATTCAAACACTTTAGATTAGCTTTCTATTGTTCGGATCCGAATTCTTCGTTCGTTGCAATTTAATTCAAGACTTCTCTTTATTTTGCGTTCTTCATTCTTCGCCTAAATTTCGTAAGTTAATTGATTGCTTTTGTTTATTTGCTTTAATTGATTTCTCTCGTTTTAGATTCGATTTCTTTATTGCTTCGTTTAATTTCTTTAGTTTAATTTCGTTCGTTCGGTTCTCAAGTTCTAAGATTAGATTCGTTTTTACTTTCGATTTCAATTCTCTCGTTTTTCAAAGTTTTCATAGTTAGATTTATTTGCTCTTTAATTTCCAGATTTCATTAATTATGTCAAGAATAGTTTATGCTTTCTTCATTGCTTCCTTTATCGCTTTCTTTTCGATTCTTGCCTAGGTAGATTTATTGCTTTCTTTTAGTTTAATTTTCTAAGTTTATTTAGTTGCTTTCTAGATTAGATTATTTACTAGCTTTTATTTATTGCTTTGATTTATTTTATTGCCTAGGATTTTAAAACAAAAACCCAAAAATACTACTCCCTCCGTCCCACTTCACTTGTCCTCAATACTATTTTCGTCCGTCCCACTTCACTTGTCCTCTTTCCTTAAAAGGCAAAAATTAACCCTTACTTTTGATGTGGACCCCATACTTTTTCAAATTTAACACTACGCATAAAATCTCGTGCCGAAAAGAAAGAGGACTACTGAAGTGGGACGGAGAGAGTATTTAATTGCTTTCTTAGTTTTAGGCTAGATTAGGATTTTACAACATAATTAATTGTCCTGCTAAGTTTTCCTTCGAGATTCGACATTGGGTTTTACTTGCTAGTGCTATCGAGATAGGATTTCGTTCTATTGCGAACACTTTTTGGTGAAACACACATAGACATGAATATTAATAATTCAAGGAGACATTGTCGTACAAATGATTTGGAATAAATAGCAAAAGATGGTTCAACAAATATACAATCCCTCATTAAGATGGGTCTCAACGTTGCACAATGAGTAGGGTCTAAGCAAAAAATAACATCCAACGACAACCATAAGAATTTCCAAAAGTAAAAACAAGTACATGTTCATCAAGATTGTCTAATGACAAAAAAAAAAAAAAAAAAAAAAAAAAAAAAAAAAAAAGAAGAAGAAGAAGAAGAAGAAGATCAATAAATGACGGCGAAAATTAACCAGGTGACTTAGCGCACCTGGCCACCGGGCTCCCCTCTTGAATGAGTGGACTTGGGTTCGATCCCTCATGGGAGCGAATTGGGAGATATAAGGTGGACTTGGAGATATTCTAGGAGTTTGGGAGCTTGGCGGTACTAACATCTAATCTAACAACTAACTTTGCCCGATCAAAATAAATAAATAAATAAATAAATGACGGCGAAAAGTGGAAAATGACATTGACAAAAGGAAGGAACCATGTCTCCTTCACTTGGCTTGCTATTCTGGTCATCCTCTATTCCAGTTTAATCTACACATTTAGAAATATGTGCAAAGTTGAGTATAAAGCTCGGTGAACATATATATACCAAATAAAGTGAAAAGTTGCTCTTAGAGCTATATGTTGACTTGACTCTAAGCAACACATAGGGAATTCAGTGAGACATATGCTAGCATTTATAAATACGTAGCATGCTTAGTAATACAACTTCATAATGCTTATGCACTTGAAATTATGAATTGATGTCTGCACACAAATTTAAACATAAATTAACCATATCTATGCACAAATGCGTCGAGAGGTAGGGCTGATATCTTAATACTCTCGTAGGTAGACAATGTGCGACATGTTTAAAACCTGGCAAGTAAAAACAATCTATATACTATATAAAAACAAAAAACAAGGGTTATTTTGGTATTTTCACTTCTATTTTTAGGGGTATTTTAGTATTTTCACTTCTAATAATAATAATAAAAATATTGTTTTCCACAATGTTCAAGCCACCTATTCGTAGAGTCACAAAGTAATTAATTGGAGTTAAAATTCCTTCCGAAAAGACACAACACTTCCTCACATACCCAAATGGTGCCTCATTAGCAGTCCTTCAAACGCCTATATATTGCATAATTGCATAAGTTCGGCCATTTGTTCATCGAGTTATTATGCTCATTATCAAATTGTATACTTGACACACCACAGAACAATCACAAGTCCGTCGATCAAGTTTCACATTGATCACATTTAACTCTATATCGGATGCATCACCTACACCACGGTATGTTTATTTATCCTTTTATTTTTCATAATAATTAATGTTTCACTATTTTACCTTTAATTTATTCCTTAGTGCCAAAATGAGTCATTTTTGTAGTATGCTTATACATTTAAAATTTACAGTTTACCTATCTTTATAAATTATCATTATCGAAATTGTAGAAAAACTTTACAATAGTTTTTATTACTTACTATGTAATGACATGCATTTTGCGAAAAAAATTATGTTTTGCCGCATCATGTCCACCAATGACCTTTTATTAAAAATGTGCAAATCACATTTGCTAATCAATAATCATACTAATAACTTATGCATTTATTATTGTTTGATGATGCTTTATGGTTAAATTATATTGAAAATAGGAGTTAAATGAAAGTGAATCCTACAAGTAAAAAATTATGGTTTTACTATAATAGCAAAATTATATCATTGCAATAGAAGTTTATCTTTATTATATGAACACTTGATACATAAAAGAGAAGAACAACATGCTAATTAGTGAAATACCTTCTCTCTTTTTTTTTATTAAATTAACATAATATTAGTGATGATTGCTTGATTAAGTAGTACACATTAAATTATTAAAAAGTAGGTCTATTTTGGAATTATGAATGAAGCTCAGCTAATTAAATATTCATGATATTTTAGTTGAAATATCTATATTTTTTTTAAAAAAATCTTGATTCTATTTTTCCTTTTCTTTTTCTTTAGATGAAACCATGAATGAAGTTTTCTTGCGGAACGGGTAGACATTTTGTTTCATCCACAAATCTCTTTAAAATTTCCTTTCAAGTTTCATGTTCTTCATATATTAACTTATTAAACAAACAACCCCCCAAAAAAAAAATCGTATATTTATACTTTGGAGTAAAAATGTGAATCACCTGGAATAAAGTGAGGCAAGACACGTAACCAAGAAAGAAACAATCAAGAATTAATGTTGCCAGAAAATAAAACCAGCATTAAATACTCAATACATGATGAAGTTTGGATTAAATTTTAGACAAACATGATGAAATTGCTTTGAATTTTTTATATATATATAATAATAAAAATGAAGTTCTAACAATTATGGGCATATTTTAAATTAAATTCGTTGAGTTGCTTTTACTAACACAAATGTCAAATTATATCTTAATGTATTCTAAAATAAGAATATTTTAAGTATCATGATGTGTACATCCATCGAAATAGTTTAAAATATTGGAGCCGTGTAAATTTTCATTAAATGTGTAGTTATGTATGTGTAGAATTCTCAAATTTATTGAGATAAGTTTTTGACTACTCAAAATGATCACAACTTATAAGTTATACTAACACATAAGAAAATTTGGCTTTAATATCTGTAGAAAGAAATGTTTTAGATAATAGTAAAAAAAATTATTTGATATATTTACCGCACATCGTGCGGGCGAATGTTCTAGTTTAAATAAAACATGCTTGAATTACTTTTATATATGTAGAAAAATAATGTCCAATTATCAATCCCTTACCTCGAGGATCGATCACTTATTTCCCTCTTCTTTGCCCTTCTTCGACGAGCTAGGACCTGGAGATTTGGACAAAAATTAAGGGGTAATCCTGGAAAAGGAGAGCATATGGAGAGAAGAGAAGAGAGAAATTATAATTCTGCGTTCTTCCATTTGTTTTAAATCCCGCTTCTCTCTCTTTAATACGTATAAGTATTTATTGCTAAATAATAATATTCTACATATTACTATATATATATTTATTCTATGTAGATGTAGAGCACTAAATATTCTAGCTATTTATCTTTCTTCTACTCTCTAAGAGGGTGTTTGGATAAGCTTATAAGCTAGCTTATAAGATGTTTGACTGCTTATAAGCTGTTTGACTGCTTATAAACACTCTAAATGTGTTTGGCAAAATAAGCTCCTTAAGAGCTTATAAGCTTCAAAAATAAGCAAAAGTGCTTATAAGCACTCCAAAAAATAAGCTCATTCACCCCAACTTATTTTATTTAAAATTTTGCTTATTTACCACTATAATTCTATTTGTTTTTTATATTTATATTATATACACTTCCATTTGATGTTACAACATTATGATTTCAAATTTTTTTTTTTTTATTTTTTTTTTATTTTCAGATTTTATTTTTTTTATTATCTCCTTGAGCTTATAAGCTCTTTTATCCAAACACTTCAACAATTTATAAGCTCTTACCCTCATACATCTTATAAGCTCTTAAACATCTTATAAGCACCTAGAGCTTATAAGCATTTTGAAATAAGCTTAGCCAAACGGGCCTTAAGTAAAAAGGAATTATATTCCAACACTAATAAAATTATATTGTATTCATATTCAAATACCAACTTTTCTAACTCTAATACTGACAAATAATTTCCAATAGGTTTCCAAGACGTGTCGACTCTGTAGTTGGTATGGAATATCATAACTAGGAAAAAAAAAAAGATAAATAGACAGGTACGTTTGTCATTTCAATTATTAAAAAAAAAAGGAAAAAAAGATGTAGTCACTTATGTTATAGGTTCTTGGCGTTCTTGCTCGATATTAGTCAATCTTGTATACACGTCAACTTCTTATAAATTTTATTAAAAAAATCTCAAACACAATATTATATCCACTTTATGAATTTTAGGAATGTTACAAAAATAAAAGCATTATACGATTGTTTTAGAAATTAAAAAAATAAAATAAAAATAGCAATGTTATCTCACTTACATAAATAATGATTGAGATGACCTCACAAGATGAACAATATATGAATATAGATTTCAAAGAATTGGATAAGAACAACAATCATTCTTTTAGGTACACACAATATCCTCAAAGCCATAATAATATCAATTAATATACGCAGTGGAAAAATATCAGTTGCCATGCATACAACAAAGGATATTTACAAAAATTACAATAAAGTGAATTAATTAAAAAGAAAACCAATATTGAAATTGCTTGTGCCCAGTGTTTAAAAAACCGAACCGAACCGCCGGTTGAACCATGAACCGTTCATAAGTTTGATTCGTAATTTTTTTAGGTTATTTTCGGTTTTGGCCGGTTGAACCAAGGTTCAACCGAAAAAACCATGAACCGAAGGCCTTGCCGGTTCGACCTCCGATACGGTTTTTAAAACATTCCTTGTGCCTACATCGATATGTATGTGGGGATTTTTATTGTGGATGAAGATATAGTACACCCACATCTCACATACTAATATTGTATTATTATAGTTTATACTGATAAAATATTACCATGTGAGAACATGTGTAATATATGTGCACGTATAATGGAGTTTTCCTAATTTGGAACCTCCCGAGGAGATTCAGAAGGTTGATCCGGCTCCGGTGTAGCCTCGGGCTCGGGCTCGGGATCGGGCTCAGGTTCAGCCTCGTGTTCGGTCTCATATTCATGGGGGGTGGTATCGTCGGCATTCTTCTTCTTGGTGATATTGGAGTAGCTACCTTTCTCCTTAAAGAGTTGAGCAAAGTGGATCTTGCAGTAAACAGTTCCATCCAAAGCAGCATAGGATGAGGGTGTAATGAGGCAGCCTCCATGAGCACACTTGAAACAATTTTTGTGATAGAAATCACCCTCCACAGTTATCTGCACCGATAAACATATTGAAAATACCGTGGCAAATCGAAGTAATTTAATTGTTTTAACAAGTCTTGACATTCAATTAAAAGACTGTGTCACACAATATTCGAATTTGAAATCTTTTACCATAAACCCCTTCCGCTAGCTCAAGATCCGCACACAAAGTAACTTTAGTTTGTTAAACTCTATTATCGCTATACAAAAGAGAAAAGATAAAAAGACCCAAGTATAGAAACTTGGATATTTCAAAATTATATAATTGAATAATTTCTCAGTCCACGATTTCTTGACACTAATATTATATTGGGACATCCATCATTTCTTGAACATTTTTATTTTGGGATATAGGACACACAATACATTTATTACTTTAACACTTTGATACTATTAAAAATATTAGATGGACACACAATTATTCCACTTTAACGCTTAAACACCAAAATTTATTAACATACCATCAAATTGCATCAAACTCTATGTTGAGAACTTTTATTCAAGAATTGGTGGGCAGATGGATGCTGGAAAGATTCATTACCTTCTCTAATGGGTACACTGTCTTCTTGCATGTGGCGCATTTTTCTTGAGTGCCAGAAAAGAATGAGGACATTTTGCTTGGGGGAGTCTTATTCTGTAATTAGTTACATCATCAAATTACCAATCAGTTAAATTTTTAATAAAATTTATGCCGTGTAACGTAGTGAATTTATAGAATAAAGTTGAGTAATTAATTGTTATATGCATGTACCTGTTCTCCTTGTTTAGCTGCTGAAATGAAAATGAGACATAAGATTATATGATATCAATCATCAAAAAGTAAATCCTCTTTTTTTGTTTTTCAGGGTTGAGAAAGCTAACATGGTTGAGACTTGTTAAAGTTATAGTTTCCATTTTCTTTGAACAGTTGTTCAAAGTGGGGCTTGCAATATAGTTCTCCATCCACAGCTGAGTAATTGCTCATCTGAAAAATAATGCACAAATCGTAATGACGACGACGACGAAGACGATGATGATAGAAATTTCTAAAAATAGAAATTTATAATCCAATAAAATTCAGACACATCACTTTAAGCTATTACCTATCATTTTAACATACTATCATCACTCTCGTCTTAATTATCGTGAAAGAAAAAAAAAAAAAAAAAGTCCCTTTATTAGTGGGACAGGGGAAGTATCTTATGTTCCCTCCATTTCTTCTGAAACGACCACATTTCCTATTAAGGGCGTGTTATTCGAAATGTCACTTTCTATTTTCGGCCAACATACCCATGTGCAGCCCAATATAATTATTCATTAACACTTAATCAACTCTCTAATACCCACATGCAACCCAATATAATAATCCATTATCTAATCACCCATTTATAGAGATGCGTGCCGAAAAGAAATTGACTGTTTCAAAAGAAACGGAGGGAGTATTATACATGTATTAAACTTTATTTCATACTTCTCAATCACAAATACTATTATGATGCAACCATTGATCAACCAGATTGTGGATAATACATTGATCACAATCCATATCATATTAAAGATTTAATATTTGGTTATATAATCATAAGATAGAACATTTGTAACAGAACAAAACAGAAACAATCAAGGAAATAATCTGAGTTTATTTATTCATTTATTTATACTAAAAGTACAGAAAAAGAAGAAGCATACGGAAAGACGTCCACTGCATTGATGGCATTTGAAGCATGTCTTATGATATGGAACTCCATCTACAGTCATCATCTCCACAAAATGCACAGTTTTATCACAACACTTGCATTTCTGCGTCGTCCCGTAACTCGCCATTTTTCCCCGGATAAAAACGATTATCAATAATCGAAATACGAATGGATAATAGGTTCTGCAAAAGGTTGTATTTTGGATCGGGCGTACATGGAAAAGTTCTAAGTTTGAAAACCGAATTAATCTTTTTTTTTTCCTCTCAAAATGAGAAACATGATGATATAAGGCTGAACTTGATATGAGAAAAATATCAATGGAGCAAAATGAATTCAGCCTGATATTAAGGAAAGGGAGTGGAAGAGCTACTTTTATTGAAACTTGCTATAGAAATAGACTTACTGAATTAATTTTTATACGAAAAGCAAGCAAATATTTCAGCCGTGACCAACATGGAACCGCACATGAGAAAATGGGTAGATGTTTAAAGTCAATATTTACTTCCATACCATTTCCAATTAAAATTAATGTCTATTATTATTATTATTATTATTATTATTATTATTATTATTATTATTATTATTATTATTATTATTATTATTATTATTATTATTATTATTATTATTATTTTTTATTTTTTTTTTTTGTTAAAGTTGAGTCTCGAAATTTACGAGAACAAAGGTACATATCGATAGGATATGACCCAATTACTAGAGCTAAGCATCAGACCGAATATAAATGGGCCCGACAGTAAGCTCGGCCCACGTGAGTTCGGCCTATGAAGGCTCCTTGATCGACTACAACTCAAGTTCTAATTAGAGTTGTAGAAGACTCGGATGCTTTTCACGAAGGAGGAGATAAACTCAAAAGAGTCCTATAGGAGAAGGCTTTGTATTAGAATCAAACTCAACATGATTGTATGTAAATAGTGGCCAGACTAGAGGGAACGATTCATCCATACTCTTTGTACTCGCCACATACATATTCAATAAAGATACTCCCTCTTGCTCTGTGGACGTATATATATTCCGATATATCGAACCACATAATTCCTGTGTTATTTTTATCATCGTCACAACATTAATTGCCTTACGAATACTAGATCGATTCCGACAGACCGAACTACGCAGTTCCTTTTGTGTTCTTTTTATCACCATCACAACATTAATTGTATTACAAAAACTAGATCGATCACATATTATACGAAAATATCCATATATATATGAATCTTTAAATTAGTATAAACATACGAAAGAAGCAATAATCATAATCATAATCATGTCAAATCTATGAATCTTTAAATTAGTATAAACATACGAAAGAAGCAATAATCATAATCATAATCATGTCAAATCTATGAATCTTTAAATTAGTATTCAAATTGAGTTTCTAAATTTTACTTTTTGCCTTATTTCTAGTTACTTCTAATTAATTTACTTTTTGCCTTATTGTGTAATTAAGGGTATATTTGTCCCAATTTTAAAAATAGTGCTAAATTTATACTCTCTATACTAGTTACGTATCCCTTTTTAGTACGTCCCCCGGAACATGTTACGTTTCCTTATTTGGTAAAAAGTTACTAAAGGAAAAACACTTTCCGCACATGCACTCATCATTTTAACACACAAATCTACCCTTACTTAATTTTCGTACCCTAAAAGAAAGGTAACTAGTATAAAGGGACGAGGGGAGTACCATTTACTTGTGAGGGGCTAATTTTAACTTTTACTTATTGATTTGGGCTATTTTGGGGGATTGATACTAAAATTATAATCATAATCATGTAAAATCTATGAAAGTCTAAGTAAAATTCATAATGAAAGTTCTAGTTTGTGCAAAAACTAAAACGATCTTAATTCTGTTCTTAGATGCAATAACAAAAAAGCAATAAAGAACACAGAAACTTGGTAACCCAGTTCGGTGATAACGCACCTACATCTGGGGGACAATATCCGAGAGATTCAATCCACTATAAGTAGTAGAGAGACTTACAGGACATTACACCAAGGGCTCCACCTTATGTCACCTATTCGTCTCGATTACAACTCCCTTACAATGAGATCAAATACAACTACGAGATGAACTCGTAAAGTGATTAAACACTAGAACGGTTCTAAGCAACACGCTTAGATAAATCTGAACAAAGCCAGGGAAGCTTGTCCAGTACACACGCTCGCTCAAAACAAACCTTGCACTACACACGTTGCAAGCACACCAAAAAACTCACACACAAAAATAATCAAGAGCGGCAGAGCGTGTCTAGGGTTTTCCTTAGTATATATACTCAGCGCAGGAAACCCTAGAAGATCTTCAAGCTGATCTTCTGTGCATGGAAACTTTCTATGCAGAAATTATCTTCCATCTTCAAACAATAATAATAATATATATATAAATATATAATTCTCGATTCATGCACTAATCCAGTCAGCAACGCAGCTGAAGACTTGAATATAAAATTGCCAACACAAATTTGAGATGCATGCACCACATGCACTAACAATCTCCCCCTTTGGCATTTTCAAACACATCATGAATTGCATGAATCAACTCAAAACAGAAGATCAACAAAACAGGAGCAGATAGAAGTACTCACACAGAGAACTGTACTTCATAAACAGATCAGATCAGAAAGTATGCTCCCCTTCAAATCAATATCCATAAACTCCAAACAGATTTTGAAAAACGGTGGCAAGGAGCTCACCCACACTACCAAACCTTTTTCAAAATCACACCGCCAACTGCAATCAAAACAGATCACACATAGCAACAATAACTCCATTTTCCATACCAGATCATAAACAGAGAAATCCAGCAAGGAACAAAACCAACCAACAGGAACCAGCTTCCTACCATTATAATTACAAGCCATAAACCCAGAAATCCATAATTCCACCAACACAGAACCAAGAAAACCAGAAATCCAGATGACCAAAAACCAACCTATTTACTATTACATCCCAGTAAATAGAATAATTCAGAGTATACATAGCCAAACAAAAATCAGAGATAGACAACAGAGAGAAAGAACATACACATCTTCTGAATGTTACTCCCCCTCAATTCATGCTGCATGCCAAAGAATTACTGAGTAGGTTTGCTGGAAATCTCTTCACCAGCACCAGCACTACCATCAACTTCCTCAGTGCGCTCAACCTCCACAGTGCGCTCCTCAACATCTTCATTTGTAGACATGAAAACAGAGTCCTCACGAGCAGACTCAGTAGCAGCTGCAGGAACCTCTCCACCAGTCTGCACAGCTGGCTCTTCATCATCAATGTGGATAGATTCATCCACTTCTTCAGATACATCCTCAACAGGAGGAGCAACAGCAGCTTTTTCAGCAGGTGTCAACCCAGATGGACCTGCAACATTTTCAACAGAGGGAACTCTGGCAGAGAAACCAGCATCATCCTCAACATCCTCTGCAACAGCTTCTTCATCAACTGCTGGAAGAGCATCAAGCATATTCTGCACAAGCTGCCTTTGGAGGCTGATGTGCTTCATCATTTTGTGGAGGGATGCCAACTGAGCTTTAAGTCCCTCTCTTTGCTTCTGAACAACAACAGCATCAAATGCAGTCACAGTCTTCTTAGAGGAATTTGCAGGGCCTCTCTTTGAAGATTTAGCTGTACTCTTCTTGGTGGATTTAGAGGCAGCTTTCTTGGAAGACTTCCTTGTATACTTCTTTGAGAACTGAGCTGCGGGCCTGCCTTCACCACCAAACAAATCATCTTCACCAACAGGAAGGTTCACATTAGCAGACGAAACTTCATCATCACTCTCATCTGCAAGATCATCATCCAAGTTGACTCCATGAATAGGCTTGAGCAACTTGGAGCTAAACCTCATTGCTTTGAGATTTCAGAATTCTACCAATGAGGCCTGGGAAGTACATTCTCTTCATCTTCCCTACATTCTTGATAAAAGAGCAGATTTTTTCAAAAACCAGGCACCCCATATCTATGTCCATGCCTTTGCTGATAGCATAAAGAAGAGTGCCCTCTCTTCTGCTGACCAAATCCCTAAGGCATGTGGGAGTCCAGTTCCTCACTGATATGCTGTGGAGGTTAGCATACTTGGACTCCAGCAAGATGGCATGGTTAAGATGCTGATCATTTGGCCATTTAGTGATCTGGCCATCAGTAAGGGTAGAGGCAACCTCATCAAAATCGAGGTCCCAAAGAGCATCCTCAAAGACAGGCTCTCTTCCTAAAGCCCTCTCAATAACATTAGGGCTAAAATCTATCATTCTACCCCGCACAAACACCTTGTGAAAATCTGGGGATTTCTCATCAATAACACTCTCCCCCAGATTAGCATAGATTTCTCTAAGCTGTTCAGGAATATAAGTGTGACCTCTCAACACAGCCTGCAGAAGATTGGCTTCCTTCAACCATTCATAGATCTCCCCTCTATGAAGATAATGTTCAGTGACAAATCTGTCATCAAGGAAATTTCTATGCTGAAAATACTCTCATCTCATATACTCATAGATAGACCTATGAGTGTTTGGGTCAAACTTTCCAACCATATCCGCTTCAAATGCATCTTCAGTTTAAGGAATTAGTGGGGGAAGGAATATCATACCCATCAGCTCGAAAACTGTACAGTGTTTCCTTCTGTGCAGCTGTGAGCTTGGTTCGAGTAGCGGGAGCCTTCACTCTCCCTTTTCCTTTAGTAGCTTTGGCAGTAGCCCCTTTCGCAGCAGCAGGAGGAGCCCTAGCAGCCTTGATGGCATTGTCCAAAAGCTTCTGAACGGCAGCACGAGTGCGTGCCCGAGAGGGAGCATCAACCATCTTTCCCTTCCCTTTCGCAGCTCTCTTAGCCTGCCTCTCCTCATCTTCCTCAAGATCCTTAGATAGCTCTTCAGACTGAGCCAAATGCTTGTCATCACCTTTCTTCCTGCCACCCTTCACAGCAGTTTTCTTCTTCCCCTCAACAGATTTCACAGAGGAATACCTCTTAGGGTTCGAGGTTCTTCTGACATTCCTCGACGCGAGTTGAATGGGAGGATCAGCAACCCGAACTCGCTTGCTACGAACGCAGCGACCTCTTCTATTACCATCTTCCCCATCATCAGAGAAATCACCAAATTTAGGATCCATTTCTCTAATTTTATCTTCAGCCGTGGAAGCTGCGCGCTTCCTCTTAGAAGAATCAGTACCCTTCCTCTGCCTAGACACAAACACAGGACATAACTTCTCACCCAAAGGATTCACAGAAGACTCACTCGAAGAGTTGCTTAGAGACATATTTGCAGTAGCAAAGAAATTGAGAGCACGCAGAGAAGCAGTTCTAGAGTTAGGGTTACTGGAACACAGAGGAATGAGAGAAATAAACTCCCTCCTCACAATATTTGAATAAATACCTGTCAGATTCCACTTACTTTCTGACAGTTGTAACTGGTTCACTAGCCATGCTTCAGTAGCCCTTTTAAGTGCCAAAACTAAGAGCATATGCTCTTTGTGCACTGTTCCAACACCAATAATCAAACTGCAACATTGCAAATTGAAATATAACCAGAATACCAAGGTGATCATATCACCACTATAACTCTCCCAGAAAATAGCAAATTCATCATCTCCCATAAGCACATTAGAAATCCAAGAAAACCAGAAAATAAAATTATGGTACATATATACACTAACCTTCACCAGATTAAGAACGGTTAGTCATAAGGTGCAGAGCCCAAGGGAGGCTCTCAAAAGCTCAAATCTTGCAGTATCAAGAGCCTTTGTGAAGATATCAGCCAGCTGATGTTCAATGTGAACATGCCCAATCTTCAAAGTACCCTCTTCAACCAGCTCTCTCAAATAGTGATATCTGACATCTATATGCGTAGTCTTGGAGAACTGAACTGGATTCTTGGCTATGTTAATAACACTCTCATTGTCACATAGAATGTGGATAACATCTTGCTTATAGCCATAATCTGCGAGCATCTTCTTCATCCAAACAAGCTGAGTGCAACAGCTACTTGCAGCAATATATTCTGCCTCAGCAGTAGACAATGAAACTCCAACTTGCTTCTTGTTGTACCAAGAAATGAGATTGCTTCCAAGATAGAAGCATCCACCAGAGGCGCTTTTTCTATCTACCATGGAACCAGCATAATCTGCATCACAGTAACCATGCAGCTAAATAGATGTGTTGTTAGAGACCCAAAGACCAATATCAGCTGTCCCTTTGATGTATTTGATGATATTCTTGATAGCATTTAAGTGACTTTCCTTTGGATCAGCCTGGACCCTAGCACAAACACCAACACTGTGACATATATCAGGTCTGCTAGAGGTGAGATATAGCAGACTCCCTATCATGCTTCTATAGAGTGTATGATCAACAGAAGCACCTTCTGGATCTTTGTGCAGTTTCACTGAAGTACTCATTGGAGTTCTTTTAGGCTTAGCATTCTCCAGCCCAAATCTTTTAACCAAATTTCTGGCATAAGTACTTTGAGTAACAAAGAATCCTTCCTTTGATTGCTTAACCTGAAGCCCAAGAAACAGATTCACATCACCAAACATACTCATATCGAACTCTTCCTTCATTAGCTTCACAAACTCATTCACTAGCTTCTCTGATTTAGACCCAAATAGAAGATCATCAACATAGATCTGCACAAGGAGCACATCAGAATTCTCCTTCTTCACAAATAGAGTTTTATCTGCACTTCCTCTCTTATAGCCTTTCAGTAGTAGATATTCAGACAACTTGTCATACCAAGCCGGGGTGCTTGCTTCAAACCATACAGTGCCCTTTGCAGTCTGTACACGTGGTTTGGAAATTCAGGATTTTCAAATCCTTTAGGCTGCCTAACATACACCTCCTCCTTGAGAATGCCATTTAAGAATGCACTCTTAACACCCATTTGATACAGCTTGAAATTCAGATGGCAGGCATTTCCAAGCAACAGTCTGACAGACTCCATCCTTGCCACAGGGGCAAAAGTCTCATCAAAGTCCACTCCTTCAACTTGTGTATATCCCTGAGCTACTAGCCTTGCCTTGTTCCTGACAATATTTCTATTTTCATTAGTCTTGTTGCGATACACCCACTTAGTACCAATAATATTTGCATTAGCTGGTTCTGGACACAAGTACCACACTTTGCATCTATCAAACTGCATGAGTTCCTCCTGCATGGCAGCAATCCAATTCTCATCAGTAAGAGCCTGCTTGATGTTCTTCGGCTCTATCTTGGAGGTAAAACAGACATGAGCAACATTTGACATCATTCTGGCATAATCTCGTTTCATTCCTCTTGTCTTCATACCATCATTCAGACTTCCAATAACATCATCCACTGAATGATTCTTATGAACTTGAGGAACTCTCTTAACTTCAGAGATATTCACTCCAACCTCTTCTTCAGTGATCAACTCTTCTACAGGTTCTTGCTCACCTCCAAGATCAGTTCTGGGAGCATTCTCATAAATACCAGCTGCACCAATTTCATTGTCACCAATCATGGATGTGTCAAAACCTCTTTCATCATCAAAACTTACATTCACAGATTCAATGGCTGTCTCAGTTTTGCTGTTAAAGCACTCTAAAAGCCCTGCTGTTTATGGAGTAACCCAGGAAGATCCCTTTGACTCCTCTGTCATCCAGCTTCTTGTTCTGATCTCTATCATTCAACACATAACAGGTGCTACCAAAGATGTGAAAATGCTTCACATTTGGCTTTCTACCTCTCCAGAGCTCATAAGGAGTGGCAGTCATCTTTGGCCTAATATAGATTCTGTTGGCAATATAGCAGGCTGTATTCATAGCCTCAGCCCAAAACTTGGCAGGAACTTTTGTAGCTTTCATCATGGTTCTGACCATTCCCTGCAACGTCCTGTCTTCCTTTCTACAACACCATTCTGTTCAGGAGTGATTGGTGCAAAAATTGATGCTCTATTCCTTCCAGAGCATAGAATCCTTCAAACTGAACATTGTCAAACTCTCTCCCATGATCACTTCTGATGTGTTTGACATGCTTCTCTTTCTCTCTAGTAACACGTTTGTGCAGCTTCCTGAAGGATTCAAAAGCTTCAGACTTCTCCCTTAGGAAATCAACCCAAGCATATCTTGAATAGTTATCAACTACCACCAAGACATATTTCTTCTTACCAATACTCTCAGTTTGCATTGGCCCCATCAAGTCCATGTGTAGCAATTCAAGAATACTGCTGGTGGTGACTGCTGAAACAACTTTGTGAGTGGCATGAATCTGCTTCCCAATCATACAGGGACCACACTGCCCTTCATGATCCATATTCAGCTTAGGCAATCCAACAATAGCATCATTCCTCAGCAATGTCTTCATGTGCCTGAAACTAGGGTGTCCCAGCCTTTGATGCCATATCTGGAACTCACTCATAGTGGCATTGAAACTCTTGAGATTGCATTCAACTTGATAACATCTGTCCGATGATCTTTTGCCAATCAAGTACACCTTCTGGTTTTCATACACAGTGCATGTACCTTTATCAAATCTGACATCCATCCCTTGGTCACATAGCTGACTTATACTCACAAGATTTGCTTTCAGCTGATCTACAAGGAACACATTCTTCAGCCTTGGCATCCCAGAAACAGCCAGATCTCCACAACCAAGAACTGGTACCTTAACCCCATCAGCAAAAGTCACAGTTTGCCCATTGACAGGTTTGATGTTTGCCAGGCTTTCTCTCTTTCCAGTCATATGCCTGGAGCAACCACTATCAAAATACCATGTATTTTCAGTCTCAGCTAGAAGTGCAGTTGAGCAGCATATCCTCTGTAAGGACCTCTGTAAGGACCTCTTCCTCCATAGATTCCAGGAGCATTTCCATAAATTCCTGGTACCCTGTGATATGAGTTGTATCCAGGATGATTTGGAAAGGGTCTTCTAGCCATTCTGAACTGATCTTCTTGCAGCTTCTTACAGTGAGGCCTGATATGCCCAGGAATCCAGCAGTGATGACACACTTGTATGCTAATTTGCTGAGAAGATCTTGTATCTGCTCCCCAGTCTCCATGCTGATATCCTTGAGGAACAGAAGGATAGCCTTTAGTCCGAGCACGAGGCTGTTTCTGTTTACCCTTGCCTCCTTCAAAACCAAGACCAGACTTATCCTTGCTAGACTTTCCACCAACTTTGAGAATCTCATCAAGCTTGGCAGATCCAGCAGTCATCATTTTCATCAACTTAACCAAATGATTCATATCACTTGATTGTTCAGTTTCTTCCTCTTGAGTAGAAACTGCTTGCTTCTCTAGTTGATCAAGCCTTAAGACTAATTTATCTCTTTCTTCCTTCACTTGCTTTAGCTCATCACTGAGGGATTGATTCATCTCAGCAACTAGAAGACACTTGTCATACATTTCCTTGTATGCAATCTCAATCTGATCTTCAGCATTATCCTCTGTGTCTTCTTCTTCATCTCCATCAAACAAATTATCAACATTCTCCTCAGATTGGTTATTATCAACTTTGGCTACATAGGCTTTGCTGGGACCCTCAGGAAACACATTGTCCTCAACTCCTGAATCATCACACTCATTGTCACTATGAGTGGCAGCATAAGATTTCCCAGCTTTCTTCTTCAGATTAGCACATTCTGGCTTGATGTGCCCATTTCCACCACACTCATGACAAATAATAGGAGCCTTATTTCCACTTCCAGCAGCACTATTTCCACTTCCAGCAGCGCTCTCCCCTTGATTTCTTTTTCCTCTAAACTTCTTCATAGCTTTGTTAAACTTCCTTGTGAGAAGAGCATATGACTCCAGAAGTTCTACTTCATCACTAACACCCTTCTGAGAACTTTGATCAGCCGCAGCAACAAAAGCTATCTCCGTCTTCTTAGGAGCATGATATAGGTGAAATTTACTTTGTTTTTATAACCAAAAAGAGTCGATTTTGTGTCTCGATTGTGTAGTATTGTCTATAGTTTACATGGTTTTCATTATATTGGACAATATTATGCTTGTGGGTGTTTTTCTATGTTTTTAGGTATATTTTGATGATAAAACCCCGAGACGAGACTAGGCGTGAAGATCGAAGATCGAAGTTCAAGATTTGAGTTCGAGAGAAGGCCTCTCGATACCTCTCTCGATCGAGAGGTATGTCGAGAGGTGCATTCTGCCGCAGCTATCGATCGAGAGCTTATTTCACACCCTCTCGATACCTCTCTCGATCGAGAGGTCTGTCGAGAGGGGGTTCCAGTCGGGTATTTTCTCCTTAATTAATTAGACTCCTTTTTGGTTTAGGTTTCCTTATGTAAATTTCTCCTATATATACTCCTAGTCTAGCATTGTAAACCCTATCAATCAATTAACATCTTATCATCCTTCATACTTTTCTAGCACTTTATATTTTCCTTTAGAGTTTTATTCTTGTATTCAACATTGGAGCTTTTCAAGTTTATGCAAGATTCAAGATTCGACGTTCTTCGTTTGTGTTCAAGTTTTTCTTACTCTTACTCTTTAATTATGTTCTTTCAATCTTTTGTGTTTATGTTTGCTTTAATTATGTCTAGCTAAATTCCTTAGTTGATTTTAGGGATTGAATGCCTAATTGAATCTATGTAAGTGTTTTTGTTTACAATTAGCCTTCCAATCTAGATGCATATTTTCATGGTGCTTATTCTCATGCATGATTAATTGATCACTAATTGTGTATGCATAGTTATGTTTATATGCCTTGATAGGATATTGCATAATAGATCTCATGAATACATGGTATGATAATTTGATTTGTCTTAATTGAGTTTCAATTATCATATGTTTGCATATAATTGATTTGGGTGTCATAATTGAACCTAGTTGATTATATCATTGATACTTGTTCTATTTTGCATTTAATTTGATATCTATGCGTCCGAAAGGATATTAGGATCATATTAGGTGACGACTTGCATTGCTTTCATCGGGGTGTAGGTTATTTTTCATGTATCACATTTAGATTGGATTAAATTGGTTAATTGTATTCATTAATTGTTTGCATATATTTGATTAGGTAGGCTTCCCTAGAATCAACATTTTCCCTTAATTGTTTACTTCCCTTATTTGTTTAATTGCTTGTGTCCTAAGTTGTTTTATTTGACTAGTTATTTCCTTATTTATTTATGTCCTTATTTGATTTATTTGAGTCTTTATTATTTGCCTAGTCTATAAATACTACAATCCTAAATTCCCAAAAGCCTAAACATCACATTAGTTCTTTAGTAGATGTATTGTGTGCGTTTTCGACTTGTCAGTCCCTGTGGATACGATACTCGCTTATTCTATACTATACCTGTTTTGTGTGGTAGAAAATAGTGCGATCAAATTTTGGCGTCGTTGCCGGGGATTGATTAGATTTCACATACATATTTTGAAATAGAATTAATAGGTGATTTAGGCGCTTTATTTTTCTGTTTTCGGTTTATTGATCTAACGTTTTCTTTTCCTCTCTTTGATTTTAGGTAGTGCATGACCACAAGGTCTAAAGGGATAAATCCTATTCCGATAGACTTGGAGTTAGAGCGCTCTCTAAGGAATTTGAGGCGAGAGAAGTTGGCGTGCAAGTTCGATACACCACATTCTTCACCACCCGATTCTCCAAGGAGTTTCGATTCAATGGCGGATCAAGTGAGGAGGACTTTGAACGATCGGTTCAAACCGGCCGTGGACCAATTTCAGCAAGGAGGATGGGGGACCACGGAAGCCAACAATTATGAGTTCAAGACATCCCTCATCAACATGGTGCAAAACAACCAATATGGAGGCTCACCGGCGGAGGATCCTAACGCTCACTTGAAGCAATTTCTGGACATATGTGCTACATACAAGGCCAATGGAGTGTCTTCGGATTACCTCAAGCTTAGCCTATTCGTATGGTCTCTCAAGGACGATGCAAGAGAGTGGTTAGATGGATTGGACAAGAAGGAGGTCACTACTTGGGCTGAGATGTGCACGAAGTTCCTCAACAAGTTCTTCCCACCTTCGAGGGCTCAAAAGCTTATCAACGAGATCAACCAATTCCAACAATATGAGGATGAGCACTTCTACGAGGCGTGGGGGAGATTTAAGAAGTTATTGAGAGCATGCCCGAACCATGGAATTAGCAAGGAGGATCAAATCACGTGCTTCTATCGTGGTTTGAACAAGTTATGTAGGAAGGAGCTCGATTACGCTTCGAAGGGAGGATTCTTGAACAATGAGTATGACGTGGCTATGGAGATCATTGAGCTGACCGTGAATTCGAGTTATGAAGAGGCTACCGATAGACGACTTGGAAGAAGGAAAGTTGCCAACATTGGGATCGATGCTTACGAGGACTTGATGGAGAAGTATACAAAAACAGCAAGTGAGTTGGATTCTATCAAGAAAGGAGTACTTCGGTACGATGCAATCACCGACGATCAAGCAAACCCAACCGAAGAGGAAGATGCCAATTTTGTGCAACAAGGGGGCAAGGGGGACAAGGAGGACAAGGAGGTTCGAACTACCAAGGAGGATACAAGAAGCCTTACATTCCCAACAACCGAAATCATCCGAACTTCTCCTATGCCAATCCGAATAATGCCTTGCAACCACCTCCCGGCTTCCATGTTGAGAACGGAGTCATCCAAGAGCCAAAGAAGGAGATGTCTACCGACGATTTGATTCATCAATATATGGTTCAATCGGAGATGAGGATGACACAACAAGATGCGAAGTTGAGGACATTGGAGCTTACTCAAAGCACCTCAACCAACAATTTGGCGAGTAGCATCAATGCGTTGACCAAGAAAATGCAAATGTTGGAGACGCAAATGAGCCAAATAGCCAACGCTCAAGGAGGAGTCCATAAGCCCAGCCAATTCCCAAGCAACACCGAGCAAAACCCGAAGAACAACCATCATGTTCATGCTATTGAGCTTCAGAGTGGCACAAAATACACAAATCCATCCTTGGAAGCAGAGAAGAAAGGAGATGGGAGCTTCAAGAATGCGGAGCGCGAGGAAATGAGGATCCAAGTGCCGAGGCGAGGACCTCTCGACACCTCTCTCGATCGAGAGGTGGATCGAGAGGTCAATACTAGAAGTCAGAATCCACCTCTCAATACCCCTATCGATCGAGAGGAGGATCGAGAGGCTTACGACGAGGAGATCTAATGTGACCCTCTCGACACCTCTCTCGATCGAGAGGGGGATCGAGAGGTCAAAAGTTGAAGTCAGAAGGTACCTCTCGACACCTCTCTCGATCGAGAGGGGGGTTGAGAGGCCAAGCAGCCTTCCCAATTGCCGACTTACACTCCGAAGGCCCCTTTCCCGCAAAGATTGACCAAGACGAAGCAAGATGAGAAGTATCAACGCTTCTTGGAGATACTACAAAAGGTCAACATCAACATACCACTTCTTGATGCTCTTCGCGACATGCCCAACCATATGAAGTTCATCAAAGACGCGGTGTCGGGAAAGAAGAAGTGGGAAAAGTTCGAGACGATCAACCTCACGGAGGAGTATAGCGCGGTTATCCAGAAGAAGCTACCAATGAAGCGAAATGATCCCGGGAGGTTCACATTAGCATGCAAGATTGGAGATCAAGTCTTCCAAAACGTTTTATGCGATCTTGGTGCTAGCATCAATTTGATGCCCCTCTCTATATTCAACCGGCTCAAGATCGGAGGATGAAGCCAACCACCATCTCTCTACTTATGGCGGACTGATCGGTTTCTTATCCATGAGGGATAGTGGAGGACGTCCTCGTTCAAGTGCACAACCTTGTCTTCCCGGCGGATTTCGTAGTCTTGGACATGCCCGAGGATGCTAATCAACCATTGATCTTAGGACGGCCATTCTTAGCCACGGGGAGAGCATTGATCGATGTTCAAGATGGAGACCTTACCTTTCGAGTCAATGGCAAGGAGCTGAAAATTTCTATCTATGAAGCCATGAAGAGACCCGACGATCACCATGAGGATATCTTCTCCATCGAGACATTGACACCACCTACATCGGAGGAAGCACTCAACCATTGCATCTCAAGTTCGTTATATACCTACAAGGAGTTAGATGAAGCTTGTGATGAGATTCTCGAGTATCTACATCAAATGGAGGCCAACCCACCACAACTTCGACACGAGGAAGTTCCTTACCTCGACATCAACAAGAAGGTGGATGATGGAGTTCTCGAGGAGGAAGAGAAGAAGGATACAGCCCCTAATGTGGAATTAAAGCCGTTACCCGAAGTATCAATTCTTAGGAGAAGGAAAGACGTATCCGGTGATCGTGTCTTCCCAACTCACGGAGGCAAACACGGACAAGCTATTGAGGGTTCTAAGGGAGCACAAATCTGCAATTGGATGGACGATTGCCGACATCAAAGGTATTAGTCCTTCGATTTGCATGCATAGGATATTGCTCGAGGAAGGCCATCACCCAAGAGTACAACCTCAAAGGCGTTTGAACCCAGCGATGCAAGAAGTGGTGAGGAAGGAGGTGTTGAAGTTGCTCGATGCCGGCATGATCTACGCTATTTCGGATAGTGAGTGGGTGAGCCCTACTCAAGTGGTGTCAAAGAAAGGAGGCATGACGGTCATCAATGATGAGAATGGGGAGCTAATAGCAACGAGGCTTGTCACGGGATGGCGAGTGTGCATCGATTATAGGCTTCTCAATGCAGCAACTAGGAAGGATCACTTCCCCCTCCCGTTCGTAGATCAAATGCTCGATCGATTGGCCGGCCATGAGTATTATTGCTTCCTCGGCGGATACTCCGGCTACAACCAAATCGCCATCGCTCCGGAGGACCAACACAAGACGGCATTCACATGCCCATATGGAGTCTTTGCTTATAGGAGGATGCCGTTTGGGTTATGCAACGCACCGACTACTTTCCAAAGGTGCATGATGGCCATCTTCCATGGATTGATCGAGAATATTATGGAGGTATTTATGGATGATTTTTCAGTCTTTGGTTCTTCTTTTGACCAATGTTTGGAGAATCTTGCCACGGTGCTTCAAAGGTGTGAAGAGACGAACCTCGTTCTCAATTGGGAGAAGTGCCACTTCATGGTGCAAGAAGGAGTTGTGCTTGGCCAGAAGGTGTCTTCGCAAGGATTGGAGGTGGATCGAGCCAAAGTCGTAGCCATCGAGAAGTTGCCACCACCAACCAACGTCAAATCGGTGAGGAGTTTCTTAGGACATGCCGGCTTCTATCGAAGGTTCATCAAGGATTTTTCGAAGATCACGAAGCCGTTGTGTGGATTGCTCGAGAAGGATCTCAAGTTCGTTTTGATGGAGATTGCTTGGAAGCTTTCGAGACATTGAAGAAGGCGCTTATCTCTACTCCCGTCTTGGTGTCACCGGATTGGAGTGCCCCGTTCGAGCTCATGTGCAATGCAAGCGATTGGGCGGTAGGAGCAGTTTTGGGGCAGAAAAAGGGAGAAGCTATTTTGAGTGATCTACTATGCTAGCAAGACATTAGACTCAGCTCAAAGGAACTACACCACCACGGAGAAGGAGTTACTCGCTGTGGTCTATGCTTTCGACAAGTTTAGACCTTATTTGGTGGGATCTCACACGATTGTGCGCACCGACCATGCCGCCATTCGTTATCTATTCAACAAGAAGGACTCGAAGCCGAGGTTAGTTCGATGGATCTTACTTCTTCAAGAGTTCGATATGGAGATCAAGGATCGGAAAGGATGCGAGAACGTGGTGGCCGACCATCTCTCGAGACTTGAGCAGCCCGTGGATGGAGAGGATTCGAAGATTGCTATAAAGGAGAGCTTCCCCGATGAGCAGATTTTTGTGATGGACGACTTGACACCTTGGTTCGCCGACATCGTCAACTATTTGGTAATTCATCATGTGCCCAAGGATCTTTCGTCTCATCAAAAGAAGAAGTTCCTCCACGATTGCAAGTTCTACTATTGGGATGACCCTTATTTGTACCGGAGGTGCGCCGATGGAGTCATACGGCGATGTGTTTGACAATCGGATTGGAAAAAGATCATCGAGGATTGCCATAGTGCTCCGAATGGGGGACACTTTGCAGCAAATCTCACCGCCCTCAAGATATTTCATAGTGGTTTCTATTGGCCTTCGATTTACAAGGATTGCCACGAGTTCATCAAGTCATGTGATCGATGCCAAAGGATGGGGAACATCACGAAGAGGGACGAGATGCCGCAACGAACTATCATGGAGGTGGAACTCTTCGACGTTTGGGGGATTGACTTCATGGGTCCGTTTCCCAAGTCTCAAGGGTTCTCTTATATCTTGCTTGCGGTGGAGTATGTTTCTAGATGGGTCGAGGCCATTCCTACTACAACCAACGATTCGAAGGTGGTGATCAAATTCCTCCAGCGAAATATTTTGACTCGGTATGGAACTCCGAGAGCTTTGCTTAGCGATGGGGGAAGCCACTTCAACAATCGTTGGTTAGGATCGCTTCTTGCAAAATACGGAGTCAAGCACAAGGTTACATCGCCCTACCACCCTCAAGCAAACGGTCAAGCCGAGCTAGCTAATCGAGAGATCAAGCAAATCTTGGAGAAGACCGTCACCAACAAAAAGGAGTGGGCGAAGTACTTGGACGACGCACTTTGGGCCTATAGGATGGCTTTCAAGACACCAATTGGAAGGTCGCCATACCAATTGTTATTTGGCAAATCTTGCCATTTACCAATGGAGTTGGAGCACAAAGCTTATTGGGCGACTAGAAGGATTAATTTTGAGTTCAAGGAAGCCATGGGCCAAAGGTGTGATGACTTATTGGAGCTTGATGAATGGAGAAACGAGGCGTTCGAGAATTCAAGGATCTACAAAGAACGAGCCGCGAGATTTCACGACTTGAGCATCAAAAAGCGTAAGTTTGAAATTGGTGATGATGTTCTTGTTTTTAATTCTCGACTTCGTTTGTTCCCAGGAAAATTGCAAAGTAAGTGGTCGGGGCCGTTCGTTATTTACAAGGACTTGAAGAATGGTGCATTCGAAGTGTTGAAAAACGACGGTGAAAAATTCGTGGTAAATGGACATCGACTCAAGCACTATTTCAAGTCGTTGCCTCTTTTCCCCAAGAAAGCGGCCACTTACCTCGATGACCCAAGTTAGAAAGGAGGTATCGTCGGGCTAAAGACGTTAAACGTAGCACTTGTTGGGAGGTAACCCAATATTCGTATCCCGTTTTTATTATATTTGTTTCGTTTTATTTTTAGAGTCGTAGGTAAATTTTTCGTATTTTAGAGTCGAACCCCTTAATAGACTAACGAATGCTAAAGTATTGTGTAGGAAAAAATCGGGCAGGACCTCTCGACACCTCTCTCGATCGAGAGGCCTGTCGAGAGGTGAAAAATTTTGTCCAGTAGGGGTCTCTCGACACCCCTCTCGATCGAGAGGGGTATCAAGATATTCTGAAAAGGTACCCAGGTTTTTGTCACGTGAAGCCTCTCGATCGAGACCCCCGTGTTTTCGATCGAGAGGGGAGGACAGTACGTGAAGAGCAGCACCTCTCGACACCTCTCTCGATCGAGAGGCCTGCCGAGAGGTCAAATTTCAGCATACAGTAGCTACCTCTCGACACCTCTCTCGATCGAGAGGTGTATCGAGAGGGGTGTTGACGGCGCAAAATCTAAGTTTGACCAGGTTCTATCTCATCTTTAAATATACCATATACACACAATTCACATACCATACACACACAACTCACAAATTCTCTCAAGAACACACAAGAACTCTTCAATTTCTCTCTTCGATTCGTCAAAAGGTACTCAATTTCTTGCCCTTCTCCTATCAATTCTTGAATCTCTACATGAATTCGCATGTTTTGACCGATTGAAATTCGATTTTGATGGTTAAATTCTTGGATTGATAGATTTGGTATTAGATTGAGCATGATAGATTGAATTCATGGATTTCATTGGATTATTTGTATGAATTGAATTCATTGATGAATGCGGAGATGAAAGCATGTTGATATCCGAATGGGTCCTTGAATTTGTCTATAAATTGATAAAGATTCGTTGGTATCTATATGCATGAGATTGGAATTTTGTGATGATAAGTTCATGTTTTTGGAGGAGTAATATATTGAATGTGTGGAGTTGTGATGAAAAATTGAGTTGATTATGGGGGAGAATTGAATTTGGTTGAAGTTTGGGGGAAGGTGATTCATATTGCTATATCCTTGCATCTCTTGGACTAATTTGTGAAATTTTTTAGGTACTAAGATGGCAAGAGACAAGGGAAAGAACGTTTCTTCGACCTCTTCAAGCAAAGGCAAGGGGAAGGAAAAGGTTACTTCTTCAAGCAAGGGCAAGGAGACGTGGAAAAATGACAAGACCATTCCAGAGAACCGAATGCCGCCGGCAAGGTCGATGCCATCAAATTGGAGCCCAAGGCGTTCAAGCTTAAGCTCACCACAGCGGAGTCTAAGAGGAGATGGTCACATCTTGTGCAACTCAAGCACAAGCATTGTCGTTTCCTCCAGCAAGAGACGATAGCGGCGATGGGGATAGCCGACGAGATCACCCAAATGATGCAAAGAGGAGGCTTCACCAACATCTTTCAAGGCAATCACTTGACTTATCACATTCTAACGGTGGAGTTTCTCTCAACTTTGGTGGTGGAGCGAGTCAATCAAGTGCCCCACATCATTCGTTTCCAACTCGGTGGTCAACCAAGGGAGCTTGACATGGATCAACTCAATGATATTATCGGAGGAACAAGAATGGCGAGTACATTGGCAACAACCATCCGAATCTTCAAGACTTGTGGGCCCAATTCGTGGATTTTGAGGAGGAAAGGAGGAGATCTTACAACCCGGCGTATGCAAAGACCACCTCCATTCGGAATCCCACGATTCGCTACTTCCATAGGCTGATTTCGTCTACCATCCATTCCCGCCACGACTCCGGCACCTTCCTTGCCACCGATGCTCATCTTATTTGGACTTTTTATCGAGGCCACTCTCAATGTGCAGCCCTTTACCTCGTGGATCATATGAAGAACCAAGCATACTTGTTCGGGGGACAAAAGATTGGGATAGGAGCATTCGTCACTCCACTTGCTCAACACTTCAACATTCCGATTGGAGAGCAGCCGGTGTCTAGGTCCATCTTTGTGGATAGACGCACGTTGGAGCTTGAGAGGATGACCTCATTCGACACGTCCGGGTGGTTCTTTAAGCTACATGGGAGAAGTGGTGTTCATCTCTTTCCGCTGCCGAACAACTACTTGACCGAGGTGATTGGGAATGAGAAGCTACGGAGAGGGAACGGGAAGATGAACTCTCCTCAACACAAGGAGCTTATGTGGGCTGAGGGAGGTCCAAGGCCCGATGAAGGAGGCGATGATGATGAGGAGGAAGACGATGAAGAAGAGGCCGAGCAATATGAGCAAGGATATGATCAAGAGGAGGATGCGTACGCGCAAGGGTATGAAGGTGTTCCACAACCCGGTTTCTACATGAGAGCTCCGGACTTTGCTACAATGCAAGATTGGCACACGGAGACAATGGAGGCGATGGACAACTACCATTGGGATGGTAGAGAATTCGTTGAGTCTCAAGTGCGAGGAGTTCGAGAAGAGGTGCAAACTTTGAGAACCGAGGTGGGTGATCTTCGTACATACATTGGAGGTCGTTTCGATACTCTCAACACTTACTTTGAGAACGAAGCGAAAAGAAGAGAGGATGAGGCGAAGAGGCGTGAGGATGAAAGAGCTTACATGGAGAACTACAATAGAATGGTGCATGAGATGCACTACTTCTATCCTCACTACCCGGCTAATCATCAATGATTCGACCCCAATAACCCCGGCAACCCTCCCTTCCCACCGCCATTTCACTGAGGTAAGTTTGTTAACTTAGTTTCTTCTTCTTTTTGCAAACTTATTCCTTAATCTTTGATTTCGAAATAAGTTTGGGGGAGGGGGAAGTGTAACTAAAGTTAACAATCTTTTTGAGTATTTTTATTGCTTTAGTAGTTAGTTTATTTTGGGGTATGTTTGAGTCTTTTATGTTGAGTCTTTTATTGTTTTGAGTCTAGGTTAAATTGAGTCGAATAAGCATGTGATGATAGTATTGTGAATTTGGCCAATGATAGAAAATTTTTGTTTGAAGTTTTGGAGAAAATTTCATGATCTTTATTATGCATAGACCCTTGGCGAAGCGACGCATTTTATTTGATGAATTTGAAGCATGTTCTTGATGTCGGGAACTAGTTAGTTTGAGCCCGTGAGAATTGAGCTATTTGTGCATATTGATGCCTATTTCTTTGATTGAGTGATCATGTATGCTTCATTGTTCTAGAACTTGCCCTATTTCTCCATCAAGACCTTAGTATATTCATGAACTAGGAGATGATTCTAGGCCATTCTTTCATAGCCACATGATTCCCATACACTAACCTTGATCATAGCCTTCGTTTACCCCCTTTGAGCCTTTTTATGAGCCTTTCTTTCTTAAGCTTGGATGATAGGAGGTTTGGATGGATAAGGGTATCTTTAGTGGATTTAGTTGGTGATGTGGGAGGTGTTGAAAAGAGTACTTGTTGTGGTATGGAGAAGAAGAAAAAGAAAAGGATTTTAGGTGCTTGATTTAAGTATAGTTAGCTATCCCTATGAGCTTAGAAAAAAATAGTTGTGAAAAGAAAAAAAAAAATTCAGAGCCTTTGTTCAACATTAGAAAGAACAATAATAATAATATATATATAAATATATAATTCTCGATTCATGCACTAATCCAGTCAGCAACGCAGCAGAAGACTTGAATATAAAATTGCCAACACAAATTTGAGATGCATGCACCACGTGCACTAACACATAAAAAGTCAATTAAACTTTGCATGGAGTCTATGGATAATCTAAATCCATATACTTTATATAGAACTAAGGAACATAACAAAAAAATAGAATGAGAGTTTATGACTTGCACACAATTGCAAGAATTACAAGAGAAACAAGCGACTTAAATGTGCTCAGCTTATGTGTAAAAATAGCATAATCTAAAATTCTTTTGGACCGATGACCCAACCGAGCATGCCAGATAGATAGGGGATGTCTAATTGATGTAAGGGCAGTAGTAATGGAAGCTAAAGCAGTGGTAGACGGCCAATAATTGTAACGCCCTCAATCTCTACTTATAAGAATGCTACCAAAATACTAATTTCATGCTACTACTTTAATACGTATTTGATATCTTCATTAACGAAATGCGGAAGTCGTGTTCAAAAGGAAAACTCTATTTAACGGAAACTCAATTTTAGTTCCTGATTTTCCTTAAAGCAATACTAAATAAGTGTTCTACGTCAAACAATACACAAACCAAAATTTAGAGAAACCTATTAATTATGAGGCATCAAAAGAACATATACTTCACCTGCCCAAAGATTTCTACCGTCTATATACAATCACAAAATCAAGCAGAAAGCAGGTGACATTTGTGATACTTGTCTACATTACCATCTATAGCCAAATAACCAAACTAGTCTAGATATATAGATACAATGCAAGATCCAAAAGATAGACTATATAACAAGCCAAAACATTTACAATAGACAGATTATGCGTGAGAGAATACGCAGTTCATTCGCCACTTCCACGCGTCCCGACTCCGAAACCTGAAATAGAACATTGTAAAGGGGTGTGAGTATGCAAGCACACTCAGTGGGGTAAACTATATCATTTTTAACCATTAGCGCATTGCATCATAACCATGCGAACTCTTTGTGCTTCATTGATCTCTGTGAGACTAGTCTCAGCCCCTTGTGGACCTGACCCCTTGTGGGTACATCAACTTATTAGATCCCTTGGGGATCAAACCCCTTGTGGGCCACTTTAGTTCGCAAGTATGTGCAAAGCATCATCATATTAATATCAATTAAATCATTTCATTTTCCACATTAAAGTAAACTCCACCCCAAATGATGCAATTGGAATGAACCTCTTCAAGTTGTCCGTCCTTGAGCCTCGATTGCGCCACTCCTAGCATTTTAGAATACTTAAGCTTAAGTTGACTTTCAAGCACCATATATTGAGTTCAAGGACTTTTTAGTCAATAATCTCATAACTATAATGAGCAACTAAGTTTCCTTAAAAGGATTCATGAAATACCTCTATTTCTAATGTAAATTTAGAAATGAAGAGCTTAATCTTAAAATAGTAGAGCCGATTAAACTAATTAAGTGTAGCCGAAACCATACAAGTCATTTATAAACTAAGATAAATTCATGGTGTAGAACTCCTATCACCATTACAAGAGTTCTTATGTCGAATACCTTTTAAAACAGTCCATGTAATCTAGTAATCCGTTTGGAATATATTACTCTAATCCCTTTGAAATGTTTAGAGATATTAAGTATACTCATAAGAGATTTAACATGTCTAACATAAAACTCTCATAGTTATACCATTATACTTATAAGTGTTGTTTAAGTAAGTATGAAAGGAAATTACATCACTCTTGAAGCTTGAGATCCTATAATGTTTTAGGAGTACTTTAAAAAGTAAATATGATACATATCAGCATAATAGAGGAGTTCTAAAGGTCTAAATTCTTAAATTAGAGATTAGGCAATTCATTCTACATTTCACATCTTTTAACAGCAACTTATGACATGGATTCCGACCTATATATTCATCGGATTTTGATAAAACAACATAGAGTGAACCTCCTAAACTTATACCACATATCCCCCAAAGAAATCATACGATTCAACAATGAATTGGTGGGGAAGTTTAGACTCAAACTCGCACTAACACAGCAGCGAGCAGATTCGCCACTCTGACTTCGACAGCCTATAACTTTCCCGTTTGAACCCCAAATGAGAATCTAAAAATAGCTTTGGAAAGCCAACAAACAGAGATTTCCAATGATACCTAATTTGTTAGGGTGTAACTGGAAGAAACGCCCAGAATCGTAATAGAACAGTTGAGCTAAAGATCCCGCAGACAGATTGTACACTCTGACTTCAGAGGCTCATAACTCTCTCATGTGATGTTGGATTATGTTAGTATGCCTTGAATCTAGCTGCCCCTTCGCAGAGCTGGACGGGGGTCTCGCTGTACTCTATTTATATAGAAATAGGGCACAATACTCTGTAACTCTGAAAGCCGTCATAATACAATCTGTTCTCCGATTCCTGCCCGTGTACGTAGCCAACACAACGTTGGTGAACCACGTAAATCTGTGTCTCTTTACTTTTTTGTTCGTTCGATTACTCAATTACTCTATTCCGTTACAACAGATTACAAATCCGAAGATACCGTTGGAAAACAAACGAAAAGAGGTTTCTAATGGTACCTATTTTGTTAGGTTTTGACCGGAGGAAACGCCCAGAATCGGGTCTGAAAAGGGCTGTTGTGACAGATACGAAAAACAGGGACCATAGACTTGTTTTCACTATCACCCGTGCAACAATGATGATATGGCTGACATAATCGAAGCTAGATAGAAATCTAAACGTGAAGAATCAAAACCACAAGATACTTTTCTACCCATGGCTGAGAAACCCCCAACAAATTCATGAATTTCAGCTTTACTCATATACTCAGACTCGGTTCTGGGCCTAGGCGAGGAGTGTTCCCGCCTAGGGCCCAGACCAAGAAGGGGCCCCAAAAAAAATACCCAATGTTTTTTTACATACCCAATCTTATCATTTTTTCAGCTGGGCTTAAATGAAAGGGCCCATTCTCATACAAATTTTTAGAATGTAATATGTTTCCCCCTTATTTCCCCATTCTCGTTTGAGATATATATATAATATACCCAATATGGTATAAGGAAATCATATTAAGGTCATACATTTAAAAAAATCAAAAAATACCCATTTTGGATGCGCAATTACACAAATGCCCCTAACCTATTTTGGTAACTGAATTTTTGCATAACAGATTTTTCCCTCACAGCTCCTTTATTTCTCTCTCTTCCAATTTGGTTAATAGAAATCGAATTTCTCCCCGATTCTAACTCCTCGCGATTCTCTCTCGCGATTCTCTCCGCGATTCTCTTCTCTTCGGCGATTATCGCTTCTCGATTCTGTACAGAATGTGGCGGCGCCGGTGTGAGAGTTCTGTTTTTTGATTTTTGGCCGTCGGCGTTTTGAATTGGCGTGAGATCTCAGATTTTTGTGTTGCTTTTGGCGATTCATCGGCGGCGATTCATTGTTACTCAGTTTTCGGCGTCCAAGGTATCTCTGATTCGATTTTGTAGTTCTATTTTGTGTTTGTTTTGCGTTTTTTTTCCTGTTGTCGTCGGCGTTTAGCTCGAAATTTTGATGTTTTTATCGTCGGCGTTATATATGTTGTTGCTGTGTTTTCCTGTGTTTGTTGTTTTTGATTTGATTTTGTTGTTGTTTTTCGTGCATTTGATGAAGAGATTTTATGTGATTTTTGTGTGTTTTATTTACATGAATGATTTGCTTATTTTTGTTCATATTTTTGTTGAAGTTACGAAATTCACTTATTTGTACCTGAATGTTTTGTGATTTGGTTGAATTTTAGTACATATATTAGTATGAACACAATTCTTTATTTCGTACCAGATACTGTTTTTTGCTGATTTTTTTGTTATTTTAAATCAGATGGCTTCATCATTTGTTATTGTTCATGGTGGAAGTTGGAATAAAGATAAATATGAGGATGGATTAAGAGATTATGTTTCTATACCTGTTGGTGGTATGAGATATGAAGATTTGTTGTCAAAGCTTGAATCTCGATTAAATAAGGACTTGTCAACACATACATTTGACATAGATGCGTTATTCACTAATGATCAAGGCCAAAAGATTAGGATGAAGGTAACTGATGATTTTGAGTGGAGGTCTTTAATAGACTTAAACAAGTATCCTACAATCTATGTCATTGCATGTGAGAGGATTGATAGGGGCGGTAATGTTTCCTCAATTCGTACCCTGCCTCCTATAGTTCAGTCCTTGAGTGGAAGTACATCGTCAAATCATGGTGTATCAAGTCAGTGGATTATACCGGGTGTATCGCAACAAGTTGGTGTTGTACCTGATGAGCTTTCTTCCTTGTTGGAACCTGTATCGAGGGAACAACTTATTTGTGGGTCTATATTCCCTAGCAAAGATAGCTTGATTTCAGCTATTGGTACATTTCATTTGCGAAATTTCTTAGAGTGTATATCTAAACGTTCAGATAAAGGTAGACTCTACGTTGTTTGCAAGTTTGAAATGTGCAAATTCTGTATCCGTAGTAAATCCTATGGGAAAGAGTGGATAATTAAAAAAATGATTGAGCACACTTGTGAGAGGGATTTGAGAAGGGGTTGTCAAGTTAAAGTTTCTTCTAAAGCAATTTCAGATCACTGTATTTCTTATATGGCAGAGGATGGGTTTGTTCTTAGACCACGTGATATTCAGGGACAGGTACTTAGGGAATTTGGTATTAATTTGAGATATTCGGCTGCATTGGCTGGCAGGAATCGTGCTTTGAAAATGAAATATGGAGACCATGAATCGTCATTCCAGGTTACATGTTCTTTTTTGTTTTGTTTTTTTTTGGTGTATTGTACGAATTATTGTCATTTCGTACCATGTATTTTTGATTTTTTATATTTTGTTCTTTTGATGTTTGCAGATGCTGCCGATGTACTTTTACATGCTGGAGCAATTAAACCCCGGTTCTGTTGTTGATTTACAAACTTGTGATGACCATTCTTTTCAGTATTGCTACTTCTCACTTGCAGCATGTGTTGTAGCTTTTCGTTCATGTCGTCCTGTTATTGTCATTGATGCCACGCACTTGAAGGGGAAATACAAAGGTGTATTGTTTGTTGCCTCTACAAAGGATGCTAATGAGCAGATAGTCCCTTTGGCTTTTGGTATTGGTGATAAAGAAAACGATTCGTCTTGGACTTGGTTCCTTGAGCATATACGTCAATCTTTTGGGGTGCCGGACAATTTGTTGATTGTGTCTGATCAGCACATAAGCATAAAGAATTCTGTTGAATATGTTTTTCCAGGCACTGCTCATGGTCTTTGCTCATATCACATACAAGGCAACTTAAAATCCTGGGGTAAACCTATTATTGATTTGTTTCAAGCTGCTGCAACAGCATACAGGGAATCTGATTTCAACGCGCATATGTTGAATATAGCCTTGTCTGCACCAGGGGCGCATGCTAAGCTCATGGCCATTGATCCTATAAAATGGGCAAAGTGCAGATGTCCGGTACGACGTTATAGATTTGGTACCTCCAATGCTGTGGAAGTTCTAAACTCTAGATTGAAATGGGGAAGGAAATTGCCTATTTGTTCTCTTATGGAGTATTGTCGTAATCTTGTTCAGTCATGGTTTTTCTTGCGGCGTTCTACAGCAAAGAATAGTGGAGATGAGTTATCGAAAAGTGCACTGAAAAGGCTGGGTTTTGTTATGAAGAAAGGTAGTTCAATGAAAGTTGAACCCATTTCTGATTTTAAGTTTAAGGTGATTTCAGGTACGAAAAGTAATATTGTTGATATCAACTCAAGGGAATGCTCATGTCAAGTTTTCCAACAAGACTTATTCCCATGCTCGCATGCCTCTGCAGCTATAAGGTACACTTTAACATAATTCGTACCTTTTATATTATTTAAATTAGGTACTCTTTATTTGATTTCGTACTTTATGTTTGCAGCTTTGTTAAGCTAACACCAGCAGCATATGTCCATGCATATTATAGTACTGAGATGTGGCATTCAACTTATTCACCTGAGGTTATGCCTGTCCCTGATCCTTGTGATTGGCTTGTTCCGGTTGATATTGAGTCAAGAGTTGTTGGTACTCCAAAAAATCCAAAGCAAGCTGGACGTCCTCGTGTAAATAGGATGGAAGCTGGAGAAACTACAAAGGATAATCGCATTTGTGCACGTTGCCATAAAACTGGTCATTATCAAAGAACGTGCACCGAGTTAATACAAATGCAAATTACCAATGGGGAAGAAGCAAGTGGCAGTCAGGTTGGTGCTAAACGACGTAGAAAACCCAAAAAATGTGGAATATGTGGTGTTGTCGGTCATACACGTCAACGTTGCAATGACCCTCATAGGTTTGAATAGACATTTTATCTGATTTTTTTTTGTGAACACAGGAAATTTGAAAGCTTGAAAATTTGAACTTTTACATGTTTTTTTTGTGTTTTTGTTTTATACACATCTGTTATGCTATATTATATATGCATGGTTATGTGGTACGATTTCATGATAAATCGTACCATTAATAAAGTGTGGTACGATTTCACGATAAATCGTACCATTAAAAAAGTTACAGAATTATTTGGAAGCTATGTATATTTCATACTGTTTCACAGGATTTAAACATCATATATATGTTGTTATATGGTACGAATACATGGTATTTCGTACCATCAAAAAAGTTATAAAAATACTCGAAAACTATATATTTCATACCATATTCCAGAATACTTATAACAAAAGTAATGAGGTCCCCTAATATTGCTTGTTCAGTAACCCCATATATCCAAAAAAACAAAAAAAAAAAAAAAAACAGAGAGTAATTGTTTTTTGCATCCCATGCACTAGCTAATATAAGCATATTTCAAAATGAAAGTGTTTTTTGATCCCCCATTATGCATTGAACAAATCTTGCATATCCACTGGAATGGTTGTTTCGTCTGTGCTGTGGCCATAGATTGTACTTGCAATGTGTCGACGGTAGAGGAGCAACTGTTGTGGGTTTTCCAGCCCCTTGTTCCCTGGCCTTCTAGAGATTAGTCTCTCTGCATATTTCAGACAATAAAGTCCACAGCTGTTGCTGTCATTTTCCTCTTGCTGGTACGCATTACTTCCTGTAGCAGGTGCGAAGCAAATGTCCCACTGTGCGTACTGTGGCATCTTGATTTTGTTGTGAGAGTAGTAGCCTATCTCCTTCATGAGTTGTGGAACCACTCTGGCCATCGGTAGGAAGATTGACAGTCGATTTTCTGTGTGTTGGCTCTCGAACATATGTGCTTTTGGATCATAGAGCACAAGTCTCTGTTTCTTCATGTCTATCAGCAGTGTGGCCCAATGCTCTCTGAAGTTGCACACAACAACAACCTTGACATTTATCAAAAACAACGTAGGTACGAAATGTTAGCAATTCGTTATTTAATGTATCAAACATTGGTACGAAATGATGTATATCGTACCTGATCACAGTCATTCCAGTGTTTCACATTTTCACCCCAGTTTGGAATAATTCCATCAGCAAACAACAGTAGCTTTTCCATCTGTTCTTGAGGTATCTCCTCCTCCTTGCTTGTTTCAAATTTTTCGTAGTTGTATAGGCTATCATAAGATGCCTTCTCTTTCTCATGTATGGAGTCAAAGACAGACTCAACCTCACTCTGCAAATTACAAAACAAGTACACATCATTGAATGATTTGTATAGTTTTGTAACGTCATGTATATTATAAACAACTTACCATGAAGAAGCATGAAGTTATAGTAACTCTGCTTTTCACTTCATTTAATCCAGCAAATCTTGGGTTGGATACTAGAATTGCGAGGTATGAGTTGATATGGTCATCCTCAAGCATTTCATCCGGGTCTAATATGGTTTTGAAAAACTCCTTGTCAACAGCATATGGTAAACCCACATTCCTCAGCAATTTGTTCCTGAGGTTCATTTTGTGGAAAATTTATTAATTTATCATAATTTTCTGAATTTAATTTGATTTTATAATGTTACTTACTGTCTGTTGGCATTTTGATCTTCATCATCATCGTCAGCAATGTAAGTTTCAAATGCATTGGGCCCTGGACGTATATCATGCCTAAGGAATGGGCTCCTACATGCTGCTGCTGGGAATCTTGTCCGGATTGGCCGTGCGACAACTGGTGGGTTTTCGACTGTTGCAAGAGTACGCACTGGGGTGATCTCTTCAAGTGTATCAAATACCTGGTTCATAATATTTGTTAGCACGATCTCTTCGGTGTCTTCTTGTATAACCTGTTTTTTAAACATTTTATAATATTTAGTACGAATTGTATAAAATTCGTACCATGTAATATACTTGCTTAATATATTCTTAAAAATAGTTATCATTTGATAATTTCGTACTATAAAGATAAAAGCCAGATAATCCAACAAACCATTACAGTAATACAACATTTTAATAATGCCTTAAGGTACCTGTTCATCATTTGAATCGGGCCCCTCTCTTTGTGCTTCTTCTGTTGTTGGTGTTGCTTCCACTGTTTCAGTAATGTTTTCTTCCTCTCTTTGTTCTTCATATCCACCATCTTCTTCTGATTCATCCACTTCCATTCTGTTTATTTGGTCTGCTTCCTCATCCACTTCAATTCTGTTTGTTTCGTCTCCTTCCTCTGTTTCCTTCTCCATTTCATTCTCTGTTTTTGATCCGTCTTGTTTTTCAGATGCTTCTTTCTCTCCTTCCACTGTTCCTGCCATTTTTACCACTGTTGCACTTCCACCAGATGTTGTCGGCATTTGTACACCAGTTTGCTTGTTTGTCTCAGGTGCCTGGTTGGTATACTCAGGAACTAGGTCTAGCAATTTTTTGATGACATTTTCCGTCACATCGTCCACAAGTGTTTGGTGGTAGGAATGTAGCATTTGTTCGAATGAAGTCTTCGCCTTTTCTGCAGCAATATCAGCCATCCTTTGCATCATTTCCTCATTGACAGGTGCTGTGGCTGTGGTAGTGGCAGTGGCAGTGGTATTGGCAGTGGCATTCCCAGTGTTTGGTATCTCTTCATCCTCATCAGCATCTCTTGGCTTCTTTTTCTTGCTTTCAAATGCATCAAACTGGAAAACAAATGGTTCACCTTCTGGATCATTCTTTAAAGACTTCCAGTACTTTTTCCCAAGTTCCTTTTTGTGTGGTTTTAGCATTGGCACGAGTCCCTAATAATCAGTGGAACGAAATATTACATTTCGTACTATACACAAATAAATGTAGTATAAAATGCATAATATATGGTACGAATTGACAAATTACGTACTTATACCTCTTAAGTATTATTTTTTCATACCTGAATAATTTCTTCCTCTTCTGGAAATCCCTTCTCCTTCACATACTTATACCTAAGAAATCTAGGCCTCTGTCGTTCTGTTTTCTTGTACCCAATAACTCTACCAAAAGCCGGAATGGCTTCGAAAATCCAAGCCTACAAGTGCATTGAATTAGTATTTACTAAATAGATATTACTTACAACTTAAAATAAAATAATACTTACTGAAAATGCTATCGTATTTCCTTTGATGTGATAACTGACTCTATCAGTTTTTGTGTCCCTCTCTGTTTTCTGAACTTTTTGAATCGAGTCAATTAGAAGCTGGTATGAATAGCTGCCCCATGGGAAGGCCTCCCATTTCTCTTTGTTTTCTAGCAACACCCATAACCACAATGGAATTTTCTTCTTTGTCTGGTCGATCCCGAGTGCAAAAGTCAGAGCCAATAAAAACTTTGAAAGCTGCACATAGTCTTCATCTGTGGCTTTCACTTCCTCACCATTGACTTCGAAGTGCTTATCTATATAAGCAGTGCGTACCATTGCAATTGTTGTTTCGGGGTTTGCTCCAAAAAGCCTTTCATAAATTGAATCTGGTGGGAGCTGGTGTCTCTTGTATGGATTGAATTCAGCACGGCCAAACTTTAGCCCACTCACGAGTGCATATTCAACCCTAGAAAAGCGGAGTACCTTATCTCCTATCTTGAACCATAGTGCAGTCCTATCAAAGTTTGGTGATGGCTTAACCTCACGGGAAATGACATAGTGTATCATTTTCCCACTCCTTGTGCTGTAATCAGGTAGATGACTGAAGGTACCCATTACAGAGTTCTGTACCTTCTGCAGACAGTTGATGGGCAAAGTTTCAAGTAAAACTCGGACATCTCCAGCCATTTGTTCATATCCCATGAACATTGTCTTGTTTGGCCGATCATGCAAATGGTACCTTATGTATTCCCAATCAACCTAAAAACACATAAAATCATCAGTCCAAGCAACTATTAACATTCTTCATAGTTTATAACAGCAGTTCAATATTAGTAAAATTTGTGCAAAACAGAAACAATGTCAACATATGTCACAGTTTCTAATCAAAACAGAGCATATTTCAGTGTATAGGAGATCATTTCGAACCACAAGATATGAAAAAACACTTCAATATTAACATAATCAATGCAAAATATTACTAATAACAACATATTTCAAGATTTTTGCCAAAACAGAGTATATTCAGTGTACAGGACACCACATTCAGTACGAATTATATCATTTCGAACCACAATATATGGAAAAATACTCCAATATTAACAAAATCAATGTAATACACAACCTATCTCAACATATTTGCCATATTTTAGTTAAAACAGAGCATATTCAGTGTACAGGACATCATTTCGAACCACATGATATGAAAAAACACTCCAATATTAACATAATCAGTGTAAAACAGAACCAATATCAACATATTTCATATATTTTAACCATAATCAGTGCAAAATATAGTAAAATCAGTGCGAAAAACGCAAATCTAAACCCTAAATTCAATAATATTTCAATCGCAGTAGTTTTGGTACTCAATCGTAGTGTTTTTGGTTTAGAAAACCCTAGATCCGACAAAAAAATCCCCAAATCAAGCACTCATCTCATACATGCATTCTCGAAAAAAATTTTAAACTGTGAACCCTAATTTTTACCTCGTATTCGACGAATGGGTACCCGGTCGGAATCACCTCTTCTATTGGCGACGGCGGACGGGGTGGAGTTGCGTTTGTCGGACGGACATTGGAAGTTCTTCTCATTTTTCTCTTTTTCGAACGGCTTGTTGACGCCGCCTCTGTGCTGAGTTTTCTCTTTGAACGTCGAGGCATCTTGTATGGCGGCGGTTGAACGGAGGTGGCTGCGGTGGTTGATCGGAAAGTAGGTTTTCGCGTCGGAGGGTTGCAGAGGAGGGTTTCGTGTCGGAGTGGAGAAAACCGAATGAATGTGGAGGAGTTGAAGCGTCGCAGGCAAGTTTTGAGAAAGGCGGGTAGTTGGTTTTTTGGGGGGAAACGAGAAGGCATAATTAAGGGTATTTGTGTAATTGCACATCAATAATGGGTATTTTTTGTGTTTTTTAAATGTTAGTCCTTAATTTGATTTCCTTATATCATAGTGGGTATTTTATTTTTCCCCTCTTCTCGTTTTGCCGCCATTAATGTTTTAATTTTTTTTTTTTCTCTTTGCCATGTTGTTCTCTTTATAGATTTTGGAAAATTTTAAATACTTATTTAGTTTAGAGTTATTCATTTATTCTTTTCCAAGGATATTTTATTGTATATCTTTTTCTTAGATTTACATTTTATAGTATGCTATTATATATTTCAGTTATCTAATATTATTTGATTATTTGGTATTCAACTATTTCTCATATGAATATATTATTTCATTTTTTATTTATTGCTTAAAGCATTGAAGAAATTTATTTATTATTTGCCTAAAAAATAAATCTATTTATTTTATTATTATTATTTATTTATCTCATGTTTACTTTGTTTTTTTATTTGTTTGTCTTACAATATCTCATACGAAAATGGGTAGAGTTTTAAATTAAAAAGTAATAAATTAATAATAACAAGATTCTTAAAATTTCTTTTACTTAGAGTAATAAACGTGTTGGTGCGTATGTCTATGAATTTCTACGTTTTCAAATATAGTTTTTATTTCATATATGCTTTTTATATTGGTATTGTCGAATAACTTATAAACTATGATGTAAAATAAAAAAATAAAATATAATAAAATAAATTAAGGGGCCTTTATTTTTAGCTTGGCCTAGGGCCCCTAAAATGTCAGGACCGAGGCTGCATATACTCACCACCCAAACACAGAATAACTAATGATAACCAAGTAATTAGAGTACAATCCTTACCTTGCTGCACAAAGATGAAGAGAGAATCGATTCTGAGAGAGGGACGAAGAAGAGAGGGAGAGAAGAAACGAAGGCGGTGAAGAAAGAGAGAGAGACGTCTAGCGAGAGAGGAAGAGCAATGGCAGTGCGGTGGATGACTAAGCCTTTATCTTTTCTTTTCTTTTATTTCTTTCTTTTTCTTTTTCTATTATTATTATTATTATTATTATTATTATTATTATTATTATTATTATTATTATTATTATTATTATTATTATTATTATTATTATTATTATTATTATTATTTCCTTCAATTACTAGATAATATCTAATGTATGTATTTTAACTCTAACTATTTTTCTATAATATCACACAATACATATCAAATTCAATCTTCAAAACTCCTACAATTAATTTTTTCTTCTTATGTTCTAAATTCGTCTTATTAAATCTCATAATTTTTACTAGTGGCGCATCGTAGCTTCAAGTATCGGACAACCTGCAAATATAAATATCAACTCGACAATAGTTAAAATCACATAAGAAATAATTTAACAATTAAATGAAATAAAAACAACTAAATAATAATTCACTTTTCTTTTTCTCTTTTAAAGATATTAATTTAAATTTTAAAATTGTGTGGGGTATTACAATAATAGAGCCCATTAACGTGCTGGCAACGAAGGCAAATGTCCTTCGTGCGTCAATCCTTCACCTGAAATCCACAAGAAGAGAAAATAACATCAACATCATTATCCACGCATAGAAGAGAAACATATGGAAGGTTTCGAGACATGTGTGGAACATGTAAAGCACTCGAGAAGTGTAGGGAATTAGAATGCGGAAGCACAAGAGATCCCATAAGCGCAATAGACAAGTTGTTACCATTACCGATGAGAACCCAGTCAGGACTCGTATAAGGAGAATGGAGAGACACGTTGGCTAAGTCATGCGCCAGAGTGAATGAGCCACTCCGAGGTGGCAGGGGAAGTTGTGGCTGCACGAGCAGATAGAGAAGAGTAAGCATGGCTACTAGATTCCGACTTTCCAGCAGTGTGAGTGAATGATGGACAGCGACGAGCCGAGTGCCCAATTTCACCGCACAATTGACACTTCCCAAGATTAGGCCACAAACTCGAGTTGGAGTTGGGCAAGGGAATGGCAGTTGGCGGAGGATGAGGCTGAGGCAAGAATTTAGTAGAGGGATGCTTCGATTTTGAGACAGCAGAATTGTTGTTGTTGCGAAAGCTAGAGGCAACATTCGTAAAGAACGCCGTCGAAGGTTGCGCTACGGCCAGTGTTCTAAAAATCGGCCTAGGTGGCCACCTAGACGCTAGACGGTGCTCGACCGCCTAGATTTTATGCTAGGCAGCCGCCTAGGTCACCACTGTCTAAAAGGGGCCGCCTAAGCAGCGGAGCTAGGCGGGTTTGACCGGGTAATTAGGATTTAGGGTTAAATAACTTAAATTGAATTATTAAATTTTATAGTTCTCATGGATAATATATTCCGACTTATGGATTTCTTTAAAATTATTAATATTTTTGTTGACTTTAATTTTATTATTTATGTAAAAGATATTAAATTTGTAGAATTTGAACTATTAGTTAGCATATTATATCATTATATAATTTATATATTTGAACCTTGTCCTTATATCATAAATTAGTTGATGAAAGTATAATGTAAATGATATATACTTTTATTATAGGGTATTGTGTGAAAATAATAGTAAAAATACATAAAATAGCTCTTTTCCGCCTAGCCCGCCTAGAATCCGCCTAGACGCCCGCCTAGACTCTAGTCGGTAGCCCACCGCCCGCCTAGCATCTAGCGTATTTTAGAACATTGGCTACGGCGTTGGCGGACCGAGACGCCAACTGAACCTTAGTACTCAAGAGTTTGTCGTGGAGTTCTTCAAATCTGATAGGATGTTCACGTGCTTGAATGGCCCCAGAGATTTCTTGATAAGAATCATCAAGACCATGAAGAATTTTGAGAACGAGGTCCTTAGAGTCATTGGTGACACCGATGATAGCTAGTTTATAAACGACGCTTTTGATCTCTTGCAGGAAATCAGAAATAGATTTGGACCCCTTGACCGGATTATGGAGTCTATTTTGAAGAACCAAAGTTTGACCCCTAGATGGCTTGCCGTAAGTATTGGCAAGGGTGAGCCAGGCGTCACGAGGTGTAGTTTTGCATCAATGAACGAAAAAAGATATGGTGTGAGAGTAGTGATGGGGATGAGGATAAGTTTATCATGACGAATCCAGAATGAGTGATCCGGATTGGGGGTGGTGATGCCCGCGACAGCTCCAACAGCAGCGGGAATGGTGGCCGGCGGGTAGCTAGGTTGATGAGCCATCGACTTATCCCATTTAATCATAGCCAGTTAGAACGGTCTGAAACTGGAACTTCCAAGATGTGTAATTGGAGTTGTTTAGTTTGAGAGGTCCCTACAAAGAGGCGTTCAGGGCTATGGGAGAGGGAAGAGAAGCGGCCATGACGGTGGATGGGCGGAGGATCTTAGAGGTGTTAACCTATAGAGATCGTGATACCATATATAAATTGGTTGAAGATAAATCTTATTTCACACTGAAAATACGATACATAACAAGTATATATACAAGAGAAAAGCTAGACCTAGCTACAAGAAACCCTAAGAGAGAAACCTTAAAATACGGCCCATAACACAAAACATAATAAATAATAAGGGGCACACTCCTGTCAGCCCGGCCTCACCGTGAGGCCGGATCATGATTGACACTTTTGTTTACAAAGATTATATTGACACTTTCGAACATTGACACTTTCATTCATTATGATTGACACTTTGGAACATTGACACTTTTACGAAAAATACGTTAATAATAAATATTAATTTTATCTTGTGGAAATAACTAATATGTATATATAAATATTAGTATATTTTATAACATCAAAACATTATAATAACAAGTTAATAGAAAAAATATAACAAATTTCGATGTCACATAGATTGACACTTTCGTTCAGAACAATTGTCACTTTTATTCATGAACATTGGCACTTTTGCTGGAGAATTATATATCTTAAGTTTCAATTTATAATCCATATTTTACCTTTTAAAATTGAAATTAAAAACCAAAAAATAATTATAAAACCCTAAATTGATAGGTCAACCTTATAAAGTAATTGTAAAATTACAACTTACACAGAAAATACATAAAAAAATTTATTTAAAAGATTGACACTTTTATTCATAAAGATTAGCACTTTTATTAATAAAGATTGACACTTTACCTGAACGGGTCGGAACAACACAAACCGGATAGAGTTGACCCGACCCGAAATTGGGTCAAGCGGGTCGGGTTGGGTCGGTCCGGGTCGGATCATGGGCCGGGCCGGGTCGGGCTGGGCACTGCCGCATGGTGCGGTCGGCCGCACCAGAGTTTTTGTCAAATAATAAAACTCTAATTATTTACTAATCCAATAAACTAGACCAAATGTCTTAAGTTTGAATCATCCTTGTTACGCCCTTCAAATTTCATGATAATTATTTCAAGGGAAAAAAAAAATGATTTTGCAAGTCCAAAAGAGTCAATTTCTAAATGTCTCAATGAATTAACAAACTAAAACTAGAATAGAATATTTTGACAACTCTTTTAGTTTTAGAAGGTTCATATACATAATGTACATATTATAATTCAATAAATTAAAGAGAGAAAATAAGCCAAAGTAACAAATAAGAGAGCAATAGACTGCAATTTCAACTAAACAACTGCATGCACACATAATCAACAGCTAAAGCATGCACACGACTTCTTTGGTATGGTGCCCGAGCTGCGAAATTTTGCAGCCTCTTCCTCTACCATCAAAAACTCTTTGCCTCGATCGGCTTCGATCATCGCTCTCTTCTCTTCTGCTGCCTTGTGAATCAGACAAGCCTTATTCTTCATCTTCTCTGCATATTCCGCCTTCTTCTTCTCAATCATTTCCTGTCCATGAATTGATATATAAGTAATACTTCAATGTGTTCAGTCAAGCGATGTTTGGTTCCTTTTACCAAGTTTTCCTTTTCAACATAACCTGATTGAGTAAATTCTTAGCACGCATGGATGCACAACTAATACTTACAAGTTAATACCCCTTGATCATGCCTTACTAAGGGTGGAATGTTATCCACCTTATATGTTACAGTCGTGTTCATTAAAAAGTCGATATGAGATCAGTATAGGACTTTAACACCTCCCTCATTGGCAATACGATGTATATAAAGCATCCGAAGCTTAGTTCTATATTCGACACATATATTCGACCATATACGCTCTAAAGTCTCATTAAAGTCGGACAAAGCACAATTCAGAAATGTTGTCCATAGCCAGCAGAACAATTCTTGCTGGTACTCGACCAGATCTTTTTGTCGAACAATTCTTACCTCAATCTGCTTCAACTCTGCTTCCACAGCTGCCCTTTTGGTATTCTCCCAAGCATCTATCTCTGATAATTTTTTATATGCCCTGTAACAAAAATATAAAAATTAAATAAAAAAGAAGAAGATGATCCATATATATGGAATAAGTAATCTAGTGTTGATGAGTTGCTTGTAAACTAGAGGGGGCCCTTGCTATCCTTTCTTTCTATAGTTTAGCTGTATTCGCAAAATACAACATCTAGTCCCGTGCTACTCCCTCTATCCCTTTACATTATTCTCATTTTCTTTTGATACAACAATCAAAGGTAGATGAATGATGGTAGAGAAATTAGAGTTTTTGTGTATTAATTTTATTTTAGGAAATGAGACTGATAAATGAAACAAACTAAAAGGGAAAATAAGATTAATAAAGTGATGAAAAATAAGATTAATAAAGTGATACAAATGTAATATTATATTTATTTTAACTTTAAGCCTTCTACTTATATTTTAACAGATCATTTTACGTTTATTTTTTATTTTAAAAGGCCCTTATCTTACCGAATGATTTAACTCGTCAAATTGTCATACCGTTAAATAAAGACGATAAAAAAGTAAAATGACACATTACAATGAATTATTATTATTATTATTATTATTATTATTATTATTATTATTATTATTATTATTTTTTTGGTGGGGGTCTATAAAAAAATTGAAAGTAGAAGGAATTGAAAATATGCATTTGCCATTTATGGCTCTTTGTTCCATAATATTAGACTTATTGATTGAATAATGTAAAGTATAAAAATATTAAACAGATCGATTGAAATGAAACGAATGTAGCTTTGACAAATAAATAAATTTAAGCAACTTTTATGCTACTTTTACCACGCTATAAATATAACACTGACCTTCTAAATTTTGCAATAGGGACATTTCTAATTTATATTCCTTCCGTCCACCACATTAGCGAAACGCATAAATTTTAAAAAAATGGTAGGTAAAAGTAAGAAAAAGTAAATAGTAGTGGAGTAAGGGTCTCACCCCATGAATAATAAAACAAGTTTTTTTTGGAATGCTAATGGTAAAATGGTCATCGTCTAGAGGAAATCTTTCCATTTCAGTCCATCACATTAATATGATGACATGTCAAACGAAAAATACTCACAACTATTGGACGGGGTACAATAATAGGACGGGGTAAATTTTATGATAGCCAACTCATTTTGCTAAAAAAATAATATAAGGAAAGATATAATTGTATATTGTAAATTTGTAATAGCAGATTAGTATTGAAAATAACGTTTTAATTGTCATAATTATTTACTTAAGAAGCAAAGCAATAAATCAATGATATTTACAATCTGAGAAGCTACGCTAAAGGTCTATTTTTCGTATGTGAAAAAAGCAAGGACTGAGGAGTTGGTGATCAATATTTTCGTCGTTTCACTTCATTAATCTCACTAGGGTGCGATACAGCAACCAAGAAAAAAAAATGGCGATAAAGGGATTATACAAAATGTTTTTGTGTGTCAATTCATTTATATTGATACCAAAGGAGTAAACTGAGATGCATGAATAAAGATATAGCACAATTAATAAAGAGAGACAGATCTAGTAATTAATTTCGGAATTGGAAAAGCAAAAGAAAAGAAAATATACTTGTTGTCAGCTTTTGTTTTCTCGTTTTCTTCCCATGCTTTGATAAGTGACAATTTCTTCTCAATCTCAACTTGTACAAGCGCAGCTTCTATATAATTATCGAAACAAAAAAAAAAAAAGAAAAAAAAAAAAGAAGAAGAAGTCGATTCTCAAGAAAAACGATAAAAAATGAAACCCAAGAAGAAAAGGGAGAATTCAATAAAATTGTTAAATAAAACCAGAGATTAATTACCCCTGTTCTTGGACATCCCTTCAGTTTTTCCAACATCATATTCAGCTAAATCCCCTGTCAAAGGAATTATAAATAATAATCATAAATGAAACAATCTAATATTAATAAGAGCCATGTATATGTAAACTTTGGGATTTGGATGAGGAAAGGGAAAGAGAGGTGAGAAAAAAAAAAAAAATAGCGAAAATATTAAGAATCCTGCAACGAAAATTGGATGATTTGATTTTTCATTACCCTGTTCTTTTTCAGTAGAGGAGACTGTGGCTGCTGCTTCTGATTCTTCTTGCCCATGTACTGTATTTGTTTCTTCTCCCATACTCTCTCTCTCTGTGTGTGTGTATGTATATATTTATTGCTGTATTTGGGTAATAGGAAAATCTGGGCTGTGAGTTTAAAGAGTGGGATTTCAGAGAATTCTGGGGATTAAAAAGGAAGGTTTTGGAGGGTAGGTGGTGGATTGTGCAGTTGGAAAATGCCAAAATATAATGAAGAACTATGATGTCACGGTATTGGTAAAGTTCGGTTGGACATCGCTGGCATTCAAACCGTAATTTATCTTTTTGCCCTTTTAACTTCGATATTATACTACTCCTTTCGTCCCACTCATAAATGGATAATTTTTCTTGGAATGAGAATTAGATGAGAGTGATAGTGGTGATAAAGTAGTGTGAATAAGTTTTAATTGGTTAATAGCTCTATATGAGTGGAACGGACATAAAACTTATCCCTTTATGAATGAGACGAAGGGAGTATTAGTTTACGGCTTGAATTCCCAAGAAGGTTGGCTGCTGGCCTCTAGACTAATTGAATATCGTGAAACATTTGTTCAGTCATAATAATATACTCTCTTTGTCCCATGACAATTGTCTACTATGGAAATGACACAATAATCAATGCCATAAGAGATAGAGGATTTATATTATATTGGTTGTGAGAGTGTAATGTTTCCACTTTAAGTAAGTGGATAATTAAATGGGACGTCCCAATAAGGCAACATGGACAATTGCCATGGGACGGAGGGAGTAATAGATAAACGTTAGTTTTGCTTCATATTTTCAGCTCGTTGGGGATCCGAACACCATCACCGAACTACATTGTATGATTTTATGTGTTTTAAGACTAAGTCCTCATATTTTTGTTTTGTTGGCTCTTTCCAAAAAGCACCATATTATTATTCCCCTAATATGTAAGGTGCATATGCATTCTAGTTCCGATGTGGGACGTATTGTTTGTACATGCCATTATTAGATAAATTTAGAAATACTTAAAAGTAATTTTGGTTTATTACATGTCTTCGTTATAATTATGGCCTATAAGAGCATGTACAGTGCTAGACCCCAAATGAGTTTCTTAGAGGTGTCACTTAGACAAGAACTCATTCTTATTAAAATTTTACAATGGTAAGATTCTTGATAAGGATTATTACACAATTTAAAGTCACACTTGTTAATTTTTTTTTTTTTTCATTTTTCATTTTATTTAGTAATTGATTTTATTTTATCACTATATAATTGATAAACTTGATTATAATAAACATAAATATATTTAATTCGATAAATATATATAAAATATATAAATGATCACTTCTTTTCTAATAAAAAGTTTTAGTATTTAAATATTTTAGACGTTAAATATAATTGAACTTTAAAAATTTTAACTAATAATACTAGGACAAGAAAAAATACATATTAAAAATTACAATATAAAAAAAGAGTGAAATAGCGTATATAATTAAAAAAAACGAAATTGGCAATTGAAGAAAAAAATAGAGAAAAAGAAAATTGAATAATAAAACAAAAGAAAAAAAAAATATGTGGGCCCCATTTTTTTCTTAAGAACTAGCCGTGCTTATATAAGAACTCAAGTTCTTATTGCGAGATCTTCAATGAGGGTGCAACTTAAGGAGTGAGCTCTTGTTTTTGTCACATAGACAAGAACCCCTCCATTGTACATGCTCTAAGGATAAGTTGCCAAGTTAATAGTATCATAGCTTATACTCCCTCAATCTCATTCATTATGTCACATTTTTTGCTATGAAATTATAAAAGGGTATAAAGTGTGATAAAGTGGTAAGGTAGATTTTTAAAGGTAAGTTCCATACAAAAAGGAAAAAAAAAAAAAAAAAAAAAAAAAAAAATGAATGGGACAACCAAATATGGGAAATGAGACAATTTGAATGGAACGAATGAAGTATCAATTAAAAAAAAAAAAAAAAAAAAAAGAAAGGTCCATAGGGTTGTCCTTGATACGCATATCACCCTACCCTTATGTTTGAGGCATATATCACCCCGACGTACACTAAGTTGTACATTTTAGCCCCGACTAAACGGTAACTTAAACATCGTCTCTTTTTTTTTTTCGTCTTCTTTTACTTGCGCTGCCCAATTATTGCACTATTTTCAACCACACAAAATAAGTGTAGTAAAGAACAAGTACGAGTATTGTTTCCACAGGGACTGATGTACCGAAATCACACAAAGTACTTATAATCTAGAATTAAACTGATGTCTGGGCAAAAAGAAAGTAAGTATGTGGTTTTTAAAATCCTAGGCAAAGAAAATAAACAAATCAAAGAACTCAAATAATTAAACAAATAAATCAAACAAAGAACTCGAGTAAGAAACAAGGTTGATTCTAGGGAAGCAAACCTAATTAAACCTACACAAGTAACAAATAACTCAATTAACCAATTTAATCTAACCTAGATGCGATACACGAATATAATCTAACACTCCGGCTAAGGCAGCATAGATAGTCACTCAATAAAACCCTAATCTCCTCTCGGTCTCATAGAAATTAAATCAAGAGCAACAAGGATCAAGTATCGATAGATATAATCAACAAGGTTCAACTACGACACCTATATCTACTATATGCAAGACCTATGATAATCTAACTTCGGCTAAGACAATCAAATCATCATAGTATGTATTTGATAAACCTTCGATTCGCGGCCCAATTTAAAGTAGGTGTTTGTGTGTGAGTTGTATGCGAGAATGAATGAAAGAACACAGAGTTTACGTGGTTTGATCGATGTGATCTACGTCCACGGAGAAAAAGAGTATCCTTTGTATTCAGAATGGCGTAAGTGTGTACAATACAATCAGTTCTCATATTTATAGATCAAAGGAACGACGGTTGTGAAGGTGAGAACGTGGAGGTATGGGTAGTTTTCCCAGCTCCGGTTTCTTCTCCATCAACCTACGTTCTGGATTTAGGGCTCAACTCCCTGGGCCTGTATTTGGTGTGAGCTGGGCTTGCCGATCTGGGCCTATTGGGCCTTCACCGATCTGGGCTTGACGATCTGGGCCTGTTGCTAGGTTTTGGGCCTTTGGGCCTAGGGAGATGGGCCATTTCCTATCACATCCCCCCCCCCCCCCCCCCCCAAAAAAAAGCGTGGGGTGATGGAGCTGATGTCTTCGTCCATTGTTCGTGTTGAAACTTGTGAGAAAGGCCGAACTGAACTTACGTACCCCCTCTGAAATTTGTGAGGAAGGCCGAACTGAACTTACGTACCCCCTCTGAAACTTGTGAGGAAGGCCGAGCTGAAGTGACGTACCCCCTCTAAAATTTGTGAGGAAGGCCGAACTGAACTTACGTACCCCCTCTGAAACTTGTGAGGAAGGCCGAGCTGAACTTACGTACCCCCTCTGAAATATGTGAGGAAGGTCGAGCTGAAGTGACGTACCCCCTTCTGAAATTTGTGAGGAAGGCCGAACTGAACTTACGTACCCCTTTGAAATATGTGAGTTCGGACTCCGGGAGATGCCGAACTCGTCTCCCGCCCAAATTAAAAAGTTGTCAGCCGCATTTAATGCGACGCTTGGGGTACCGATAAAGTTCAGATTGGACGTTTTTGAAACGTCGTCGCATTGAATGGCGTATTGAATACGCGTAATCCTTCCCCCTTAATGCTGATGATTGGGAAAAAACATTCATTCATTCTCTTCATTTCCAAACGAAACCCTAACTTTACAAATCCTCTCTACTGTTCATCTTCTCCAAACTCATTTCCTCGCGGATTCTTCAAGAAGTCTATGAAAAAGTAAGTTATGTCTGATTTAATGCCTATTTCAACTTCTGTTTCCGATTCTTCCGTTCGGGATGTTCGTTCCCCAGCGTCTTCACATTCTCCGGCGGCGACTGAAGAAGTCGCCGCCGCTTCTTTGTCTAATACTCCTCCGGTTAGTTTCGATAAGCGTGCTTGTGTTCGGTCCGATTGTGAGGAACCGTATGGGCAGGAGGTTGTTTTTCCCGAGACTCCTGGTGTGACTGGGAGTGTGGGTGCTCTTGAATCAACAGTTTCTACCTCCACCCTCTATCAAATTGCCGTTAAATTTAAATTCCCCCCTTCTGCTCTTCTTCTCCGGCCAAATGCCTACGATAGGGCTTACCGTCCTCCTCGGGGATTTGTGACCGTTTACGTGGACCATTTTGAGGCTGGTTTGCGCGTTCCGTTTTCGGCTATCTATGCCGATATCCACCGCACTTTTGATCTATCCCCTGCCCAGATTTCCCCGAATAGCATCAGCCAAATAACCGGGCTGGGGATTGCTTGTTCTCGGCTGGGTATTCCCTATTCGATAGATACCTTGGGGGGGATGGTATCCTTTAAGTCTAGGACTGAGGGGTGGTATTACTCCTCATATCGGCACAAGGGCTTCTCCGTCAAAGTGCCCTCGAAAGTTCAAGACTGGCAGAAAATTTTTTTCGAGGGTGCCACCGAGGTCGGGTGGCACTCCGGTCCCGTTAGGCTGTTGCCGAAGCGAAAAAATTTTTGTAAAGTGGCAGAGCGTTTTGCCATTCTGGGCAAAATGCCGATGTCGCTTGCCGCGCTCGAGACGGCGGTACCGAGCCCCGATGATCCTTCCACTTCGGTGGAGCCGGGGAGGGGTGAGGTCCCCTTTCCTGATTTCCATTTTTTTTTTTTTTTTTTTTTTTTTTTTTTTTTTTTTTGAGTTCGGTCTAACCTTCTTCTTGGTGTTTGCAGTGGATATACTGAGGGGCAAAAAATTGCCTGGCCAGAAGAGGAAGGGTGGTGCTACCAGTTCTCCTTCCGAGCCGAAAAGGCAGGCGACTGAGTCTTCCGAGCAGACTCGGTCCGGTATCCCTACTCCCCGATCTCGGGGTACTGATGCTTTCACCGCCGAAGACATCGGTGTGGCGGCTGCGGATAAGCTGGTGGTGGGTTCGGCGTCGTCCGAACCCGATCTCGCGATAACCGAGGTCAGGAAGTCCACCTCGGTGTTCCCAGTGGTAAATTCTAGCCTTTCCAATTCCTCGAGATTTTTTTTTATTATTATTTATTTTTTTGACTGCTTGCACTGACATCAGTAATGCATGCAGGATGTGGAGCCTACTCTTGAAGATTATGACCGCATACATGACGTGGTCAGAAGTCTTCTTAAGTGCTCGGTGTCTAAATACCAGCGAGTGGTTGAGAAAAACAATGTCTTGGCCAGTGATAAGGCCAAGATTACGAAAGAATTTGCCGCTGCTACTGCTCGGGAAGCCGGGCTGAAAGAGCAGCTTGATGCCGTATCTGCCGAGCTCACTGCCGTCAAGGAGAAAGCGGCGAAGAGCGAGGAGGAGGCTGCAGTTGCCCGAGCTCGCGAGGCAGAGATTGCTGCCGCCCAGGGTAGTGTTTTCCATGCCCTTGCTGAAAGAATAATATACAGCAAGGGTTTTGGTAAACTGGTGTCTTCTCTGACCAAATCCATGGAGAAGCGGGCGGTAGCTGGGGTGCTGGATCGGGTCGCTGCCGATTTCCACACACTTGATAAGGGGAAGTATGGCTACGAGCCGATCGAAGACGAGGAAATGTTGCGCGTGTATTTTCGCCAGCTTTTGAAGAAGGCCTCACCCTTTCCCGTGGTGGGGCATTTGGCGGAAGGGCAGGCGCTGTGGTCGGCTGCCGATGTGGAGGCTTGCCAGTTCGACAGAGATGTCAATTTTGAGGAGGTGTGCATCCCGTTTCGCGACGAGCTGGCAAGTTGCCCACTTTCCCCAAATACGCCTCATCCTGCAGTAGATGAAGGCGACGTTGACCTCGATGGAGCAGATGCCGAGGTGGAGGGGACTGCTGGAGTGCCGCCAACGAACACCAAGGCCAATGCTTCTGGCGGGGTCAGTTGACCCCCTTGTTAAAATTTTCTCTTTTATTTTTGTAATTTTCCGTACTGGAACTGTAAAATGTACTTACTTTCCCATTAATGAAAGTTCGGTTCTATTGCTTATATCTTCCCCTTTTATTCCTGTAGAATCCATCCGATCTTGACGTAACTGTGTATCTGAATGAAATTAAAAATCTGAAAATTCTCCTTGACGTTAAAGACGGTGAGATCGGACGGCTTGACAAACGCGCCGAACACCTCCAAAATGAGTTTGACGCTAAATATAAAGCGTTGCAGGTTAAGGCAGATGCGAATAAAGCTCGCTATCTTCAGCTGAAAGAGGATTATGCAGATGCCGAGAAGATAGCAGCCGAGCACACCGAATATGAAAGAGTTATCCATGAGCTCGGTGGCAAGACGATCTCCGAAGTCGAAGCTGAGGCTTTAGAGGCTGTGCGGGGGGGTGGTGCGGGAGGTCAAGAATCGTGGCTCGGACTCATGGGAAGTTGCTGATTATATAGCCGAACTGCGGTACTTGACAAATTTGTTCCCATTAATTTTGTCACGCCACTCAATAATGAAGAAATGGCTAGATAGATATCCTGACGTGCAGAATGCCCCTCGGTTTCGGGCCTTGAGCCCGACAGTTCCGTCTCGACTGATTAAAGACCGTCTAGACATGCTGTTGCCTGCTCAGAACCGAAGACCGATCCCAAACCGAGGAGATGGGAATTACCGTGCTCCTGTAATTCCACGTGGTCGGAGCTCCACCCGGTCAGAGTTAGGCCGAACTGGCGGGACGAGCCGAGGTGGCGGCGGGCGCGTTGGTGGTTGCAGTTCGGGGCAGAACTCCCATCAGAAGGAAACTGTAGATATTGATTTTTTGCTGAACCCACCAACTAGTGGTTGGGCTAGTTACTTTAACTGTAGCAAGAGGCCGGACGAGGGCGGTCCTTCTAATACATAACTTGTAAAACCCTGCAAAATAATAAATATCTTTTTGGATACATCCTGTGTTAGTGTAATTGTTGGCTTATTGCCTGTTTGAATTGGCATTTCTGCTCTATTCGTTTCCGAACTGACGCGTAGGTCATTGTTCGAATCTTCCGAAGTGGCTTGGGAGCCTGACTTCGGCTTCCGACGTGACACTTGGGTCTTCCCTCGGTTTCGGGATGGCATATCGCCTATTATCCACGGCCGAGGTGACACTTGGGTCTAGTCGGGTTCCTGTTCTGCCGACTAAGTCGGTAGGGGTGGTCCCCTGGTTCGTACGATTGTTTTTATTTTATTAACACGTGTCCTCGTCAGGATAGTGTTTGAGGTAGAGGTAACATGCATATAAGTGGAGTAATGCAAAATAATGTGAACACAATGAAAGATAAAGAAATAAAATCTCAAACTTTGATTACTTAAAATAATTTTTGGAAAACAAGACCGGACTGAACATAAAACCGAACTGAATAAGACCTAACTGACAAAAGACTGAACTGACAGAACTACCATACATGATACTCCACATATATGCATAATACCTCTTCAGATGGATTACATTCCAAGGTCGCTGTATGGGCTCCCCGGACAGAGTGGAAAGCCTATAGGCGCCTTTACCAAGGACCTCGTCTACTCGGTATGGGCCTTCCCATGTGGCCTCCAGCTTGCCGAGCTTACAAGCCTTGCTGACCTCATTGTTTCGGAGAACTAGGTACGCAATACTGCCGGTCCCGAACTCGCCGATTGTAATATCGGGCTATTAGTTGTTTGTATCTGGCCTCTTTGATATAAGCTGCATCCCTCTTTTCTTCCAATAGATCGAGATCCGCACGCCGGTTCTCGTCATTCACTTCGGCTACAAAATGAGTCGTGCGCGGACTGGGGAGTCCGATTTCGACCGGGATTACAGCTTCTGTTCCGTATGCTAGACTGTACGGCGTTTCGCCATTCGCTGTTCGCGGCGTTGTTCTGTAGGACCATAGAACATTTGGAAGGTTTTCCACCCATAACCCTTTGGCTTTCTCCAATCGAGTCTTGAGGCCTTTGACGAGAGTTCGATTCGTCACTTCGGCTTGACCATTTGCCTGAGGGTGGGCCACCAATGTGAAGTGTTGCTGAATTTGCAGCTCGTTGCACCATTCCCTAAAAATCCTGTCCGTGAACTGGGTTCCGTTATCAGATACTAGGACATGAGGTATGCCGAATCGGCATACTATGTTCTTCCAGACAAAGTTCCGGGCGTTCTTGCTTGTGATCGCAGCTAGGGGCTCTGCTTCTACCCACTTCGTAAAGTAATCAATTGCAACTATGAGGTGTCGCAACTGACCTGGTGCTTTATCAAATGGGCCTACTATATCTATCCCCCACTGCGCGAACGGCCAAGGACTCTGCATTGCGGTCAGCTCGGTCTGTGGTTGCCTAGTCACATTTGCGTGTAACTGGCACTTCTCGCACCTCTGCACGAGTTCGGTGCAATCCTTGAGCATCGAGGGCCAAAAGTATCCCCATCTCATAATTTTCTTGGCCAAAGCCCGAGGTCCGATGTGGCTTCCACATGACCCTTCGTGCATTTCTCGCATGACGTAGTCTGCCGAGCTCGGTCCGACACACTTGAGTAAGGGTTGAAGGTACGATTTCTTGTAAAGGACATTGTCCAGAATGGCATATCTCAATGACTTCAACAATATCCTTCTAGTCTCCGTTTTATCTTCGGGCAACTCCCCTCTCGCCAGATAGGCTAGAATGGGCGTCATCCACGTCGGCTGTGACTCATCATCTAGATCGTTGACCTCGGCTTCGTTTATGCTTCTATGCTGGACATCTTCCACTGGTGAAGTGCCAGGTGCTGCTGCCAATCTGCTGAGAACGTCAGCCCGGGTATTCTGAGTCCGGGGGATGCGCTCGAGCTGGAAGTATTTGAAAACCCTCTGCATGCCCCGTGCCTTTGCCAAATACTTCTTCATTCTTTCTCCCTTCGCCTCGTACTTTCCTAGCATATGATTCACGACCACATGGGAGTCACTGTGTACTTTTATGGCCGTGACCTTCAGATCCGTGGCTATCCGGAGTCCGGCTAGCAGCGCTTCGTACTCTACCTCGTTGTTGGTAGTTGCAAACTGAAAGCGAAGTGAGTAGGTGAGCTCTTTCTTTTCCGGGCTGACAAGGAGAATTCCTGCTCCGCTTCCCGTCTTTCCTGAAGCCCCATCCACGTACATATGCCAACAGTCTTGAGGCTCCGCCACCGTTGTACGAACTGGCTCTGGTATCGGGGTCGGGACTTCGGATATCGAGGTTTCAACCAAAAAATCCGCTAAGGCTTGCCCTTTGATGGCCTGGCGGGGGACATAAGAGATATCATGCTCTCCCAATTCTATGGCCCACTTCGCTATTCGTCCTGATGCTTCAGGCTTCGTCAACACCTGCCGAAGTGGGGAGTCTGTTCGGATTTGGATGGAGTGTGCGTGTAAATATGGGCGTAATCGCCGAGCAGCATTGACAAGTGCTAAGGCTAGTTTCTCTAATGGCTGATATCGCAGCTCGGGTCCCTTTAGTGACCGGCTTATGAAGTAAACTGGCAACTGGCGACCTGCCTCTTCTCGCACGAGCACCGCACTGATTGCTTCATCCGAAGTAGCCAAGTACAGAAAGAGCACTTCTCCCTCCTTCGGTACTGACAAGATTGGCAGATCCCTGAGGTACTCCTTTAGTTGATTTAGGGCGTGATGATGCTCCGAACTCCAGTCGAACTGGGGCGCTTTCTTCAGGATCTTGAAGAAAGGCAACTGCTTCTCCGCCGCTTTAGATAGGAATCTGCTCAGTGCGGCGAGACACCCTGTAAGCCTGTGCACGTCGTTGATCGACTTCGGATCCTTCAGGTCTATCAAAACCTTAACTTTTGATGGATTCGCCCTCAACCCTTCTTGGGAAATCCAACAACCTAAAAATTTTCCCGAGGTCACAGCAAAGGCACATTTTTGGGGGTTAAGCTTCAGGTTGACCTCGCGAAGGATAGAGAGCACAGTTCGGAGATCGGCGACACTTGTGCTTTCTTCCTTACTCTTCACCACTATGTCATCGACATAGAACTCTACCTCCTTTCCGATATGTTCTTTAAATACATTGTCTACCATCCTCTGGTATGTAGCTCCCGCATTCTTCAAACCGAATGGCATTTTGCGGTAGGCAAAGATGCCGAAGTCCGTAATGAATGCCGTCTTAGCCGCGTCCTCAGCATCCATTAGGACTTGGTGGTATCCCTTGTATAGGTCAAGGAAACTGAATATCTTATGACCGACCAGTGAGTCTACCTTTTTGTCGATGTCGGGCAGAGGGTAACAGTCCTTGGGGCAGTGTTTGTTGAGATCGGTATAATCAATGCACATGCGCCACCCTCCCCCAGCCTTTTTGACCATTACCGGGTTCGCTATCCAGGTCGGGTAAGTGACTTCGAATAGAATCCTGGCTTCTAGCAGTTGGGTCACTTCGGTCTTTATAACCTGATTTTGCTCTGCTGCAAAAGAGCGTTGTTTCTGTCTTACCGGCCTGACCTCGGGGTCGATCTTGAGCTGATGTGTAATTAGCTCAGGCGATACTCCTGTCATGTCCAATGGGGACCATGCAAAGACGTCTCTATACTCCTTTAGAAGCCGAATAACCTGTTCGCGAAGGTGAGGGTGTTAGGTCAATCCAACTTTGACGACCTTAGCGGGGTCGTCCTCATACAAAGCCACCTCTCTCTCTTCGGCAGGCGATGCCCTCTTCGGCTCCTCGGAGTTCGGTAATTGCTATGCTTGGGGTAGTTCGGGCGGTGCCCCTAGCCCCTTGAGCGCCACATGCAAGCACTCCCTTGCCATTTTCTGATCGCCACGGATCACGGCTATCCCTCCCTTAGTTGGGATCTTCACAGCTAGATGGTACGTGGAGCAGATCGCTCTCACCGTATTCATCCAAGTACGACCTAGGATTATGTTGTACGGGGATTTGGCTTCCACCACCATGAACTCAGTCATATTGGTGGTGCTCCTCGGCCCTTTCCCTACTGTGACAGGCAGCTCGATCGTCCCTAGGGGATGGGTTTCTTCCTGCGCGAAACTTCGCAATGGCCGTGTGGTTGGTATGATCTTCGACTTCTCCAGCTCCATGTTATCAAAGCAATGTTTGAACATGATATTCACCGATGCCCCAATATCGATGTGAATTCTCTTGATTAGCATGTTGGCCACCACAACCTCAACCACAATGGCATCGGAGTGCGGCACCATGGGGGGCACCGGGTCCTCGGCCGAGAAGGTCACGGCTTCCTCCTTCTTGAACCTTTTGTTAGCGGGTTCTCTGCTCGGCAAGTTCCGAGCTCCGTTCTTGAGGGATGATTTAGTCTGTCCTTTGGCGAGAGCGGAAATCGTAGCGACTACCCCATCGTATTGGTAATCTCCGTCCTCATCGGCATCATCCTCATTGTGCTTTGTTTTTTTCTCAGCCTCCGTGCTGCAACTTCCTCCTCTATACTGTCTTTTCTTCTTTTGACTTCGGGGGGCATCCACTTGATTGACCCCCGTGCTCCGATCTTGATACTTTTTAAGCTGACCATTGCGAACTAGGCTCTCGATATCCTGAGCCAAGTTCCTGCAATCCTCCGTCTCATGTCCGTAGTCTTCGTGAAATTGGCAATACTTGTTCTTTGACCTCGGCTTCCCGTCCTCCCGCATCGGCCTTGGTCTCTCGAACAGGTTAGCATGCAGCTCGAGGATCTCGGTCCTCGGTTTGTTCAACGGAGTGAACTGTGGAGTTGACCGCTGTGCGGACTGGGACGTGGGCGGACCTCGCTGTGCTGGATTCTGCCGAGGCCCGAGACGAGACTCAATCGGACCTCGCTGAATCCGCTCCATTACCCCTTTCCGGGGTGCATCATCTTTCCTCTTTGAGGTTTCTCCTCGGTCTACTTCCTTTCGGCGTCTGGTCGCCTCCTCTATCTTGGCAAACTTGTCTGCTATAGCCCACAGTTCGGTAGTAGTCTGTGGTTCCTTTGCCAGAATATCTCTGTAGAGATGGTCCGAGCTGATGGCGTTTTGGAATGCCAAAATGATGAGGAGATCGTTAGTACACCGAGTTGACAAGCACTCCCTATCGAACCGAGTCATGAAGTCTTGCAGCGATTCACCCCGGCTCTGCTCGGTTAGTAGATGGGCCGGACTATGTCTCACTTCGGCACGCTGGGAAAAGTTCCTAGCGAACACATTCATCAGATCGGAATATGATCTGATCGACCCGGGAGGCAGACTGTCGAACCACTCTCGCGCATTATCGATTAGCAGTTCGGGGAATAGCTTGCACATGTGAACACTTCCCAAATTTTGGTTCAGCATGCTGTACTTAAACTGGCTAAGGAAATACTTGGATTTCCGATTCCGTTGTACGCCTTAATCTTTGGCACCGTGTACCCAAAGGGCATGGGTGTGTTGAGGATCTCCTCCGAGAGCGGACTGATGATCCTGCCGAGCGCGTCAAAGATCTGCGCTCCCCCGGCTGGATGCCCTTGTTGAGGTGCGTTGTAGGGTGGGGCAGCGGCGTAGTTCGGCTGGACCAAATGGGAGTTCGGCTGCTGGCTTCCCTGAGTCTGTCCTCGGGTTTGCTGGAGATAATGTCGCAAGTCCTGTCCGGGTCTCTGTCCTTGACCGAACTGAGAGACTCCTTGTCCGAACTGGGGGGCACCTTGTGCGCCTGTGTATTGATTGAGGAACTCATGCCCTGCTGTGGTGGTGAGATAGTTTCTCAACAACTCCTCGATCCCTGGAGGCGGTGGAGGCGGCGGGGCCGCCGAGTTCGGCTGAATGACTGGAGAGAGGCGAGCAGCTAAGCTCGGTCAGATAACTGGAGACAAGCGTAAAGTTGCTCCCGGACCGAACAACTCGCGTTCTCGGTTGGCTGTGAGATTCTCCACATGGCCTTCCGGTGTAGCCTGTGGCCCTAGGCGCGAGCTCACGGGAGCTCGGTGCGGCTGGGCTGCCTGCGAAGATGGCTGTGCCGCCGTGTTTTCGGCAGCGTTCTGTTGATCGGAGTTTGGGATCTCCGGGATTTCTTCAGCTCCAGTCTGGTTATCCTCAGGAACGTTGCGTGGTTGCTCTGCGCCCACTGTCGAGACTGGTTCTTCCGGTTGTCGTCGGCGACTCCATTGACGGCGAGGGGTTCCTAGCAATGTCGTGATTCCGTTCGGCATGATTGGTGGTTTTGAGCAGCAAGAATCAAAAATTTAAACACAAATTTTTGTTCCCACAGACGGCGCCAGTGATAAACCTTCGATTCGCGGCCCAATTTAAAGTAGGTGTTTGTGTGTGAGTTGTATGCGAGAATGAATGAAAGAACACAGAGTTTACGTGGTTCGATCGATGTGATCTACGTCCACGGAGAAAAAGAGTATCCTTTGTATTCAGAATGGCGTAAGTCTGTACAATACAATCAGTTCTCATATTTATAGATCAAAGGAACGACGGTTGTGAAGGTGAGAACGTGGAGGTATGGGTAGTTTTCCCAGCTCCGGTTTCTTCTTCATCAACCCACGTTCTGGATTTAGGGCTCAACTCCCTGGGCCTATATTTGGTGTGAGCTGGGCTTGCCGATCTGGGCCTATTGGGCCTTCACCGATCTGGGCTTGACGATCTGGGCCTGTTGCTAGGTTTTGGGCCTTTGGGCCTAGGGAGATGGGCCATTTCCTATCAGTATTCATGAGATCCATTATGCAATTATCCGGCTAACATAAAAACATAACTAAGCATATGTAATTAGTGATCAAGTAATCATGCATGAGAACAAACACCATGAAACGTACATCTAGAATGGCAAGCTAATTGTTATTAAAAGAACTTACGTAGATTCAATTAGACATACAAACCCTAAAATCAACTATAGGAATTTAGCTAGACATAATTAAAGTAGACATAAACATAAAGAATTTAAAAAACATAATTAAAATAAAAGTAAGAAAAACTTAGAATTAATCTTGAACACGATGTAGAACTTGGACTTGAATCTTGAATAAAACTTGAATAAATCTCCAATGTTGAATACACGAATGAAACGAAAGCGAAAATAAATTGTATGAAGATAGTAGATGACAGGATACACAATGTTAAGTCTAAGGAATATATATAGGTGAAATTTACATAGAAACCTAGTCTAAAAAGAACTCCAATTTTCAGCACAAGTCACGCCTCTCGACCCACTGCCTCTCGACAGGACTCTCGATCGAGAGGTTGATCGAGATCCTTGATTTTGCTCTCGATCGATATGCAAAATTTAGGCTGATCCAGTAGCTTCCTCTCGACAGCCCTCTCGATCGAGAGGCTGGTCGAGAGGTCTTCAACTCGACTCCAAATCGTCTTCAACCTTCGATTCTTCACTCGATTCTTCTTCTCTTATCTCGTCTCAGGCTTCTAACCTTAAAATAGGCATGAAAATACAAAGAAACACCCACAAGCATAATATTGTCCAAAACACATGATAAACCATACAAATCATGAACAATAATACACTACCGAGACTCTAAATCGACTATTTTATACTATGAAAAAGAGGTAAATTTCACATATATCACCCAAGTACACCCAGCCAGCGGCCACCGTATCAACAACGATTGAGTGCAGGGTCACGCGCCGTCGTACCTAATCTATACCAACAATGACACTCATGTAATCGTGTTGGTGATCCACGACAAGTTGTTGTCTGATAATAAGTTAGGGAAGCGGATGTTCGATGACATATACATGCACCACGGTCTTCAAAAGTCGGCAATGTGGATGTTGAATGTCTAGTCGGAGAATTTGACGTATCTGTCGACGATGGAGAGAGGGAAGAGTTAAAAGATGTTATTTATGGAGCATTCGTTGGATTCCAACATCGCCACTGTGTTGAATGTGATTGTTGTTAACCATAGTGATCAATCGGCATGGACGGAATTATGAGGACTTTGGTGAAATGCTACACGATGACCATGGTGAAATGCATGTTGATCAATTTGGCAGTGAAGTCTGCCAACATTATAAATCCGTTATTTTGTTGGTGATAGGCTTAAGCAAGAGAGAAAAAGTGACAGCATTAATAGAACTTAGTGCTGCGTCATTTTTCTGTATGTCGAAAAATAAGTGTTAAGACATATATATTTATTTATTTTTTTAAAGGAAAAGATACTTCATTCCATTAGATAATCAAATCATCATGTACAATGTTTAGCAGCCAAGTTGGAAAACTAGACTTCCAAACCATCACACAATCACTTGAAAAAGCAAAGTTTGCAAGGGAATGCGCAACCCGGTTAGCTTTTCTTCTCATGTGATAGAAATCCTCAACTCGTCCCTCCCGTACATTCTGAATAGAGTGGAGAAGATCGTTGCAGAGGATGCTGTGAGTTCCATCCCTACCCGAGAGCATTCTGATGGCGAGGATGGAGTCGGAGAATACCACAACGGGAGCCACACTAAGATCCATACAGAAAAGAATGCCTTTTAGGATATCAGAAAGCTCCCCTAATAGAACAGTTTCGGCTCTTGCAAGAGGCATTGCCATTGCAGCAACCAGTTCTCCACAATGGTTCCGTAGCACAACACCAATCCCCATAATGTTAAGCTCGACTCTAAAGGAGGTATCAACATCTAGACGGAATCGACCACACGGCGGCACTCACCATTTCATCTCACCAACCTTCGGAAAGATACCATTTGAAAATTTGAGTTTAAGGTGGGCCCTTTTGAACTCTTCCAGGTGAAGCACACTACGGTCAAGAATGTCACTGCCAATGGTGGTTTGCTTATTGTGATTGATTTTACACAGTTCATTCCAAACTTCCCAAAGCAGTATGAACTATAACTCTACTTTCTGCCTCCCCATATTGATCTGAAATGTATTAAAAATCTCATCCATGGGCATGTTTTGGGATTTTTGGATAGTCTCCCAGAAAATCGATTGCTCCCAAATGCGTCGAACTACTTCACAGAACAAGAGGCAATGAGTAAGCGTACCTGATTTACGCTTGCACCAAGAGCAGAAGCCAAGCACTGGAATATGCATTCTTTTCAGCAGAATGTCCACTGGGATAAAGCCACGCAGCACCCTCCAAGCGAAGGCCTTGATTTTTGGTGGGATTTTAAGCTTCCAAATATTCTTAAAATCGTCGAGGATGGGAGGAGAAGGGCAGTGGTTCTGAGGCTTGTAGTACTCCAACGCAGCAAGGTAGCCTGATTTAACACAGTACATACCATCCTCGGTAAATTTCCAGTACCGTCGATCTTCAAACTCTGGGCCTCGGAGATTAATAGAGAGAATAGCGTTGGCCTCTACGGGTATAAACAGAGCATTCACAAGGTCTTCATCCCAAGTTGAATAATTATTTAAGAGTGCAACCACTCTCAAATCATCGCAGTTATCAATTTTAGAAACCAGTTTTCCAGAATTAAATGAAGGAACCCAGGCGTCTTTGAAAACGCATATTGAATTCCCATTCCCGACCTTCCAGCGTAGACCTTCACAAAGGAGTTTGCGTCCATAACATCGACTTCTCAAAAATACCTTGCCTTAAGAATGCGGGCTACCAACGAATTTGGTTGAAGTATGATTCTCCTAATTTGCTTAGCGAGCAGGGCTTGATTGAAGGCCTCCAACTTTTTGAAGCCCATTCCACCCATACTTTTAGGTCGACATAAATCATCCCATTTAGCCAAGTGAATTTTTCGTTCTGAATCAAGATCGCCCCACCAAAATTTTTGACAATGTTTTTCGATATCCAAGCATAAGCCCCTCGGAATACGAAAACACGACATGGCATAAATAGGGATTGCCTGCAAAGTAGATTTAATAAGTACCTCTCTTCCCCCCATGGAGAAAAGTTTGCTCTTCCAGCTTAGCACCCTCCGACCAACTTTCTCTCTCAGGAAGTCAAATTGTAGGCATTTCTTGCGTACACAGAAGGTAGGGAGTCCTAGGTAGAAAGAATGCTCCTGGACCTATTTGAAGCTAAGCTCATTTGTAACAGTGTCAATCATTTGCGTATTTGCACAGGGGCTGAAGATAGTTGCAGATTTATCGAAATTGATAAGTTGTCCTGAAGCTTTCGTGTATAAGTTGAGCGCCCTCTGGATGTTCCGCACTCCGTGATCTTCGATTTTAAAAAGAATGAGACTATCATCTGCAAAGAAGAGGTGTGAAAGGGAGGGTGCACTTTGGGCAATGCGGATTCCTTTGAATAGGCGTTGGTTCTCGAAACTGGTCAAAATAGAGGAAAGGCCTTGGGCACACAACACAAACAGGAAAGGGGATAAAGGATCTCCCTGCCTTAATCCCTGGGACGGCCTCACACCATCATAGACTTTCCCATTGACCACGAAGGAGAACTTCACAGTAGTGACACAATTCATAATTAGCTCCATGAGATTGACTGGGAATTTCATAGCTTTCAGAATGGCTCGGAGGTAATCCCATTCCACACGATCATATGCTTTGCTTTTGTTGTCGGTGCCAGTGTAAACATTCATAGCCCACAATAATATTATCCGAAATAAGTCGGCCTTTAATAAACGCACTCTGCATCGGATCCACCAGTTTCTCCAAGACTGTTTTAAGGCGATTGACGATTGTTTTCGAAACAATCTTGTAGATGGTGTTGCAAAGACTTATGGGCCTGAAATCTTTCCTGTGATGAGGCTTCTTGATTTTAGGCACGAGAACGATATTAGTATCGTTCCAACTTTCGATTCCTCCTCCACTATTTAGAATTTCGAGAGCCTCGACTGTCACCACATTGCCAATGGCAGGCCAAAATTTTTGAAAGAAGAGGGGCGGAAATCCATCAGGTCCAGGTGCTTTTGTCGGGTGCATTTGGAAGATCGATTGTTTGACTTCTTCCACCGTGAAAGGGTGAGAGAGAAGATCAGAATCATCTTCTGGTAATGTAGGGATATTATGCTGCATAACTTCTTCAATCTCAGCGTGTGTTGGGTTGGAGGATTTAAATAAGTAATCAAAATAAGAGATCACTATCCCAACAATATCCTTTTCATCTTTCTGCCACATTCCTCTGTCGTCAAAAAGGCCCTTGATAGAGTTCTTACGTTGTCGTTCCGAGGCGTGCATATGAAAATAAGAGGTGTTCCTATCCCCAAGCCCAAGCCAGTTAGTTCTAGACCGTTGTTTCCAATGAACCTCCTCTAGCTCAAGTACTTTCTCAATCTCACGAGTAAGTTTCTCTATTTCTTCTTGACTTGCTCTGGTAGGTTCCCGTTTCAACCACTTCACCCTTTCGTTCCTTAATTGTTTCAATTTTTTGCCCAAACCATTGAATCGGGTCCCTGCCCAACTAGAAAGAAAATTCCCGCTTCTCTCAAGTTTGCATGGGAGGGAGCTTGAATCCGGAGAATCGAACCAGTTCAAGAGAAAATCATTCACAAAAGTGTCCTCCATAAACCACTTCTGCTCAAAATGAAAGCGTTTCTTACCTTCAGGATTATGCATGTTGACAACTTGTTTTAGGGATATGAGAAGAGCTTGGTGATCAGAGCCATAGTAATCTAGAGTCTTCAATTCAGAGTGAGGGAATAATTCCATCCATTGAGAGTTCATAAGAAAACGATCTAATGTTTGCTCGGATCTCACACTCGTCTCTTTGCTTGTTGCTCCACGTTAATCCGGCTTGATCTTCGAAGATATCAAGTAAACCGCAGTCCATTGTAACTTATCTAAATGCTGAGGCGAAGGATCTCGTTGAAATCACCTCATACCAACCACGCTCCTTGTCTGAAATATGCTTCATCATAAAGCCTGCGGAGCAAGTCCCAAGAGTTAGATCTAAGATTATAGTCTGGATTACCTTAAAACCCTGTGAATCGCCATATAAATTCCTCCAGCATCACCCCACAATCAATGTGTCCCGAGGAGTAAGATCGGATGGTCATTTGGGCCGGGTCTTTTCCAGAGAAGTATGAGCCCCCCGCTTTTCCCTTTTGCATCAACCACAAGCATACCTGTATATCCAAAGAAAGATCGCCACCATGAACAATTTACAGAACGAACTTTGGTTTCGCAAATAAAAACAAGTGCTGGGGAGAAATCGGCAAGAAGCCGATGCAGCTCCTGGAATGCTCGTGGATTCCCCAACCCACGTGCATTCCAAACTAGGCAATTCATGGCGATCGGTGGTGCTGTTCAACAGCCTCCGCCGCTGGTAGGGAAAACATGTTAGTAGTCGTGGTTGAGTCCATTTGTGTAATCTTCCTCTGTTCTTCCATGCTCTTACAATATTTTGTGATCACAAGCTCATTAGGCTCTGATGTTGCTTTCCTTTTATCATTTGGCGCGTGTGTATCCGAAGGCGGAGGGTTAGGAGGCCCATGCTCATTGCCCGAAGCGTTCCTTGCTAGTCTCTTCCAGCCTCTTCCCAGGGGGTTTTTTCATAGCTTGGGAGGACTCCGGGTGGATTCTGGTATGCCATGAGGTCCAAGTTCGATGATCATGATGTCAGAGTTTTGGACAGCCACTGCTTTGGAGTTCCTCTTTTCCGATAGGTCATCTCTTTCTGTCCTTTCCTCAACTGAGCCCGCCGTTTGTTGTACTTGTACTGCCGAGGTATTTCCATGAGCATTAGAAGATGTCCCGTCCAAATTCTCTTTGTCCGAAGGCATACTAGAACGGTCTTGTCCCTCAATGTTAAGACATATTTTGAAAAGGGGTATAATTTAAGTTTTTAATCAAAATTATTGACAACTGAGGATATGTTTGGGAAATAGATAATAGTGTAATTTAAATTATACCCTCTCCGTTCATTATTCATTGGCACTATGATTATATTGAGACGTCCACGATTTACTAAACCTTTTTATTTTGGGATATATACCTCACAATCACTTTAACACTTTAGCATTTTATCATTTTACCTTTTAACACTAATACCTTGCCCATATTTGTTTCACTCTTTTATAGTATGAAAAAGGTAAAAATAAAAAAAATATTTTATTCTAGTGGGGGAGGGGGGAGGAGGGGGAGCCGGCGACCAAACCCCAGTGAACGGCGACGATGATGGCTTTGCTAATTCATGAGTTGTTTGATTTGACTAACATGTTTGGAAAATAGATAATAGTGTATAATTTAAATTATACCCTCTCCGTTCATTATTCATTGGCACTATGATTATATTGAGAAGTCCACGATTTACTAAACCTTTTTATTTTGGGATATAGACCTCACAGTCACTTTAACACTTTAGCATTTTATCATTTTACCTTTTAACACTAATACCTTGCCCATATTTGTTTAACTCTTTTATAGTATGAAAAAAGTAAAAAAAAAAAAATAAAATAAAAATAAAATAAAATAAAAAATTATTCTAGTGGGGGAGGGGGAGCCGGCGACCAAACCCCATTGAACGGCGACGATGATGGCTTTGCTGATTCATGAGTTGTTTGATTTGACTAACATGTTTGGAAAATAGATAATAGTGTATAATTTAAATTATACCCTCTCCGTTCCTTATTCATTGGCACTATGATTATATTGAGACGTCCACGATTTACTAAACCTTTTTATTTTGGGATATAGACCTCACAGTCACTTTAACACTTTAGCATTTTATCATTTTACCTTTTAACACTAATACCTTGCCCATATTTGTTTCACTCTTTTATAGTATGAAAAAGGTAAAAATAAAAAAAACATTTTATTCTAGTGGGGGAGGGGGAATGAGGGGGAGCCGGCGACCAAACCCCAGTGAACGGCGACGATGATGGCTTTGCTAATTCATGAGTTGTTTGATTTGACTAACATGTTTGGAAAATAGATAATAGTGTATAATTTATATTATACCCTCTCCGATCATTATTCACTGGCACTATGATTATATTGAGACGTCCACGAGTTACTAAACCTTTTTATTTTAGGATATAGACCTCATAGTCCCTTCTGTTGGGAACCCTATGCAGTTGTTTTGATGATGTTGTTCAAAACCACACTTAGGCACAGCAAAGCACAATGTCATGGCATAATATCTAGATTAGATTATTTGTGCTAACTTATATATACTGTCTTTAAAGGGATTAAGGTCGTTGTCTATAAACAGCCTCTTCTATTTAAGAATAGTTAGTTCTTATTGTTGATGCTTTGCAGGTACTTCGGCAGGTAACTTCAAGCTTATTCATCTAGCTGCCGAAGACTCAGACTGTTGATCAAATAAGGAAGATCAACCTGCCTCCCCATAGCTGCCACCTCAGTTGCCAGCTATAAGAACCCACATGAAGTGCTGAGTCATCACTGCAACGGCTATATGCCACTTCAGCTGTTTTCTAACGGCTTGTTTTTGCAGGACTCTCAACGGCTAGTTTTCAAACTATGCCTATATAAAGCCTTCAACAATAATGGTGCAGATTACGGGAAACTCATTAATCTTACGAGCCATATTGCTGCAGAAATTCTCTCACTAGTTCATATCCATTCAACACTCGAAAATCCTAGAGCTTTCCCAAGTGTTGAAAATAGAGAATTTCACCATTGTTCTACCACAAGCTTGTTGCGTTTACTGCTGCATCAAGCTCCCTGTACTCTCTCTCTCTTATTTAGTTTCAAAGCTAGAATAGTTGAGATTGTAAGGTGTTATTCGATTGTAGATCGAAAGATTGTATGTTGTATGAAACTGATACTCAGTCAGTATAAACAAGAGAGAAGTAGAATCCAAAAGTAAAGGGATTCGTAGATCTAGCTTGATCTATCGTGGAAGTAGGATAGTTACATCCGAACCACGTAAAAATATCTTGTGTCCTTTACTGTTTTATTATTCTCTCTCTCACTAATAAATTGTTCATACATAAAACTGCATACAACAACCTCACTTTGTATGGCTGTAAAGATTTTACATCAAGAGTTACATAGCACAACCTCCCCACCACATTCCGCACTCAGCAATTTGATAGATCAAGCTTGTTGATCACAACGAGCTTGATAGATCAATCTGCCTCATTCTGTAAAGGACTGCTTGACCAGCAAGTTCCTTAAAGACAGTTTGCTTTTATTAAAATCGAAAAACGGTTGGCTATTGGTGTATTCTCCCCCCCCCCCCCCCCCCCCTCCTACACCAATTAACTCTTTCTGGGTCCAACAACTTCTAACACTTTAACATTTTATCATTTACCTTTTAACACTAATACCCTGCCCATATTTGTTTCACTCTTTTATAGTATGAAAAAGGTAAAAAGAAAAAATATTTTATTCTAGTGGGGGATGGGGGAGGAGGGGGAGCCGGCGACCAAACCCCGGTGAACGGCGACGATGATGGCTTTGCTAATTCATGGGTTGTTTGATTTGACTAACATGTTTTCATTACCTTTATACAGGGTAACTCAATCCATCATATTGTTAACTTTAGAGAAGGAGAAGAAATATGGAAAAAGGGAATCTCATACAAGTGACTCATTTTTATCATTAAACCAAGCACTTAATGAAAGTAACTATTATTATTATTACTCTCTCCGTCCCACTTTAATTGGTTTGTTTTATATTGGTATGAGATTTTAGATATAGCGTTAAAAGTGAAAATTAAGGGGTCCACATTGAAAAATACTCCCTCTGTCCCCTAGGAAACAAGTCAATTGAAGTGGAACGTCCCTATTGTGAAAAAATGTCAAGTGAAGTGGGACGGAAGGAGTACCATTTTGTTATTCTACTTGATTTCATTCCTTTTCCATTACTTAGTTTGAATCAAACGAGCACTTTAATACGATTGAAAATTTAAGATGGACCGACAATTATTTTTCGTCAAGGGTGTGTTCTCTTTGATGAGAAAAAAATTGAGAGAAAATGGACAAATACCCTTTAACTTTCACATTTTCTTATCTTTTATCAGCGATGAAGAATTTTATTCCATAAATTGAAGAAAATATTTATAATACCATATTGGTGAGATAATAATTTCAATAATGATATTTGGCCATAATGTGGTCGGCTACAAAATGACATTTTTCATAATATATGTAATTTTAAAAATAGTTTAAGATAACTATAGTTTATTACATATATATTTTAATTTAAAACTATTTTTTCCCCAAAAATTACATATCTTTATCTTTTTTTTATGATAAAAAGGTAACAAATGCTTTAAAGTAGCAAAAAATGTCAAATAATTAAAGGGTTAATTTTAAAAAATTAGTAAAAAATATGGAGTACTGTTTTTTGAGTTTTTTATAATCTAATAAAGTTTGGCATAAATATATAAATTATTGGATATTAAAAAAAATAAAGAAAGTTAAATTATGGTCGGCCACATTATGGCCGATTAGCATCACCCTAATAATTTCTCTCCACTATAGTTCAAATGAAGGGGAAAAAAAGATCAAATATGAGAAAATTTTGAGAAATAAGGAAGATTTAAAGAGTGAATATCCCTTTGATGAGAAAAAAAAATTGAGAGAAAATGGACAAATACCCTTTAAATTTCACATTTTTCGTCACATTTTCTCATCTTTTATCAGCGATGAAGAATTTTATTCCATAAATTGAAGAAAATATTTATAATGCCATATTGGTGAGATAATAATTTCAATAATGATATTTGGTCATAATGTGGTCCGCTACAAAATGACATTTTTCATAATATATGTAATTTAAAAAATAGTTTATGATAACTATAATTTATTACATATATATTTTAATTTAAAATATTTTTTCCCCAAAAACTACATATCTTTATCTTTTTTTTTTAAGATAAAAAGGTAATAAATGCTTTAAATAGTAAAAAATGTCAATAATTAAAGGGTTAATTTTGAAAAATTCGTAAAAAATATGGAATACTGTTTTTTGAGATTTTTATAATCTAAAAAAGTTTGGCATAAATATATAAATTATTAGATATTAAAAAATTAAAGAAAGTTAAATTATGGTCGACCACATTATGGTCGATTAGCATCACCCTAATAATTTCTCTCCATTGTAGTTCAAATGAAGGGGAAAAAAGATCAAATATGAGAAAATTTGAGAAATAAGGAAGATTTAAAGAGTGAATATCCCTTTACTATTTTTATATTAAAGATAATGAGAGAAATGTTATGCTACATTAGAGGTGGTCAAAAGAACCGGAACCGGCGGTTTTTTAACAGAACCGAAACCGGCGGTTCGAAACCGGAAAAGGAACCGGTGGAACTGCCGGTTCGGTTAAGGTTCCTAAGGCTTGGAACCGTAACCGGCAGTTCCGTTCCGGTTCCAAACCGGCGGTTCCAAAATTTGGAACCGCCCAATTTTTATTAATTTTATTAATTTTATTTTTTTTCTTAAATATGATTTCTAAACAAATATAACATTATTTGTTAAACTTCATAAATAATATTCCCTCTGTCCCGTGGCATTAGTCTCACTTTCCTTTTTTGTCTGTCCCATTTATTAGTCCCATTTCCTTAAAAGGAAATAATTTAACACACAAAAACACCTTTTAAAACCCCTTTATCTCTGCATGTCTTGGTTACTGTGCCATATCCAAATGAGACAAATGCCGCGGGACAGAGGGAGTACTAACTATATATTTATAAAATTTAGACTTTTTCAATTATATAAGTGTTACTCTCAGACAACCATTTGTTATTTTTTGATTGTGAGATATGCTTATTGCTTTTATAAATGTATTACACTTCTCAAGTTTCTTATTTCTTCGATGTGGGATATCTAACACATCCCAAACTATGAGAAGAGTAGCATATCTTACATTCTTACTCTCCCACATTGAAAAACAATCAAACTTGAGAAGAGTGACACCCTTATAAAAACACATAAATTTGTCTCACATTGAAAAATAGCAAATAAAAGTGTGGGAGAAACACCTATATAATTAAAAGAAGGTTCAAAGCCTTATGAAATAAAAAAGTTTAAAATTAAAAAAAATAATAATTGTCCGGTTAGAACCGGAACCGAACCGGAACCGGAACCGGTGGTTCCAGAACCGGAACCGGAACCGTGTGTTGGCGGTTCGGTTTCGGTTCCTCCCCCGACGGAACCGTAACCGGCGGTTCGGTTCCGGTTAGAACCGGAATCGGAACCGTGGGCACCTCTAGCTACATACCTCGTGAGCGACCGCTCTCGTTTCGTCGACATTAACATTAATTTATTTCGTTTTATACATTTGTTTCAGTTCTAATGAGAAGTGATATGCTACTCACCTTATGCTACTCACCTTCGTGGGCACCTTCGTCATTTTATCATTTGACATTACTTTGTTCGAATTTTTCAATTGTAATATATTCTAATACCTTATAAATTAATATTGAAATCACTAAATCTAAAAAAAATATAAATATCTATGCTCGATTTATTCGTTTTTTCTTCTAAGTTCAAAAAATGTATAATAAAATAAATCGAGCTTTGATATTTATATTTTTTTTGGATCTAATGATTTCAATATTAATTTATAAGGTATTAGAATATATTACAATTGAAAAAATCGAATAAAATAATGTCAAACACGAAGGTGCCCACGAAGGTGAGTAGCATAAGGTGAGTAGCATATCACTTCTCTAGTTCTAAGAGAAATACCCTAAATATTGTTATTCACATCGTTAATTTTATAAAACATAAAAATCGTAGCTCTATTGGTTCTTTTTTTTTTTTTTTTTTCCTTTTAATAGTATTTATACATAAAATGGACAATCGAGCTTCGATTTTTATGAAATTTATAAAATTAACGATGTGAATAACAATATTTAGGGTATTAAAAATAAACCAAATGTATAAAACGAAATAAATTAATGTTAACGTCGACGAAACAAGAACGGTACTCACGAAGTATGTAGTATAACATTTCTCAAGATAACGAATACTGACACTTTAATATTTAAATTCATTTCATATAATCTAAAAACACTAAAATCTATACCCACATAGTTTAGTCTAATAAATTATGGTTGGAGGGCATATTTAACAAAAACATGCAGTAAAATGTTAACTTACCACCAGTAAGACTGAACAGGCATCACGTGATTGCACGTGCATATTTTAGTGCCGACGTGATTGAGTGACTAGCACCTTCGTCGGTGGTGCTAATTAATTGGAGATTATTACGTAATTAATTTATTAATTAATTTGGATAATGTTGGTCCATAACTAGTCGCGCCGACCAAATATGTGTTGATTGACCAAAGGACACAATTTCCACACACGTGTTTCGATTTTCACGGTTAATGGTGGATTGATTGTATTGGCTTAATTATTTTATTGTAGAATTGTAGAACTGCGGGCGAGAATCTATGGACTTCAAGGAATGTGCAACCGTAGACAGGTACATCACCTTCTTCAACCGTACACGTGTATAGTAACAATGAGTCAAGTTGGTTTTTTTTACTGTATGTTATACGGTTAAATTTCACAATTATGGGCGTTGAGTTTGAGTCCTTCGTTGTGTGGTTTTTATATTTCTTCTTAATGTTTAAAATAAATAAAATAAAAAAATAATTTATAAAAAAAAGGTTGGTTTATGTACATGCGTGTGGCTCAAGAAGGTGATGCACAAACCTACGTGATTATAGTATATAAAGTTGCTCAGAGGAATCAGGGCTGTTGGTTAAAATCCGTAATCGGACCGTGATTGCCGGTTTCGAAACTGGAACTCAACTAATCAGGAGTTCAGTTATGGTTTTTGATGTTGGGAAGTCGGAACAGTGAATAGACGGTTTCGGAATCAACAGTTCTAAAGCGACAGTTCGAAATCTGAAACCAGTTAGATTTTAAGTTTTTTATTTTTGTTTATATATAATTTATAATTTTAATTCTTATGTTTACTAAAGGTTGAAACTACTTCTAATAATACAGATTTTAGTTTCACACCTCTATTATTTTTTAAATGTGAGATAGATTTTATACATTTATAAGAGTGTTACTTAATCTCAAATCTAATAATTTTTTAATGTGAAACAAGTAGTTGTGGGACATGATCTTAGAAAAGGGATATACATGTCCCACATCGGATACTTACCTTTCATTTGGAGTAGAATAACGAATCATAGCTAGTAATTGATAAGGCGCTTCTCTTCTAACTAATTAAAATATTGAGGGTTGGAGTCACCATGGAAGAGAAAAAACCTTCATTTGTCGTAAAGTACAAAAATACACTATTTATCATGATTATTAATACATTCATCATTGATGTGATTTCGTTACATCTGTATCATTTAGAGTTTATAATTCTTAACGATGTTTAATTTTTAATATGAAGCATTTTAAAAAATACATATATATATATACATATATATTAATAGCAGTTACGGACTGCCTTTTTTAATACTAACTCATATTAGTATATAATTAGTAACTTTTATATTGTATTATCTTTAACTTTTTTTTTTTAAAACAAATGTATTGACGATATATCATAATTATATTTTAATAATTTCAAACCAACTGATTAATTGTTGTATAAGTTACAGAGGATAAATTTATTGCAAATTATGAATTTCTTTTCATATTAATTTTTTTTGTGTGTTTATATATACTTCTTTATCCATGATTTAGTAAATCTAAATTTGGGCACAATTCTTTTGCATTTTGATAATATATAAATGAATTAATGTGTTAAAGTTTTGAAGTAGAATAACTGTAGGTCCATTTATTATTTTTAATGATATTAAAATGTTAAAGTGTTAAAAAATAGAGTGATAAAGTTTTAAAATGTTACAGTGATTGTGGAAAATGTGTCCCAAAACAGAAAGGTTTGGTAAATGGTGGACGTCTAATATAGAAAGAGTGTCAGTAAATGGTGGACGGAGGAGTCTATTAGTATGAAATTGCTCTATTAACAAGATGCATTCAACAAAAATATATTGTGATATATAGGCCATGCGACATGTAGATTAATTTAGTTTGATAAATAATTATTACAAATTATAATAGTTTGTATATTAGTCGTAATTGCACTTTTAAAATTGAAAGAAAAAAAATATTTATTTATGTAATACTATAATTAAATTATATTTGGAAATTAATTCTTAGTATTTATTATAGTAAGATTGATATAAAAAATCTTTGAGATTTCATCCAAAATAAATCTAATAAAAATTAATTCAAAATGTATTTTTTACTTTTTATTATATTAAAAAATAACTAATAAATATGATTACATAAATACATAAATTGGGTATGAATGATTTTCTTACATTAGTGTATGCACACAGCAACAAGAAAAACATTTTATACATTTTGAGGTAAAAAGCTCTACACAAATTATGCACTCAATAGTAGACATATGCACACAACACTATGTACAAATTTGATATCAAAATCAATTAATAGATCTTTGTGTAGCTAAAATCAATTGAAAACACATGATTCGAGGAATAGATTCGTTAAATAAATTTCAACAAACGTAGAAAATCTTATAAAGTATATATTCTCATAGTATAAATTTGTCAAATAAATAGTGTTATGTCGAATTGTAGTTTAAAATTTAAGAATAAATATGTGAGGGTGACGGTAATTGATTTTACCTTGGGATGGAAATCGGGTACGGCGGGAACGGATAGTGGTTACCCATACCTGTACCCGCGAAAAAAAATTGTACCCGCTACCCACCCGCGAACCCGCGACGGGTACTATCCGCCAACCATACCCGCCACCTGCGGGTACCCGTTTAAGAGTAATTAATTTGTTTATTTTAATATTTTGTAATCTATTTCTTTTTTTTTATTTTATAATAATATAGGAATAATTATATTTATAAACATGAAAAATTAACTAATGGGTAAAAGTGTATAGTTGCGGGTAATTTTACGGGTAGTTTCGAGGGTATATCCGCGGATACTTTCACGGATATATTCGCGGATATTACTAACGGGTAAACGAGTATCGCGGGTACGAATAGTGACTATCCACACCCGTACCCGCGAACTAAATGGGTAATAAATTTGTACCACGAAGCTTCCCGCGGGTACTATATGCCCCTCAAACCCGCACCTATTAGGGTCGGGTACCCGCGAGTATCGGGTATCCGCGGGTAAATTGCCATCCCTAATTTTACCCTACAAGTCACTAGGGTTTTCCTTTACCCTACAGTCGACACCTACCTTCTCTCCCTCTTCAACCGATTTCTTTTTCGATCTCAAGCGCCTCTCTTTATGTATTTATGTAATCATATGTAATCATCACAATCAACATGTCCACCAAAATCCCATTGAAGCTTGATTCAACAAACTATACTGCTTAAATTTGAATTTTTAATTCCAAGCGACGTTAGATGGTTATGGGTTGTTCGCCCACATCGATGACACAACACCATGTTCGTCGGCCTCCATCACCAATGGCGGCACCACTACACCAAACCCTAAGTACGTCGCTTGGGTTCGTCATGTAAGCTCTTCCTCTATGCAATAATCAGATCTATCTCGCGCACTTTGATCCCGTTTATTGCCAAGGCAACAACATCCAAAACAGCTTGGGACATTCCTACTCACGCATAGGTTGTCCCTCTTGAGTTTGTATTCTCGCTCTCAAAAGGAACTCAGACTATTACTCAATTTATGCATAAAATTAAAGATATTGTTAATGAATTAGCTCCCTTTGGTTCAACGGTTGACTTGGAGGATCTAATTCTCAAAGTTCTTAATAGACTCGATGACCAATATATATAGTGAGTTGTCAAAAGCAATCCAAGTTCGTGAAAACCCCGTCACATTTGAGAGTTTCATGAGATACTTCTGAACTTCGAAGCACAACTAATCGCCCCTGCTTTCACTCCCGTGCTCAATCATCAACCTGTCTCTGCCTTCACCGTCGATCAGGGTCAATCATATGGCCAAAACAACCGTAGCGACGGCGACGGCGGCGGCGACGACAACTCTCATTAACACAAGGGTCGTGGCAAGAATATAGAACATTACACAAATGATCAACATTTTTTGGCCCTCAATTGCCCTCCCAATCCTAATTCTCATCCCCTACACAGGAAAGTGCCACCTTTGCGAAGAACCGGGTCACTCAGCAAAGTGGTGTCCAGATTTTAAATCATCCCCGGCTTCCTACGACTTGCATGCCTCGCACTTCTACATCCTCGCCTTATGCTCATACTGCGACACATCCATCATCTCCACCTCTATCTAATTGGATACTCGACTCGGGTGCCTCCCATCACATCACCACTGATTTGACTAGCCTTTCGCTTCACTTGCCCCATGATTGTGAAGATAATGTGTTCATTTGCAATGGTTTGAAATTACCTATTATTCGTATTGGTACTCTTCGCACCTGCACACCTTCAAATTTTGTTAATACCTTGTGTATGTTGTTGATGCATAAAACACTTATCTCGATTGACATTGATGTGGTTTTCACTGATTCTGATTTTCAGATGAAGGATCGTCGCACGGGGGACCAAATCATCAATGGCGTCAATAAGGATAGTATTTATTACCTGGGGATCAATCTCCTCAACCCTCACGGCATCAACCAAAGCATCTTCTTTGTGGCACTTGCACCTCAGACATCCTTTGTCTCAAGTGCAGCGTCATATAGCTAGCTCATCATCTAGTCTTTTTCATAGTTCTTTTTCGAATATTTCATGTGTTTCTTGCAAAGTGAACAAGAGTCATAAAGTACCTTTTCATGATTCTAGTTATCAACAACATCTCCCTTAGAATTGATATTTTCTGACATCCGTGAATGCCCTATCTTGTCGACTGGTGGCTTTAAATACTATGTCATTTTTGTTAACCGTTTGGTTTTATCCTATGCGTCGTAAATCAGATGTACTTGTTACATTTTCTCAATTTAAAGCCTTAGTCAAAATTTATCTTAAACGTAAAATCACATAGTTCTATTCCCGACAATGGAGGTGAATATATTTCTCTTCATTCTATATTTACTACTAGCGGCATCACCCACCTAACCTCACCGCCACACACTCTTGAACATAATGGCTATGTCGAACATCGCCATCACCATATAATGGAAATCGGGCTTACTCTCCTTCATCAAGCTTCGATTCACACCACCTTCTGGCAGTATATGTTTGCTACGGTAGTGTATTTCATCAACCGCATGTCTAAAGCCAACCATTCCAGCAATCATCATTCAAGCGCTTGTTCGGTCATTCCCCAAATTTTACCAAACTTCGCGTGTTTCGTTGTCTTTGTTTTCCATGGCTTCGTCCATACTCCTCTCATAAACTAGTTTGTCGCTCTCGTCCTTATTTGTTTTTAGGATATTCTCTCACTCAAAGCGCCTATCTCTGCTATTACCCATCTTTGTCTAAATTGCATGTATCACGGCATGTTGCATTTGACGAAAACATTTTTTCATATCCTAGACTACACATCACTCCATCCGTTGACCTCTCGTCGTCAGACACCACACCACCGCCTCTATCTTTGTCACTTTCGGTACTCGCAATCATACGATCTAATGCAATAGAGCCCCCACCCGATGTACCTTCACCTAATGCCCGCCACCGCCATCTACGCCTCCGACACCACCTATCCTTGAGCCTCCGCTCCTACTCATACAGTGCGCACGAGGTCCAAAAATCAGATTCATAAGCCAAACCCTTGGTATGCACTTGTCTCTTCCTTTCACTCTGATATTGAACCTACATCAATCACTCAAGCTCATAAAGATCCACAATGACCTGATGTTATGACCGCTGAATATGATTCCTTGTTACGTAATGATACGTGGACATTTGTTCTCGCTCATGCCTAGCAGAATGTATTGGGTTGTAAATGGGTGTTTCGTATCAAGAGGCATCCGGTGGTTCAGTAGCTCACATCGTAGCTATGGGCTTTCATCAGCGTCCTGTTGTGGATTTCTTTAATACTTTTAGTCCGGTTGTGAAGACGGCACTGTTCATTTGGTACTTCGTATTGCATTTCCAAAGGATGGTCTCTAGGTCAATTTGGCGTGAAACATGACTTCCTTCAAGGATGTCTTGAGGATGACATTTATACGGCTCAACCCTCGGGTTTCTTAGACGAAACTCTTCTACTCACATATGCAAGCTTTGTTAGGGTTATATACTGAAAATCATACTTTTGTGCTTAGTTATTGTCTATCCCTATTTTATAAAATAAATAAAGTCATATGTTTTGCATATGTATTCGTGTTATGGTTATGCAAAAAAATGTCTTGCAGTATATATTATAAATAATATGGTGTGAGTGGTCGCATGGAAAATCATATTATCAGAGTCTTATATACTTCTTATAGCGTATTCCGGTCGTGACATCATATTTCATTTATCCCTAATATATGGTCAAAGTTTCTATTTTATTGGACTTCCCCAAAATATATGTTAGAAAATACTTTGATATGTAAACATGGCATATTCTCCATGAACAACAATTTTATCATTTTTTTTTCTTTCTTAAAATTAATACTCAATTAAATTTAACATATGCACGAAAGACGGAGGGAGTATTACTTATGATTCATATAAGTGTTACGAAAACAATTTAAAAAATTCGATTATAAATAAAACTTTGAAAAAATAAAGTGTTCGTTTCCTTAACAAAAATAAAGTTAATAACTGAATAAACAATAAATAAAATTTATTTTTATATTTGGAAGTTGTTGACCATTAAAATATTTATAAAAATAATTAATACCGCCAAGCAACCCAATTTTGAAATCTGGTGTGGTCCACAAAATATATACCCAACTACATCAAACTGAATCAAATGTCATTGATAAATTGAAGGCACATATATACTTCACACAAATATACAATGCACGGATGAGCTGAATCATCTGGTATGTTATTTTAAGTTTTATTGATATTTCCTTTGTTGCAGGAAGCAATTGCTAAAGGTTTTTTGGAAATGAAAAATTACATGGAGACGACGAATGGCCAATTGGTGTCGAGGCTGGATGCACTGGAAGCCATAATGAAAGAACTGCAGCCATAGAATTTGGAAAACAAGGCGACGTTGATGCACAACCGATCACCACTCATCCGATACGGAGTCTAAAGATGGGAAAAGAAACTCGGATCCCGATGTTGATGCTGAAGCTGACCCCGATGCGGAGACCGCTGGTGATGATGTGAATGAGTCTCTGGCAAAGGAAGCATCCACGTATGGAATTGCAGATCGCCAACTTGTATTAGTTGGTACTACTTTGGAACGTTTGCGTCAATCTCTGGCAGAGCCAGAAGACAAGCAAGAATCATCTGAAGTGATTCGTTGATGCATCCCGAACCTGATTTTGGCTTGCAGCCGGCCTCCATTGTTGAGAATTTGCTGATCATGATAGACGTGTGCCCGTCATCCTCTGACCCATTCATTGATATGGGATTACATGAACAAAACTCACCTAAAAACTCACTAGAAAACTCCCCAGATGTGGATCGTGTCATACGTATTGCAGTCGGTGACATGCTCGTTGAAAACAGGGGAGTAAACAAGTATGATGTGAATGAGGTTTGTTGGGACTCAGAGGGGTTTGGCGAAGTACAAGCCTGGTTAGACGAGGTGAGCCGAAATTCTGGAAAATATTGTTTTGCTTTTCTTAGGGCCTTTATTATAAAATTACAAGTTTGAAATTGTTTTCTTTTTTTGTAGGGTTCATCTTAGTGTACCAATTCCTGGTGAGACGCTTCGATGGGGTGAACTAGCTTGGTTCTAAACGCTTGTAAAACCAAGAGAATGGCTTGGAAATTATATGAGTGAAGTTTAATTTTATATGCCTTTCTATACAAGGTAGGAATCCTGTTTAGAATGATTATTCAGCTATTCCTCTATCTCTTTGATTAACGTTGGATGTACTTAATTACTTAGCATATGGACGCACTCCTGAACATGGTGGCCTACAATTATGATCGTGAAAAGAGGGATGCCCTTAGAGATTGGACGACCCTAGACATGCCTCTAGTAGTTAGTTTCATTATTGGGATCATTTTAAAAATTCTTTGCTGTAAATTGTGTCATTGTTAAAAGGTCATTTGTTGACATTCCTTTGTGAATTTGTTCCTACAACAAAACCAATTGCTTGCGAATGATTTCATAACAAAGAGTGTTGAAGCATATGTGAAGGGATATAAGACAACTATTGTTGGACTTTCATGGGAGAAGGCTTCGATACTGTACGACGCCGGCAATGTGGGTAAGGACCATTGAGTTCTATTCATGGTATCCCTGGACAATCAACGGATAATAGTCTATGACTTTTTGGGGGTTGCTGCGACTACGATAAGAGCTTAATTCAGCAATCTTTGTAAAAACATACCACATATACTTAAGTCGAATGAAATATTTGGTATGATGCAATTCTGTGTGCCTTTGAGAGAAGAATTGGAGCTTTTGATCTTTCCCAATACTCCGCGACAACCCAATCTCCACGACTGCAGTGTATTGGTGATTAAAATGCTTGAGTGCATTGTTCGTCAGATCCCTGTAGATGAGCTAGATCTACGACGCTGTGCTATTTTTCGGAAGAGCCTTTGTCGTTAAATTCGTAGGTGGTCTGTGGAGAACGAAGCTAAGATAAAAGCGCGGAAACGTTGTACAATCTCTTATATTGTAATTCGAGTTTGATGATTTATGTTGTTTAAATTAAGGATAACTTTGTATGGCTGTTTGTACTTACCGGCATTTCTTGAACAATATGATATGCGTGCTTGTGATTTAGCAATGAAATCTATTGAAAAAAATTGTTACATTGCTTAATTTTCTTGCATCCAATACAAAATTAGATAACGGGCCTCTGCCAATGGGCACCAAGGAATAAAATTCGAATTTGGTTTTGTTAAAAGCAAAAATGAATTAGATTGAGAAGAGTGACGCTCCTCAACCACAAACGAGTTCAAGCTTCTTAGACATCGAAAAGCTTTCCTCGGGACCAACTGCAATGCTAGATTACGAGTTCTTAGGAGTGCTGAAAGTGAGCCTTGGGTAGTCTCCTATTCAACCATGAACACAACCATGGCTTGATGGAACCCGAATATAGTTATTTGTTGCGATCATCCCGTAATCTTAGTGTAGCACATAGGAGTATAATGGATGTATTCCAATCAAGCGGTATAGGCCTAGCAAATGCATTCACGTTCATGGAGAAGGAGGCAAAGGGTGTACATAATTTTGGGATTACAAAGCGGGATGCATACAATCATATGTAACGTGTTAAGAGGAGTACATCCATTCTTAATGCAGATGCCAATGCCTTACTCAATATTCGCCGCAAGAAAACAATGGATGAGCACTGTTTTTATTGAGGGATGACGATGGAAAGTTGATGAACTTCTGCTACAGGGATGCACGTTCAATGGAGGATTACAATTATATTGGTGATGTTTTGCTCGTTGATACCACCTACAAAACCAATAAGTACAATCTCATATGTGCACCCTTCATGTCTGATGAAACCACAGAAACATCCGAATGGCTTTTCAACGCTTTCTTGGAGTCTATGAACGGCAAGGAACCCACCATCATATTCTAGATCAAGGCAATGCTCTAATGAATGGGATTGATAGAGTCTTCCAAAGTGTCGCACATCGTCTCTGTCAGTGGCACATTTGCCAAAAGATTCCTGCTTGGTTTCGAGGAATGAAGAAGGATGCTGATTTCAAGAATCTGTGGTACACTTGCATGAATGGTTATGAGACACCTCAGAATTTGAGACGAGTTGGGCTGCCATGATGCAAAACGAACAACAAATTGATGCTAAGTGGTTCAGGAAGATGTACAAACTTCGAAGCAAATGGGCGTCAGTTTTTACTGCAAATAAGTTTATTGTTGGCATCCATGCAACTACGAGGAGTGAGCTCACCAACAATGTTAGGAAACAGACATGCTCTTTCTCTTCAACACTAATTGAATTTGTGACTAAGTATGAGAAAGTACAGAAGGGATGGAGAAAAAAAATGAAGGTGAGTTGGATACTGCGAGTATATGGGTTCCAGAGCGGTTCGTCCCTGATTGTCGCATCGTATCTGCTGCATCGGAAGTGTATACACATGCCATTTTAAAACTATTTGAGGTGGAATGTGGTCTTAACATGTGTGTAAGCATCAAAAGAGAGCTTACTGATCCGAGTGCAGACAATTTGGAATACATAGTTTACTCGGGATCGTGTGCATCAAAAGAGAGACGCGTATTGGTGAATCGAAAGGAAGAGGAGTGGTCTTGCTCGTGCAAGAAGTGGGAAACGAAGGGAATTTACTGCCTCCATTTGATAAAGGTCTTGTTATGGTTGAATATTTACCACATCCCTGAGAAATATATTCTACCCACGTGGAGAAAAGACACCAAACGAAGGCTAAAGGCACCCCCCTCTTACACATGATCCATCAGGATTAGACTCACGCCTTGATAAAATGTTGTTCATCAACGCGATGTAATCTATGTATGTTCGTTGTGAGTTAATTGTGAGTTGATATGTGTCTTGATAGAGAAAACATTGTTAATTTATTTATGTGCACAGTCCAGAAAAGACAAACGACGGCTGATCATGAAAATGCATGTACACAACCTGCACCAAGTGGAACTCTTATGACTGAATGGAGGAGAGAGTTCAATCTGCCTCAAACAACGATGGTTGATCAGGAAAATTCATGTACACAACCTGCACCAAGTGGAACTCTTATGACTGAATGGTGGAGAGAGTTCGATCTGCCTCAAAAATCGGAGCCAATTCTCTTAGACTTTGCAAGTTCTGAAGTGTATGTTGAGGTACAAATTGAGTATTACTGTTGTGGTAATGTTTAGCTAAGTTAATATGATATTTACGTAGTGATTCTACTGTTACATTTTTCATACAATCTAAACAGTTTTCATGTATGTTGTGCCCAACAGTCGCTCGCAGACACTCAACAACAATGAGATAACAATCAAAGGCAAAGGTAAATAGTGTGATAAGACATCTCACTTATTTTACCTTGTTTTGAAAAGTTTTTTTACTTCTTGTAGTGTACTATCTTGTTTTGGTGATAAACATGGTTTTTTCTATGATTTATAACGTTGTTGGGCGTTGATTTAGAATGTGAAAATCATGTTTATAAAGGATTTATGCTTAAATTGCATGTTCTTGTGAAATGTGATTCTTGCTCGTTGTTTGATCGAATTTGCAGAAATATGGTGAGAATATTTAGCATATTGGCCAGTGTATAATCGAAGTTCAGTTCGATAGGAGTTCATAGCAACAAACGGATCGAAAATCGGAGTTGAAACGAGAGAGAACGAGCCATTACAAAATTGCTGCGCGCAGGATGCCACCTAGACGCCACCTTGTAACTGCTTACGGGTTTTATCACAGATTTTTGGATTTGTAAGCCCATTCTTTGACACCAAACAGGCCTGTGAGATATACTATAAACCCTAAGAACGAAAATACAAAAGGGAAGGAGGAAAAACAGAGGGAGAAAAGACGGCAAGGGTTTCAAGGAGGAGCACTATCGAACTTCTTACGGTTTTTGTAGTTTCATGTTTTACTTCTCGGATTCTTTTGCCATGATTATGTGTGGCTAATCTTGTTATTCTAGGGTAGAAAGTAGATGAACGATTCGTGAAATTGGATTCATATTTATTTAATTGCATCGTTATTTCTCTTCTTCCTGCGTTCTTGAGCTTATTGTTAGTAAATTGATTGATCAACTATTTATTATTCGTTGGTTTTAATTCGAGAACCGAGAGGGGAGAATTAAAATTAGAATGAAGAACGTAGGACATATTGAGAATCAACGCCCAAAAGGTTTGAACTTAATGTGGGAGTTTGTTATCTTTTGTGTTATTTCAAGTTGCATGCTTTTTGATACTTAGAGATAATATTGATTGCATGTTGGCTTATGGTTTAATTGCACCCAAAAGGATGATTAGACTAATTATGAGATTGTTTCAGGAGAGGATATCGAGTAATTAGATAAATAGGAATTTCGTAACGAATTGTTCATTGAAATCGAACCCTGGAATATTTGTTTTTATTTGGAGTTTGAATTGTTATTTGCTTTGAATTAATCTACGTTTTAGTTTTATGTGTTTTCTTTATAATTAGTAAAACCATTCTCATATTTTGATTAGTCTAAATAGAGTCGAGTTTATAGGTTAAATAAACACTAGGAAAATTCAGTCTCTGTGGATTCGACCTTGTTTCTATACTATTACACCTGTGCACTTGCAGCGTGATAAAAAAAATAGCGAACATTTGGCATGATGTGCAACATATGAAGCTCATGAATGATCAGCTGATACAATAGGGATTGTTATTTGTCATTTTTTTTTTCCCTCTTCTTTCAATATAACATACTACGATGAAGTTTGGATTCATGTGAATTTATTCAGAGCTTTATTATTCACAATGGATGTGCCAATTCCCATATCGCGAAATGATTTGATAAATTTACTCGAGGTAATGGATCGATTGTTTTGGCTAAGCTGCAGTACGTTGCGTGGCAAACAGGTTTCGTTGCCGGTAATCATAAGCAATTGTGCAAATTTCTTCGAGCCCTTAAGGATGAGCTACGTGCAGAGTGCGAAGTGGATTTGGATGAGGCTGGTGTAGAGGCGAAGATCTATGAATGGGATGCTCGATATCACAACTTCAAGTACTTACTTACCCGCCCAGGCGTCAATTATGATGAATTCCACAACACCATTGAAGCGCGAAATGATGTTTGGAGAGACATTCCGAGGGTAAGCAAAAATTTTATACGTTTACTAAATGTGTGATAGAAATTTATCAATGAGTAATTCAATTGTGTGTATATTTTAATTCCCCGCAGTTCCGACCGAATTTGTGTGTGTATATGTATGGAGGAGAATTGAATTGGGGGTACTGAAAGCTCTATTTGAAGTGGTCGTTGAGGTATCAAGCGAGATAATCAGGCATTGCCTTTACAAACCTGAAGGGAGTGAATCTGTAACAACCCCGATTAAGAATAACAAGAAGCATAAGATTATTGATGTTGGCACGCATAAGAAGAAGTACAAGCCATGATGAATTTCAACATTCGATTTGTAATTTTGCATAATCAACCCCAATTATGCTGATTTGTAATTTAGATTGAAGAAGTTCAACCTCGATTATGCTGATTTGTAATTTAGATTGAAGAATTTACATTTATCACTCTTCTGTTATATTTGTTAACAAACAAACAAACAAACAAACTATTAGGTCCCACAAACAATAAGCATTGAAGATATAATAGGATCAAACCCCATACAGAACAGACTTTCGAACAATGCCATTTTGCTGCCAAAAGCAACAACTGAAAATCCAATGAATAATTAGAAAGGAATGAGGATAATGAATTTTAACTGATGGATTATACACTACAATTAAAATTCCGATGTATCAAATATTTAACTAGTACACAGCTGGTTGAAACATGTATTTCTGCATAAACCATTCCCCAAAACTCAGTTAAATCTATGTACTGATTGTTATTCCATCTAGCATGCGACTCTTCCATCAAAAGAGTTGAAATACAGATTTTAAAATAAAACTCAGTACATCCAGAATTGGGTCATCTTCGATATAAAGTCTCTCAAACCAGATACTTGCTCATCATTTTTTAATTCAATTCTCATACTTCCGCTATTCCTTCCTATTTCATCTAATTTACACGTACATGTCATTAATTTTTCCCTTACTGGCTAGATTTTCCACTCGTATAGTCGTATGAGATAAATTTGAAGCTATGTATATATGTATGTATGATCGTATAGATACAATTCAACTAGTGCTTTTAATTGTTATTGACAAAAACAACTTGCGATCTTTCTATGCATATAAAGCATAATTTCCTAGAAATAGTTAAAGATAACCTTTTGCAAAATTTGGGATCAATACTTGTTATCATTTCCTCTCATTTTGATTGGCTATATTTTGATTTAAAATTGTAGATTCATGGTGGCTATATTCTATAGTGACGAATTAGAATGAATTTAAATTGGGGCTATGACTATGAGGATAGAGTCATCAATATTCTTTCTTAATTAATAATTAAGGAGACTATGAAATATTAAATGGGGCTATTTTGTAGAACTACCCTTTCGTTTTGAGGGTGAGATGGGTTGGGCCTAAATTAGGCAGAACATTATACAGTATATCTATTTCGCTAGAGTCGTATAGTTTTTTCTTCTTATTATTAGTTACATAATTTTATTTTTATGGATAACTCGTGTACGTTTTTTTTTAATTATAAAAAAATCGTAAAATATTACTCACTTTGTCCCACTCGTAAAGGGATAATTTTTTCTTGGCACGAAAATTAAGACGAGAGTGATAGTGGTGGATAAAAGCAGTGTTAATGGGTTTTAGTTAAAATTTTGTTATTTGAGGTAATATCCCTATATAAGTGGGACGGACGAAAATAGAACTTATCTCTTTATGATGGTACGGAGGGAGAATCTTTTATAAAAAAATACTCCAAACTATTGAAAATATTCAATTAAATTTTAAACTGTCAATTTTGTATTAATTCTACTCTCAAGTCAATTTTTCGTCAACATAACATCCACGTGGGACGTTAGGATTTTCTAAAAAAAAATATTAAAAGTGTAAATTATTTTTAAATTACAAATTAATAAAAAATAATTCACATGGATTTCAGTGTCCCACATGGATATTATATCGTCGGAAAGTTGGGTTGAGATAGAATTGACAACAAATTCATAGTTTGAGATTTAATTGGATATTTTCAATAGTTTGATTTTTTTTTTATAAACGGTGAATAGTTTATGACACTTTCAGTAACTAACCCATTTTTATTTTATTTTTATGTTTAATATTCAAATTTTAAAAATTAAAAATCAAAATTGTAAGCCATCAGTGTATGGGACCAATAATCTTAGCATAGAATTGCATTATCTTACACCGGAACTAATAATCATACAGTTCATACCATATAATTACAATTTATTGTAAGCCATCAATTGTAATACCGGGCTATTCCTACATAATTTTGCCATAGAATTGTATAATAATTTCAATGATTTGACTCAATTCCAAATTCCAATATTAATAGACATAAAATAGAAGAAAAGTTGGGTGTATGTGTGAATTATAATTACTCCTTATATATCCTATTTCATTTGTTGAAAATATTTAAAATATAGAATAACAAAATAACCAAATAAAATGAAATGAAATGAAATGGATGCAATACTATCTTATAAGATTAACATTTCTATATAATGTGACATATATGCCGCTTCCCAAATTATGGGCATCGATCGCTGTTTGTTCACTTGCATTATTTTGTTCGAGTTTTTTAAATTGTTTTATATTCTAGTATATTTGGAATAGATATTGAAATCATTGAATTTACAAAACATATAAAATTGAAATTTTATTTGTGGTTCTCGCCCTCTAACTTTAGAAAATGAATAAAAAGATTAATCAGGTTACTAATTTATATATGTTGTGAACTTTAAAATTTTAATATTAATTTCAAAGTTATTAAAATATAAAACATTCGAAGGAATCAAACAAAACAGTGTTTAAATAAGCAAATGGTGATCGGTACCCACTTATTGGGGAATGACGTATCGTTTCTAATTATCTCTTATATATTATAATATACTTCTCATTGTTTTGTGGCCCACTATTTTTTTTTTTTCGGGAAAACAAAGTGAAAATTAAAAATAAATAATATAGCAAGATCATCACAAGATTCCTAAATAAGGAGTATACGAGAATGCTCCACTACCTATCACCTATCGTGTGCATATTAATAACGTTAAAGGTTGATGTGTCAGTATTATGTCAATAATTTTTCCATCTAAAATTTTATTTTTCTAGGATATTGTTTACTTATATCTAGTAAAGGTTATTTTAGTATAATATATTCATTTCATTTTTTCTTAAATAAAGTATAGTCACGTCATCCGTAATATATTAATTGTGTCCACGATAGTCAGTGTAAAATTCCTCCCTAAATATAAAAGAAATTAAAATAAGTTTACAGGACTAAGAAGCGCCACGTAATTACAACATATAAACAGAAGGACAATTAATCTCGTTCTTACGAGAGAGTAAATATTCAATTAATTAGCAGAAACTGGAGTGCACCTTGTTTAAACTAAACCATGGGGTCCTTCACGTTTACTCCACGCGCGCCCATAGACTCATTACTCATACATACTCCCCTCTCCCTCCCACCTATAAAAACAAACACCACCCCCATTTCATGCAATTAACACACATACACAAATAAATTTTCTTCCAAAATCCTCTCAAATTTCAACACATTCTCTCTAAATTAATCATGGACGTGTACATCTCGGAGGAGTATGTAGCCAAGAGAAGGATGGAGAGAAAATCCGCCAAGAATCGCAACATAAACTCATCAAACGCTTACCGGAGCTCCGACAACGATAAAATGCGTCGACCGCCGTCCACGGCTCCTCAGCCCTACGACTTCCACCGGAATGAGCTAACGGCGGGAACACCCTCCATCTCGAGCTTCGACGATGATGTTTTCGATTATTTTTCCGCTTAACTTAGTTATAATGTGCTAGCCGGTTAGGAAGAGTGCCTTAGCATGTATATCAAGGGAATTGATTCGAATGTATTATTATAATTATTCGAATTAGGTAGCTAAAACCAATGTTTTAAAACCCGGACCGGACCGGCCGGTCCGGCCGGTTCGACTGGGAACCGGACCTAGTACCGGTCCGGTCAGGGCATAAACCCGTCAGAAGCAGAGAACCGTCATTGGACCGGGAAAACCCGGGTTGACCCAGCCGGACCGGGGCGGGTTCTGAAAACCGGCCGGGTTAATTTTTTTACAAAATATTTAATGAGGGTATGGAGATTTGAACCCATGACCTATTATTTACATTCCAATACATTTTCCATCCCACCACTATTATTACATTATATTATTTTGCTTAACTTTGTTTAAAGATATAAATTATTTTAATAGACAAAGATCCATCCTACAAGTACTTGTCACAACAAATAAGTTAAATATATCTTATATTTATACAATTTTAGTAAGAAATTAGTATTAAATCTTATTAATGTATTTTTATCGAAAATAACATCTATTTATTATTTAGAGCTTTAACTAGTAAATTAAACATAAGCTAAGATATTATAATTTTTAGTGGAAAAATACATTTGTTTATATTTTATGAATTTCTATTAATCCTAAAGCTATGAAATTAGTAAAAAAAAAATAAAAAAAATTGATTAAAATATATGTATATTTCTTTATTATTTAATTGATGAACGGTTCAACCCCGGTTCAACCAATTCGACCAATTGACCCGTGACCCGGAGGTCTCGCCGGGTCGACCTCCGGGCCGGGTTTTAAAACATTGGCTAAAACTAAAAGGATTGAATATATTTGAAACAGTAACGATGTAAAATATATTCATTTTGTATTTTTGTTACTACTATATATGTGTTATGGGTTGAAAATAGGCTTGACTTCGATGTCCTTGGGCCCATTATCAATTTATTGGGCCTCATTTACTTAGGTTAATTAAGTTCATTTCATACATGGGTCAATGTCATTGACTACTATTTTTTCTGACTACATTTGTAAATTGAAGACTGTGCATCAAAGACTGCATCAACACCTAGGGATTCCCTATTCCAAATTTTATGTCTTAACCGTGTCTTAAATTTCAAATTTTATTAGTTTTGTACAACTTTTTAAATATTTTTTATTTATAAAGGTTTGTTTTAATTTTATGATTATTTCAAGGGTTTACAAATCCAAATTAGGGTATATAATTATTTTTTACATTTAATTTCACTTTTATTGATTATATAATACTTGAAATTTTCAAAATTAGGGCATATTACTATTACAAAATTTTAATTTTTCCCCATATCATCTTCAAATTGGAGCAGAGTGTGAAGCCAACTATCACTCAAGGAAATATCAGTAAAGAAGAGAAGCACAACAAACAAAGCGTCAGACTAAGGCAAGCGCTAGGATATCATTGTCAAACGAAAAGCTACATGAGCTGGAGAAGGAAACAAAGTAACTAGTCAAATTATAGCATTCTCGAAAGTTCACTGATAGAGTGAAGATCACGAAGGAGAAGAATAAAAGGAAAAACTAACAAGGAACTCCAATACTCAAAATCGAGGAGATTCTGCCACTGCGAAATCGCCGCAAAACAACTATCTAGAATAATGATAACCCTAACTCTCAAAATACGACTGATAAATACTACCACTCCGGTCCCAGCTTATTGACTCATTTTCCTTTTTGGGACGTCCCACACATATCGACTCATTTCCTTTTTTAGAAATAATTAGAGTATAATCAATACAATTAGTAAACCCCTTATTACACTTAACATTCCATACTTAAATCTCATCCACTCATTTTTCTGCACGTAGTTCAATATAATTTAAATTTTGAAAGTTTAAATTATTATAACTTGCTCGTTTGTTATCGGATTTTTATGATTTTTATATCAAATTAAAGGTCTTGATACGATCTTTCATTTAAGATCAGACAAGAACATGTTTTTATGCATCTATGATGCTCTGTTTCTAAAATATGTCTAAATACATAAACCACATTACATTACCTACAAAATACACTTTATACACTAAACATTTTCGTCTTAATTCCCGTGTATAAAGAAAATGAGTCAATAAGCTTGGACCGGAGTGGTACTAGTTAGAGCCCATGCAACAGCAGTGGCCCATAACTTGACCCACAAGAAAAACCAACTAAGTAATAATTAATAATACTTTAACTAATACTTAATCTGGAGAAGCCTTAGCCTTTCGCCACGTATAAACCTTCCACTCCCTACTCGACGTTGCGCTATCAATTGTCGGCGGCAGCGAAACAGCCTTGACCTCAAGGCTCAACTCTGGAAATTGCCCCTTCATCATCGCAACGTCTTCCCACGAACTTTCCTCTGGATCCAATCCTTGCCACTGCACTAACACTTGCTCCACATCCACCCCATTACGACGCATCCAACACTGCTGCAACATCACCATCGGGATAAAACTTGGATCAACAGTCATGAGCCTCTCTGGTAATGTAGCCGAGCATCCACTTGTCCCACAGCCGGTTTCAACAATGAAAACATGAAAGACATGATGGATCTTCGAGCCCTCTGGCAACCTTAACCGATACGCCACCGCTCCAATCCGTTCAACTACTTCAAAAGGACCGAAAAAACACGGCGTCAACTTCCTATGTCAAATTGGCAAACAAACTACGTTGCCGGTACGGACGAAATTTGAGATACACCTTATCCCCCACCATAAACTCCAAAGCTCAGCGGTGTTTGTTTAACTCTCGAACCATCCGTTGTTGAGCCCGCTCCAAGTGACTCCTCAACTGCGCTAGAATATCATCTCTCTCTCTCTCTCTCTCTCTCTCTCTCGCAGCTCATCTGCAACAGCCTGTACCCGAACCTCACACGGCAAAAACGGATTCAGAGGCGGAGGGGGGCGTCCATAAACCCCTTCAAATGGCGTCATTCCCACACTCGACTGGAACCCCGTATTAAAACAAAAATCAGCCCAGCCTAACCATTTTCCCCACCCTTTCGGTCTCCCAGAAGCAAAACACTGCAAATATGTCCCTAAACATCGATTCAGTACTTCCGTCTGCCCATCCGTCTCTGGATGATACGCCGAACTCATCCGCAAAGTAGTGCCAACTGATTTAAACAACTCCTTCCAAAATGAACTTAAAATATAGGATCATGATCTGACACAATTGATTTCGGTATTCCATGCAATCGCACTACCTCGCGAGTAAAAACCTCTGCCACACTCCTTGCCGTAAAGGGATGACGTAATCCCATGAAGTGAAAATATTTAGACAGACGGTCAATCACCACAAGGATACAATCAAATCCTCCTGAACGAGGAAGATCGGTAATGAAGTCCATGCTAACATCCTTCCAAACACGGTCCAAAATCGGAAGCGGTGTTAGCAATCCTGCAGGACTCTTAGTTTCGTATTTATTTCTTTGACATACATCACACACTGCTACCAGTGACGTGATTGCCCTCATCCTCCCGACCAATATAGATTTGCCGTCATTCTTCTATAGGTTCTAAAAGCTCCAGAGTGGCCCCCTAACGGCGTTGCATGAATTCAGCAAACAACTTGGGAATCCAAGACAAATCAGCCGGCAACACCACTCTCCCTTTATAAAACAACGTCCCATGCACATAGCTATAATGCTTCGGCGCCTCCTGACCTTCCTCCAGTGCTTTGATGATTTGAGACAAACGAGGGTCAGCCTTCACCAACTTCTGCAGTGAACTCCAGTCCACCCAACGTGGCTTAGAAACTGCAACTAGTTCAAGCTTCTCATCGCATTGAGAAAGCGCATCCGCTGCATGGTTTAGCCTCCCTTCCTTGTACATTATCTCAAAATCAAATCCCAGAAGTTTGTCAGCCCAGTTCTGCTGCGCCAGAGTCATGAGAGTTTGCGATAATAATTGCTTCAGACTCTTGTGATCGGTGCGAACCACAAACCTACACCCCAACAAGTAGGGCCTCCAATGTTGGACGGCTAGGACCAAGGCCATCAACTCCTTTTCATAAGCAGATTTCGATAGTAACCTTCCAGTTAGACTCTTACTAAAATATGCTACGGGACAACGATCTTGCATCATCACCGCTCTCAATCCTCGTCCCGACGCATCGCACTCGATCTCAAAGGGGCGAGAAAAATCGGGCATGCGCAACATCGGAGCTGTAGTAAGCGTCTGCTTGAGTGCTTGGAATTTGAGCTCTGCCTCCGGCGGCCACGTCCATTTCTTCAACTGATCCTTCTTTAATAACGTCGTCAGTGGGGCCGCCAATTTACCATAATCGCAAATAAAGCGACAATAGTAACCTGTAAGGCCCAAGAAACCCCTTACCCTTCGAAGAGATGTAGGTGTTGGCCACTTCAAAACTGCCCCCACCTTCGTAGGGTCCATCTGAACTCTTTCCCTGGATACAATATGCCCCAAGTACTCAACCTGCGCGTGCCCCAACACACATTTCTTCATATTTATAACAAACGAATGGACGCTCGGGATGTTGAAAACTTGATGTAGATGCATCAAATGGTCCTCCCATGAAGAGCTATAGATCAGGATATCATCGAAAAATACTAGCACAAACTTATGGAGGAAAGGTCGGAATATATCATTCATGAGACATTGAAATGTTGCAGGCGCATTCGATAGTCCAAACGACAAAACCAAAAATTCATAGTGCCCTGAATGAGTACGAAACGCTATTTTGTGCACATCCTCGGCCGCAACTCGAATCTGGTGCTAGCCGGAGCGTAAATCAAGTTTACTGAAGACGCAAGCACCATGAAGCTTATCCAACAGCTCCTGAATGACCGGGAAAGGGTATTTATTCGCCACCGCCACCTTTTTCAAGGCCCTATAATCCACTCAAAATCATCAGGAGTCATCCTTCTTACGCACCAGCAATACCGGGCTCGAATACAGACTGCTACTTGGTTGAATAATTTCTGTTGCTAACATCTCTGCCACAGGCTTTTCCATTTCGTCCTTTTGGGAATGGTTGTATTGATAGGGGAGAACCGACACGGGCACAACTCCTGGCTGCAAAACGATGCGGTGATCACTCTGTCGAGATGTGGGTAGTCCCTTAATAGGCTGCGTCACTACTGGAAACTCCAATAACAATGCCAACAACACCTCCTGTTCAGTTGTCAAAAGAGTCGGCGTTGTCGAAAATACCATAGCTTACTCCCCTTCCAATACCAACAGGACCCAAACATCATCCTCCCCTACCAGAGAACGTAACTCTACTCTCCTACATGCACACCTTGTTAACGACAGGTCCCCAAGAACAAAATAATGACGTCCAGCCACCGTAAATTTTATTGATAAATTGGCCCAATCGGCAGTCACGTCCCCGAGTTGAGCGAGTCATGACACCCCTATGATCACATCTACACTACACAATGGAAACACAAAACAGGTGATGTGAAACATTTGCCCAGCGTTGATTAATGGTAGCACGTTGCAGGCCACTTGCGATGTCACTCTGGTTCCGTCTCCCAATATCACAGAAAACTTGGTTGTTGGTTCAACGGGAAGTTGCAAGTCACGGACAACCTGATATGAGATGAAACAATGGCTGGCTCCGCTATCCACCATTGTGAGGAGGCGTCGATTGCCAATCTGCGTGAATAGCTTTAGTGTTTGGGCTCCGTCAAACCCATTAGAAGATAGTTGTGGGAGTTGTAGGTGTTGCAACTCCGTGAGGGTCTCTGCCATGCGGATCTTCCACCATTACTGGCTCTTTCCCTTCCATCTCTACCCTTGGCACCTCCTCTTTCTCATCGGTTTCCAACAAAATCACCAAGGTCTTGGGTGGGCAACTATGAAGCGGCCCATATTGCCCCCAACAACGGAAACACTTTCCCTTAGCGAGATATTTCTCCTGCTGGGCAACTGTGAGTCGATGAGAATTTCACGTCGCAGCGGATTGCGGAGAACGATTGGGATCACCTTAGGTTAGGGGCTCGCGTTAGGGAGGGGCCGTTGAAATGTCGTCATCGAACAGGAGAAGCTACTTGACGAAAATGCAGGCCGGGACACTGCAATCGGAGGTTTGCTGGAACGAGCCACCCGTCGTACAGCCTGAATGGCTGCGAAAACATCTTGCAACTCCAGATCAGGCAATCGGTCATGGATGGAAGGTTGCATGCCTCCCAATAAAATATTCACAAATACTGCTCCGGGGGTAAGGACGGTAGCTGAGCAACTCGAGCCTCAAACAACGTAAGATAGTCCTCCAATGAGCCCGTTTGACGAGTGAGATACAAGGCTTCGTAAGAATTAACAACAGAGCTGTCGCCGAAACGAACAACCAATTCCTTCGAAAAATCAGCCCACGAGATTGAAGCTACACGACGCAACACCCATTGCATCCAAAACATCGCGTTACCGGACATGGCGATAACAGCCAACTACACCTTCTGCTCCGTTGCCGTCTTGTGAACCATAAAGTATTGTTCGGCTTGAGCCAACCAGGCGAGTGGATCACTGCCATCAAAACTTGGTAAATCCATACTAGGCAATGCATTGGGTGACACAGATTCGAACGAGGGTTTGGGGCCCTCAATCATCATCGGAGAACCGTTGGCGAACATGTCGAGCCTAGCCATGATGGCCTCGAACTTGGCGAGGACAGTCTCCACCGAGACCATAGATGCTTCCAGCCCTTCAACAACCTGCCCCACCTCCAGAACAGCCTTCTGCAACTCCTTCGTAGCCTTCTCTACTTCCTCAAGACACTTCTTTTGGTCGGCCATGGATCGTGTTTTGGATGTATCAGAATTGGGCATGTGAACGAAAAACGGCAGGTCAGACCAATTGATAGAGTGATGATCACGAAGGAGAAGAATAAAAGGAAAAACTAACAAGGAGCTCCAATACTCAGAATCGAGGAGATTCTGCCACAGCGAAATCGCCGCAAAACAACTATCCAGAATAATGATAACCCTAGCTCTCAAAATACGACTAATAAATACTATTAGTTAGAGCCCATGCAACAGCAGTGGCCCATAACTCGACCCACAAGAATGACCAACTAAATAATACTTCCTCCGTCCCAGGATTCTCGCCCCATTTCTTTTCAGCATTTGTGGCAAGCGTTTTCGAGCGTCTTGAAGACGAGTTTCAAAATATCTTTTTAAGGAATTTTTTCTTTTACGGGATACCTTGATACTTGTAGTATCCCGTAAAAGAAAAAATTCCTTAAAAAGATATTTTGAAACTCGTCTTCAAGACGCTCGAAAACGCTTGCCACAAATGCTGAAAAGAAATGGGGCGAGAATCCTGGGACGGAGGAAGTAATTAATAATACTTTAACTAATACTTAATTTTAATTCCAATTAAACAACAGCTGGAGAAGCCTTAGCCTTTCGCCGCGTATAAACCTTCCACTCCCTACTCGACGCTGCGCTACCATTCACATAACACATCCAATAAGAAACAACGACATGTTGCAACATTAAAGAAGAGTTAACTCGTCTGTGCAGAGTGCAGACGATCGCAAAAAAAGTTGCAACATAGTTGACCATTTACATTGTTCACAAATAGGGAATGCCAAAATGATCAAGCATGAAAGGTACGCGATCATGACAAATCATCAAAGAAGCCGTAATTCACACATAGAGAGATAATTTTCTCCTATCGAGATGACAACAATTATGAGGAGCTAATAGTGGAGATTCAGAATGTATCTCTTTACAACGGATACAGTCTTGACTCCAACAATAAATACGAGAAGGTTTCAACTTAAAATGTGCGCAGAAAAAGAAGAAGAAGAAGAGAAGAAGAAGAAGAAGAAGAAGAAGAAGAAGAAGAAGAAGAAGAAGAAGAAGAAGAAGAGTTCCCCAGTTTTCTTTTCTATTCTCATGAACACTTAATCTCATCGATAATTTTTTGGTGTTCATTTTTAGAGATCAAACCTTCTTATTTTCCCTTGGTCATAAAATTCTATATCGTAATTGATAGGGATGAAATATCAGCCTCGCCACGTGGCATTCTTTCAATAGGGAGTAAAAGCATCTTCTGTGATGTCGCAGGCGCCCAACCTCACATAGGAATAAGCAGGATCTGACCAGGTCCTGGCTGGTATAGAAGTTGCGAGGTCACATGCCCAAAAGCTATGCGGGATCCGTTAGCATCTGTCTGGGGCAAAGGATCTTATCAAACTTTACAGGCACCTGGCAGGACCTAAGGTTCTGCGCCACGCACAATCCACATGACTCTACATATCATAGAGTAAGGACCACTACGCTCATGGCAGAGGGAATCTTGTCTGCCCAGGAATTACTTTTCTGTCCTTCCTTCACACGGATGCTCACTTTTCACCCTCCTCACACCTATAAATATTAAGTGAACGCATACAACATAAAATCATTATCATACCCCACGAACAACACGCTCCTTGGCGTACTGTTCCATCCAATTCCATACCCTCTCTTACGAGCTCCTCCGAGCTCAAGCAGTCGAGGCGCTCAAAGCCTTCTTCCGGAAAGCTCTAGTTTCCCTTCACCTCCATCCTTTTCTTCTCGACGCCAGGAAGAATCTCTCTCACAAGCTACCTTGAGCTTAAGGTAAAACCCCCATCACCTAAAGGGGAATGAGGCTCAACAGGGCCTTGCGCTCCTCGTTTCTCTCTTTCTCCTACCTCGTTTCTTCGTTATCTGCTTGTATGAGTGCAAAACTCCACGAATCTTGCTAGTTTATGGCTAAATACGCCTTTTATCCGTTGCCTATAGCTCAACTATTGTTCGCCGTTACTACGCACATCATGCTCTGTACAAAATACTTGGTTATGGCTTTCCATACGCATGAATCTCTTGCTCTTTACTGCTTTAACGCTTTACCCATGAATGCTCTTTGCAAAACATGATGCAAAATACCCTAAATTGTTGTGGATCTCCAACCCGGATCTATCAACTGACGCCGTCTGTGGGAAATTCTTGAGTTGAGATGTCGATTTCCCCTGTTTTTATGTAAAAATTCCAGCTCGTTGTTATAATGTTGTTTGCGATTTCCCTTTATTATGTCCATATGTGGAGAATATGAGGAGATCTGATGTTACATGATTGGGAACACACTGTTTGTGGTCTAACTAGCGGAAGCCCAGATGGGTATACTGTTGTCTGATATTTGCTAAGCTCTCCACGGTTATGAGCTATTGAATGTGATGTGGATCTAGAATTATGTCTCCTTTGAAATGGAAATTGTGATAAACACTTGGATTGAAAGGAAATTTGTGTTTGAGAGGATGATTTTCTCTCCTTGAATGCGAATTAAGAGTTGATATCTGCAAGTACTGTCAAAACCCATGGGTTCAGAGGGCTAATCCCCTGTTTATCTTTGAGGCTTTAACTGATTCTGATGATATGTGCATAAATTTGTACTGTCATTTACTCTGTCGCGATGATCACCTAGAATGGTGGCTATCTAATAGAAGGAATATATATTGAATGCGAGATTTATATTATTCCTGGAAAATTTTAGTATGTATACCTTGAATTTGTTTTAGCTACATTGCTTGTAACAAATCAATCCAGTAACTAGAAACAATCTCAAGGCCATATCTCCTTCATGACATGAATTGTGATGGCTAATTTGTTGTTGTTTTGCCAAAATCTTAAGGTTGTGAAGGATCCGGAGGAAAGCCGGGTCACAAACTGCAGCAATCTCAAAACACATTCGCTTCACCTTGTGTACTTGGTGAGCATACAATTCTGTCTATTATCTGCTCAATATGAAATCCATCTATGAGTTGTAAAGGATTGGTGATTACAGAATAAGCATCACTACTAAAGCTAGTCGAATGCCCCTGAATCGCCATGACTTCAAAACCCATGAAATAATAAAAACATTAAAAAATGGAGAGCCGAAAGATGCCGAGGTTACCCCATTCACTTTGATGAAGGGAGCCCGCATCTGAAAGCAGAACCTCCTCCCAGAAGCCCTGTCTAACAGACAACTCCCTCGTAAGCCCCGAATAACGGGCAGAACCTTCTCTCAGAAGCCCTGTCTAACAGGCAACTCTCTCGTAAGCCCCGTACAACGGGCAGAATCCTCTCAAAAAGCCCTACACAGTAGTCAACATCATCGTAAGCCCCATACAATGGGCAGAACCCTTCATAAGCCCTATTCAATAGGCAACCTTATCAAAAAGCCCTGTTTAACAGGCAACATCATCGTAAGCCCCATATAATGGGCAGAACACTTCATAAGCCCTATTTAATAGGCAACCCTCGCACAAAGCCCTATCTAATAGGCACCTCTTTCGTAAGCCCCATTCAATGGGCAGAACCTTCTTCAAAGCCCTATCTAATAGGCAACTCCTCCGTAAGTCCCACGCAATGGGTGGAATTTTGCCTAAGCCCTACTCAGTAGGCAGCATCTTCACAAGCTCCATACAATGGACAAAATTCCTTATAAGTCCCATTAATGGGGCAGTGCACCCATAAGTCTTACACATTGCTTTCCGGTGGGTAAAGTCTCACTTAAATCCCGCCTCATAAGTGGTATTCTCGAAAAACCCTATCTGATTGACAATACCTTTATAAACCTCTAAGGAGGATATTACCTTCATAATCCCAATCTGATGAGTAGCGCTTCTGTAAGCTTTATAAAATAAACCGAGCCCTCGTAAGCTCGATTCAATAAGTAATGCTCTCATAAATCCCGCATAAAGGATATCACTCTCATGGTCCTTGGCTAACAGGGAATATCTTATAAGAAAGTCCTATAAAATAGGCGCTAACTATAAGAAAAGCCTATATGGTAGAGACATCTCGTGCTAAGCTTAATAAAATAAGATGCCACACAAAATCTTAATAACCTTTCCTCCTGATCAGATCCCTTTCAGAGGCTTCACAAAGAAAGCCTTAGGAAAACAAACAATCTAATAAAGTAGGTTTCGACAGATGTCATCGACCTCAGCTTCATTCCGGCAAAAGCCACCCTAAATGGTTGGCGGTTATAAAAGGACCTGCTAAACCAGCAGCATATTACAACTAAATCTCACATGATCAAATGCCTCATGTCAAGAGGAGGGGATTGTGTCAAAACCCTTCATCATATATTGGCAGAAGCCACTCCTTTTAAGAGTCTTATAACAAATAGGCTATGCTCGTTAAAGCCACCATAAATAATGCTCAAACGCAGAAAATTTGCTGATATCAAATTACATATATCTCACGTCTCTTTCAAAGAGCACCTGGAATTAATCCTCTAAACATCCTCAAATCTTTGCAGATTCTTATAAGGATGAATGCCGCATCAGATGCTTCTTCCAAGGAGGCTGGTCAAGCCACTGGAAATCCAGAAGATTCTGTAATTGGAAACAAAGTAAAAGACACTATGCTGACAGAGACTAGTGTCAACATGGAGGCTCAGTTTTCTCCAGCTATGCTTCAACAAATGAGAGCCCTTGTCGAAGGAGCAGTAGAGGGGGCTGTTGAGAAAAGACTTCATACCTTGGGAGTAAATCCCCAAAACGCAGATCCCTTGGGCGAGACCCAGGAAGGAGGGGGAAGTAAGAGCACTCCTGCAATATGTAAAAGAAGCCTATGCATCAAGGCATAACTCAAGAGATAGTCTCAAGGCTACCCCCGATAGTGGCCGAAGAGGAAGAGGGATTTTTCACTGACTGGGAATCCCCAGAGGAAGAAGGTCCTGAGGAACTCGAAGGAAATCTTAATGAGAACACTGAAAATGCATGGGCTAAGAAATATGCCCAGCAACAAGAGCAGATGAAGCTCTTAGCAAAAGAGGTCAAAAGACTGAAGGAACAAAAACAGGCCAAAGAAAGGGTCCCAAAAGAAACAGAGACGAATGACAAAGAAGTTCGCAACCCAAACGAAGAAGGAAACCCAAAACCTTCCTCAAACAATAGGAGTGGAAGAGGCAAATCAGAATTCTCTCCCTTATATATTGATGAGAACAGCCCGTTCTCAGTAGACATCCAAACTGATCATGTTCCAAGCAATTTCAAAACGAAGAACACTTGATGAAGTTCGAAAGCTTATGTCTCCTTCATCAATATTCAGAGGGGGTTAAGTGTCGAGTATTCCTCACAACCCTGTCAGGAACTGCTCAACATTGGTTCAAGCAGTTACCAAAAGCCTCCATACACTCCTTTATGGATCTGAGAGAAGTTTTTCTACAACAATTCGTCAGTGCTAAAAGGACCACTCGGAACTCCTTGCATCTGACGACTATAAAGCAGGGTGCCAACGAAAGTCTGAGAGACTACATGACCCGCTTCAATGGGGCTGTCCTGGAAATCCCAGGAGTAGAGCCAAAGCTAAAGGTGCACGCCTGTGTGGACGGTCTGAAGCCAGGGCAGTTCTTTGCTTCCCTCATCAAGAAAGAAGCTACCTCTTTTGAAGATTTACTGACAAGAGTCCAAAAGTACATCCATATGGAAGAAGCTCTGAGCAGCAAGAGGGCTGAGTTGGTCTCTCAAAAAGAAAAGAAGCCGGAAGAAAGGAAAAGGCTGGCTCTAGATGCTAAGAAGGCTGACCAAAATGAGCTGTCCTGGGGATCTTTCACCCCTTCGATCAAACAACCAGATGACTTATTCGAAATAGTCATGAGAAAGTCAGGAGTACAGATCCCTAGGAGACACAGGCATCCCCCAAAGAATCCACCCTCAGATAAATTCTGCAAATTTCATAATGATTATGGACATGTGACTAATGAATGTTGAAATCTGAAAATAGCCATTGAGAGGCTAATACAGGAGGGAGAGCTTCTGGAGTATGTCAAAAAAGAAAGTGACCAAAACAAAAAAACAAAAAATAGCAGAGGACGAGGCGTCCGGGCTGAAAGAGGAACTGGAATGCAAAAGAGTTATCAATATGATACATGAGAGCTACCCTAAAGTAAGCAATTCCTCAAACATTAGGAGAATGAGTATCCCCCCATGGGAAAGAACAAAATTTACTATACCTTTTTTGCAGTGTTTATTTCTTAAAAGTTCATAATATATGAAAGAGTCGAACTGAGTCCCTAATAGCGAAGGGGCATTTTTGAGGAAAGCATCACCAAAATGAGGTATAATTCCTCATACTCCTTATACCTCACTTGGGGGGGGGGGGGGGGGGGGTAGGGAGTATCCCCCCATAAGAATATTTGTATTCCATTATCTTAAAATGCTTTTTCTATCCTTTTCTATTTCGATGTTTGCACTACATTGCATATGAAGATAGCAAGGAAAGGCAAGATAAGAGGTTATATACCCATAAAAATCATACCAACAAAAGCAGAAAGCAGATTTTGAAGTCCATCTTAATCACCCAAAAACTCATAATAAAAACTAGAAATGGAAAAAGGCCTGTTTCAAAATATCAGTCAACATAAATGACAAAAGGGACAAAGATTTTTAGTCTTGAGCAGAAGCCTCAGTAGCATCAGAATTGAACAGATTAGCCACAAAACGATCTCCAGCTTCTTGATTGGGATCTGTAACCACATCCTGAGTGGTATTGGAAGGAGCACCTTGGACAAGTTCTACAGGACCCTCGGAAGGGGGGACAATAGCATCAAGAGAGGGAGAAACCACAGAAGAATTATGAACGGCAACCGACTCCTCGTTGGCCTGCCCAGCATCGGAGGCAAAGATATGAGCCTCGGCTGTCTCCCCCATTTGAGCTTCCACAAAAGGAACAGAAGAAGCTTTCCCAGAACCCTTAAGGGAAGCAGCTTGATCAGCCAAGGTGTGCGTATCGACATCAGACTCCGTATCTGAGGAGTCGACGGAGAATGATTCGGAAGACAAAGCCTCAAAGGGAAGCTCGCATGCAGACGGAAGTAAATCAGGAGTATCTTTCTCCTAAAAAGAATAAAGGAGAATATAATACAAAGATAACCTATGAAAATAAACAATCTAGAAAATTACTATTTTCTAAACACGATCAGCCAAAAAGGAAAAAGAAAAGAGAGAAGAGGTTCCAAGATCACAAAACTATACCTCTTCAAAAATTCTCTTCAATAACCTCTGGACTTCAGCATCTGGAAGGTAGGTTTGAATACGTGGAGAACTCCAAAGAGCCGAGGACTCCATATTATCATGAGGTCGATGAAGAATGCGAGCTGCCTTCTGAAACACTCGGAGATACCAGGGATTCTGGTCATTGATCCGACGATTAAGAGCAAGAGTCTCAGGGGCCCTGCTAAAAGCTTCCACGATGGGACCTAAGTTCACGGATGTAGCTTTTTCAGGAATGCCCAGCATCTTACAGCATTCAAACACAGACTTTGCGGCCCATTCGGAAAGAGGCTCAGTCATCCTAACCCAGAAACCTGGGGAGTGGAGATAAGCCTCAGGCAAATGGTTAGCTAAGTAATCAAGAAAAGCTTGCCCATATGGAGTAAGAAGAAGCTGGGATCGGCAACACCTCATGCCTCTGGTGAGGCCCTGCTCCAACCTACTTCTTAGGCCTTTGGCGTGAGAGGAAGCCCTCACCCGGGCCAACTCTTGTTCGTGTTGCCTCTTAAGCTGTTCTATTTCCGCGAAATGGGCATCATGCGCCCCTGCTAATTGCATGACTAAAGACCTTAAAGCTTCGTGAAAATCCTTCGCTTGTTGAGCATAGGAGGAAGAGCTAGCCCGGAGCTCGGAAATCTCTTTCTCTTGAGCCTGAAGATAATTTTCCCTATCTTGATCCCTTTTCTTCAGCTCGGACAGCTCCTCTTCCAGTTTCGTTTTCTGAGTTTGAAGGGTTTTGAAAGTCTCATGCTGACGAGCTTCCTCTTGAAGGCGGCTCACTTCAGCCTGGAGTTTCTTCTTTTCTTTCTCCATGTGAGAGTGATGAGCGTGTAAATTGTCATAAGCTAAAGCACGAATGCCTAGCATAGATCTGCAGCTAGCAGCCTAGAAATAGTATGAACAGTTGATAAAAATGCTGTCAATATTTCCACCTATCCGAAAAAAGAAATCGAGTAAACCCAATAATATACCTGTAGCTCGAAACTAGCAGCTCTCTTTAATAAGAAGTCAGAAGGTTGAGCTTCTGCCAATCGCCAATCTTCCTCACGGGGAATGCTATCCAGGATCATAGCAGCTAAACCCCCATCTATTGAACTGACCATCCTAGGGAAAGAAACGCTAGCACCCCTTCCCTGTATGGTGGAAGGGGGGACGTCCAAGCCTTTTCGACGAAGGGAATGGATGAAGGCCAAAGAGCAGGTAGAGGATGGAGAAAGACAAGACTGAGAAGTTTGAGTTTCCTTCTGAGGAAGATAGGGGTTCACGCTAGCAAATGTAGCCAAAGGACTCAGAGCCTGAACTTGAGAATCCCGCTCACCAAGAGAGCAGGGGATCTGGAAGCAGGGGAACCAAAGGTTGAAAGAACTAGGGCTCCTGAGGTAGAGCTGGGCATTGACGAGCCAGATTCATGCCTGCCTTTCTTAGCAAAGGGAGCGAAAGCAGGCGGCCCTTTCCTCTTATCAGAAGAGAAAGGAGGATCTTTCGAGACAATCCCTAGATCCTGGTCGGGGGAAGGGGGAGTCTCCATGCCGGTTAGGTCCTGACTCGATGATGAAAAGGTAAAACCTTCCACAGAAGGAGGGGTAGTAAGGGGGAGAGAAGAAGAATCAAGGTTCTCTGCAGCCGTCATTGACTCTGATTCGGTAAGAACTTTGTTTCTCCCCTGCCGAGGAGTCTTCACCTTCGAACGAGAAGAAGAGGGAGAGTCTGCCCCTTTTGGAGGTTTAGAAAAGCCTTTGGAACCTTCTGTAGGAGAAGAAAAGGCGTCACGCTCAGCTTTGGAAGCCTCTATAACCAGGCCTGGAGCACCATTGTTCTGACCAGCGGCGGCAACAATCCGCTGAAGCTTGGCAAAAGCCTTACTCTTCAAATTTTGTTTGGAAACATCCATCCCTACATGCATTGAGGAAATTAATATCGTTCACATGTTTAACGAACAATATATGAAAGATTATAAAACAACAATTACACCAAAGAAATCTTTACCCATTGACGGAGACCAGGGAACGCTGGGTTTCAAGCCAAAAAGGGAAAGAGTACTTTCACTCTCTACAAGGGGCCTAAGCATGGTATGATCTGAGGGGTACTCATTCAAAAGTTTAGACATTATTTCTTCTTCCCAAGAAGATAACTTCTGAGGAAGGGATCGGGAGGTTTTCTCTTTACCAGGATTCCTATACAAATTAATATCAGGGATATTCCAGGATGTGCCAGGAGGAGGGCTAACTACTAAATAGCATTTATGCCAATCTTTATCTATGGATTCATATTTGCCATAAATTTCAGCAAACTTAACATTGGGAGAAAAATAAAGATGAGAATCCCTGTGTTTTAATTCATGTGTACGAAAGAAGAGGAACGCCGTATCTTTCACCCCCTCTATGCTAGCAATTATATGAAAAAAGGCGGCCTTACGAATAGAGGCTGGGTTTAGTTGATTCAGAGGCGCATTGTACAGAAAGGCAATGCGAGAAAAGAAGTGGGGCACTGGAAAACGCAATCCAGCCCCCAATTGAAAGAACCAAAAGGCTTAAAAAGGAGGTGTCAGCGGCGAAGGCCGCTCATCCTTCTCAGGAATTCTCAAAGAATATCCCCCAAATTCCCTCGCTTTTCTCACAAACCCGTCTAAAGATGTCCTATCTAGAGTAGAGGATTCATATTTTTCCAGGGGAAGAAGTTGTTTCTTGGGCTTATTCCCGACGTCCCCCTTTTGCGCCTCAGATCTAAAAGCGGATCTGGTGGATCGGTTATGACCCTGATGTCCGGAAGTACCTCGTCGAGAAGAGGAGGATTTCATGGCATTCATCTAAAGGGACGATAGCGAAAAGTCTAAGAGAAAGGCAAAATGCAGAAAAATACCTGTGTAGTAGAGAGGAAAAGCTCCGAAGAATTGAAAGGAAAGGGGAAGGGTTTCTTCTCTTCCGGAAGTTTGGCGAATATAAAGAAAAGTGAGTAGTTACTACTCATAAATTTTAGAAAAAGGGAGAGGAAAAGGCGTGCTTCTCCCAACACCCCGAGATTTAATTAATACCCTAAAACGGGAATTATCCCCTGCACACGTGCAAAAAAAAAAAAAAAAAAAAAAAAAAAAAAAAGAGAGAGAGAGAGAAGCATCATCTTCTGTGAAATATAAAGAGAGTCAGAATCTTTGCATTTTTCTGTTCTTGGAAGGCTAAACGTCGCACTGTTTCCCGTACTATAAAACACTAAGGCATCCTCATATAACTTTTCACCACTAACACCTTGCCAGAAGCTAATATAGCATACTTCTGGACCTGGGGGGGGGGGGGGGGGAGTAGCTGATAGGGATGAAATATCAGCCTCGCCACGTGGCATTCTTTCAATAGGGAGTAAAAGCATCTTTTGCGATGTCGCAGGCGCCCAACCTCACATAGGAATAAGCAGGATCTGACCAGGTCCTGGCTAGTATAGAAGTTGCGAGGTCACATGCCCAAAAGCTATGCGGGATCCGTTAGCATCTGTCTAGGGCGAAGGATCTTATCAAACTTTACAGGCACCTGGCAGGACCTAAGGTTCTGCGCCACGCACAATCCACATGACTCTACATATCATAGAGTAAGGACCACTACGCTCATGGCAGAGGGAATCTTGTCTGCCCAGGAATTACTTTTCTGTCCTTCCTTCACACAGATGCTCACTTTTCACCCTCCTCACACCTATAAATATTAAGTGAACGCATACAACATAAAATCATTATCATACCCCACGAACAACACGCTCCTTGGCGTACTGTTCCATCCAATTCCATACCCTCTCTTACGAGCTCCTCCGAGCTCAAGCAGTCGAGGCGCTCAAAGCCTTCTTCCGGAAAGCTCTAGTTTCCCTTCACCTCCATCCTTTTCTTCTCGACGCCAGGAAGAATCTCTCTCACAAGCTACCTTGAGCTTAAGGTAAAACCCTCATCACCTAAAGGGGAATGAGGCTCAACAGGGCCTTGCGCTCCTCGTTTCTCTCTTTCTCCTACCTCGTTTCTTCGTTATCTGCTTGTATGAGTGCAAAACTCCATGAATCTTGCTAGTTTATGGCTAAATACGCCTTTTATCCGTTGCCTATAGCTCAACTATTGTTCGCCGTTACTACGCACATCATGCTCTGTACAAAATACTTGGTTATGGCTTTCCATACACTTGAATCTCTTGCTCTTTACTGCTTTAACGCTTTACCCATGAATGCTCTTTGCAAAACATGATGCAAAATACCGTAAATTGTTGTGGATCTCCAACCCGGATCTATCAATAATGTCTTAGAGAGAAATCATATTCTTCTACGTCTAGTTAATTGTAAATCATTTCCCACTTAGTTGGAAAATCGAATCAACCTAGACCCCTACACACGAACAATGCGAGAAGATGTTAGAGTTTGAGTGTTTTGATTTGAGAAGGTGACTAGGTGTAGCTCCACGAATAGCTACGCGTTGTGAGGCTCGTGGGTGTCCATTGTAATCCCACAGTTAGGTCACTCGGGATCCCGCTGTAAACCCTGCGCTTGAATTTTGAGAGAAGAGATTAAACTTTCCCGAAAAGAAAATTGAAGTGGACGTAAGAGTCACTATCCAAACAACTATACATCTTGGTGTCATGTTCTCTATTTTCGTAAAGCTTTCTCTCTCTTCATAAGCTTTATTTCATATCTTCACCAATCGGTCAAAAACAATCAAACCCTACCACGAGTAAGATACACACACATGAGACGAGTCAAAACGTTGTCAAATTTTTCAGCATACTGCTCTCTCTCAAAGCAAAGGGTCTGAAACCTCTCGAGCGTCTAACTTTATTTGAGCATTTGAAATTTGAAAAGAAGAACGCTTCCATTTGACTCGTTTAAGGACAAACATAAATTCATAATTCTTAATACAAAATAATTATTTTTACTTTTATAATAAATATGTTTTTGCTAATTGATAGGGACCAATATCAACCATGCCACGTGCCGTTCTCTGATGCTGACTGGATCCGTATCCCAGAAGCATCAGATGCTGCCTCGGTGCAGATGCCATGTACTAGGCAGAAGCCATAAGCTCTGTGCAGATCCATCCTTGTACAGAAGCTACCCAGATCCTTCAGCATCCTCTAAGAGCACACGGATCTGCCGAACACGCACTCCGCATGACTCTACGTACCTTAGGGTGAGGACCACTAAATTAATGACGGAGGGAATCATGTCCCCCCCAAAATTCCTCTTCTGTCCTTCCCTCATAGGTACATTCACTTTTCACCCTTTTTCACGCGTATAAATAGATAGTGATTTCATCATTTTGAGGTACGAGTTTTCTACACTCTCTACATTGTTCCATTGACGTTCTCTCTTTGGAATTTTATACTCATACTGACTTGAGCGTCGGAGGTTCTTCCTGGAGGAACCTCCCCATTTGTTCCTCCGGCTCTGTTTTGCAGGCGCAAGACGACGAATGTGGCGGAGAGCTTAGAGGTATTCCATCGCAACCTTACGAGGATGAATGGATGGACGCCTTGCGTCAACCATTTCATCCCCCGTCCTTCTTTGTTATACCTTTTCTTTGGGAACGAGGTTGGATCGATGGTACGGACGCCTTGCGTTTGATATCTGTCTTGACCACTTTTATAGAAGAAAGGTGTTTCATAAAGGGCACGCTCTGTGGATCAGCGCCTTGCGTTGTATTCACGGCAATCCAGTTCTCATTCATTTGTACCTACACATATGTTGTAAATCTATAAGTAAAATGGATAGGTACATTATTGTTGTTAATCTTTGACCCGGATCTAACAACTGGCGCCGTCTGTGGAAATCTTAAGTCTAAGACGTCGATTTTCTCTTTATGAATAAACTCCTAGCTCGTCGTTATAATATTATTGATGAAATTCTTTCTTATTTTCTTATGTGAGAGCTAAGAAAAACTGATGGGTAGAGTAAATGGGTAAGTTGTATTTGCTGAGTAATTTGCAAAAATTTGGATGTGAATAATACTAAACAATCTCTACTTATTTCTCCCTGATTCCAAACTACAAAATATGGCTTGATGACTAAACTATGTCTTTTGTGATTATAGTTTTGAAGCAGATACTGCCTTCAAATATTCAGGAAAATCAAAAGCTCATATCGAATTCGGAGAAGTTCCAAAGTACACGCCCTCATTCCTGACAATTGGTGAGTCTAGAGTTCCACCGAAAGTCATGAATCATAGAATCAGCCTGCTGGTTATAAGGAATTGATAAGGACAGAGGAAACACTATGATAAAATCATAGGTTGTTGGGAACCCCTTGCAGTTTGATTTTGATGATGCTTATCGAAACCACACTTAGGCATATTTTACTTTGTTTAGGGTCAAGGCCGATAGATCGACCTGCTACCTGTTAGTGCAGGTCGATGCCCTTTAATGTTTAGAATCATGTTCGATCCACCCTATAAGAGAAAGGTCGATGTATCGACCTGCCTCAATTGGATCGAGCTGGATCATCAGCCTGTCTATCGACCTCCCCTATCAAGCTTCCAGCTGGCATTGCCTTAGAAGATTTCAAGAGCTGGATTATCAATCAAGGTCGATGCTCCGCCTTCATGGAGCTTCACGACCTGATCCTTGCCACGTCGAGTGCCAGCAAGGACGAATATTCCCAACGGCTAGAAGTGAGTCAGCATCCAACGGCTAGTGCCACGTCAGCCCGACTCCAACGGCTAGTTTTTCAAAACTGCCTATAAATACTTCAGCCATTTTCGGATTCAAGTACGGGAAACACAAGCTATCAACGCCATATCTCTGCCCAAATCTCTCTCAAAGCTCATATCCTTTCAAGTGTTCGAAATCCGATTTGTTTCCCAAACACTTGACGAAGAGAGGTTTCCGATTCCGATAAACTCCACAACGACGAAGCGTTCACTGCTGCTTGTCGATTGTTCAAACAACTTCTTCTCCGACTTGTTCGAAGTTAGAAAGCTTGTTTTTATTTTCGCCATTATAGAGTTAGTCAAGCTCTGTAAAAGCGTAAGGTTGTTTGTACGTTTTAGTACGAAGGTTGTAAGGGTCACGACCCAAAACTCGTGTCTAGTTACTCTCAAGTTAGATTGTATCTAGAACTGATACTCAGTCAGTATAAATAAGAGAGGTGGATCCAAAAGAAAAGGGATTCTCAGGTCGAGTCGACCTGACGTGGACGTAGGAGGATTTCTCCGAACCACGCTACATCGCGGTGTTTCTCTCTCTCTTTATTTATTGCACTTACATTTTATTATCTAACTGACGAGCATCATCCTGCATTACACGAATCAACCTGCTATCCATATTCAGCCTTAAGATTTTTCAAAGAGTAATCAACCTCCACCAACTTCCGCATTAACAACAGTTTGATAAATCAAGCTTGATACCATACGAGCTTGATAGATCAAACTGCCTCTGATAAGGTCGACCTTGACAATCGACCTGCAGATCGACCTGAATTTTAAAAAGTCAAAAACGGTTGGTTATTGGTGTATTCCCCCCCCCCCCCCCCATACACCAATTACTCTTTCTCGGGACCAACAAGTGGTATCAGAGCAGTGGTTCTTTTGACCGCTGCTTTGCATACTAAAAGTTCTTTATCAAACTTTTGGTCATTTTGAACCGATCCTTAGAAAAATCTTTTTCATTCATTCATATCATATTATTTTGCTATGGAGGCTTCTCTTCTCAGGGTATGTGAAGACTTCTCCGTTCAAGGCTATGAAGATTGGAGCTTTCGAATCAAGATGTGTCTCAAGGCACATCACGTCCTTATGTGGGACATCATCGAGAACGGACCCTCCCCCATTTATGCTGCGAAGATTATCGTGGATGGAACAGCCCCCGGGGAGGCTACATACGAGAAAGTCCTTAAGAATCCTCGCGATTACACAACCGAGGAAAGGAAGGAGGCCGGTCTCGATGATTACGCAAAGGGACTCATCTCCAGCACCGTGAAGGGCGTCTACCTGGCCAAGATCAGAAATCTTGAAACGGCCAAAGAAATGTGGGACACCCTCCGGTCCATCAGCCTTGGCTCAGAGGAAATGAAGGAGAACAAGCTGTCCATGGCGTGCAGCAAGTTCGATGACTTCAAGATGGCTTCGGGAGAAACCATTGAAGCGATGAAAATTCGCTTCACCGAGATTGTTCTTGAAGTGGCTGCCATCAACCCATACAAGTATACGCAGCGCGAGAAGAATCTCAAAGTGATACGTGCCCTCCCTGCAAATTGGCACGTATACGCCGCCATGCATCCAGCCCGATCGGATTTCAACTCCCTCACCACTGAAGATCTTTTCGACATTCTTGTCGGAAATGAGTATGAGATGATCCGCATCCATGGATCAACCCAGCCTTCCACCAGCAAGAAGGCTGAGGAAAAGAACAAGGAGGTAGCCTTCAAGGCCGACTCAGCCTCAGCTGCTACCCCAAGTCCGATTGACGAATCCATCGTCAAGAAGTTCGAGAAGATGACTCTCGACTATGCTCTAGCCGCTAGGAGAAATGAGAAGCTCCTAGGGAAGGTTGTCAAATACAAGAAATTCTACCGTGACAACAAACGAAACTTCTCAAACCGCAACCACGACCGCCCTGACAAAAAGGGAGAAGGTAAACCCTCAACCTTCAATTCTTCTAACACACCCGAGGGTGGTTGTTTCAACTGTGGCAGGCCAGGTCACTACAAGACCGACTGCCCGGATCTTACCAAGGCCGAGAGAGACGAGCTCCGTGCAAAGCGCGATAAGAAGCTCAAAGATCAACGAGCTGCAATGATTGCCGAAGAAACAAAGGAAGCTCACCTCTCGGATAGCTCGTCAAGTGATGACGAAGGATACATCGCTTTCGATGAAAGTGATGATGAAGAATGCTTCGTTGGAGAGCATCAACAAAACGAGGGATCTTCAAAGGTAGATCTTCAACCCATTTCACTTTCTTTTTCTGACGATGATTGTGCAGAAGAAGCTGATGAAGACCTATCCGAGGCTGTGTCTTGGGAAGAAATCAAGAAACAGCTCGACGACTATGCCGATCTAGTGGATACACTCAAAGAAGTCGTTGAAGACAATGCTGAGCTATTGGATAAAAATGAAAAATACAAGCTAGCATTAGAAGAAAGATTCTCTCCCTACGATGAAGAAAAGGAAAGGGAGATCGAAGCCCTAAAGTCAGAGGTTGACGAATTGACTTTACGGGTCAAGGAGTTCGATACTAGAGAGCTCGAGAAGAACGAGTCCTTCAAGACCAAAGATGCCGAAATACACAGCCTTACCTCAAAGCTGGCTGACTTGGTAATCCGACACGAACTCCTCGTGAAAAAGGAAGAAAAACTTCAACTCACTTTAAGTCAGTTGAAGAAAAGCGGAAAGAAGTTGGAAGAAGTGCAATCCATGCAACGCAATCCGCGCGATCACTCTGGGATTGGGTTCAACGGAGAATCCAAGAAAAGCAAGGATAAAGACTGTGAGGTCAAGTTCGTTAAAGCACAGTCAAAATCGAAGAGTGTTCGGAAAGCCAATCAAGCTCTCCCTGATAAGATGGTCAAGCTGAAGAATCCAGCTCGACAGCCCCAGGCCATCCTCATAAAGCAACAAAAGGAAGAACAGCCCGCTCCTCAAAAGAAGGAGAGTCGACCTGCCAAGCAACGTCGACCTGCCCCCTACCATCAAAATCAGGCTGTTCATCAAGGGCGATACCAAGGCCAGCACTATCAAAGGCCGTATCATCCTCAGTTCTTCTACCCGGATTATCAAGGGTGCTACTGTCACTATCAACAGTCAAATTTTCAAGACTGGCAGTATCAACCTGGGTTTTACGAAGAACAGTATTATCAGCCTCGTCGCCCTCGCTCGAAGAAATCCAAGGCTCCTAAGCCCAAGATCGCTACTGCCTCGTCCTCAGCCTCGGATAGAAGCAGACCGGTGAAGCAAATATGGGTTCCAAAGGCCGTTCCCGCAACCGATGTAGCACCCAATCTCAAATGGGTTGCTAAGTTTAATTAATTGCAGGTTGGGAAGGCTCAAAGAAGGAGCCAAGCAGCTCATGGAGCTATATGGATCATTGATAGTGGATGCTCAAAGCACATGACGTGTGACAAAACGCCACTTTCAAATTACCAAGAACGAGACGGGCCACTTGTAACCTTTGGAGGAAATTCTAAGGGATTTACGAGAGGCCAGGGCGATCTAACAGTTGGTAAAACAACTATTTCTAACGTCTCTTATGTTGAAGGTCTTAATCATAACCTATTTTCTGTGTCGCAATTCTGCTCGAGTGGTAAACGAGTAGAATTCACCGCTAATAAATGTCTCGTGAAGAATGAGGAAGGAGAAACACTTCTTACCGGAATTTTGCAGGATAGACTCTATATTGTTCAATGGACAGATTGGATAGAGACCTGCCTGGTCACAAAGGCTGATTCCGAGACAAGCTGGCTATGGCACAAGAGGTTGAGTCACTTAAACTTCAAGGCCATCAACAAGCTCGCACGCAACAAGCTGGTGAACGACCTGCCAGATCAAGTCTTCGATCGTGATCACATCTGCAGAGCATGTCAAGCTGGAAAGCAGACAAGATCATCATTTCCAAGCGTGACAGCACAATCATCAAATCGAATTCTTGAGCTTCTCCATCTCGACCTCTTCGGTCCAGTCACTCCCTTGAGTATAAACGGTAGAAAATACGCTCTCGTTATTATAGATGATTATTCTAGATTTACGTGGGTTATTTTCATGTACAAAAAGAAGGAGACATTGGAGAAGCTACCTGCGTTGCTGAGCAAGCTGTGCAATCAAAAGGAGAAATAACCGTTGTCTATGAGAGAAAACCGTTGTTGTAAGGATAAACAACAACGGTAAATAACCGTTGTCTATGAGCGAGAACTTATAACAACACTGGCTACAACCACAGTCGTGTATTCAGTTTAACAACGGGTAATAACCGTTGTTAAAGGCATTTTTTGTTGTAGTGAATGCAATGATCGAAGAATATTGCACAAAGAGTGGGATTCATCATCAAACTTCAGCTGCACGTACACCTCAACAAAACGGCGTGGTGGAACGTCGTAACAGATCGCTGAAGGAAGCAGCTCGTACCATGTTGGATGAAACCAATCTTCCAAAGAAGTTTTGGGCAGAGGCCGTCAACACAGCCTGCTACACCCAAAACAGGTCGATCATCACGACCTGACATGGAAAGACTCCATACGAGCTGTGGAACAACAAGCTCCCCAGGTTAAAGTATTTTAAAGCTTTTGGGTATTTGTGTTACATTCATAACAATGGGAAATCTCAATTGAAGACTTTTGATAGCAAGGCCGATCCAGGAGTATTTTTAGGATACTCAGAGGTTAGCAAAGCTTATAGAGTCTTTAATAAGAAAACCCTAGTTGTGGAGGTAACACCTCATGTTGTGTTTGATGAATCTACTTGTCTGTACAGAGAATCAAGTACAGGTACAGAACAGCCCGCTGCTAACAGGCCGTCTAACTCCCCCATTGACGACCTGCTAGTATGGACTCCAAATGATTTGGAGGAAGAGGATCAATCTGATCCTAAGGTCACACAGCAAGGGGGAAGTGATGCAAATGATAATACGAGCTGTAATGCATCAGCCGGACTTAACCAGGCTGATCCCCCTCCCTCAGTCCCCAAGACTGATGCTGTTCACGACCTTACATCACAAATCGAGCAGCTCGATAACACAATGGAGCAGCTCAACATCCAGGCCGAACAGCAGCCCGATCAACATTCCAAGCAACAGTGCGTATCCACTGATCAACCTTCAACTCACCCGGAGTTTGATGAACCCATTAATGAGCCCGAGCCAATCATTTCAAATGAAGAAAGAGCTCGACGCAGACGCTGGATCGACGCTCATCCAAAAGAACTCATTGTTGGGAACCCAAACCAAGGAGTGCGAACTAGAAGGGCGATTGGTGAAAGTGCGCTATTAAGTTGCTATCTCTCTCGCATAGAACCCAAAGATGCCATTGAAGCTCTTCAAGATGCTGATTGGATTGAAGCCATGCAAGAAGAACTCAATGAATTCAAAAGAAATGAAGTATGGTCTCTAGTTGATCGTCCTTATCATCAGGGCGTCATTGGAGTCAAATGGGTTTACAAGAACAAGAGAGATGAATCTGGAGAAGTTGTCAGAAATAAAGCCCGATTGGTTGCAAAGGGTTATTGTCAACAAGAAGGAATCGACTATGATGAGACCCCCGTTGCAAGATTAGAAGCTATAAGGCTGTTTCTAGCTTATGCCGCTCATCAACGATTCAAAGTCTACCAGATGGACGTTAAAAGTGCGTTCCTCAATGGCATTCTCGAAGAGGAAGTCTATGTGGAACAGCCTCCTGGATTCGAGGAGGGTGATTCAAGCAAAGTCTACAAACTGCACAAGGCCGTCTACGGACTTAAGCAAGCTCCTCGAGCTTGGTATGAGACGCTGTCATCCTTCCTCATCGAATCAGGATTCAAGCGTGGTTCAGTCGACAAGACGCTATTCAATATCAAAGTGAATGAACATATCCTTTTAGTACAAATTTATGTTGATGATATCATTTTTGGATCTAAATCTCCCATTTTGTGTGAAAAATTTGGTATCCTCATGACCGAAAAGTATAAAATGTCTATGATGGGGGAAATGAATTTCTTTCTAGGGTTGCAGGTAAAGCAGTCCGATGAAGGAATCTTCATTAGCCAAACAAAGTACGCACACGAGCTGGTCGACAAGTTTGGTGTCAAAGACAGCAAGCCTGTCAAAATACCGATGCTCTCTGGTGGGAAGATCGACCCGGATCCCCAAGGAAAACCTGCCAACATAACACAGTACAGGGGTATAATTGGTTCATTACTTTATCTAACTGCTAGTCGACCTGACATCACTTTTGCAGTTGGAGTGTGTGCTAGATTTCAGGCTAATCCGAAGGAATCTCACTTGGAAGCAGCAAAGAAAATTCTTCGTTATATCAAAGGAACCATAAATTTAGGTCTTTGGTATCCTTGTGATGATAACTTCCAGCTTACAGGTTATTCAGATTCAGATCATGCTGGGTGCAAGCTCGATAGGAAATCTACCTCGGGCACTTGCCATTTTCTCGGAAACAAGCTGATTTCTTGGTTTTCAAAGAAGCAAACTTCAGTAGCCACGTCCACCACAGAGGCCGAGTACATGGCCGCAGGAAGTTGTTGTGCACAGATCTTGTGGATCAAACAACAACTTAAGGATTATGAAGTTGAAGTCAGTGAAGTGCCAATATTCTGCGACAGCTCGAGTGCCATCGCCATTACTCAAAACCCAGTTCTTCATTCTAGATGCAAGCACGTGGATATTCGACATCACTTTATTCGTGATCACGTGGAAAAGAAGAACGTGGTTATTGAGAAGATACACACTGACATTCAACGAGCTGATATTCTAACCAAACCCCTAGCCGAAGAAAGATTCAAAATGCTATGTGGAAAGCTAGGGTTATTAAATGTTGAATCATCAGGCCGATCGTAAGCCTACAGGCCGTTATCTCCTCATCGACCTGCCACACCTTTCAAAAGCTTGTGGGACCAACAATCGGGACCAACAAGCAGGCCGTCTCTTTACAAACAGGCCGATATTAAGGGGGAACAGGCCGTCATCTACTCAACAGGCCGATACCATTTGAACAGGGAGTTACTTCTTGGACAGGCCGTGCCTATCTACAGGCCGTGTCCATCATCAGGTCGTCGACTATTCAATAGATCGACCTGTGTTCCTCAATTGAGGGGGAACACTTAGCCAAAGTGATCCATCTTTTGAGGGGGAACAAAGGTCGATGTCCATCTCCAGGGCGTTTAATTCGCCAGGCCGACATCTTAAGTACAGGCAGTTCCAACTCGCCAGGCCGATGTCATATGTCCAGGCCGATATCACAAAAACAGGCCGTTCATTTTGACAGGCCGTTCTCCGTCACCAGGCCGATATCATCAGACCGATATCAACCTGAATGCAACTGCATTTATGAAGGAAGAATCAAAAGGGCAGTATCACCCTTTTGTCTTATGACTTCTTTAATACACATTGATTTCTTCATTTATAAATGTTATTTATTTCTCAATGTGTTTCATTATTTAAGGTTCTGATAACTTGCAGAAAATGAGGAAAAAGGGAGTAATGATTACCATTTGTGTAAAACATCCAGTCAAGTGTCAAACCTTGACACATTGACCGAGGCCACATTTAATTCCCTGCCGTCTCTCTCTGCAAAAGTGCAAGTTATCGCACGTTCTCAATAACTCACGCGCGAATGTGTAACGTTTCACATTTCACGCGCACACATCGTGTGGTTGAAAATTAAAGAGATATTTTCACCTTTTCAAATTCGAACGATCTCAACCGTTCGAAAATTCTATAAATATGGCATGCAGTTTTCTCTCATTCTTATTTGCCTTCTTCATCTTCTTCGAAAAACCTAATTTATCTCTGCAAATACTAAAACTGCCGCTGTCGTGCTCTTCACTTTTCTGCATTCTCTCTATCTGCATCAAATCACTCGCGTGGTTTGTACTCTTTTCACCGATTATATTTTTACATTTATGTCAAGTTCTTTACTGTATTTATTTTCTAATCTTTCTCGAAAAACTTGCAGAAAAATCAATGGCAGAAAGGGTTTCTTCTTCCGGTCGAAAGGAGATGCCATGGTCTGAAATTGAGGAGATCTTGACGGCTCACCTCAAATTCGAACCTTACATGGAGCGCAATAACTTCGGTTTTCGCGATCTCGACTCCATGTTCGCCCTGGTGGAAAAGTGTTCTTCCTTCCATCAGATTATCACCACCAGGCCTGCGAAAAGCCTTCCCAGGCTCGTGTGTGCCTTCTTCTATAATTGGAATGAAGGTGATTCTGTATCCTCCCACACGGTCTCCCTTGGCACCACGAAGTCCCTGGTCACCATCAACGTTCTCGACGCCGTGAAGGCGGCCTTCGGCATTGAAGAGGAAGGTTCAATGCAGCTCTCGGAGATTTCTAGGGACCAACTGCAGCAGGTTGCAGACCGTGTCCTAATCGAGCAAAGGCAGTACGTGCCCGTTGCCTTCAAGAGGAGCGATCTCCGGCCCAAATACCGCCTCTTGATGGACTTCGTGCAGAAGTGCTTTCTAGGGCACATAGGGAATTACGACCAGGTCACCCCGTTCAAATTCCAAATCATGACGGCCGTAATTCTCGACCTGCCCATCTGTTGGGCCAAGCTGATGGTCTCGCTGCTCTGGGATGAAGCCAGGCTGATCATCACCGAGACAGAGGGAGAGGTCGTTGTGAAAGTGTCCCTTCACAACAACAAACCGCTTCGTCTTGGGACGAAGGTAACCTCCATCATCATCTCCCACTTCAAGCAGAGGACATGGGCCAAAGATCCGGCTTTTCCCCCTCTGTTTATTCCAAAAGATCTCCACCAGCTGGAGATGGCGATAGGGGTGTCGGGGCAGATTTATTACAACTCCTCCGACGATGTCAGTGCGCACCTCGCCAAGACCGGTCATTCCAAAGTTGGCTGGAGGATTCCGGATCGACCTGCTCAAAAGAAGAGGAAGGCCGATGTCGATCTGGTTCCCTCACGCCCTGTCAAGAAGGCTCAGCCCGTGAAGAGGACTCCCCCTCGAAAGACGCAGTCGGCCTCCGGTGAGCCTCCCAGGCCGTTTCATAAAATCCTCCCTCTGGATTTCGAGGTTTCTGCACCTCCCAGGGAGTCTTCGCCCGCCTCATCGCCCTCCTCATCAGCCGAACGGACTCCATCTCCAGTCCGTTCCGCCGCCGAGCAGTCCGCCTCGCAGCAACGCCCTGCATCCTCTCAGCAGGTCGTTGCCCCCTCTCCACAGAGGCCTCCCTCAGTCCAACGCGCTGGATCCGTTGAGATCACGGATCTCACTGCGGAAGAATCTCTGCCTTCCCCAGTTCGGGACGCGCCTGTGGAGGAGGACGTCGTGCTGGAGGTCCAGCCGTTCGTTGAGCAGCCGGTGTCTGCTGCTCATTCCCAGGTCGCTGCATTGAAGGCGGAGGCCAGGCTGAAGGTCATCGACCTGATGCCGGGGATTTCCCAACTCCCCAAGTCTCTCGACCTCGCCACTCGCCTCCAGTTCTACCTGGATTGTAAGTCGAGTTATTATTATGTGTTTGAGGCGCTGCTGCAGGTCGTCACTCTCGACGACCTGAAGGTCGAGGAGCTGGCTCTTGAAGCGGAGTTCGGTTTCTACACCGTGGGGGATGCGGCCTCCAATTTCCGTCAGCTTGTGCTTCGCCGCATGAAGGTCGAAGCCAAAATTTTGGGCATCGAGCTTCGCCCCCTCTATGCGCACTCTCGCGCTCTGTATAACTCCGCCGCAGAAGCCGGAGACGAGTTTGATAGGATTCAAACTCCGGAGCAATCATCACCCAGGATTGAGGGTGATGATCAGCCTCTTGTTGCTGCTGCTCCGTCTCCAAAAGTTGATGTGGAGGCTGTGTTGGATGAAATTTCTGCCAAGCTCGAGTCCATCATCACCAGCCTCCCAGAGCAAATCAAGCAGGCCGTAGCAGAGGCCCGGGCTGATATAGTGAAAGATGCCAAAGCCCAGGCCGATGAAGCTGCCAGGGAGCGCGTCACGGACTTTGCCGTGAAGCTTTTGAAAGAATATACCGACAAGCTCCTGCCGGGCCAGCTTGATGAGCTCAACATGGCGTCCCGTGACAAGATCGCGGAGGTATTGGAGGACTTGGCCAAGGTCGATGAGCGTGTAACAAATTTGACCTCATCTGTCTCGACCTCGGCATCGACCTCCAATGAGCAGATCAACGCCATCCACGGCACCATCTCCTCCCTTCTCAGTGGGCAACTGGAGTTGAAGGATGCCGTGATCAAGCTGCAACAAGAGGATGCGACTCTTCTTTCCCTTATCAAGGCTCTGACTGATGATGTCGAAAAGGGGGAAGAAGAAAGAGCCGCCGCCGCGAAGAAGAAGAAGGCCCCAAAATCCAAAACCCCTTCAACTTTTGTGGCCCCTCCTCCTTCTCAAAAGCCATCCCAGGCCGTTGCACCCAAGGCCATTGCCGCTCATGCCGATCCCATCTCTCAGCTTGGTGCGGAGCAGGCTGCTGCCGCCAAAGCTCGATTGGCTGCCGAGGCCGATCTTATTTCTGCCATGATACTGGCTGGTGCTAAGCCGGAGCAGGCCGCAAATCTAGAAGAGCAGCAGCGTTTCAAGGCCGAGCGCCGAGCTGCTGAAGCTAGGAGGAAAAGAGAGTTGGACTGGATCAGCCAGTCCGCTCTTGTTTTGAATGCAGGAGGATTGCAGCAGGTCGTTGATTGGCTTGATGAATCACAAAACAACCTGCTGCGGGAGCTCAACTCTTGCTTCATCCTGCTGCACTACTTTATCAAGGACCCCTCCCTTCCTGCCGATGCCGACGAAGCGTATGCAGCCTATATGCTCAAGTTTCCTTACCAAAAATTCATTGGTGATCTTAGGAAAAAGGCTGCAGAGGCCGATGTGACGATAAGGGCCCCTGCTCAACAATATTTTGCGCCCTTGCGTCTTGGTGCTTCGGAGTATTTGGATTACTCTCGAATTGACCAGTACATCGCTCAAACTGCCATCGGCCTAGGCGTCAATGTGTCGAATTCCGATCCCGACTATCGTCGTATCAGGGATGGAATCTACGCAAGCATGCAGACGAAGTCAAGGGAGCAGGTCCAGGAAGAGCGCTTAGCAGCCCGTGCCAAGATCCAGGCTATGTAGATAGATGATTTTGTAATCTTTTGTTTTTCATTTATGCTCTCAGCTGGTTGTAAATTCTCCATGTATTCTGCTATCGAGCTTAATGAAACAAAATCATCCTTCGTCCTGACGACAATATCTCTTTGTCCAGGCATCTGCCTTTACTGCTTTATTTTAATTATGTCCTTATCTGCCTTACTTATATTTCCTTATCAATCTTCATGATTGAAAAATTTTCAAGCTCTGATATCATCTTTCAGTGTTTTATCTTAGGAATTATTTGTAAAGTGTTTGGTTTCGACATCATCAAAAAGGGGGAAATTGTTGGGAACCCCTTGCAGTTTGATTTTGATGATGCTTATCGAAACCACACTTAGGCATATTTTACTTTGTTTAGGGTCAAGGCCGATAGATCGACCTGCTACCTGTTAGTGCAGGTCGATGCCCTTTAATGTTTAGAATCAAGTTCGATCCACCCTGTAAGAGAAAGGTCGATGTATCTACCTGCCTCAATTGGATCGAGCTGGATCATCAGCCTGTCTATCGACCTCCCCTATCAAGCTTCCAGCTGGCATTGCCTTAGAAGATTTCAAGAGCTGGATTATCAATCAAGGTCGATGCTCCGCCTTCATGGAGCTTCACGACCTGATCCTTGCCACGTCGAGTGCCAGCAAGGACGAATATTCCCAATGGCTAGAAGTGAGTCAGCATCCAACGGCTAGTGCCACGTCAGCCCGACTCCAACGGCTAGTTTTTCAAAACTGCCTATAAAAACTTCAGCCATTTTCGGATTCAAGTACGGGAAACACAAGCTATCAACGCCATATCTCTGCCCAAATCTCTCTCAAAGCTCATATCCTTTCAAGTGTTCGAAATCCGATTTGTTTCCCAAACACTTGACGAAGAGAGGTTTCCGATTCCGATAAACTCCACAACGATGAAGCGTTCACTGCTGCTTGTCGATTGTTCAAACAACTTCTTCTCCGACTTGTTCGAAGTTAGAAAGCTTGTTTTTATTTTCGCCATTATAGAGTTAGTCAAGCTCTGTAAAAGCGTAAGGTTGTTTGTACGTTTTAGTACGAAGGTTGTAAGGGTCACGACCCAAAACTCGTGTCTAGTTACTCTCAAGTTAGATTGTATCTAGAACTGATACTCAGTCAGTATAAATAAGAGAGGTGGATCCAAAAGAAAAGGGATTCTCAGGTCGAGTCGACCTGACGTGGACGTAGGAGGATTTCTTCGAACCACGCTACATCGCGGTGTTTCTCTCTCTCTTTATTTATTGCACTTACATTTTATTATCTAACTGACGAGCATCATCCTGCATTACACGAATCAACCTGCTATCCATATTCAGCCTTAAGATTTTTCAAAGAGTAATCAACTTCCACCAACTTCCGCATTAACAACAGTTTGATAAATCAAGCTTGATACCATACGAGCTTGATAGATCAAACTGCCTCTGATAAGGTCGACCTTGACAATCGACCTGCAGATCGACCTGAATTTTAAAAAGTCAAAAACGGTTGGTTATTGGTGTATTCCCCCCCCCCCCCCCCCCCCCATACACCAATTACTCTTTCTCGGGACCAACATAGGTCCCTGTGCTATCATGAACCGAAAACCACAAAAGACAAAAACTAAAAACAGAGAGCCAAAAATGACGAGGTCTCCCCCCTTACCATGATAAGGGGGCCCCACGTTGAAAGGCATCAATTCTCTGCAATTAAGCTAAAATGCTTGATCAAGCCATATCTAATAGGCAAAAACTCAATAAGCCCTATCTAATAGGCAAAAATTTCTAAAGCCCTATCTAATAGGCAAAATCTCCATAAGCCCTATCTAATAGGCAAAAACTTCAAAAGCCATATATAAATAGGCAACATCCATAAAGCCCTATATAAATAGGCAACATCCATCAAAGCCCTATATAAATAGGCGATATCCATCAAGCCCTACATAAATAGGCAACATCTATCACGCCCTATTTAATAGGCAATATCTATTTAAATCCTATTTAATGGGCACCTGGAACTAATGTTATGAACTTTTGAAAATCTACAGAACCACACAAAGATGGTTGCTAGCTCAGATGCTGTTCCAAAGGAAGGTTCACAAGCTCCTGGAAATGCGGAGATTTCCCTGCTCGGAAATGAAGGGAGAAACACTTTGCTAACAGAAGTTAGCGTTAATGCTGAAGCTACTTTCTCTCCCGCAATGTTGTTGCAAATGAAAGCCCTCATAGAAGGTGTAATTGATGGAGCTGTGGATAAAAAGCTCAATGCCTTAGGGATGAATCCCAAAGGAACGGATACCCAAAATAACGTCCACGAAGGAGGGGGGAAGTAAAAGCACCCCTGGCGCATATAAGCAGAAGCATACTCTTAAAAACTCAAGCGTGGCCCAAGAGCTGGCCACCAAATTACCTCTTATGACCACGGTGCAAGAGGAAGGCTTCCTTACCGATTGGGAATCCCCGGAGGAGGAAAATCCTGAAGAACTCATAAATGAACTGAAAGAGGGCACCACGGATGCCTGGGTCAAACAATTCACTCAGCAACAGGAGCAAATGAAGTTTTTGACAAAGGAGCTGGAAAAGCTGAAGAAGAATCAGTAGATCCCTAAAAAAGCCCCAGATGAGGACGAGAAAGGGGAGAATTCCATAACCCAAAGGGACAAAGGACGTTGATCCGAGCTTTCTCACACTTATATTAATGAGAACAACCCTTTTTTAGCAGATATTCAAACAGATCCCATCCCAAAAAACTTCAAAACAATCTCCTGCGAATATCAAGGAAAGGGTGATCCTGAAGAGCACCTAATGAAGTTTGAAAGCTTATGCCTCCTGCACCAGTACTCTGGAGGTGTTAAGTGCAGAGTGTTCCTCATTACGCTATCAGGACCAGCTCAGCACTGGTTTAAACAGCTGCCAAAGTTCTCAGTTCATTTTTTCCAGGATCTGAGAGACGTGTTTTTGCAGCAGTTCGTTAGCGCTAAAAGGACAACCAGAAACTCCCTGCATCTGACAACAACTAAACAAGGTCCCAACGAATGTTTGAGGGACTACATGACCCGCTTCAATGAAGTTGTGTTGGAAATACCTGGAGTAGAGACAAAACGGAAGGTACATGCTTGCGTACATGGCCTAAGGCCGGGACAATTCTTTGCATCTCTAATAAAAAAAAGAGGTCACTTCTTTCGAGGAATTATTGACAAGGGTGCAGAAGTATATCCACATGGAAGAGGCCATGAGCAATAAGAGGGCTGAAATTGCTTCTAAGAAAGAAAAGAAGCCGGAAGAAAAGAAGAGACCTACTCCAGACGCCAGGAGAGCTGATATGAATGAACGCTTCTTGCAATCCTTTGCCCCTCTTAGCAAGCAGCCCGCTGACTTGCTCGAGGTAGTAATGAAAAAGCCAGGGGTACTGATCCCCATGGGGCATAGGCATCCGCCAAGAAACCCTCCCTTTGATAAGTTCTGCAAGTTTCACAACGACTACGGTCATACTACCAATGATTGCAGAAACTTGAAGATAGCTATTGAAAAGCTAATTCAGGAAGGAGAGCTTCTGGAATACGTCCGAAAGGATTCAGGACAAAACAAAAGATGCAAAGAGGACAGTGACAAGGCACTAGATGCCGAAGGTGCTGGTGGACCCAAAGGAATCATTAAAATGATATATGGGGGCCCCACCGCGGGAGATTCCAACAGGAGCAGAAAGGCATCTTCCAGAGAATTGCATATGCATAAGAGGCACGAAATCTTAAGAATGGAAAAGGGTCTGCCCATACCACAAATAGCTTTTGGGCCGGAAGATGACAGAGCATAATTCACCCCCATAATGATGCGCTGGTCATCACGGTGGAGTCAGAAAGATACAAATTGATTGGTGTCTATATGTTAGGATTTTCGTCATGTTTTCGTGTCCGTTTTCCCTTAGTTTTTGTGTATTTTCGTTGTTTGTGGCTATGATTTGGTTGCTTTAGAGTCTTTGGTATTGTAGGATAAAAAGGGTGGAAACGAGAATAAAATGAGAAGAAAGAAGGATTATATCGAAGAGGGGTTCGATAGGAGCATGTAGGCGAAAACGGAGGTCAATTTGGAGTTCGGACAAGGAAGATACGACCGAAACAAGAAAGGCGCGCAATCGTCCAGCGTTGGACGACCGTCCAACGTGCGTTGGACGACCGTCCAAGGTTTTGAAGATACAATGCGAGTGCTACGTTGGACGAGCGTCAAACGTACGTTGGACGACCGTCCAACGTTCCGGCCAGCTGTCTTTTCCTTGTTTAACTAGGTTTTCATACCTATTATAAATACTACTCCTTGTGAAAGAATTCTACAACCTTTTACCTTAGTTTTAGCTCTAGTTTTCTGCACATTACATTCTAGTTTAGTTTTCCTTTGTTCGATCCGGATCGCTACTTCGTTCTTCAATTAATTCAAGTTTTTACTTAGTTCTTCGTTCTTCGTTTAATCTCGTAAGTTCTTTATTGCTTTCTTTTATTTGATTTAATTGCTTTCCTTAGTTCTAGATTTATTTTTGTAATTGCTTTGTTTAATCTCGTTTGTTTAATTTTGTTAGTTCTTAGTTTAGATTCGTTTTTCTTAGTTTTCAATTCCTTCGCTTTCAAGTTTTCGTAGTTAGATTTATTTATTGAATTTCCAGATTTTCAGATTTAGTTTAATTCATGTCTAGATTCATTTTCGTTCCTTTCATTGCTTTGTTATTTTCTTTCTTTTCGATTCTTGCCTAGGTAGTTTAATCGCTTTCTTTTAATTTAATTCTCTAGATTAATTAGTTAGATTTATTCCTTTGCTTTCTAGATTAGTTATTTACTTGCTTTGATTTAATTGCTTTGATTTATTTTATTGCCTAGGATTTAAAAAACAAAAACCCAAAAAATATACTTTACTTGCTTTCTTAGTTTTAGGCTAGATTAGGATTTTTGCTACACGATTATTTGCCCTGTTAAGTTTTCCTTGAGATTCGACTTATGCTAGTGCTACGATAGGATTTCGTTCTATTGCGAACACTTTTTAGTGAAACACAAAGTCCAGCGAGTATTCGTGGATACAGGGGCCGCCGTGAATATAATTTTTGAAGATTGCTTCAATCAGATGAGCTTGCAAAGGCCTCTCTAAGCCAGTTACTTTCTTAGTGGTTCAGCAAAAATCGTCTTATAACGTCATTTTGGGAAGGACAGCTTTAAACCCTTTCCAAGTAGTGGTATCCACTTACCATCTCATGATGAAGTTCCTGGTTGGAAGCCAAGTAGGCTGGGTATCTGGAGATCAAATGGCCTCCCGCAGATGCTACATTCAATCTATACAGGCGGGGGAAGCCCGGAAAGGGCCGACATCAGAACCTGTAAATCCCAGTCCAGAAGCAGGTCCTGAAGGGAAGAAGCCTAGAGCCACAGATGCTACTAACAAAGAACAAAGCTCACCCATGATAGTTGAACAGTTAATGATCGTGAAATCAAACCCGAAAGGGGATGACCTGAACACCATAGTGGATGCAGAGTCACTAGAGGATAAGCCTCTCAACAATAAACAAAGCAATCTAATAGTTGTGATTGATTCAAAATCGAACCTCATGGCGAAGTCTTTGTTGATCAGGATACCAAATACATGGTCTGATTGGTCAGGCAAACAGGATAAGGGATCTGAGTTGGACGCAGCCCCCAGAACTCAGATGCCAATCAACTCTAGACAAAGAACTACTGAAGGATCTAAAAGGTGATATGAGCCTGAGGGAGCTCGCACATATAATTTCTCGATTACAAAGGGAGATCTGAGGACCCTAGTCGTTAAGGTATTGACAAAAGTCTTTAACACAGCTGGAATCTTATACTGTAATATCCGGTATTTTCCTATTAATTTCAAATAAATCTTCAAAATATAATAGCAATTAAGATTGGAAAACAAGATCCAGCATGCATTAGTAATTAATATACAGTTCATACATATTATTAACATACATACGTATGCATGCATGGAAATGCATGGAAATATATGCATGCATGGTTTTTAGAAATAAAATAATATACACTTAGTTAGCATGCATGCATCACGTTGGAACTCTTCATACTAAAACACGTTGCATGCTTATAGTGTTGACTCCTCTAAGCTAGTCTATATTTTATTAATTAATTGAAAGGATTTACCAATATATAACATTAAAGGAAACATAATAGCTATAAGTAGTAGCTATTACACGTGGCCTCCTTGTATTAACTTAGAATGGTGACTCTTGCATTCTATACATTGATGACTATGCTTAACTTCGATCTATAAATAGGGAACTTGTAGTTCTTTCGTTTCTTGTACTCTTTCGGCCTTTCAAATTATAATCATATTATAATTAGTTTCTAGAAAATAGCTAGTACTTATGTAGCAATACGAGCGGAGATCGTCAAGAAAGGATCGGTTGAATACGAGATCAAGAAGTATCACTTTGGTAGTTGATATTACAATTATAAGGTGGGGTTTCTCTTTCCAAAATATTATTTTGAGTTAGTAAGCTCTAAACTATGGGTTTATCCATGAAAAATGTTTTGATGCGGGATTACATGTTTAAGGCTCTTATGTTTATGATCGGGTCTTTCGGTTGGTCTAACACACTAATCGAGGGGCTGTGCGCACGGTTAGATATCATTGGGTTGATCACCAATTGGTTCTAACTTCGAGGGGAGAACTAGTGGATGAAATACATCCATTATCTCCAAACTATAGGCTCCATCAGAAAGGGATCCGGCAGTGGTACGTCCCGGGATCAATATAAGGGTAACATGGTAATACGCATTTGCGCGCAATCACCGAAAATGGGTTTTCGTGTGCATGGAAGTTATATGATTTCTAAACCCTTTTATGCATGCTTTATTATCATGGATATTCTTTTTATTATAAATGTTTTCGGCATAACTCCACTGAGTGCATTAGTACTCAGCCCTGCAATTCCTTTCCAAATGTTTTGCAGATTAAGGTAAAGGAATCTGGTGGAGCAGCAGGAGCTAGGGAGGGCTGTTGTTGTTGCTGCGATGTAAAAAGGAATAAACGCTTCCGCTACGCTTTAAAATAAAGTCCACCCCTCATGTATATTATGATAAGTTAATTTCATATTTCTGTAATAAAATCTCTACGTTTCTCCTACTTCTACATTTCTCTTACGGGTACTCAGACAGCGGCCAACATGGGAAGTTCGGATTAACCAACCCCATAGTTTGAGCTGTATATGTCCCGATCCCGTATTTAAATATTTTACTTTATTTTTACGGGTATTCAAACATGGCGGCCGGTACGGGCAGTATGGTTTTCCTACCCCGTAGTTCGTGTTGTACGTCCCGATCCCGTAGTTAATTAAATGATAATAATATGGTTAAAATGTCTTTAAGCTATGATCCCCCTTCTATCCCCGCTTCTTAACTCCAACCCCTTGCCACGTCCCGGCACACGTGCCTTCCCTCGGGAATTGGGGCGTGACATAATGGTATCAGAGCAATTCTCCGCTCTGAAATCGTAACTTGGAATGATTTTAAATTGGAATTGGAAAGCACAACAACAACTCTCAAGCTTGCTGCTACGCCAGACTCCAAGGGTAAGAGGTAAATGATATTATTATGTGTACATGCATTGTTATGATTCATGATTTAGTTATGTTTGGGACAATCGAACCCATATAACTCATGTGAAATGATAAAGGGCGCTAAGTTTTATTTCCAAGGATATATCAGGGATACATGGTTATTATTGAAATGATTACGAGGAATGGTTGAAATTTTTATTGAAAAATGTATAATATATTGAGTCACAGGTTTTACTATGGATCCACGAAGACGACAAATTAACCGTTATATACTCGAAGATTATATTTACCAGTTCAGGAATTGTGAAAGAATTCCGAATGAGTCGGTAGGTGAATTCGTTGCACGTTTAGCCGTACTATATAATAACGCGGTGCAAGGAGGGTTAACCGAGGTCGAAGCTGTTCGAAGATTGATTCGACAACTACCTCCGCAATGGAGTGAATGGGCGGAGCATCTCCGATGGGAGATGTGTGTCAGAGACGCAATTACTGATGCGGAGATCATTGACTTTCTGACGTTTGCTCACATGACCATCACTAGATGGATTATGATGGGAGCACCACCACAAAATGATGCTACTCAATCTGCACCACCCTCATCTCACAATGCAGGAGGTACAAATGAAGCCGAGGCAGGCCCGTCCAGAGCAAGAGTTCAGCCGGAGATGCCACCAACGAGTCCTGAGCACCGGGAAACGGTTCCAACAACCACCTCACAAGTAGAGAATGGTGGGCCTAGTCGAAAACTGAGGATGAGGACGATGGAACCAACTCGGGTCAGAATTAATATTAATGACGATGCCAGTGATGATTCTGATCCAGATGAGAAGGACCAGGGCTCGTATCATGGCAGCTCTTATTAGGAAGGAACAATCATCGAATATAAATATGTCTACTAATATGTTTTGCAGGAGGGTCAGGATTTTTGGTGTGGGCATTTTACGAGCCAACCTGACATTATATGTTTCGACTAACATATATATAATATCTATGTATAGAAAGTCCTTTCGAGAAGGCATGTATTGATAATGTTATATATGATGCATATTTATTTAGATGTGTGTTGTTTAAGATTAACCACAACATGCCTTGGCAATTATTATTGTTCTACAAACCTTTTTAACCAAAATTCTGATACAGAAATGGAGCAAAGGAGAAACGGAAACCTTGAGGCAAACCCAGAATGTAACGATCGAGTAGAGCCCCAACCTATTGCTAGGATCGATGAGTGTTTTCGTAGACAAAATCCACCTACCTTCGATGGGCTCGGTGATCCAACTGATGCCGAAAGATGGATTCGATCGATGGAGAGGATCTTTGTCTATGTCGATTGTGGAAATCGAAACCGGTTGACTTTAGCAACGTACCAGCTTGTCGATGAAGCTGACTTTTGGTGGCAATCCGTTCGACGCACCATGACTCAAGAGCAATGGGAGGAGTACACTTGGGAAGATTTTAAAAGTGAATTATATGAAAAGTACATACCAGGTTGTTATCGACAACAAAAGCAGAACGAGTTTTGGAATCTCAAGCAAGGAAAGATGACTGTCATGGAGTATGACCGACTGTTCAATCAGCTGTCACGCTACGCTCCACATTTGGTGAATACAGATGCAGCTCGTGCCGACAAATTTAGAAGGGGTTTACGTCACAAGATAGGTGTTTCCTTAGCCAGTCAAGGAACACTTACTTATGCTCAGACACTGAGTAGAGCGATGGATATAGAATCCATGCTTCCAAAGGAAAGGGGACCCAATAATGTACCAGACCAAGCCAAGGGGAAAAGAAAGTGGGAAGAAGAGAATACCGGAAATTTTAGGGGAAAACAACCATGGAGGGGAAACTTTCAGCAGACTCAACAACCAATGCAGAATAGAGAGAAGCCACTTTGTCGCACTTGTCAGAAATATCATTTTGGGGAATGCAAGCTCGGAACTACTCTTTGTTTTCGGTGTAAAAGGCCAGGACACTATTCCCGCGACTGTCCAACTTTCAATGGGAACCAAGGTGCAAGATTTCAGCCTATGCCACCTCCACCTCCACGGATGAACCAAGGAAATCAGAGACCGATGCCCAGACCACTTCAGCAAGCCAGAGCCTACGCTCTAAATCAGGAGCAAGCAGCAAAAGCACCCGGAAATCTTGCAGGTATGATCTACCTCAACAACATACCTATTCTAGCCTTATTTGATATGGGAGCATCCCATTCTTTCATTTCGCAAATCGCGTGTCATAAATTAAATATAATACCCGGGAGAATAGATCAACCGTTACAAATAAGTATCCCATCCGGAAGAACCATGTTGTCAGAAGAAGCTTGCGTAAATCAGGATCTTAAGATCGGTGAACAAATCTTTGTGGCAAACTTGTACGTCATTTCCATTATGGAATTTGACATGATACTAGGAATGGATTGGTTAGAATTAAATGGAGCGACCATTAGATGTCAAGATAGAGAAGTCTATTTCGAGAATAAGGAGGAGAGAGTTAGTTTGCATGGCGTAAGAGTAGGTGAGAGAATACCAGTGATATCAGCAATGAAGGCAACATCAATTCTACGAAAGGGAAACTGTCAAGCTTTCTGGGTAACCTTGAAGGAGCAATCGGAGAAGGGAATAGAGATCAGTGAAGTACCTGTTGTTAAAGAATACGAAGATGTCTTTCCTACGGAGCTACCAGGACTACCCCCAGATCGACGGGTCGAATTTTCAATTGATCTGGAACCAGGAGCGGCACCAGTATCCAAAGCACCCTACCGGATGGCCCCAAAAGAGTTACATGAGTTGAAGATGCAACTGCAGGAGTTATTGGATCGAGGTTTCATACAACCTAGTGTGTCGCCATGGGGAGCACCAGTTCTTTTTGTAAAGAAGAAGGATGGAAGGATGAGAATGTGCATCGACTACAGAGAGTTGAATAAACTAACCATCAAAAATAGGTACCCGCTACCAAGGATAGATGATCTCTTTGACCAACTGAAGGGAGCATCCGTGTTTTCAAAGATCGATCTTCGGTCAGGTTATCATCAACTTAAAGTGAAAAAGGAAGACGTTCCGAAGACAGCATTTCGAACCAGGTACGGACACTACGAGTTCACAGTCATGCCATTCGGTCTCACTAACGCCCCAGCGGTATTCATGGATTTGATGAATCGGATTTTTCATCAATATCTGGATGGATTTGTCCTTGTCTTCATCGATGATATTCTTATATATTCAAAAGGAGAGAATGAGCATGAAGAACACTTACGCATCATACTAGAAACGTTACGGAAGGAGAAACTCTATGCCAAATTTAGTAAATGCGAATTCTGGTTGAAAGAAGTTATGTTTCTAGGCCATATCGTCTCAGCCGAAGGTATCAAAGTGGACCCTGCAAAGGTCGAGGCAGTCAGTGGATGGAAAACTCCAACAAATGCAAATGAGATACGGAGTTTCTTGGGTCTAGCAGGATATTATAGGAGGTTCATTGAAGGATTTTCAAAATTGGCCAGACCCATGACGCAACTACTAAAAAAGGGAGTAAAGTACACGTGGACCAAGGACTGCGAACAAAGTTTTGAAGAACTGAAGAAGAGACTGACCTCTGCCCTTGTATTAGCAATTTCGGAGAGCAACGAAGATTTTGTCGTATTTACCGATGCATCAAAAGAAGGCTTGGGATGTGTGCTGATGCAGAACCATAAAGTTATTGCGTACGCATCACGGCAACTGAAACCTCATGAGTTGAATTACCCGACTCATGACTTGGAGCTAGCAGCAGTAGTTCATGCATTAAAAATCTGGAGGCATTATCTATATGGAGCTAAGTGCGAAATATTCACTGACCACAAGAGTCTGAAGTATTTCTTCGAACAAAAGGAGTTGAACATGAGACAAAGAAGATTGTTGGAATTGGTTAAGGATTACGACTGCGTCATCTGCTATCACCCTGGAAAAGCTAACGTAGTAGCAGATGCTCTTAGTCGAAAGAGTAGAGGGAAATTAGGATGTCTGATCACGGAACAAGAAATGCTTATTCGAGAATTCGCTGCTCTAGAGCTAGAAGTCGTATGCCCGCCCGAAACCGTATCAGGATGCATCACAGCGATGATAGCTAAACCTGATTTACGAGGAAGAATCATCGAAGCTCAGAAAAAGATGAATTTTTGGAGAAAATGAGATCGAAGGTGGAAACCGGAGAAGCTAAAGAGGGATTTGCAATTGTAAGTGATGGAGCTCTAACTTATAATGGGAGATTGTGTGTTCCAAGAGATGATGAGTCAAAGAACGAAATTATGAGAGAAGCTCATGATACGCCATACACTGCCCACCCTGGTAGTACGAAGATGTATATGGATCTACGTCAAAAATTCTGGTGGGAAGCCATGAAGAAAGATATTGCGTCATTCGTAGAACGATGTCTTGCGTGTCAACAAGTGAAGGCGCTACACCAAAGACCATACGGAGCATTACAACCATTGCCCATTCCGGAGTGGAAATGGGAACATATCAACATGGATTTCGTGGTGAGTTTTCCAAAGTCAATGCGAGGAAATACAGCTATAGGGGTTATAGTTGACCGACTCATGAAGTCAGCCCATTTTCTGCCAATCAAGATGACTTTAGGACTGGACAAGTTAGCTCAACTCTATGTCAAGGAGGTAGTGAGATTACACGGGATCCCTGTTTCGATTACCTCAGATCGAGACACAAGATTCACGTCAAAATTCTGGAGGAGTCTGCAGGAAGCGATGGGAACTCAGTTGAACTTCAGCACTTCTTTTCATCCTCAAACGGACGGACAATCCGAAAGAACGATACAAGTGTTGGAAGATATGCTCCGAGCTATCGTTGCAGACCGAGGGGACAACTGGGAAGAAATTCTACCACTCGTAGAGTTTGCTTATAACAACAGTTATCAAGCAACTATAGGAATGGCGCCGTACGAAGCTTTATACGGACGTAAGTGTAGATCGCCGCTTTATTGGGACGAGGTTGGTGAAAGAAGATTATTAGGCCCAGACTTAGTCCCATGGTTAAAGTCGTCAATTTAATTCGACAAAGGATAAAGGAAGCACAAGACAGGCAAAAGGCGTATGCTGACAAGAGGCGCACTGATCTTCAGTTTGAGGTCGGAGATCACGTATTTCTTAAGGTCTCTCCTACGAAGGGAGTCATACGGTTCGGGAAGCGAGGTAAGTTACGTCCTAGGTATATCGGGCCGTTTGAAATTCTCGAAAGGATAGGTCCCGTTGCGTATAAGTTAGCTCTACCGCCTAACTTAGAAGGTATTCATAATGTTTTCCATATTTCTATGTTACGAAAATATGTGTTTGATCCGAAGCACGTGATCAAATACGACAAGGTAGTTCTAAGCCTACACTACGAGGAGAAACCAGTACGAATACTCGATCGTAAGATTAGAATTTTGAGAAACAAGGAAATTTCGCAAGTTAAAGTTCTTTGGAATCATCACGGCATCGAAGAAGCCACGTGGGAATTAGAAGAAAAGATAAGAGCTCAGTATCCTGACCTAGAATATCCAGGTATGTGAAATTTCGAGGACGAAATTTTTATAAGGGGGGAGGGATGTAATATCCGGTATTTTCCTATTAATTTCAAATAAATCTTCAAAATATAATAGCAATTAAGATTGGAAAACAAGATCCAGCATGCATTAGTAATTAATATACAGTTCCTACATATTATTAACATACATACGTATGCATGCATGGAAATGCATGGAAATATATGCATGCATGGTTTTTAGAAATAAAATAATATACACTTAGTTAGCATGCATGCATCACGTTGGAACTCTTCATACTAAAACACGTTGCATGCTTATAGTGTTGACTCCTATAAGCTAGTCTATATTTTATTAATTAATTGAAAGGATTTACCAATATATAACATTAAAGGAAACATAATAGCTATAAGTAGTAGCTATTACACGTGGCCTCCTTGTATTAACTTAGAATGGTGACTCTTGCATTCTATACATTGATGACTATGCTTAACTTCGATCTATAAATAGGGAACTTGTAGTTCTTTCGTTTCTTGTACTCTTTCGGCCTTTCAAATTATAATCATATTATAATTAGTTTCTAGAAAATAGCTAGTACTATTGTAGCAATACGAGCGGAGATCGTCAAGAAAGGATCGGTTGAATACGAGATCAAGAAGTATCACTTTGGTAGTTGATATTACAATTATAAGGTGGGGTTTCTCTTTCCAAAATATTATTTTGAGTTAGTAAGCTCTAAACTATGGGTTTATCCATGAAAAATGTTTTGATGCGGGATTACATGTTTAAGGCTCTTATGTTTACGATCGGGTCTTTCGGTTGGTCTAACACACTAATCGAGGGGCTGTGCGCACGGTTAGATATCATTGGGTTGATCACCAATTGGTTCTAACTTCGAGGGGAGAACTAGTGGATGAAATACTCCATTATCTCCAAACTATAGGCTCCATCAGAAAGGGATCCGGCAGTGGTACGTCCCGGGATCAATATAAGGGTAACATGGTAATACGCATCTGCGCGCAATCACCGAAAATGGGTTTTCGTGTGCATGGAAGTTATATGATTTCTAAACCCTTTTATGCATGCTTTATTATCATGGATATTCTTTTTATTATAAATGTTTTCGGCATAACTCCACTGAGTGCATTAGTACTCAGCCCTGCAATTCCTTTCCAAATGTTTTGCAGATTAAGGTAAAGGAATCTGGTGGAGCAGCAGGAGCTAGGGAGGGCTGTTGTTGTTGCTGCGATGTAAAAAGGAATAAACGCTTCCGCTACGCTTTAAAATAAAGTCCACCCCTCATGTATATTATGATAAGTTAATTTCATATTTCTGTAATAAAATCTCTACGTTTCTCCTACTTCTACATTTCTCTTACGGGTACTCAGACAGCGGCCAACATGGGAAGTTCGGATTAACCAACCCCATAGTTTGAGCTGTATATGTCCCGATCCCGTATTTAAACATTTTACTTTATTTTTACGGGTATTCAGACATGGCGGCCGGTACGGGCAGTATGGTTTTCCTACCCCATAGTTCGTGTTGTACGTCCCGATCCCGTAGTTAATTAAACGATAATAATATGGTTAAAATGTCTTTAAGCTATGATCCCCCTTCTATCCCCGTTTCTTAACTCCAACCCCTTGCCATGTCCCGGCACACGTGCCTTCCCTCGGGAATTGGGGCATGACATATACTGTACAGATGTTAGCAAGCCACCGCAGGCCGAGAATGTGAAAAATGCTTTTTATGGAACCAATGAAAATGAAGCTAAAACTCAAGCTGGATCCAGTGGTCATACCAAGAAGCCTCAGAGGAATGCTAATCTTGAGATGGTTGAAGAATTCAAAGGTAGATCCTGCCAAAGGATAGGGGAGAACAAAGAGCAAATGCTAAATACTGGTTGCGAAGAAGAGCTAGAGAAACTGCAGAGTGAGGAGGGAAAGGCATTCCCCGAACCATGAAAGGTTAACACTATTCATGAAAAGAAAGAAAGGCATGGTCAGCCACACTCTTTATCCTTTTTTTATTTTGCCTATATATTTTAAGAACAAGGCATGTTTCTGTTTTTGAGGCGTTTATTTAAAAGTAATTTAGTTCAGATGACACAACGGATGAGTTATAATTCTTTCGATTTCGTATATCTCACTTGGGGGGGGGGGGGGGGGGGGGGGGAGTAGGGGGATACCCCCATACCCTATTATCCTTATCTCATTATCTTAAAATGCTTCAGCGAGTAAGGGGCAAGCGACGCCTCTATCATGTAAGAAGGCGAACGTCTTAGCAGGAAAATCAGCATAATAAGTAAAATCATATCATAGCAAAAACTGCATAAGTATAAAAAGAAAAATAGAGGAAGCATGTCAAAAGGATAGAAGCACATATGAATATTAGAAATTGCAGTGAAAAAGCATAAAAGCGAAGTATATGGTTTTCCTCCAAGGGCATAGAACACGCGCCCTATCAAAAAGTTAAAACCAAATAAATTGTCTTCTAATTCAAAGAGCATGGAATAAACGCCATACTCAAAAGCAAGAAACAGTTAATTTTTTTTTTTCACCATCAGCCAGCATGAAGGAAATATTGATCCTAGATGGGAGTGTCCGGATGATCAGGATTAAGAAAGCCTGACACGAAATGATCCGCATCTTGAGCAGGATCTGCAGGGTCCCCGACATGAGAGGTAGAAGCGTCGGCAGCAGAAGTGGTAGAGGGAACGGCTGAAGCAATAGCAGAGTTCTCCTCACCTTTGTTGGCCTCTGAAGAAGGGACATCTGTTTCCACGACACTCTCCACTTGAGTCTCCTCAGAGAGGATGGAAGAAGCTTTTCCTCGACTCTTGAGCAGGGCGGCTCGCTCGGCCAGAGTGCGCACATCATCATCCGACTCCGTATCTGAGGAACTATTTAAAGATATGTCGCGTGTAGGAAATCTAGAAGAGGACTCGCACCTAGGCGGGAGCAGATCGGGAAAGGCCTTTTCCTAAAAAGAGGAGGGTCCAACAAAAAGAAAACGAACCAAAAAGCGAATCACATATGTTAGGATGTATTAAACAATGAAATAAACAGATCAATTACTTAACAAACAAGATGATATCTCTTCAAAAACCTACTTCAGATATCCCTGCATCTCTGCATCTGGGAAGAAGGTCTCGATGCGAGGCGAATTCCAAGACGGGAATTGCTCTAAATGATCACGAGGCCTATGGAGAATGTCAGAAGCCTCCCTCAACACTTGCAAGTACCAGGGATTTTTTTAGTCAATCTCACGATTCGGCTCGAACGTCTCAGGTGCCTGGCTAAAAGCTCGTACAATGGGATCTAGGTTCACAGATTTGACCTTCTCTGGAATTCCCAACAGCTTGCAGCATTCAAACACAGACTTGGCGGCCCATTTCGTAAGAGACTCAGTCATTCTAACCCAGAAATCTGGGGAATGGAGGAATGCCTCTGGCAAATTACGAACCAAACGATCAAGGAAGGCTTAACCATAAGGAGTGAGCAGAAGTTGAGATCGGCAGCCCCTGACGCCCTTAATAATGCCCTGCTCTAGGCCTTCTTTTTGCCCCAAACTATAGGAAGAAGCTTTGCACTGCGCCAACTCATGCTCCTTTAGATGCTTGAGTCGTTCCATTTCCACAGAATGGGCATCTTGTGTCTTTGCCAGCTGAGTAGCAGAAGCTTCCAAAGCCTTGTGTAGTTTGTCTGCCTGTTGAGAATAGGAGGAAGAACTCTCTCGAAGCTGCAAAATTTCTTTCTCCTGCTCCTTCAAATACACCTCCCTGTCCTGGTCCTTCTTCTTCAACTCCGCTAACTCTGCCTCCAGTTTAGCATTCTGTTCCTTAAGAGCTTGGAAAGCCTCGTGGTGACGGGCCCACTCGCGAAGGCGGTGCACCTCAGCTTGAAGCCTCTCTTTCTCCCTCTTTGCCTGAGAGTAGCGGGCTTGCAAGTTGTCATATGCTAAAGCGCGAACACCCAACATAGACCTGCAACTAGCGGCCTAAAATAACACAAATGGTCAAGATATGGCCTAGAAAAACGCTTATATAAAATAACACATACACATATGCGAACCAGGGAATACACGCAAAATCATACCTGTAGCTCTAAGCTAGCCGCCTTTTGAACCAGGAAGGCGGAGGGGAAAGCCTCTGCCAGCCTCCAATCTTCATCCTGATCACACTATTTTTAACCACACAAAATAGGTATAGTACTCCCTCTGTCCATTTTATCATGCCACTTTACTATTCATTATGTATCTACTTTATGGAAAAAAAGTGCCATAATAAAATGGACGGAGGGAGTATAAAGCAAGTACGAGTATCGTATCCACAGGGATTGACAAGTCGAAATCACACAAAATACTCTTACTCTAGAATTAAACTGATGTCTAGGCAATAAGAAATTAAGATGTGGTTTTCTAAAATTCTTGGCAAAGAAAATAAATAAAATAAATAACTCAAATAAGTAAACAAAATAAGCAAATAAGGAAACAAATAAATCAAATTGGAAACAAGGTTGATTCTAGGGAAGCCTACCTAATCATATGTAAGCAATTAATGAGTACAATTAACCAATTTAATCCAATCTAGATGTGATACAACAAAAATAACCTAACACTCCAATTAAGGCAATGAAAGTCGTCACCTAACAACATCCTAATCTCCTTTCGGATTTATAGAATCAAATCAAGTGCAAAATAGAACAAGTATCAATCATACAATCAACTAGGTTCAATTATGACACCTAAATCAACTATATGCTCACATATGATAATTCAATCTCAACTAAGATAATCAAACTACCATACCATGTATTCATGAGATCTATTATGCAATTATCCTATTAAGGCATAAAAACATAACTATGCACACATAATTAGTGATCAAGTAATCATGCATGAGAATAAGCACCATGAAACATATACCTAGATTGGAAGGCTAATTGTAAACAAAAACAATCACATAAATTCAATTAGGCATTCAATCCCTAAAATCAACTAAAGAAATTAGCTAGACATAATTAAAAGAAAGGTAGAAGGAAGAATAAACATGATTAAAAACATAAGTAAAAGAGAAAGAGATAGAAAAACTCTTGAATCTTGAATAGATCTTCAATCTTCAATTGTCTTCATACATCAATGTAAAAAGTGTAGAGAAAAGAATAAAAACTAATCTAAAGTATGTAGAAAAGTAGAGAGCTATAAACTATGAAAACTTATGAAAAACATGGGTACAATGATAAGTTTTGGGGTATTTATAAGGTAGGGGATCATAATTGTTACCTAAGTGGGCAAGGATTAGGTTAAGGAAATAAAAATATCCCAAATTTAGGATTTCCGTGTATTTGACTCGGCCAACGACTCGGATGGTGACTCGGCCAAGTATGTGAGGGGAAATCTGACTCGGCCGAGTAGGTTCAACAGTAGCTTCACTCGGCCACTGACTCGGCCGAGTGGGTGTCCGAGTGAACCCATGCAGTTTGCGCGTCTTTCTTGTTTCGTCCGTATCTTTCTCATCCGAACTCCGAATTGACCTCCTTTTTCGCCTACACACTCCTATCAAACCCCTCTTCAATGCTATGCTTCCATAATTCCAGAATAAGTCTTCAATAACATCGTGAGAAGTCAGAACTTTGGGATCAATACTTCCTTATCTTCCTTTGTTTCATCGCCTCTTATCTCGCCTTGGGTTTTCTTGACTCAAAAGCCCTAAAAACACTCAAAACAACCCAAAAGCATAATCTAGCTCGAAATAACATAAACAATACAAAACACAAGCTAAACTATCAAAATAAGACAAGAAAACGATAATATAACACTTAGATAATAGGGTAAAAATACACCCTATCAATCCCTAGGGATACTATCCAAAATCATAGCCGCCAAACCCCCATCTATGTTGTCCACCACGCCCGGAAAGGAGACACTCACACCAGCTCCTGGTATAGTAGCAGGTGGAACATCCAGCCCTTTCTGACGAAGGGAGTGGATAAAGGCTAAAGAGCCTGCGGAAGAAGGGGAAAGGCGGTATCGAGGAACTTGTGGTCCCTTTTGAGGAGTGTAGGGATTAGTATGGGCAAACGAAGCCAAGGGGCTCAATGCCTAAACCCGCAAATCTCGCTCGCTCAGAGTGGAAGACGCTTGGACATTTGAATCCAGGGGTGTCGGAGCCATAACACCGGAAGTGGTATGTACCACTATCGCATCGGAGCTGGGCTTGCTCTTCTTAGCAGGAGACGAAGAAGGAGATGAACCTATTCTTTATACAAGGAATCAAGGAGGATCTGCCGAAGTAGCATCTAACTCTCGCATGAATGCCGGAGAGGGGCATCGGTAGAAGGTAAGATCTTTTCTAAAGAAGAAGGACTAAAACTTTCCATCACCGGGTCGATGGTAGAGGGAAGGATATTATAAGCTTGGGAAGAAACATGAGCATCCACATCAATTACAACGCTCGGTATAGAAGAAGTCTGTACTAAGATTTGAGAAAGCGAAGGCGAAGTACCCTGAGGGTTCTGCGAGGCAGAACCACTAACAGCTGACAGAGTCACAGGAGGAGAAGTTTTATTCTTCCCCTTCTGCTGAGCAAAAGCTCCAGAACCGGTGGAAGAAGTGCTCGTCCTCCGTGTTGTTTCTAAAGATCCCGCAGAACCCGCGGGCTGAGATGAGAAAGCTTTAGCTTCTGCCGCTGAAGTTTCCTTAATTGTGCCAGGAGCAGGATCACTGGCATCAGCCTCTTGAATGAGTCGCAGAAGCTTGTCATAAGCTTTCTTCTTCAAATTTTGCTTAGTGGCGTCCATTCTTGCCCAAATTGAAATAGTAAATATCCTATACCTACTCAGAAAAGATACATAGGAAACTAAAAAATAAAATCAAAATAAAAAATTTTACCCGTTGATGGAGACCAGGGGATGTTGGGCTTTAAGCCAAAGAAAGACAAAGCCTCCTCACTTTCTACAAGAGGCCTAAGCATAGTACGATCTGAAGGATATTGGGCTAGGAGACTAAACATAACTTCTTCCTCCCATGGGGATAAGGAAGGAAGGGAGCGTGAAGGTTTTTCCCTACCAGGATTTTTGTAAAGACAAATATCAGGGATGTTCCAAGAGGAATTAATGGGGGGACTAATGGTTAGGTAACATTCGTGCCATCTTTAGACTCATACCTGCCATACATGCTCGCAAAGCGAGTAAGCGGAGAAAGATACAGATGATAATCCTATGTTTGAGTTCATGGGTTCGAAAGAAAAGGAATGTCGTGTTCCGTACCCCCTCCAGGCTAGCAATCATATGAAAAAAAAAAAAAAAAAAAGAAGAAGAAGAAAGCGGTCTTGCGGATAGATGCAGGGTTTAATTGATTTAGAGGCGCATTATACAATTGGGCTACGCGAACAAAGAAATGTGGGATCGGAAAGCGTAAGCCGGCGGTCAATTGAGAAAACCAGAAAGTTTTCCGAGGGGATTTCAGAAGTAAAGGCCGTTCATCCCTCCCAGGGACCTCCAATAAATACTCCCCTAAATTTCTTACTTTTCATTTAAAAATGTCAAGAGCATTCCTGTCTAAGGTGGAAGCTTCATACCTATCTAAAGAAAGAATCTGTTTCTTTAATCTATTTCCGGTATCATCCCTTTGGGAGTCTGACCCGTTAGACCTAGTAGATCTATTACTACCCCGATGGTCGGAAAAAGGCCGGCGAGAAGAAGAGGGTTTCATAATGATTTTCAAGCTGACAGTGAAAAACCCAAGAAAGTAGTAGAAGACAAGAATACCTGCTCGTTCTGTTTGCCGGAGGGACGGGGAAGATAAAAACTCTTATGAACTCCGAGAGACTGAGAAAGGTGAGAGAGTCTTTTCCTTTTCTTTGAAGTGCAAAAGAAAATAAGGGGAAGGGGTAAAATTCACACAACCTAAAAACTCAAAAAACGGAAGAGAGAAAGGCCAGGACGTGGAAAGAGGAGTGGGAGAACGTGTCACACCCACTACACCGCGTCGTACTTATGCCATTAATGAGCCTTTGTTCCTCCTAGCGTGTTTACACGAGTTTAGGAAAATAATATGATCAAAAGAAAGCAATAATTAAAAAAAATTCAAAATTAGAAGCACCAAATCCCACTACTTGTTGGAATCGCCCAAGCAAGACCATGGGAAAAGAAGGATAAAGCAAGTGATAAAATAATAATAATAATAATAATAATAATAATAATAATAATAATAATAATAATAATAATAATAATAATAATAATAATAATAATAATAATAATAATAATAATAAATGAAAGTGAAGGGAAATAAGCGAGTTGGCATGTTCTCCCTTCAGCAAAGAGGCGAATTTTTTCCAAATAATGGATGTAAAAGCCTCAAAATCATCACAAGGGAATTGTCAGAACCTCATATAACACGGAGAGAGGATTATCATAGCTTGAAAAGCTCAAGCTTATTGACTATTGAATTTAATCATCGGCTCCGGCAACATTGAATTCCGATGATGGGGAAGGAAGTATTGGCGTCTCTTTTTTACCTCGATTATGCAACAAAAAAAAAATGATGTTGAAAGAAGGAGTCTCTGCAGCTCCTCAATCTCGAAAAACTAACTGTTACCCCATTTTTCTACGCGACATGACATTTATGACGTCGGTGAAGAGACACTTTCCCCGCCAAAGCATCTATCAGAAGCTAACAGTGTACGCTTCTGGACACTTTCCCTGATGCTGACTGGATCCGTATCCCAGAAGCATCAGATGCTGCCTCGGTGCAGATGCCATGTACTAGGCAGAAGCCATAAGCTCTGTGCAGATCCAGCCTTGTACAGAAGCTACCCCAGATCCTTCAGCATCTGTTAAGAGCACACGGATCTGCCGAACACGCACTCCGCATGACTCTACGTTTAGGGTGATGACCACTAAATTAATGACGGAGGGAATCTTGTCCCCCCAAAAATTCCTCTTTTGTCCTTCCCCTCATAGGTACATTCACTTTTTCACCCTTTTTCACGCCTATAAATAGATAGTGATTTCATCATTTTGAGGTACGAGTTTTCTACACTCTTTACACTGTTCCATTAACATTCTCTCTTTGGAATTTTATATTCATACTGACTTGAGCGTCGGAGGTTCTTCCCGGAGGAACCTCCCCATTTGTTCCTCCGGCTCTGTTTTGCAGGCGCACGACGACGACTGTGGCGGAGCTTAGAGGTATTCCATCGCAACCTTACGAGGATGAATGGATGGACGCCTTGCGTCAACCATTTCTTCCCCCGTCCTTCTTTGTTATACCTTTTCTTTGGAACAAGGTTGGATCGATGGTACAAACGCCTTGCGTTTGATGTCTGTCTTGACCACTTTTATAGAAGAAAGGTGTTTCATAAAGGGCACGCTCTGGGGATCAGCGCCTTGCGTTGTATTCACGGCAATCCAGTTCTCATTCATTTGTACCTAAACATATGTTGTAAATCTATAAGTAAAATGGATAGTTACATTATTGTTGTTAATCTTTGACCCGGATCTAACACTAATGATAGGAGAAAATATTTCCGAAAATATGTTCGAATGTGCATGACATCAAGAGTGTGCTCATACTTTATATATCTATTCTACAAACATATTTGAACATACTATAAACAAGAGTATATTATTAGAACTTTGAGTGGTCTTTCGTTTATATGCGTTCAAAACCTTAAATTCGATTTATGACATGCATCCCAAATTTCAGTGGGAAAGGAGTGAAAGAATAATTGAAATTTATTTCGTAGAAACGCATAATGATCCTATAAAATGGGAGCTCCACTATGATCATTATTATTATTTTAAAATCATTAACAGTAAATATGAAGACTGCACCACGATGTATTTAAATTCGAGACATTCAATCTTAAAACTTAACCCCCTACTGTTAGACCAACATACACACACAGTTCTACATGGTTCGCCATGAATTTATAATAACTAAATACAGGATGAATATCTATAAATCAATTCTACAATCATGTATTGAAAATATCCATCACGGAGCATTCATCATGTTTGTTATGAAATTTTTATTGAATCTATTGGATTTTCATAATAATGCTCTCACAAAAAAATTAACATTAATTGATATAGCTCAACTAGATATTTATTCATAGATATTTGTTATGTGCAATGACTAAGTTTCATCACTTTTCTAGTCACGAGTATGCCATTTGGCTTATGATTGCTACTTGTTTGGATTTTCATGTTAATTATATTAATTTGTCCTTTTTCTTTTGAATTTTTATTCTTTTGTTCATTGTTCTTTTGCCCCGCTATCAAAATCACGGTGCAAGAAAATGAGAATAATATTTATAAATATACAAGTTCATGCTTAATAAAGCAACATGAGAGGGATAAGAAGAGACAGAGAGGCCTCTCGATGCCTCCATGTGTGTCGCGCACCGCAGCTTATATGGTGGTGATCTTTTAGAGAGAGAGAGATTTACTTTAAAATTAATTAATGTTTTGAAGATATTATAGCCGAAACACCCTCGTTTTAACATTGAAGTAACACAAGAGATATAATTTAGTTATATCGAATTTAATTCTACCACTTTAAATTGAATATGTGAGAACCGACTTATGCATTTTTATTGCATCAAAATAAAAGTTCATATATTAGTTAATAATTCTTAAAACTCGTGTGAAACACTAAATATATATATATATATATTTTTTCTTTTGCAGTTTTTGGCATTTGACAATAGCCTCCTATACAAGTAAACGGCTTGTGAATGGATTTCCCATCTTTATTATGGTCACGTGAATTCAAAGATAAAGTTAGCCTTCGCGTCGTGACTATAACTCATCACTCACCTTTTTCAAGATTTGGACATTAACTCAGTTGTTTATCTCATGATTGTGGCATAATATTACGACCACCTTCTTTTACTCCCTCCGTCCTCCATTTAGTGACATTATTACTATATTGGTACGTCTTCCATTTACTGACATATTCCGTTTTAGGACGTAGACCCCACAATCACTTTAACACTTTAACACTTTATACATCTACTTTTTATTATTTTATCATTTTAATACTATTAAAAAATTCAAATGGACCCACAATTATTCCACTTTAACACTTTAACACATTAATTTATTATTATACCATCAAAATGCAAAAAAACTTGTGCCCAGAAAACAATGTTACTAAATGGAGGACGGAGGGAGTATTTCTTTTTTATTTTGTCAATATAGTCAATGCATTAAAAACCTCACTCGTCATGTTTCTCTCCATTCTTTGCAATTTTTCTGATTTTTTCTTGCAATTCTATTATGGTTTTGATTTAGGTAACGCGTGCAATTTGTATCTTAATTTTTTATTTTTTTTTTTTTTTTTTTTTTTTTGATCGGGCAAATGTTAGATGTTAGATTAGATGTTAGTACGCCTAGCTCCCAAACACTCCAAGAAAATCTCCAAGCCACCTTATATCTCCCTAATTCGCTCCACCAGGGATCGAACCCGGGTCACTCCTTCAAGGGAGGAGCCCGGTGGCCAGGTGCGCTAAGACACCTGGTTAATTTGTATCTTAATTAAAGAGAGTATTAAACGGTTTGTAAACTTATACTATATTGTATGTTAAAAATTAGAATACAAATAATTAAGCTATAATATTTTGAAGATTGAATGTAGTATAGCTTACCAACACAATTTGTCGGCTTAATTTTTTATTGTAGCATTCAATATTTTAATTCATTTGATCAATTTACGTCATAATCTATGATATAACATCATACAACTTGTCTCTTACCCAAACAAGTGAATAATAAAATAATTGAACCAAAACTTGATGGATATTGAATGGAAGATTCCTTTGTAATTATTCATAATTAGGCAAGGTTTATAAATCAACAGACATAACCCTTTATCCACACGATTTAACACTTGTATTTGTCAATTTTATGGTTACCTTATTACAAGAGCTAAATTAATAATCATTGTGTCTATTGTAAGCCGGTACGTTTCTTTTTCGACATGAGAATTAAGAGGGGGTTAGTTTTCATAGTTGGGCCTAATTACTCTCTCATTACGTTCAAAATTTATTAATACTTACCTTACCGAAAACGTGTCGTTTTAAAAGAGACGGAGGAAAAATACAATAAAATGCGATTTAGGTGAAATAAGACCATTAATTCACGTTCAATCCCACACCAGCAGCAAACCCATCAAGAACTGGCATATGAAATTACGTTAATATCACCCACACCAGCAACTACTTCAGTGCAGGGGGGCTTGATTTTTTGGACCACTACGTGTAATGTCTATTGCTTCATCTATCCGTTTAAGATATACTTCCTTTGTCACTTTCGAGTTGAGTTATTTTTCTGATTTGGTCGTCCTTGAATTTTTTTTTTTTTTTTTTTTTTTTTTTTTTTTTTTGCAAAATTTAAATCTAAGCACATAACTAGACGCAATTAATTAATTGTATACCCCTTTTTTTCAATCGACACCATAATTAATAAAAATTAATAAAAATAATAGCTAAAAATTAAAAAATAAATAAATAAATAAAATAAATTTTAAGATTTTATAATTTCAAATTTTCAAAATTACAATTTAAGAAATTATTTTAAATATATATTAAAATTATTTAAACGGTTAAATATAATCTGAAAACATATAAATTAAATATTAAAAAACTATTGAAAAATATTCTCAAAAATATTTCCGAAAAAACATTCAATAAATTATTTAAACGGTTAACATAATCTGAAAAAAAAATGTATGAAGATTATATTTTCTAATATAGAATAAATTCAAATATAAATTATAATCTTAATCTTATATCACTCAATTATCAAACTCACTTTAACAACTAAACTACCTTAATTCTCGTATCAAAAAGTTTTGGCTCAACTTAAACGGAAAGAAGAAGTATAATACATTTTTCCTTTTAACATATGAAAAATATATAATAATAGAACTTGTCATACTAAACCAGAGTGAGTGAATGCTATTTACATGTACATATGCATATTGCTATTTATTTGAAATAAATTATACCAATGAAGTTTTGCTAATAATATAAAAAAAAATGTAAATAAATTAATGTGTCCATCACTGATGTGTCAATGTCAGGTAAGTTTTTTTTTTTTTAAATGTAAGTTTTAGTGTTTTTATTAGGGTTTACTAACTTTTGGTTGGATTTATTCTGAGATATATGTACTCCCTTTAAACATATCATTGTCCACCGTAGCCATATTAAGTGTGCTCACAAGCATGAAAATATTGAAACCTGTGTTGCATGAGTGCGGGGTGCGGGTGCGGGAGCGATACGGATACGGATACGTGGATACGGATTTTTGAAAATTTTAGGGTGCGATTCGTGAAGGATACGTCTGAGTATTTATATATTATATTATATTATATTTTAATATATATATATATATTATATATATATATATATATATATAATTTAGAAAAAATAAAATAAAATTCCTAAATGAAATATAACATTTCAAATGTCAAGGAAGATAAAAACATCAGTTCAATAGTTAAGTCTCAAAACACATAAGTAATTCCTATTGATTAATTTTTTTTATGTTTCTGCCTGAATTAATTTCACATAATTGATTTCAATTTAGGGTAAAATAAGAAGAAGAAAAAAACCCAAAAAAATAAATTAATTACAATTTCACCCCAAACGCACCCGATTCGCAACCACACGCACCGGATACGCGTATCCGAATTTTTTTTTTTTTTTTTAAGGATTCGCCAGGTGGCGTATCGGGTGCGTATCCCACGCGAATCGCACCCGCACCCGCACCCGCACCCGCACCCGACGCGCACCCGATACTGCAATGCTGTGTTTTTAGGAGAATCCGTGCATTACAGATTGAAACACTGCTCTTAATCGATCGTATTTGGCTAAGTTCGACAATCTTACACTGGACTGATCAACCCATTTACCTATTTATTTATTTAGAACCATGCATGCATTATAGCATTTGATTGAGAACCACACGCAACTTTGTTTTTTTTTGTATTTCATTTTTTATTTTTATTTATGTTTCTTTTAAGATATTTTTTAATTTAAATAAAAAATAAGGGGTTAAGTGTCGCCATTAAGAAGGTTGTAATAAAAACATCTGTAATTAAAAACATAGTTGATGGATTAGAATAAAATCTATTAATTTTACTAGATATATAAATGGCATCTCTCCCAAGTCCCAACTAATATATGTGTGTGTTACTTCAAATAATTATATCTTCGATTAACCGGATAATTATCTAGGTAAGGTAATGTGTCAAAAAACAGAAATCATTCTTGTTCCGTAGTCGGTTTACTTTATTAAAAAGGTATTGATTTATAGTACGTAGTAGCTTTCACTAGAATGAAATGATAATTTGTTTATGTGCGTGACAGATATAGATTTTGACTTATATATTTGATGAAGTTATGTGCATATGTATTGGGTGAATATGTATTGGGAATTATAATACGAGTTAATAGATTCTCACCCTCTTTATAAGTTCAAATTTTTAGATGAGACGGAATTCTATCAATATTAGCCTAGCGATATGAATTAATTAAGTTTTAACTCTAAAAGTATAAAGTTTGAGCTCTCTATGGCGCGATATTTGAATTTCCAGCAAATACTTAAAACAATAGTGCACCATTTTGAAAACATATAGTAGTAATTACTTAATTTTAATATTATAATTATTTGTTAATTTCCATTGTGTTCAATTATGTTTTTGTAAGCAATAAATAAGCAAATGAGAAAGGAATGGAACGAGCGACGAGGGTTTACGTGGTTCGATCTATCATAATAGATCTACGTCCACGGGTGGAAGGGAAGTGATGTTTATTGATTTAGTATGCGTACAAAGTATGAAAAGTGTAAATGAATCCTCTAACTCTATCCTAGCTTCATGTATATACAAGTATGTAGAGTTCTATTCTAAAAAGGACTCTTTCAAGCCTATCTCCTATTTATGATAAGTATCCGAGTCTTCAACGTTTCTTAGGACTCGAGTTACGATTGTTGAAGGAGTTCTTCGTGGGCTGAGTTGTTTCTCTCTGGGCCGAGCTCTTTGTTGGCCGAACTGCATAGGCCGAGCTTCGTTGTTGAGCCCCTATTCATATTGGGTCCAATACTTGAGCCTAGTAGTTGGGCCGTCGTATTGATTGTTAATTTGTTATGCCGGAATGTACTAAATTATTGTTTACATTATATTGGTATCAAAATTGTAGGAATTAAAACGAATTTTTTGTAATAACTAGTTTGAATAGTGGGAATCGATGGAAAAGAATTGGTACGAAAACAACGGAAATGTACGATACTGAATAATGTAGACCACACACAAACGAATGTAAATTATCTCCATGTACCCAAAACGTAATTCTCTGTACAAGAAAAACTAATTAGCTGGAAAAAATGAATAAAATTGAGGAAAATACATACTAGTTTTTGGTGTGGAAAGTGACAGAATACCTCATAAAGGGGCAGTGGGCAGAGCTCACATGGGATTCATATGAAACAATACTATCACACCATGGTGCTCTTTAAAGCCAAGATAACCAATTCATCTCACCCTCTTTCTCTTTATCCTCTTCCTTTTCTATTTTTTAAATATATTCTTCTAGTAAATATTTTCCTTAACATAAAAGAAATTTAAATAAAACAAAATAGTTTATTGGAGTGTAAAAGGTCAATATTTCATTCATCTTATCGATAATCGATAAGCCTTTTCGATTATAATAATTAATGTTCTAAAAAGCGCGAGACGCTAGTCGGGCGGTGGAGGGGTGACTAGCGGCTAGGCGGATTCGAACTATAATGCTTATTTTTACTATTCTAATGACAAATGTATAATAAATACACATACTATGACAACTGATATGTTAATTCCATAATTATAAATCTAAAATCATGCATAGTGTAGCATAATTTGCCTAAATGTATATTAATTAACACATATGGACTATTGATTAAGCTTCAAAATCGACTCGTTGGGTATCGCATAGAGCCTAGGCGGATTACATATTAATTGGGCGGCGAGGTACTAACTAGCGGACCTAGGCGGTGACTTTTAGAACACTGATTATAATAGACAAGTCAGCTTTAATGCTTTGATCATATCTTGCGCTAATTGTAAAATGGATACAAATATACTAGCTATGCATTATAATCAAGTATTGATCGACAAAAGTTAAAATAAATCTAAATATAGATACATTAAAGTTTAAAGGTTAGAGTACAAGTTATGCCATGCATATAAAAAGCGTAAGTTTTGACAATAGTAAAATAGGGTGTATATATATATCAAGTTGTATTTATTTTTTTTGGGTACCATTAGGGATGTCAATGGGCCGGGTACCCGCCCCATTAAGCATTGCCCAAACCCAAACCCATCAAAATTTTATATACCCATACCCGTCCCAAACTCATTTAAAGTTTAATTTTAATACCCATACCCGCCCTAAACCCAATGGGTAATACCCATTAATTACCCGTCAAACCCGTTTACATAAAACTAATAAACAAATATTCCTCTAGAAATAACAAATAGCAAAAGTTATAACCGAATGAATTAAACTATTAATAACAATAAAAATAGTTATTTAAATATCCAAATATCGAATAAATCCAACTAACAAAACATAAAATAAATATCAAAATGAACGACAACTAAGTAATATAACATCAGTCACAATTTGCGGTTGGTTCTTATTTTTTTCTCTAACTTTATATATATATATATATATATATATATATATATATGAAAAATATAAGAAAACCTAGAAATATATACTTACCATATATATATATAGAGAGTATATATACTTAACATATATATATATATATATATATATATATAGAGTATATATATATGGGTATGGGTAGCGGGCACCCAGATGCATACACCCATACCCAACTCAAACCCGTCACGGGTATCTATTTTAATACCCAAACCCATCCCAAACCCATTATATAGCACCCAAACCCGGCCCAATTGGGTTTGGGCAGTGCGGGTACCCGCCAAAGCCCGACCCATTGACATCCCTAGGTACCATACCTCCACCCATTTATTAATATATTCATTCTTAAACAATAAATTAATGCTTTTGGTTATAACATGAGCATATCAATCGAACTCGATCGAAACTAAGGAATCTATGAGCGCATTAGTAGACTAGTAGTGATAATCTGCATGGTTTCAAACTTTCGATATTATATATCGGGGGTTATAAGTCACGAGTTCGAGTCCTTTGTGTTTGTGACGTAATGTTTAAATTTATGTTGTTAAAATTTTAAAATAAATAAACAATAATAAGCTAAATTAAGAATAATACTAAGAAAATAGATATGGAGAATTAAAATTTTCTAGCTATTAATTTCCCTATTGTGACGTACATGATCTAAATATTCAGACAAAATCTTTAATGCTACATTTATTTCTATAATCAATTTTCACAATTTTGAAACATGATCTCCACAATCAATTTAATATATATTTGAACACTTTATAACTTTATTTAAAAATACTTTTAACAATTTAATACATTAAAATATAAGACATACCTACAGTTATCCCACTTTAACATGTTGATATTTTAATTTATTCCACATCATCAAAACACGTTAAACAATATTCTCACTATTTTAATCTAGTAAATCATGGATGGAGAAAATATATGATAACTAATACCCCTTAGTCCTACCTTACTAGTCCAATTTATTTTTAACACAAATTTTTAAGAGTGTGTTTAAAGATAAAATGTAGTGTATAATATTCTAATGTAAATTTCATTATTTCAGTTCTAGAGAATCATATGTACATAAAACCATATTGATGTTTGTTTTTAAATAAAAAATCGTATCAAAACCTTTAATCTCATATAAAAATCATAATTATCAAAGAAGAAACGTACAAGTTATGATAATATTAAATTTTACAATTTAAATTATATTGAGAAGCGCAGAAGAGATAATGCACGGATTCTTCAAAAAATATTACATTGTAGTATCGGATACGCGCAGGATATGGGTGCGGTTGCGATTCACGTGGGATACACATCGGATACGTCACGTGGAGCGGTGGAGAATCCTGCAAAAAAAATAAATAATAATAAAGGGATACGCGAATCGGATGCGTTCACCTCGAGAATTCGGTGCGTTTGGGGTTATATTTGTAATAGTTTTACTTTTTTGGGTTTTTTTATAATTATTTTTATATACAACGCCTAAATTTAAACAATTAATAGAATTATTATAATATTTAAATTATGGGGTTTAATCGATGATTTCATTTTAAGGGATATTTTCAATATACTTTTCTATTTATACTTTTTATTTTGATAAATAAGTGTCATATATATTATAAAATATAAATATATACATGTATCCTTCACGAATCGCACACTAATTTTTTTAAAAATCCGTATCCCCGTATCCGTATCGTATCGCCCCCGCACCCGTATCACCGCACCCATGCAACATAGCGCGCGATGCATAAAAAATAATTTTTACCTCCAAATAAAAGTATTAGTTATAATAATTAATAAAAATGAAAACTTTTAAAGTAATAAATGTATTAAAAATTGCATGAATATCTATAATAAATTTTGTAATATGTGTAACCTAATAAAAAATAATAAAGCTCATATACAAAAAAAGGAAAAAAATTGTAGAGAATCTATCTTATTAAATTATTATAGATAAACAAACTTAAGTTTCATTTGCTACAAAAAAAAAAATTGGCCAAAGCTGATAGGGATTTGATATCCTCTATATATAATGACAATGTTTTTAGATAAATAAGAACGGACAACATAAGAAGCGTCACGTAGACATGTTAATGAACGTAATACTCTAAATTCGCATGAATCAATATATATATATATATATATATATATATATATATATATATATATATATATAATAGCGATATGGATCTTCGTCCTACGTGGCATCACGTATGATTTTTTTGAATATTTTTCGAATATTCTCATTGATTGGCTTATTTATAAATAATTTAATCCAATTATATCACATTAAGGAATTCTGTCCCACATCGATTTTTTACAGGAACTTAACAATGTATTACCTATATAAATAGATCTATACATTTCCAACAAAATTCATCTTTAATTTGAAAAACTACATAATTAATGTAAAAATCTCAAAACAAAAATAAAACGATTTTCTATTTCATTAAAATTTCACTCTTCATTTTATTGTGAGTCGATTTTTATTTTTTATTTACCAATTCATACAATTGTCGCAAGATTACGATATAGTATTTGATACTTCTCATTTATAAACTAATAGGTATAATACGAGAATTGCATTTTAAAGATGTTAATCAAATAAATAAATAATATATTACTGAGGGTAAGGAGATTAAGGGATACTTAAAATTCATTTTTATATAATTTTGATAATAAAATACATATATAAATAACGGACGACTTGACATATGTTAATATTTATGTTTTTGTATTTTTCTTCAGTTACTCGATTTCATCTCCGTCTTTAACATGTTTTTCACTAAAAAGATAACGCAACTTGACATACTAATCATGTACAACTGCACATGTATCTAAAAAATAGGAAACTTCTTTAATCTACTAAGAATTTGTAATAATTTATACGGACGGCTTGACATTTTATGTTTTTTGTATTTTCTTGAAAGTAACATTATAATGTGATTTATGTTAATTTTGACGAGATATAATAACACCTATCATGAAAAAATTATCCTAATTTTTTATCACCACAAGTAGCGGGCTATTTTAAACAATTCATATGAATAATTATGTATTTTCCTCTAATTATTTTTATTTTTTTTATTTTTAAGTTTGTTCAATAACAGATGGCTTAAGATTCTAATGATGTATCTACCTGAGAATGTAGCTCATTCCTTAAGTAATTTATTTTACGAGACTATATGAAGCAACGGTAGGTTTTGTATTAAAAGAACTCTATGTTTTGTGTTAAGAGAACTATAACTAAGATTTTTATTTTAGTTTAGCATTTAACATATTTAAGTAACGTAACAACCAACGACCAACTTGATATCCTGAATACCATTATTCGATTACATCTCCGTCCTTAACATGTTTTCACTAAAAAGATAACGCAACTTGACATACTAATCATGTACTCCATGTGTCTAAAAATAAGAAACTTCTTTAATCTGCTATGAATTTGTAATAATTTATTTCTCTAAGTTTATATATTTTGAGGAGAAAAACTGTTATAATAAATAACGGGAAGTTTGACATTCAGACCACATATAATTATTTTAGAAATATTAGCTTTTATTGACGTATTTTTATATCAATATACATGTTCGACGGGTGCTTTAAATATAAAATAAGTACAACTTTCTATCAATTTAATTGAAATAAACAACGAGCGACTTGATACGTGTTTTGATATTTTTCTTTCATATTTTGCTTTAAAATAAAAATATAGAGTTGAATTTTGGCATGACTTAATAAAAACGTATAATTTCAGAAATGTTATCCCTCTTTATCCATTTTTATTTGATCAAAATGATCCATCTGAAAGGTGCTTTATTTAAAATAACATAACGGGCGACTTAATATATTTTATTTTATTTATATTTGCTTAAAAATACCATTTTAAAGTGATTAATGTCAAATTTTGACGGGATGAAATATAAATTATACTTATCATAAAAATATTGATTTCTTAACCCATTTCTATATTATCACGAGTAACGGGCTGCTGAAATAATTAATATGCAAAACTATGTATTTATAATTAAAATTTTATTTAAAAATCACGAAATAAATTGGATCCTGTCGAATTTCGACGGGCACTACACTAGTTAGCCTAATAGCAAAAAGTCAATGTCCAATATTAAATTAGAATTAAGATTAGAATTGTAAAAAAAAAAAAAAAAAAAAAAAAAACACGTCTTCCTTCTCCCTTGCACCTCAAGGGTTCGCCAGTGCAGCCCGTGCCTAGGGTGGGGTTGCGGGCCGTCTGGAAGGTGATCCCCAAGTTTCTATGCTTTTGCATTAGAGAAAGAATAAAAATATTTCCAAAAATACGTATTACCTCCATCCCATAAAAGTAGTTGTAGTTTAACTTGACACAAAAATTAAGGAAAAGAATAATGTGCAGTTGTAATTAATTTTGAGCAAAGAGTTAATTGTAATCAAATATTATTTGTCATTTATAGAAAGTGAACTAATGTATAAGACGGATAAAAAAACAAAAAAGATGTACCATTTTTATGAGATGAAGGGGTAGTATAAAATAAAATACAGCGGCGAATAGAACAGTTTCTCCTTGCGATATTTGTCCATATTTCAAAAAAGGTTGTGTACATATTTGGGGGCTAACCGAAAATTAAATCCCAAATTAACAAACAAATAAAAATAATCGTCCTCTCCCTTTCCCTCTCCCTCTCCTCTCTTCATTACGTTCACAAAAGATATAGAGAGACAAACAGCCAGCCTATACAGTGCTTTTATGGAGTTAAAGCCAAACACAAACAAAATCACCCGTTAACCCATTCTTCTTCCTCCCTTTTCGCTTCACTTGATCCTCCCTATAACCATTTAACACAGCGCCAATTCTCCCATTCATCATCCGCCATTAATGCATTCAGAGTTTCCTTCCGCACCACGCACTCTTTCTTCTCTGTTTGTTTTCAGCCTTTTCATCTCCAATTACCGAACTGGGCCTCTCGAAATCCAGACGCATTGGCGTTATTAGGAGTTAAATCCTTACTTCGACGAGTGGGTTGAGTAATGCGGAATTTAAGGTAAAATCGTAAATATGTTCAAGCCGGGGCGATGGTGGAGCGAGAAGAACAGAATCAAAGCTGTTTTCAAGTTGCAGTTTCATGCATCTCAGGTATACGATTCTTTGATTTGCCATTTTTTTTTTATAATTCTTTGAAATATTGAAGCATTTTGAAAGATTGATAAAACTGTGAATAGAAACATAATGCAGTTAGATAATTGGTGAAAAATGTGGTATGTATCATTAATTCAACATTATCTAGTAAAATTTAGCTTTACTGTTGAAATGCATTGGTACATAGTTGTCTCTCATGTCATTAAGGATGGATTTCCGTTGAATTTCTTGCAATGTTAGAGAGAGAAACTAAGCGTTAGTGTGGGATCAGGTGACACACTTTTTAGGGGATGGATTGATGGTATCTGTTGTTCCTGGTGATACTGGCAAGCCCTCTTCGAAATCGGACAAGGCTGCAGTCCGAGATGGGAGCTCCGTGTGGGAGAGTCCTCTCTACGAGACTATCAAATTCAGTCGAGATCAGAAAACTGGGAAAATCCATCCAAGGATGTACCACTTCATCTTAGGCACGGTACTGTTGCTGCAGGGGAAGATGAATTTCCAATGCCTTGATATGTCAAGATGGTTTGTAACCGTGCTTCTCGATTTTTCTGTAGGGTTCGTCTAAAGCTGGAGTTGTTGGGGAAGCTTCCATTGATTTCTCAAACTATGCAGAGACAAGCAAGATCTCTTCAGTGTCTCTTCCTCTCAAGAACTCAAAGACTGAAGCTATACTTCATGTGAGTTCATCTCCTTTGCGTAAACTCGAATCAAGATTAATGTTTGGATTTTGTTTGTAAAGCTTGATTTGGAATAAAGTTTGTTTGTGGAGTTGGTTGAGGGATTCCTTTCTTACCTTTAAGTTGGTGCGTTTCATGTTTTTTTTTCCTTGACTGATAAAGATGTCTTGATTGCAGGTATCCATCCAGAGGGTTGATGAATCCTTGGATCAACGGTAAGTTTCATTTATTTATTCAAGAATAATCTCATTTATTATAAGTTTCATATATTCATTCAAGAATAATTTCATATATTTACATTATCTCTCTATAGGGAGATTCAAGAAAATGAGAATGCAAATTTGTACACTAAAGATCAGTTGGATGGTGATGGAACAATCACAAGCAATTCTGTTGAGGTAATAGAAATACTACTATCACATTTTTTTTCCAATTCTATGGACTTGTAAAAATTATATCAAAAAATACGGGAAACTATGCTGATCTATATGCTGATGAACTTTCTGTTGTTCGGCGTATTTTTTACATGGAAATACACGTTTTAAAACGATGTCGTTTTAAGTTGTTTATGTGGCATTCATATTTTATCTTTTGAATATGCAGTTTTAAGGGAAATCCTACTTAGTTTCAGGTAGCTGAAATATTTTGGGATAGATTTGCCTAGTTTCTAATGTTTGAGATGCAACTCTTTTGCCTTTTCTCGTTTTGGTTATTTTGGGTGATGAATACTCATACAGAGTGTTAATAATGGCAGAGTCAACCATCTAGAAAGGCTGAATTCAACACGAAGCTTCGAGAATCTAGTGGATCCGATGTTCCTCCGTCGAGTTCCGGTAGCAGCTCTGGGCTAGAAACGCCATGGGAGATGCAGTTAAAGAATGAAAAAGATCATCTCGAGCCTGCTGGATACTTGTCGAATTTGACAACTCCGGGGCCAAAGTCGGGTGCTCCTTCGCCCGTAATCAATGCGGAGCACCGGAGTTCGTGGGAGTGGCTGAGAGACTCTACCATTGATGGCAGTCCTACATACAATTCAAGCATCCTTAGAGAGAGTTTTCTAGAGGAGGACTCTGAAGAGGCTTCGGATGTTCTAATCGAGAGGCTGAAAGCTGATGTATCTAATCTCTCGAGACAAGTTGACATGTCCGAATTAGAAATGCAGGCTCTTAGGAAGCAGATTGGGAAAGAGAGCAAACGAGGGCAGGAGCTTTCGAGGGAAGTCGTTTTCTTGAGAGAAGAGCGTGATGCTTTGAAGGAAGAATGTGAGCGTCTCAAAGGTGAGACTAAAACTGATTTGTTTATTAATGGAGTGGATCATTCAGAGGCAGTTGTGAGGGAACTTAAGCAAGAATTGAATCATGCAAAGGAGCTGAACGTGAACCTTCGTGTTCAGCTTCAGAAGACTCAAGAATCGAATTCTGAACTGATTCTTGCTGTGAGAGACCTTGAAGAGATGCTTGAACAGAAAAATAAGGAGATGGTTCCCTCAAGAGAAGTAGCTCCCATTTCAGAACGAAATGATGATAATGATGACGACGACGACGATGATGACGAGCAGAAGGCATTGGAGGATATTGTGAAAGACCATGGCGAAGTGCAAGAATCATTTCTGCTAGATATTGTTGATTTGCAAACTGAAATAGAGATCTATAAAAGAGAGAAAGATGAACTTGAGATGCAAATGGAGCAGCTAGCTCTTGATTATGAAATCTTGAAGCAGTCGAATCACGAAATGGCATGTAAGTTGGAGCAGAGCCAAATTCACGAGCAGCTAGAGATGCAGTATGAATCTTCGTCTCCAGAAGTTGCTGCGTATGAACAGGAAACTCGCATTGAGAATCTAGAGAAAGAGCTGGAGAATCGAACGAAGCAGTATGAAGATTCACTGATCAAAATTAGTGAACTTCAAGCCCATGTTGAAAGTTTACAGAAACAAGTTGAGAACCAAGCAAAGGGATTTGAAGCTGATGTCGAAGCTCTTACGCGGTCCAAAATCGAGCAGGAGCAAAGGGCGAAAAGAGCTGAAGAAACGATGAAGAAAATGAGGTGGAAAAATGCTAATGCAGCAGAGAGACTACAAGATGAATTCAGGAAGCTTTCTATGCAGATGGCTTCGACGTTTGAAGCTAATGAGAAACTGGCAACCAAGGCTCTTGCAGAAGCAAACGAGCTCCGTTTGCAGAAGACTCATCTAGAAGAAACGCTCCGGAAAATTTCTGAAGAACACCAGTCAGTCGAAGGGGATTATGAGGCGCGATTGCATGAACTTACCATCCAAGTTACTCAGCTTGAACATCAACAAACGCTAGCTGAAGAAACGAAGAGGCTCCTCTCAAATGAAGTCCTGATGCTCAAAGAGGAGATTGAAGAACTTATTGCCAAGAATAAGATTCTTGTAGAGGAGAAAAGGAGTAAGGAAGTTGTGATCCATGAGCTAGAAAAGATGACGGTGTCAGTAAAGGAAATGGAATTGCTCGTTGATCAAGGGAACGACGAAAAGATTGAACTTGAAAGAAGGGTTGTACTCATGAAGAGGGAGGCTGAAGAGCTGGATAAAGAATTTAACAGAATGAGGTCTCTAGTGAAAGAAAAGGAATCGAGAGCTGGGAATCTGCAAAAGGAGGTGGATTCTCTTCGAGTTCAATGTGCAGAACTGAAACATTCGTTATCAGTTGACGAGGCAGAGAAAGAGGATTTGAGAAAGCAGGTTTTGCAGCTACGAAGTGATCTCAAGAAGAAGGAAGATGCATTGAAAAGCATGGAGAGGAAAACTGCGGCAAAAGCTACTTCAAAAACAAGTAAGCCCGTTTCCCGTGGATCAAAAGAGGTTATAAGTCTCAAGGAGAAAATAAAGTTGCTTGAGGTAAGTATATGCTATTTATTTGTGTTTATAATCAAATGAGGTCTTGTAAAAATTCCGTTGCTGCTTATAATAGGGTGAAATCAAATTGAAGGAGGCTGCACTTCAAAAATCAGCTAATGCATTTGCAGAGAAGGAAAAGGTTCTTCACAAGAAAATCGAGGAGTTAGAGGGAAGGCTGAACGTAAATGAAGTCGAAAAGGTTAGTTAAGTTGCATGGCAAAATCTTTTTTCAAACATTTTATACATTCTAACTGTTACTTTACAAATCTTGAATTCTGCTGCAATGCAGCAAACTCAAGCTGTTTTGGAGGATCAAGCTTATGTTGAGGAGTCGAAAAATGAAATGGCATTACTAATGGAAAGGAACAAATCAATGGAAAAGGAGTTGAAGGAAATGCAGGAGAGATATTCAGACATGAGCTTGAAATTTGCCGAGGTAGAAGGTGAAAGGCAACAGCTGGTAATGAAACTACGAAACCTTAAGAACTCGAAGGATTCGACAAATACGTTAGCTCCGGTTTACTGGTAAAGGGATGCTAAGGCTGATGAGTAGGAAGTGTTCAAGACTCAAATCTTGTAAATTGTTCAAGTGTGGAAAATGTATTCCTGATTCCTTATTAACATTAGATGTAACATAAAATTTAAGAGTGATTCACACCATGTAGAAAATGTGTTTAAGCACACACTATTCTTTCATTTTTAGTATTTTTCGCTAGTTGGTTTTGTATGTAATAGTTTTGTTTGTGGCTGCATATTGAAAAGCTATGTACGTTTTTGTGGAAAATTGAGTTATGCATTGTTGATTTGGTGACCCGAATTGTTTAGGTTGTTACCGAGAGGTAGGTGTGTCAATTCGTGTGTATCGGGTCAATATTGTGTTGACATGATAACGACCCAATTTGTTAAGTCCAAACACAAACACGATATGATTTGATCAAACTTGAATGCAACTTGACCTAAACACGATACTATTTGATCAAACCTGAATGTAACTCGAATATGACATGAATGCGATGCGATAGTGACACGATTAAACACATTTTAACATGAAAAAATAACAAACAAATTAATAAATATTATACTTATTAACATTAAAAAGTTCTTGAAGTTCCGAAGTAAAGTGAACAAGAGTAAATAATTCGTAACTCTATATCGAAAATAAATAAAATAATATATTCGACTTGAACAAGATACAAAATTTTATGTCCTTATTTGCTCAACTCGATAATGATCTAAACTTAATAAACCTAACACAAACGCATTAATTTCGAAACTTGCTCGAGTTGATATCTAGTCAAAAATTAAAAGCCCTATCATGGGTAAAAAAAAAATTATTCTCAATGATTCATGATCGTAGAGACAGATGTGTACTCCAAGAAATCAGCCAATTATATTATTTATTTGCTTAAGAAATGATCCTCACCAACTCATTGATTTCAGAATCAGAATATATTCAAGATTTATGTTTGGCACGTTTAAGTTGAAAGAGTCTACTCCACAAAACAGAAAGAATACATAGGAAACTTCTCAATTGACAGAAGGCATATCGATTAAATTCAGACACAGGAATATTGATACGACCCCGCTCCGGAATTGTATCGGTTGCACAACTTAGAGCCTGCGCCTACTCCGATTCTCTCGACTACGAGAAGAAACTTAATTCATAATTATCATTCAATGAATAAAACCCTGCATTACAACTGAATAAATAAACTCACTAGACCCACCCTAATAGGCTCAACTGGACAACGGGCCGATAAATATTGCAATACCCCTTTTTTTTTTTTATCGGGATATTGCAATACCCTTTTATACAGTTATTTATTAACTAGACTATTAAATATAAATAATATAAAATACTAATTAACTAATGACGTATCATATTTATACTCTAGGAGTGGACTTCATTCAATGGAGCATTCCGAAAATTAAATAAATAAATAAACACCCCAATTTATCCCAAACATTCAATTTGAACAAAATTTGTATTTAATTCACTCTTTCAAGACACCTATTTTGACTCGTTGTTACAAAATTACGAGCTAGACATACACATAAATGTAATATCTTTAGAGGGTCAGAACTAAACGTTTATAATTACAACCGTTTGCATCTTTCTCCTCTCGTTAAATGTATCTACAATTTATTGTTGATCATTGCATATGCTAAAACTAGTGCTATTACTAAAGACTGATCTACCTGAGGTTCCACTACTAAAGATAGTACATCTTCACCCAAAGAAACTCCATTTGATGTCTCTTTTCCTCTTACCTATATACACATTATCAAAATCAAATAAAACAAATTAATTCATTATATTATCCACCATATTTAGCAATGAACCCTAACATTAATATGAACAAATTAATGATTTTTTTTAAAAAAAATACCCCCTCCGTCCTTTTATTCTAGTTACCTTTCTTTTGGGGCATGAGAATTAAGAAATTGTAGATTTGTGTGTTAATGTGATAAGTGCATGTGCAAAAAGTGATTTTCCTTTATTAACTTTTTACCAAATAAGAAAACGTACCATATTTTTTGCGGTACGTACTAAAAAGGAATACGTAAATAGTATAAGGGGACGGAGGGAGTAATTAACTAACCTCCGCCAATACTCGGCCCTCGCAATCCATGATTTTGGATGTCAATTTTCTCGCAAATCCCAAAATCTTCAGTTTTGATGTAATATTATTACATCTTAGTATAACATTGCAAGAAATCATTCTACTTGCAAATAATTTCCACCTTTTCTTCACTTTGAACCATGTTCCCTTCTTTGAATCAATCCCCCTATTCCCTTCCAAGCTTCTGAGAAATAGTACATTCTGCATAAATAATTGCACTTCACTAAATTAATACTCCCTCCGTCCACCAAAAGTGTGAATGTGTGATGCGGATTCCTATGAGCTGATTATTTCTTAGCCTGCTAAACATATATATAGAACTTAAAAAGTGTGTTATGACTAATTAGGGCTTAATTTGCCATAACCTACTTTCCAAAATTTCATAATAATCTAAGAAATATCGAGCTGGTTGAGATCCGTGCCTTTGCCTCCGCATCACACGCTAAGTGGACGGAGGAAGTAAGATACGTTGATGCAAGATTTCATCAAATATAAATGTACATGAATGTGTAAAAAATAGAGAAAAAAAAGATGTATAGTATATTACCTTTCTCCTTAAGGAGAAGAGCACTTCACCATGAAAGTTCATGAGTAGGGTTTCACTGCAACGCTTCGTTTGGTAGTTATCGACTCGAAAGACGACTTCACCTTTGGAGTTGAAGACGGTGCAGCCATTGCCATTGATCACAAGAGATTTCATCCAGACGGTGAACGTCTCTCTTTCCGAAGATGCATATTCGTCGGAGAAACCATCGATCATCGATCTTTTCGGATATATCTTAGCCATCGATGATGTCGTCGACGAACATGACCAGCATTTCTATGTCGAAAACTAGTACATATATGTAGGCTCGAAATGGCTTTGGAAGTTTTGATGTAATGTCTGTTCTTGGCTTCATATGTTAATATGATTGGAGGAATCGAAGCAGCTGAAATTTGACTTTATTATATATATTAATATATGCACGTTTGAGTTAACATCTTATCTTATATATATATGTTAATTAATTATGTGACAGATTGTCCATATTTTTTAAATCACCATATATATATATCTGTTGATTTTATTCGCCTTTATTTATAAGTCAAATCATTTAATTTCGGGGCATATGGTTGTTGGAAGATGCACGTTAATCAGTATATATATATAATAGTGTTATGGATCTTCGTCCTAGGTGGCATCACGTATGATTTTAGTGATTATTTTCCAATATTCTCATTGATTTGACTTATTTATTAATAAGTTAATTCAATTATATATCACATTAAGAAATTCTGTTCAACATCGATTTTTTAAAAGAACTTAACAATGAATTACCTATATAAATAGATCTGTATATATTTCTAACAAATTAATGTAAAAATCTCAAAAACAAAAATCAAACGATTTTCTATTTGTTTAAAATTTCATTCTTCATAAATTCTTAAATAATACTATAATCTAATTAGTAAATTTATAACAATGATTTTCATCGCACATCGAGATAGAGAACCTATATAAATAGGTCTACATCTCAACTAATCCCCAACTAAATTCACTCCACGAATGTAATTTCAATTAAAACTTTTATTTATAATTATAAAATAAATTGAATCCCGTTTGTTCAAAAATAACATTTTAAAGCGGTTATGTTAAAATTTGACGAAATAAAATATAAAATATATCTATCGTAAAAATATTAATTTCTTAACCCATTTTCATATTACTACGAGTAACGGGCTACTTGAAATAATTAATATACAAAATTATCTAATTTTTATTAAAACTTTACTTATAATTACAAAATAATTTGAATCCCGTCGTATTTCGACGGGCACTGCACTAGTTATAGTATAAGCAAATATCTTGAAGTACATATATCAATATAAATATTTTATTCTGTCAAAAAAATATACATAAATATTTTATATTTTATGAATAAAAACAACACAGAAGTTGTGTGCCAAATTTGATTTTTTTTGTTTTCTTCTAATTATTAGAAATTAAAATAGGTTTACAATTATTGACTAGGATTTGCGTACCGTAGGGAAGGAGTAGTTGATGTGATAACAACAATTGAAGGAGTTAAAAGAAGAAAAGATGATGCAAATATGCAGAACGAGTGAAAGAAGATTTTGGTCATGTTTTAGCTCACTGGGGTTCGATTCATGAATTACCTCTTGTAATATGTTTAGCCAGTTAGAAAGAGTGATAACGCTTTAGTTAGTGAAATGTGAGTGTTAGTGGAAAAGTTAGTTACCGCAGTAATAACTATATATACTGTATAGTTGTGCACTGTAGTAGCTAGACTCAATCTACATATAATGAGTTTCTGACTTCTACAAAATTTAAATTCTCTCTATAGATTCTATGAACTCTATTCTTTTACATTTCTACATGGTATCAAGAGCGACGACGTGATAGGGTTTTCCTGATTTTTGCAATAACGTTATTTCAATTTTGATTCGATAATGGTGAAGCAATAGAGATTCAATGCTTGGAAAATGAGTGAGGAATGCGGTGAATGTTATGGGAAGAAGGAGACATTTGTGAATCCATTTCGAACCAGAAATGATGGTAGTGGAGAGGCAAAAGGAATGGAAAGAATCCAATATCTCCAACCGGGAAAGAGGAGGATTTCAAAAATGGATACATCGATGATGAAGATGGTGATGGAGATTTACCACCTAGTATCACTGAGTTTCATATCCGAAACATTCTAATTTCCAGAATGCAGATCATCCTGGAATGCAGTTGAGCTAGTAGGGGCTCATCTAACAGGTAAAGATTTCGAGAACTGGAGTAAATCTGTTAGGAGAGCTTTAGCTGCTTAATGGAACTTTGCCTGAGCCACATCCACAATCTAGGTATTATAAACAACGGCTTAAAGTAGATTATATATATGGTTTCTACATGGATAGTCAATTCGGTTTCGAAGGAATTTGTGAATGCCTTTACTCATTTGGATAGTACATATAAACTGCGGAAGGCTATTTCTCTGCGTTTTGGTATAAGGTATGGTCCTAAAATCTATAGATTACATAAGGAAATCTGTAAATACTCACAAGGAAATCAAAGTGTTGGGTGTATTTCAATAACCTAGTTGCACTGTGGGAATTGGATAATGTTTTACCACCATTGGAGTGTGTATGTCATGCTAGGGGAACTATTGTGAATAGAGAAGAACAACATAGATTAGTGAAATTCTTTGAAGGTTTGAATGATAGTTATGAATCAATGTCTGATCAAATTATGATGTTGGATCCATTGCCAGACACATAAAGGCATATTCCTTGATTGCCCAAGTAGAGGATAGAAAACTGTTAAACAATAGTTTGAATGATTCTAACAATCTTATGAGCATGAATGTTGGCCAGCAAGCTAGGTTTCAATACAATAAACAAGGGTCTTTAAAGAGAAGATTAAGTAAGGAAGAAAAAATAAGGTTGATGTGTACCCATTGTCTGGAATCAGGACATGAGGTTGATGAGTGTTTCAAGTTGCATGAGATTTCATAATGATATAAAAGATATAAGGAGAACATATCATTTAATAAAAGTAAATATTGTTGATAATGATGAAGATGATTTATCTTCTAACGGAAGTATAGATCAAAAGGATGTATCTAACGACATGAGTGATATTATACAAACTGAGATTGCAAAGTATGTACAATCTTATATGCAACAAGGAAATACTTTGGTTAAGTCAGGTGTGAATCTTGTGCATGAGTCACAAAAGAGAGATAATCCTTTTGATAGTCATTATGCCTTCACTATACTCTTTCTAGCATGGGTAAGGATGTACGGATAATTGATTTTGCTGCTAGTGGTCATATTTGTTCTGATCCAGAGTTATTTCACACTACTTACAAGTTACAAAACCAGTGATGGTGTATTTGCCGGATGGAACTTCACAAACAGTTGGATCTGCTGGGAAAGTCAGGTTGAATAAGGATATGAACTTGATTGATGTCTTGTATATTCCTGGTTTTACTCACAATCTGTTATCTGTGGCAAGACTTATTTAGGACTTTGGAATAAAGTTTGTATTCTACAAGACTCATTGTATTTTTCAGAAGGAAAACTCGTATAAATTGTTTGGAGTAGGTAGAATGAGAGGGTATATATATACATTACGAGTTCAGTCAATGAAAGATATTTATGTAACTTCTTTAATTTAAGAATATGACACCAGAGCATTGACATATATTCCTTGGGCGTCCCTCTATATCTACAATGGAACATATGAAGTTTTGGATAAGAAAATTCTCACTGAAGCAATACCAGTTATTGAGGGATATGAAGTTTGTTTTAAAGCTAACCAGGTAAGAGAGAGTTTCCCACTTTTAATGATAGATCAAATGAGTTGTTTGACATGGTGCATATGGATTAGTGGAGACCATATGCAGATGAGAATATTTGTTCTACTAAATATATGTTTACTTTGGTAGAGGATCATAGTAGGATGATCTGGATTTATCTGTTGCTTAATAAAGATCAGGTTTGCTGATATTTTGAAGAGTTACATTGCCATGGTGAAACTTAGTTTAATTGTGACATAAAACATTTCAGAATTAATAATGGTTCAGAGTTTGTGAATCAGAAGGTGCATCAATTGTTGGCAGAACATGGTGTATTGCATCAAAGATCATGCCCTTAGTCACCACAACAAAATGGTGTAGTAGAAAGAAGCCATATGAAACTTTTGTGTCTACCATTTGCCAATGTTTTGAAACTCGGACCAGACTAGCTGGTCTGATCGTAAAACCCGGGAACCGGTTGCATGTTCGGTCCAAATTTGATTTTCAGGCTATTTCATTGGCCCGAAGTGAACCGGTCAAACCCGGTAAACCAGCGTACCGGTTCACTTTATTGAAAAATAAAAATTAATTATGTATTTATCAATGTTTGAACTTGTGACCTCTTATTTGTTAGTTTAAGATAATAACCAATTAAACTACCTCCATATATACTTATATAGATTTGACAGATATATTTTATAACATACTAACATTACAATGAAAATTAATTTTTTTCATTTTGCTAACAATTAATATTTCTGTAAATATTAGTTTTTCTTTATTTCTATTCATAAATAAATTTGAAATATATAAAAAGGTTCAATTATGATAGTAAAATGAAAAGAGAGAGAGAGTTGAATTTTGTATATATCCTTTTTTTCAAACTTATACTACAATATTATATTGTAATGTGAAAATATTTTAATCTTATTCATACATATTTTTATAAATACTATTAATTTATGTATATAAAAAATTTATGTATATATGGAATTTAAAATATTATGATAACACAAATATTTATATATTTTAATATATGAAATACTAAATAGTAGAATAATATTTATATATATGGGTCACCGATTTTTAAGAGCGGGTCAACCGGTCGGACCAGTGACCCATTGACCGAGTTGAATGCGGTTCAATATCCGGTCCGGGTTTCAAAACATTGTCATTTGCAATGGATATTTCACCTTCTCGAGGTAAATTTGACAGCAGAAGCATCAAATTCATATTTCTTGGTTATGATACATCGCATTAAGGTTTTCTTTTATATGACTTAGAGCATGATAAAACTTTTGTGTCCAGAGATGAAAAGTTTTTTCATAATCAATTTCCTTTCACTGATCCTATATTTTTGAAACAGACATATATTGATCTTCAATCTTCTTTACTTTTGGTTCCTATAGTTTCCTATTCTTTTGATCCTATTCCTTCTAATACTTCTTTAGGTGAGAATTCAACTACTCCGGTCTGTGAGGATGATGAGATCAATCTTGATACATCACCTCTTCTCTTCCTGTTTTTCCTGTAAAAGCTAACATTGATGTGACTGTGGATGATATGATCCTATTCCTGAGGGGATAGAGTGATCAGATCTCCTCCTGAATAATACTAGCAACCGAGAGAATAATCTCCAAGTTAACCTAGCAATAACGGTAGAGACAAATTGTCTGCGAAAAGTATTCCCATAATAATACGTATGCGTTCTGCAGGAGGGTTTATATAAAAACCCTAAAGCAACTAATAATTGCTGACTAGGAAAAGGAAATAATAAATAATATCTAAAGTCTGATATATTCAATAAATAATAATAAAAATAAACTAATTACTGCTGGTGCGGTCCTTTCCCTGATCTGCATGCTCCTCCCTCTAAATCTCTTCCGAAAATAAACCTTAGTCGTTGGAATTCCATTATCTCTCGTCCCTTCGAAATTAACTTTGTCCTCAAGGTTAAATTCTAGAAATTGTACTCGAAGTTCTTCAACAACTTGCCACATCGCTTTTTCTGGACCTAGAGACTTCCATTGAACCAAAGCTTCGCATACCCGACCTCCTCCTTGGACCTTCCACCGATACATCGCAACCTTCTCAGGCTCAAGATCAGGTAAACCCTACGTCGAATAGCAGTGTTGGACGAACATCCTCAGCTTCCCCTACCTTACGACGTAACAATGAAACATGAAAAATTGAGTGGATCCTTGAATCAGCAGGCAATTCCGAACGATAAACAACCTGCCCAATCTTCTCAAGGACCTTGTAAGGCCCAAAAATTTGCTATCACACTTCTGATTTATCCGTTTGAATATTGAGCTTTGGTGGTATGGCTGAAGCATAATATATACCCAATCGCCAACCACAAATTCCTCAGGTCTCCTCTTAGAATCCGCATATTGTTTCATACTTGAGCAGCTTCCAAGTTAAACCGCAACTATTTCAGCAAAGTTTCTGTCTCACGTAGTTGCACGTCAACTTCATGAACAGATGTTGACCCAGGCTCATGTGCAGGAATCGGAACTACCGGCCTTCCATAAACAACTTCGAACGAGGTCATATTGATTAATTGAACGCTGAATACTCAGCCCATGCTAAATATTTTTCCCACCATTTTGGCTGATTATAAGTAAAACATAGTAGATACTGCTCCAAACATCTGTTTGAGGATGATACGACGAGCTCATCTTCAATTGTGTCCCCTGAAACTTAAACAACTCGCGCCAGAACGTACTTATGAAAACACGATCTCGATCTGAAACTATAAACTTTGGAATCCCGTGCATCTTTACCACATTCCAAACAAAAATCTAGGCAATATCCTTCGCCGAGTATGGATGGCTGATAGCAATGAAATGAGCATACTTTGATAACCTATAAACCACCACTAGTATTGTATCTTTTCCCTTCGAGCGCGGAAACCCTGTAATGAAATCCATGGGAATAGCCGCCCAAACCTGATCTGGAATAGGCAATGGCGCCAGTAGTCTGACTGGCTGGCAGTTGAAGGTACTCAGCTAATGGGTGGAAATGAAGTTGAGATCCGCTCCGCTATCGACTAAAATCTGAATGGGAAATCTGCCAATGTACCCTTCGAATTTTAGTGATCTCTCTCCCCCATTTTCTTTTAGCCGATTGAAAGAAATTTCTCCTTCTTTTGATTCATTCAACAGATTGAGCTCAATTTTCACGTCATCGTTGAGCTCAATTTTCACGTCATCGTTGTCTCCTTTCGCTACTCCTTCAGGCTCAGCATCATAAATCGGAGGAAAAAAACTCTTCTTCAACTTCTAAAATTGGATCTTCCACCATCAAGGTCATTACCTTCGCATTAGGATACACATGATTCCACGTATATTTTTCATTACACATGAAACACAAGCCAACTTGCCTGCGTTTAATAATTTCCTTATTTGAGAGCTGAATTTGTCTCTTCCCTATCGTAGTGGTGCTAGATGCAAGGATTGGGACAACAAAACTCATGTTGGCAGGTTTCATCGGTTGAAAATTACGATGTACAGCGCTTGGACCACTCCTTGGCAGTATAAACGTAGCCCTTGGTAGGTGTAGTTGCTCGTCTTTTCCTGTTACCAATTCTATAGCCTCTTTGAAGGTCACACGGTCTCCACATCTTCAACTCTACAACAATCTCTAGTTTTAATCCAGCCATAAACGCTCCAAATAACGCAGTAGCTGGCCAATGCGGCACTCTACTCATCACTCTCTCAAATTCCCGGAGATAATCACAAAAAGTACTAGTTTGGCGCACCTTACTCATCGACTCATTGGGATCTTCGATTTGAGAATTTCCAAATCGTAGAAGCAATTAAGCCCTTCTTAAACTGACTCCACGAACTACTATCCCCGCCATTAACCTGCTCTTTATCATTGCCACCATTGCCTCACTTCTCCATCCATATAATATAAAGCAATGTAGACGCAGTCCTTTACCCTTATTTCATTTAGATCGAAATAATGCTCCGCCTTATCCAACCAATTAACTGGATCATCACCAACAAATTTGGGGAATTCCAAACGAACTCCTTTCGGACAATGATCACGAGGACGTCCCTCAGAAGAATTTGTTTGTCTACTATAAACTGATTCTTCCTCAAAAGAATCTGACTCAGTGTTTTCGTGAAAACCTCCCTCGTTGTTATGCTCCGATTCGGAACCATCCCTATAAAACTGATTTGGCTGCATCCAAAATGGATTTTGCTCCTCTCATGGAGCGACGTTTTCTAGACTCTCTCTCTGTGGATCAACTCGGTTTCGATGGTGTTGTTGTCGACCCTCTCGACCACGATCTACCCTCTCGACCACGATAATTGTGCTACGCACGACTGAAGTGTTCTCCATGTTCGTGATCTCGTCCACGTTGGGCATCTCCTAAACGCGCGTAACCCTCCTCGTGCTAACAGTTCCGTCGATCCCCTCGTTCCTGGCGTCGACCATTGAGTTGCAGAGAAACATTCTGCATCATGGTACTCAATTTTTCAATTGAGGCTTCAATCTTTTCAAATTGTTGCCGATTCGAAACCATCTTGTAGAAACACAGTAACTTGATCGCAACTCAGCTCTGAGGCCAATTGATGAGATCTCCTGCTGAATTATACTAGCAACCGAGAGAAGTAATCTCCAAGTTAACCTAGCAATAATGATGGAGACAAATTGTCTACGAAAAGTATTCCCATAAAAATCCGTCTACGTTCTGCAGGAGGAGTTATATAAAACCCTAAAATAACTAATAATTGGTGACTAGGAAAAGAAAATAATAATTAAATAATATCTAAAGTTTGATATATTCAATAAATAATAATAAAACTAAATTAATTATTTTAACTTTATTCAATAAATAATAATAAAACTAAACTAATTATTTTTGTTGAAGTTCTTTCCCTGATCTGCGTGCTCTCTCCCTCTAAATCTCTTCTGAAAATAAACCTTAGTCATTGGAATTCCATCATAGAGAAAGAAAACCATCTTCATGGATGAATGGTTACATTTGTAATCTTTCTCATAATTCCACATTAGGTATGCACCCTTTACTAATTGAAATTGTTGGGACATTGTATTTGTTTCCTTCCAAGGCTATGATAAACGGATGGGATCCTAGATTCAACTTTTAATATTTCAATTGTGTTCCGAATCACTAATTTCACTATTTTTATGATATTTCTTTTAGAAATACAGATTAACTTAATTTTGTCGATCTAATTAATATGTATAATAAAAAGTAAAATTATATAGTGTAGAATTTAGGATAAAATAGTAAAGCATGAAGATACAATGTATAAATCCAACTTTGTATTCAAAGTAAATTTAGATGAAAGGTCAACTATTACATTGATGCTTTTATAGCTAGCTCAAATTCTTTACAAGAGACTCAAGGGAAAGGATCCAATAAAATAATCGTAGTCGTCTATATCAAGAGATCAATGCTCCAGATTAATTGAAATAAACTAAAGGATAGTGAATGGAAAAGATTACAGTCATTTAAGGCAACGTTTGGTAGATTAGTTAAAATATGGAGTGATAAGTAAAACTAAGATAATTAGTTTGAATAGTATGAATAGTAACATAGATAAGTAAACCACATGTGCCCCATGTCAAAACTGATGCCACCATTGATCCTTAGCTAGTCACAAAATAAGATCAACCTGCATCTTCTTCTTCAATAATGTTGCATGCGCCATCTTTGTTGATGCAATTTTAGTACATGATTTATTTGGCATACCTTATGTATGCGGTGTAATTTATTTATGGGATAAGGAATTTATTTTTCCTTATCCATGAATATATTACTTGATATGCTTCCATGAATAAAAGATAGGCTTGAAGATATCGGAGGTATGAGACGAGGAAAGTTACCTTAGAAAAATGCATGAAGATCTCTTAAGGTTTTCAACATTGATCTCAAGACTCGAGACTATATATATGAGAGTGAGATCGTTGTTGCCGCTGTGCATTGTGAGATTGATACTTCCGAAAAGAAAGAAAGCTTTTACAACGTAATACATAATTTGGTGTAACGTTGTTATTACTGTCTTCTCTGTTCGTGGGTAGTATAGATTGGTGAGCTATAATGCATGGATTCTTCAAAAAAATATCATATTGCAGTATCGAATATACGCGCAGGATACGGGTGCGGGTGCGATTCGCGTGGATACGCACGGGATACGCCGCGTGGCGAATCCTGGAAAAAAATAAATAATAATAAAGGGATACGCGAATCGGGTGCATCCACCTTGAGAATCCGGTGCGTTTAGGGTGCGTTTGGGGTTATTTTTGTAATAATTTTACTTTTTGGGGTTTTTTTGTAATTATTTTTATATACAACGCCTAAAATTTAAACAATTAATAGAATTATTGTAATATTTTAATTATGGGTTTAATCGAATATTTCATTTTAAGGGATATTTGCAATATACTTTTCTATTTATACTTTTTATTTTTATAAATAAGTGTCATATATATTATAAAATATAAATATATAAAGAGGAAATGCACTCCTTTGTCTAAACACAATAGTGTTTACTAAAATTTGGCAAAATTATAACAAACATCAAAATATAGACAATTTAGTAGTAAAGAGACAAAATTACCCCTACTACTATTCATTTTATCAAATCAAATTTGAATTACACTTTCCCTCTCCTCTTTCTTCCTCTTTTTTTTTTTGAATATATCCCTCTTCTTCCCCTCTTCTTTCTCTCTCATCTCTCTATTTCTCTCTCAAACGAGAGGTTCTCCGGCATGGACGAATTCCGGCATGGACGAGAGGACGTGAGCGGCGGCGACCTCTCTCTCTCCAAGTGATGATGACGGCGGCGCGGCGGACGGCGACGGCGGATGAGCAGCGGCGGCGGCTCGGCTTGCTCCAGACCACTCTCCACAAGCCTTCTTACCCGAGGCCTCTCCGATGGCACGCTAGGTAATTAATTCTTCGCAAATCTAAGATTGAATCATCCTTTTTTTTTGCTTCAATTTTCTTTTTTTAATTTAATTTTGGTTACTGATTTTTTTTTTCTCTGTTTCCTGTTATTGTTCAACAGCCATCACCAGGAGGTTTTCGATTCCAAAGCTGGAACTGAGGTGGTGGAGCGACGGTGGTGGAGCGACGGCTGGTTGGTGGTTACAACGGCTGGGCGGACGGAAACACCGCAACAGCGGCGCTGGACGGCGGCGACTGAGCAGCGTCGGACGGCAACGGCGGAGCTGGGTGGCGACGACCGGTGGGTGATGGCGGCGACGGCGTTCCCCTTTTCTTTCACGTATTCCCTGCATCTTTTTTTTCCCTTTCTTTTCTTCCTGCCTCTTTTTTCCTCATTACCGTTTTTTTTCTTTTCTTTTATATTTTCTTTTCTTTTTCCTTGTTCATTTTCTGTTTTCCTTTTTCCTTTTTCTTTTTTTATTTCGTTTTTCCATTTTCCTTCCTTTTTTCTAATTAGGAATTGTGTGGGTTGTGTTTTTATTGAGTAATTTAATGAGTTTTTATAGCACTTTTGAAAGGTGGAAGAAGTGCAAGAGGAAGAAGAAGAGGAAGATTAATAAAATCATAGTTAGAAATTATGATAAATAAAATCATAGTAAGATTTTGTGTGGGTTGTGTTTTTTGATTTTTTTCCAAATGTAACAGGAGTGAGTAATTGTATGTGTATTTTTGTTGAGTAATTTAAGTCTTCCTTGAAGCAATCGAGCACGAGGGCTCGTTTCTTGTAGCTCTAAGGAGTTTCTTGCTGAGATCAAAGTGTTATGCAAGATACACCACATTAATGTGGTAAGTGAGAATTTCAATCTTTTGAAATTTACTAAAAAAAAAATGGATTCTTTATTGATTTGATTATGATTTAGGTGGAGTTGTTGAGTTATGCCTGTGGTGAAGACCACCTCTACTTGGTTTATGAGTTTATTCCAAAAGGGTCTCTCGTTGATCACCTCCATGATACATTAATCAAAGGTGGAAGAAGTGCAGGAGGAAGAAGGTAGGAGGAAGAAGGTCCTGCATCAAAAACAATTTTGTTTTTTTTCAAATGTAACAGGGGGTGAGAAATGGTATATGTATCGTAATTTCTTACTTAATAATGTGTTGGGAACCCCTTGCAGTTTGATTTTGATGATGTTTATCGAAACCACACTTAGGCATATTTTACTTGTTTAGGGTCAAGGCCGATAGATCGACCTGCTACCTGTTAGTGCAGGTCGATGCCCTCTAATGTTTAGAATCAAGTTCGATCCACCATGTAAGAGTAAGGTCGATGTATCGACCTGCCTCAAATTGGATCGAGCTGGATCATCTGCCTGTCTATCGACCTCCCCTATCAAGCTTCCAGCTGGCATTGCCTTAGAAGATTTCAAGAGCTGGATTATCAATCAAGGTCGATGCTCCGCCTTCATGGAGCGTCACGACCTGATCCTTGCCACGTCGAGTGCCAGCAAGGACGAATATTCCCAACGGCTAGAAGTGAGTCAGCTTCCAACGGCTAGTGCCACGTCCGCCTGACTCCAACGGCTAGTTTTTCAAAACTGCCTATAAATACTTCAGCCATTATCGGATTCAAGCACGGGAAACACAAGCTATCAACGCCATATCTCTGCCCAAATCTCTCTCAAAGTCCATATCCATTCAAGTGTTCGAAATCCGATTAGTTTCCCAAACACTTGACGAAGAGAGGTTTCCGATTCCGATAAACACCACAACGACGAAGCGTTCACTGCTGCTTGTCGATTGTTCAACAGCTTCTTCTCCGACTTGTTCGAAGTTAGAAAGCTTGTTTTTATTTTCGCCATTATAGAGTTAGTCAAGCTCTGTAAAAGCGTAAGGTTGTTTGTACGTTTCAGTACGAAGGTTGTAAGGGTCACGACCCAAAACTCGTGTCTAGATATTTTCAGGTTAGATTGTATCTAGAACTGATACTCAGTCAGTATAAATAAGAGAGAGGTTGAATCCAGAGGTAAAGGGATTCTCAGGTCGAGTCGACCTGACGTGGACGTAGGAGGGTTTCTCCGAACCACGCTAAATCGTGGTGTCTCTCTCTCTCTCTCTCTCTCTCTCTTTATTTATCGCCCTTATATTTTATCATCAAACTAACAAGCATCAACCTGCATATCTGCATCAACCTGCTACTGTTCTATCAACCTTAAGATTTTTCAAAGAGTAAATCAACCTCCACCAACTTCCGCATTAACAACAGTTTGATAAATCAAGCTTGATACCATACAAGCTTGATAGATCAAACTGCCTCTGATAAGGTCGACCTTGACAATCGACCTGCAGATCGACCTGATTTTACAAAAGTCAAAAACGGTTGGTTATTGGTGTATTCCCCCCCCCCCATACACCAATTACTCTTTCCCGGGACCAACATAATGTATTTAATAATGTATTTTGTGTTTAGTGTTTCTGATTGGTGGTGTGAATTCAGTCATGAAAGACTGAGTTTGTTGATGGATGTGAAATGAAATTCATATGCCCTTTCCCTTATATGAATATGCCCTTTCCTTTTATGAAATTGAATACACATTATTTGTTATTTTAATAATTCTAACTAGTTGTATTGTATATATAGTTTTCTTATACGAATTTGAATACGCTCTCTCGTGATTTTGACAAAATAACAAATTCTCACCAAAATAACGAATTCTTACAGAACATAGTCTTATTGGAAACCCAAAAATATACAAATTTTTATAGAATCGTAAGAAACGAATTTGTAGCAAACAATAGGTAACAAATTAAAATCACAAACTCATGCAGTAAGAATTTAATAAAATCATAGTAAGAAATGTCCAGGTGTATTAAGGTCTGAGTTCAAATTAATCAACAGGTCCAGTCCACCCGTTTGAAATACCTACTTTCTTACGTTACAATCGCATATGACCGGTTAGAATTTCGTATATTCCAACCCGTCCCGTGGCATGCTAACAGGTTAAGTCCACCCGTCAGCAATACCCACTTTCTTACGTTGTTATCGCATATCACGAGTTAGAATTTTGTATATTCTAACCTGTTCCGTGGCATTCCAACAGGTTCAGTCCACCCGTTAGAAATACCCACTTTCTTACGTTATAATCTCATATCACGAGCTAGAATTTTGTATATTCTAACCTGTTTTGTGGCATTCCAACAGGTTCAGTCCACCCGTTAGAAATACTCACTTTCTTACGTTATAATCGCTTATGACCGGTTAGAATTTTGTATATTCTAACATGTTATGTGGCATTCCAACAGGTTCAGTCCACCCGTTAGAAATACCAACTTTCTAACGTTACAATCGCAAAAGACCGGTTAGAATTTAGTATATTCTAACCCATCCCGTGGCATTCTAACCCGTCCCGTGACATGCATTTTAATTGGTTCAATCAACCTGTTAAAATTATTCATTTTCTTACTAAATAATTAACATGTTTGGTTATAAATTCATTAATTCTAACTAATCGCATACATTCTAACCGGTTAAATCCACTAGTTTGAATTATTTTATTCTTTACGAAATGAATTCATACGATATGTAATAATACACTCGATTCAATCAACTTTGGTAGAATTATTTATTATCTTACTAAATAAATTCAAAGATTTGGTTATAAATTATCTCATTCTAACCAATCGGTTAGAATGTATACCATTTAGGTTAGAATTAGTGAATATCTAACCAAACATGCGAATTCGCTTAGTAAGAAAATGAATAATTTTAACAGGTTGATTGAACCAAATAACCAATAATGTTTCATAGACATGGTTTGAATCAACTAGATTAATACATATCGTATACATATCGTATGAATTCATTTATCAAGAAATATAATAATTCTAACCGGTGGACTGAACTACTTATGAATTAATTAGTAAGAAATGCGAATTTGTCACAAATAAGGTAAAAAAATTACGATTACGTGTACGATTTCTCACCTAGTTATAACAAATATGAATTGAGAAAGGTAAGAATTCAACAATTTCTAACTATGATATTTTAGTATGGTGTATCAAATCTAAAATAGAAAAAAAAAAAAAAAAAAAAAAAAAAAAAAAAAAAACTCCAATCGAGAGTAAAAAAAAAAAAGAAAAGTCAAAAAGTTTGGGGGTGGGTGGGGTGGGGTGGGTGGGTGGTGGGTGGGTGTGGGCGAGTGAGGGAGAGAGAGTGGGCGAGAGAGAGTGGGAGAGCGAGCGAGTGAGAATCCTGCAATTTCTGACACCATGCAGTGAAAGCAAGGGTAAATTAGGGAGGATTTCCCAAAATTGTCTAGATTTTAAGTTGTGTTATATATTTGTCAAATTTTAGTATTCACTAAGAGTATTAGATACAATATTTTTTGCCCATATATAAATGTATCCTTCACGAATCACACCCTAACTTTTTTAAAAATCCGTATCCCTGTATCCGTATCGTATCGCCCCCCGGCACCCGTATCCCCACACCCATGCAACATAGTTGGTGAGTGAGTATTGTAATCTTGAGTGGTTATAAACTCAAGTTGGGGACAAATCACTCTATCGTGGTAGAGTGTTTTGGTAGACTTGGTGAGAGTCTACTTCAAGTCTTCTTGAGAAGAATAGAGTTGAGTGAGGAGTGAACGTTTAGAGTTTCTAACGTTCGACGAACTTGTATCTCTTATACTCTTGATAGTAGATTGGTTCATTGGGATTGTTCCCCCCAAACGTAGGTGATTATCATCGAACTGGGTTACCATTGGTGTGTCCTTTATTGTTACGCTTGATGTTACATGATTAACTACAATAATTGAACACATGTAGCGAGTTACACCATTTCAATCTTCACTCTTTCTACATACATATAGCCTAGTTATGACTTTATCAATCTTATTATAACTAAGACAATTGAAATTAAATCATAAAAATTAATTATATATGAACCCTAGTTTAGACGAGAGAACCCTTATAAAATTCTTAAAAGTAACTTAATCATAATAGTACTTTCCAAGATAAAAATAGATAAAAGTTATTCTACCCGTCTCGCTCTAGAAGATCTATTTTTCTATTTAGGATGTCTCATACTGGACACACATTTCCGTTTTAAAAATAATCAGGCCTTTAAATACACAATATGTATACAAATTAAGCATTTAAACAATCAGATTAGTATAAATAAATATATACAAATTACTCAATTTTAAAAATAAAATACAAATGATTAAAATAATACACTCATTATACTAGGCTGGCAATTTTTGGCACGACACGATAATCCGATACGAACACGCACGAAATTAATGGGTTTGTGTCGAGGTTTATTGGGTTCGTGCCACTAACAGGTCGACACAATAAGGATCTGAAAATTTCGTGTCGGGTTCAGGTTGTGTTCGTGTCGGGTTCGGGTTGGTTCGTGTTCGTGTCGAGTTCAAGTCGTGTTCAGGTTTGACTAATTCAAGTCGTGTTCGTGTTCAGGTTTAGAAAATCTTTAACAGGTCGTGTTCAGGTTTGGGCTTAACAGGTTCATGTCACTATTAGGTCGACACGATAACAACCCAACACGCACGAATTGCCAGCCTTGATTATACACGTTTATTTAAAATTTTTAAAACTCATTCCTTAATTTCTATGCCAAAACCAAATGAATCTCTAACACGGGAAGGAGGGGTACATTATTTTGAAATCAAGGACATAGCTAAATCCTGAAATTGAATTGAATTGAATTGAGACAATGGATATCAAGCTATGTTTGGCAAAATAAATAAATAAATAAATCAAATAGAATTGAAAATCGCGCGTTAGTCAGAGATGAACTTCTTAAGCATGTTTTCATATAATTTCTTGGTTCTGCTTACGGTGTGTGGAATTTTCTATTACAAGCAAATACCGTGCCCTTGATATAATAAAATACTACTCCCTCCATTGCATTGGGATAGAGATTTTTTTTTTTTCGGTACGAGAATTAAGACGAGAATAATGATAGTGTATTCAAGTGAAAGGTAGTGGGTTAAGTGATGTGTCTAAATTTTATTGGGTTAAAATTTTCTATTTTGTGAAAGATAACTATATCAGTGGAACGTCCCGAAAAGGAAAAGATCCTTTATCAGTGGGACAGAGGAAGTGTATACATTTTCACATTTCCAAATGCCGATGTGGTTGAGAACGACCTATTTTTTAAGAAAATAATGCTGACATAATCGTTATCCTTCTCAAGATTTCTTCCGTATTTTTAATGTTAGCCTTAATTGGTTTTATTATAAGAATTTACTTTTGTAAGGGTATGAATTACAATGTTCAAGGAAGTATAAACAAAAGTATTATATTTATTGTTATTATTAACTATAACAACAAAATTAAGTGCCTTGATTAATATTCCTAATTTTTTTATCAGATAAACAACTCTCTCATGCACACACTCAACATGATTTGAATCCCGACTTTTTAATTAAAGAGGATCGGCCATGTTAATTGGTGGATCTGTGAGTTTATTGCCCCAACTCGATCCACTAAATCTTCATATTTTATTTGTCTAATTGAGATCTAGTAAAACTAGGCCAAAATCGGAATACCGTTTACAAAACGAATGTAAATGACATCAAGTAAGAGGCAAACTCATTTGAAATTGTATAATAATAATAATAATAATAATAATAATAATAATAATAATAATAATAATAATAATAATAATAATAATAACTAGTGCAGTGCCCGTCGAAATTCGATGAGATTCAATTTATTTTGTAATTTTACATAAAATTTTAATATAAAATACATAATTATCTACCCGTTACTTGTGAATATATAAAAAAAATACATAAAATTTTACATAAAATACATAAAATTTTAATATAAATTTTAATCTGCCCGTTACTTGTTAATATAAAATATATATATATATATATATATATATATATATATATATATATATATATATATATATATATATATATAGCGGAGAGATCACATACAAAAGACAGTTTCTGTAAGAAATGAGAAATGATCTGGACCATTGATCTCTGTGATCTACGGTGTAGATTAACTGGTGCATTATGATTTTACTAAAATGCATTATGATTGTATAGATAATGCATTATAATGCATTGTGCATTATAATTATGTGCATCATGCATTATAATTATATGCATAAAATGCATCATTTTTTATTTTTTACGATAATCCTATTTTGTACAGGATCTCACCCCTTATATATATATATATATATATATATATATATATATATATATATATATATATATATGTTAAGAAGTAATATTATAATTTTTCGGTTAGCTCGTTGCTCGATAAAACGTTAGCATGAATAGAGTAATTTGTGATAGATCCGGGTTGAAGATCCACAACAATTTAGGGTATTATTTGTAATGTTTTGTAAAGAGCATTCATATATGAAGCGTTAAAGCAGTAAAGAGCAAGAGATTCATGCGCGTAGAGAGCTATAAGTGAGCATTTTATACAGAGCATGATTCACGTAGTGATGACAAATAATAGTTGAGCTGTGAGTAGGGCGTAAAAGGCATATCTAGCCATAAACTAGGGAGATTCATGGAGTTTTGCACTCAAATAAGTAGATATCGAAGAAACGAGGTAGGAAAAAGAGAGAAACGATGAGCGCAGGGCTCCGTGGAGCCTCATTCCCCTTTAGGTGATGAGGGTTTTACCTTAAGCTCAAGGTAGTGTGTGAGAGAGATTCTTCCCGGCGTCGAGAAAAACGGATGGAGGTGAAAAAGAACTGCGGCTTCCCGGAAGAAGACTTTGAGCGCCTTGACTGCTCGAGCCCGGAGGAGCTCGTAAGAGAGAGTATGGAATGGAACAGTACGCTAAGGAGCGTGTTGTTCGTAGAGAGTGATGATGTGATGATCTTGTGATGTGTGCGTTCGCTTCGTATTTATAGGTGTAAGGAGGGTGAGAAGATGGGCATTTTTGTGAAGGGAGGATAGAAAAGTAATTCCCGGGCAGACAAGATTCCCTCTGTCATGAGTGTAGTGGTCCTCACTCTAAAATGCGTAGAGTCATGTGGATTGCGCGTGGCACAGAACCTTGGGTCCTGCGAGGTGCTTGTAAGATTTGGTAAGATCCTTCGCCCTGGACAGATGCTAACGGATCTCGCATAGCTTCTGGGTATATGACCTCGCAACTTCTGTACCAGCTAGGACCTGGTCAAATCCTGCTTACTCCTATGTGAGATTGGGCACCTGTGAGTTCACAAAGGATGCTTTTACTCCCTATTGAGGGAATGCCACGTGGCGAGGCTGATATTTCATCCCTATTAATTTGCTCATTAATTTTTCTTTTAGCCCGTTGATATGACGTTAGCATGAATAATGCAATTTGCCGGTCAATTTTTCTGTAGCCCGTTGTTCAATATAACGTTAGCATGAATAGTGCAAATTTGCCCGTTAATTTTTTTTGTTACCCCGTTGTTCGATATAACGTTAGTATGAATAGTGCAAATCTGCCCGTTAAATTTTCCGTTAGCTCGATAAAAGTTTTAATAAAAATTATATAATTTGTATAGTAATTATTTCAAATAGCCCATTACTTGTAGTAAATATGAAAATGAATTAAGAAATTAATATTTTACGATAGATATATTTTATATTTTATCCCGTCAAATTTTAACATGAACCGCTTTAAAATGTTATTCTTGAATTTAGTTGGGGATTAGTTGAGATTTTAACATAAACTGCTTTAAAATGTTATTCTTGAATTTAATTGGGGATTAGGTGAGATGTAGACCTATTTATATAGGTTCTCTATCTCGATTTGCGATGAAAATCATTGTTATAAATTTATTAATTAGATTATATTATTTAAGAATTTATGAAGTTTTAAACAAATAGAAAATCGTTTGATTTTTCGTTTTTGAGATTTTTACATTAATTATGTAGTTCCTCAAATTAAAGATGAATTTTGTTGGAAATATATATAGATCTATTTATATAGGTAATACATTGTTATGTTCTTGTAAAAAATCGTTGTGGGACGGAATTACTTAACATGATATATAATTGAATTAAATTATTAATAAATAAGTCAAGTCAATGAGAATATTGAAAAATATTCATAAAAATCACACGCGATGCCACGTGGGACGAAGATCCATAACGCTACTATAATAATAATAATAATAATAATAATAATAATAATAATAATAATAATAATAATAATAATAATAATAGTTGAATTTTCTGAAATTATTCATATAATTATTAAATTATTTAAAATTTATTTTGGAAACTATTATTATTTATTCATGGAGTTGAACTAATGATATTTATATTCCTTTTTAATGGTATGCTACATAGACTATTTAAAGTTTATCATATAAATACTTTATTCAAACAATAATACTATATGCTAAGGTATATTTAATATCTATACATATTATCAATCAAATATTTACATGTCATTTGACCATTTATAAACGGTACAATCAATTGGACCGGTGATCCATTTAGTTGACCGATACGGAAATTTAAAACATGGGTTAAAATATATGTCGGCAATCATTCATCGAATAAGTTCATAGCAAGGATTATGTCACGGGACATGTATATAATTAATTTAAATTCTCGAACAAGCTTAACATTTACCGTGCTCTATATATAAATATAAATATAAATATTGAAACAAAGTTGTCGTTGACTTTGGACAAGTCTCTTTATGGACATAGTTATAGTTTTCTTCATTTTCTTTTAAATACAAATAGTGATGGACATAGATTTTTTTTCTTCATTTTCTTTTTAGCAGAAGTTTTGACTATGAAATAAAAAAAAAAACAGTCCTAAAATATAAAAATTTGGTATGTGCTTTTATATGTGCAGCTAAAAATCGTTCTCTCTCTAGTGGACCTTCGTAAGAATCCAATTTACGGTGTCACTTTCCTATTTGTGTACGTACATATTTATAGACTTTTCCCCTTCGGTTTCTTGTGCTTTAGTTTAATTTTTACTGTTATTTGAGTAGTGCTGTAAATCAACATGGTAAATTGGTAATCATAAACTGAAATATTGGTAAAGAAGCAAAACAACCTATGAACACAATCAGTGGCTATATTCATCGATGGAATTGCAAGAGAGAGAAGAGTCAAAATGTGTGTGTCGTGAGCATACATTCTGCCCCAATTAACCCAACAATTAGGGCAAAGATGAAATACTAGAATACCCTTAGTTGAAAATTACAAGGAGACCACAAACAATTCTAACACCCTCCCTCAAACTTGAGGCGTCGCAGCAAGCATCGAAAGTTTCCCAACCAAGAAATAGAAGCATGGAAGCGGAATAGCCTTGGTGTCGGCTTAGAGTTGATGCAGAGGGAAGTGGCAAGACAAGACTAGTAATCAAGAGAAGTTACTTCTCCGTCTATACTATTGCTTGAACTATCTCGACTGTGGTACCTATTTATATCTTTAGAAAAATCGGCTCTACTACGATCTTCTGTGATCTACAACACACCATATAGCAAATAACTTTGAAATAATGGATATATGTTAATGCTTAATGAACATTTCACGCGTAATCAAATAGGAAATTGTTAGTGGTTATGGACAATACATGTATACAAGCTAAAAGGTCTGCTTTCTAGTATACAGATCCATCACCGTTTCCATGAGGAACGCCAGGCAAAAAATCCATGTACACCCCATGGTCCTCATCGTTAATATCCATGAAAGAAGACATTCTTAACGTCGATTTGGGTGACGAGCCATTGTCAAGTCGAAGAAAGAGCAATAAGGGTACGAATAATTGTCATCTTGGCATTCGGAACAAAAGTTTACACAGAATCATAACCATATTGTTGTGAGAATCCTTTAACTATCAATATGGCTTTGTATCGTTCAATCGATCCATCGGACTTGGTCTAAATCTTGTAATGTTGGGTTTCGTACACATTAAAGCGCGGCGGAAGATACAACATCGAAACCCAAACTACGATCGTGATTTAAGTTCTAACTTACGTGTTAAGAGATTGTACGATTCGTCATGTAACGGGAGAGAAACTTACTTGTTTCTCCACGTGACAAGGATCTTCAAGAGCTTGAATCCCCACTATGGTGTCCACGTGCTACGTCGAAACGAACTTGGGACGATCCCGGGTGAATGCCTCTCTTCTCGTTCGCTAGGAAACCTTGCAAGAGAAGCTCAAGTGCGGTGGTAGTGTTGTGAATCTCAACTCCTTGCCTTAGCCGTCCCATACACTGATATGTATATGAGTGAACCATCTTAACCTAGTTGAATGGGCTTTGGGCCTTGGCTTTGGCCAACACTATGAGCCAACAATTTTAGGCCCAATGATCTAATCCAATATGCAAGGCCATAGATCTTACAGTAAATCCAACGAGAACCAATAACATGCTTACCTTGGGGAAGAAGCACCCAATTCCAAGTTTTGGTCTTGGATAATGCATCAAGTGCATCTGCCATAGCTTGTTGCCGCAAATGATTAAGAGCAGCCTCCTTATAAGAGGTATAGGTTCAAAAGTCTTATGAATGGAAGCGAGAAACGAGGTAAAAGATGACAAGTAAGAAGAGCAGACAAAATTAGAGAGACAAGTAGACTTACGAATGCGATTAGATCTACAACAATGTGGAGGATCATCAACCCGAGGAAGCGGAGAAGGTATGGGCGAGGTAGGAGGAACTAGATCATGATCAGGGAGATCATAGTTATACCAACAGGTCAGACCGAGACATATTAGGGAGTTGGAAGACATGGAGAATGAATACATTCAAGAAAGCAAACATGTTGAGGAACATATACGTTATGATTAGTGGGGCCGAATGTCGATACCCTTTTTGGCCATCTTCATATATAACCCATGAAAACATATAAGGCTGGGTGAGAGGAAAACTTACAAAGTTCAACATGAGATCGAAGGACATAGCAAGCACTCCCAAAAACATATAAAAATGAAGGGAAAAAGCAGTCTCCATAATATGTCGATGTTTCTTTCAACGACTCTATTTTGCTCAGGAGTGTCGGTATAAGAAGTTTGATAAGTGGTGCCATTAGTAATAAGAATCTCAAGAAAACAATTGGAGGTATACTCCCAACCGAAATCACATCTAAAACACCTGATAACACTTGAAAATTATGTTTTCACAAGAGCATGAAAGACAATATAAATACTCAAGAAATTTGAATGTCACATAAAGCCCAAAATTATAAGTATGATCATCAATAAAAGAGACATAGTATCTTGACCCTCCCTAGTGAGTAACAGGGTGGAACGCCCCAAACATCAAAGTGGATTAAATTAAAAAGAGACTTAGTGACAATCTTATAAAGAAATGTAATTTAGAGAATTTGGCGAACTTACAACCATTCCTAAAGACCCACCAGAAACAAGATAATTCAAACGAGGGGATGATATATGACCTAGACGAGAATGATAGAAAGAAAAATTAGATGAAGATGAACTCAAAAGAAAACTAGACAAATTCACTATAGAAGCAACCACATTAGCTAGGGACTTGAAGATAATCTATAATGTACATCCACTATACCCTACCTATGGCCTATCCCAATCCGTCTCTTCGAGTGAAGATCCTGCTGATAGCTAGGGTATATTTTTACCATATTTCTAAGTGTTATATTATCGTTTTCTTGTCGTATTTTGATAGTTTAGCTTATGTTTTGTATTGTTTACATTATTTCGAGCTAGATTACGTTTTTGGGTTGTTTTGAGTGTTTTTAGGGCGTTTGAGTCGAGAATACCCAAGATGAGATAAGAGACGACGAAACCAAGGAAGTTGATCCCGAGTTCTGACTTTTCAAGATTTTATGGCATAGTTATCTGGATGTAATGAATGCATAATATCGAAGAGGAGTTCGATAGGAGCACGTAGGCGAAAACGGAGGTCAATTCGGAGTTCGGACGAGGAAGATATGGCCAAAACAAGAAACACGTACAGAACCTCTCGACAACCCTCTTGATCGAGAGAGGGGTCGAGAGGATCTCCCGGGAATCCTGAAAATTCATATTTTTTATTCTTTTAACCTATTCCTTGTACACTTAGGTTACCATTACGAATCCCTACCTTATAAATACCCCAAAACTCATCATTGTACCCACGTTTTCATAGAGGAGAGCTCTCTCGTCTCCAATATACTTTGGATTAGTTTTTATTCTTTTCTCTACACTTTTATACTTTAGATTTAGATTTATTTTATGTATGAAGACCATTGAAGATCTAACTTAAGCCTAAGTTCTTCAGCAATTAGATCACTAACAACATCATGAGCGGTAGGTTTATGGCTATGATACAGGATATTATCACTCAGGGTTCACGTAACATGTAAGTATAGTATATTATTTTTATTTAATACTTTCTCCGTCCCTTTATAAGTGTTACCATTCTTTTTGGGTACGGGAATTAAGGAATATTGAATTTGTGTGTTAATGTGATGAGTGCATGTGCAAAAAGTGTTTTTCCTTTAGTAACTTTTTACCAAATAAGAAAACGTAACATGTTCCGCAAAACGTAATAAAAAAGAATACGTAACTAGTATAAAGGGACGGAGGGAGTGCTATTCATTAAAATATTATTTCATTTTTATTTCCTTGTTATGCTTACGAGCTATACTCTTGTTCACTTTATTTTGAGACTTTAATTTTTTATAATGTTATCAGTAATTACTTATAAATTTAGTTATTGATTCATTTTAAATCGGGTTGTAATTGTATCATATTGTATCATGTCGTTATGTTTTATTATTTGATCGCGTTGACAAAAAATAAATTGTATCACTATTGTGTTCGAGTCGTGTTCATGTCAGATCAAATCACTTCGTGTCTATGTTTAGGTTGATGATATCATTAACATGTCATGTTCAAGCTTAAGCTTATTAGGTTCAGTCTTTAATTAATTTATAATTTCTTTCTACATGTAAGTATGTAACATGCAAATTTTACAAATACTAGTATGTCACCCGTGCGATGCACGGGAAGGGATCGTGAACAAATTATTTTTATTAATCTGTGTGCTAATCACTAAAACTGCTTTTATTAAGAACAAAAAATTTCTCCACCGCACCGTGGACATTCTAAAAATGGATGACGTTACATCAGCGATGACCATATTAAGTGTCACTGTGACCGATAAACATTCATGTTTTTAATAAATAGTTTTAGAGATTAGCACACAAATTAATAAAATATTATTTACCCAAATTGACCCCACAAAATTTTCTAAAAACATTCGAGTCGTGTTCATGTCAGATCAAATCACTTCGTGTCTATGTTTAGGTTGATGATATCATTAACATGTCATGTTCAAGCTTAAGCTTATTAGGTTCAGTCTTTAATTAATTTATAATTTCTTTCTACATGTAACATGCAAATTTTACAAATACTAGTATGTCACCCGTGCGATGCACGGGAAGAGATCGTGAACAAATTATTTTTATTAATCTGTGTGCTAATCACTAAAACTGCTTTTATTAAGAACAAAAAATTTCTCCACCGCACCGTGGACATTCTAAAAATGGATGACGTTACATCAGCGATGACCATATTAAGTGTCACTGTGACCGATAAACAATCATGTTTTTAATAAATAGTTTTAGAGATTAGCACACAAATTAATAAAATATTATTTACCCAAATTGACCCCATAAAATTTTCTAAAAACATTAACTCTAATAATTGTGTACACCAGTGGTTATGTTTATTCTCTCTATATTGACACATTAAATATTAAGTGGATATATAATAACTTTGCATATTATTTAAGGGGTAATTTTGGGTATTAATTCCATATTGACATCTAATTATATTGTAAATATACAAAACATCTAGAAGGCATTTTGTTAAGAATAGGAGGGAGTAAGTATGTTATGGTGGTTTTCACATATAATATTAATTATCTGTCTAATTTGTGTAACGATTTCACATTATGGATTTGAGACCTCTCATATATCCTAAACTCATATCTTAGATCATGTATCAATAGAATAAAATGTTTAGTTGGTATTAGACATTAGAGAAATACAATTAGAAAGTTTTACATATGTTATTTATGTATGCTCATTTAATTAGATATCTTCATTTGATATATATACAATTTTCAAGATTTAGGCCTCAAAATATAAGAATAACTATTCAATACATTATTTGGTTAATATATATATATATATATATATATATATATATATATATATATATATATAGGAGTTGGATCATATGAAAACCAAATATTTCGTGAAATCGTGAAAACCATGCATTTTTGTGCATAACATGATGCATTTTTATGCATAATATGTTGCATTAAAAAATAAATATTATTTTATTAAAAAAATGCATATAATCCCTATATATTTTTTATGCAACATGATATGCATGAAAATGCATCATGTTATGCACAAAAATGCATGGTTTTCACGGTTTCACGAAATATTTGGTTTTCACCATATCCCAACCCTATATATATATATATATATATATATATAGAGAGAGAGAGAGAGAGAGAGAGAGAGAGAGAGAGAGAGAGAGAGAGAGAGATGATATATCAGGTGAAAACTAATGTTAAGTTGAAACTTAGATACCGACCACATCCGTTGATTTTGAAGATCTAATGGCTCAGATTTTATTTCAAATTAATTATTAAATATTCATTTTCGAATTTTTTAATTCATTTAATGTATTATATAGGGTTATTATTGACATTTTATTTCTTTATAACTGAATATTCCTAGAATAAAGGATATGCATTAATTATTTCTCCTTATCAGTTATGTATTATTTATATTAATGATTTTATTCTCCTGCGAAATCTTTTTCTTCTGCGTCGTCTTCTTCCTTTTCTGAAGATTTCTTCTTCTTCTTTTGAAGAATGATCGGTGGCGGAGGTTTTATGGAGGGCGGCGGCGCTGGGCGGGGGAGCGAAATTGCGTGGATACTTCCGCTGCCTTTCGATTTGAGTTGCAGAAACTTTTGCAAATTCGAATTTTCCCTTGTACTTCCTATCTCCTGCATAATGTACCGATTAATTTCTGTTTTTTTTGTTCTAGGGTTTAGGGGTTTCTACAACTACTAGGTCGCCTGCCTTTTGCCGGAGTCGTGCCTGCCTTTCGCCGGAAACGCGACTCCCTTTCGCCGGAGCTTCGCTGTGCTCGCTTGGTCCACTCCCGTCGCCTAGGAAGAAGCCTATCTAGCCCTAGCTCCCTTGCCTCTGCTCGCTCTCTGCTGCCGACTCAAAGAAAGGTAATAAAATGTTTTAGTTCTACAATTGTGCATATTCTATGACTTATTTCTCTCTATTTCGTTGATTCATTGGCTCGTTGTTGTAACTTGTAACGAATTGTTTGTGTGATGGATGAATTTTTTAGTTGATTTAAGCTGTTGTCCATTGTTGAACAGAAGCAAAGAAAAGGGTGTAGGTAGGCCTATGGTGAAATCAATATTTAATTAATGAGTTTGGTGTTGCAGGTCAAAATGGGAAGGTGGTGAATGCAAAAGTAATAAACAGGAGCACCTAAAATCTCTTGTTTTGGCCAAATTAAAGATTTAGGTGTTGATTACTGATTGGTGTGTAAATGTTAGGATTTTCGTAGTGTTTTCGAGTCCGTTTTCGTAATGTTTTCGTGTCTTTGTGTGTGTTTATGGCTATGATTCGTTTGTTTGGAGTTTTTGGGACTTGTAGGTGATTCTGGATGAAAAGGAGCGGAAACGGGCCGAAAAGGGAGAAAAGACGACGATCGAGCGAACGAGGACAGATTCGCGATCTGGACGTCGTCCAGATGAAGTTGGACGCCATCCAGATGATGTTGGACGCCGTCCACAGTGCCGTCCAAGTCCACGTCCAAAGCTGGACGGGCGAGAGAGGGATGAAGCAAATCATGCAGAGTCAGCTTCTGGACGCCGTCCAGAATAAGTTGGACGCCGTCCAACTTAGGCGGCCAGGCTGTTCTTTCCTTTTTCATCTAGGTTTTTACCTAGTATATATATATCATCCTTGTGCACGAATTTGTATCATCTTTTATCATATTTTAGCTTTAGTTTCCAGCACTTAAACACTTTTATTAGCTTTCTATTGTTCGGATCCGGATTCTTCGTTATTGCAATTTAATTCAAGACGTTTAATTTACTTCAAGTTCTTCATTCTTCGTCTCAATTTTCGTAAGTTCTTTTATTGCTTTCGTTTACTTGTTTTAATTGCTTGCTTCCGTTTTAGATTCATTTTCTTGATTGCTTCGTTTAAATTCCTTAGTTTAATTTCGTTCTTTCGATTTCTAGTTTAAAGTTTAGATTCGTTTTCCTTCGATTTCAATTCTTTCGTTTTTCAAAGCTTTTAAAGTTAGATTTATTTGCCTTTAATTTCCAGATTTCAATTCATCATGCCTAGATTTATTTATGCTTCTTTCTTTCTTTGTTTTCGTTTTCTTCGTTGCTTCCTTTATTGCTTTCTTTTCGATTCTTGCCTAGGTAGATTAATCGTTTTACTTTAGTTTAATTCTTAGATTTATTTCTTGCTTTCTAGATTAGTTGATTTACTTGCTTTTATTTATTGCTTTGATTTATTTTATTTGCCTAGGATTTAAAACTAAAACCCCTAAAAATCTTCTTTACTTGCTTTCCTAGATTTAGGATAGATTAGATTTTTACTACATAATTGATTGCCCTGTTAAGTTTTCCTTGAGATTCGATAGTTAGGTTTTACTTGCTAGTGCTACGATAAATTTCGTCTATTGCGAACACTTTTTAGTGAAACAAATTTTGGCGCCGTTGCCGGGGAAAACTTTAGGCGATTTATTGTGTAGTATTTTTATTTATTTTATTTTTATTTGTGTTTCTTCGATTTTCTTATTTCTCCCACTCGGTGCTTTTAACCCTTTTGTTGAGTGTTGTTTATGCATGGTCGTCGAAGTCTTCAAAGGAATTTAGCGCCCTACGTCGACAACATCCATCAAAGGAAAGCGATCTTAGCCGCGAAGGAGAAGGAGGAGATCGATTCTCGAGACTTTGGTTTAGTCTTGTTGTTTGCAGAGCCCGAAGCCATGGCAGCTAGAGTCATGGGCGATTTTGCTCGCCCCACATTCACAGCCACCACTTCGGCGATTGTCCTGACGGAAGCGGTCAGGAATCATGAGCTTAAACCTCACCACATGGCGTTGCTTCCATCCTACCATGGGCTGGCCAATGAGGATGCTTTGACGTTCATCCGAGAGTTTTGCACGGTGGTGCAAACTTTCCCATTCTCGGGACTCACGGAGGACAACTTGAAGATGAAGTGCTTCCCGTACACCCTCAAGGATCGAGCAAAGTCGTGGTATTTGGCGCTCCCGGCCAACTCTCTTGCCACATGGAATGCGGTGTGAGAAAAGTTCATGCTCAAGTACTACCCGAACCGCAAGACTCAAGAGGTGCGGTCAAAGATTATGAATTTCTCCCAAGACAACGATGAGCCGTTTCACGAAGCATGGGAGAGGTTCCAAGAGCTACTTCAACAATGCCCTCATCATCAAATGGCACCGGAGTTGCTTTGGCAATATTTCTACGACGCCCTCAACCAAACTTGCCAATTCATGGTGGATAGTTCGACCGGAGGCAACATAGCAGTCAAGACAGCTGACGAGTTGAAGGATATTTTCGAGACGCTCGCTGCGAGTTCTCAACAAAAATCAGCTAGACCGAGGAAAGTGGAGGCGAGTGCAATCTCGATGAGCCCCGACTTGAAGAAGCAAATTGCCGACATGTATAGGGATCTCGAGAATTTGAAGATTAAGCAAAGTGCACCGGCCCCGAAGGAGGAAGAGAGGAAGTCGGACCAATGCGAGATTTGTGGAGAGCTTGGACACATCAAGGAGGTGTGCCACAACATGGGGGAGTTTCCATACGAAGGAGGAGCCGAGGTGTACGCCGCTCAAGGATACCCGCCTCAAGTGCCTCCACCTCAAGGATATCAAGGGGGATACAATGGACGTTTCCAAAATCCAAGGCCGACACAAGTGCAAGGTAACCCCCCTACCTATCCAAATAGGCGTCCTTCACCATATAATAACCCCTATCCTCCTCCACCAAATCCCTACTACTCTCATCCACCACCACCATATTATCCACCACCACAATATCCCCCCAATCCATATTATCCACCACCTCCACATTACCCTCCTCAACCTACTCCTACTCCACCACCACCATATCCAAATTCTCGTCCTCAAGGACCTCCACAAAAGCCCCCCGTCGATGAGGATCGTCTCCATGCACTTGATGCAAACATGAAGCGGCTCGAGACGGCCATTTGCCAAATTTCTAGATCATGCACTTGATGCAACAACCGGGGTGAATTCCGAGTCAAGGGATTCAACCCCAACAAGCCAACGAGGTGCAAGTCCCATATCCCCCGTACGTTCCTCCTTTTCCACCTCATCAAGCTCAAGCGGTTTCGGTGTTGCGGAGCGGAAGGCAGGTGGACAACGGTGTTAATATGCCACCTCAAGGGCATTCAAGTGATAAATGGAGCCCGAGCAAGCAATGGAGCGAAGGAAAAAATCGGGCATAACCAGGTTTTGGACGGCGTCTAGAGTCTGTTGGACGGCGTCCAACTGGACGGCCGTCCACCCCTTCTGGACGGGCACCCCAGGCGCAGCCCCAAAATCATACAGAATCAGGATCTGGACGGCGTCCAGATCCAACTTGGACGGCGTCCAAACCCGACAAGCAGCGCACGGAGCCCAAGGAACCCGAGACGGAGCCCAAGGAGCCCGAGAAGGAGTCCCCACCTCTACACAAGACTTCCAACCCTTATGTTCCTCCCATTCCTTATCCAAGTCGTGTGAAGAACAAGAAGCGAGATCAACAATTCAAGGATCTTTACAAGCTTCTATCGAAGGTGGACGTGAACTTGCCTCTTCTTGATGTTATTCGCAACGTGCCACCGTTCGTGAGGTTCGTGAAGGAGCTGACATCGAGGAAGAAGCCGCTCGATGAGATGGAGACAATTGCGGTATCGGAGGTGGCGACATCCATCATGCAACACCCTCTTCCACCTAAGCAACGAGATCCAGGTTCTTTCGTTATCACTATCTCTTTAGGTAATGGTAAGGAAGCATGTGGTATGCTAGATTTAGGTGCCGGTATTAATCTTATGCCTTATTCTATCTTTAAGCAATTAGAGTTAGGAGAACTTAAACCCACTCGCATGAGCCTTCAATTGGCGGATAGGTCTATTAGGTACCCTAGAGGTATTATTGAGGATATACTTGTTCGTGTAGGGGGTTTGATTGTTCCCGTTGATTTCGTGGTTTTAGAGATAGGTGAGGTACAAGAGAATGGTATTGAGCACACACTTTTGCTTGGTCGTCCTTTCATGGCTACTACTAATACCTTGATTGATGTGAAGAGTGGTGTGATTAAGATGTCCGTTTTAGGAGAGGATGTTTCGTTTTCTGTGCATAAGAGTCGGCCTATGTCATCGGTCAATTTAATTGATAATTGTTCTTTCATCGATAAGGTTGATGCCTTGGCCGAGTGCTCTTTTGTGCAGGATTTTGACACCGAGGAAGTATGTTGGGGATCCGGAGATCAAATGGAATGGGAGAGAATGGAGAGAGACATCGGGATCAAACTCCCGTTTCCCCCTCAAGACCCCGAGCCCGGCTCGAAGATTCCGGAGCCGTTGGAGTTGAAAGAGCTGCCATCGCATTTGAAATATGTGTTTTTAGAGGAAGGAAATCAAAAACCCGTAATCATCTCTTCTTCTTTGTCTCTTGCAGAGGAAGGAGCTTTGGTGGGCATACTCAAGGAGAACAAGCTCGCTTTTGGATGGAGCTTGGCGGATATTCGAGGTATTAGCCCGGCCACGTGCATGCATCGCATCAATCTCGAAGAAGGCGCCCGCCCCAAACGAGATGGACAAAGGAGGCTCAACCCAATGCTCATGGAGGTCGTGCGCAAGGAAATCTACAAGCTATTGGCGGAGGGTATTATCTATGCCATCGCCGATAGTGAGTGGGTTAGCCCGGTGCACGTCGTTCCAAAGACGGGAGGAATCACGGTGTCGAAGAACGAGAAGGACGAGTTGGTCGCCTCGGGCCCGGTTACCGGTTGGAGGATGTGCATCGATTATCGGAAGCTTAATGCTTCCACCAAAAAGGACCACTTTCCTCTCCCTTTTATTGATCAAATGCTTGATAAGTTAGCCGGGCAAGAATTTTATTGTTTTCTAGATGGCTTGTCAGGTTACTACCAAATTGCGATAGCTCCGGAGGATCAAGCAAAGACGGCTTTCACAAGCCCTTTTGGGACCTACGCTTATAGGAGGATGCCATTTGGTCTCTGCAACGCACCGGGTACGTTCCAAAGATGCATGATGTCTATTTTTTCGGAATTTATCGGTGACTTTGTTGAGATTTTCATGGATGATTTTTCTGTTTTTGGGTCGTCTTTTCATGATTGCTTGACGAAAATAGAGAGAGTCCTTAAGAGATGCATTGAGAGTGGTCTTACTTTGAGTTGGGAAAAGAGTCATTTTATGGTTAGAAGTGGAATTGTTTTAGGCCATATAGTCTCGAGTAAGGGTATAGAGGTCGACAAAGCGAAAGTGGAGGTAATTGAAAAATTGCCACCACCTAGTGATGTCAAGGTATTAGGAGTTTCCTTGGTCATGCGGGCTTTTATAGACGATTTATTAAGGATTTTTCTAAAATTAGCCAACCTCTTTGTCGTTTACTTGCTCAAGATGTGCCTTTCCACTTTGATGATTCTTGCATGCATGCTTTTCTCACTTTAAAAGAAAAACTCATCTCTGCTCCCGTTGTAGTTGGTCTCGATTGGTCATTGCCTTTTGAAATTATGTGTGATGCGTCTAATAATGCCGTAGGGGCTATTTTGGGTCAAAGAGTCGATAAGATGCTTCGTGTGATTTACTATGCTAGTTTAACTCTTAATCCGGCTCAAGTGAATTACACCACCACCGAACAAGAGATGCTTGCCGTTGTTTTTGCCTTAGATAAATTTAGATCTTACATCATAGGGTCTAATGATTATTTATAGTGATCATGGTGCTCTTAAACATCTTTTGACTAAAGCCCAAGCAAAACCTAGGTTGATTAGATGGGTCTTATTATTGCAAGAATTTGATATTGAGATTCGTGATAGAAAAGGTAGTGATAATCTTGTGGCCGACCATCTCTCTCGTCTCGATTCACCTCCCGCTTATGCTTCTCTTGATGATATTTGTGATTCTTTTCCTTTTGAGAATGTTAATGAAGTGGATGTTACTCCTTGGTTTGCCGATATTGCTAATTACTTGGCCGATAAGGACACTAAACCCGTCCTTAACGCTCAAGAAGAGAAAAGGTTTCTTCGTTTGTGTAGGCAATACTATTGGGAGGACCCTCACTTATTCAAGCTTGGGAAGGACGAGGTGATTCGAAGATGTGTTCCCGACCACGAGCAAGCCGAGGTGTTGCGACATTGTCACGAGGAACCGAGTGGAGGCCATTTTGGTGGGCAAAAGACTGCACATAAGGTACTTCAAAGTGGGCTATATTGGCCCACTCTTTTTAAGGATGCCCAAGCCTTCTACCTTTCTTGTGATCGTTGTCAACGTGTTGGATCGATTAGTCGGCGCAATGAGATGCCTTTGAATCCTATCTTGGTGGTTGAGGTATTTGATGTGTGGGGAATTGATTTTATGGGTCCTTTTCCCAAGTCTCATGGATTCGAATATATTTTACTTGCCGTTGATTACGTGTCTAAGTGGGTAGAAGCCATACCCACGAAGACATGTGATTCTCACGTTGTCTTGAAGTTTGTGAAGGAAAATATCTTGTGTAGGTTTGGTTTCCCTCGTGTGATCATTAGTGATGGGGGAAAACATTTTTGCAACAAGTTGTTCGCCAAGCTCATGAAGAAGAACGCCATCACACACAAGGTGGCGACTCCTTACCATCCACAAACTTCGGGACAAGCGGAGACGAGCAATCGACAAATCAAAGGGATCCTCGAGAAGACGGTGAAACCATCAAGGAAGGATTGGGCCGACAAGTTGAACGACGCTCTTTGGGCATATCGCATGGCTTACAAAGGCGTGCTTGGGATGAGTCCCTATAGGCTCGTCTATGGTAAGTCGTGCCATTTGCCCGTTGAGATCGAGTTCAAAGCATATTGGGCTCTCAAGCGCATCAACTTCGACCTCGACGATGCTCACGATCGGAGAATTTTGCAAATGGAGGAGCTTGACGAGCTAAGGAACGAAGCCTACGACAATGCCAAGATCTACAAGGACAAGGTGAAACGTCTACATGATAGACGCATAGCCTACAAGGAGTTCAAACCCGGAATGAAGGTACTTCTCTTTCACTCTCGTCTTCGTTTATTTTCGGGTAAGCTTAAGTCTAGGTGGGGAGGTCCATACACGGTGGTGCAAGTTTTCCCCCATGGTGCGGTAGAGATCAAGAACGAGGATTCGGGATACATCTTCTCGGTCAACGGGCAACGATTGAAGTCGTACATCGAAGGGTCAACATTGCCTCAAACGGTGGAGACGATTCTCATCTCCGATCCCCCACGTTCCGAATGAGTTTTTGGTACGTCAAGCTAATGACGTTAAACAAGCACTTGGTGGGAGGCAACCCACGTAAAAAATATATAAATATGTAGTTTAGGTTTCATTTTTCTTGTTATTTTCGTGTTTTCGTTGTTTTTCTTTTTGGATTTTCGTGCAGGGAGTAATACACATGGATTGGCGTGAAGAGAGGTCGAGACGAGGACGAAAACTAGAAATCAAAATTTTTGGTCAGATTCGACTTTTGGACGGCGTCCAACTTGGTTCTGGACGCCGTCCAGAAAGGCCCGTCCAGCTCAGCTTAAAGAATTGGACGCCGTCCAATTACTTAAGGGTGGACGCCGTCCAACTTATACTGGACGCCGTCCAACCTGAACGGGATTTCGATTTTTGCCAATTTGAATCTCCTCTTCTTAACCTAATTGCAAGTTTTTGCCTCTCACGATCCTCTCTCTCTTTCAATTGACAATTGCAGTAGCCACCCATCGCCATTCTCTGCCACCACTCGCTTCGCCGTCGCCGCCGTTGCTAATTGCGCCGCCGCCGCTGCTCTTGCTGTCGCCGTTTGCTGCTGCCTTGTCAACGCCGCTGCTGTCGCCGTTTGCTGCTGCCACCACCCGCATCGCCACGTCGTCGCCATTACAGTAGCCGCCTCCAGCCCAGCGGTCAGTCGCCGCCGTTCCCCGTCGTAAGAGCCAGCCCGCGTCCAATTTACAAGTTGGACGCCGTCCAACATACTTTGGACGCCGTCCAGAATCCCATTCTGTCCCGGCGTGAGTTTTTTCCCGTTTCACCCGTTCTCATCCCGTCTTCATTCCCCAGCCTTCTACTTCAACCATGGCACGTGGCAATGCATTCAACAGCGCTCGGATCAACCGCCTCGAGGTCGAACGACCCACCGGAGCCACACCGCAACAACTAGGTATACTCCGAGGCGTTCCGTTTCCCACTGAACGGATCGCTACTACCCATATTTATCTTCGTTTACATGAACTTGATATTAGGCCTCCTAGACATTTTCGTATGAATTTTCTTCGTAATTTGCCGGTGTGGAATACACTTAGAGGGTATTTGAATTGTTTAGGATTGTCTACGTTGGTTTCGAATGCATGGGATGGCCATACTAGCCTTTGTTTGGAGATGTGTAGTAGTTTTAGGTTGGAATTGCATGAGGGAGGGGAGTTATGCATGTTTTGTACTTTTGAAGGTGAATTGGTAGAAATAACTAGGGATGTTATGAATGAGGTTTTTGGATTCCATAATGATGAGGATTTGGTTGAATTCGTGCCTTCGAACTTTGATGTGGCTTCTGCTTGGTATGAACTGTCGGGGGTAGCAAATTATAAGACTTCAGGGGTTCCGAGTGCCTTTATTCGTGATGATGCTTTAGTTATCCTTCACCGTTTCTTGTCATGCATGATTACTGCTAAGAAGGAACATAGCAAAGTTAATGCTGTTGAGATTTACTTGCTTACTTGTTCTCGAAATGGTACTCGTGTTGGTTTGGCCCCTTTTATTTGGGCTCAGTTGGCTAACGTGCAAAACAAGAGGGGTGCACACCCTACTTTGAGTTACATTGCCACAGGTCTAGCTCGCCACTTCCGAGTCGATGTTGCACAATGTGAACGGCTAACCCCGATCCAAGAGATCACCCCTTCCGACTTCATCAGGGCCCATCTCATGATTTCCCCGACCGAGTTCGTCCCTGTGCAAGAGCGCCCTTCGGTGAAAGCTCATTACGAAAATCTTAGACAACGAGGGATTGTACACGAGGAGGAGCAAGCCCACGAGGCCGGAGGTGACGATGAAGAGGGAGGTGGTGATGAAGAAGAGCAACAAGAAGAGCAGCAAGAGGAGCACCAAGAAGTCCTGGCCGATGACGACCTCCTAGCGCACCACATTCACCGCCGCGATCGTGTTCGAGGCCGTCGAGCCATGGAGGCCGAGACTCCCCCGTATTGGGCTGAGTTTCGAGGCGATTTTACACACTTTCAACAAGGTGTGTTTGATCGTTTCGACTCATTGACTACCCAAATGACGGGCTTGACTACCCAAGTGTCGGGCTTGGATAGGAGGGTGTCCAACATAGAGAGCCACTTGATACGCTACACCGATTTTTCGGTTGGCTCCACCTCCGCTCCTCCGAACCCGAATGATCCACGCTATTGGTCTCCCCACGATCCTCGATGGAATGAACCACGGTTCGGAGATCCTTTCAACTAATCATAGCCATGATTGTGTCTTTTATTTTTGTTTGAGTCTTTTATTGTTTTCTCTTTATCTTGTTCGATTTTACGCTTTGGTATTTGTGTTTTGTGTTTATTTTGTAGGTGATACTTGGAGTCTCTCGAGATTTTAGGTATTTGTGTTCGTCATTTTGCGATAAGTTCTTTCTTTCCCTTTCCTTTTTATTTTCTCGCAATGGGGACATTGCTTGATTTTAAGTGTGGGGGGGGGGGGGTCTTTGAACTTTTGGCATGTAGTTTTTAATTTTGTTGAGTCTTAGGTGTTAATTGAGTCAACTGAGCATGTGATGATAGTATTGTGGACTTGGCCAATGATAGAGAATTGCGTTGATTTTTGGAAAAATTCATGATCTTTATTATGCATGGAACCTTGGCGAAGCGACGCATTTTATTTGATGAATTTGATGTATGCTATGATGTCGGGAACTAGTTAGTTTGAACCCGTGAGATTTGAGCTATTTGTGCATATTTATGCCTATTCTTTGATTGAGTGATCGTGCATGCTTCATTGTTTCTAGAACTTGCCTTGTTTCTCCATCAAGACCTTAGTATATTTACGAACTAGGAGATGATCTTAGGCCATTCTTTCGTAGCCACATGATTCCTATACACTAACCTTGTTCATAATCCTTTGTTTACCCTTTTTAACCCTTTATTAGCCGTTCTTTGTGAAACCGGATGATAGGAGGTTTGGATGATTATGGGTATCCTTAGTTGTAGTTGGTGATATGGAAGGAGATAATTGGAAAATATTTGTTGTGGTGTAGAAGGAGAGAAAGAGAAGAAATTTTAGATGCTTGTTTAAGTGTAGTTAGCTTTGTTTAAGTGTAGTTAGCTATCCCTATGAGCTTAAAAAAAAGAAAAAAAAGAGATGAGAAAAAAAAAATAGAGCCTTTGTTCAACATTAGAAAGAACATTTATTAGTTGAGCTCTAGGAAAAAAAAAAAAAAAAAAAAAAGAGAAAAGAAAAAAAGAAAAAGAAAAAGAAAATAAGCATAAGGGGATAGTTAGCTTTGATTTGTATATTTTAGCATCTTTGAGTTTGTATTTGGTGTGTTGGAGGGTAGAAGATGGAGATTAAAATCCATACTTTGGTTGGAGTTGAAAAAGAGGTTGATGATTTAGAGCATTTTGAGTCACTTAGCCTATATATTCCCTACCTTAACCAATGTCCCTACATTACAAGCTTATATAAAGACCTTTTTGATCCTAGTTTGTAAGTATTACATTAGGTGGAGATGTTGAGATTGAAGGCAAGCCTATGGTAAACATGTTGCATTGCATTGATGTTGAGTGAACCCTCTTGATGTGCATTATATTACATCTTTTCTTTGAGAGAGTTGAGTGTTCACTTTCATATACAAAATTTCACATGTTGGAGAGTGTTCTTTGATGGATTAGTATACTTTGAATTAGTTGAATAGATTGTGTTGATTGATGCTAAGGTTGTGTGCATAGTTTTGATCATGATCATGAGAGTTTGTTTTTGAAAAATTTTGAGGCCTATATAGTTCACAATACTTGAGTCTATTGTTTATTTCATTTTTGTATTGCTTGAGGACAAGCAAAGGTCTAAGCGTGGGGGAGTTTGATTGGTGTGTAAATGTTAGGATTTTCGTAGTGTTTTCGAGTCCGTTTTCGTAATGTTTTCGTGTCTTTGTGTGTGTTTATGGCTATGATTTTGGAGTTTTTGGGACTTGTAGGTGATTCTGGATGAAAAGGAGCGGAAACGGGCCGAAAAGGGAGAAAAGACGACGATCGAGCGAACGAGGACAGATTCGCGATCTGGACGCCGTCCAGATGAAGTTGGACGCCGTCCAGATGATGTTGGACGCCGTCCACAGTGCCGTCCAAGTCCACGTCCAAAGCTGGACGGGCGAGAGAGGGATGAAGCAAATCATGCAGAGTCAGCTTCTGAACGCCGTCCAGAATAAGTTGGACGCCGTCCAACTTAGGCGGCCAGGCTGTTCTTTCCTTTTTCATCTAGGTTTTTACCTAGTATATATATATCATCCTTGTGCACGAATTTGTATCATCTTTTATCATATTTTAGCTTTAGTTTCCAGCACTTAAACACTTTTATTAGCTTTCTATTGTTCGGATCCGGATTCTTCGTTATTGCAATTTAATTCAAGACGTTTAATTTACTTCAAGTTCTTCGTTCTTCGTCTCAATTTTCGTAAGTTCTTTTATTGCTTTCGTTTACTTGTTTTAATTGCTTGCTTCCGTTTTAGATTCGTTTTCTTAATTGCTTCGTTTAAATTCCTTAGTTTAATTTCGTTCTTTCGATTTCTAGTTTAAAGTTTAGATTCGTTTTCCTTCGATTTCAATTCTTTCGTTTTTCAAAGCTTTTTAAGTTAGATTTATTTGCCTTTAATTTCCAGATTTCAATTCATCATGCCTAGATTTATTTATGCTTCTTTCTTTGTTTTCGTTTTCTTCGTTGCTTCCTTTATTGCTTTCTTTTCGATTCTTGCCTAGGTAGATTAATCGTTTTACTTTAGTTTAATTCTTAGATTTATTTCTTGCTTTCTAGATTAGTTGATTTACTTGCTTTTATTTATTGCTTTGATTTATTTTATTTGCCTAGGATTTAAAACAAAAACCCCTAAAAATCTTCTTTACTTGCTTTCCTAGATTTAGGATAGATTAGATTTTTACTACATAATTGATTGCCCTGTTAAGTTTTCCTTGAGATTCGATACTTAGGTTTTACTTGCTAGTGCTACGATAGATTTCATCTATTGCGAACACTTTTTAGTGAAACAATTACATTGATTTATTCCTCAAGGTAAAGAGTTGGTGTCCTAATAATATTCAACTATTGTTCACAATTCAAGATATGAAAAGCCGAAATTTGGTTTAGTGATTATAATCATGATTACTAGCTTGTTGTTATAGTGTTTCATCATGCATGGAATTTTTGTTATATTTCCCATATTCTTCATTATTTGGCCTGCAATGTTATAGAAATCTCTTGAGTTTTGATAATTTGGTGCTGGACTTTCTAATTGCTAAATACTCTACTACGTACTCTGGCAAAACTCAATCGAGTCTGCTTGTATAACTAAAGAGTTATTGCTTGCCTCGCATATTCACTTTACTTATTATTTTATACAGGTGTTGGACTATATGGTGTCGGCTCCTCTGTAGAGGATAAGGAATGAAACTGTTGCTCCTTTGGTGAATGTGGATCAGTTTGATATTCGATATACAGCTCATCACAGCCTCGAGCCTCAGAGCTAGCTAGAAAGCCTCCCACTTTGATAAGACCAACAGCCATGGCCATATGTAAATTTTTATAAGTTGTGCGTGTATATTATTATAGTGCATATTATGTCAATTTTGTTGCATTTTAGATTTCAGTCTGATGCATTTTCATTTTATTTTTATACTAGTGTGTTTAGTGTCAAGAATATGCATATTATGTTAATTTTGTTGCATTTCCGATTCGTTTTGATGCATTTTATTATTCTTTCATTTGGTATATATAATAAGTTATAAATTGCATATTCTTGTAATTATGATGCATTTTCCTTTCATTTTCAAGGCCTGCATACGTAAATATTTTGGTAGATTATTGTGCATATAATTTTGATGCATATTCGGTTTGGTTTTTCATATTAGGGTTTAACTTTTCCAACAAGTTAGGGTTTAATATTCCGTATATGATAGGGTTTAGCTTCCCCTACAAGTTAGGGTTTAGCTTTCCCTATTAGGGTTTACTTAACTCTACAAGTTAGGGTTTAGTTTTTCCTAATAGGTTTAGTTCGAAAATATATGCAACAATAATACATATTTTATGCAACAAAAAAACGTATATTGATCCATAAATCAAATTTTGTAAATGAAAAGAAGATCTATTAATATTCAACAACTCGTGACCTAAATATATGCTCCAAAACTATTTGGATGTGCAACAATTGTCGAGTAATCACAACAATTCATTGTAACTCAAATTGATTATCAATGCATATTCTGGTCATTTTGATGCATTTCGATTGTTGTTATGAAACATATTAAAATTTGAACTCAAATCTCTATCAAATTGGATGGGACCACCCAGACACATGTTCTACACTTCAAGACATTTCCAACGGTAGGTCGCCCATCTGAATCCGATCGCCGATGAGGCCGGAATTGCGTCTGGAAGTTTACGCCGCCGCTAAAGTCGCGATTTCTCTGCTGGTTCGACTTCTTCATCGAATATCTCCTTCGTTTCTCCACCAAAACGAGCAATCCACCCATGAATCTCTTCGTCTCTTCGAGTAGAATAAAACATGGTCGTCCGTTTTACGTTGTCATTAAGATCTGGCCGGAAATCGCATTGATGCAAGAGAAGTGGAGTACTGTAGGTTGGTTATGGAAAATTCCTATTATTATGGAATGAGATTTTATTTCTTTTTTTTTTTTAATTATTTTTCTGGACGAATTTTTCCTTAATGACACATTATTTTTTTTAATGCATTATTTCATTTAATCTCATCCATTGGATCCTCAAAATCAATGGATATGGTCGGTTTCTAAGTTTCAACTTAAGGATAGTTTCCACCAGAGTGCTACCCTATATATATATATATAGAGGAGAGATCAAATACAAAATTATATTTTTGTAGGAAATAAGAAACAATCTCAGCTGTTAATTTTGAAAGATCTACGGTCATTTATTATTGTGGTATCTTAAGTAAAATCAAACTCTTAAAAATGATATAGGGGTAATATTGTATTTTACATTATACATGGACGGTTATCCCCATATTTAAGGGATTTGTTGCCGTTTTTTGTTGTTATTTTTTAATAATAAATCTATATCATTCATTTCTTTACTTTTCATATAAATTTAAGAATATGTTGTCAAATTTTCATTTTTATCTTTCGTATGTTATCACATATTGGGTTTCTATAGAGCCTATAATGCATTTAGGCTATAGACCAATGCAAAATTATTTTCGTCAATATAACTTATAATTCCAAAAAAAAATCATTAATATTACGAAATTATTATTCACATGCTTACATAATACTGTGGTTTCGATAATTTAAAAAAAAAAAAAAAGCCATAATATTGTATGCAACTTGATAATGCATTATTCTAAAGTACTAAATGCATTATAATAGTGTCTAATTGCATTATAATTGTATTGGTAATTTTTTAAAATGTATTATAGAGATACTCTAAAATGCATTATATTGAAGTTCTTTATGCATTATGAAATTTTTTGAAATGCATTGTGCATTGTGCATAACTGCATTATGCATTATCAAAAAATGGAAAAGAAAAAAAAAAAAAAAAACTGCATTATTAGATATTTTTTGAAACATAATGCAACTTAAATTAATTTGGAAAACATATTGCATTAAATAAAATAATTTGAAAAAAATTGAAATGCATTGTGCATAACTGCATTATGCATTATCGAAAATGGGGGGAAAAAATGCATTATTAGATATTTTTAAAACATAATGCATCATGAATTAATTTGGGAAACATATTGCATTATATAAAATAATTTTTAATACTATTAATTATTGCAAATATTTTAGAAAAATCGATTGTTTGTATTATATTATTTAAGTTGATTTAAATATAATAATAAATTGGATATCATTATCAATCCCATAATTGTCGGCTTATTTTGTACGCATAGGATGATGGAGTTTTTATTTTATTTTACTAATTTACCCTTATAAGTTAAATAAGTCAACATTTATTATATTTATTGGATTTATCTAAAATCTCACGCTAATTATCCAGGCCGTACATATTTCATCCATCAAGGGACCATAATGCTTCTCATTTTTTACCCAAATTGAATTTTCTACCAGATCTCACCCCTATATATATATATATATATATATATATATATATATATATATACATTCCATTCTAATACAAATATCGTGATTTTATATATACATATACATATTTATTGGAAAAAAAGTACAATAAATTAAATCTTCAAGAACCAAATTATATAAAGATAGATTTGACATTTTTTTTTTTGCTATGAACCTCTCGGTTATTGCAATTGAATTAAAATTAAAATTTTGAGGCCCTTGAGATGCTTGTCTCGGGCAAAACAACGCATGCATTACATGAAAATTAAATAATAAATGCATTTTATTTATTGTAAGCATGGGTCCTTAATTAATTTAAAGGGGAGAGAGAGATTTCAAATTGTGCGCTGGAACATTTTTCAATGGATAGGAATTATAGCTGAAACATTTATTAGCAAATAAAAGTAATTGAAAAATAATTGGTCGAATTAACTTGGGAAGTTTGGGCGGGAAATTGTTTTTTGAAAAATGTTTCTGTTATTATATATATAATAGATAATACTCCCTCCGTCCACCTATTTCTGACACGCTTTCCTTTTTGGGCCGTCCACCTATTTCTGACACGTTTCCTTATTCGGAAAGAATTAGCCACTAAGTAGGTTGATTAGTAAATCCCTTATTACACTTAACATTCCATACTTAAATTTCATCCACTCATTTTTCTGCACGTAGTTCAATATAATTTAAATTTCGAAAGTTTAAATTATTATAACTTGCTCGTTTGTTATCGGATTTTTATGATTTTTATATCAAATTAAAGGTCTTTATACGAACTTTCATTTAAGATCAGACAAGAACATGTTTTTATGCATATATGATGCTCTGTTTCTAAAATATGTTTATTCCCTACAAAATACACTTTATACACTACATCCATAAACACAATACACTTTACACACTAATCACTTCCGTCTTAAATCCCGTGCAAAAAGCAAACGTGTCAGAAATAGGTGGACGGAGGGAGTAATAAATAAATAAAACTGTCAAAGGAAAATTTATTAATTAAACTATCAAATTTAAGGTTTCTAAACATTAAAAAAAAAAAAACCCAAAAAATCCTTTCAATATTGAGTAGAAATTTACCAACCCCCGTCACTTTGTATAACATTCGGGCCTACGGGGTCGGAGCCTACTACTATAAAGTGGTAAAAAGCTTGCTAGTGAACTATTCACTACTCTCTATGTTCACGAAAAACAATTATAACTAGTTCATGTAAGTTGAGATAGGGAGTATACTTGTCTTTTGTTAAACTAGTTCTTGTCCGTTAAACATATATATACTGTTTTGACATCACTTACTTATTCGGACGACGCACATTTCCATTTGCAAAATGCAAATAGTATCCTTTCTTTATGGTGTCAATAATCTCAATTTCTACCCAAGACTTTACAGCTGACGGTATATATATACAATGAAGTATTACAACTTTGTATAAATCCTATCAACTTTAAACCAATCAAAATCGCTACATATTTATAATTTACTATTAATCAAGCCGTAGACTGTGACAAGCGCCATCACAAGTTCAACATCTGCATCAGCTTCCACTGTTAATCTCAATACATCATCTCCGAAACGAACTCCTTCTGTTGATTGTTTTTGTGTAGCCTGAAATTTTTGCAATAACATTTTTATCATTAGTTTTATTTTTTTGATTTTTTTTTTGGCAATGATATATAGTTCTTCAAATTAAATAGACTACTAACCTCAGCTAAAACCTGGCCTGAAAAGTCTGTGATCCTGAGAGTTGATTTTCCTTCAAAACCGGTGATCGTGTAGCGACTCGTGCCGTTTACATCACATCCGAGAGAAACTTGGCAACGATTACTTTTGCTCAGAATCGTCGCGCGATTTCGCCTCACTTGAAACCACGGCTTTTCCACTCTAACATCCGAGTTGATCCATTTGAAGCCCTCCCAACACCCAAAAATATTCTAAAAAATGATTTTAAAAAAATGTTTTTAGATTCCAATTGTAAACTTAGAGAGAAGTATATATATAACTAAGTAATCAAAATCTTGACCTATACATGCATGTACGTATTTATTCTAAAAAATATGTATATACCTTTTTGTTCAAAGAGAAGAGAATATTGCCGATGGAATCCATGAGAAAGACCTTCTTACTGCATCTCTCTTGATAGTTATCGACTCGAAAGGCAACCTCGCCTTTCGAGTCGAAGACAGTGCAGCCATTTCCATGGCACACGAGGGATTTCATCCATACTGTGAAACTCTCTTTTCTTGATGAACATCTCTCTATTGGTGGATTTGGATGAATTTTCGCCATTTTTTTTTGTTTTTGAAAGGGTGGAACTCTCACTTTGTGTACCGTAAGCTATGCTTAATAGGTAATGTGTGGGTTTGTATATATACACGGTGAAGGTGCAAAGGAGAAAAAGGTGCAAGAAATGATGAAGTTTAATAAGTTTGTCTACTTTCTTAATTATAAAATATTTAATCCGACAGTTTAATTAATCCAAATGATTACGACAGGAATTTTGGTTTTATGGGAGTTTGCCGCCACTAAAATTCGACATTTTTATTAATGGGTAAATGATTAGATAAGCATCTACAATTTTTAACGAAAAAAAGTAGGCGTGGAGCCAAATTGCTTCCCCTAGACTTTTTGTAATTTTATACTTTCTACATGACGTTAGTTTACGTTAATTATTTGTAAACGAACAAAATTTAAAATGAAAAATATTGTGATCTTATCTGTTGTATATTTACATATTTGAGGCGGATGAGATCCTCTGTTTCCAAACTTGTGTTCTAATCGTGTACCGAAGTTAAAACTACGTAGTTTTGTTAGTTTAAGAAATTATTGAATTTGCAGCAATTAAAAATATTAGAACAATTAAAAATATAAGAACAAAAATACGTAGTATAAACTTAGGTACACTATTGGAACACAAGTTTGGGGACAAAGGATCTCATCCGTATTTGAGGGCATCGCCATGCTTATTATACTAGCTATAAATTACGTGCAGATGCACGTAAAAGAAATTTTAAATAGAATAATTATTTTTAATTGTATAATGGTTGAATTTATTCACTATTTTTACTATTAAATATAAAAGTTTACATTGAACGGGTAAAATATAGTACAGTAATAGATTACTCTATCTATGTGTTTCTTTCATATTGATATGCCTTGAACCTATACTTAGTTACGCAAACACTACAAGAAATATTGACAATGGTGATGGAATTGGCGAGGGAAATCAATTTCGTATTCGTTTCGTCGCAACGACAACTAGAAGAGAAATGGCAACGGAAATACCGTCGTTGTTTCCGTCGTTACAAATCGGTTACGGAAATTCTGTCGCAGTTCAAAATTGCGTGAAGCATTTCAGCAACGGCCATAATCCGTTGCAGTTCCGTAGCGGTTCTCAAATGGTGACGGAATTCTCGCCTTCTGCAGCAGAAATTTCCGTCATTGTACTCGAAATTTTATATTTCAAGCCATAAAAATAACCTCTTTTAGTTTTTTATGATAAACATGCATATGTAATAACTATGTAACTTGATCTATGGTTGGTTGGTATATTAAAATAGGGACAGCCATAGAATATATGTATTCTAAGTACAATAATGTGTTCTATGCATTATTACTAGTTTCATTCGGAAGTCATAGTTTCAGTTATTAAATACAGCACACTTTCTCGAACTTGAATTAAATAAAAGGAGAGTTTACGGAATTTTTCTTTTTCCTTTTTTCCATATTTTGTTGCAAAATTCTTTTATTCCAGTAAACCTAACTTTGTCTCTTCGCTATTGTAAGGAAATCGTTTAAATTTACTTTTTAAAAGTAGTTTATCAGATACACACAAGAAATACTTTCATATTCATTGTGGCCTTATTGTTGTAATCACGTATGAGTGACGTGATAATATTATATTTTAAAAAAAATATTATTTCCTTTATCCGTCATATCAGTGTCAGTTTTTTCCATTTAGGATGTCCTTCATATTAGTGCAATGGATTAACAAGGAAAAATTTATCAATAAAATGATTCATTTTTCCTTAATATCATGAAAATCTTGTCTTACTTAGTTACTATTCACGGGGTGAGACCCTTATTCAACTACTACCTATTTTTTTCACCTTTACTTACTTTAAAAAAAAAAAAAAAAAAAAAAAAAAAAAAAAACTTGTATCATTTCTCTCTCCATGCTAATATATTCTTTAAAAATTAAATATATTGTACCACTTTAAATAATTGCACCTTACTGAAATAGGTTAAACCCTAAATATACTGGTCATCGGGCTCCTCTCTTTAGTGAGTGGCCCAGATTCGATCTCTCTTAGGAGTGAATTTGGGAGATATAAGGTAGCTTGAGAATTTATTGGAGTTATTGGAAACTCGGTGTACTGATAAAATATTAAATAAAAAATTATAATAAACGGTAAGACTAGGACACCGAAACATTAACGGTGTATATATTTAATAAACACGGACATGAGAACGTTTTCGCATTAAAATAATACATGGTTCGTTAAAAAAAATTGCTTGGTTGGTATTGATTACTATTTCAAAAAAATTTAATGGCTTTCTAACCGCAGAGGTAATATATAGAAGTCGTTGTCTCTACTTAAAAATATTATCTGCACGTTTCGAGCCAAATCACTAATTATTGAATTATCTCTTTTAAAATAAAATCATTTGATTTGTCTGTCTTTTGCTGAGCACACGGTTGTTGGACAGAACAGATTGGGATGAGCTGCTATACAACTTCATCACTACAATTATGCATATATGTCTGCCTTTCTATGTATATAATGATTGTTACTATGCTTTGAATCAGTTTGCTACTTCACAGAGTTGTACAGGGGTCTCGCTGATGTACTCTATTTAAATAGAAATAGGGCACAAACTCTGTAATCCTGTAAGCCGTCATAATACAACCTGTTCTCTTTTTCCTGCTCGTGGATGTAGCCGACACAACGTTGGTGAACCACATAAATCTGCGTCTCTTTACGTTTTATGTTTATTCGATTACTCAATTATCCTATTTCGTCACAACAATGATGATAACTAATTTACGACAAAAGGTGTCATCACTAGCTAATTAATCCGGAAATAGATACACTTAATTTGGTGCACATCCACATCACTTTATAATAGTGCTTTTGGTTAATGAATTAAGAATAGTGTTTGCGATGGCTCATGAGATTTTTAAAGGATTAATGCTTTTAGAGCCAGTATTTTTAAGGTAATGGCAAGTGTACATCAATGGCTCAAGAATGGAATGACTATTCCAACTCCGATCTCTTATGTTATAGTTTAGTTTGTCATTATTCATATAGTAGTCAGTCAACTTATGAAAAATATGAGGTGAGTCATGAGTGAATCATACATATATAAAGGTAGCACAACTTTATTAGTACGAGGTCTTTTGGGAAGGAGTTCAAAAATAAAACCATGAGGGCTCGACCTAAGACGGACAATATCATGCTAATGTGGTCCAGTGGTGGTGACCGAAAACTCTAACAAGTGGTGGGAAGGTACGCGATGATGGGTGTCTCTCGATGTAGCCTCGATGATTGTAAGGTTTGTGAGAAGCTTATGCCGGGAAATGTTGGATATAATAACGAAGGTGTTCGACAGATTATCGTTTGAGAAGAGGGCATAGATGTGGTGCTTGTGTTTGAGGGGAGAATTGTTGGACCAAACAACATGTTACACATCAAAAATATAAGGTAGATGAACCTTATATTTAAAGGAGACACTTCATTAGTATGAGACTTTTCGGAAAGAAGCTCAAACACAAAACTGTGAGGGTATGGCTCAAAGCAAATTAACAATATCATACTAATGTAGTTCTGTGGTGGTGCTCGAAAATCCTAAATTATAAATATTTATAATATAGATATGACTTGTTAAACTTTATCGAGAACTTTACGCGGGCTATATAGGTTGAGTCGGTCGGACCACTTTGGGCCCATTAGGCCAAATTAATATACAAAACCTAAATAATTTTCGAGTGGTGATGCTAGCGAATAAAAATGTTAGATTTAGAATTTATAAATAATGGATTAAATATTCAAACAAAATCGATGTTGACCGGTTTTTGTTCTCTTGGACTATTTTTTATAGACTACAGTTTTGTTCTCCTCCTTAATTTTCGAGTGGTGTTTTTGCACTGCTAGCTAATTAAAATGGTAGACTTAGAATTTATAAATAACAGATAAAATATTAGGCAAAACCGACTGTTCCTGAGATTGACTTGTTTTTGTTCTCCTAGACTACTTTTTATAGTCTTAATAATGGGTAGATTTAGAACTTTTAAATAATGATAAATAAAGAATAATATGGATTTTACTAGTTTAACCCACAATCCTCAAATTAAAATCGACACTGCCCCAATTGATTTTCCGTAACTTGCAAGAGAAGCCTAGAATTGAATTTTGAGAAAAACAACAATGAGGATGACATTGAACATGGAGAAATCTTCTTGGAGCTGACATGAGAGAGAGACATATTCCATGTTTTTCATGATAGAATGTCATCAATTAGTATGGCGATTTATAAATTTGGGTTTTTAGAGTTGTGTAAATATAAACTTAGAAGCAATTTTCAGTTAGTGGACGACGGAAAAGGAGGGTGAGGCCAATGTGGTTGATTATTTACTTTTTAGTATGAATTGTAGTTCTTCCTTTATGCTTGAAAATCTATTAATTGCATAGGATGTTGCTATGGTTTCTTGAAGATTCGGAGAAGAATGGAGAATGTGGAAAAAATAGGAGGAGGAGGAATGAGTTATGAGTTCGAATTTGGAGAAGGTGGTTGTGTTCGATACTTCAATTGTGAAATTGGGGTTAAACAGGTAAATGCATTTTTTTAAAAGGATGGGGTCGTGAGTGAGGTGTAATTGGGGAATGTGGATAGAATTACCCCTGAACCGGCTCAACCTTATATGGCCCAGATCTATTACGGGCCTACACATGCTTGACCCAATTGCCAAGAGGGGTTGGGCTTGTGGGCATAATCTAAAAACTGATTAGTGAAAAAATTATTATTTTCATTTAAAATTTCCGAATTTTACAAGTTATTACACTATTTCGTTTGGATCATCCCTTTCAAGTTGTTAGTTTCCCTTATATGGAATGAATTAGGTATTAAATGACATAATTGGTAAAAAAAATTAGGTCTCATTAATTTGGCCCTTATTTTTTAAAATTAAAACCATAACCCACAAAAATTACTCATATTCACATATCATACGCACAAACAAGAAAGAAGCCAACTCCATTAGAGCATCGTGAAATTTTAAGGTCATGCTCAGTTACCTTCCATCATCATCATCATCATCATCATCTTCCCAGTTACGCTCTTCCATACATTGCGCTTCGACTGCATTTAATAGCATTGAGTGGGATCAAGGCGAAGTAGAGAGATGAAGATGTGAATTCATCGAATGGTTCTCCGCAGTTGAAATCCATACCTGGTGCGTCACAAATTGCCAATGCATGGAGGTTGTATGTCGGAGATTTTCTATTTACAGTGATATCGGTGCAGCTTTCTTAAATCTTCGCCGAAGTTGGTTGCGTTAATTCTGCCGAGGTATGTATTTCCTTTCAATTTAAGCCTCTTTTTGTTAAGAAACCTATTGATTAGGACGGATTGTTTGGAATGAGAATGCAGAGTAGGAAACTACAATAGTGCCACACAAAAACTCCTTCATTGTTGCACAAAAACACCTTCATATCTACACAAAAATAACTTAGTAATCCTCCTTCACAAAAGCTCCATCTTTGTTGCACAAAAACTCTTTTTCTTTTCTCCAGTGATTATTTAGCTTAGAGTTTTAGACTCCCAAAATGTTCTAGCAATCCAAAGTTGTCTTGATTCTCAATCTTTACCCCATTTCAATCAGAAAAGTAATGACTTCTCTTGTTAAAAATTGGTGCATCCTTGTCCATTTGTAGTAGCTTAATGTTGCAGTCTTGAAGTGATAAAAACAGTTAGTTTTGTGTATGATTGGATAAGTTGTCTAATGATTTAATGACATCTTTAACTAGATCGTCAAGTGTAGTGCACGAAGTTTCATGTTGTAGTAATTATATAACATTAAGAATACCCCAAGTCCAACACATTAGTTGTTAGAGAATTTGGTGGTTGCTGAACCAACTTCATATTAAAACCATCTTCAATGGCTGCAAGCCTGAATTTTGAATCATCGTCTGTCATACGAGGCTTAGCATTATCAGCTGGTTGAATCTTTATCTGTTTAGATGCTCCTATATGTCCTTTTTCTCCTATAGCTGACATTATCAATGTACAATGAATACACAATTGAATACTATATGTTCCATCTAATCTTTACATTTAACTGAATTAATAGGACATTATCTTGTATTGAATGTATTGACAAGAAATCTATGATGATCATTGTAATATCCAATACATGCAAGTAACTTATTAAAAGAGTTAATGCATGAAATGAAAACACACATTTCCAATCAAAGTTTTTTTCATTACATCTCTAGTAACCGAGTCAATTATCGGTTTGTTGTACCTTGAACCCTTCTCTCTATGCACACCTTTCCTCATTGCTACAGTAGATTCCATGAACGGAAAAATCTCAATTTTCCCATCAAATAAGACTTCTCCATTCTCTCGAAAGTAAATGTCTTGATATTGCACAAATTACATTATTTTCCCTATGAACGTTGACAACTCCTATATGGATCCTCTTTTAATAAGGGCAAGAAAATATTTGTGGCTGCCTTTGTAATATAGAACTATTTCTCATCTACATGTACAAAGTTGTGCATATTGAGAATCTTAAACATTTAAATATAATATCCAACTCTAAGGTTTCCAAGCAGATCCTGGTTCTCAAGGATTTGTTAGCTTAAGTTTATAGAGGTCTCAAGGCTGAATTGTGAGCTCTTAAGAGCTTCATCTTATACCATTTTGGGAATTGTTGTTTCGCTCACACCCATTTCAAAAGCGGTTGTTCCGAAACTCCCTTTTTTCTTTAGAGGTATGGCTTTAAGCGTTGTATATTCATTAGGCTTTAAAAATCTATTTTTTTTTTCTGCATTTCTTACCTGAAACTAAATGTATGACTTCGTTTATCTATTGATTTTATTTTATTTTATTTTACATATTTTTATGGTCTAGATGCAGTTTGCCTTGTGATGAAGAACTTTATTAGCTTTCTTAAACTTCCCATAATTTGGTTTGCCGTTGATGGATCTTTGTTGGGGGAACTACACCACTTTGTTTATCTCCACGGTGGAGCGTTGGAAAATGGGCGTGACCCTAACTTCTTATCATGTCCTTGTACACAATGTCCAACGGCAATAAAATTCATGTTAATACCGTAAGGTCACATCTAATAATCCACGGTATGACCTTAACATACAAGAACTTGATTTGGCACGGGGAAGAAAGGACCTAATCGCAATCAACGTGATATACCGATTATCAATAGAGAGCTACTTTGGGCGAGCTCTTACTCCAAGAACAAAAAACAGAGGAAGAAGAAAGAGAAAAGCTTCAGATTAATTCAAGGCATTAACAACAAAATTACAACGTTCTCTGATTTATTCACTCCTCTCTCTAGCTACTGCAGCTACTGCCATTTCCTAACAGAAAAGGTTTGGGGACCACTAGCTGAGGTAGGTGATTACCTCTCACTCCTTTACCAAGTACGAACTCTTTCACTTTGTTTGGTATCTTCTTGTTGGGAATGGGTCTTTCCAGATCCTTGGGCTCTCGAACCATTATCTCTTGGGCTGTTTCCTTCATTTAAGGGCCTGCTCCTGATAGCCTAACTCCAGTTGTTGTATCACTCTTTCCCCCTTCAAAACCAACCTTGTCCTCAAGGTTCAGATCAGGAAAGCTCCTGCGAAATTCTTCTTCGTCTTCCCACATCGAAAACTCCGGTGGTTCCCCACACCATTGTACCAGAATTTGTCGGTGTGGCCCGTCACGAGTGATTACATTGCGGTTGGCGCAGATAGCCAAGGGCTTAGGGGCGGGTTTGGATTCGCGCGAGTCTGGCGGCAACTCACAAATTAGCTCTCCTGGCTTCCCTTTAAACGGTCGCAGCTTTGAAACGTGGAAGACTGGGTGAATGCGACTTGAGGGCAGTAAGTCGAGGCATACACCACCAGCCCAATTCTCTCTATTACCTTAAAAGGTCCTTAAAACATTTGAGCCAGCTTGGGAGGAGTCCGGCCTTTGATTGAAGTTAGCCAGTAAGGTTGAAGTCTTACTAACACAAAGTCACCGATCTGAAATTCGAAATCTCGGCGATGTCGAGTTGCTTTCTGCCTCATTGGTGTTGAGTTTGGAGCAGAGTCTCTGTAAGTTGGCGCATCAAAGCGTATCATTCCAATAGCAAATCTTCCAAAGCCTGAACCTTTGTGGCTCCCTTGACATATTGTGGTATAATAGGGGGTACTCTCCCAAAGAGAGCTTGGTATGGAGTCATTCAAATCTTGTGACAGTAAGAGGTGTTGTGTGAGAACTCTGCCCATCCTAAGAAGGAGCACCAGGCGGATGGTTTTGAATGGGTGAAGAAACGCAAATATTGCTCCAGCCCTCGATTGACGACCTCCGTTTGTCCGTCGGTTTGGGAGTGATAGGCCGAGCTGTGGTGAAGTTGTGTTCCACTGAGCTTGAAGAGTTGCTTCCAAAATGCGCTCATAAAGACTAGATCTCGATCTGAGATAATAGAGGTGGGAAAGCCATGGATTTTGACTACCACGTCAACAAAGAGAGTTGTCGTGGTTGCTGCTATAAAGCTCGAGGGTAATGGGCTATTGAGCGAATTTAGTTAATCTGTCTACTACCACGAGGATTACTGTGAAGCGGTGACTAGGGGGAAGTCCAATGATGAAGTCCATGGTTAAGGCTTCCCAAACCTGATCTGGAGGGGGTAACAACTTTAGAAGCTCAGCTGCCGGTTGCGTTGAGTATTTTGTTTGTTGACAAACCAGGCAAGAAGCTACGAATTGCTCTACATAAGCTCTCATATTTGGCCAGAAAAACTTCGTAGCCAAACGAATCAAGGTACGTTTAACTCCCCCATGTCCCGCAAGTGGTGTGTCGTGAGCTTCGGAAAGAAGACGAGGTTGTAAGACTGAGTACTTGCTGATGTATTACTTATGGCGGAACAAGAGAATGCCATTTTGTATAGAATAGTCAGGTCCAAGAATTCCTCCTCTATATTTCTCATGAAGCATCTGCAAATTTGAACAACTAAGATTATGTTGCCTCAATACTTCACACCATTCAACAATTGGTGTGCTAACTATGGAAAAGACTTTTCCACCAAGGTACCCTCCTTTTGTTCTAAAGACGTGCCTTCAGGCAACTGAGACAAAGCATCTGCTGCCATATTAGATTTGCCAGTCCTGTAATCAATTCGGAAATGATACCTGAGAGATTTTCTAACGTATCTCTTCTGCTTCGGAGTCTGTATAGTATGTTGACGAAGCTCTCTAATGCTTTTATGGTCCATGCGAATCACAAAAAATCGTCCGAGAAGATATTGATGCCATTTATGGACCGATTCTGTGATTGCATGCAACTCCTTTGTGTAAATGGAGGATGCTTGATGTCGTGGGCTTATCTTCTTGCTATAAAGTGTTATGGGCTGTTCGGATTGCATTAAGACGGCTCCCACACCAACATTGGAAGCATCCATCTCCACCACGAATTCTAGACTAAAATCTGGTAGGCGAAGCACAGGGGTGGTCGACATTGTTTCCTTTAATTTCTTGAATGCAAACTCAGCTTCCGAAGTCCAACGAAAAGAATCCGAGCGCAATAGGTCCGTGAGTGGGGCTGGAATGTCGACATATTTTCGTACAAATTGACGATAATGGCCCGTGAGACCGAGAAATGCGCGTAGCTGCTTGATGTTCTTTGGTGACGACCACGATTGCATTGATTCCATCTTTTCAGGGTCAACCCTCACTGATCCTTCTTCAACGATGTGGCCCAAATAGGCTACTGATGGCTGACTGAAAGCACACTTCGAAGCCTTGAGATGGTAATGTTGTTCGTGAAGGCAACGAAAAACTTGACGAAGATGGATAATATGATATTTGAGGCTGCTGCTAAACACCAAGATATCGTCAAAGAATACCACCACGAACCGGTGAAGAAAAGAAGAAAATAACTGATTCATGGCCGCTTGAAACGTAGAGGGGGCATTACAAAGACCGAAAGGCATGACAAGGAACTCGAAGTGGCCGTCCGAAGTGCGAAATGCTATTTTTGGTGTATCCTTGGCATGGACCCGAATTTGGTGGTATCCAGAATGAAGATCGAGTTTAGTAAAGACCTTGGCATGACCCAAATCATCAAGCAATTCATCAATAGTCGGGATAGGAAAATTATCTTTAACCGTGACTGCATAAAGCGCTCTGTAGTGCACACAAAACCGAAATGTGTCGTCTTTCTTCCCAACCAACAGAATTGGAGAAGAAAAAGGAGAGTGGATTGGTCGAATGATACCTTGAGAAAGCATGTCGGAAATGAGTTTGACCAACTCCTATTTTTGGAATTGCGGGTATCGATACGGGCGTACATTCATCGGAGTTGTGTTGGGAATGAGATGGATCTTGTGGTTAAATGAATGACGTGGAGGCAGACCGGTAGGAGGGGAGAAGAGTGTTGATATTCAATATACAAACTCTAAATTTTGGATGGAATATCCTCCGGTGGTGTAAATTCCTTGGGCTGTAAACAGAGGAAAGAGGGGGTCTCATTTCCTAATGGGCTGGGCCAGATAATTAGCTCAAAAATTTGATCCACTTCTGCACTATGGGCTAAGGCCTGAAGTTGAGAAAATGAGATATCTCTGTTGTCTTTCCGCATCGCCGGTCAGGATAATTGTTCTTCCTTCTTGTTGAAACTTCATGGATTGATGATCATAATCATGGGTGACAGGACCCAAAGTCTAAAGCCATTGAATGCCGAGCACCAAGGAAGGCCCTTCAATAGCCAATACGTGAAGATCCACTTTAAAATCATGGCCTTGCAATTTTAGATCCATATCTGGGCAGAGGAAACGAAATGTTAGATAATCGTCGTTGCCGACATACACTCGAAATGGAGATACCGATTTGGTTTCCAATCATAGCCCTTGAACAATGGAAGGTTGAACAAAGTTGTGAGTACTCCCACTGTCGACGAGCACACGAAGAGCTTATTTTTGAAGAAAATCAGCGAGATGAAGGGATCGGGGCCGGCCGAGGCTCGAAAATGTATGAAGGCTGGAGATGTCTCTCATTACCGTCTCAGTTATGGGCGATTCTGGAGATAGATCTTCATCCGGTGGCTCATCCTCGTCTTCATCATCCGTCCCCAACAAAACTAGAAAACAACTATGACAACGATGATTTGGTGACCATTTCTGGTCACATTTATAGCAAAGGCCTTTGTCTCGTTTCTCTCGAAGCTCCGCATGCGTGAACTTGCGAATAGGAAGACAGGGTGCCTTCAAAAGGGGGGAGCCTGGGGCTGGCTGTTGTGATGAAGATGGTGACGCCAGAATAAATCAAGGGGGTTCGATGGATGGTGTAGTAGACGGAGAGACAGGGAACGGTGGCGGAACGGTGGATAAGGGAGTAGCTTTGATTGGGTTACAATAAGACCATTTCGACTCAGCTCTAGTCTCCTCCAGGCGTGCCTCGTAAGCCCGGGCAAGAGAGAAAGCCTCCATGAGAGAAGAAGGCTTAGCAAACGACAGCTCCCGCCGGAGTTCAGCCTTTAATCCAGTTATAAATAAACTGATGAGTAAGGGTTCAGAAATACCAGAAACTTTGTTCATAAGTTCTTCAAAATAGGATTGAAACTCAGCAACCGTAGATGATTGAGTAAGTTTAGATAGAGCTCCCTGTGGATCTTCATAGAGCGAACCCCCAAAACGGTGCTTGAGACTGTGAAGGAAAACGAACCATGTGGAAAGAAGGTGATTAGCCTTCATCCATTGAAACCAGGCCGCTGCTCGCCCCTCCATGTGAAACGACACAATCTGCAAATGAGCCTTCTCCGGCGTATTGTGAAAGTTGAAGAATTCCTCGATTCGAAAAATCCACCAGTGGGAACGGCCCCGTTGAAACGCGGAACATCCACTTTCATGGATCGAATCAAAGATTGGGGCTCCTGTAACAGGTTTGGGTG